>JAHLJS010000008.1:46942229-48222183 GCA_038502445.1 Eremochloa ophiuroides | reverse complement strand
GCAGGTGTAATGAAAATGAAACTGGACCAGTTCTTAGCTCTGCAACAGAAAGATTCTTCTGTGATGCAATATATGAACCAATTCAACCATCTTGCCCAGTATGCTCCTGAACACACCAATACCGATCAAAAGAAGAAAGATTGCTTTGTCAGGGGCCTAAACTTCAAGATCCAGCGTAGTTTATCTAACAACCTCAACTGCTCTTATCACGAAGCTGTAAACAGTGCCATTGCTTAGAAGAAAGTGATCATAAGCATCAGGATGAGAAGAAGAAAAAGAAGTCAGGCTTTTCTGGCGGTCAAAAACGCCAGAAGATCATCTATCATCCTACACACCACAATCGCCCCGCTTACCCTCAGCAGCAAGTCGTGGTACGCACCGCGGCTACCTCCCATACCTCGAATCAACAGAACACCACTCAGCCGAATGCCCCAGGCGTTCGTATCAATACACCTCAGACCACCTATAATCATCCTTGCTACAACTGTGGCAAATTGGGACATTGGGCTCGTGACTGTCCGTATCCCAAGAAGTACAATCAAAATGCCCAGAAGGGTCCTGGACAGCAGCAACAGCAGCATCCGAATCAGCACCATGGTCAGCAGCACCAGGTTCAGAAGGTCAAGCTTGTCAAGAAGGCTGGACATGTCTATTATACTCATGTGGATGACATCCCTACAGGAGAGCCCGTCATGATGGGTAGGTTTCTTGTCGCCAGTCACCCCACTATTACACTTTTTGATTCTGGTGCATCACATTCATTCATCAATCGTACATTTGTGGTAAAACATGAGATTCCAATTGGAGAAATAAAGGAAAACTTCCTTATACATTCGCCTGGAGGGCGTATAATTACTAAGGAGGTAGTGCATCGAGTACCTATCGAATTGGGCGGGCATATATTCCCCACCACCATGATAGTACTCAAGGATCAGGACATAGATGTCATATTAGGTATGAATTGGATGTATCAGCACAAGGCACTGATAGATGCGCTGAATAGGACCATAAAGGTCAGCATACCTGGTAGTCAATCTCAACTTCTTATCCAACTGCCACTACCCGTGAGAATGATTGAGAATACAGTGCAGAGATTGTGTGCCACCTCAGTTCAAGAAATCCAAAATATTCCGGTAGTTTGTGAATTTCCGGATGTATTCCCTGATGATCTACCCGGTCTGCCACCTGACCGGGATGTAGAGTTCGCTATTGAGTTGAAGCCAGGAACTGCACCTATATCCCGCAGAGCCTATAGGATGCCTCCCAAGGAATTGGCTGAGCTTAAAATTCAACTGCAAGATCTGCTTGATAAGGGTTTCATCAAACCAAGTTCATCTCCTTGGGGTTGTCCTGCTATATTCGTGAAAAAGAAGGACAAGTCACTCAGACTCTGTGTCGATTATCGCCCACTCAACGAGGTCACCATTAAAAATAAATATCCTTTGCCTCGCATTGACCTACTCTTTGACCAGCTAGCTGGAGCCAAGGTCTTTTCCAAAATTGACCTTAGGTCTGGTTACCACCAAATAAAGATCCGTCCTGAGGATATTCCTAAAACAGCATTCACCACCAAATACGGCCTTTATGAGTATCTGGTCATGTCTTTTGGCCTAACCAATGCACCTGCCTATTTCATGTACCTCATGAACTCTGTTTTCATGCCCGAGCTTGACAAGTTTGTAGTCGTGTTCATCGATGACATCCTTGTTTATTCTAAAACCCCTGATGAACATGCCAACCACCTCCGTATTGTCCTGACCCGTTTGAGAGAGCACCAACTATATGCCATGTTTAGCAAATGTGAGTTTTGGCTAGATCGAGTTCCTTTTCTCGGTCACATTTTATCAGCTGAAGGTGTATCCGTGGATCCAAGCAAGGTGGAAGAAATCTTGAATTGGAAGCCACCAACCATAGTTCATCAAGTCCGTAGTTTTATGGGCATGGCAGGATATTACCGACGGTTTATCCCAGACTTCTCCAGAATAGCCAAGCCCATTACCAACCTGTTGAAGAATCAGGTCAAGTTCACCTGGTCGCCAGAATGTGAAAAGGCATTTCAAACCTTGAAAAAGTTGTTGACCACTGCACCAGTACTGGCCCAACCAGATATAGAAAAGCCCTTTGATGTGTACTGTGATGCTTCTGGTACCGGACTTGGTTGTGTCTTGATGCAAGAAGGAAGAGTCATTTCTTATGCCTCACGGCAACTCAAGCGTCATGAGGAGAATTATCCCACTCATGATTTGGAGTTAGCAGCTGTGGTACATGCCTTGAAGATATGGCGTCACTATTTGCTGGGCAGTACCTGTAATGTATATACAGACCACAAGAGTCTGAAATACATTTTCACTCAAGAAGAGCTGAACATGAGACAGCGAAGATGGCTTGAGTTAATCAAGGATTATGATATTGAAGTGCATTATCACCCTGGTAAGGCGAATGTGGTCGCTGATGCACTCAGTCGTAAAGTGCACTGCAATTGTTTGACAGTCAAGCCGTATGATATGTCCTTGTGCTATGAGTTGGAAAAATTAGGGGTAGAAATAATTCCACAAGGAAGTCTGACCAATATTAGTATTGAAACACCCATCCGGGATGAGGTTATTGCCGCTCAGCGGGAAAGTAATGGAATCAAGCACATCAAGGAAAAGGTTCAAGCTGGCAAGGCAGATTGTTTTCGGATTGATGATGATGGCGTCGTGTGGTTCAAGGATCGTCTGGTAGTTCCAAAGGTGCCGGAGTTGCGACAAAAGATCCTTGACAAAGCACATTTAACAAGGTTTTCCATCCATCCCGGCAGCAACAAGATGTATCAGGATTTGAGGCAAAAGTTCTGGTGGGCAAAGATGAAGATAGAGGTTGCCCGGTATGTCGCGAGATGTGACACGTGTCAGAAGGTGAAAGCTGTTCACATGAGGCCTGGAGGAGAATTGCAACCATTGCCTGTCCCTGCATGGAAGTGGGAAGACATCAGCATGGACTTCATCGTGGGATTACCCAAGACTTCAAGAGGTTTTGAATCCATCTGGGTTATTGTGGATTGCCTCACCAAGCAAGCTCATTTTCTACCTGTCAAGAAGAAGTACAGGGCACTGGCATATGCAAAGCTTTATATTGAGAACTTGGTGAAGTTACATGGTGTACCGAGGACCATCGTTTCTGATCGAGGTACCCAGTTCGTCTCCAAGTTTTGCCGAGCTTTCCACAAGTCCTTAGGTACAAAGCTTTTGCATAGCACTGCCTACCATCCGCAGACGGATGGGCAGACGGAAAGAGTCAATCAAGTATTGGAGGATATGTTGAGGGCTTGTGCACTCAATTACCCTGACAAGTGGGATGATTGTCTGGCATTGGCAGAATTCTCGTACAACAACAGTTATCAAGAAAGCATCAAGATGGCTCCATTTGAGGCAGTCTACGGTCGAAGGTGCCGAACCTCATTAAATTGGTCTGAACCTGGAGAAAGATGGTTTTATGGCGTGGATTTAGTCAATGAAGCCGAAGAAAAGGTTAAGCAGATTCAAGAAAATTTGAAAGTAGCACAGTCTCGGCAGAAAAGTTATGCCGATAAAAGGCGTCAACCTTTGGCATTCAAGATAGGAGACTATGTGTATTTGAAGGTATCGCCAATGAAAGGAGTCAGTCGATTTGGCGTTAAAGGCAAGTTGGCCCCACGTTATGTTGGACCTTTCTTAATCATAGACTGCGTAGGAAAAGTAGCTTATAAGCTGCAGTTGCCAGAGCATCTTTCGGAGATACACAATGTATTCCATGTGTCACAGCTCAAGAAATGTCTTCGAGTACCTGATCAAGTCGTCGAAGTGGAGGGAGTGGAACTTGAACCTGAGCTGACATACTCAGAGTATCCTATTCGAGTCTTGGACATAAAAGATCGTGTCACGCGAAGGAATACAACCAGATGGTACAAAATCCAGTGGAGTGCACATTCCGAAGAAGAAGCCACTTGGGAATCGGAAGATTACCTCGCAGAGAATTTCCCTGAGTTCTTTGCTACCTTGTAGGATGTAAACTTTCTAGTCTCGACATATGTAGACGTTCTTCTATTTTTTTAGTAGATAGTTTTGAATTAGTGAGTTGAGACATGTTCTTCTCCATTACTTTTGTTCAGATAATATTAAATCTCGGGACGAGATTTCTTTTAGGGGGGAAGGCTGTAATACCTCTGGTATTATAATTTAATTAATCTGCCATGTCATCATATTTAAATTTAAGCATCTGCATATGATTGTGCTTAGGGCCTAGAGTGATTTGATTTCAACTAAGTATTGATTGTGTAATTAAGTCCTTAATCAAAAATCAAAATAAAATGAAATAGAATTCAAATTAAACCCTAAAGTTGACCGAAAACCTCAAATCAAAATCTATATGGAATATGGGAAAAGTGTCTTAATAAAAGTTGTAGAGTTTTTAAAATGGAACAACTTTTATTTTTGGAGATTTTGAAGTTATATTATAAAAATTCAAATTAAACTCAAATTACTATATTGAAATTTACATTTGAAACTTCAATTTCAAAAATATTAAGAATCTTCAAAAACTACCTAAATAGACGTTGTCAAGCTCTCTGAGTAGGACAACTTTCATGTTTACCAATTTTCAAGTTGTTGAGAAGAATCAAAAGTAATTTAAAAAATTCAGTTTGAAATTCAAAACCTAGCAAAGATGTTCTACATAAAATTTGGCACAACTTTTATTTTGGGAGCACATACTGTAGCTGCACGGTTTGGGAGAAATTTCAAATCTATAGCTGTTGACCCCCTGTCTGCTACAGTACCGGGGCCCCATCCCTGTTCCGGCCGCGTGGCCGCGCGTACGCGCGCGTGCCGCGCCGCACGCTGGCAACGTCCGGCCGAGGCATGGCCCCGTCGCCATCAAGCGACGACCGCCTGAGGGCCCCGGGACCCCTTCCGACCTTATCCCCGAGCTTCGATGGCTTAAAAGCGACGGCCGCGTCCATTTCTTCTCACCCGCTCCCGTTCGGTCGCCGGCCAAATTACCGCCGCTCCGATCACCTCCACCTCTCCCCTCGTGCAGTAGTCTGATTAGGTTCCTTGCGTGTCTTCTGGACCGCTTGTGGTGGTAGTTTGTGGTCGGAGTGCGCCGCTCGTTCGTTTTTCTTCCTCCGCTCCGGCCGAACACCGCCGCGGGCGGCATCAGCGCGGCTAACCTGTCCCGGTGAGCTCCCTCTCCCTTTCGGCTTGCGTTTTGTGCTCCTTTCAGGGTCGTGATACTTATATTCCCGCGGGTTCCGTGTTTGGGGCCTTAGGTACCTCGGAACAGGACCTCGCCGTGGAACTCGAGCCACCCCGTCAACCTTCGTCGCAGTTCTCGCCTACCCGTACCGTCGTAGTACGAGTCTCCTAGCCAGACCAAACCGCGGTGAGCCCCTGAAGCCTTAACACGATTCATCTCGGTCGTTTATAGCTTGAGCTCGCCGGCGTGTGGCTTGCCGCCGCCGCCGAGCCGCCATTATTCCCGACGAGCTCGCCGGAGGCGGTAGGGCGTAAGATGTGCTAGTAGGGTGGCCGGCTAGGGTCTAAGGGTGTCGTAGTGTCGTTAGAGTTCACCGTTGGGGTCGCCGGCGGCGAAGTCCGCGGCACGCCGTTCACGCGCGCACGCGGGAGCGTCCGACCGGAGGTCGGGGATGACCCTGACAGGGATGGCCCGCCTATCAGCGGCCGAGAGAGAGAACGCGCGCGCGCTCGCGGTCTGACGGCTGGGACCCCTCTGTCAGCGGCCGGTCCGGGGTGATCGCGCGGGCGAGTGCGCGAGCGCGTGCGGTTGGGCCGGCCTGCGCTGTTGGGCCGTGGTGGGCCGAATGGCCGTTTCCTTTTTCCGGTTGTTTTACAAAAGCTTTTTCATTTTTAATTAATATGAATAGTGTTAGGTTTTAATATTTTTGTGTGGATTAATCTACTGCACCATAAATTATGAAAATATTTCTAAATACTCTCTGTGATGTGTAGAATTTAATAAAAATATTAAATGCTTGTTTTGAGTGTTTTCTGTATTAATTAAAAATCAGCATATTAAATGATAAAAGGAACTTTGATGATTTTTAATAATTTCTGTGATGTTCCAAAAATCATGAAATTTATTGTGTCACTGTTTGGTACTAAAATCTATCTGTTGGTGCATTGTGGCATCGAATGGAAATAGTTAAATATTTATTAAATTATATGTTGGTTTAAATGATAATATTAGGAATAGTAAATGGAATGATTGTTGATTGGTGTGATTTTTGGATTGATTGAGATTCTAGGTCAATCACCTTTATGACCTAGGGCAGTATGAATTAGGTTATTCATGTCTAGCTAAGGTAGGGTCTTATACACATGTGTGGTTTATTTGATTATTAAATTTCATCTGTCATTTCATGTGCATCACATTCATACATTCATTCATTGCAAACGTGTAGTGACCGAGAATCCGGAGGTAAAGTCTGAGGGTCCATCTGAGGAGACTACTCAGGAAGTTGTACAAGGATTTGATATTTGTGGAACTGACCCAGATCCGACACTCGACACAATTCAAGGCAAGCCCCGGTGCATTCAGCCCCTCCTTGTTATTTAAAAATATTTATCACTTGAGTTAATCTACTGCATTAGGTTATTAGGAGTTGAGTGATAACCTATTGATACATTACCTTTCCTTGACCACATATTATACCTAAGACCCGGATTTGTTTAAAAGTATTGAAAAATGCTTAGTCATGCTTAATGATAGAATTGCAAAAATGCTATTTTGAAAACTGTGATAATATGAAACAAATGAATCACTTTATGGGATTGGTTATGTCCTTGTTGGTTGGCAGTGTGCCTAGCTAGTTCATTGTCAACCACATGGATGGGTTGTTCCGTTTGGTTGACCATCTGTTGGGTTAGAGTCCCAGCGATCCTCGCCATAGGAAAGGGATGTGAAAACCGGGTAGTTACCAGTGTACTTGGGTTAGAGTCCCAATGCATGGTTTCTAACGGAAAAATATTAGGGACCGTTCGTTGTCAGGCCTGCTGTGATCAAGACTTTGCAACTAGCCACATACTACGGAAAGCCTCTGACTCCGGTGGCTCTACTGCTGGAACCGACAACCACGCACTGGGAGTGGAGAGATGGCGAGAGTAGCGTGTACCCTCGTGTCGTCGTGCCTGGAGATGAGAGGAGTACTGTGCTCTCGGGTGGCGCAGGACCGGTTCCGGGGTATGAAAAGCCGTGGTAGGCGGGGTTGGCGTATGCAAGCTTAAGTGCTACATACGCAGTGTGGATAGGGATCCCCAGCTGGGTATTAATCGATTCGAATCGTCGTTGCTCCTCGGTTATGGAGACTTGATCCTCACCCCTACATCGGAAAGTGGTTCGGAACTAGGATTGTTTTTGAATGAATTAAGCTAATGAGAGAATGTTGATATATGAGAAAGAACTTGGAGAAATGGCTAATGATGAATAGTATTATCGAAATAAAATATTGAGATAGGACTAGTAATGCTTTTCCGCAAAACTCTTGAACTCTTGCTAAAGCCTTACCTTGACTTCCCCTCAGCCTGCATTCCTGAGTCTAATCTTACACTTTTAGTCGGGTAAGTCTTGCGGAGTACCCCATGTACTCAGGGTTTGTTAACCCCGTTACAAGAGGGCAGCAGGAGACCGAAGTTTGTCTCGCCCCGTGCTGCGTCACCATCGTCCAGGAGAGTGAAGAAGATTAAGGTTAAACCCTTGGGCAGGGTTCGTGTAATATTAAACTATCTGTCGTACTGTTGATCCAAACACTACTGCTACTCGTTTAAATTTATGGTCTGTAATAACTGCACTTAATTTTATTCAAACACTGGTCTGTAATATTAAGTACTATTTACTCTTCCGCAAATTCTACTCTGATGTATTTTGTTATGAAATGTTGTAACTCTGTAATGGCTTCGCAATGGGATCCTGTCGGAGATAACGGGTGCTTATGTAGCCCGGCAGAGCCCGTCTAGGTCATCTGGAACACAGGCCCGGCTGTCAGATGTCATTAGTGACGTTGACAGGTGCCTGTGGGCCACATGATTTAGGCGGTTCTGTTACACTTTCTTTATGGTTTTTGTGCATTTCCACATGTCACACCTGCAAGTCAATTACACACCAAAACTTGTGGAAATGTTAGTTTAAAGCCCTACCTACTATTTATTTTAGTAACATATTGGCGGTAAGAAATAGGCTCTAAGGACCGCCAACAGTGCTCACAACATCGAACTCTACCAAATGGATGTCAAAAGTGCATTTCTCAATGGCTTCATCAATGAGCTAGTATATGTTGAACAACCACCCGGTTTCGAAGATGAGAAGAAACCCAACCATGTATACAAGTTAAGAAAGGCACTCTATGGATTGAAACAAGCACCGAGAGCATGGTATGAGAGGCTAAGGGATTCTCTCCTCTCTAAAGGGTTCAAGATGGGCAAGGTTGACACCACTCTATTCACCAAGATGGTTGATGATGACTTGATGATCATGCAAATCTGTGTGGATGACATTATCTTTGGATCAACAAGTCAAGCTTTGTGTGCGGAGTTTGAAGGCATGATGGCTAAATAATTTGAAATGTCTATGATGGGGGAACTCACATACTTCCTTAGACTTCAAATCAAGCAATTGAAGAATGGCACATTCATTAGTCAAGGGAAGTACACAAGGGACATGATCAAGAAGTTTGGAATGCAAGATGCAAAATCAATTAGCACTCCTATGGGCACTAGTGGAAACTTGGATGAGAACAAAAGTGGCATTGTGGTTGATCAAAAGGCATATCAGTCTCTAATTGGAAGCTTACTCTATGTCACCGCATCAAGACCGGATGTCATGTTTAGCGTGTGCATGTGTGCTAGATATCAAGCATCTCCTAGAGAGAGTCACATGAAGGCCGCAAAGAGAATATTGAGATATTTGAAGCACACTCAAGATGTTGGATTGTGGTATCCCAAGGGTGCAAAGTTTGAGTTGATTGGATATGCCGATGCAGATTATCCAGTTGCAAAATCAATAGAAAGAGTACATCGGGCACATTTCAACTCTTGGGAAGATCTCTTGTCTCATGGTCATGTAAAAAGCAAAATAGCATATCACTCTCCACCGTTGAGGCCGAATACATTAGTGCGGGGAGTTGTTATGCTCAATCTTATGGATGAAGGCAACTTTGAGAGATTATGGAATCAACTTCAAGAAAGTGCCATTGCTATGTTACAATGAGAGTGCAGTCAAGCGAACTCAAAACCCGGTTCAACATCAAAGAACCAAGCATATTGATGTGAGGCACCACTTTATTCGGGATCATCAACAAAAGGGTGACATTGACATTCAAAACATTAGAACCGATGATCGATTGGCCGACATACTCACCAAGCCACTAGATGAGAAGAGGTTTTGCAAGTTGAGGAATGAATTGAATATTCTTGATTTCTCCAATATGAGTTGAGACCACCCCACACATATTTTGTTGGTATTTTTAACATCACTTCATGTTAAGTTGTCATCCCTAACATGATGCCAAAAACCAAAGGTAAAATAATCTTCACTTGCCTCCTAAAAATAATACTATAGAATATATCCGCAAGCACACAGATAATTCTCCCATTGTAGCACTTCACCCGGTAAGTATTCCGAGTATCGTTGATTTGTTTTATGCCAAAAGGATAAAGGGGCATTCTACTCATTAGGATAATCTACTATAATGATTGGAAAGATAAATGTGCAGACCTATGATAACCCATAACTGTAGTGCTTTAGCGATAAATAAGTCAATGATAAATGGTAAATGATAACTGAGTAAATGAGGTAAATGGTATTGCAGAGATAGAATATAGAGACTCACTAATGTAGTAAGACAATCTCAAGATTCGGCTAAAGTAAAGGAAACCAATGTAATTACTAAATACAAAGTCTACAGCCTACGCCACATTACACATTTTCATCTATAGCATAATCAACTCAGAAAACATCCTAAGGAGCATCATCTAATGAGGATATTAAGACACAAGGGTCATCTCCTTCACGATCGCGCTCTGCTCGTCCTACGTACGGGGGGTGGACTACAGAGGAACCAACGCAGCTGTCACCTACGTGGACTACCACATGACCCGGCATGTCAGGGTGCCTCCGTAGAATAAACTAAGAATAAACTAAGAACTGAATATGCAACTATATCGAATAATCATCACCAATAACAACTATATCGAATATGCAACTAGAATAAACTAAGAACTGAATAAGTAGCAATATAATAAAATAAAGCAAAGTCATAATGAGATACAAGATAAGATTACCGATCTCCAGACGAACGGATCTGGAATCCCGAGCGTAGCGCCCAACTCTACTTGAACCTTGCTAGACGCCTAAACTATGAACTTGAAGAACTAGGGCCCTATTTCTAATCTCTGGAAACCCTAACTTCTGTCTACTCTTGACGAATGAAGCAGGAGGAATGAATTGGTGCTCTGGGAGGGGGTCTACCCCTCTATTTATAGCCCGGTGGGATGAGCGTGCGCCGTGGGATTAAACCGACTTGAACAAAGGGCCCAGATGACTCCAAAGAGGCGGTGGAAAAAGACTCCAGAAGGTGAGCTGAAACCCTAGGGGGGGCGCCAGCCGGCACCACCCTGGTGCCGGCCGGCCCCATCCTAGTGGGGTTCGGTCCCCGGTCGCTTTGGGTGTGTTCTGGACTCTTCCAGGGTCTTCGTGATGATGTTTCCTTGGCGGTTAAGTTTCATGGTAATTAAGCACTTTAATCCTTCTTTTAAGCCTTTCTGGAACAATCCCTGGAAAATACACAATTCACCAAAACTCGTGGAATTTGTCAGTAATAACCCTTATGCTTTTATTATTGATCTTTCCTAGGCATTAGTTGACGGTATAAAATTGGTACTTAACGACCGTCAACAATACCCCCAAGCTAAGTCTTTGCTAGTCCCTTAGCAAAGTTGACTTGAAATAATTTATTCAGGGTTCCATAAAAATGTATAACTCCCAACAAATATTTAAATATTTAAACAGAAATTCTTGTCCGGATTGTAATTCATTAATCCACCTTTCAAACTTATTCTTAATCTTTTCAATCGTGGGGCTTTTAAACTAGATCTTTGGTAATTGAGAGACAGAATAATCAAGTAAGCACTAAGTCTTTCATCCTTTGTTTTAACCATTGCTCCAGAGATTTTTTTAATAAGTATATAATTTTTATTTAGGAAATAATGAGAGCCTACTAATAAGATTGCAGAGGACTACTAAGCTATACATCATGATTGAACGTGTGAATGTGATTAAATTTCATTTTTTGAACTCCTATGCATTATCCTCTCTTTTCTGTCTTTCTGAAGAGTGTGGGCTATCTCCCAAGCGGATACTTTTTGTACCCATTTATTTTTCTCTCAGGCGGGGTGTCTTTGCACCCATTATTTTTCTCTCTTTCTTTTTTTTGGCACATACCCTTTTGATATGGCATCTTGCAGGCTCATACTTCTTTAGTATGGTATCTTTTAATTTTATAACCCACATTCTCTGTTAGACTTCTAAGAGAGACTAAGTGTGGGGGAGTTGTTGGCAGTCCTTAAAGCCTAATTCTTACCGCCAATATGTTACTAAAATAAATAGTAGGTAGGGCTTTAAACTAACATTTCCACAAGTTTTGGTGTGTACTTGACTTGCAGGTGTGACATGTGGAAATGCACAAAAACCATAAAGAAAGCGCACATCCAGGAAACATATTTAGAGAAGGCGCAATCCAAGAAAATAAGAAAGCCCACCTCAAACACTAAACTGGATCCATCCGTAACCGCTGGGGAGGTCCAGGCCCAGGGAGCAACTGACCACCCGAAGGCGGTGGCCAGATAGTGCATCCCAGGGACCGACCGCCCCGGGGGCGGCCGCCCCCCTGGTGGGGCCTCCCGGGCCCATCCTTCTCAGGCGGTGTGTAGGTCGGCTCCCTCACGGTGGTTCCACCTGCTTCCATATTTGTTGGCGCCCGAACCATCCTTGTTAGACTATAAAAGAGAGGGAGAGCTCTCCTTCAACACACACCATCATTTGGAGCCATTTACCTCACCTCACTTGTATTCTTTAGATTAGTTTTAGTATTAGAGCAGGGCAAGAGCTATCAAGGAGAGCTTGTCTCCTTGGAAGAAAAGGATCATCTTGGTATGAATACAACTCGGTCTTCTTCCATGAGCAAGTTCTTATCTTATTTATATGATCATGCATATGAACTAGAGTCTAGTTATGATCTTGTTATGAGCATAGTATATGAGCTAGAACATAGTTTATGCATCATGTTCTTGACTTGTTCATCGTTGTTCTTCATCGCTCAACGACTTAGTATGAATAGAGGAAGAACTAGGGATGAGGTGACGGTTCGTCGTGCTGTCATGGTTGCTCTTAACCTAGCCTGTCACTCCGAAGGGGTGGGGTCCATGGGGGTTAGGAGTTGTTTCCAATTACACGGGCGTGGTGCCCGGGTATGCGGAGATCGGCGGATATGTGGGTACCCCATGGGCAGAGGGGTAGGTGGGCAGGTGGTGACAGCCCTATCCATCCCTAGCATTCCCCCACGTTTGGGTATTCAGTAGGAGTTCGTAAAGTCTCTATCGGCTGGCAGACCAGCTGCGGGGATCTCCCTGTCATCCCAGACCTAGTCCTGATACTAGATATGCTAATTAGATGTTTACTAACAGTTCTTTGCATAGTTATATATGACCAATGCCTGCTCAATTAGATATATTCTTTTATTCTTTATTTCTCATTTATCCTTGAGGTTGGCTCAGATGTGTGTCCACTATCTTTGAACTATGATTTACCCCTGCCTATGCTATGTCTACCTATGCATTCAATAAGTGATCATGTTTATGCCAAAGCTAGATGCATTCGTCCTGCCCTCTGTAACACCTCAGGTGTTAGTCACGAGCTAATCAGCGAGTATGGACTTAACCAGGTTATGTCAATCAAAGATTTTGATTACCGTCTCACATTCATCTCCATCTACCGTGGCTATTGGAAAGGTCTCATACAGATTCGAACCAAGAATTCACATGAAATAGTAAATCATATCCTTGTTTAGATTTATTGATTAAGTGAAGATGAGCATACAAAGTTAACCAAACCTTGCAACCTGGACCAAACAACTCTACTGGAACTATACAACAAAAGTCATGAAGAATCCATGTTGACCAAATGCACTGAAAATATCTCTTTTAGCTTAAAAACCCTAATTTAGGCCTCCGCAGGGCATTGCTTTGACCAAAGTATAACTACAATTTACAAACAAGATAAAGTTACAGGTCTCTTGAGATACAACAAATGTTATTTTGGGGCTAAGTCATGATTCAACTCCTATGTACCTCAAATAGTGGAATCAAGATGGATGGAAACCTTGCTCTAGGACTTAGAATATTTTCCATGTCTGAAATTCCAAGCCAACTGCATCGACGTCTCGCGTTCTTCAAATTTTGTTAAGCAATTTGAGTTGGACCAAAAATAAAAGTTGAAGAGAATTGTTTGAGGAAGAACATGTCAAAATTTGGGATCAATCTGCCTCCGTTTGACAAGGTCTCGGTATCGTTTCCTAATTGAAATTAAGACGATGACAGCATCAAATTTGGGCTTAATTATCTCCTAATCCATTCACCTTTTGGCCAGGGCACTTAAACAAAGTTTGTAGAGTTATGAGAGATAAAGATATTTCTTGTAGGCACCAAGATCCAATTTTGCATGGAATATGCCCAAACTGGTGTCTCAAGGTGGCATCATCGGCGCACAACACGTGTTCGACGAAATGTCCAGAAAGAAGAACGTGGACACCGAGCTCTGGAGCGCTCTCCTCCATTGCCGCCCGTGCTGCCACCTCGCCTGCACTCATGTCAATGAAGGACGACTCCAGAGGCGCTTCTAGCTCCCTCTCGACCTCTCTCGCTCTATCTCCCTTACTCTCTCCCTCTCCTCACCCTTCCTTGGCGCTGAGCTGCTGCTCGTGGCTTGCCGCCATGAGAGCAGGCGAGCAGAGCTCGCTGTGGCCGCTGTACGTCCTTCTCCGGTCATCCTCTGCCCAAATCGACCACACCACCACCTTCCCCGCGTCATGCCGAACCCGGAGATCTCTTTTCCCCGGCTTCTTTTGCCACCCGGGCCTCACGGTCGGCAGAGCCGCCGCCGGTGAGCCGTCGGCCACCGTGGCCACGCCGCCACAAGAAAGCTCCGGCCGTGCCGAAACCGTCTACGGGTGCGCGCGGATCCAAGGCCGCCCTAGCCCCGCTCGGCCGCTGCTGCGCCGCCGCTGGCCGGAGCCGGCGAGCCCGAGCCGGCCCGGCGCCTCCATCCCCTTCCTCTGTTCTGTCGAGCAGAAGAAGAGAAGGTTGATTTCTTTTCCATGTGTCTCTAACTGACAGGTGGGACCGGCTAAATGAATGGCCCCACATGGCAGCTGCACTGGAGAACTAGCTGGGTTGCAGATCCGTGTGCACCTAGCAAAGATCTAGGGTTAAGTTGATTTCTGTTTTTGTTTTACAGATTCAATATTGATCTTCTAAAATTCATATTTGGAGTTTGGTAACTCCAAAAATAGTGAATTTGGTCTTGTTAGTTTTTTTATGAAATGTTCTACATGTTAGGTCTATAAGGTGTACTGTTTTATACATGTTTGTGTGCTATGTTTATTAATCTTGGGAAGTGCTTTTGGATATGTATGTAAGTTGACCTGATCCACATCTTGAGTTAGAGGTGTCCAAAATTTATGGTTCTTGCTTTCTTAATCTTGTGAAGACATGAACTAACTAATAATAATATAAAACATGTAGGTTGCTCACTGTTTTCAAGCAGTCTTAGTTTAATCTTGATAAATAGGTGGTTTATGCTTTCTTTGCTTGTTATTTTCATACCTGCAGATTTATTGCTCAAATAAATGTGAAAGTTTTATGACATGTTCATTAGGTTATGATTAATGGTTTATAAAAATATCAGGAATTTAGGATGTATTGTTTAGGATTTATAAAAATAGCAAATTTCATGTTTTGCTTTGCTTCTATTCTGCATAGGCTCTGTACTTTGGATTGTTTGGTCTAACTAAGTTGTGAATCCTGATTTTATGATAATGTAAGAGTTGTAAGAAATTTAATGATCTAACTTGTATTAAAGTTTCATGATTTTAGGATTTATGGTTTATGAGTTTTAGAATTTATAAGCTGGCTGTCTGTTTTGGATTATAATCTGGACAGATCCGAATGTTTGAACTGTTTAGTTCATTTAATTGTAAAACCATACCTTGGTGATAAAACAAATTGTAGTACTTTTCATATACTTTATAGTATGTCTTTGATCACTATTTTTAGAGGTCTAGAACTAAATTTATAGTGGTCCAAAGTGGAATGACAGATTCTGTCCAAACCTAGACAGCGGTGCCTTCTTTATGCTATTTGACATGATTAACTTTAAAATCAGTTCTAGATCTTAATAACAAAGTTGTAGATATTTATCTAGGCTTTTGATAGAGTCTATGTTCACACTTGTTGGTGGTCTAGATCTTTAGTTATAATTGTTTAAAATTCAGTGTGAGAATTTGTTCAAATCTAGACAGAGCTGCATACTTGTGCTTGTTTGGCCTTGTTAACCCTTGAATCACCTATTGATGATAAAAAGACAATTGTTGGCAATTTATTATAGTTTCTAAAAAGTCTAGGATCACCTTTGGTAGAAATCTAAAACTCAAGTTATGACTGAATCTTGTCCCAGTTATGCTGCTGTCCTGAAACTGCATGGGCAGAGTTGTTTGCCTTAGCTTACTCTTGCTTGGTTAACATGTTGGGTTAGTTCTTGATTTATAAATGTTTGCAATAACTTGGATGCATTTCCTTGTGCACCATGTTTGATTTACTTGCTATGTCCTAAGTCATGTTTGAGTGAATTAAGTGAGATAACCTTTAGGTGGCTATGTATTGGATAACTTTGGACTTGTCTTGATTAATTTTATGTGATGCATCTCCTATTGTCATTTCTTATATTCATACATGCATCTTGCCTCTCATTTAGGTATGCTAGATTTAGCGTGTGAAGAGTATGATGATGGGTCCGATCCACAAGACGGTGTATCGGTGAACTTATTCCAAAGGTGGAAAAACTAAGCAAGTGCCATGGTAGGAGATACTTGCCAAGCGAGTATCCGCTGACAAACACTAACCTAGTGTTGAATCCCAGGCAAGCCCCGGTGCATTATTAATTCCTATGTTTTCGAAATGAAATGACTTGAGTACAGTGTTTGTTGCATTAAGTGTAGGAATTGCTTGAAAATGTAGTTGCATTATCTTGGACTATATATCCTTCACCTAAATAGGTTTAGGATCGTCTTTTCTGCTTAGACCTGCTTAGAACCGGTAGATATGGTGATTCCGGTCACCAAAATAAGAAAGTGAGAAGCACGGTTGGCTATATTTGCTATCGTGATATAACCATGTGAGTTGAGGAAGGAATTGAGATGGGCGGAAGGATGATTTGGATACAACAAGACATGGAGGTCTTGGTTGTAAACCAATCACCGCCAAGTGGAATAGGGAAACATCCCTGTGGGACATCGGTCAAGATTGAAAGACGCCATCACTTAGCTGGCCGGATAAGTCGTTCCGACCGCGAAGCCGAGTAGCTCTATTTGGGCTGGGAACTGGTTAGCTGGGTTTATATACTGGACCGCGTAGGGTTTTGGGAGCTAGATCGAACCATGGGCAGGTTGGAGCCTGATCGTCCTGGCCACTAGTCAGTCCCCAGTATATGGCTCCCCCAGACCCGCGGAGGAACCCAAATAGTACCAAGGGTGACCTAAGGGACCCTGATCAGGTCTGCCTGGGTTTGTGATTGGCATTTGACACCAGCTGGTTTGTAATCAATTCGAATCGCCATCTCTCCTGGATAGTGAGAAGCTTGACTGATCTTCCCTCATGGTAGAAATTGATAATTTTGAACTCGAACATGGTTATCAAAGTAAATGTTAAACTGCTATGGTTCTATTATAATGTTGGCTTAGAATTAATCAAGTGCTTGAATTAGATCAGGTTTAAGTTAAAAAGAAGGAGTTATGACTACTAAAAGCTTTCTAGTAAGTAACATATGACATCCTAAACTAAAATGGCTTTTTACACAAATGAGTCAGCCAACTCCACTAAAAAGCCTTGCACATTCCTTGAGAGTCTTTTATTTGGTAAGACGGGTAAGTCTTGCGGAGTACAATTGAGTACTCAGGGTTTATCCCAAATTGTTGCAGGTGGCGTGTCTCCTGTGGCTAAGGCAAGAGTTGCCTCTATCTAATTATTGATATGATATGAAGCTTGGGCAACTGATATCTGTACTCTACTCATCTTGCTTAAGAATGATCCACTTTAGGCACTGTATTGCAAAAGTAGGTGTGAGTAAATGTAATTGCATAACTATTTGGCTTCCGCAAATCTGAGTTTAAATTCTGTGTGTAAGAACTCTTATGCGAACTCCGTATTTGTGAATCTATGTAATATGAATGGATGTTGTTGAACTAAGTACGATCTTGGTTGTGTTACCATTTGGTTTGAAATACTTCGAGATTTCACAGACTACCGGCTTTATATGGGCTCAAGTGTGGCTGATTTTGCTGTTGCGACGGCTATCGCCGTACTTGTGCTCTTATAAACTGGGCGGTTCTGTCACACCCTCCTACGGGAAATTATAAATACGACACCCCACGGGTTGAAATGCTACAATGATAGTTCCGTGCGCTTGCGGATTTATCTATACTAAGCTATCATAATTGGCATACCTAAGTACCATTACCTAAGGATTGTAATTCTTGTTGCACCCCAAGGCACCATGTCACAGTTTTGCATATCGTAAGTAATGACAGTTAGAAAGGCCAATCCGGCCCTTCTAACAGCTATTACCAGACTGCATTACCAAGGCTAGCACCATTAAGGGCCAAGGGTTACCTTTTTGAAGTAATGGTGGTTGGGAATGTCAACTTATGTTTCTAGTATCGTTGCTAGGAATGGGCTTTTAGTCTATCTTTAGTAATGACGCTAAGAAATGCCAACAAGCATTTCTGGCGCCGTTGCCGGGGAGGGCAAAAGGAAATAAAAACATCTAGCTTGGCATAGCCATTGATTGCATAATAAGCAAAAGGTAGCCATAGTTTAGGCAGGATAACTTCTCTTGTTTTCTTCCTCTTTTTATTGGAAAGAAAACAGGATAGTGTATGAGTGGTTTCGACCTGTCGGACAACTTTACCGACAATCCAGAGGCACTCCTAAGGAAGAACAGGTCCCGTACCACTTCTTCTTCTGCTACTCCATCGACAGACGAACCATTCACTCCCACACCATCCGCTACTATCATCATGGCCAAGACACTCCGTGACTACTCCACCCCTACTATTGCCAACGTGCCCGATGGGCCCGTTGTCAATATCGGGAATGGAAACTTCGAGCTCCGTACTGGCCTAATCAAGATGGTGCAGGCAAACCAGTTCTGTGGCTTGCCAACCGAGGACGCAAATGCTCATCTTCAACACTTCCTTGAATTGTGCGACACCATCGTCATCAAAGACGTCGCACCAATTAGCATCAAGCTCCGCCTGTTTCCTTTTTCCCTTGCGGGAGTGGTTCTACCAAAACAAGGAAGCTGTCAACACGTGGGACAAATGTTCCATGTCGTTCCTCGCCAAGTTCTTCCCCATGAGAAAAACCATTGCTCCAAGGAGGGAGATATCCAACTTCCAGCAAACATCACTCGAGTCCATCCCTCAGGCATGGGAAAGGCTGCAAGACTATGTCCGAGCCTGTCCCCACCATGGAATGGAAGATTGGCTGGTGCTCCAGAACTTTTACAAGGGCCTAACGGCCATGTCAAAAGGGCACCTTTATGCCGCAGCTGGAGGGGCATTCCTCTCCCTCACCATCGAGAATGCCACTGCACTCATCGAAAAGATGGTAGCAAACCAAAGCTGGGGAGAATGAAGTGAAACACAAGAAGGCATGCATACCGTGAAGGAGACGGATTTGCTTGCCGCAAAAATAGAACTCCTAATAAAGAGGCTAGATGACTGTGCCACTGAACCCACCACAGGCACCGTCCAAGCCACGGACTCACACATGACATGTGAAGTCTGTGGAAATGTTGGCCATTCGGGGAACAACTGTCCCGAAACCCAGGAAGAAGCGACCTACGTCAACAACGGGTTTCGCCAATATCAACAACCAGGTAATAATGGGTGGAACAACCATAACCACACACAAGATAATTCTTCTAATCTCAATTCAAATTTTAAATTGAATTTCAATCAACCTTCCTCGAGAGATTTTGTTTTAAGGCAAGCTAAGTTTAATGCAGATCTTGCTAGAAAGCTTTCCTTTAATGATAAAATGTTTGAATCTATAAATGCTAAACTTGAAACTCTATCTTCTTTTGTTAAACATCAGCTGAGTTTCAATAAAATGATAGAAAAACAGTTTGCTCAAATTGCTGCTTCTATTCCTATCAACAATACGGGAAAAATCTCGGGGCAACCAGAGAATTCTCCCAAGTTTGTTCATGCAGCTGCAGAGCAATGAAGAGGGGGAAGTCTTGCCAACAGACTATAAATGTTGAGCCCTTGCCGAAGGTCATCGGTAGTTATCTTTCAAAAAAATAGAAAAAAAGGAGAGAGAGAAAAGAAAAGCTCTACTCCTTTACACCTTTGCTACCAATAAGGCCAAGGTCCATATACACTAGTTGTGTGTGTGATCCAGCCTGATGGTTCAGCTGAGATGGAGCCTGTACGTCCACGCCACCGATGCAGCATCTTCAAAGAAATCCACATATGCTGCTGGTAAGAACACTCAGGTATGCAAAAGGTAATAAATGTTCACCAACCCCTTCGCTCATACTTGTCTCCTTATGATCATTCAAATTCATGCTTCCCTGTTTATGTCATATGCTCTTGTTTGGATGTATTCTCGTGAGTAGCATCCATAGGCTGTTTTCAAATTAAGCATGGTGCTTAAGCTGAAATAGTCTTCTTTAATCATGTTTTGACATGGTGTTGAAATTTAATTAATGAACCTTGAGTTGTTTTCATAAACAATGGCAGTAATCTGATATGGGGATAAGCCTTGGCTATGTTTTCGTTGCATCTTTTATATCAGCCTTGTTTGAGCTCTAATAAAATTTCGTTGAACAAGTTCCTAATAAAATAAAAATAACTAAATAATAAAATTTTGTTTCCTTGATCTTTTAGCCAATAAGACCCTTGCCTGTTGTAGTCCCTCTTGTTTTGTTTTCTTTGTTATAATAAAAGCAGGTACAAAAAAATAAGTGTGGGGGAGATTTCTCAAGCATAACTACAACAAATTCAAGATCTCCCTAACACATTGCACAAACATCGAGCAACCCATCAAACAAAAGGACGAGACAAACAACTTCCATTAGTTCCTTCATCTTCAACGATGGTTTGTGCAACTCTACCCCCGCACTTTTCAAAGTTTTGAAATTTAACTTTGAACACTTTTGAAAAGACAAAACTTTTGATGCTCCATCTCCATGGCATCCTGTGATTAAAGTTTGCATACTCTTTATTCCTTGCCAATATTCCTATTACTTGTGAACACTTATCATAGGGACCCCATTTTATCTAAGTGATTGACGAATGAGATATAGTAGGATGACATGACACCTGCTCATTTCTTGCAACGAACTTGGGATTTATTTTTACAAAACAAAAATCAGTATAGCATATTTCTTGAATGATTGCAAATACCTACCAAGGCCATACATGATCTTTCATGACAAAACCTTCCACATATGCATCTTACTTTGTGTTGAGTTTGGTCAAGTTTTGTGACCCCTGTTGAGAGAAATTTCATGCTCCCAAGATCAGATTTCACGCACCCACAAATAAAGTTGCCAACTCTTACACTAAGATTTGTGCACAACATTCATTCATCCATCCACCAAATAATTGCACTACTCCTACCTTGGGAGTAGGCGAAAAATATATCTTCCACATTGATCCATCCAAAATGTTCTACTCCTACACTGGGGGTGAACCAAAAATATACTTATTAGGTCCCATCCAAATAAATGCTCTAAATCTTTGTTCACATCTCTCTCAAAGTTTTTGTTGCAAATAAAAGCATGAGGCTATTTTCCAAAAGGTGAAAAAAAGAGAGAAAAAAGTGGAGAAGAAAAAAAGAGAAATATATATATATAAAAAGAAGAGAGAGAATAAGGATAACTCATGCCCTCATAAAAGATTTTTCTAAGTCCTGACAAGGAGGGAGATGTGTTTCAAAGAGCATAGTGGAACTAGGTTAGACACCAATAATACCCACCATATTCTTTCCACACACATGCACATTTTGATCTAAGAGTATGATGCTTCCCTCCGGTGCGGTCCAGGGTTTGACTTGACAATACATGCAAGGTAAGTGTACCTTAGTATTTTCCTCCCTACCTAAAGCTCCAGATAAACTTTTTAGAGGCAGGGTGATCAAGTGAAGGCAATCCCTATATATGCCTTGGTGAGGAACCACATACAAATAAGTGACTTGAGAGAATCATTCAAGGAACAAGTGCTATCTTTTTGTTTTCAATACTTCACAAAAACCCAAGTTTCTGAGCAGGGATACGAGTAAGAAGATTTGAATCCAGACTATTCCATTTTCCAATTACCCAAGATCACTTGGTAGACACTTGGAAGTTCACAGGTTTAGGTGAAGCTTGGAATAACTTGTATGTAGATTTCAAATCAAGGAGATAAACCCGCTTAGTCCATCAAACCTTTACTCGAGGACGAGCAAAGGACTAAGTGTGGGGGAGTTGTTGGTGGTCCTTAAAGCCTAATTCTTACCGCCAATATGTTACTAAAATAAATAGTAGGTAGGGCTTTAAACTAATATTTCCACAAATTTTGATGTGTACTTGACTTGCAGGTGTGACATGTGGAAATGCACAAAAACCATAAAGAAAGCGCACATCCAGGAAACGTATTCAGAGAAGGTGCAATCCAAGAAAATAAGAAAGCCCACCTCAAACACTAAACTGGATCCATTCGTAACCGCGGGGGAGGTCCAGGCCCAGGGAGCAACCGACCACCCGAAGGCGGTGGCCAGATGGTGCATCCCAGGGACCGACCGCCCCCAGGGGCGGCCGCCCCCCTGGTGCGGCCTCCTGGTCCCATCCTTCTCAGGCGGTGCGTAGGTCGACTCCCTCAAGGTGGTTCCACCTGCTTCCATATTTGTTGGCGCCGGAACCATCCTTGTTAGACTATAAAAGAGAGGGAGAGCTCCCCTTCAATACACACCATCATTTGGAGCCATTTACCTCACCTCTCACTTGTATTCTTTAGATTAGGTTTAGTATTAGAGCAAGGCAAGAGCTATCAAGGCAAGCTTGTCTCCTTGGAAGAAAAGGATCATCTTGGTATGAATACAACTCGGTCTTCTTCCATAAGCAAGTTCTTATCTTATTTATATGATCATGCATATGAACTAGAGTCTAGTTATGATCTTGTTATGAGCATAGTATATGAGCTAGAACATAATTTATGTATCATGTTCTTGACTTGTTCATTGTTGTTCTTCATCGTTCATCGACTTAGTATGAATAGAGGAAGAACTAGGAATGAGGTGACGGTTCGTCGTGCTGTCATGGTTGCTCTTAACCTAGCCTGTCACTCCGAAGGGGTGGGGTCCATGGGGGTTAGGAGTTGTTTCCAATTACACGGGCGTGGTACCCGGGTATGCGGAGATCGGCGGATATGTGGGTACCCCACGGCAGAGGGGTAGGTGGGCAGGTGGTGACAGCCCTGTCCATCCCTAGCATTCCCCCACGTTCGGGTATTCAGTAGGAGTTCGTAAAGTCTCTATCGGCTGGCAGACCAGCTGCGGGGATCTCCCTGTCATCCCAGACCTAGTCCTGATACTAGACATGCTAGTTAGATATTTACTAACAGTTCTTTGCATAGTTATATATGACCAATGCCTGCTCAATTAGATATATTCTTTTGTTTTTTATTTCTCTTTTATCCTTGAGGTCGGCTCAGATGTGTGTCCACTATCTTTGAACTATGATTTACCCCTGTCTATGCTATGTCTACCTATGCATTCAATAAGTGATCATGTTTATGCCAAAACTAGATGCATTCGTCCTGCCCTCCTACGGGAAATTATAAATACGACACCCCACGGGTTGAAATGCTACAATGATAGTTCCGTGCGCTTGCGGATTTATCTATACTGAGCTATCATGATTGGCAGAGCTATGTACCATTATCTAAGGATTGTAATTCTTGTTGCACCCGAAGGCGCCGTGTCATAGTTTTGCATATCGTAAGTAATGACAGTTAGGAAGGCCAATCCGGCACTTCTAACTGCTATTACCAGACTGCATCACCTAGGCCAGCGCCATTAAGGGCCAAGGGTTACCTTTCTGAAGTAATGGTGGTTGGGAATGTCAACTTACGTTTCTAGTATCGTTGCTAGGATTGGGCTTTTAGTCTATCTTTAGTAATGACGCTAAGAAACGCCAACACATAACAGAATATTCTACTTAAATCATATTTGCAGAATAAATTATTATATTTATTTTTGATTTTGATTTTTGAAATCTCAAGAGCTTATGTGTCACTTAGAATGAAATAAATAGCAACTCAAACCTTCTTATATCATATCCGTCAATCACTTAGAAAAGCTTATGCTACCCACTGATATCAAGTTTCGGAATAAATTTTCATGGTAGATAAACTTCATGCAATTCGTAGGAGAATTTAAATTTAAACACTAAGCAATTGCAGGAAATTATATTTAAACAGTTTAAGTATCTTTTTGATTTTTCTCTAGCTTCAAGTTCTAATTATTCTAAAGATAAATTGAATGCGGAATTTAAAGCAAACTTAATCTATTATTTTTTTTGGATTTTCATTTTTAAGCAACCAGAAATTTAATGCAACAACTAAAGAAAGCGGTAAATAAATTTTTATTTGGTTTTCTTGTTGTTTTAGCAATATTGAAATTGACAGAATTAAAGGCCGAACTAAATACTGAAATAAAAAGCTTATATAAAGGTGAGAGATACTCACCTAGCGGGAATCTCCCCTAAGCTGGATGTTGCTCAGTAATGTAGTGGAGGCGGCGGCGGGTATCCTATCTGATGTATCAAATACTCTAATCCGCTCTGCGTCTGCTGCTGTCCCTGGTATATCTGATCCAGTCGTTGGTCCGTGCTGTGCTGCCATTGTTCATGCTGGTAGAACCTATTGTCGACCTGCTGCTGCCACTGCTCGTGCTGGTGCAATGTGTCGCTTATCGTGTTCTATTCCTGTTCAATGTTAGTGAGACGCATAGATAAAGCTGGGAAATTATTAGCGGTAGCTGTAAAATGCTGCTCAGGCGGCCGATAGTAATCATCTTCTGGTGGTGCATAGAACCGATACGGTCCACCAATGGTGAAATCCGTGTTCCCGCGTGTAGGAAAAGATGCTCGTCCTCTCTGAAAATCAGGTGCTCCCCAACCCGCTGCTGCTGCTGTTGACGAATATTCTCCTTGCTGAAATATGGGTTGTTCCTCCCATCCTGCATGTGCAGTCCACTGCTGGCGTGGCTCCTGCGTCGATACCTGTTCACCAAAATCAACATAGTGGGAATAAGCTGGCCCAGATGGTGCTGGGTCAGCTCCAGTGAAATTAGTTCTCGGCGCCCTACTGATGCGCGCGGACGGACACCTGCCAACATTAGCTCTAACAGCTGGAAAAATAAAATTCTGAACAAAATAAATTCCTAACTCTCTATCTGCAGTTCATACTCATTGTCATAATTTTTTATAAATCATAATTATTTTATTATTTCGACGTTTGAGCATATGAGCACGAAAGAAAAAAATGATAACCAATAATTCTACGTGCATCAGAAATATAAACAAGTGTAGCATTTGATAATAATCCTAGCCCTGCAGCTAAACGTGTAATCCAGGAAGTAAAAGAAATACTGCACTTTCTTAAGGAAGCGACAGTTCTCCAATAATTCAACATCATTTTTACAGGTGACGCCTTTCTCTTTTTAATCATGATATATAACAAATGCAGCTCATCCTGTTTAATAGTATTTAACTCCTCTCTAGGAAAGAAATGTAAAAGCTAGCCATTTAAACATAAACCTCGGTGTGGGGTGATGAACTTCTTCAGTAGTATATTTTTATTTTCTCTCAGGTTTCTTTGCAGTGATACTCTCCCAAAAATTATCTTTATCAAAGTCTTGGAGAGTTTTAGAAATATTGACCACACATTGATTATTGAATCCTAGTATTAAACTAAGAGTTTTCCATGAGAGGGTGAAAGGTTTATTAAACATTCTACAATTAACCTCATCATCATCAAAATCTAGGGTGCTAATAAATTCTATAGAGAGTAACTTGCTACCCTGCTCATTAATTTGCCATGCACCTTCCCATCCAATATTTCTAAAAATAAGCTCAAACTCGAAATCCATTCCGGTTTCATGGAGCAAAGTGGCATAAAAATTGGAGTATGCGTAAATTCCTTGTTTTTAACCACATTTAGTATATCCCTCTGCGGTCTAGATGATAATGAAATTTGAGTGATGCTTGTGAATTCATACCTCTCTTCCGGTTGGAAAGAGGATGAAGGGTTGTCATACATGAAGGGTGACGAAGGATCGATATTCATGTCGGAGCCAACGAACGATGGCACTTGTGATGATGATTGACTTCGTGTTGTGCGACGTGAGAAGGTTCTTCCAAGGGATCGAATGGCACCTTTTATTCTATTGCTCATCTTGCCTGTAAAATGAAGAACACGAAGAACACGGCAAGAACGAATAAGAACACAAGAACAAAATAAGAACAAGAAAGAACAAGTGAAGAGAAGGAATCAAAGTGATGATCTCTCTTCTAGGTCTTCTTGCTAATCTTCTTCTGTACTCCTTCTCTTGCTTAAACTTGAATCAAATGATAGGATTATGGGAGTTTGAAGTTATGAGTAGCAAGGCAAGGTGGCAAGGAGCCCTCTGGTGTGTATGTGAGTGAGTGAGCAAATGAGAGAAGTGGGAGGCAGAGAAGTGGAGGAAGGGCGCCGGCCGGCGTGGCCATGGGGCCGGCCGGCCCTACCTGGTGTGCTCTGGCTCTCAGCTTTGGCTAGTGTCGACACCACCTTGATGCCCTTCCAAATGCATGTGAATGACTCCTTTCTCTGATGAAATGGCTGAATGGATGGATGGTGGGTAGTGCATGTGTGAATAATGGAGTTTGGATGGTAGTGAAAGGTGGTGGTTGATGATAATGCATGATGTGACTTGATGTGATGATGGTGGGTCCCATATGTCTCCCGTATTTATACCGTATAATGACACAAGAACGAAAAACTAAATTACTTTGATAATGCATGATGTGACTTGATGTGATCTTTTTATAATTTTCTACCACCACAGTAAATTTCACTGACGGGGTTTAACACTCCGTTAGTAATAATTACATGGGGCTTAGGCTTTAATCATGCTATGCTTATTGTTATTTCTTTTTAATAATGCAATTTATGATAAAGTAAATATGCAAATTCTAATGCAAGAACTAAATTACCGATAACTACCGAGTTACCTCCCGGCGATGGTTCGGGGTTTTTGAGTCCGCCGATCCGGACTTCTCCAGTTGAATTATTCTTCATGATTCATCTCCGGTGTCGGAGATGTTGTTGCATCTTGTTTTTCATGACACTTCAATGTTTGACATTGCTCCAGTCTTGGCTTGAATGCGAATCTCTCTTCTTGGCCATTAATGGTGAATGTGATCTTCCAGCTCCGATGTTATGGTTGCATTTGCAATGTTTAGGAATGGTCGCCCGAGGATGAGGGGTATCTTTCTCTCTTCCTGCATGTCAAGTACTACAAAATCTACAGGAATGAAAAAGTTGCGGATTTTTACCGGAATATTTTCTGCGATTCCTATGGAGTAGAGGACCGATTGGTCAACTAATTGCAAACACATCGTGGTTGGTATGAGCGTAGAATAGTTGAGTTTATCAAAGATGGTCTTGGGCATGATGCTGACACTTGCTCCGAGATCACATAAAGTATTCTCGAACATCTAGTCTTCTATTGAACAATCAATAGTGGGACACCCTGGATCCTTCTTCTTAGTAGGAGAAGAACTTAGAATTGCCTCACTACACTCCTCCGTTAGCTTGACAACTTCAGTAGAAGGTAGTGGTCCTTTGTTGTTGAGGATTGTTCGAAGATACTTCGCATATATAGGTACCTGCATGGCACCTAACAACGGAATATTGACATATAACTTTTGAATTACCTCTACAAACTTACCAAATTGATCATCTGTTTTAGCTCTTCTTCTTCTGCGTGGAAACGGCAGGAGGGTTGTCTCATGAAAATATTGAGTTAATTCTTGATCTTGTAGTTCAACTGGTGATGAATATGGTATAACTTCTTCTTCTCTGTTGTCCTTTTCAATCTCTTCTTCTACCAGCACTAAATGTGATGGTCTACGTGCCGCTTTTGGGTAAGGTGGATCACGTGTAGATTTACCTCATTTAGTAGATATTCCTTTTATTTTTTCATGGTTAGTGGTAAACAAAGGAGAAGATAATTGTGCAATTTATAATTCTATCTTTTTATTAAATAATATTTGATCTTTAACAGCAGAAGAGAAATTATCTAGCTTAGAATTAATTCTTTCTAAAACTTTGTCATTAAAAGCAAGCTTCTTATAAATATTTTCATTAATTTTAGCTTGTTCTAATATTAATTCTCTCAAGGGTGCTTGTCTATGATTTAAAAAATTAGAATTGCCTTGGTACTTACCTTGACTGGCTGACCGAGGTTGATTCCATCCTTATTTCTGAGAAGTAGACTTGATGACTGTACTAATATCTTCTAGGGGATTTGCAAACTCAATTTCTAAAGATCCTTCATATTGATTTTGAGAATTGAATGCATCTTCAATAGCTTGATGATGTTGGCGCAAAAAGTGGTTCCCTAATCCCAACACACTAGCGAAGCCGGAAACGACCCTTGAAGGCAGTAGAGCTCTTGCAGATCCAGCTAGCTTCGAACCCGGTCTGAGAGTGTCAGTAACACCCAAGCGTGCCAGTCAATTTGACCTGCAATTGACAAGGAAACAAATATAATCAGTAACCCAAGGCGAAACTAACTGGTGAGTCCAGATAGTTCCAACTGTACGGCTCAAAGAGCCAGTATAATCGGAGATCGACTAGAAAGCCGATTCCGTCATGTTATGAACCGATAGTATAATAATGAAGTAAAACGGCTATTAGGATACTCATATGAAGATAATAATGTACTAGCTGATCTAGTTCAGTTAATGTGTATAAAAGAAAATAGATCATGTGTACAAATCTAATTTGTACATCAAACAAGCAGAGATCGGCTAAAGCTGGTCTAGAAGGCCGACGGCTTTAGTAAACCCTCTTCGCTAAGTTCACCAAGTCTGCGTTCACCTGGTCTAACGGCCAGCGGGCTTCGACAAACCCAGCAAACAATGCAAGATCGTTTGATATCCAAATAAGTTTATATACACGATCTATTCGTGAAAGCATAACTGAATCGGCTCTTTACCCGATGCAGGGTCCATGAAGCACGAACGAATGCTAGCGTAGCCATAAACAGACCTCAAATTAAAGCAAGTCTAATCTAGCGAAACTTGTTTAGGTTAAACCTGTTCCACCGGATGACACTCAGTTTAACTTGAACAAGGACACGAAAATAAGATTTACGATAACCTCAGAACTACTTATGTCTCGACTAGAACCGAACGCACAACATGTAACGAACAGGATTGATAGGGAATTAGCCGATGTAGCATGGAACCGATCATCATGATAAAATAAGCATAAGAAAGCATAAATGATGATCAGATTCAAGTGAATCTAAGGCCAAATCTATCAATCTTGATCGGACAGAGAGATGTTATATTGATAAATAAACAATAAACAACAAATAACATCTTGATAACTTAATGAATCTAACTAATCGCCATATTTAGCTAGAGCCGATAACTAATCCATGCGTGCAAACCATCTCAATCTATAGCCTATCTACCGGATGACATTAACTGATAGATTAATCAAGCAAACAAACACGAATCGATAACTAATCCGCGCGTGAAAACCGTCCTAATCTGCATCTCGTCCACCGGATGACGGTTAACACAGATTGATCGGGTAAACCAGCGTGAATCATCCTTGACTCACTGTGCTTCCCACGTCCACCGGATGACGCCAAAGAAACAGAGCTTAACAAGGACCCTGGTCCGCCATGCTTCCACGTCCACCGGATGACGCTAAAAAGACATAGTTTAATAGGGGGTTGACGATACTTACAAGCAAGCCTGCGTCCACCGGATGACACCCAGCCTGGATGAAGTAACTCGCCGGACTCGACTGACTCTAGGGTTTGTTGGCCGGAGCCGAAAGTTGTGTTGTATTGATGTTGTTGATTATTTTTACAATGGCTGAGGGCTTATATTTATACCCTGAGCGTAGATAGAGTCCTAGTCGAATTACAACTCATCAATAGATAAGGAAACTAACAAACTATCCTATATCTAAGGTAACTTGGAGTCCCACCTTCCCTTTCATAACGGACTCCGATCGTGATCGCATCTTGGCGGCGCGGACTCTGGATGACGTCATCAATACCGACGCTGCACGCCTCCTGTCACCTTGACCCGATAACCGATTCACCGTGCAATCGGCTATTTTCCTTCCTTCCGCTGGACGGAATCTGCTTCCGAGATCGGCTATCTTCCTCTGGTATCGGCTATCTTCCTCTGGTATTGGCTATCGGCTCCCAGCCCAAAATTTGGTGTTAACAGATGATCTCTTTTATGATTGGCTCTTTGCTCTAACCAGTTCAGCAGTAGATCCATCTTGGTTGACAGTGCACACACTTTCTCTAGAACTTCTTCGCTCTTATGGCATGTTTGAGTGTTGTTTGTCCAATTCTGATTTTCTGCTATCCTTGCCATAATATCTTCAGCTCTTCTAGGGGTGAGTGACATAAATGATCCTTCAGTAGTGGCATCTAGTTGCTCACATGACCTTTGAGTTAGTCCATAATAAAATGTTTGCATGAGCAATCACTTTTTCATTCCATGATGGGGACAATCTGATATGTAATCTTGAAAACGTTCCTAGGCTTCTGAAATAGATTCACCCTTTTGCTGACAAAATTCTGAAATCTTTCCTCGTAGAGCATTGGTTCTTCTTACTGGGAAAAACTTTTCTAGGAAAGCTTTTGAACATTCTACCCATGTCTTGACTCGATCTTTATTCTAATAAAACCACTACTTCGCCTTTCCCTCCAATGAGAACGGAAACAAACGAAGTAGCACGACGTCTTGAGGAATGCCTTTGATGTCGATGGTGTTGCCAAGCTCCAGGAAATTCTGCAGATGGACACTTGCATCTTCATCTTTCTTTCCACTAAATATGATAGTTTGCACCATTTTGATGAGGCTTGGCTTGATATCACAATCATGATTTCCAATGTTAAAAGTTGGCCCAACACGAATATTTTCAGTGCTTGGGGCAGAGAATTCACGCAAAGTCTTCTCAGCCATGGCTTCACAAAATAATGTAAGACCCTTCTTCCTATGGTTGTTCCTAATGGATAAGAGTTAAAGTACACAACCAATCCTGCACTTATCCTATATAAGATATTTTAAACATAAACAAAACACGGGTAAGTCTGCTAAAGCAAAAGGTTATGGTTATCTCTAAGTATTTATGTCTATAGTTATTTTTATGTTTTTCTATTAATATTATCTATGAAGAACTCTCCTATATGAAATTCTAGAATAAATATCCTCGCGAATAAAATCAACAAACTCAATAAATTATCCTAATGAATAGAATTGCCATCCCTCGGCAACGGCGCCAGAAATGCTTGCTGGTATTTTTAACATCACTTCACGTTAAGTTGTCATCCCTAACATGATGCCAAAAACCAAAGGTAAAATAATCTTCACTTGCCTCCTAAAAATAATACTATAGAATATATCCGCAAGCGCACAGATAATTTTCTCATTGTTGCACTTCACCCGGTAAGTATTTCGAGTATCCTTGATTTGTTTTATGCCAAAAGGATAAAGGGGCATTCTACTCATTAGGATAATCTACTATAATAATTGGAAAGATAAATGTGCAGACCTATGATAACCCATAACTCTAGTGCTTTAGCGATAAATAAGTCAATGATAAATGGTAAATGATAACTGAGTAAATGAGGTAAATGGTATTCCATAGATAGAATATAGAGACTCACTAATGTAGTAAGACAATGTCAAGATTCGGCGAAAGTAAAGGAAACCTATGTAATTACTAAATACAAAGTCTACAGCCTACGCCGCATTACACATTTTCATTTATAGCATAATCAACTCAGAAAACATCATAAGGAGCATCATCTAATGAGGATATTAAGACACAAGGGTCACCTCCTTCGCGACCGCGCTCTGCTCGTCCTACGTACGGGGGTGGACTACAGAGGAACCAACATAGCTGTCACCTACGCGGACTACACATGCCCCGGCACGTCAGTGTACCTCTGTAGGTACACAATATATCTAGACACCACGTCTACATAATGTATACCACATAACTCACTCGAGTACTGAATTAGACGCTTTACGATCAAATGACAATAATCATCACCAATAACAACTATATCGAATATGCAACTAGAATAAACTAAGAACTGAATAAGTAGCAATATAATAAAATAAAGCAAAGTCATAATGAGATACAATATAAGATTACCGATCTCCAGACGAACGGATCTGGAATCCCGAGCGTAGCGCCCAACTCTACTTGAACCTTGCTAGACGTCTAAACTACGAACTCGAAGAACTAGAGCCCTATTTCTAATCTCTGGAAACCCTAACTTCTGTCTACTCTTGACGAATGAAGCAGGACAAATGAATTGGTGCTCTGGGAGGGGGATCTGCCCCTCTATTTATAGCCCGGTGGGATGAGCGTGCGCCGTGGGATCAAACCGACTTGAACAAAGGGCACAGATGACTCCAGAGAGGCGGTGGAAGAAGACTTCAGAAGGTGGGCCGAAACCCTAGGTGGGCGCCGGCCGGCAACACCCAGGTGGGGTTCGGTCCCCGGTTGCTTCGGGTGTGTTCTGGACTCGTCAAGGGTCTTCATGATTGTTGACGGTGGATATACCCTAAAATTCCACATTCAAACACCGTCAACAGGCCTCGGATTCAAGGAAAGATAAACATATCATGAGCATATTTTAACAATAACTAGTTCCACATGTACTCTGAGCTTGTGATTGCAGGAAACACTAAATCAGTGCAAAAGTGAGCAGCTAGGGGCTAACTACATGGTTCAGCCAAACCATGATATGTTGCCCCAGGCCACCACCTTTCAACATATTGCATACAACATCAAATGGAGGAGACCTGAGCCAAGGAGGGCCCACCCATGGGTCGGCCGAACTGCCCATGGGGCCCACCCGGCTCTGGAGACATGGCAGGATCCGTGTGACACTCCAACCAAGTTATTTTATCCATCAGATCAACCTTTGCTTTCATTCAACGGTGGAGATCAAAGGCACATGGATTTAGGCATAAAACGAAGCGACCAAGGCAAAACCAACATATGGAGAGAGTCTATGACAGATGGGGACCACGCTGGTGGGCCCAGCCCACCAGGGGTGGGTCAGCTGAACCATAGAAAGTGGGCCCAAGCCATTGCACACTCCCTGACTGGTGGGGATAGCTTCTAGAAGATCCTGGCTGGGCCCACCAGTCATAGGGGGGTCGGCCGAACCCCCCTGGTGCCCAGCCAGGTCGGTTGGCCTCCACCGACTCCAAGCATGCTTCCCATGTGCTCAAATTACCACAGCCGTCCATCTTATGGCGGTTACAAGGCGGTGGATCCAAGGGTGGAGAGTTGAGGAGCACACGGATCGCTGACGTGGCATCTCTCCACTCTCCACTATAAATAGAGGCTGCCCACTCCTCTTCAAGACACACCATACACCATACAACTCAAGGAGCAAGCTAGAGTTCTACTCTTTAGTAGTAGTATTAGTCTAGTGTGGGAGTTAGAGTCGAGTCGAGCTGCGCTCAGAGTCTCCGGAGTCGTCTGCTGGAGAGTCTGGTATAGCTCTTATACCTTTCCTTCTGTAAGACTTTATCTTTATCAATATATATAATCTTTACTTTACTTCACTAAGTTCTTACTTAGTCTTTACTATTCTTTATGGTATTGTTGTGTCTTGCCTTATTTTGTACTTGTCTTATACTTGATAGTGATCTTGTTCCAACTCAACGTGTGTTAGTTCATCGCCTGTCATAGGGTGTTCTAGTTGTTGGTACGCAGCTAGAATAGTGAGACTTAGTGTAAGCGTGGTGCTTAGACTAGATCTTGCCTTTGATTACTGCTTATCGCACGGATTGTTTGTGGGTGCTAGCAGGTGGTGACAGCCCTGTCTAGTCTTAGTATCCCTCCACGTGTTTTAGGCAAGTTCTTAAAAGGTAGGCACCCATAAGAGTGTAGGCGCTTCGGGTAGAGGTTTTGTCCTCTATTGTCTCGCACTACCCCCTGCACACCGTTAGTAAGGTACTATCTTGGTATAAGTCAGCTATTTGATAGGATAAGTCATAAGAGTAAAGTAAGTGTCATAGGAGTCTTATACTCACTCGTTGTCCTCCCACCTAGCTATACTCTACTAGTTATCTTTTAGTTATCTTAATACTTGTTGTGTGTTGGTGTCATTACCCTTTCCTCTATTTATTGATTTACCCCCCTACCACTTGTCGGTACTAAGTTGGTATGGACATAAGGATCTCTCTCTTTTTATTAATTATTTCTAGCAACCACTTTCCCATGGGATAAAAATAAATAACGATACCTTGGAATACTCCCGGGTGAAGTGCAACAGCGGTATATTCTATGCGCTTGCGGAATTATCCAATAGATATAAGAAATTCCCTCAGGGCACTTCTGGCGCCGTTATCAGAGATAGCATAACACCCTGTCTCTGGTGGTTGCGCTAAGAAGTGTCAACAAGCATTTCTGGCGCCGTTGCCGGGGAAAGCATCAGTCTAGGAATATTAATAAGAAAAATTGAATCCAGAGTCTATTATCAATTTAGTTATCGATTAGTGTTAGGGGCTTACCCCTGTTTGTGTTTCTCGTTATCGTGAAGCTAGACAGTGCATGAACGGTTTCCAATTGCCGTGAAATTATATTGAAGATCTCAAGCAATTGTTGAGAAGAACTAGACGCCGTCAAGTTCCACCTCAAAGGTTCATCTCAAACCTGAATCCGTTCGAGGAAAGAGGCTCCGTATTATCAACTGAGGAAGCTATGGCCCAAAAGACCATCTCTGAGTTCTCTGCGCCGTCCGCTGACAACATTGCCACCGGACCACAGCTCAACTTTAGAGATGCTACCTTTGAGCTCAAGCCTGCACTCATCAACATGGTGCAAGCTAATCCATTCTGTGGAAAGCCACACGAAGACGCCAATGCTCATCTCCAGCACTTTCTGGAGGTGTGTGGGACTTTCACCATCAAGAACGTCTCGGCTGACGCCATCCATCTTCGCCTGTTCCCATTCTCACTGCTTGGGAAGGCAAAGCAATGGTTCTATGCCAACAAGAGTGAACTCACCACCTGGGAGAAGTGTGCCAACGCTTTTCTCAAGAAGTTCTTCCCAATGGGCAAAACAAGTGCTCTCCGTGGTAAAATTTCAAGCTTCCAACAACAAGCGGACGAGACGATTCCCGAAGCAAGGGAACGTCTCCAGGAGTATATTCGTGCCTGTCCTCATCATGGGACTGAAGAATGGCTCCTAATTCAAGGTTTCTACCATGGGCTGACTGGATTAGCCCGTAGTCACCTTGATGCTGCAGCCGGAGATGCATTCCTACAACACAATGTCAAGGATGCTAAGGACCTCATTGAGAAAATGGTTATCAACCAAGGATGGAATGAGGAACGCCTTCAGCCCAAGAAAAGGGGTATGCACACCGTTCTTGAGGTGGACATGCTCTCAGCAAAAATGGACCTCATGATAAAAAAGATCGAGGAAAGTTCCAAGAAGGAACAAGAGGCCATTAGACCCACTGCCACCGCACGAGCAATCGAAGCTGATCCATGGTGCGAGGAATGTGGTGGAGAACATCATTCGGGTAACAGCTGTCCCAAGACAAAGGAGGAAGTGAGCTTCATCAACAACAGCAACAACAGTGGGTACCGACCCCAGCAACAAGGAGGATGGAACTCGCGCCCCTTCTACTAAGAAAATCAAGGTAATGGTTACAGCAATAATTTCAATAATTTTTATGGTAATCAACCTTCTCTTAAAGATCTTGTCTTAGGTCAATCTAAAATTAATGATAGCATAAACAAGAAAATAATGGCTAATGATAAGATTCTTGAAAATCTTAGTGAGAAAATGGATAGCTTTAACACTGCTATAAAAAATCAATTGAGCTTTAATAAAATGTTAGAAACCCAATTATCTCAAATAGCAGCAGTTGTCCCATCAATTGAACAAGGTAAGATCCCTGGGAAACCTGAGGAACCAATTGAAGGTGTTAAGTTAATTTCCACGAGCTTTGGTAAGCCCCCGGTTAGGCAAAACCCGGGTTGTCTTCTTGATCCGCCATTCATGGCCAAGAAGAGTGACCCTAGCCATCCTACCATCACCTGTGAGATTGGGCCACACACCTTCAACAACGCCTTCTGCGACCTTGGATCCGGCGTAAACATCATGTCCAAGGTAATGTACGAGAACTTGCTAGGGGGACCCTTGTACCCCACTTTTGTCAAATTGCAGATGGCCGATCAATCAATCCAGTTCTCCGAGAGATTGGCAAGAGACATCCTTGTCAAAGTTCAAGATGAGTACATCCCCACCAACTTCATCATTCTTGACATGGGGGCCGATGATGAAGTCCCTGTCATCCTGGGAAGGCCGTTCCTCAACACCGTGAATGCCACCATCTACGTGGGATCCGGCCAAGTCCACTTCCAACTCCCAGGTAAGAGAATTAAATGTCCTTTCAATGGCTATAAATCGATGCAACAAGCAAGGAAGAATCTGTGGAGAAACAAGCCACAAAATGCACCCCGCCGAAAGAATCAACCGCCAAGGTCCAAAAAGGCCGAACTGGTAAGTAAGGCTGAAGTGATAAACAAGGCTGACTCCGTCGAATCACAAGCATCAACCAAGAAGGAATGACGAAAGAAAGAGGTGCGATCATCATGGTCTCCGTCTCCGAGACCGATTGAAGCACCCGAAAAATGAACCTGAACTGGAGAGGTCCTGCTCTACGTAAGGTAAATCAGTATTTATCCCATATTTAATTCTTGCAATTTCAATTTTGAATTTTCTTCATTGCATTTCATGTTTAATTTTTGCAATATTTTATTTTGACAAAATAAAATAAGTAGATAAATAAAACTTGAAAAAGATCATTTCTGCTCACACCTGAGGTTGTGGGACCACCTAGGTGGGGTCGGCCGACCCCACCATGGGGCCCACCCACCTCTGGTGGTGTTGGCCTGGTGTCCTGATCATGTTCCCAAAATTTGAACACCAGCTCCTTTTGAATTTTGGTCGATCATTCTTTTGTCATGACCATTCCCATATGCTTCAAGGAGAATCCAACACCCACATCAATCCAAATTCCGAAAAGTGGACACTTTGGCATGCGTGAGTGCTCCCATGGTCCATGGGAATCACTTTAAACATGTCCCCACTTTTTTCATACACCTTTTACCTACACAAAACACTAGACAAGGGAATCTCTGAAAATTTCAAAACTTTTGGTCCACCACTAGTCTCTACTTTCCTGTACACATTGTTTAAAGCTGAAAGGGGACAAACCCTGGTTCGGCCGAACCAAGATTTGGCTCCTTTCAAGAAAGTGGAGTTTGAATTCAAATAGATTCCCTTTCCAAATGCAAAAGAAACTCTGATCCTGTAATTATTGGTTCGGCCGACCCATCAATAAAGCCCTGTCAGCAAATTTGAATTTGAAATCACCTAGATTCCATGTCCAAGGGAGAAAGCAACAAAAACTAGACCATGAGGGGCTTGGCCGAACTGGGACTAGTGACCTGGCCACCATCCCTTCTCCCCCTATAAATATCCTTCTAATGTGTGCTCAAATTCACACTCAAACCAGCTGATTTCTGCTGAGCACACAATCTCCCTTCTTCTCTCCATTTGAGCAAGATCTTTCTCAAGTTTAGCTTAAGTTTAGCCACTCAACCAAAAACCCAAAAATATTGTAGTAGTAGAAGCTTGTCCCACTCTGATCTTTACTCTCAAAATCTTGTTTGTGGAGGTAGCCATACCCTGCAAGGACTACTAACAGTGGAATAGCTAACGCTAACGCTAACGCTAATCCCTGCTGTCGTAGTGTGTTCTTGTGTTAGCTCATTGTTGCAGGATGAAGAAGTTCTCCTCCGTACTCAAGAAGGCCAAGAGTGTCGTAGGGAGTTCCTCCCGATGACCCCACCATGATGAAGATGAAGGAAGAGAAGCTCCACCAAGAAGAAGCTTCGGAGTGCCTTCCGAGAGGACGTTCGACCCCGAGAGCGGCCTCATGCTAAATCAAGAAGAGTACCAAAGGTACACCTCCATCCGACACCGAGGGTATGAACATACCGGCATCATCGACCTTGTCCTCTTGGACAGCACAGGTATGACCGCGGAATTCAATACTATTTTCAATACAATCGGTTGGGGAAGTTTTTGGGAAATGCAAGAACTTGGAATAGAAAACTCACCATTGAATTTCTATGCTCTTTACAAGTCACTGAAAATAATGTCTACTTCCGCATGTTTAACCAAGACTATAATTTAACATGGGGAGTTTTTAGCATGGCACTTGGTTTTGATAATGACTGTCATCTAGATCTTGTCAATGCAACAAGAAGATTTGATAAAGCTGAATTTTGGAAAGCTATAACAGGATCTAATGATTGCTCTGACCCTAAAACCGATGAAATCCATAATCCTACTTTGCACTTGATCCGATACTGGATGGCTATAACTTTTCTTCCTGGCTCTAATGTCCAAGTTCTTTACAATGATGAATTAAGACTGCTCTATGCCATGACAAAGAAAATAAAAGTTTCACCTGCTAAAATGTTAGTGCACTTTTGGCTTGGTATTTTTCATAGAAGTGAGCCCATATTCTTCACTTCTTTTATCACTCGCATTGCGGAAACAATGGACTTACTAGATGGAAAACATTACTTTGAATACATTGCCTCTCCTAGAGATGTTGTTACCGAAGATTTCTTCATAAGTACTCAAGTCCTAAAAAGAGATGAAAATGGTGATATAAAAATGATTTATCCCGGCCATACAGCCGAAATCTCTCTCCCTTGTGACAGGCATCAGTTGTATGCGCTGCGCACGCTAACCATAAATTGGGGCCGAGAGGCAAGAAGCCAAAATGTTGCAGGACCAAGAAGGGTGACAACGAGCATGTCACAAGCTGCTCAATTTGAGCAAGGCGGCACATCACGAGCTGTTGGGAGATATGAAGAAGAAGGCGATGAGGCAAGTTCCATGGACATTTCAAGGTCCACGGAACGGCCTCAACAGCACACTCCAAGAGTGCGCACTCCCCGTCCGTCCACACGGGCGAGGGGTCGTCGAAGCCAAGGATCAGAAATGGACCAACTCATCAATGACATGGGCGCAATGCAAGTTGAGCAAGATGCAACCTTGAATATGGCACAACAAAATGCTCAACTATTGCAAGCTATCCAAGATGAAGAAGCACAACGCTGGGCGGGATGGTTCCAATACTACCCGCCACCACAATGAGCAAAAGGACAAGATTGGGGGAGATCCTCTCTCCCACCAAGGTAAGTATCATATCCTATCTATTTACATTATTTTAATTTATTGCATTTAAAAAAATGCATAAGATAAAAATATCAAAAATATTTCCCTTATTCCCATATGTTTCATGAATATTTATCCTCCTCATGGAAATGATGAATAGTTGCTCTGTTAATGTTTCTTTAATGCCTACTTTACAACTTAGTATTTCTTTGAGTATGGATCACTTGGCTCATTTAAATCATCATGAACCTCGAAACTTTATGGATGCTAAATGTTAGAACTAAGTCTAAGTTGTTGTGAGATATGATATAGTCAAACAAGAGCTACAATAATATTGTTCTAAGCATGTAAGATTACTGGAGATTTATTTCTAAATGAAACAAAACCTTATTGTTCCTCAATGGTGAAAAATTCCTACCACAGCCATATATGTTATACATGTCTAAAACCCTCCACTTAAGCTACTTGCTTTGTATTGAGTGTTCTCAAGTCTTGTTGACCCTTATTGAGAGTCTTATTATGCTCCCAAGATCAATATCACGTACACACCATATATACATGCTGCTTCTACACTGGAAGTACGCAATCACATGCCTTTCATTTCTACTAAATAAATGCTCCATGTGTTAAAGACATAGAAAATCTCTCTTAGTCATTATGGTAGTAGAGACAAAAGGCTATGCAAAATGAAAATAAAAAGAAAGAAAGATGGACACAAGAAAGTCCATGGAAAAGAAAAGAAAAAGATTTGAGCAAGTCTAGGCTCATAAATAAAAGAAAAATGATAGCCATGTCTCTAAAATTTATTAGAGAGAGATACAATTCAAATAGAGGAGCATTATATTCCATCATCATCCACACACTTGCACATCTTGATCTAAGGGCATGACACTTCTCTCTTTGGATCCAAGCTTTGACTCTACAACATATGCAAAGTAAGTATGTTATATTCTGTCATTCCAACCTTAAGCTCCACATAAGCCATTTTTAGAAGTAGGATGATAAGGAGAAGGCAACATTTACTTTATGCCTTGGTAAGGAATCATACACCATTAGAGGGACATGAGAGAACCATATAAGGAACATTAAGTTGTCTTTTGTAAAACATTGCTAAAACCTCCAGTATGAAACTTGCAAAGAATGAGAAAAGTAGTGCTCAAGTTAAACTGTTCTGTCTCTCAACCACCTAAGGCAAAGGGAAAGTCATTAGCCCCATAAAGGACTAAGGTAAAATGGGTGAATTTCTATAGCCAATTTTTCCATTCAAAAGAGAAGTATTTAGTTGTACACATGGTATTATTGAAACATGAACATTGTAGCAACTCCTGATCCACTGAGGCTAAGTTTAATTATTTGCTCGGGACGAGCAAAGGTTAATCTTGGGGGATCTTGTTGACGGTGGATATACCCTAAAATTCCACATTCAAACACCGTCAACAGGCCTCGGATTCAAGGGAAGATAAACATATCATGAGCATATTTTATCAATAACTAGTTCCACATGTACTCTTAGCTTGTGATTGCAGGAAACACTAAATCAGCGCAAGAGTGAGCAGCTAGGGGCTAACTACATGGTTCGGCCAAACCATGATATGTTGCCCCAGGCCACCACCTTTCAACATATTGCATACAACATCAAATGGAGGAGACCAGAGCCAAGGGGGCCCACCCATGGGTCGACCGAACTACCCATGGGGCCCACCCGGCTCTTGTGACGTGGCAGGATCCGTGTGACACTCCAACCAAGTTATTTCATCCATCAGATCAACCTGTGCTTTCATTCAACGGTGGAGATCAAAGGCACATGGATTGAGGCATGAAACGAAGCAACCAAGACAGAACCAACATATAGGGAGAGTCTATGACAGATGGGGACCACGCTGGTGGGCCCAACCCACCAGGGGTAGGTCGGCTAAACCATAGAAAGTGAGCCCAAGCCACCTGCACACTCCCTGACTGGTGGGGATAGCTTCTAGAAGATCCTGGCTGGGCCCACCAGTCATAGGGGGGTTGGCCGAACCCCCTGGTGCCCAGCCAGCTCGGTTGGCCTCCACCGACTCCAAGCATGCTTCACATGTGCTCAAATTGCCACAGTCATCCATCTTATGGCGATTACAAGGCGGTGGATCCAAGGGTGGAGAGTTGAGGAGCACACGGATCGCTGACGTGGCATCCCTCCACTCTCCACTATAAATAGAGGCTGCCCACTCCTCTTCAAGACACACCATACACCATACAACTCAAGGAGCAAGCTAGAGTTCTACTCTTTAGTAGTAGTATTAATCTAGTGTGGGAGTTAGAGTCGAGTCGAGCTGCGCTCGGAGTCTCCGGAGTCGTCTGCTGGAGAGTCTGGTATAGCTCTTGTACCTTTCCTTCTGTAAGACTTTATCTTTATAAATATATGTAATCTTTACTTTACTTCACTTAGTTCTTACTTAGTCTTTACTATTCTTTATAGTATTGTTGTATCTTGTCTTATTTTGTACTTGTCTTATACTTGATAGTGATCTTGTCCCAACTCAACGTGTGTTAATTCATTGCCTGTCATAGGGTGTTCTAGTTGTTGGTACGCAGCTAGAATAGTGAGACTTAGTGTAAGCGTGGTGCTTAGATTAGATCTTGCCTTTGATTACCGCTTGTCGCACGGATTGTTTGTGGGTGCTAGCAGGTGGTGACAACCCTGTCTAGTCTTAGTATCCCTCCACGTGTTTTAGGCAAGTTCTTAAAATGTAGGCTCCCATAAGAGTGTAGGCACTTCGGGTAGAGGTTTTGTCCTCTATTGTCTCGCACTATCCCCTTCACACCGGTAGTAAGGTACTATCTTGGTATAAGTAATCTATTTGATAGGATAAGTCATAAGAGTAAAGTAAGTGTCATAGGAGTCTTATACTCACTCGTTATCCTCCCACCTAGCTATACTCTACTAGTTATCTTTTAGTTATCTTAATACTTGTTGTGTGCTGGTGTCATTACCCTTTCCTCTATTTATCGATTTACCCCCTACCACTAGTTGGTACTAAGTTGGTATAGACTTAAGGATCTCTCTCTTTTTATTAATTATTCCTAGCAACCGCTTTCCCTTGGGATAAAAATAAATAACGATACCTTGGAATACTCCCGGGTGAAGTGCTACAGTGGTATATTCTGTGCGCTTGCGGAATTATCCAATAGACATAAGAAATACCCTCAGGCACTTCTGGCGCCGTTATCAGAGATAGCCTAACACCCTGTCTCTGGTGGTTGCGCTAAGAAGTGTCAACAGTGATGATGTTTCCTTGGCGGTTAAGTTTCGTGGTAATTAAGCACTTTAATCCTTCTTTTAAGCCTTTCTGGAATAATCCCTGGAAAATGCACAATTCACCAAAACTCATGGAATTTGTCACTAATAACCCCTATGCTTCTATTATTAATCTTCCCTAGGCATTAGTTGACAGTATAAAATTGGTACTTAATGACCGTCAACATATATGACATGCCTCTACTCCAACAAAGCAAGGTAAAATTGTTTGACATGGCATTCATACTTGCTAGGATATGTTTGGAGCATATAGACATACTCAACTTTGGATCATTCATGGAAATAAAGATGATTTTGATGGATATATGCTACCACTATTGTTTTTCTTGCTTGAATGGACTAGTGGTAACATATGACATGTATATGTGCTTGATCCCCTAGTGTTCAATCTAGTTTATAAGCTATAGGTGTACAACTTAACATGGGCAAGATAACCCCTTGTGGCGTGAAGAAGCTTGTCCTTGGATCAAACTTAGTCATATATCCTAGGCAAGTGTACTAGATTGAGCCAAAGTGAAATAAACTCTCTTTCCAAATCAAATGAACTTGACTATTTCTCTCCACTAAAATTAACCTTTTTGTGAAATTGTTGACAAAGGGGGAGAGAAAGTTACAAAAGAAAGAGAAAACGCGATGAACCATCATTAGGCCGATGATGGGAGAGCAATTGGCCAAAGGAAAGGGGTAATTAAAATTTTGAAGCACACAAGTAGGGGAGCAATCACATATGCAAGTTGTTGCATCTGGATGTGCATTAATCATATGATTGCTCGCACTTGTACTTACCTTCTTATACATGCTTGTGTGGTGTATTGCTAGTAGTAGGACATGAATGATGATTTGAACAACTATCATCTGTAGGAGTAACTAGTTGGTCTTGTACTTTCAAGTGGTAACTAGAGCTTGCTTATAATGTGATCTCACGGTGTGCTCTAGTATTTGTGATCTTCTAGTTACTAAGGTGCTAAGGATGGTGTACATGGCAACTCGGATGGTATCATGCTTCAAAGGTCCATTCTATACACCTTAGCATAACTTTGGCTTTGTTTGGTTGTAGCGGCTCCTAACGTGGCTGGTTGAAGATAAGAGGAGTCTTATTCGCTGCGCGCCTCATTATTGTATTTTCCTGGTTGTCCAAATCCTTTCATGATCTACTTATGGACAAGCATGATAAGTTCAAAATCTTAATACATATTTCTTTTTTAAGGGTTGTCATCAATTACCAAAAAGGGGAGATTGAAAGTACCTAGTTTGGTTTTGGAAATTGATGAAACCTAGCTACTAAGCTAAGTGCTAAGTGTGTGTAGCCTAAAAGAGGTTAGTGGTGTGGAGGAAATTGACATGAGCCAAGAAATGTAGATCAAGTGAAGAAAATGGTGGAAAAGGCAAAGGATCAAAGAGGTAGAGGCAAAGGTATAAGTTAGGGCTCTTTGGTTTAGTGATCAAGGAACTTTGTGAGTGCGATCACATTTAGGATAGTTGGTCGGACTACTAAGAGGAGAATTATTTCGTGAACCCGGTCGGCAAGTGCTCTAGGTTGCATTTTAGTTGCATACACTTGATCTAATCTAGAGTGACTAACTTTGCCTTGCAAATGTGCTTAAAACCTGGTAACATACGTGCCTAAAAGTGTGAAACACTTAGTTGTTAGCATCTAAGAGCAAGGTAGTTGAAGAGAGAGTGAAAGCTGCTCTCAGAGGAGCACCGAACGCTGGCCGCGTCCGGTGGGTGCTTACCAGACGCGTTCGGTGTGCATTTGACCTCTCTGGAACCTCTCTGTGGGAGCACCGAACGCTGGAACAGTAACTCCAGCGCGTCCGGTGACTTGTTTCGTGCATCCAGTGAAAGGATTGAGAATCTAACTCGGTGAGTGCACCTGACGCTGGGAGCGTCCGGTGACCTAACAGCGGATGCGTCCGGTGCCATTTGGAGCTCTCTGGATGCTCTCTGTTGTTGCACCGGACACGGGCGTCGGAGCATCCGGTGTGACTGCTCTGCGTCCGGTGTGAGCGCGCGCAGGAATGAAATTCAAACGGCTAGTACACGTGTCAGCGGGCGATACACCGGACAACCACCGGACGCGTCCGGTGCAAACTTAAGGAGCGTTTGGTGTGCACGATTTTAGAGTAAAATAGCTAGATCTTTGAGCATGCTTATAAATAGGAGTGTGACTGGCTTGGGGCATCTCTCTAGCGCATTTTGATCTTCCTAAGCCTTTTGTGAGCCTAGCACACTCCCTCCAACTCTCTCCCTTTGATTCAACTCAAGATTTTGATTGAGAGAGAGTGTTCAAGTGTAGTGATATCTCATTGCATCCTAGTGCACTTGGTGGCTTGGTGGCGGAGTAATTCCTGTTACTCTTGGTGATTGCCATCACCTAGCCGGTTTGGAGGTGAAGAAGGTGTGGAGAAGCTTGGTGATTGTGCTTGCTCACACTGGTGGATTGTGAGGGGTTCGTGCCTACCCCGAGCAGAGAGCTCAAAGGTAACTCTAGTGGATTGCTCGTGTCATTGAGTTACTTCCTCCATGGTAGGTCCTTGTGGCGCCTTATGTAGGTTCGGTGTGTGACACCGATTAGCCACTGGACCATCGGTTGAAGTCGACACAACGGGGACGTAGCGTGCTGGCAAGCACGTGAACCCTAGGGATAAATCTTGGTGTTCATATTGATTTCCTCACCTTCGAGTGAGTGATTGTGTTTATCCCGGTGATTGGCTTCATATCAAGGCAAAGGTATAACATCCAAAGCACTTCTCTTTACCTTGAGCAAAGTAGTTAGCTTGCTTGCCTTGTGTAGTTGTCTCGTTTGTTTTGCTTGTGCTAGCTAGCTTGTGTGGCTTAGGGCATAGATATAACTAGAATTGTGTAGGTGGCTTGCTTAGTCTAGTGGTTGCCTTAGCATTGCAATTATAACCTTTTGTTATACTAATCACTTGTTCTGGTGGTTTGTAGAATTTTTATTTAGGCTATTCACCCCCCTCTAGCCATACTAGGACCTTTCATCACGCTATCGAGATGCCGAGCTTTTGGCCTGTAGCACCGCCGCATCTTCTAGCAGGCCCTTGAGCTAGTCACTGATCTGCTATGCCTCTACTGTAGAGGGCTCCGGCATCGTGCGGAGGAGCATCGCGACCATGGTGAGCTTCTGACTTCCTCGGGGAAGATATCTAGCTGTGCTAGCTCCATCGTTGTTGAGGATGCATTAGTGGACGTCACGAGCCCTGCGTCGGGCTATTCCACCGCCTCCCCGATCCTACTCCTGCTCGAGCACCACGCGAAGTTGCGCCAGCCGTAGCCGATCCTCGTCCATCCTCGTCTCCAGCTTCCGCAGCTACACCGGCTATGGTGACAGGTGAACAGGCTGAGATGTCCTAGCCCTCAGAACCCTAGGTTTTGAAGTTCCCAGGGCCTGGGAAGGCAAAGTGTTGTTTCCCTGCTCCGATGGGGGCATGACATCCTCTGGCGTGACCTCCTCCAAGACGCCGTCTACCCAGTTGTCCAGGTAAAAGCACTCCCGAGAGGGGTCGATGTAGTCCGTCGGAGCTGGAGTAGCTGAGCGTGTAGTTCCACGAGTCCATTAGGTGGAGCAGGGCCTGGAGATTGCGAACCCCAGTGAAGTCCACATCGCCCCAGAAATCGTCATCGTCGGCAGTCCAGCCGAGCGTTGCCCAGTCGGCACGAGCGAGACGTCCGTAGGAATCCCATCCCTCGGGGATCGCGGGAGGGGAGTCGCTGGTGCTAGAGTTTGTCTCCCCGCTTCTTCTAGCTCCAGGGTTGCTCCTGGGGTTGGATGAGGAAGAGGAAACGAGGTCGCCCATGCGCTAGAGATGATGCGTGGGCATCCCCACATAGTCGTGCTGCTTGGCACAAAGAGCCCGGACGTGCACATCCACAGGATTGCGGAGTCTGAGCGAGAACGGTGACGGCACTGTCACTACCACGTGATGAGGACACGATGGTGCTGATGTAGACGGAGCCGCTGATGAGCCACTCGCTACCTGCTTTCCGCTGGCAGATCAGCGAATGGTGGCCATCGATCTTGCGATAGAGTTGATGGCGAGTGTAGGAGATGTTGGTCCTGCAGAGGACGCGGGCTCAACCCTAGCCCTCGTGGGGGAGCCAGGCCTACCCCGAGGACACCATTCCTACCTAGCACAGCGAGGATGACATGCAGAGCTTCCCCTAACCTCATGCTGGGGCAGAGGAGGAGGAGCGGAGCTTTCCCCGGTCTCACGCTAAGCTGGTGAAGGGGTAGCGGCAATGCGAGGCCTAGTCGGACAGAGAACCATGTCGTAGCCATGGCCAGTGGCCCTGAACTTGAGCTCTCGAACCAGAGAACCACATCACGAGGAAGCGGAGTGAAGCTGTCAGCCATCCAAAACCTGAAACGACACGCAAAAGGCCCCTACCTAGCACGCCAACTGTCGGTGGTAAGAACCATGGGGTCCTAACACCAGCTAGTAAATTATGTTTTGCATATCTAGGAATGGATGGTGTGCAAGATGAACACAAAGATTATACTGGTTCAGGTAAAAAACTGCCCTACGTCCAGTTCGAAGGTGGGGTTTGTATTATCCTGCACCGGGGGTGCTTGTAGTAGGGGAATACAAGCTAGGCGAGAGAGGGAAAGTGGGTTTGCGTGTGCGTATTCATTGGTCGATGAGGTGTGTGAGTGAGTGAGTGAAAGTAGGTTTGCGTGTGCGTATTCATTGGTCAATGCCTAAGACTGGTCCTTCCCCTCCCTTTTATAGTCACAAGGGTGGAACAGGGTTACATGCATGCTATACGTAGTGGGCGAGTGTGGAGAAAGCGTTTTTGAGGGGGTCAGATGACCGTCATCCTGTGGAAGAATGGCCTGGCATTGTAGCGGCATGGTTGCTGTCCTTCAGGCATACTTCTTGCTATAGACGGGTGGACTACTTTGGCGTTTTAAGCAGGGCACGGCGTAGCAAGGTCATGGTGAACGTCTTGTTACACTGTGCAAGAATGGACTCCGGTCCTTTTATACTGTGCAGGTATGACTTTAGCCCCTTGGGCATGTTCACTCCAATGGGTGTCGCCACCCAAAGGGACGGAGAGTAGTCCTGGGGACATTGTATGGTCATGGGAACACCCCCTCGGGCATATTGTCCTTCGAAGAAGGCGCTTCCCAGGGGATTGGGCACTCGGGCGAATAACCTACACAGTGACGGGAGTTGGCAGTATAGTGACGGGTGTCTTAACCCTGGGCGAGGCGTATGCACAGGGCTTGGGAATGGACAGTCGCTGCATCGTGACCGCCCCATGCCATTCAGGGGGATTAGGTAAAATAGTGCCCTGTAAGCCTGTCCCTGTGGGCGATGCCTAAGAGGTGTTCCTTCCCGAGCTTGTTTGATGGAGGCTCGAGTGAGGCGGAGATTTGCCCCTGAGGGATCGGATGCACCTAAGGTCAGGACCTGGCCTCTCTGGGCAAGTTTGGGCTAGGTCTTAATGGGCTGTCTATCGTCCCTGTGTGCCTGAGCCTTATCTTCGTAAATAGCTTGGGTCAAGTCTTACTCAGGGAGTGATTGGTTTTTGTGTTAATGTGGGTTACCCCTAATTTTGGTACCCGACAAATAGTCAAATTTAAACTACGTAGTATAGTGATTCCAACCAGTATACTATGGAAGAGCTAGAACTATTCCTCGGGGGAGCCGGCTAACCGAACGAGCCCTAAGGCTACTTACTGCTCCCACGGTGGACGAAGCCCCTACAATGCCACCTCCTCTAGCGCGTAGTTGTAGGCTAGCGCCTTCAGGACATAAATGGCACGGTGTCCTCTCTAGGCCTTAGCGATGCGCAGAGTTTCATCGATGCCATCAAATTACCGCTTCAAGTAGATGTTTATTGTGTCACGGCCTAGGCCATGAATCACCATGGACCCAAAGGTTGCTGATGATGATGATGTTGTCCCCAAAGTGCAGTGTTGTTTAACTACTAATTAATAGTAGATTCAGTGCATCCAAGCCAGACGTTCAGGCAAGAAAGGTGCCCATGAAAAATAAAAATTGGACTTGAGGTCGAGACGACAAAGCCTAATGAGGTGACCTTTCAGGAGTTTCAGCAGACTTTCATCATGCCACTACCCTCTGGAAGGCAGGAAGCCTTGAAGGTCCTCTGTTGAAGGTGGATAACGTCAACTTTTATTAGAACTTTAGACACCAAAGGATATATGAATACACACTAGTCTAGGGTTTTAACAGAAAATTTCCACGAGTTTTGCATATTCTGTATTTTCCAGGGGATTATCCAGAAAATCTTAAAAAGAGGGATTAAAGTGCTTAATTATCACGAAACTTGAACGCCAAGGCAACATACGTCATCGACAAGCTAGAGGAGTGTAGAAGGCACCCGAAGCAACCGGTGCCCCACCTAGCAGGTGGTGGGGCCGGGCGGCGCCCCCCTAGGGTTTCTCCGCCGTCCTCTGAAGTCTTCTTCCACTGCCTTTGAGTAGTCATCTCGGGCCTTGGTTAAGTCGGTTTGATCCTACGGCGCACATGCAACCCACCAGGCTAAAAATAAAGGGGCAGACCCCCTGGAGACATCCCATCATTCATCCAAGCCGTCAAGTTTTCTGTCAAGCCATCAAGAGCCTTCTAGTTCATCAAGAGCCTTCTAGTTCATAATTCTAGCCTAGTTAGATTAGAAGTAGAGGAGTTCTAGTTCCTCGGCGGGATCTAGAGCCCCGGCATCCATCTCGAGCGCAGAGTTCGGTATAGTTCTAGTTCTTTCTCTATTATTGTATCCTTCATTATGATTAGGGAAACATTGTTTTTAATAGTTCATATGTTCTTGATTACAATAGTCTTTGTCTACTTTGATTATATGTCTAGTATATTTGATTTGATCTTATTGAATTCATGTAATTGCTCGTATACGTTGATCCAAACGATCGTTGGGTAGATGATGAACAATGTGTGGACGTGGTGTCTAGATATTCTGTTTATCTGCGAGTGCACCCTGATGTGTCAGGTCGTATGGTAGATCGCGTAGGTGACAGGTGCATTGAGTCCTCTGTAGTCCACCCCCGTATGTAGACAAGCAGGCACGGTCGCGAAGTTGGGTGATGACTCTGTTTCACATCCTTCCTAGATGATGCCTTTTACATGGGATCATGACATAGGACTAATCTAACAATGATTGCTAGATGTAATTGCACTAATTAGAGTTATTCATTGGAGTAGCTATAGAATTACCTTAGGTATTAATTCCTTAGTTTATCCATTGGCTAGCTATTACTATGACTAGAAAGTGCTCTGATGTTTATCCATTATTTATGATGCTTGATCATACTTATCACCTTTGTTTATCTTTATTATCTTGTGACCTCTACCTGTTCTGAGTAGAGTAAATGACATTGATAACACCGCTTATCCATTGTATATAGTTGCTATCAATATAATAGATTACAGTTTATCCAGTCCTTCCCAATGGTATAAACATAAATCGACAACCTGGTAGAACTCCAAGTAAAATGCTATAATGGTATAATTATATGTCTGCTTGCAGAATTGATCTTAGTTTATATTTATATATTTCTGCCTAGTCACATTGAATAGTATATGAACCCTTTATTTATTCTTAGCATATATAATTAGGGATGACAATCTAGTTCATGCATAAGAATGTTGGTAATAGATAAGTGACTAGTTGCTAATGACCAGTTAATTAATTACCATACATCTCTAATCTCGTCTCTAGTAGTAAAAGTTATTTAGTTATATTTGGCGACGTTAGTAGATGTCAACAAGCATTTTTGGCGCCGTTGCCAGGGAAGGCACATTAAACTTAGAAAATATTGATAACATATATACATAATGGATAAGATTGTGTTACCGATTGATCTCTAACTCAAACAGGCACACCCTTGTTTTTATCATTTGCTTATCTTATACATGGTGATGAATGAATGGTTTTTCTCTTCCAAACAACTTCACTGACGATCCAGAGAAACTTCTTAGAGGGAAGAAGGTTGTAGAGGCGAGGGACAATTTCGAGTCACTATCAAGAATACCCATCGCCGCTCAAGCTAGTCCATCAGAGGAGCCAGCTCTAACATTGGAAGAAGAACATTTAGGAGAAGATTTAACTCCTGTGTTTGAAGACATGGCTGAGAAGACACTGCGCGAGTTCTCTGCCCCAACAACAGAAAACATCTGGACTGGACCAGCAGCCAACACTGGGGAGAATGGATTCGAGCTCAAACCTGCTCTTATCACCATGGTTCAAGCCAGTCAATTTTGTGGAAAACCTCATGAAGATGCAAGTGCACACCTACAACACTTTCTAGAGATCTGCAGCACCTTCACGATCAGAGGAGTACCAAGAGATGCTATTTTACTCCGTCTTTTCCCATTTTCACTTTTGGGGAAAGCTAAGCAGTGGTTCTACACCAACAAAGAAAAGAACACTACCTGGGACCGATGCTCAACTGCTTTCCTGGCAAAGTTCTTTCCTACAGGCAAGACGAATGCTCTGCGTAGGAAAATTTCAAGCTTTCAACAGCAGCATGACAAATCATTCACTGAAGCATGGGAAAGATTTCAAGATTATATTGAAGACTGTCCTCATTATAGGATAGAGGATTGGCTATTAATGCAGACCTTCTACCACGGTCTTATCTCTAGCACCCGTGAGTCCATAGATGCTGTAGCAGGAGGAGCTTTCCTATCACTTAAGCTTTCAGAAGCTAAAGCACTTGTTGAGAAGATGGCCTAAAATCCAAGCTGTAATGAAGAACGTACTCAAGCTCTCAAGAGAGGAGGAGGCATCCATCATCTCAAGGAAACTGACATGGTCACTACCAAGCTAGACCTCATCATGAAGAAGCTCGATATAGAGAAGAAGGAAGTCATGCATATTAATGATTCTCGCATGAGTTGTGAAGAATGTGGAGATTACGGGCATTCAGCTGTCAACTGCCCTACGCTGCAAGAGGATGTGAACTTCATCAACAATAACACCTACTATCGTCCTCAGCAAGGTCAAGGATGGAACCAGCCAAACCAAGGATGGAATCAGCAACCTCGACAACTACCAAGGTAACAACCAAGCTAATAATTACAATAACTACAATCTTCCACCTTTAAGAGATTTAGTTACTGGTCAATCTAAATTGTTAGATCAAATGTCTAGAAAGGTAGCCTCTAATGACAAAGCTTTAGAAAATATTAATACTAGAATGGATACCTTTGCTTCTGCTATAAAGAATCAGCACAATTTTAATAAAATGTTAGAATCACAATTAGCTCAGCAAGCTGCTGCTGTCCCTCCATTTGAGAAAGGTAAGATTCCAGGCCAGCCGAAAGATTTCGAAACTGCTAACCTTGTTGATATTCACAATGCAACCCAATACCATATTGAGCCTGTAGATATACAGAGGATTGATCACTCACTACCTGAGAAGATGGGAGACGCTGGGAGACCTGTCATTCCTATCTCTATAGGATGTCATAGTTTTTCGGAGGCTATCTGCGATTTCGGCGCAAGTGTCAACATAATGCCCAAGGTAATTTATGAGAAAATATTAGGTGATCATTTGTTGTACACAGATATGCGTTTGCAGCTTGCAGATCAGTCCATTTGCTACCCCGAGGGAGTGCTAAAAGAAGCTATCATCAGAGTGGGGCAATCATATGTCCCAGTTGACTTCGTGATTATAGAGACAGGAGGAGATGAGAAGGCACCCATTATTTTGGGATGACCATTCTTGTGCACAACCAAAGCCATCATCTATGCGGAACATGCCAAGATTGACCTCTCCATCAAGGACAAGAAAGAAAGATTCTCATTCAAGAACCGCATCTTAGAGACTCCTGCAGTCCCGAAGCAATTCCATCAACAAGAAGAGCAATAACAACTAGCACCCAAGAAGAAGAACAATAGAAGATGGAGGAAGAACAAGCCCCAATATGTACTTGAAGAAACTGCTCAACTAATCACTGCTCTCAACACAGAAAATGATCATATGCTCCCCTAACCATTTCCAACAAAGAAAGGTGACCCAGGTGTACCAATCATTGAATGCACAATCAGAGACACCACTTTCGCCGATGCCATCTGCGACACTGGATCAGGCGTCAACGTAATGTCCAAACAGGTATATGATGATTTATTTAATGATTTACCCCTATACCCAACATATATTCAGTTGCAAATGGCAGACCAATCACTAAGATTCCCTAAAGGCGTGGTTAAGAACGTTATGGTAAGAATTCAAGATAAATATATACCCGCAGATTTTCTAGTCCTTGATATCAGGGAGACGATGAATCACCTATTCTTTTGGGAAGACCGTTCCTCTACACTACTAATGTTATTATCTACATCAGGTCTGGACAAATCCACTTCAACCTACCCACGGGAAAGGTACGCTGTCAATTTAGAACACTTGTTAACCGTGAGTAGAACAGGAAGCAACGCAACTGGAGAAGACGCCAAGCCCGTCGTTAGGCTGCCCAGCCTCACTGTGGATGGGAGGAATTCCCTGGTAAGATTGTGAAGTATGAAGACTGCTATAAGAGGCAAGAGGAAGCCGTACAAGCACCACGCTGGAGTGAGTGGGAAGCGGAAGCTGAAAGGATGGATCAGATTGCTAAGGCAGAGAAGGAAGAGATCCATACACAATTAGAAGAATGGATGAAGAGAGATGAATAATCAAGAGAAGCACACCTGAGGGAGTGTAACAAGGAAGGGCTGGAGCTAGAAAAGAGAGAAGCAGAAGAGACAGAAATGAGATAGAAGGAGAAAAAGAAGCACCTACTACACTACCGTAAAATGGGGAATTGACTGAGGTAACCTCATATGATGAACCTATTGAGTAAGTACTCTCTTCTATCCAAGTCCTGTCGGTAGACTTTAAATTTCGTACTCTAGCCATAAGATCAGAATGGTAGTTATCTAATTAAGTTAGCATTCATTAGTAATTTTGTTTTAACATATTTATTAGTACAATCACTTTTTGTACATTAAATATAAAACAACAAAAATATTTACTGCTTTATTTACTACATCATAAAAACTAAAGCCACATGTGAATGCACTTATGGTAACCCTGTAGGAATATTTACTGTGGTGGCATAAAAATAAAAATAAAAACAAATAAAAATAATATATATATAAATGGTAATAGCATCTGTATTTACTTTGTTGCATTATGAAAATCCTAGGCCCCATGAGAATAAATATTCTCCGTGGTGGCATAAAAAATATAGCATGCATACATATTTGATTGTTGCATAAGAAAATTAGAAAATCCTGTTAAAATTCGGCTAGAATCTGTTAATTAAAATCAACTCAAAAGAATATTCAATTCTCATTGGCTGACCGCTAACCCCTTGTTAAATTCAAGCCTCGAGTTTTGGTTTTCTTGTTAGAGTATAATTATGTAGGAACAACATTATGACTAAGGAGGGAATCTGTCAGTGGCACCCTCCAGGATTACTACTAGCAAGCTCACCCTGGAGATCATTCAAGGCCAAGTATTACAAACATCAAGCTTAGGGGAGGAGCATCTCCTAGTTATCAGGTAATTATACCTACCTGATTATAGAGTCTATTTTATATAGTCATAAAATATAAAAAATATGTCGGCACATGAAGGTCCACAAATCATAGTCTTTTTTTTAGTCCAATCAAAAAATAATTAGAAAGATGCATAATCATTAAAACCAAATAAACACTTAGCTATATATTAGAATATGTTCGGAGTCAGTCGAAGCTAGAATTAATTAAAATTGATGAACACTAAAATTTTATCTTGGAGATGATGAATAGTTACTCTGTTGTCATTCCTTTCAAGTATCTAGTTATCAAACTTAAATTCTCCTGAGTTTTAGATATTGCTATTTTAACTTGAGAAATTACTCTGAACCTGAAACTTGTGGAGGCATATGCTTGAGCTAAGTCTACGTGATTGATTTATATGATTCATGAGGGCCGACCTGCTATTTATCTTATTCCAAGCATTACTAAGTTCTGGAGATTCATTTTGAAAACTTAAAATCTACATGATGAGCTCTTGTATGACAAAGTATGAATTCCTACCAAAGTCATATATGATACATTTAGATAGGAAACATTTGCACACTTATGCTGCTTGCTTTGCGTTGAGTTCAGTCAACATTTGTTGTATACCTCATGAGAGTCTTGTCATGCTTTTAAAACCAAGATCACTTACACACTCCAACCACTTATGCCCTGGGAGTAATTGCAACCATTTCTATTTCCATCTATATTCATCATAAAAATGTTTTTCTCCTATACTAGGAGTAAACACCGAAAAACATATCCAATAGGATAGCCCCTGTTTAATTGCTCTAAGTTCTTATCATTATCTTTCCAATTGTTTATATTCAAAGGATACATGTGGTTATGCAAAAGTATGAAAAGAAAAGGGAGTAAAAGATGGACAAGTGTCCCAACAATTAAAACAATGGGTACTAGATGCCCGCCTCCCTAATAAAAAAAGAGAGAAAAAAAGAATAAAGATAGCCCATGTTTTCCTGCAAATCCTAAAAGGAGAGATTTATTTTCAAAAGAGCATAAGTAGAATTAGTATTAGCCACCATATATACACCTATCCATCATATTCCATACACTTGCACATCTTGGTTTGATTGTATACCTCGATTCTCTATGGATCCATTGTTTGACTCTACAATATATGAACTGCAAGTATGATTATCCTTGTTATTGCCACTCCTATAAGCTCTACTACATATTCTTAGCGGTAGGGAGGCATGACATTGTTAATGCCTAAGTGAGATCCATAAATACCACATATTAAGAGACTTGAGGGTGTCATACAATTAAGCTATGAGTTTTATTTTGAAAACTTATAAAAACTCCAGAATATTGGTACTGTGAAGAATTTACTACATAGTGCTTGACTTAATTGTTCTATGTTTCAATTGCTCAAGACTTACGTGAAAGTAGTAAAGCTCCATAGTTAAAGGTAAAACGGGTAAGTCTGAAGGTTAGAGCAGTTAATATCTAAACCGGAGGAGAATCTCTGTTTGAAAGCATGTGTACTTAAAAAATGTGAAAGCATTGTAGCAACTCCTGTCCAAATACTTTGGTAAATTAGGCTTAGTTTGTTTGCCAAGGGACTGGCAAACAGGTAAGCTTGGGGGTGTTGTTGACGGTGGATAACGTCAACTTTTATTAGAACTTAAGACACCAAAGGATATATGAATACACACTAGTCTAGGCTTTTAACTGACAATTTCCACGAGTTTTGTATATTGTATATTTTCCAGGGGATTATCGAGAAAAGCTTAAAGAGAGAGATTAAAGTGCTTAATTATCACGAAACTTGAACGCCAAGGAAACATACGTCATCGACAAGCTAGAAGAGTGTAGAAGGCACCCGAAGCAACCAGGGCCCCACCTAGCAGGTGGTAGGGCCGGCCGGCCCCTAGGGGGCCGGGCGATGCCCCCCTAGGGTTTCGCCGCCGTCTTCTAGAGTCTTCTTCCACCATCTTTGAGGAGTCATCTCGGCCCTTGGTTAAGTCGGTTTGATCCTACGGCGCACGTGCAACCCACCGTGCTATAAATAAAGGGGCAGACCCCCTGGAGGCATCCCATCATTTATCGAAGGCATCAAGTCTTCGGTCAAGCCATCAAGAGACTTCTAGTTTATAGTTCTAGCCTAGTTAGATTAGAAGTAGAGGAGTTCTAGTTCTTCGGCGGGATCTAGAGCTCCGGCATCCGTCTGGAGCGTAGAGTTCAGTATAGTTCTAATTCTTTCTCTATTATTGTATCCTTCATTATGATTAAGGAAACATTGTTCTTAATAGTTCATATGTTCTTGATTACAATAGTCTTTGCCTACTTTGATTGTATGTCTAGTATAGTTAGTTTGATCTTATTGAATTCATGTAATTGCTTGTATAGTGTTTATTCAAATGATCATTGGGTAGACGATGAACAATGTGTGGATGTGGTGTCTAGATATTCTGTTTATCTGCGAGTGCACCCTGATGTGCCGGGTCGTGTGGTAGATCGCGTAGGTGAAAGCTATGTTGACTCCTGTGTAGTCCACCCCCCGTATGTAGACAAGCAGGCACGGTCGCGAAGTTGGGTGATGACTCGGTTTCACATCCTTCCTTGATGATGCCGTGTACATGTGATTATGATATAGGACTAATCTAACAATGATTGTTAGATGTAATTGCACTAATTAGAGTTATTCATTGGCGTAATTATAGAATTACCTTAGATATTAATTCCTTAGTTTATCTATTGGCTAGTTATTACTATGACTAGAAAGTGCTCTGATGTTTATCCATTATTTATGATGCTTGATCGTACTTATCACGTTTATTTATCTTTATTATTTTGTGATCTCTACCTGTTATGAGTAGAGTAAATGAAATCGATAACACCGCTTATTCATTGTATATAGTTGCTATCAATATAATATATTACAGTTTATCCAGTCCTTCCCAGTGGTATAAATATAAATCGACAATCTGATAGAACTTTAGGTAAAATGTTATAATGGTATAATTATATGTCCGCTTGCAGAATTGATCTTAATTTATATTTATATATTTCTGTCTAGTCACATTGAATAGTATATGAACCCTTTATTTATTCTTAGCATATATAATTAGAGATGACAATCTAGTTCATGCATAAGAATGTTGGTAATAGATAAGTGACTAGTTGCTAATGACCAGTTAATTAATTATCATACATCTCTAATCTAGTAAAAGTTATTTAGTTATATTTGGCGGCGTTAGTAGATGTCAACATCCTCTTTCCAGGGAGAGGCCGGCGTCGCGATCCGGTGAGGAACATCGAATATGCTAAGCGGCCCCAATGCTTTTGCCTTGTTTTATCTTTTGTTGTATAATCCTTTGCTTGTGGTGTAGCTGGTAAGCTTTTTGCTCTACTTGATCGCCAAATCTTGACTGATCATGCACACTAGTGAATTACCAGTAGGCATGGAACAACCGAAATTCCTTGATATTATAAAACAAGTCCATTCGTGCTAATGAAATACTCCCTCAGTCCCATAAAGACTGTCGTTTTAGACTTTTTAGAAACTATGTTTGATCGTCCATCTTATTCAAAAATTTTGTACAAAATACAAAATCAATAAATAAATATTAAAGTGTCTCTAATGATATAACAAATCATAAAAAATAAATGATATTTATACAAAATTTTTAAAGAAGACGAATGGTCAAACGTGATGTCTGAAAAGTCTAAAACGAAAGTCTTTCTGCGACGGAAGGAGTACATCAGAAGGAAACGTATGACGTACTGTATCATGCTACTACGAACTGACAAGCTATTAGAGTTTATGGAAGATTCCAATTCTGTTGCTTGAGTGTACTGATTTCAATTCTATTGTAGTTGTCTAGCTATTATTGCTAGGGGTCTGTTTAGATCCATCCAACTGAAGTGTAGCTAGGTAAGACTTTGGTCTGTTCAACTGTAACACAAACGTAACTTAATTTAGTTCAAATGGTGTTTCCGGCCGTAAAGTCCGTAGGCTTAGTTTATTTGCATTTACGTTACCATCCGCCAACCAAACAGCTAGCTAGATAAACGTGTTCCTAGGATTGTCACCGCCGCTTTGTTATTGCTGAGAAACCTGGGTCTCATATTTACTGGTTAATAAACAGCAAACCTTTCTTGTGATAAAAGAAAGAGCTTGTTCCAGTTGTTACAAAAAGAATAGACATTCCAAAAAAATATGGGTTCAATTCAGGATACATTGTACTATAAATAGATGCCTGCATGACCTCATTTAAATAACTGAGGCTTAATGAAACAAATTGTTGACGTAGATTCTGAACAACACACCAGCAGGTGTTAGGTCGCACACGTCGTGCATGGAGCAAAACAGAGCGAAGCAGAGGACCCGCGAAACCTGGTCTGGCCGACATGCAAAGCCGGCTGAGCCGCCTTGGACCTGGCGGACTCTCAAAGTCGGCTGAGCCACCTTCATCGGTTTGCGTCGGGAAGGTTAGGGTTAGGTCTTCTGGTCGTCAGGATGACTAGCAATCTTCAGCACAGGACGTTGATAGTCATTGTAGCGCCCGTACTTCGCTGGAAAACTCACCACAGAACTAGTTCGCCTGCACCATCCTGAGTAGGCCAGTGCGGAGCTCAAAGTTTCCGTTCCCGACATTGACAGCGGGCCCAACAGGCACGTTGGCAACAGCAGGGGTGGAATACTTGCGGAGTGACTTGGCCATGGTGGTGGTAGCGGATGGTGCGAAACTGACCGGTTCATTTGCCGGCTGAGTAGCAGAAGAAGAGATGGTACGAGGCCTTCTCTTCCTTAGGAGCCTCTGAATCTTTAACGAAGTTTTCTGGCAGATTGAAACCTCTCATACACTATCCCGTTTTCATTCCAATAAAAAGAGGAAGAAAACAGCAAAGTTAACCTACATAAGCTATGATTACCAATGCTTATTTGTATTTTTGTCCTCCCCGGCAACGGCGCCAGAAATGCTTGTTGGCGTTTCTTAGCGTAGCTACTAAAGATAGATTATAAATCCGTCCTTAGTGATAACACTAGAAACGTGTGTTGTCGTTCCCAACCACCATTACTTCACAAAGGTAACTCTTGCCCCTTAATGGCGCTGGCCTAGGTAATGCAGTCTGGTAACAATAGTTAGAAGTGTCTGATTGGCCTTCCTAACCGTCATTACTTACGATATGCAAAACTGTGGCACGGCGCCGTGGGGTGTAACAAGAATTACAATCCTTAAGTAACAGTACTTAGGTACGCCAATCGATAGCTTAGTAAGAAATAAGAATAAATCTGCATGCACACGGAACTATCATTATAGGATTTCAACCCGTGAGTATTCAGGGGTGTCGTATTTGTAATTTCCCGTAGGAGGGCAGGACGAATGCATCTAGCTTTGGTATAAACATGATCACTTATTGAATGCTAGGTAGACATAGCATAGGCAGGGGTAAATCATAGTTCAAAGATAGTGGACACACATCTGAGCCGACCTCAAGGATAAAAGAGAAATAAAGAATAAAAGAATATATCTAATTGAGCAGGCATTGGTCATATATATAACTATGCAAAGAACTGTTAGTAAACATTTAACTAGCATGTCTAGCATTAGGACTAGGTCTGGGATGACAGGGAGATCCCCGCAGCTGGTCTACCAGATGATAGAGACTTTACGAACTCCTACCCAATATCCGAACGTGGGGGAGTGTTAGGGATGGACAGGGCTGTCACCACCTGCCCACCTACCCCTCTGCCCATGGGATACCGACATATTCGCCGATCTCCGCATACCCGAGCACCATGCTCGCGTATTTGGAAACAACTCCTAACCCCCTTGGACCCCACCCCTTCGGAGTGATAGGCTAGGCTAAGAGCAACCGAGAAGGCACGACGAACCGTCACCTCATCCCTAGTTCTTCCTCTATTCATACTAAGTCGATGAACGATGAAGAACAACGATGAACATATCAAGAACATAACACATAAACTATATGCTAGTTTATATATCATGATCATAACATGACCAAGACTATACTCTAGTTCATATGCATTGCTATATAAATAAGATAAGAACTTGAACTTGGAAGAGAACTGCATTGTATTCATACCGAGGTGTTCCTTCTTCTCCAAAGGATACAATCTCTCCTTGCTAGCTCTTGCCTTGCTCTAATACTAAAACGAATCCAAAGAATACAAGTGAGAGGTGAGGTAAATGGCTCCAAATGATGGTGTTTGTGTTGAATGAGAGAGCACCATCTATTTATAGTTGAACTAGGACGGTTTGGCGTCTCTAAACTTGGAAGGAGGTGAAACCGTCCTTGGGAAACTGCCTAGAGCACTGCTACTGAAGACTGGGCCCGGGAGGCCCCGCCAGGGGACGGCCTCACCCGGGGCGGTCGGTCCCCTGGCTAGGCCCGCTGGCCACCGCCTTCGGGTGGTCGGTTGCTCCCTGGGCCTGGACTATCCCACGGTTATGGATGGATCCAGTTCAGTTCTTAGGTGGGCTTTCTCGTTTGGTTTGCGCCTTTTCTGAATACACTTTCCGGTAGTGCGCTTTCTTGTGAATTTTATGTATTTCCATGTGTCAGACCTGCAAGTTACATATACAACAAAACTCGTGGAAAGGTTAGATAAAAGCCCTACTTTCTATTTGTTTTAGTATTAAAATGATGTTGTATTTTAGTTGCTAAGGACTGCCAACAACTCCCCCACACTTGGTCCATTGCTCGTCCTCGAGTAAAGTTCTAAAGACCAAATGGGTTCATCTTTCTTGTCAAAAGAGTCTGCATACAGGATATTCCAAGCTTCACCTGGATTTATGAACTTCAAAGTGTCTACCGAATCACCTTGAGTAATTGAAAAAAATGGAATAGCTTGGAATCAAATCCTCTTACTTTTGTCCTTGCATAGAGACTTGGGTTTTTGCAAGATTTTGAAAACATAAAGATAGCTTGTGTTCCTTGAATGATTCTCTTAAGTCACTCATTTTTTTGTAAGTGGTTCCTTACCAAGGCATGAAAAGGTGATGCCTTCACCTTGATCATCCTACCTCTAAGAAGGCTTATCAAGTGCCAAAAAGTATGACGATGATAACCCGAGAGAGAAAAACCCAAGTCAACAGAGAATCACTCATGAAAGCCTAAGTGGTTAGCAAAATTCTTCCAATAAAGACTATGCTCCTTCCCAAAGCAGCAGAAAGTAATACCATAATCGACAATTTGTAGAGTGCCCAAGACTTGGATGGTCAAAATACGAAATCCAAGTTCGTGCACAGGGGCAACTCGGCTCCAACCAACATCTTCGAAAATGGTATTAAATTCGACGTCCATACCTGTCTGCTGGAGAAAGTGTGGGTCGAAGGCTGGTGTATGCAGGAACTCGCGTTCCTTGAGGAGGTTGTATGCTTGCATCTCCCGCTCGCTCTAAAGATACAAATGAGAGGTGTGAGGTAGATGACTCCAAAATGATGTGTGTGTTGAATGGAGCACCATCTATTTATAGTTGAACTAGGACGGTTTGACGTCTCTAAATTTGGAAGGAGGTGAAACCGCCCTTGGGAAACCGCCTAGAGCACCGCCACCGAAGGCTGGGCCTGGGAGGCCTCACCAGGGGGCAGTCGGTCCTGGGGGCAGTCGCACCCCTGGCTGGGGCCGCTAGCCACCGCCTTCTGGTGGTCGATTGCTATCTGGGCCTGGGCCTCTCCCGTGGTTACAGATGGATCCAATTCAGCTTTTTGAGGTGGGCTTTCTTATTTTCTTGGTTTGCGCATTTGCGGAATACGTCATTTGCTTTTGCGCTTTTTCCATGATGTTGTGTATTTCCACTTGCTACACCATTAAACCTGCAAAACATGAATACTAGGGGTACAAGTGGAACTTGTTAGTAGTAAAGGCATATGTGCTAGAATATGTTTGTCTTTCTTCTTTTAAGTCTGAATTGGCGGCATAAAAGTGATCCATAAGGACCGCCAACAATGGTAAAGGATCATGAAAGGGAGAAGTGTGCCTAATTATTCGTGCAGCAGGTGCATTCTAAAGATACTCAAGATGATGTTCAACACCTAGGGCTTCAGCGACTTTTCTTAGCTTAAGATTGAACTTGAAGCGGAAACTATTAACGTCATCGCTATGGTTCCTAATCTCTGTGTTCTTGGTCTCTATGTCGTCTTCTAAAGTCCTTAGAAAACCATGTAAGCTAGCATGTTTAGCTATGAGGTCATTGATGATGCTAGAGTCATCTTCATTGTCACTGCTTTCGTACTGTCCTGCACGACGTTTGATGGATGACTGTGGTAAATGCCTTCTAATTCTAGGAAAGGTGCTAGCGGATGCTGCCTTTTTGGCCGAAAGTGCAAGCTTGCTAGCTGACTTTTCACCAGTACGCTTGCTAGGCCCACTACCGCTAGGGGTCTTCCTCTTGAGGCCTAGAAAACTAGTAGGATGGGTAGCAGCGGTCTTCTTCTTGGCGCCACCTTCGGGTGCATGAGAGTGTGTTGGCAAGATCGCTAAAGGCTTCTCCTTCATAACACGGGCTTCTTCCCTTACTAATGGACTCTCTTCGTAAGGTGCTATGTCTAGGTTTGCTATGGCCTTTGGAGCATTGATCAGTGAAAGGGCGTAGCTAGACATGGTTGGCACTTCAAGATGGGAGAGCTTAGCAAGCTTTGCAAGAGGGAGAAGAAAAAGGTTGGTGTGAGGAAAAGAGAGACCTAAAGGGGTTTAAATAGGTGCTACCGAGGTCTCTAGCAAGGAAACAACTTGATCGTAACCAAGGTCGTGATGCTGGAGTGATCAGAGGGAGGTACGAAAAAGATCGGCGCTGATTGGCCTAGCTATGGGGGCAGCCGGTCCCGGGGGTGGCCAGTCCCCTGGGTCCACCAGCCAGCCTTTACTTTTTGGCCAGGTGCCATGCTGACTGTGTAGATCTCTATCCTGGTTACGATCAGGCTTGATGCGAGGTGGATTAGTGTGATGATGTGTGATAGAGTGTAAGATATGATTGATATTTATAAAAATATGTTTTAAGATCACAATATCATGCATTTATAAAGGAATATTCCTATGATCTCAAAGATTCATGTTTATGAAAGGAAATAATCATAGGGTCATTTTAGTCAAAACATAAATGCAACACTAGCATCAAGCACGCATATATTTATTATATATATGTATATTTTTACTTTTATTTTATTATTATTTTTTTAGAGGAATCACTCAGGCATTTATTGGAAAACTTGCTAAATATTTATTTAAAGTAAAAATTGAGGATAACGTACCAATTTACCTTCAGCAAGGGCTCAGCTTTGTAAATCCGTTTGAGCAGGACTTTTCTCCCTTCATTGATTGCTAAATGATGGTACATCTGTCTTGGGAGAAATACACGGTTGTACCTGCTTGGGCCTCCATACCTTCTGGGTAGTTTTGGGTGGTGTGGTAGTATGTTCAACTTTTTCTTTAGGTTTCCACACCGACTTCTTTTGTGAAGGCTTGGGGATTTCTTCCCTCTTTTTAGGAGCCATTTTGTTTTTCTGCTCCTTATTTATATTTCTTTTAGGAACCGCCTTTTCTTTTGGCTCCGGCTTTTTCTTTGATTCTTTTGAGATTTTTGATATGTTTTTCAAAAGTTGAGGCTGAATCTCTACCTCCTTGATGCCTTGGGGGTTCGGCCCATATCGGATGCGTATCATGTTGCATTCTTCCTGACGGCGAGGCCTGAATTCAAATTTTTCTTCTTGTCCATTGATATTGAAGCGGATTTCTCCAGCTCCAACATCAATTTGAGCTCCGGCCGTACTCAAGAATGGCCTTCCCAAGATAAGTGGTGTTTCTTTGGTAAACTCCATGTTGAGCACCACAAAATCCACTGGGACGTAATACCCTCTGATTTTGACAGGGATATCTTGTGCTATCCCTGCTAGGTACCGAATCGAGGAATCAGCCAACTGGAGTGTCATGTTGGTGGGCTCCAGGTTGGTGAAATTCAGTCTATCAAAGACTGATTTCGGCATGATGTTTACGCTCGCCCCAAGATCGCATAAGGCGTGGTTAAATTGCTGGGTGCCAATGGAGCATGTGATCGTGGGGCACCCAGGGTCTTGTTTCTTCTCGGGTAGATGATTGAGTATAGCTGCGCTACACTCTTCTGTCAGCTTGATAACTTCTGTGGACAACAATGGTCGTTTGTTATTGATTATGTCTTTGATGAATTTAGCGTAGAATGGTATGTGCAAGACATCCATCAGTGGAACGCTGACGTGTGTCTTCTCGACCATTTCCACGAATTGGAGGAACTGCTCATCTCCGGCCTTCTTCTTCCTCTGTATTCTTGTGGGGAAAGGCAGCATCGTGGTGTCCACATAGCCTTCCGGTATCGGCTCTTCTTCCGCGGATTCTTCTTGTGGTTCTGACTCTACCGATACTTCCTTGCTGTCTGGGTGCCTTTCCTGTTCTATGGTTAGGGTGTGGTGGATCACGAGTGGTCTTACCCCCTCTCGTGGTCACCGAATTTATATTCTCAATAGAACTAGCAGGTTGCATGGCAGATTTAGCAGCAGAGGCAAGCTGGGCGATCTGAGTTTCTACTCTTTTATTAAAATTTACTTGGTTTTTAACAGATAAGGATAGGCTATCAAGCTTAGCATTTATGGTTTCAAACATTTTATCATTTGAGAGAAAGCATGTTTGTAAGGTTTTCATTTATTTTAGCCTGTCCTATAATAAGATCTTTTAATGAAGGTTGGGAGGAATTGAAATTTGAATTAGAATTGAAAGAATTACCTTGGGGGAGATTCTGATTGTTCCACCCATTACCTGTTTGTTGATGTTGGCGAAATCCGTTGTTAATGTATGAAGCTTCTTCTTGGGTTTCAGGACAGTTGTTCCCCGAATGGCCAACATCTCCACAGACCTCACACGTCATGTGTGAGTCAATGGCCTGGACGGTGCCGGTGGTGGGATCGGTGGCACGTCCCTCTAGTCTCTTCATTAGTAACTCTATTTTTGCGGCAAGCAGATCCGTCTCCTTCACGGTGTGCATGCCTTTTTGTGTTTTGCGTCCTTCTCCCCAGCTTTGGTTGGCAACCATCTTCTCAATTAATGCCGTGGCATTTTCGATGGTGAGGGAAAGGAACGTGCCTCCAGCAGCGGCATCTACGTGCCCCTTAGACATGGCCGTGAGGCCTTCATAGAAATTTTGGAGAACGAGCCATTCTTCCATCCCGTGGTGGGGGCAGGCCCGGATGTACTCCTAGAGCCTTTCCCAAGCCTCAGGAATGGACTCGAGTGACGTTTGCTGTAAGTTAGATATCTTCCCCCGTAGAGCATTTGTTTTGCTCATGGGGAAAAACTTTGCGAGGAACACCGCGGAACATTTGCCCCACGTGTTGACTGCTTCCTTGGCTTGGTAGAACCATTGCTTCGCCTTCCCCGAGAGGGAGAAGGGAAACAAGCAGAGCCTGATGCTGTCTTGAGCGACATCTTTAATGATAATTGTTTCACATAGCTCAAGGAAGTTTTGCAAGTGTGCGTTTGCCTTCTCACTTGGCAAACCACAGAACTGGTTTGCCTACACCATCGTGAGTAGGCCAGTGCGGAGCTCAAAGTTTCCGTTCCCGACATTGACAGCGGTCCCAACGGGCACGTTGGCAACAGCGGGGGTGGAATACTCGTGAAGTGACTTGGCCATGGTGGTAGTAGCGGATGGTGCGGAAGTGACCGATTCGTTTGCCGGCTGAGTAGCAGAAGAAGAGATGGCACGAGGCCTTCTCTTCCTTAGGAGTGCCTCTGAATCTTTAACGAAGTTTTCTGGCAGATTGAAACCGCTCATACACTATCCTGTTTTCATTCCAATAAAAAGAGGAAGAAAACAGCAAAGTTAACCTACATAAGCTATGGCTACCAATGCTTATTTTGTAATCAAAGTTTATGCCAAAACTAGATGTTTATATTTTCTTTTTACCCTCCCCAGCAACGGCGCCAGAAATGCTTGTTGGTATTTCTTAGCGTTGCTACTAAAGATAGATTATAAGTCCGTCCTTAGTGATAACACTAGAAACGTGTGTTGACATTCCCAACCACCATTACATCAGAAAGGTAACCCTTGGCCCTTAATGGCGCTGGCCTAGGTAATGCAGTCTGGTAACAATACTTAGAAGTGCCTGGTTGGCCTTCCTAACCGTCATTACTTACGATATGCAAAACTGTGGCACGGCGCCGTGGGGTGCAACAAGAATTACAATCCTTAAGTAACAGTACTTAGGTACGCCAATCGATAGCTTAGTAAGAAATAAGAATAAATCTGCAAGCACACAGAACTATCATTGTAGCATTTCAACCCGTGAGTATTCAGAGGTGTCGTATTTGTAATTTCCCGTAGGAGGGTAGGACGAATATATCTAGCTTTGATATAAACATGATCACTTATTGAATGCATAGGTAGACATAGCATAGGCAGGGGTAAATCATAGTTCAAAGATAGTGGACACACATCTGAGCCGACCTCAAGGATAAAAGAGAAATAAAGAATAAAAGAATATATCTAATTGAGTAGGCATTAGTCATATATAACTATGCAAAGAACTGTTAGTAAACATCTAACTAGCATGTCTAGTATCAGGACTACGTCTGGGATGACAGGGAGATCCCTGCAGCTGGTCTGCTAGCCAATAGAGACTTTACGAATTCCTACTCAATATCCGAACGTGGGGGAGTGCTAGGGATGGACAGGGCAGTCACCACCTGCTCACCTACCCCTCTGCCCATGGGATACCGACATATTCGCCGATCTCCGCATACCCGAGCACCATGCTCACGTACTTGGAAACAACTCCTAACCCCCTAGGACCCCACCTCTTCAGAGTGATAGGCTAGGCTAAGAGCAACCGAGAAGGCACGACGAACCGTCACCTCATCCCTAGTTCTTCCTCTATTCATACTAAGTCGATGAACGATGAAGAACAACGATGAACATATCGAGAACATAACACATAAACTATATGCTAGTTCATATATCATGATCATAGCATGACCAAGACTATACTCTAGTTCATATGCATTGCTATATAAATAAGATAAGAACTTGAACTTGGAAGAGAACTGCATTGTATTCATACCGAGGTGCTCCTTCTTCTTCCAAGGATACAAACTCTCCTTGCTAGCTCTTGCCTTGCTTTAATACTAAAACTAATCTAAAGAATACAAGTGAGAGGTGAGGTAAATGGCTCCAAATGATGGTGTGTGTGTTGAATGAGAGAGCACCATCTATTTATAGTTGAACTAGGACGGTTTGGCGTCTCTAAACTTGGAAGGAGGTGAAACCGTCCTTGGGAAACCGCCTAGAGCACCGCTACTGAAGACTGGGCCCAGGAGGCCCCACCATTTGGGCGGCCGCACCCGGGGGCGGTCGGTCCCTTGGCTGGGCCCGCTGGCCACCGCCTTCAGGTGGTCGGTTGCTCCCTGGGCTTGGACCTTCCCCGCAGTTACGGATGGATCCAGTTCAGTTCTTACATGGGCTTTCTCGTTTGGTTTGCGCCTTTTCTGAATACGCTTTCCGGTAGTGCGCTTTCTTGTGAATTTTATGTATTTCCACGTGTCAGACCTGCAAGTTATATATACAACAAAACTCGTGAAAAGGTTAGATAAAAGCCGTACTTTCTATTTGTTTTAGTATTAAAATGATGTTATATTTTAGTTGCTAAGAACCGCCAATAGTGTGGTCGGAGGTGCGTAGAAGATGCGCGAAACTGGAAGCCGCGTTGCGCAGACCGAACGGCATATAGCCACTCGGGAGGTCGTGGTCGGAGGCCCATGAAAGCGTGACTGCTTGGGGTCGTAACTCGACGATGCGTCCCCAAGGAGTGATGGTGATGGCCAGAGTCTTGTCCTGGCGAAGCGGAGAAGGTCGTTGCGCCGTCGATGGGCGCTGAAAGCGATCTGCAGTCGTCTCCAAGATCTGGAGACTCTCGGACAGGCCTTGGGAGATCTGATCTATGGATCCGATCAGGTCATCGTTGTCGATGACCTTCCGGATGTAGCGTGGCAGCTTTCTTGCCGGGACGGAGGTTGCTGGAGGAGTCGGAGTAGATGTGATCTGGGCCGCATTCAGGATCTTTCCTTCACCGTCGGGACCGATGATCCAGGTGATGGATCCCACCGTAAAGATTTGGCCCGGCGTCGGGAGCTCGATGGAACTTGAAAAAAATCACCTTGTTCACCATGGATCAGGAAGCACACCCCCTACCTGGCGCGCCAACTGTCGACGGAATACCGGCGATAGTCTACCGAGGGGTATGCCCAAGGTAGTAGATTGATTGGTGAAGGTGCGCCTGAGACAAGTAAGAGCTACACTGGAAGCGTGAGACATGAGATTTATATAAGTTAAGGCCGCCGCTAGGCGTAATACCCTACGTCATGTGTGTTGCTGTATTGTATTGCTGGTAGATGAGATGTTTTGGGGGAACCCCCAGCCCGCCTTATATAGTCCGGGGGGCAGGGTTGCAAGTCGGTTTTACCATACATATCAGATTATAATCCTAACCGAATAAGGAAACTAATCGGCTATGTTGACAGTCGTTAAGTACCAAAAATAACCATCAACTGTAGCATGATTTGACACAAAATGAATCACAAAGCATAGTTATAGGTTTTGATTCTAACGAGTTCCACGAGTTTTGGTGTTCTCACTTATATTCTAGGAATACGCAATTTTCCATCAATAAAGTATCTCAAATAAGCAATTGGACTGCACCATTGTGACGAGCTTGTCAAGACGATCGAAACAGACCTATCATTTGCTATATTCGGAGTTCGGAATCAAAATCTGCGGCAACATATGCACCATTGGACTGCAAGAGGCCCAAGAAGACAACACGACGAAATTGGGACCGAGACCCCGACTTTGGGTGCCGACCGACGCCAGGGTGGGGCTAGCCGGCCCCACCATTAGGGTTTTGGCCCTCGGCTTCTGGAATCTTCCTCCCACGCTTCCTTGGCACCCAAGTAAAGCATCCCTACGTCGATCTAAGGTCGGTTTGATCCGACGGTGCACATAACATGAGACGCCGATCGATGACGTGGTGGTTCCTTGCCCCTACTCCACCTTGGCCTATATAAGGACGCCCAGGCCCCCTCCAGAAGGCATTCTACACCCCGATGCTTCGTATTCTCTACATAAATTAGGGTTATGGTTCCTCGAGTTGATCTAGTTATATATAATTCATCTAGTTCTAGTTCATCTAGTTGTAGCAGTTAGGAGAGACTAGTTCATCTAAATCTAATCATGTTTAGAGATTAGAGAGATAGAGTAGGAGAGTACAGATTCTGGAGGAGTTTCGGCCTATCGGTGCTTCTTCGTGGCTGTATTCTTCTGGATTCAGCTTCCTCGCCCAGAGCTGCGTTCTGAGGTACTTTTGTATTCAACTTCTAATTCAAGTAAGCATTTGTTCTTATTCGTTCTTAAGTTTGCAACTCATATTGAGTGCTTTGATCTTGGTCATTACTTGATTGAAGTAGTATTTCGTAGTGTAGGCGTGGTGCCTAGGCTAGGTTTACTTATGAATGTCTCCTGATTGGCCGGATAGTGGTAGATCGCGTAGGTGATAGCTGCGTTGAGTCCTCTATAGTCCACTTCCCATTGATAGGATCGATAGGTGTATAAGTGTCTGGTAGGAGGGAACCCTGATTTCGCCTCTTATTCATGTCACTGCCCGGTTAGAACGATATTATTCAAAGTTTACCGGTAGTTGGAACTAGATAATCATTAGCTATTTCCTCTTTCTCGATATTATCTAGCCTAGTTGTAGGGTTAAGTTCATCGGCTTGGTCATTATCACCTACTGTTCCTTGTGGATACGATATTTAAAACCTCTGGGTGAAATGTGATAGCGGTATATTATATCTGTGCACTTACGGATATCGGAATACAATCTTATTTAATAGAGTGCAGTTAATTTATACCAACAAGCATTTCTGGCGCCGTTGCCAGGGAACGGTTTGCTGATTTTGACTTAGTTTAGCTTAATCTTGTATTATACTTTTATCTTTTCTATTTTATCCCTACCTTTTCATCATTTTATGTTCATCCTTATGGATGCTTTAAATTCCATGCCTATTTATCTATTTGGCATGCGCAAAAGCTTTGGGCCACCAAAATCTGTAGAGCCTATCATAACACCTGGCTATGAGCTGCGCCCATGTCTAATTAATATGATTCAGGATAAACCCTTCTTGGGAGAAGGTAACGAAAATCTATACTTACACCTATGAGAATTCGAGCAGACCTGTGCATGCTTGCACATTGCTGGCATGTCTGATAAAACTTTAAGGTGGAAGCTTTTTCCGTTCTCTTTGATCAAAAGAGCTAAACATTGGTATAATCGAGCCGTAGGAAGTATGCGAGGTGATTGGGAAACTTTATGCTCTAAATTTTGTTTATATTTCTTTCCCATCCATAGAGTAGCTAACCTTCGAAAAGAGGTTCTAACTTTTAGGCAACTAGAACAAGAATCTCTTAGTACATTATGGGATCGTTTTAATGAACTTGTTACATCTGACCCTGACCTTGGTTTTTCGGACCCCGTACTTATTCAACATTTTTATTTGGGTCTTATCAAGAATTCTAGGGAATCCCTTGATTTATCCTCTGAAGGAACATTTCCTTATTTACCTATAAGTAAAGCAAGAGCAATGATTAACAAGATTGCTCTAGCTAATTCCGAGCTCCACGAGGAAGAGAAAGAATCATACCCCGAACATGCAGAGGAAGTTTTGGTAGCTAAAACACAACCATTCCAATTCCAAGATTTAGCTGTCAATTCTAAACCATCGAAACCCCACTTTGATGATTTAGACTTCCAATTAGCTAAGATGCTCGTAAATCAATGTAAATCAGATCTTCTTAGAAGAGCATCTTGGAAAAAATGTCGTCAACTTCATTTCCCCCCTGAAAGACATTGGGAAGAATGTAAGGATGGCATGTCTAGTGATGCCATAGAAGGAGAGCCAAGCCACTTAGGAATCAATTCAACCTTCTCCCCTTCTATGCTCACATTAAATGTCTCATCTGAACCCAAATCTAAACCCATCCTTGACTCTAATGATCCTTCTTCTACTCTCTCTCCTAAATCTCATAATGACCCTAAGATCCCATTAAGACATCCGAAGAATAGGAGTCATGAAGATTATTGGAATGATCAAGAAGAGCTACGACAATGGCAGGAATGCATAGAACATACTAGAAACACATACGTTATTGTCAAAGAATGGATGGAAGAGGACAAAACCTTAGTGCTAGCATCTAAACTTGGTCTAGATTCAAATGGTGAGCTTAAATAAATTTCTGTAGTAAACATAACTCATCCAAATTTAGAGAAAGCCTTAGACGAGACCAAACTTAGAGACACCAATCCATGGGAAATCCTAGAAAATAAAACATCCAATGAATGTCGTAGACATGAAATAATAGAGACAAACTTGTTGCCTATAGACATCCATGAAGAAACACCCTTGGAGTTTGAAAAGGGAGATCATATCGATGAGCATGGTAATTACTTCATTAACACCTCATCAGTTCCATGCTCATATGAGAAATCTCTTGAATCAATTGGTCTCTTTAACATTATCACACACGAGATCATCAACCCTCTCATTCTACCTGTTCATAAATTTTTCGAAAGGGTGGTTGTAGATGCATATGTTAATCATAAATATTGTAGATCTCGTTGTAATCTTGATATAGGTGCACACAGACTGATGTTCTAGAGGAAACCACCCCATGAACTTAAAGCACAACAATTAAAAGGTTTCCCAAGAATAACTTTGTGTCCTAAAATAACCACTCTTGAGAAATGAATTGAGCTTGCACCTTTAATTTTACTATAATGCCCTTGTGATTGAGCATAGAATTATAATTATGAAAATATTCCTTTGGGTATTTTTGTCGCCAACCATTTCAGGTTTGAAGTAGAAGAGTAACAACGCAAGGTATGTCCAACCAATCATCACGCAATATTGAATTATATCCATCCAAGCTTAAGTTTGCTTTGCAAAATTCCAGCTTAGGGGAATGGGCTTAATTAGAAAATCTTATGTTGCTAGTATTGGTTGTCTCTACCTTTCTAATCCATGTTCAATTGTTCGCCTTTTCGTCTCTAAATGAATAAATCTCTATAAGTGCTTTCATGCCACTTTTGTTTGCCATAATAAGATTTAGTTTGGAAGTACTGCAAATACTTCCATTGGCATTTAAATTGAGCGTGGTGCTCAGGTTAAAAATGCCTTCCTTAATTAAAACTAGACATAGAGTTTGGTTTGGTTATTGAACTAGAAATTGCTGTAGTAGACATTGGATATTTTGTTGGACTAACCCCTGCAGGAAACTTTCACAATTAATCTGGGTAAGTCATGAGGTGAATTCGAATCAGAGATGAGACAGGGCACATGCTGAACTTCAATAACTTTGCAGAGGAAGACACAGCTCATTCATCATGAATGGAAGAACTGTGACTATTAATGATTCATTCACTTTATCTTCTGCTGCAAGTTATTTGAACTCAAACCATGCCGGTATAGAACATGATCTATGCTAACATAATATCAACCCCATCTTCTTAGTAGCATAGATGGAACATGATTCTAGACAAACAACCTATGTTCCAAAATTGTACATTCCTTCGGGTATGTGTTGTCCACTAATCTGTTGCAGGCATAATAATGAATGGACTGACAAAGTGTCATAAGATCAAAGAAGCAAAAGATGACAAAGAGGATAAGCAACAAAGGAGACAAGATGCTCATGAACAACTCAAGATGTAAGAGAAGGAAAGGACCACCAGTCATCTACCCTTCATTACTTAGTGCCATCATGCTCCAATAATGAAGGTAATATCTTAAGATAAGCGGTCACTATTTTCCTCTTGATCTTTGTATGCACATAAATGAAGATGCAAACATGTTAGAGTTACAACATTAATTGATTAACCTAATTAACTCAACATGCTTTGTACTTTAAGATTGTTCATGGCACCATTCTTTTGATCTCAGTCTTAACCAAATGTGCTAAAATATTGTATTCTATATTTAGAAGATGATAGTCATACTCATGTGAAAATTTATATAGAGATAGACAACCCTTCCATTGGTTAAGTAATTTAAATCTTTTACGCCATATGAACTTAAATGCAACATAAATGCTTAATCTTCTGATCTTACCACTCATGTCATAGGTAAACAAATTATGCAACACCAATTTCGTCTTGTTCAATGTGCCTAAGGCTAGAGAAGAATAAATAAAGAAATAGATTTGGTTCTGTTGGTGTTTTTCCACCAACAGAGCCCATGCACTTGATCTCTACCTTGTTTTGCAAACAGGACAACACTTCGAGCAAAGTTTGTTAGTTCCCAAAATTCCACAAGTGGAAGTTCTGTGAACATGCACACTAAGCAAGATGCTGCTGGATCCAACTTTAATGCTCTACTCCAACCTGCTAACCAAACAAAGGATAAAAGTGACATCATCATCACAAGGGGTGCAACCATTAAGACCTCCATCTCTAAGACAGAGAGATACACAAGAGTAGAAGAAAAAATTCTGTCGGTAGACTTTAAATCCCGCACATTTGCCATAAGGTAATATGGTAGTTATCTAATTAATTAGTATTCATAATTTACATTAGTAATTTTACTTTAACATATTCATCTTTATGCATATCAAAAGAAAAAGAAAAAATCTTTATTGTCTTATTTACTGCATCACAAAATATTAAAGCCCCACGTGAATAAACTTATGGTAACCCTGTTGGAGTATTTACTGTGGTGGCATAAAAAAATGATAATAGCATCTATATTTACTTTCTTACATTATGAAAATCCTAAACCCCATGAGAATAAATATTCTCCGTGGTGGCATAAAAATAAAATATATATCATGTATACATATTTACTTTTCTGCATAAGAAAATCAGAAAATCCTAAAAAGAATCCTGCTAGAATCTGTCAATTAAAATCAACTCAAAAGAATAATCAATTACTTATTGGATGACCGCTAACCCCTTATCACATTCGAGCCTCGAGTTTTGGTTTTCTTGTTGGAGTATAATTATGCAGGATAACACTATGTGTAAGGAGTGAGTTCATCAGTGGAGCCCGCTAGGACTATTGCTGACAAGCTTGCTCTAAAGACCATCAACACCAAGTATTGCAAACATCTAGCTTGGGGGAGGAGCATCCCCTAGTTATCAGGTAACTATACCTATGCGATTATCGAGTCTGTTTTATAAAGTCATAAAATACCAAAAATATGTGGGCACATGAAGGTCCACACTTTTTAGAAAAAACAAAAAATATGTGGGCATATGAAGGTCCACACTCTTAGAGAAGTTTCCTAATTGGGTAAAGAAGCTTAAACTTCTGCTGGAAATATAAAATCAATCACTTACCTTGGAGTGATACTTAACCTAACCCCTCTCCATGAGATTTGGTATTTTTGTTGGCAATTGAGTTTCACAGGAAAATACAAGATCAAATAGCTAGTCAACCTGACGCCCTTACACTGCCAATACACTTGCTCCCAGAAGGATCACTCAATTAGCAACATCAAAGACCCTGTCAAACATCTAGCTTGGGGGAGGACACCCTCCATTTAAAATCCAGCTAAGTATAAGTTTCCCACCTTATTATTGTTGTACCATATCGCTTTTTCACGTGAGTTAGCTAGTAAGATAAATTTTGAAAACCAAATAAAAACTTAGCTATATATTAGAGTGGTCTTAGAGTGTGTCTATAGTCAGTGTAGGTTAGAGTCAAATAAAAACTGGAGAACATTAAAATTTTATCTTGGAGATGATGAATAATTGCTCTGCCGTAATTCCTTTAAAGTATCTAGTTTTCAACCTTAAATTCTCTCGAGTTTTGGATACTACTGTTTTGGCTTAAGAATTTACTCTGAACCTGAAACTTGTGGAGGCAAATGCTTGAGCTAAGTTTAGGTAATTGATTGATATGATACATGAAGGTTGAGCTGCTATTTATCTTATTCCTAACAATACTAAGTTCTGGAGATTTATTTTAAATTGAAAATATTACATGATGAGCTCTTGTATGACGAAGTGTAAATTCCTACCAAAGCCATATATGATACATTTAGAGATAGGAAAACCTTTGCACATTTATGCTGCTTGCTTTGCATTGAGTTTAGTCAACCTTTGTTATATACCTTATGAGAGTCTTGTCATACTTTTTAAAATCAAGATCACTTACACACTCCACCCATAAATGCATTACTCCTACTCTGAGAGTAAGCGCAACCATTTTTCACTTCTAACTAGATCCACCTTAAAAATATTTTTCTCCTACACTGGGAGTAAACACCCAAAAATATACCCTATAGAACAGCCCCTGTTTAATTGCTCTAAGTTCTTATCATTATCTCTCCAATTATTTATATTCAAAGGACGCATGTGGCTATGCAAAAGTATTGAAAAAAAGAGAAAAGGGAGTAAAAGATGGACAAGTGTCCCAATAATTAAAACAATGGGTACTTAGATGTCCGCCTCCCTATGAAAAAAAGAAAAAAAGAAGAGAGAGAAAGAAAAGAAGAAAAAGAAAATAAAGATAGCCCATGTTTTCCCGCGAAAGTTCAAAATTCTAAGAGAGAGATCTATTTTTGAAGAGTAAAAGTAGAATTAGGATTAGCCACCTTATATACACCTCCACCATATTCCATACACTTGCACATCTTGGTTTGATTGTATGACTTGACTCTCCGTGGATCCATTGTTTGACTTTACAATATATGAATTGCAAGTATGCTCATCCTTATTATTGCCACTCCTATAAGCTCCACTATAATCCTTAGTTGTAGGAAGGCATAACATCATTAATGCCTCAGTGAGATCCATAAATACCACATATATTAAGAGACTTGAGGGTGTCATACAATTAAGCTCTGAGTTTTATTTCGAAAACTTGCAAAACTCTGGAATATTGGTACTGTGAAGAATTTGAGACATAGTGCTTGACTTGATTGTTCTATCTTTCGATTGTTCAAGACTTATGCAAAAGCTGAGAAGCTCCATAGTTAAAGGTATAATGGGTAAGTTTGAAAATTAGAGCGGTTTTGTCTAATCCGAAGGAGAATTTCTGTTTGAAAGCATGTGTACTTGGAATGCTTCAACTCCTGATCCAAGTTTACTGCAATTAGGCTTAGTTTATTTGCCAAGGGACTGGCAAAGGGTAAGCTTGGGGGTATTTGTTGACGGTCTTGAAGTACCAAAAATAACCGTCAACTGTAGCATGATTTGACACAAAATGAATCACAAAGCATAGTTATAGGTTTTGATTCTAACGAGTTCCACGAGTTTTGGTGTTCTCACTTGTATTGTAGGAATACGTAATTTTCCATCAATAAAGTATCTCAAATAAGAAATTGGACTGCACCATTGTGACGGGCTCATTGAGACGATTGAAACGGACCTATCATTTGCTATATTCGGAGTTCAGAATCAAAATCTGCGGCAACATATGCACCATTGGACTGTAGGAGACGCAAGAAGACAACACGACGAAATTGGGCCCGAGACCCCGACTTTGGGCGCCGGCCGGCGCCAGGGCGCCCCACCATTAGGGTTTTGGCCCTCGGCTTCTGGAATCTTCCTCACACGCTTCCTTGGCACCCAAGTAAAGCATCCCTACGTCGATTTAAGGTCGGTTTGATCTGACGGTGCACATAACATAAGACGCGGATCGATGGCGTGGCGGTTCCTTGCCCCTACTCCACCTCGGCCTATATAAGGACGCCCAGGGCCCCTCTAGAAGGCATTATACACCCCGGTGCTTCATATTCTCTACATAAATTAGTGTTAGGGTCCCTCTAGTTGATCAAGTTTTAGTTCATCTAGTTTTAATTCATCTAGTTGTAGCAGTTAGGAGAGACTAGTTCATTTAGATCTAGTCTTGTTTAGAGATTAGAGAGATAGAGTAGGAGAGTAGAGATTCTGGAGGAGTTCTGGCCTGTCGGTGCTTCTTCGTGGCTATATTCTTCTGGATTCAGCTTCCTCGCCCGGAGCTGCGTTCTGAGGTACTTTTGTATTCAACTTCTAATTCAAGTAAGCATTTGTTCTTATTCGTTCTTAAGTTTGCAACTCATATTGAGTGCTTTGATCTTAGTCATTACTTGATTGAAGTACTATTTCATAGTGTAGGCGTGGTGCCTAGGCTAGATTTACTTGTGAATGTCCCCTGATTGGCCGGATAGTGGTAGATCGCGTAGGTGACAACTGTGTTGAGTCCTTTGTAGTCCACTTCCCGTTGATAGGATCGATAGGTGTATAAGTGTCTGGTATGAGGGAACTCTGATTTCGCCTCTTATTCATGTCACTGCCCAGTTAGAACGATATTATTCAAAATTTACCGGTAGTTGGAACTAGATAATCATTAGCTATTTTCTCTTTCTCATTATTATCTAGCCTAGTTGTAGGGTTAAGTTTATCGGCTTGATCATTATCACCTACTGTTCCTTGTGGATACGATATTTAAAACCTCTGGGTGAAATGTGACAGCGGTATATTATATCTGTGCGCTTGCGGATATCGGAATACAATATTATTTAATAGAGTGCAGTTAATTTATACCAACAGGCTAAATACAAAGAAAGCTTGCTTGTCCGCTAAGTCATCGACGGATATATGCGATCTTCAGGAGATCGTATAGATGACGCGTCCTTGGCAGTCCGGGCCTGATCAGATGACTTGGCCTATGTTTAGCCATGCGACTATACGGGTCTATACCCCCACAGCATATCTAGCAACCCACCTACCAATGTACCTACCACGTCCAAAACAATCCAATTATGCACGTGCCAATTAAAGTGGTTAACATTTGATCAAAATTTTAATAAATGATATTCACATTTATGATTACAAATTAATTTATTATGAAAACGTATTCATAATTAATCTAATAATAGCATTTATTTGATATCATAAATATTGATATTTTTTATTTATAATTAGTCAAATTTAATATACTAACATGATACTATGTTAGAATAGAATTACATTCTTTTCAGGACAAAGGGATATCTACCTAGCTATCTACTCCCTCAGTTCCAAAATAACTATCATTTTCACTTTCCGAGAAAACTTTTTGGCTAAATGTAACTAAAAACTATTAATATTTATTCTACATAATTAGTATCATTGGAAAGATCTTTAAATCTAGTTTTTAATAAATTTATTTAGAGATATAAAGATTGTAAATATTTTTCACAAATCAAGTCAAACTCGTGACACGAAACTCAGAGCAACACTTATTCTGAGACGGAGTAGTATCTATGAGTGAAAGATTGTTTCCTTGGTCCTATATAGTTTTATAGATACCATTCTTTCAAGGACAGAGGCAGTATCTTGGTATTAAAGAGATTGCGTCCTTTATAGCTAACAGATGTTAGATGTGGACTTAATAATAAATTTTCCGTCCCCGGCCATATGAGTTAGTGTAACGTGTCAAAGGATGGGAAGGAGTATTATTCTAAAACAAATGGAAATACAAAGTGTTTTCCGTAATCCGACACTCTCGAATGTTGGTACCGATGACAAACTAAATTGGAGTGCACCATGTGATAATTGATAAATCTCTAATTATAAGCCATATACGACTTAGAGCAGTATGGAGTTTGATTCTAAAATATAAATCATCCAAGTTACCGCACAATAGCACGTGCATTCAATTACGACACAAAGTCACAAGGCATGTTTATACTAGTATAAAGAACAATAACATTTCAAAAATATCGGTTGAATTCAGATTATAAGGTGTTATAAACAAATTTATGCTTGTATGATCTCTCATATTATTGTGGGCACCGCGAATTCACTGGAGGAACCTTGGAGAAGAGAGAATCGGAATAATCTGGATATCTGAATTCATGGGAGAAGAAAATCGAATAATCCGGCTATCAGAATTCACCGGAGGAACCTCGGAGAAGAAAGTCCGAATAATAATCCGGCTATCAGATCTATTGGCGACCACTGGTTACGTGTATACGAAATTTGAGAAAGAAAAGCTCGTGAGACTAAAACTTAAGTCTCTACGCGACCCTTTCCTCCGCAGAGAAAACATTTCTGGCATTGTTCCTTTTTTATGTTGAACCCAAAGCTTTTCATGTGATACGCTAGCTAAGCGTTAGATAGTCATGTAGGGAGTCGTGATAAGCAAAAGATGCGTCATTTTTCCCCCAACTTGACAGGATACGTCAGTTGATTTCTTCTAACGCATTGAATCGATACTTGAAATTAGCTGGACTGCTAAAATTTTGGCCCCATTTAGTTGGGGGAAAAAATTTGGGTTCGCGTATTTTAACAGATTCGTTTGTATTTGATAACTTTTGTCGAATCATGGACTAAATAGATTTAAAAGATTCGGCTCAACATGTACAGATAAACTGTACAATTAGTTATGCATTTAATGCTCCATGCATACACTGCATGTAGTGCTGCATGCATATGTTTAAAGATTTGATGATTTGATGTGACGGAGAATCTGGAAAAGGTTTAGAAAAGATCGTAAACTAAGGCAATGTTCGCTAAAAGAAAGCCTGATTTCTTGTAAAACAAAAATATTGTTGTATAACTAAAAAGAATCAAAATAAGTTGTTTATAAGCTCAAGTGAAAAAAAAGCCTAAACAGCCTCATCGTTGCACAATCGAACCAGCTCCCTGTTTAGATGCATTTGGATTTAAAATTTTAAGCAGAGAATATTTTTTAATAAATATTCAATCATGATTTAAGTAGAGGATTCGTATCGAAAAGAGCCTAATACATTTCTTTTTTTACCTGCAAGAGAATGTGCGGAAGATTTGAATCCATCAAAATACATCAGTCAGCGAATCGCGAGAGTTTCGCCAGAATCATCTGACAAACATGCATCAACAAGTCATACTATGACACTACCTACACCATTATCCTCTAAAAAAAAATATTTCGTCTTGATCATCAAAATTTTCTTCTCTATATTTTTTTTTCATACCTATTCATCCTCTATATCTCTACTCTATATTTCTTTTTCATTTTTTATTCTCCACACACCTACTTCCCACTCTCTCATCTCCCTGTTCTCTCTCTCCCCCATCCCTCCGTGCTCCCCCGCGCCGCCGCACACCTGGGCCGCGCGGGCACGCACCCCCGACGCCGGCGGCCTGCGCGGTCCTTCTCCCGGTGGCGCATCTCAGGCCGGTGGCGGACGCGGCTCCCTCTGGGCGGATATCGCGCTCCGACGAGCGGAGCTCCGGAGCACGGCGCCCCACGGGCGGATCTCACGCTCCCGCCGGCGGAGCTCGCGCTCCGGCGAGCGGCCGCCGGAGCAGGGCGCGACAGCGGCCCACGGAGCTCCGCCTTTTCCTCCCGTCGTTGACCTCGTTGAGCGGCGTCGGGTGCACGAGCTCTTCCTCCTCACCGTCACCCTCACTGGCGCGGTGGCGGTGCTGGGCGGGCCCGATGGCGGTGGCGCCGCCGTCCCTCCTTCTCTCCTTCCCCTCCGCTCTCTCTCTCTCCCCCACTCTCTCCTTGGTCTCCCTCCGCGCGCGCGGCAGCGTCGGTGGGTGGGCCCCACGCCCGTAGCAGAGGTCCTAGATCTCGCCATACTTCCCCCCACTCTCTCTCCTCGGTCTCCCTCCGCGCGCGCGGCAACGTCGATGGGTGGGCCCCACGCCCTTAGCGGAGGTCCTGGATCCTACCATACTTCCCGGACGGACTGGATCCCGCCGTACTTCCCGGACGGACTGGATGAGGTGGCCGGACAGAGGACGCCGCTGCAAGAATTCAGTCCACTATCCGCGCGTAGCGGACGTGGATAGCGGACCCATGCGGATGGTCTGAATAGGCTATCGCATTAGCAGAGCCGAGAGCTCCAAATCAGTCTGGTTGAAAATTAATTATTTTTATCAACGAGCTAAATAAACCTATCCTGATAGAGTCTAGGAGTACATGCATATATTAGCACTGCTAGTAATTGCTTCACTGGTTGAAGGAATGTGACATTACAGCAGCTGCAGCTGCGGCCCGCGCGGCCTGAGCGCCCCCTAGCTACTACGGCCTACGCGAACATGAGGTCGACGGCGTCCCACGCCTCGACGACGCCACCCTCGTCGGCGTCCTGCAGCCCCAGGAACGCCTCGAGTCCGGACATGCAGCGACGAAGCGTCTCCTCTCCCTCTCCGCCGCCGCTCACGTCCGCCGCCAAGCCGACGGTCGTCGCCGCCGGGGACGAGCCCGAGCTCTCCTCGGCCGCCGCGGACTTGCGGCGCCTCTTGGCCGCCGGCCCGCGCGCGCCGCCGGCGCCGGCGCCCACGGCGGGCGGGAAGTTGAGCTTGGCCTTGGGCCCGCGGATCTCGCGCGCCGCGGCGTCGTAGGCGCGCGCGGCGTCCTCCGGGGTGGCGTAGGTGCCGAGCCACACGCGGGCGCCTTTCCGAGGGTCACGGATCTCCGCCGCCCACCGGCCCCACGGACGGCGCCGGATCCCGCGGTACGCCGTCTTGCGCCCCGGCGCCGGCAGCCTGCTGGCCGCCGCCACCTCCAGATGGTCCTCGCCTGTCGACAGAACACGCGCGTTACCAGCAGCGGCGTTGGCACGTAGCCATGGCGTGCAGACTCAATTCATTCTACAGAATGTCATATAAGTACTCCATACCGGAGAGGATGGAGGCGGACGTGGTGTCGTCGGCGGGCGCAGGGCAGCGGGTGCCGGCGGGGACGAAGTCGGCGATGATGGCTCCGCCGCACATTGTCGAGTGTGCTAGCAACAAACCTTGCGACTAACTGGTGACTGGTGAGGAGAGTAGGCAGGACGCAGCGAGGGCAAAGAGTGCTGGTGTAGCGAGTAGCGACCGGTTTTGGTTGGGCCGGGGCTTCCCCACCTAGTCCAAAAGCCCTCCCTATATAGCCACATCATGGTCCACCAAAGTCTTTGTTAGTGTAGATTTATATTAAAAAATAGTACATTTTGTTTAAAAAAGTCTTTGCTAGTACAGTACAGATAAAGTAGTAGTTTGCTACGGTGCGTATTATTTTAAATGAGAAGCATGCAAGTAGGGATAGCTATGCAGATATCAAAAGATATGATATCCTTATTTGTTTTATCTAAAATATAGATATATATGTTCGTATTTAGATTTAAATATGGATGTATATGCTTTTGTGATTTTATCTAAAGATTATTCTCTATCTGTTTCCACATCCATATTCAATAAAAATGTAAAATATCCGATATTATTAGTGTCCATGGAATATATATTATTTTCAAATAATCTAAATCTTATAATTATGACTCATTGGTATTGTAAATATGTTTTTTGATATAATAGATTACTTAAAATTTATCTATGGCTAATGTAGTTTTAATACTATTAGTGATATATAAATCTTAAATTTAATTCATTTTAACATGGCTGAACATATTATTTAGCATTTTATTTTGTTTATGTACCCCTAGAATTTATTTTGCATATATTTTAATTCAGTAATTAATATATTTATCAATAATTTCCTATATTTTATATATTTAAATATTGAAATTAAAGATTATTCTCCATCTTATTCCATATTCGGTAAAAATGTAAAATATTCAATATTATCTGTATCTACGAATTATAAAATAATTTAAAATCATCAAAATCTTATAATTAATTATGACCCATTAACTATCTAAATAATGTCTTTAATATAATATATTATTTAAAACTTATGTATGGCTAATGTTATTGTAATACTATTAGCTATATATAAATTAATTAATTAACTTGGCTAATCATATTAGTTAGTGTTTTATTTTCTTTATATACCCCTAGAATTTATTTTTATATATTTGAATTCTATAATTAATATATATTATCTATAATTTTCTTATATTTTGTATATTTAATTATTGAAATATTGGTTAAAATGTTTTGATAGTTGTCTTTATCCACAATGTTATATAGCTGATGTATATATTAAAACCACTTCATCCATTAATTTTCTTATACTATGAAACTATTGATATCCATTAATTTTCTTATACTAATTTTTAAAACTAAGTAGATATCCGAATTTGATATATTCGTTTTGTATTAGTATTAGTATTTGTATCTGAATTTAAAATAAAATGCGATAAATACTAGTAGTCCGAAATCCGATCGTACTTCATTCATCCCTGAATGCAGACTCGTAAGCACTGCACACTGGAGCTACAGATTTTCCCATCAAAAAAGCCGCGCCAGGACGGTGTCCGGACGCACGCGCCGCGCGCGGATCGCGAGGCAAAAGCTCCAGCCGAGGGCGGCAGCTGGCGCGGTTGCCAGGGCCAGCGTCGCGCCGTGGCCGCACGGCCCGGCGTGGGAGTCGACACATGTCCCCGGGCAGTGACGAGACGACGCGTTGAAAGGAGTCTCGCGCTGAAAAGGACCCCAGCCCTGTCCCCCGATCCGCCACTGGTTTCCTGGCGCCTAAGCGGTGGGCTGCGGCGTCCGACCACCGGATTGCCGAGGCGAGATCTTCCTTTCGCGACGCCGGGTCTCCATATATCACCAAGCCCTGGCCTAGCTTTCTTCATTCACAAGAGATTGTAGTAGCATCAGCAACTTTATCTTGCGGCTAGCTAGCATAGCATAGATGTGATTACCGTCGGAAAACGCCATATATATGGCCATGATTTCCTGTTGCACTACTCGTGTACTTACCCGGCCGGGCGGGAGGAGACACGCAGCGTTGTACTAGTAGCAACCTGCAAAAGCCAGTATAGAGTACAGACAGTAAAGGCCGGAGAAAGTATTTTTCCTCCTACTACTTCTGAACTGCTAATAGCTACTCTCTCCGTCTCTAAATAAGTTACTTTCTTTGACTTTTGAACTTCACATTTGACCGTTCGTTTTATTTAAAAATTTTATACAAATAATAAAGTAAATAAATCATTAGTATAGTATCTCTAATTATAGACTAAGTTATAATAAAATAAATAATATTTATACAAAATTTTTGAATAAGACAAACAGTCAAACGTGAAGTCCAAAGTCAAAGAAATTAACTTATTTAGAGACGGAGGGAGTAGGTTACAGTAGGACTGTTGGAATATACTATATACAAATATATAAAAGATTTCAGCACTTATAAGCGCTTGAGGGTATAAGCGCTTATAAGCGCTTATTTTTCAGCACTTCAGCAGTATTTTTCTCTCACAAGATTTCAGCACTTCTACAGCACTTCAGCGCTTATCTACAGCACTTCAGCTTCACCGAACACAGCCAAAAGCTTCTCGGTGCATGCCTCCAATCTGATTAGCGACAGTAATATTCGTGACTTTGTCCTTACTTAGCCTTTTATTAGTGGGCGGCTGGCGACGGCGAGTAGTAAACACGTGATTACTTATTATCCAGCATATGCTCCCAAGGTTCAATGTACTAGCACGGCGTACCGCCGCGCCGGCTCTAAACGGTGCGCCCCCGGGTTTGAAAAAAATACGGGCAGCAAAGAAAAGATGAACAGTAAACGATGATGTCAGCATACACCGTTGCTGACGGCATCACGAACAGTAGCAGGAGGGCTGAGGATGCGCGAAAACATTCACGGTTAAACAATCGCTGTAGAAATTTATGGGCCCGGTTGAGATTTTAGCAATGCTTGATTAAGTGATTAGACGACATTTCAAGGTGATAACAATTTTTTTGGGGGAAAGTTAATTACTACGAAAGTAATGTTGACACACATATTTAGAACAAAACAACCTCTTGTAAGAGATTATTTTAACTTAAACTGGACTATATGTAAGTTAAAAAAATATTTTTATATGAATTGAGCGTGGCTCAGCCGGTTGGGTTCTTTTTTGTGGAACCTGCTCACCTAGATTTAAGTCCCAACTTGACACATGATTTAACGATGGCGAGGCGTCTGTGGTGACCGCCGATCCAACGTCTATAATCGGGTCTTGAAAAAAAAATATTTTTGCAACGATCTATGTGTCATAGTTCCTCATAGACTAAAACATATGAATTATTAGGTTCAAATATCCTCTCATTTCCCTTGCCAAGAAATGCATATTAGCCGGAACACTAGTTATCAATACTCAATTGGGGGCATAAAGCTAGCTAGTTTATCCATACACAATTGGGTGCACAAAGCTAGTGCTTAATGGCCATGCAGAAATAATGCATGTTCCTCACAGAAAAGTTAGTGTATATTTTTATTTTTAAACAAGAATAGTGTAGTATTATTCTTCTAGGTCTTTGTTCATCTCGCTGAGATTTGTTACCAGGGTAGCCTGTAGAGACATAGAAACGGATCCAATATTTATTTATAACCATCTGTCCTAAAATTGATTAAAATATTGAATGAAAAATCGGTATAAGAATTTAGATATTTAATATTCATATCATGTCCATGTCTTCATACTACTAAAAATCCAATAATTGATATGTACATAGAATGTCTGTCAATATCCAATATATTTGATACTATCTGTGTATCCAACTTTGAATCTTAAAAAAGAAATAGAAAACTATCCATATCTGTAACTATAATATCCGTCTTATCCGGTTTCATCTCTACCAATATGCTCCTGATACTATCTGTATCAACTTTGAATCTTAAAAAAAAAGAAAACTATCCATATCTGTTCTATAATATCCGTTCATATCTGATCCGGTTTCATCCTCACCACTTAGTGTCCTTTACTAATTTGAAGTTTGAAACACCGACTAGATGGGGATGAATACAAGAAGTCTCAAAGTGTTCTCGCCATGGCTATATCTTGAGATGACCGACAACTATTACGTCAATATTTTTTAGTGACGCCTTATTTTTCAATAGCCGTGGTTGGAAAAAAAACCTGGCGAAGGTATCATAGCTCCTAATTTGTCATCAGCGATTAATGACGATACAATCATTATAGCTAACGTGTATTATAGTGGCATTATATTAGTGAGGTTACAATGACATTGGTTGATTGGGTAACCATGGTTTTCATGCCCCTATTGATCGCATTCGTTTTGGTTTTCAAAGGATGACTAAAGAGTCAATCGTGTTGAGGAACACACATTGATAAGAAAATTTGTTATGTGCCACTGATTTATAACATTTTGGTATTTGCCATTGAAAATCATGATTTTACTTCATTGCCATTGAGTTAAATTTTCTTCTTCTTATATACCAGTTGTGCGGTGTGCTCTCTCTTTTTTTCTTTTTAGGTTTCTAAAATCTTCTTGTTTTTTCATATATGGGTCCCATTTAACCCAAACCTCAACCTACCTCCACCAAACAATGGACCGGGCTTGAAATATCATGTCATGAACCGGAAAAGAACGATTCAGCAGAAGGGCATAACAGGTACTTGCCTCTTTGGTTTTGAAGGCGTTACTCTTTTTCTTAGTCCAAAGTGACGGTAATGGCATTTACAAGAAAAATATTGTAAGTCAATGGAAATCATGCAAAATTGAAACTTTCAAAGGCAAGTATCAAGATGTTATAAATTCTAGTGGCAAATACCAAATTTTCTCCAGATTAATAATAGGATCTTTGTTTTCTTCTTGTACTTCAAAGAAGGGTATAAATGGGTAGTTTGAACTAGTTAAGCCAAGTGAGTGGATGACGTGCACACTTATGAAATCTAGTGCTAGGTAGATGAAGCTCAAGATGGATTGGAATCAAGACCCGACTCAGAGTCGTTGAATTGGATGAGTTGGTGGTGTTTTGGAGGCACAGGACATGACCAGTGTGCCACCAGACTGGTCCCAGTGGACGAACACTGAATATTTTTATGTATATTATTTGAAAATATTTTTTAAGACAAATCTATTCACATGTTTATATTTTCAAACTTGATAATTTAAAAAGTTATTTATGATTTTATATTATGTGTGATTCGAGCCTTATCTAAATCGTATTGAATTACGAGTACCAATGGAGTACAACAGCTGCCTGGAGCAACCTACCCACGATGCAGCGACCAAATTCATGGAATCACGGTGGACTGGCGATCGATGACTATATGCACGGCAAGCGCATTTGATATTTTCAGGTAATCTTGTACTGGATTGTGATGAGCACCTCTCCTTGCAGTCAAATCACCTTTGCAACCACTCAGAAATCCTAATACAAGCTAGTTGTTCATGTAGGGAGAAAGCTGAGATGGAGTAATCACAAAGGCAGAAAATTGATACGGTGCTGTCTGCCAGAAAATTCAGGTGAATGGTCTGAGGTGGCTGCTTCCCTGTAGCCCCTACACCAGTGTGCTTAGGGGGTGTTTAGATCTCAATTTTTTTGGGTTCTTGGCACTGTAGCAGCGAGGAATCCTTTTACAATAAGTGTTTAATTATAGCCCAAGTAGACTCAAAAGATTCGTCTCGCGATTTACAGGTAAACTGTGTAAACATGCAAAAGTTTTGTCTACATTTAATGTTCTGTACATGTGCCGTAAAATTGATGTGACGGAAGTTTTAGGTTTTTAGAGAGGAACTAATTAAACACCCCTTAGTCCTCTGCTAGTCCGGTTGGTTGTTCTCGACTCCTCTAATATTCTACTCCTATAATGAGACACAGATTTGCTACTGGTAGATCAGTTGTACTTTCTTCATCCTAAATTATAATTTATTATAAAAATCTTAGAGAGTTAAGTGGTATCACGTCATTTGTGTCCAACAGTTGGAGGATCTTTGCACGTCGGTAGTGCCTTGTTTTTTTTTAAAAAAATCTTGCGGCACTTTCTTATAACACAAAAAAAGGAAAATATAAAAAGGCAAAGTGCAAAAAACAAAGGAGCCGCACAAAGAAAAGCTTAATGAGGATGGGGGTCCCAAGTGAGAATAACCAGCCCGCGACGTCATTGTTGCACCCGATAGAAACAACGACATAATGACTTTATGATTTCGTGGCCTTACCGACGTGGTACTAAGTTGGGACCAGATCCATTTGAAAGCCTCTCAAATAAGCTTTGCAATAAGAGCTCATTGACCTCAATCCCGCTCCAGATGAATGAGTTATGGTCTTTCTAATGAAGCACCGTCGGGTCACCGACAAACTGAAACTTGATCAACTCGTATTCCGTGGCATAAGTATCTACAAACAAATAATGACATATATACGTGCAAACAAGTGAATTGTACCAAAAATCACTATTTAAATGTATGAATAAAATCACCTTATAATCAATGGTCATATCCGAGGGTTTCATGCAGGGGTGGTGAAAGCTCTATGTTTGATTTTGGCTAATTAATGACACCTAATATCTAACCACATGTTTAAGTATTGTGATTACAAGTGTGGTTGAATGAACAAGTGTGGAGCTATAAAGGCATCCAAGACATTGGTGTAAGCCCATCAACATGAAGATCAAATATACTTCTAAACTTAGTGCAAGGGATGGAGATCAAGGCAAAGGTGAATCTAGTAGGGCTCTTTCTGGTTTGGTGATCAAGACACTATAGAGAGTGTGATGGCATTTAGGATAGATAGCCGTACTATAAAGAGGGGAGTTATTCCACGGTTAACACGGTTTTCAAGTGCCATTAGATGTATAGATCATCCATTGCATTTAGATATAGTGGCTAACTCAAAACCTTTGTAAAACACTTTGAAAAAGGCTAACACTCTTCAAGAAATGTTTCATATATAACAAGTGTTAGTCATATTAAGCAAAGAACTTGACACGGGCTCAATCTCTCTGATATCCAAGCATCGGACGCTAAGTCCACAGAGCATCAGACTAATGCTTAGCGTCTGACGGCTAACTCAGGCTGCCCTATGAAGAGACCGTCGGATGACATTTTCTAGAGCGTTGGATCATTGCTCCTTCGTTCGACGGTGCGACTCAGCAACAAACAACGACAGTGCGACACGTGGCATTCTTTGGAGCGTCGGACGCCAAGGTTTGGTCCGACGGGAAGCGTCAGATAGCGTCCGAGCATTTCTGGACCTCTCTGGTCAGAAATGCGAGCGTCAGGCGTTGGATTTGCTTAGTCCAACGGTTGAGCTGTTAGCGTCCGACGGTCTGTAGTTCGTGGCGCCAACGTTCGAATTCAAACGGTAATGTACACGTGGCACGCGCTGGTTTGACGAGGAGAGAGCGTCGGACGGAGACGTTTGGTCCGATGGTCCCGAGCGATCGTCCGATGCCCAGCGTCTGACGGTGCGCAGAGAGGGTATAACGGCTATGTGTGTTTGAGAAAGTTTATAAATAGCTCTTGGCCGGTTCTTGCTCACTCTCTTGGCTCTCTAACTTGTTGATAGACCTTGTGAGCACCCTCCTAACACTCTCACTCACATAGGTTGCATAAATCTCATCCATTGTGAGGTAGAGTGTGATCCAAGTGCATTGCTTTGATCCTTTGCATCCATTGGCACATGTTGATCGTGTTTGCTGTGGAGTTTCTCTCATTTCTCTTGGTGATTGCCGTCACCTAGATGGCTTGGAGCAGTGGAGGAGCTTGGCGGAGTTGGAGATTATCTCCGACCACTCCCGGTGATATTGTGAGGGGTTTGGTGCCTTCCCCGGCGGAGTGCCAAAGGTAACCTTAGTGGATTGCTCAGTGTCATTGAGTTACCTTGCTCGTGGTAGGTTCTAGTGACGCTCATTTGTTGAGCTTGACATTGGTTGTCAATTAGCCACTGAACCACCGAGTAGTGGTCGACACAACGAGGACTAGCATGCCGGCAAGCATGTGAACCTCGGGATAAATTGGTGTTCATCTATGTGTTGATCTTGGACCATCATCTTCGTGTGTGTTGGTATTTTTCCCAGTGATTGGCCATCTACTCTATTCGGCGGTATAACCACTCTACACCTTTCCTTTACGTTTGTGTATTTATTTATTTATGTAGTAGGTAGTTCTCATAGTTTGCTTGTCCACCTAGGAGTAGTGTAACTCAACGTAGGATAACTTGTGTGTGAACTTAGAGACATAAGTAGAACGGTTAGGAAGGCTTGCATTTTTGTGTTGGCTAGCGCATAATTTGCTTTGCCATTTGTTGTACTAACATTTGGTCAAGTGTTGTTTGTAGATTTTTAATTAGACTATTCACCCCCCTCTAGCCTCTTTTGGACCTTTTAGGCGGGCCCACCATGATTCAAGGGTATTCAGTTGAACACATAAATTTTTTGCAAAGAAATTTTATACATGTAATATACATGTATATATATATATGTATTGGAAAAATGCAAAATATAAAAGCCAAATAGTATTCTATGCAGTTTTGGCCCATTCAACCTCATCTCACCCAACTTCCCACCTCATGATGGCCCAATATGGCCCAAAAAGCCCAAAACTCTCTCCCACCCCACCCTCTTTCTCCTCTCTCTGCCCAGGGGCCAAGCGAACCGTGACATCAAAAGCCGACTCGCCGCTCGGACGCTCCTGCTCGTGAAGTTAAGGCTGCTTGCAATCTTGGCTACAAGGGCGAGAGCTGCAGCTTCCACCATGACCACTGAGCTTGCGCCTTGCATCGTTGCCTCGATGTAAAGTGTGTGCACCAGATGTACTTGCATGTTGACAAATAAATACCAATACCTGCCTTCTTCGGTGATGGGAATGGATTGTCAGGTGTGGTAGTGGCATTGTGTTGTAGAGTCTGTGTTGTGAGTGTTTGAGTATCTGGTCCATTGTTCCATCCCTGCATGTGTTGTTATCCCTACAAGCTTGTATATGTAGCTGTGTGTGTATGCTAGCAGTGGAGTTTGTATTTGAATGTTAGGTACTACAAGGTGGGTCCCCCACTGCATGGTGTATATGAAAAGATGTCCATTGCCACCTAGCAAATCTTTTGTCATTCCTGGCATTCCAAATGTACCAAAGTGCGGTTAGTATATTTTGCATACAAGAATCACTAGTGGTTGAGTTAATGAGAATAGAAAGGATTACCTAGACACCATCAATTTCAGGAGGAAGGGTGTCAGTGCGAAGAGGGGGATTTGCAGAGAACCAAACAACTCTGGCAAAGGTACATCGAAAGAAGAGATGGGCGTCATCCTCAATGAGGCCACAAATGACACAGTGAGCATCAACATGGTTAGAGTAGGTAGAAGCTCTACTACCAGTGGCAAGGGCTCTTCTAATGAGTCTCCAGGTTAAAGTTTTGATGATGAGAGGGATGATAGTTTCATTCTTCCAAACTCTCTGAAGAATTTGATTAGCCTGGGCTAAGATAATGTGGGAACCAATGGTGGGGAGTTGAATACAGTTCTGGGAACTTAAGGTTTGTAGACGTTCTTAATAGTGCAATCTCCTTTAGGAGCAGTAATCCACCTAAGAGTACCTGGATCAGTGTTGGGAGTAATAGGGTTCGAATAATAATTTGAGTTGCTTGGGCATCAAAGATATTGGTGAAAGCCCAAGTTTGGTTTTGATAATAGGTGACAACATATGGACTAACCTATTTGTCTAAGTGTACGACTAAGTATAGGTGGTCCAAGACATGGTGTGGAGCTAGGAGATGAAGAAGGTGATGTTCATGAAGCTTAGGCATGGAAGTGATGATGGAAGTGATCAAGTAGTGGAGAAAGGATGAAAAGAAAAGGAAAGCTAGAGGCAAAGATATATGCATTAGGGCTTTTCTTTTGGTGATCAAGATTTCTAGTGGAAGTGATCACACTTAGGATAGATAGCTGTTGGCGCGAAATCTGGTCCGCGCTCAGCTCATCAGCGAAGCCGGAACGATCTTGTGGAGCACGGAGCGAACAGACCCAGCTAGCTTCGACAATCGGCGTGAATAAGCACCGATGACTCTCCAAGCATGCCAGTCAATTTAATATGCAATTGACAAGGAAAAATGGTTGATCAGTAACACAATGTGGAACCATTGGTGTGCCCCGAGTGGTTTCAGATATTCAGCCCAATGGGCGTTCTCATTAGGCGACCGGCTAGAGAGCCAATATCCGATCGCATGAACCAATAACGCAAGTATAATAGAAACATCCGATATGCATATTAACCGATTCAAGGATAACATGAATGAAAGCAAGTTATATTAAATATATCTAATTTATACGTTGCTTTATGCACCAACACTATGCCTTAATCTATCACATCCATTAACCAGGGATCGACCGAATCTTTACAGCTAATTAACGCACTTGAATCGATCTTGACATGAGCGAAACACAAAACAACATATAAAAGAGATCGGAAGATATAACGTGCAGCAGGCAGGCACAAGCAGAATCGGCTGAATAACCGATCTGAAGTATAGGCAACATATAAGCCTATAAAGTAAACGACGCTTTGACTCTTTAACAAATCTACCTAACCCATCGCTTACGTCAAGGGGATCGACCAGATCGTTGCAGCCCATGACGTAAACTAATGATTAGATCTATTAATTAAAGACTCTCTACGTAACTTACTTTATTACTTGAGTACGACCTATACACAATTGAGATCTGAACTAACCGTCTAATGATAAATAGATCTACTCGTCCTAAACATGATATTCAATTAATGTTTCAAATAAGCAAGAAAGATATAAAAGATTTAAGCCGACAAGAATAGATCAAGATTGGACATATTGATGATGCTTAAAATAAATAAACCATAAATCATCATAAGCAACATCGGTAACTTAATGAATCTAAATAACATGCCAATTTAGTTAGAGCCGATAATTAACCCTCAATTCGATCTAAGCATGACTTAGATCAAACAAGAATCGATAACTACTCGAATTCATCTAGCAATACTACATGAGCCAGAATCGTACTAGCAATACATGATAAACACGAGCGTGACGGTACTTACAGCAAGCCCGGCGTCCACCGGATGACACCCAACTTGTCGAAGAACTCGCCGGTTCTACAGTTACTCCTATTCCTAGGGTTTTGGCCAGGGGCCAAAAAAGGAACTGTTGTTCTATTGATTGACGTGTCGTTACAATGCGCCTGTGCTTATATTTATATCCCAGCGGGTAAAGAAAAATCTTAACTGAATGAAAACCCTAGCTAAAAAAAGGAAATAACACAATTTCTTAATTCTAAGATAACTCAGAACCCAGCCTTACCTTTCCTGTGGGCCCCTTCCATGACTACTTTGTTGTGGCTTGCTACGGAGTCCATCTCTGTCCGATTCACTCTCCGGTCTTGCTGATGTCATCAGATTTCTAATCTGAAACTCCCGATCAGTCGTTCCCCTTCCGCGACAGTCGCCTTCTGACTCATCAAAAATCTGGTATAAACACACGGCTGCAATGCACTTTCACGACGTCAGCACACTTCCGATCTATTTCCTGCTTCTGCACATATTATCCGTTTCAGCTCCCTGATTGGCTAATCTGTACTGATCTTCTGGGCACTGTCTAAATTCCAGTGTAAACACATGCCCCCAATTTTGGGTTGAAATTGATTTCTTCCCAAGATTTCAAATCTTTTCTCCACATCCGATCGCTGGCATTCCTGTGTGGACACCTCGTCTCCCATGCGCCGCGTCCGAACTTATGCTGCTCGATTCAATCGGGTGTATATTCGAAGCGTCGTTTTGTCTCCTGAGGAAACTGCTTTTGACTATAAATCAATGATAAAGTAACCCAGTACACCATGCATACCTTCAGACCTCTAGTCACTTCAGCAATCCCTTCTGCTTCTCCGTCTTCATCCTTCTCTCATCATCAAGAAAATCTGATGGCCGGCTGTTGACGGTCATTAAGTACCAAAAATAACCGTCAACTATTGCATGATTTGACACAAAATGAATCACAAACATAGTTATAGGTTTTAATTCTAACGAGATCCACGAATTTTGGTGTTCTCACTTGTATCGTAGGAATATGCAATTTTCCATCAATAAAAGTATCTCAAATAAGGAATTTGACTGCACCATTGCGACGGGCTCGTCGAGACGATAGAAACGGACCTATCATTTGCTATATTCGGAGTTCGGAATCAAAATCTACGGCAACACATGCACCATTGGACTACAGGAGGTCCAAGAAGACAATACAACGAAGATGGGCCCGAAACGCCACAGTAGGGTGCCGGCCGGCACACCCGTGGGGCCGAACAGCCCCACCCCTAGGGTTTCCTCAGCCTCCTTCCGGAGTCTTCCTCCACCGCCTATGAGGAGTCATCTCGGCCCTTGGTTAAGTCGGTTTGATCCTGCGGCGCATGTTCATCCCACCGGGCTATAAATAAAGGGGTAGACCCCCTCCCTGGAGCATCAAGTCATTTGGAGATCAAACCATCCAAAGCCTCTCTAGTTCATAGTTTTAGCCTAGTTAGATTAGAAGTAGAGGAGTTCTAGTTCTTCAGCGGGATCTGGAGCCCCTGGCGTCTATCTGGAGCGCGGAGTTCGGTATAGTTCTGGTTCTTTTCTCTTATTGTATTCAATATTATGATTTAGGAAACATTGTTCTTAATCTTATATATGTTCTTAATTTCAATAGTCATTGTTCACTTTGATTATATGTCTAGCATAGTTAGTTTGATCCTATTGAATTTATGTAATTGCTCGTATAGCGTTTGTCCAGCATGGATGAATGATTGGCAGTATATAGACGTGGTGTTTAGATATCTTGCTTATCTGCGAGTGCACCCTGATGTGCCGGGTCGTGTGATAGTTCGCGTAGGTGACAACTACGTTGATTCCTCTGTAGTCCACCCCCGTATGTAGGTCTAGCAGAGCGCGGTCACGAAGGAGGTGACCCTTGTGTCTTAATATCCTCATTAGATGATGCTCCTTTACATTTAATCATGATGTAGGTAGAGCTAAACATTGATTGTTAGATGTAATTGCACTAATCATAGTATTCATTGACGTAGTTATAGAATTACTTTAGATATTAATTCCTTTATCTATCCATTGGCTAGCTATTGTTATGACTAGATGAGCTCTAATATTTACCTATTTATGATGATGACTGATCATATTTATCCTATATATTTTATCATGTGACTTATCCCTGCTATGAGTAGGATTATAGTTATGGTTTATCTTTTACATCAGCAGTATAAGTTGTAGATATAAGTCCTACTACACCTTCCCAGTGGTATAAATATAAATCGACAACCTGGTAATAGTCTAGGTAAAATGATACAATGGTATAATTATCTGTCCGCTTGCAGAATTGTTTTTTAGTTCATATTCTTATATTTATTTTTACCTAGTCACACGAAATAATAGATTCATTTAATACTTTATTCCTAATAATTAGGGATGACAACCTAGTTCAATGCTTATGGATATTGGTGAGAGATAAGTGTCTTGTTGCTAATTACAAGTTAATTTAGTACCATGTGTTTTAATGTTGTTAATTAGTGATGACGTTAAAAATACCAACAAGTATTTTTGGCGCCGTTGCCGGGGAAGGTAGCTAGGCATATTAAGAATATTGATACACTTGTACTTATGAATGTAATCGAGATAACCATTAACCCCTGCTCAAGCAGGATTACCCATATTTTGTCTACTTTAATATCTTATGCAGGGTAATGAATGACCGGTTTACGACCTTCCGGCAAGCTCCCACAAAAAGAAGAAACATAATAAATCTAAGATTGCAAAAAGAGGTCGATGTCACAAAAATTCAATTTATATGTCAAGTGATGGGAATAAAGATGCTACATCACTCACAAATTCCATCATGTGAGACATGGTAAGTAAGATCAAATAAAGGTGAGAAAGTCTTACTCATGGACTTTAAATTTGATGAGTAGTTATCTCTTGCATTCCACTACACGTTTACTTTAATCCATATATTCACCCTATTTAATCTAAATTTTTCTACTCATAACTTATTTAGTTCCATTCATATATCCATCTCACTTGCATTCTTATTAAAAGAAAGAAAAATATATGAGCACATGAAGGCTCATGATTAGTATTTTTAAAAAAACTCACTATGATCATGTTTTTTTATCTCTACCTGAATAATTCTCTACTAGTGCTTTCATGTTACCTTTGTCTGCCATAGTAAGTTTTGGTTTGGAGATACTATATATGGCCATATGAGTATTTTCAAATGCTTTTAAGTTAAGCATGATGCTTAGGTTAAAATGGTTTCCTTAACTAAAACTAGACATGGAATTTGGTTTGGTTATTGAATTAGAAATTGCTGTAGTAGACATTGGAAATTTTGTCGGACTAACCCCTGCAGGAAAATTTCGAATCAAATCTGGAGAAGTCAAGAGATGAGTTCACACCGGAGATGAATCAAGGCAGTAATGACTTTGCACAAGAAGACCCAGCTCATTATTTATAAGAGGAAGAACTGTGAGTATTAATGTTTATTCATTTATCTTTCATTGCAAGTTATCTATTTTTGAACCATGCTAGAATGTAGCAACAACAAGGTAAAACACAATAGACACAACCTATGCTAAACAATCTTAAAACCATATATCATCTTGTTAGCATAGAGAAAAATCACAAAATAGTATGGACAACAAAACCTGTATTTCCATTTTGTTATATTCCCTCGGGTATGTGTCCATTAACATTTTACAGAAAAGAATATTATTAATCTATTGGAGGTGAAGTTTTACTTGAACATCAAAGAAGTTTCCCGCCCTGACCATCAAGACGGCTGGCATATCACTAAAAGAAGAATAACTCGTTGCCATGCCAATAGAAGACAAAGACAAGCAGGGAGGAGATTGAGTTTGCATCTCCAGTGGACCCAAGCTCATCAACCGCAAATCAATCAAAATCAACAAAAGGTTGATGAGTGAAGAGCATGTAATTGTCCGTACTTTCGTTGAATGGTGAAAAGGCGAGGAAGATAAAAGGAAGGCCATAAGCTCTCACCAACAGATGAACCGGATAACCCTCCTCTTCCAAGTAAGTTTGTCACCACTTACTTAGAAGGATGAAGACATAAGGTATGTTTGTCCAAGCCTTATGCAACATTTAACTATAATCAACATCTTATAACATGTTGCTAATTTGTCTTGGTCACTCCTACCCTATGCCATGCTCAAACTTAACTTGCTAACAATTAAAACAAATAAAAAAATGCTCCTATGGTTCACCATACATATTCTTGGTTCTATTTGAATAAATATCTTTAGTCTTGTAAACTTCCTTGTTTATTATAAGTATGCTTCAGAATATTACTTGAACATAATTATGAGATCAAAGCATACTTATCTAAGAACTTGGTTGTACATGTAGACTCACCTCTCCCATATAAAAATGTTTAAACCTATTAGGAGACTATTCGTAGAATCAAGTTGAGGTTGAAGGTACTTTTCAAATAATATCTTTACCTTAACCTTGTTGAATTTTTTTTGAATGAAGTAATGATGAATCATTTAAAACTAAAGCTATAAATTAACCTTGGCAAACACTATTCGTACTTTAAATTAAATATTCTTTCGGGTATGTGTTGTCTACTAACCCCTTGCAGAGAAAAAAATATATATAATGAGAGAAGCAGGAGGTCTGAAGAGTGAGAACAGATTAAAAGAAAAGATGCTAATGAACAACTCAAAATGCAATGAACGAAAGGACCATTCAATTTCATCTACCCTTTATCATGCTCCAATGATGAAGGTAACATCTTAAGGTAAGTTGTTATTAATTTCCTATTGATCTTGGTGATTAACTCAACATGATTTGTTCTCTAAGTTTGTTCATAGTGCTATTCTCTTAATCTCTGTCTTAACCAAGTAAGCTAGAAATACTTTGTCTATTATTCTTGGAAAATAATAGTCATCATGAAAATTTTAAAGATGAACACTCTTTTCAATGGTTAAGTAACTTCACTCTTTATCTCACAAGTTTAAATGCCATATTTATACTTCTGTATTCTCACCCATGTTATAAATGAACAATATGAATAACATCAATCCTATTGTGCCCAAGGTTAGAGAATGAATAAATTTCTGGTTCTGTTGGTGTTTTCCCACCAGCAGAGCCCATGCACTTGATCTCTACCTTGCCTTTATGGGCAGAACACACTTCAATCAAAGTGTGGGGAGACAATCCCCTAAATTCTATAAGTGGAAGTTCTCAACCAGTAATAATGATGCACATAAGTGTTGATGATAGTTACTGCTCAATTTTAAGCATCAAAAAGACAAGAAAAAGGGCATAAAAACATCCTCAAACATAGAATAGGGTTTAAACTAACAGAATTCCATGAGTTTTGGTGAAACTGTGTTTTGCAGGGTGTTAATCAGGAAAGAATCAAGGGAGACCCACATGTCAGATCAAAATATCGAATTCTGACGCAAAAGGAGATCAAGAATATTCTAGAGAACACCAGAGACTCGCTGGCAGAAGCGGGGCCCACTTGGCAGTTGGGGGAGGTTGGCCGACCCACTGACCTAGGTCGGCCGACCTGTTGGTGAGCCATCTCGGCCTCCGCTTCGACGTGGACCCACATCCCGAAACATCACGCAATCATGACCGCCCGTCGAAGTCAGTTTGATCCAAGGGCTACGGTTCATCCCTCCGGCCTATATAAGAACCCCCAGACCCCCAGGGTTTCATATCTCTCAGACCAGACCAGATCATCAGAGAGCTCTCTCCACCAGAGATTAGGGTTAGACACTCAAAGTTCTAGTTTAGACCTAGATAGTAGACTGAAGTAGAGTTGAGCCTTCGGCTCAGGATTCTGGATCGCCTGTCTACTAGAGATTGGCAAATCTACTGTATTACCTTTTATTATGACATTATGCTATTTAAATACTATATTTCGGTTTGTTTTGTTCCTAGTTTATTCTAGTAGTATATTTGATATGGTTATGATTGGTAATGAGTTTATGCATGAGTTCGCATAGCGCTTAATCTAGTACTCGAGTGGGTTAAGTGGTAGATATTATAGAGGCATGGTGCTTAGATATTATTTGCCTGTGAATGCGCTTTATATGCCGGGTCATCTGGTAGATCGCGGATGTGACACTCCCGTTGAGTCCTTTGTAGTCCACTCCCCGTATGTAAAGAGAGTAGAACTAAGTTATGAAGGTAAACTTGCTCTGTTCTTGTTCTTCCTGAATAATGTTCCTGATGCATAGATAAAGAGTCAATTATGCTATACATGATTATGCATTTGCTAGACTAGATGAATAACATAATTAATTAGGAGTGACATAAGAATCTGATCTCTTCAGTAATCCTATGCTTTGATTGACTTTAATTTTGAGTAGTCCACACCTCTCTGAAAAAGTTATCTAAACCTTTATCATAATATCCATATCTTTATTATCGGCTTACCCTGTTTAATTATGTTCTATGTGATTGATTCTATTCATAAGTAATGTATCTTGAATCTATCCACTCATGCCTCAGTTCCATACCTTTCTCCCGTGTGGTAAAAATATAAATCGACAACCCTGCAATACTTGGGTAAAATGCTACAATGGTATAATTAATCTGTGCGCTTGCAGATACTTTAAACTTGATTATTTATATTTTATATCCTCTTTAGTCACTTGCATTCATAATAACTGCTTAGAATTATTCTGGGTAGTTTCCATACATGTCTCTTATATTCATGCTGGGGATGAACAATCTAGTTATTATGAGAGATATAGGTTTAAAAGAGGTGGCTAAGTAATTTACCAAGTGACACTTAATTAATACCAACAGGCATTTTTGGCGCCGTTGCCGGGGAGAAGTAACGGAAAGGCATTTGAGAAAAAGATTAAGTACATACTTAGTGATGGAATCATATCCCTTGTTTTTCTTGTCTACATTTTATGCAGGGTATTACAGGATTCAGTAAACTTCAATCATCTGAATCAAATCAGCACAATAAGAAGCTGACATCGAGTTCCTGAAGCCATGGCTGAGAAAACATTGAGAGAGTTCGCTACACCAAGCACCAAGAACATCCGCACCGGACCGGCACTCAACACCGATAATTTAGAGTTCGAGCTCAAGCCAAGCCTCATCAACATGGTTCAAGCTATATCATTCAGTGGAAAGGCACATGAAGATGTAAGTGCTCATCTTCAGAATTTTCTGGATGATTAGCAACGACCATCACCATCAAGAACGTTGCTCAAGACATCATACTACTCCGCTTGTTCCCATTTTCACTCTTGAGAAGAGCGAAGCAGTGGTTCTATGCCAACAAAGATCACATCAACACATGGGCAAAGTGTTCTAAGGCCTTCCCAGAAAAGTTTTTCCCTATAGGCAAAACCAATGCCTTAAGAGGGAAGATTACCGACTTTCAGCAGCAAAAATAAGAAACCATTTCCGAAGCATGGGAGCGCTATCAAGAATATATCTTAGATTGTCCCCATCATGGAATAGAAGGTTGGTTACTCCTATAAGATTTCTACCATGGATTAATTCAAGGGAGTCGTAACCAACTTGATGCAACTGCTGAAGGGTCATTCCTGTCACTCACTCCGGAGAAAGCTGCAGCACTTATGAAGAAAATAGCAAGAAATCAAAGCTGGACCCATGACAATACTCTACATTGTCATCAGAGTGAGGAAACAACCGAAGAACTGTGTGCATTATCAACCAAGATGGATGTACTATTAGGTTGCTCGCACAGCGAAGCGTCTAAAAAAGGATCGTCAAGCTATTCAAGATGCATTCAACACACAGAACAAATGGGGAGAGTACCTGGGAGTGAAGTTCGACCCACCGCAAGAAGACATCAACGTCATTCTCAACAACTCTACTCCAAAGAAGCAAGGATGGAGTCAACAACAATAATCTAACCATGGTAAGTACCCAGGTAATAATCCTAAACAACCATCCTTGTGAGATTTGATATTAGAGCAGGCTAAGATTAATGACCATATTGCTAAGAAACTTACTTCTAATAATAAAATCTTGGAAAGTATAAATATCAAAATGAATAACTTTTCTTCTGCTATCAAAGATCAACTTGTCTATAATAAAAAGATAGAATCACAAGTAGCACAGTTGTCTGCTGCATTGTCTTTTGCCACTAACCATGAACAGGTCAAGGCCATAACTACGAGAGGTGGCAAATCAACCCGAAATCCCCCATATCTAAAAGGAACGCATCCGAGAGGAACATCTTGGGCACCGGCAGCACCAGCAGAACAAGAAGAAAAGAGAAGACGCCGAAGTGGAAGAAGTTGTACCACAAGAGCATGAAATGACACAAGATTTCCATGACATCAACTTCCTACCATTCCCGCGAAGAATCCGGAAGAATCAACAAGATGAGCAGTTCGGCAGATTTATTGAAGCCATCCAGATGCTATATGTCAACATACCATTATTGGATGCCCTTCAAGTCCCCACTTACGCAAGATACATCAAAGACATCCTCAACAAGAAGAGACCACCGCTGACCACCGAAGTCATCAAGCTGACAGAAGAATGTAGTGCGGCTATCCTCGATATAGAACTAGAAAAGAAGAAAGATCCAGGATGCCCCACTATCGATTGCTCGATCGGAGATCAATACTTCAACAATGCACTATGCGACCTTGGAGCAAGTGTCAGTGTGATGCCCAAATCAGTCTTCGAGAAGCTTAGATATTCCACCCTTGAACCCACATCAATGTGCATTCAAATGGCAAATCAATCAATTCGCTACCCTGAGGGAATTGCGGAGAACATTCCAGTGAAGATAAGAGACTTCTTCCTGCCAGTAGATTTTGTGGTCTTAGACATTCAACCAAACTTGAAAGTATCCCTCATCCTTAGAAGTCGTTTCTTGAGCACAGCCAATGCTCACATTAATGTCGGGGCAGGAGAAATCGGATTCAACATAAACGGGAAAGAAGAGCAGTTTGCTTTCCGACCAAGGCCAGAACAACAACTCACTACAAATAAGGCAGAAGGAAGAGGACAAACCAGTTGGATCACCATCTCCCAAACTAGAGAATTCACCCACTAACTGAGCAAGCAGAAGAAGTTCGATTCGGCGGACGAGACAAATTTCGAACCTTCGTCGAGAGGTAACTTGGTATTTACCTGTAATTATTTTCCGCATTATGCACTATAAAAACAAAATAAAAATTTGCATAGTAATATTTTTAGAGTCTCATATACATTTTTCCTAGGAGCGTAAAAACTCTCGGTAGAGTTATTTCTCCACAGAATCAGAAAATTATAAAAATTTCATATTTGAATTCCTTGCATTTTGTAGTTTCATAAAAGTGTTATTTTCATAGTTCGTATTTGCATGGTATTTGTCTATGGCAAAAATACAGGAGGCACATGGGTCCCACACCCATCACACCCATCACTTCCACCTCCATTATCACCTATTATCACCCACCATTATTCACTACCATCCATTCTTTTCCATGAACCCTATCATACTCAACCACCGCTATGAGAACCAGCCAATAGAGCACCAAGGGAATTTCTCAGAGTTTGAATTGAGGTAGAGAGCACCCATGAGAAAGGAGTAGGCATTTGTCCAACAGGTGGGGTCGGCCGACCCCACCATTAGGTCGCCCGATCCCCTCCTTCCTCTCCTATAAAATCCCAAATGTTTAGCTCTCCATTTGCACCATCCCAAACCCGAGAGTTCACCTTTCGTTTAGAAATTCATTCAGAAAGTTTGGGTAGTAGCTAGCTCTTCATTTTGAAGAGTAGAGAGAGCCTGAGAGTGAAGCTTGTGAGAGTAGAAGCTCTGTTGATTTCCCGAGAGAAAAACATAGCACTTAGAGGAAATGCTGTCCAATTAAAATCAAAGTAGAAAGTCATCACGAATTTGAGCTTAAAACTTTGATCAACTTGAATTTACTCTTGAATGACTAACCTTTGAACGACTGACTTCTGGACGGCTAACCTCTAGCATTTTCTTGTGCTAACCCCATGTGCAAGTTTTCTTTTATGGTGTGCACTAACTGTTTTGCAGGTATGAGCTGGTTCAAGAAGAAGCTCACCCGTGCGGGATTGTCGCGCTCTACCCGAAGCTGTTCATCAGGCAGCGGTTCGGATATGAATGTTGACTCCCCATCCCAAGAGCTGCCTGCTGCACCCACCATCATCCTCACCGACGAGAAGCATCTGAAGCTGCGACGCTCTGAGAAGACCAAGTTCAACACCATTATGAACCTCCCATTCACATTGACGAGCGTCTTCAGCGACGACCTTCTCCACGATACAGGTATGGATACTGAATTACCCCTCATCTTTCATGAGATTAAATGGGAGAATTTTTAGCAAATGACTGAGCCAGGTAGCAAGCTTCTCACTGCCGAATTTCTTTGCACGCTTAAAACTGAAAATAATGGAGTTTCTTTCCGACTTTTTAACAAAGAATTTTCTTTAACATGGAAAGAACTTAGCCTGCACCTTGGTTTTAATTTGGAATGTGTGATAGACATGGATGTTGCTTTGCCTGAATTTGATAGAGCTAAATTCTGGAAGGAGATAACTAATGAGAATAACTGTAGACATCCTGTTACTAATTCCATTCAGCTGCCTACTTTGCGTTTTATGCACCGATGGCTAGGAACTACACTTTTTCTTAGGGATGATGCTCGCATTGTTAGGACCGAGGATATGCAGATTTTGGTTGCCATGGCTAGACCTAAGAAAGTTTCACCTGTTTATGCCTTGGTAGAACATTGGACAAAAATTTTTTAGAGGAAGTTTGGGCACATCGAGTATACCTCTTTGGTAACTCAACTTGCCGGCAGTTTGGGTCTTCTAGAACATGCCACACTTGATTTTATAACTGAAGACCGGCCTGAGATTATCATTGAACACTTCAGGCAGGCCCAAATAATAAAAGGAGGGAAGAACAACACTCCCATTACTATGATGTATCGTGGTGATGCAACCGAGATCCCGTTGCCTAACCCGGGACTCAGATTGTACGCTGCACCTTCCTTTATTGTTTTGCCAGACACCTGGATCAGATACCGCAAAGATATTATGGCGCAAACCCGACTCCACAGGGGCCAGCATTCACTGGCTACCAGACGTTTGACCACACGGGCACCTCACTAATAACCCGTGGGAGGCGACCCCGTCTACATACTCGAAGGGATCATGGCAGCAAGCAAGCAACACCCAGTGGCAGCACGGCTACTACGGCCATTATCAGCAAGGTACTGGTTAGTTTGACATGCAGGAGGAGACATCTGGAGCAAGACACTACCAGCCCGGACGTGCTTCCTACTCTGGCCCCAGCTACCACGAGTACCAGCAGGACCGCCACGAGCTCCGCCCGTAGCTGGGCAGGATTGAGGAGACGCAGAACGCCCACATACAAGCCCAGGACCAGATCCAGCAGCGCCAGGCAGTGCACGACAACAACTGGGAAGAGCTCTTCACCCACTTCCACATTCGACCAGCGTACCAGTGAGACTGCACCAACAACCAGCTTGGGGGAGGACCCCCGCATGGACCAGGTAAGTCATCTCGACCCGTTTTGTTTTTAAATTTATATGCTAGTAGTTTGCTTTAGTCTATTTAATTAATTTGGTTTAGTTCGTTTGGTTTGTTTTAGTTTGTGTGAGAATAAAGGACTTTGAGAATCTAAACCTAAATGATAGTTGCTCTAGTGCCATGCTTAAATTAAAATTTCTCCCACTATTGAGTTATTAATTTGACTTGAGAATTTATTCTGAACTTGAAATCTGTGGGAGCATACTTGAGCTAAGCCTAAATAATTGATAGATATGATATAAGAAGTTTGAGCTGCTATTTATCTAGTTCATTATGACACTAAATTCTGGATGTTTTATTTTGAAAAATGCTAAAATCAAATGATGAGTTTCTTGTATGACCAAAGCTGAAATTCCTACCAGAGCCATATATCATGATTAGAATAGAAAACCATTTTATTTATATGCTGCTTGTTTTGCATTGAGTTTAGTCATGCTTTGTTGATACCTTATGAGTGCTTTGTCATACTTTTTAAATCAATATCACACACACACTCCACCCACATAGGCACTACCCCTACACTGAGGGTAGGCGCCACAACATGCCATTTCATTCAAAAACGTTTTCTCCTACACTGTGAGTAAACACCAAAAATATTCCATACATTTCCACCCAAATAAATGCTCCAAATTCTTGAGTATCTCTCAAAAATAAGAAGTTGCATAGAAGAGGCATGAGGCTAGGCAAAAGTGTGAGTTGCGAGAGAAAACAATGGGTACTTAGATGCCCGCCTGAGAGGAAAAAAAATGGACAAGTGTCCGATGAAAGAAAACAATGGGTACTTAGATGCCCTCCTAGAAAAAAGAGAGAGAGCTAGCCCATGTTGCCCTGCAACACAAGTTTCAAAGTTTCAAAAGAAAGATCTATTTCCGAGGACCAAAGTAGAATTAGCCACCATATACATCCCTCGTACCACACACATGCACATCTTGATTTGATTGTATGACTTAACTCTCATTTGAATCCAATGTTTGACTTTACAATAAATGTTTTGCAAGTAAGTGTTCACTGTTTTCCCTACCTATGAGCTCCACAAAAAGCCTTCTCAGTTGTAGGAAAGAAAGCATACACCTCATTGCTTTGGTAAGGGTCCACAAATACCACATATATAAGAGATTTGAGAGAAGGTCATACAAGTGCAACTCTAAGTTTTATTTTGAAAAATACAAAAATCCTGGAACAGAGGTGAAATAATGGATTTGATATTTAGTGCTTGACTTGATTATTCTATCTTTCAATTACCCAAGGCTTAGTGATAGTAAAAGCTCCATGATTGCAGGTCTTATGGATAAACTTGAGAGTTAGATTGGTTACTCTGTTTTGGTAGAGAATTTTTAATGAAGGCATGTGTGCAGGAGTAATTCATTGTTTGCTCAGGGACGAGCAAAGGTTAAGATTGGGGGAGCTTGTTGATGATAGTTATTGCTCACTTTTAAGCATCAACAAGACATGAAAAAGGGCATAAAAACATCCTCAAAGATAGAATAGGGTTTAAACTGACAGAATTCCACGAGTTTTGGTGAAACTATGTTTTGCAGGGTGTTAATCAGGAAAGAATCAAGGGAAACCCACATGTCAGATCAAAATATCAAATTTCGACGCGAAAGGAGATCAAGAATATTCTAGAGAACACTAGAGACTCGCAGGCAGAAGCGGGGCCCACTTGGCAGTTGGGGGTAGGGCTGGATATCGAGCCAGATGCACTTTTTTTTGAGCTTTTTCTGAAATTAACATAATCTTATTTGTCATGGTCTCCTGAATTGTTAGACCCAACTTCGAACCGAGCTTAACGAGCCGAGCCTAACGAGCCGAGCCGAAGTCGAAAGTCATTCAAAATCAACTCATATTTATTTTAAAAGAAAAATGAGTTCAATCAGAGCATTTTTGTATCGAGCCACCGAGCTGGCTCAACGAGCTTTTTGTCCATCCTTAGTTGGGGGAGGTTGGCCGACCCACTGACCAGGTCGGCCGACCTGGGAGTGAGCCATCTCGGCCTCCGGTTCGACGTGGACCCACATCCCGAAATTTCATGCAATCTTGACTGCCCATCGAAGTCGGTTTGATCCAAGGGCTATGGTTCATCCCACCGGGCTATATAAGGACCCCCAGACGCCTAGGGTTTCATATCTCTCAGACCAGGCCAGATCATCAGAGAGCTCTCTCCACTAGAGATTAGGGTTAGACACTCAAAGTTCTAGTTAGACCTAGATAGTAGATTGAAGTAGAGTTGAGCCTTCGGCTCAGGATTCTGGATTCGCCTGTCTACTAGAGACTGGGAAATCTACTGTATTACCTTTTATTATGACTTTATGCTATTTAAATACTATGTTTCGGTTTGTTATGTTCCTACTTTATTCTAATAGTATATTTGATATGGTTATGATTGGTAATGAGTTTATGCATGAGTTCGCAAAGCGCTTAATCTGGGTTAAGTGGTAGATATTGTAGAGGCATGGTGCTTAGATATTATTTGCCTGCGAATGCGCTTTATATGCCAGGGTTATGTGGTAGATCGTGGATGTGATACTTCCGTTGAGTCCTTTGTAGTCCACTCCCCGTATGTAAAGAGAGTCGAACTAAGTTATGAAGGTAGACTTGCTCTATTTTTGTTCATACTGAATAATGTTCCTGATGCATAGATAAAGAGTCAATTATGCTATACATGATTATACATTTGCTAGAGTAGACGAATAACATAATTAATTAGGAATGACATAAGAATCTGATCTCTTAAGTAATCCTATGCTTTGGTTGACTTTAATTTTGAGTAGTCCACACCTCTCTGGAAAAGTTATCTAAGCCTTTATCATAATATCCATCTCTTTATTATCGGCTTACCCTGTTTAAGTATGTGCTATGTGATTGATTCTATTCATAAGTAATGTATCTTGAATTTATCAACTCATGCCCCGTTCCATACCTTCTCCCTATGGTAAAAATATAAATCGACAACCCTGCAATACTTGGGTAAAATGCTACAATGGTATAATTAATCTGTGCGCTTGCAGATACTTTAAACTTGATGATTTATATTTTATATCCTCTTTAATCACTTGCATTCATAATAACTGCTTAGAATTATTCTGGGTAGTTTCCATACATGTCTCTTATATTCATGCTGGGGTGACAAATTAGTTATTATGAGAGATATAGTTTTAAAAGAGGTGGCTAAGTAATTTACCAAGTGACACTTAATTAATACCAGCAAGCATTTTTGGCGCCTGTTGCCTGGGGAGAAGTAACTGAAAAGGCATTTGAGAAAAAGATCAAGTACATACTTAGTGATGGAATCATACCTAGTACCTCTGCTTTTACAGAATTACCCCTTGTTTTTCTTGTCTACATTTTATGCGGGGTATTACAGGATTCAATCAACTTCAATCATCTGAATCAAATTAGCACAATAAGAAGCAAACATCGAGTTCCTGAAGCCATGGCTGAGAAAACATTGCAAGAGTTCGCTACACCAAGCACCAAGAACATCCGCACAGGACCGGCACTCAGCACCGATAATTTAGAGTTCGAGCTCAAGCCAAGCCTCATCAACATGGTCCAAGCTATATCATTCAGTGGAAAAGCTTCATGCAAGTGCTCATCTTCATAATTTTCTAGAGATTAGCAGCACCATCAACACCAAGAACGTCGCTCAAGACACCATACTACTCCGCTTGTTCCCATTTTCACTCTTGGGAAGAGCGAAGCAGTGGTTCTACGCCAACAAAGATCACATCAACACATGGGCAAAGTGTTCTAAGGCCTTCCCAGAAAAGTTTTTTCCTATAGGCAAAACCAATGCCTTAAGAGGGAAGATTACCGACTTTCAGCGGCAAAAAGAAGAAACCATTTCAGAAGCATGGGAGCGCTATCAAGAATATATCTCAGATTGTCCCCATCATGGAATAGAAGATTGGTTACTCCTACAAGGTTTCTACCATGGATTAATTCAAGGGAGTCATAACCAATTTGATGCAACTGCTGAAGGGTCATTCCTGTCACTCACTCCAGTGAAAGCTGCCGCACTTATGGAGAAAATAGCAAGAAATCAAAGCTGGACCCATGACAATACTCAACATTGCCATCAGAGTGAGGAAACAACCGAAGAACTGTGTGCATTATCAACCAAGATGGATGTACTATTAGGTTGGCTCGCACAGTGAGGCGACTACAAAAAGGATCGTCAAGCTATTCAAGATGCGTTCAATCACACAGAACAAATGAGGAGAGTACTTGGGAGTGAAGATCGACCCACCGCAAGAAGACATCAACGTCATTCTCAACAACTGTATTCCAAAGAAGCAAGGATGGAGTCAACAACAACAATCTAACCAAGGTAAGTACCCAGGTAATAATTCTAAACAACCAGTCCTTGAGAGATTTGATATTAGAGCAGGCTAAGATTAATGACCATATTGCTAAGAAACTTGCTTCTAATAATAAAATCTTGGAAAGTATAAATATCAAAATGGATAACTTTTCTTCTGCTATCAAAGATCAACTTGTCTATAATAGAAAGACAGAATCACAAATAGCACGGTTGTCTGTTGCATTGTCTTTTTCCACTAACCATGAATAGGTCAAGGCCATAACTACGAGAGGTGTCAAATCAACCCGAGATCCCCCATATCCAAAAGGAACACATCCGAGAGGAACATCTAGGGCACCAGCAGCACCAGCAGAACAATAAGAAAAGAGAGACGCAGAAGTGAAAGAAGTTGTACCACAAGAGCATGAAATGACATAAGATTTTCATGACATCAACTTCCTACCATTCTCGCGAAGAATCCGGAAGACTCAACAAGATGAGCAGTTCGGCAGATTTATTGAAATCATCCAGAAGCTATATGTCAACATACCATTATTGGATGCCCTTCAAGTCCCCACATACGCAAGATACATCAGAGACGTCCTCAACAAGAAGAGACCACTGCCGACCATTGAAGTCATCAAGGTGCAGAAGAATGTAGTGCGGCTATCCTCAATAAAGCACCAGAAAAGAAGAAAGATCCAGGATGTGATTGCTCGATCGGAGAACAATACTTCAACAATGCACTATGCGACCTTGGAGCAAGTGTCAATATGATGACCAAATCAGTCTTCGAGAATGCTCAGATATTCCACCATTGAACCCACATCAATGTGCCTTCAACTGGCAAATCAATCAATTCGCTACCCCGAGGGAATTGCGAAGAACATTCCAGTGAAGATAAGAGACTTCTTCCTGCCAGTAGATTTTGTGGTCTTAGACGTGCAACCAGACCCGAAAGTATCCCTCATCCTTGGGAGACCTTTCTTGAGCACAGCCAATGCTCACATTGATGTCGGGGCAGGAGAAATCGGATTCAACATAAACGGGAAAGAAGGGCGGTTTGCTTTCCGACCAAGGCCAAAACAACAACTCACTACAAATAAGGCAGAAGGAGAGGACAAACCAGCTGGATCGCCATCTCCCGAACTAGAGAATTCACCCGCTAACTCAGCAAGCAGAAGAAGTCCGATTTGGCGGACGAGACAAATCTCAAACCTTCGCCGAGAGGTAACTTGGTATTTACCCGTAATTATTTTCCGCATTATGCACTATAAAAACAAAATAAAAATTTGCATAGTAATATTTTTTTAGTCTTATATATGTTTTTCCTGGAGCGTAAAAACTCCTGGTAGAGTTATTTCACCACAGAATCAGAAAATTATAAAAATTTCATATTTGAATTCCTTGCATTTTGTAGTTTCATAAGTGTTAATTTCATAATTCGTATTTGCATGGTATTTGTCTACGGCAAGAATACAAGAGACACATGGGTCCCACGCCCATCACACCCATCACTTCCACCTCCATTATCACCCATTATCACCCACCATTATTCATTACCATCCATTCTTTTCCATCAACCCTATCATACTCAACCACCACTATGAGAACCAGCCAACAGAGCGCCAAGGGAATTTCTCAGAATTTGAATTGAGGCAGAGAGCACCCATGAGAAAGGAGTAGGCATTTGGCCAATAGGTGGGGTCGACCGACCCCACCATTAGGTCGCCCAATCCCCTCCTATAAAATCCCAAATGTTCAGCTCTCCATTTGCACCATCCCAAACCCAAGAGTTCACCTTTCGTTTAGAAATTCAACCAGAAAGTTTGGGCAGTAGCTAGCTCTTCATTTTGAAGAGTAGAGAGAGCCTGAGAGTGAAGCCTGTGAGCGTAGAAGCTTTGTTGACTTCCCGAGAGAAAAACATAGCACTTAGAGGAAATGTTGTCCAATTAAAATCAAAGTAGAAAGTTGTCACGAATTTGAGCTTAAAACTTTGATTAACTTGAACGAACTCTTGAACGACTAACCTTTGAACGACAGACTTCTGGACGTCTAACCTCTAGCATTTTCTTGTGCTAACCCCCTGTGCAAGTTTTCTTTTGTGGTGTGCACTAACGTTTTGCAGGTATGAGCTGGTTCAAGAAGAGGCTCACCCGTGTGGGATTGTCGCGCTCTGCCCGAAGCCATTCATTAGGCAGCGGTTCAGATATGAACGTTGACTCCCCATCCCAGGTGCTGCCTGCTGCACCCACCATCATCCTCACCGATGAGAAGCATCTGAAGCTGTGACGCCCTGAGAAGATCAAGTTCAACACCATCAAGAACCTCCCATTCACAATGACGAGCGTCTTCAGCGACGGCCTTCTCCACGATACAGGTATGGACACTGAATTTCCCCTCATCTTTCATGAGACTGGCTGGGAGAATTTTTGGCAAATGACTGAGCCAGGTAGCAAGCTTCTCACTGCCGAATTTCTTTTGCACGCTTAAAACTGAAAATAATGGAGTTTCTTTCGGACTTCTTAACAAAGAATTTTCTTTAACATGGAAAGAACTTAGCCAGCACCTTGGTTTTAATTCGGAATGTGTGGTAGACATGGATGTTGGTTTGCCTGAATTTGATAGAGCTAAATTCTAGAAGGAGATAACTGATAAGAATAACTGTAGACATCCTGTTACTAATTTGCCTACTTTGCGTTTTATGCACCGATGGCTAAGAACTACACTTTTTTCTAGGGATGATGTTCGCATTGTTAGGACCGAGGATATGCAGATTTTGTTTGCCATCGATAGACGTAAGAAAGTTTCACCTGTTTATGCCTTGCTAGAACATTGTATAAAAGCTTTTGAGAGGAAGTTTGAGCACATCGAGTATACCTCATTGGTAACTCAACTTGCCCGCAGTTTGGGTCTTCTAGAAAGTGCCACACTTGATTTTATAACTGAAGACCAGCCTGAGATTATCATTGAACACTTCAGGCAGGCCCAAATAATAAAAAGAGGGAAGAACAACATTCCCATTATTATGATGTATCGTGGTGATGCAACTGAGATCCCGTTGCCTAACCCAGGACTCCCATTGTACACTGCACCTTCCTTTATTGTTTTGCCAAACAGGGCCACTGTCGGCAGGAGCGCATCAGCACGCCTGGATCGGATACCACAAAGGTAGTATGGCGCAGACCCGACTCCACAGGGGCCAGCATTCACTGGCTACCAGACGTTTGACCACACGGGCACCTCACGTGGTTTTAATAACCCGTGGGAGGCGACCCCGTCAACACACTCAGAGGGGATCCTGGCAGCAAGCAAGCAGCACCCAGTGGTAGCACGGCTATTACGGCCATTATCAGTAAGGCAGTGGTTAGTTTGACATGTAGGAGGAGACATCTGGAGGAATACACTACCAGCCCGTACGTGCTTCCTACTCCGGCCCTAGGTACCACGAGTACCAGCAGGACCGCCACGAGCTCCGCACGCAGCTGGGCAGGATTGAGGAGACGCAGAACACCCTCATACAAGCCCAAAACTAGATCCAGCAGCGCCAGGCGGTGCACGACAACAACGGGGAAGCGCTCTTCTCCCACTTCCATATTCGACCACCGTACCAGTGAGACTGCACCAACAACCAGCTTGGGGAGGACCCCCGCAAGGACCAGGTAAGTCATCTCGACCCGTTTTGTTTTTAAATTTATATGCTAGTAGTTTGCTTTAGTCTGTTTAATTAATTTGCTTTAGTTCATTTGGTTTGTTTTAAGTTTGTGTGAGAATAAAGGACTTTGAGAATTTGAACCTAGATGATAGTTGCTCTAGTTCCATGATTAAATTAAAATTTCTCCCACTATTGAGTTATTAATTTGACTTGAGAATTTATTCTGAACTTGAAATCTGTGGGAGCATACTTGAGCTAAGCCTAAATAAATGATAGACATGATATAAGAAGTTTGAGCTGCTATCTATCTAGTTCATTATGACACTAAATTCTGGATGTTTTATTTTGAAAAATGTTAAAATCAAATGATGACTTCCTTGTATGACCAAAGCTGAAATTCCTACCAGAGCCATATATCATGATTAGAATAGAAAACCCTTTTACTTATATGCTATTTGTTTTACATTGAGTTTATTCAAGCTTTGTTGATACCTTATCAGAGATTTGTCATACTTTTTAAATCAAGATCACACAAACTCCACCCACATAGGCACTACCCCTACACTGGGGGTAGGCAGCCACAACATTCCATTTCATCCAAAATGTTTTCTCCTACAATGGGAGTAAACACCAAAAATATTCCATACATTTCCACCCAAATAAATGCTCCAAATTCTTGAGTATCTCTCAAAAATAAGAAGTTGCAGAGAAGAGGCATGAGGCTAGGCAAAAGTGTGAGTTGTGAGAGAAAACAATGGGTACTTAGATGCCCGCCTGAGAGGAAAAAATAGACAAGTGTCCGATGAAATAAAACAATGGGTACTTAGATGCCCGCCTGAAAAAAAAGAGAGAGAGCTAGCCCATGTTGGCCTGCAACACAAGTTTCAAAGTTTCAAAAGAAAGATCTATTTCCAAGGACCAAAGTAGAATTAGCCACCACATACTATCCCTCATACCACACACATGCTCATCTTGATTTGATTGTATGACTTAACTCTCATTTAGGACACATTGTTTGACTTTACAATAAATGTTTTGCAAGTAAGTGTTCACTGTTTTCCCTACCTATGAGATCCACAAAAAGCCTTCTCAGTTGTAGGAAAGAAAGCATACACCTTATCGCTTTGGTAAGGGTCCACAAATACCACACATATAAGAGATTTAAGAGAAGGTCATACAAGTGCAACTCTGAGTTTTATTTTGAAAAATACAAAAATCCCGGAACAGAGGTGAAATAATGGATTTGATATTTAGTGCTTGACTGATTATTCTATCTTTCAATTACCCAAGGCTAAGTGATAGTAAAAGTCCCATGATTGCAGGTCTTATGGATAAACTTGAGAGTTAGATTGGTTACTTTGTTTTGGTAGATAATTTTTAATGAAGGCATGTGTGCAGGAGTAATTCATTATTTGTTCAGGGACGAGCAAATGTTAAGCTTGGAGGAGCTTGTTGATGATAGTTATTGCTCACTTTTAAGCATCAACAAGACATGAAAAGGGGCATAAAAACATCCTCAAACATAGAATATGGTTTAAATTGACAGAATTCCATGAGTTTTGGTGAAACTGTGTTTTGCAGCGTGTTAATCAGGAAAGGAATCAAGGGAGACCCACATGTCAGATCAAAATATCGAATTCTGACGCGAAAGGAGATCAAGAATATTCTAGAGAACACTAGAGACTCGCAGGCAGAAGCGGGGCCCACTTGGCAGTTGGGGAAGGTTGGCCTACCCACTGACCAGGTCGGCCTGACCTAGTCAGTGAGCCATCTCGGCCTCCGCTTCGACGTGGGACCCATATTCTGAAATTTCACGCAATCTTGACCGCCTGTCGAAGTCGGTTTGATACAAGGGCTACGGTTCATCCCTCCGGCCTATATAAGGACCCCCAGACCCCTAGGGTTTCATATCTCTCAGACTAGACCAGATCATCAGAGAGCTCTCTTCCACCAGAGATTAGGGTTAGACACTCAAAGTTCTAGTTTAGACCTAGATAGTACATTGAAGTAAAGTTGAGCCTTCGGCTCAGAATTCTGGATCACCTGTCTACTAGAGAATAGGTAAATCTACTGTATTACCTTTTATTATGACTTTATGCTATTTAAATACTATGTTTCGATTTGTTATGTTCCTAGTTTATTCTAGGCGAAATAGTCAAATTCGTCCTTGAACTATCACCGAAAGCTCAGTTTAGTCCTTGAACTGTGAAAACGGCCGTTTTTAGTCCTCAAACTTTCACAGCCGGCTCAATTTCGTCCCTAAACTATGAAAACGACCGTTCTCTTCCTCAAACTTTCACAGCCGGCTCAATTTCGTCCTTAAACAATGAAAACGACCGTTCTCGTCCTCAAACTTTCGCAGCCGGCTCAATTTCGTCTTTGGTCCGATGTGGAGCGCCACGCTGTCTTTTCTCGTCATCACCCAGTCAGCTGGAATCAGTTTTCGAAAGCCTGTAACTGATTTATTCTTATTCCAACTTGTCGCAACTAGTTGTAATTCTTCAATACAAAATGGGATGAAGATGATTTTTCGTAAAAATTGTAGATCTCGATAAGATCTACAACTTTCTAGTTTTAATGTTTTTATTTGAGGACATTAAGATACTCAAAAAGTTCATATTATGGTGTTAAAATTTTATATTAACTTTTATATTAATTACAAGCAGCAGCAGGTAATTATTATGGTGCTAAAATTTTATATTAACTTTTTGAGCATCTTAACATCCTTAAATAAAAAAAATTAAAACTAAAAATTTGTAGATTTTATTGAGATCTACAATTAAAAATCATCTTCATCAATGTTGTATTGAAGAGTTACAACTAGTTGCAACCAGTTGGAATAAGAATAAATCAGTTGCAGACTTTCAAAAACTGATTCTATCTGACTAGGCGATGACGAGACGACCCAGCGTGACGCTCCACATCAGACCAGAGACGAAATTGAGCTGGCTGTGAAAGTTTGAGGATGAGAACAGTTGTTTTCATAGTTTAAGGACGAAATTGAGCCGGCTGCGAAAGTTTGAGGACGAGAACGGTCGTTTTCATAGTTTAGGGACGAAATTGAGCCGGCTGTGAAAGTTTAAGGACTAAAACGGCCGTTTTCATAGTTCAGGGACTATCGGTGATAGTTCAAGGACGAACTTGACTATTTCGCCTTTATTCTAGTAGTATATTTGATATGGTAATGATTGGTAATGAGTTTATGCATGACTTCGCAAAGCGCTTAATCCAGTACTCAAGTGGGTTAAGTGGTAGATATTATAGAGGCATGGTGCTTAGATATTATTTGCCTGCGAATGCGCTTTATATGTCGGGTCATGTGGTAGATCGCGGATGTGACACTCCCGTTGAGTCCTTTGTAGTCCACTCCCCGTATGTAAAGAGAGTATAAATAAGTTATGAAGGTAGACTTGCTCTGTTCTTGTTCTTCCTGAATAATGTTCCTGATGCATAGATAAAGAGTCAAGTATACTATACATGATTATACATTTGCTAGAGTAGATGAATAACATAATTAATTAGGAATGACATAAGAATCTGATCTCTTAACTAATCCTATGGTTTGGTTGACTTTAATTTTGAGTAGTCCACACCTCTCTGGAAAAGTTATCTAAGCCTTTATCATAATATCCATATCTTTATTATCGGCTTACCCTGTTTAAGTATGTGCTATGTGATAGATTCTATTCAGAAGTAATGTATCTTGAATCTATCCTACTTATGCTCGTTCCATACCTTCTCCCTGTGGTAAAAATATAAATCGACAACATTGGAATACTTGGGTAAAATGCTACAATGTTATAATTAATCTGTGCGCTTGCAGATACTTTAAACGTGATTATTTATATTTTATATCCTCTTTAGCTCACTTGCATTCATAATAACTGCTTAGAATTATTCTGGATAGTTTCCATACATGTCTCTTATATTCATGGTGGGGATGACAACCTAGTTATTATGAGAGATATAGGTTTAAAAGAGGTGGCTAAATAACTTACCAAATGACACTTAATTAATACCAACAATAAGATTGGCTTCGGATGCCGACAAAAGAAAGGAAGAAGGTGGCACCACCATTGGGAGCCACTAGTGGAGGCACCACCTCAAGAGCAAACCAAAGTACTTGACTAACGAATCACTGCAAGGAGGAGTCCAGTTCAGAGGACTCAAAAAATCGAACCCTCGCCGTGAGGTAACATCGGTAGGTATCCATTTTTACTTTTCTGCATTGCATGGATTATTTTCTCTTAAGTATGTTACTCTTCTGCATTAGCTTTGCATAGAAAATGACAGGAGAATAGGCATGCATTAAGCTGTATTCATGCATCTTAAAAACTTGAAGCCCCATATGAAACCCTTGCGGTATAAAACCTCTAGGAGTACTCATCGTGGTGGCCTAAAAATAAATGCAAACATAGCATTCATATTTATCTTTCTGCATATTAAAACAAAATAAAAATCTTTATCATTTTATTAGTGCATTGAAAATAAAGAAAGAAAAATTAGCTTTTATTGCATCAAAAATATTAAAGCCCCTTGTAAGTAGACTTATGGTAACCCCGTAGGAATATTTGTTGTGGTGGCATCAAAATAAAAATAAAATAGAATCTATATTTATTTTACTGCATCACAAAATAGAAAATCTAAAAAGAAGAATCCAGCTAGGATCTGCCAATTAATATTAGCTCATTAGAATAATCAATTACTCATCTGGCTGACCGCTAACCCCTTAAATTCGAGTTTCGAGTTTTGGTTTTCTTTTTGGAGCATAATTATACAGGAATGACATTATGACTAAAGAGTGAGTCCATCAGTGGAGCCCACTAGGACTACTGTTGGCAAGCTCGCCCTGAAGATCATCAACACTAAGTATTACAAACATCTAGCTTGGGGGAGGAGCATCCCCTGGTTATCAGGTAACTATACCTATGCGATTGTCGAGTCTATTTTATAAAGTCATAAAATACCAAAAATATGTGAGCACATGAAGGTTCACCATAGTACCATAAGAAAAATCTAAAAATACCAAAAACATGTGGGCACATCAAGGTCCACAAGTCATAGAGTCTTTTGTGAGTCTAATAGTTTTAAAAAATAAATAAAAAGATGAATAACAATTAAAACCAAATAAACACTTAGATGTATATTAGATTATGTTTAGAGTCAGTCTAGGCTAGAGTCAATTAAAACTTGATGAACATTAAAATTTTGTCTTGGAGATGATGAATAGTTGCTCTGTTGTCATTCCTTTCAAGTGCCTAGTTTTCAACCCTAAATTCTCCCGAGTTTTGGATATTGCTATTTTAATTTCAGAATTTAGCCTGAATCTGAAACTTGTGGAGGCATATGTTTGAGCTAAGTCTAGGTAATTGATTGAAATGATTCATGAAGGTTAAGCTGCTATTTATCTTATTCCTAGCATTACTAAGTTCTGGAGATTTATTTTGAAAATCTAAAATCTTACACGATGAGCTCTTGTATGACAAAGTGTGAGTTCCTACCAAAGCCAAAGATGATATATTTAGAGATAGGGAACGTTTGCACATTTATGCTGCTTGCTTTGCATTGAGTTCAGTCAACCTTTGTTGTATACCTTATGAGAGTCTTGTCATGCTTTTAAATCAAGATCACATACACACTCCACCTACGTATGCATTATTCCTATTCTAGGAGTAAGCGCAACCATTTTTCATTTTCATCCATGTTCATCATGAAAATGTTTTTCTCTTACACTGGAGTAAACACCAAAAATAACCCATAGGATAACCCCTGTTGAATTGCTCTAAGTTCTTACCGTTATCTCTCAAATCATTAATTGTATTCAAAGGATGCATGTGGCTATGCAACAAAAAATGTTGAAAAAAAGGGAGTGAAAGATGGACAAGTGCTGACGGTGATTAAGTTATAAAATTCCACACTCTAAATACCATTAACGGACTCGGTTTCCATGGAAGATCAACATAACATGAATATATTTTACCTAATAACTAGTTCCACTTGTACTCTTAGCTTGTGAATGCAGGGAAGATCAAACAGGGCAGAGACGAGCACTTGGAGGCCAATTATGTGGCTCGTCCGACCCCCCTAATTGGGCACCAAGCCATCACACGACAACACATGACTCAAGGAAGCAGATAGAAGAGAGTGGAGCACCTGGAGGGCCAACATAGGGGTCGCCTGACCCACATGTGGGGCCCACCAGGGCTCTGCTGACATGGCACAATCCGTGTGACATTACACCCAGCTCAATTCCGCCATCGGATCAAAGTTGTGTTTCCATTCAACGGTGGAAGATCAAAGCGCATGGATCATGGCGTGAATCTACAAGACCAATATATCGCCATGCTCTATGACTAGTGGGGACCACAGTGGTGGTCCCACGCAGTCATAAGGGGTCGGCTGACCCCCCTTGGTGGGTCTAGCCCACCGCCACGGTTCACCGACCTCCTGCATGTTTCCCATGTGCTGGTTTCACCACTGCCGTTTATCTGAGCCAGGTTTCAAGGACGGTTTATCCAAGGGAGGAGAATGAAGGAGCACGTGGATCGCTGATGTAGCACCTCTCCACCTCCCCTATAAATAGAGGCTGCCTCCACCCTCTCAAGACATGATTCAATAAAGATACAAGTGAAGATTAGTGTAGTTACACCTCTACTAGTAGTGTAGTCTAGTATGGGAGTTAGAGTTGAGTCGAGCTGTGCTCGGGGTCTTCGGAGTCATCTACTGGAGAGTCTGGTACAGCTCTGGTATCTTCCTCTTTCTGTAAGACTTATTTACTTTGATATAATATTTTTGCTTTACTTTGTTGAGTATTTACTTAGTGCAATATTATTCTTGCAAAAGTATTGTTGTGTTCTATCTTATCTCTTAGTTGTTACTTACTAGATTGTGATCCTGTAACCAACTCTTGTTTGCTGTTCATCGCTTGTCTTAGGGTGCTCTAGTTGCTTTGATCTAGTAGTAACTAGTGTAAGCGTGATGCTTAGACTAGATCTTACCTTTGAATGCCGCTTGTCGCACGGATTGTTTGTGGGTGCTAGCAGGTGGTGATAGCCCTGTCTACTCTTAGTGTCCCTCCACGTCTTTTAGGCAAGTTCTTAAAAGGTATGTTCTCATAAGAGCATAGCCACTTCGGGTAGAGGTTATATCCTCTATTGGCTCGGACTATCCCTGGCAATACATGAAGTAAGGTAGCAATGCTAGTAGTTTCATCTGTTTGGTAAGGTTAGATCACAGGTGTAGAGTTTGATTCACATGAACCTTCCTCACTCATTGTCCTCCCACCTAGCTATACTACACTAGTTATCTTTTAGGATTTCATTTATTATCTTTCAATCATCACCTTCCTATCATACTTCGATTACCCCTTCTGCACTAGTTGTGCTAAGTTGAGATAGATTTAAGGATCTCTTTCTATTAACATTTCTAGCACCGCTTTCCCTTGGGATAAAATAAATAACGATACCTTGAAATACTCCCGGATGAAGTGCTACATCGGTATATTCTGTGCGCTTGCGAAAATTATCCAATAGACATAAGAAATACCCCCAGTCACTTCTGGCGCCGTTATCAAAGATAGCCTAACACCCTGTCTCTGGTGATTGTGCTAAGAAGTGTCAACAAGCATTTCTGGCGCCGTTGCCGGGGAAAGCATAGCCTAAAAATTTTAATAAGATCGAATCCGGAACCTATCATCAATTTAGTACCAATTAGTTGTAGTAGGGCTTACCCTTGCCCTTGCTTCTCTTTATCGTGAAGCAAGGCATACATGAGTGGATTTCAGTTTCAAGCCACAACAATAGAAAATCCAGAGACATCCACCAGGAGTTCTTGACATCGTCCAGCCTCCGATTGGAGGTCCGATTCGGTTTTGGAACCACTCAAGGAAGGAGGCTCTGCACTGTCACCTAAGGAAGGTATGGCCCAAAAGACCATCTTCGAGCATTCTGCACCGTCGGCCGACAATGTCGCCACCGGTCCGTAGTTTAGCTTCGGGGATGCCACTTTTGAGCTCAAGCCATCTCTAATCAATATGGTGCAAACCAACCCATTCAGCGGAATGCCCCATGAAGATGCAAATGCGCATCTCCAGAATTTTCTGGAGTTGTGTGGCACTATTGCTATAAGAGGAGTCGAGGCAGACACCATCGGTCTTTGCCTTTTTCCATTCTCCTTGCTCGGAAAAGCAAAACAATGGTTCTATGATTGTCAAAAAGATGCCAGCAATTGGACAAGCTGCGCCAACGTGTTCCTCAGAAAGTTCTTCCTGATGGGCAAAACCACTGCTCTTCGAGGAAAGATTTCAGGCTTTAGACAACAAGTGGATGAGACGATTCCCAAAGCATGGGAACGTCTCCAGGAATACATTCGGAATGTCGTCACCATGGGATCCAAGAATGGCTCCTGATTTAAGGTTTCTACCATGGGCTAACCCCGATAGCCCGTAGTCACCTTGATGCCACTGCTAGAGGAACGTTCACTTCACTTAATGTCACACAAGACAAGAATCTGATAGAAAAGATGGTGACAAACATGAAAACCGGCTCCAACCAAAGAAAAAGAATACACATACCATTCAGGAGGTTGGTGCAATCTCTGAGAAGATGGATCTCTTATTAAGAAAGCTAGAAGAACGTGCCAACTTCAAGAAAGATCGAGAAGCCATCCAACATTATGCTTCCAAACATCAATTGAATCCGGTATGTAGTATAGCACATTCAGGAAAGAATCCTGAGAAGATAAACTCCGTCTACAACAATGCAAACTATCCTCAACAAAGAAGATGGGCGCCAAACTCCAAATTTCAAGGTAATGCAAATTCTGGTAACTAATTATCATTAAAAGATCTTGTCATGAATCAAGCTAAAATTAATGAAAGCATGAATAAAAGGCTCATAACAAACGACAAGACCCTTGAAACATTAAATGCTAAAATGGATGCTCTCGCTTCGTCTGTTAAAGAACAAATGAGCTTTAATAATAGAATCTCGATTAGCTCACCTTGTTGCTACTACTTCATCTTCTAAAAATGCTTGCAATACATCAAATGTCAATGCGGTAACCATGAGGGGAGGTAAGTCCACTCGCGATCCTGGATGTCCTACTATAGATTGCTCCATTGGAACATAGTATTTTGAGCATGCATTGTGCGACTTAGGAGCAAGCGTCAGCATCATGCCAAAGGTAGTGTTCGACAAACTCAATCACACTATCTTGTCCCCTACATCAATACGTTTGCAGTTGGCGGATCAATCGGTCCGTTATCCGGCTGGGATAGCTAAAAACATCCCCGTCAAGATACGTGGATTCTTCGTCCCCATAGACTTTGTGGTCCTAGCACATGGAGGTAGACTAAGAGGACTCCACTCATCTTGGGGAGACCGTTCCTCAGCACCGCCAATGCACATATTGATGTTGGAGCCGGAGAAATCCAATTCACTATTAATGGGACCCTAGTAGACCTTCCACTTCCGACCAAAGGTTGAGCAATGTTCAGTTAATCATGCTTAAGGAGGTACATGCCTTTGCTCTCGTGAGAGATCTGAAGAAGCCCAAATCACAACCACGAGCAAAGAGCAAGCAAATATGAAAGAGGAAGGTAATACAACCGGCGACGCCTCCAAAGAAAATTCTTGCACCAGCCCAAGAGGGAGGTCCTATTGTAAGGACCTGAGGGAATACCTCTTCCATCAAGGTAAGTACACTAATACTTAATCAAAGTTTAATTTATTTATTTTCTTTTTTTATTTTAGCATTCTTCTCCAACCCCTCTTTCTGTCGACTTTAATTAAGTCTAAAATTAATTAATCAAATAGTTACCCCTCGTAGCGAAGTTGACACCAGGTGGAGCAAATGGAGGGGTCGGCCGACCCCACCAAGGTGCCCTCACCTGCCATCTTTTGTCCATTTCAATTTTTGCCTTGCTATGATATGCTCCACTCACGACAACACCTAAAAGATAGCATGTCAATCTTGATCATCTAAATGAATCTAGCATTGCAACCTTGAAATTTTCTTAGCCTTTCTCTGTGCATTCCCATGTTCTTATAAAGTGCTGCAAGACATTTAGTTGTCAACTTGCACTTTGGGAGCCAGATTTTTCCTCTCTCTCATCTCTTGCTTTAGCAAAATTTTGACGAGAGGAATGCAGACACAACAACCATGAGTGGACCCAGGGAATAGAGCAAATTCTTCATGACAAAGTTCATCCACTTTCCCTAATTCCACTCATGCAATCCTTAATCAAATCACCTTTCGTTAATCATGGGCAAGATGCTTGCTTAAACCCTTAAGCAAATCACCTTTTTAAGAAATTCCTCCCGTGAAGCACTCCATAAGCAAACATCCACCATCCATAGTCAAGTCATGCTCCCTCCTTTGGCCCTTCGTTCCATTCATCACTCACTCCAAGAATTAATTCCATGAGCAAGCATCCAAAGGAGAGAAAGTTGGATGCTCCACCAGGCAAGAAATGACCACCTTTGACAACATTGTTTGGCACATAGCAAATGGAGAGAGGGCAGGGGTCGGCTGAACCAGGCCATGTGCCCACTGCACCTCTGAAAGGTCCTAGTATGGCTAGAGGGGGGGTGAATAGCCTAATAAAATTTCTACAAAGTACTTAGGCCAAGAGGTTAGTAACAAATATGGCGAAATGTGCAATGCTAGAGCAACTACTAACCTAGACAAGCCACCTACACAATTCTAGTTAATCCTTAGTTCTAAGCCACACAAACAAGCTAGCAAAAGCTAAATGACTACACAACTACTCAAGACAAGAGAACAAGCTACTTTGCACAAGGATAAGACGGGGATGATTGTCGATTATACCTTTGCCTTGAGATGAAGTCAATCACCAGGATAAAGATCAAGTCACTCACTCGAAGGTGAGAAAAGCAATATGAACACAAAGATTTATCCCCGAGGTTCACGTGCTTGCCGGCACGCTATGTCCTTGTTGTATCGACTTCAACCGGTGGTTCGATGGCTAATCGGTATCACACACCGAGCCTACACTAGGCGCCACAAGAACCTACCATAGAGGAAGTAACTCAATGACACGAGCAATTCACTAGAGTTACCTTTGAGCTCTTCGCTCGGGGTAGGCACAAGACCCCTCACAATCACTGGTGTGAGCAAGCACAATCACCAAGCTTCTCCACACCTTCTTCTCCTCCAAGCCGTCTAGGGACACGGCAATATCATAAGAGAATAAGAACTGAACCAAGGCTTGCTCTCAAGTGCTCTAGAATGCAAAACAACAGTAAGGATGCACTTAAGGTTCACTCAATCTCACTAAGGATGATCAAGATGATGAACTAGTGAGAGAGTGGGAGGCTAGAATGCAACAAAGTGTATGACAATGATCCAAGTGTGCAAGAGAGTTACCAAGTGACCAGGGAGGGAGTATAAATACCCCCAAGTGCAAATCTAGCTGTTACCCCACTCAAAACAGCCGTTAAGCACGTTTTGATTGCGTCGGACGCTACCGTCGGACTGGTTCCGTCGGACTAACACTCTGCGTCCGATGCTCACGATGAAGCCACGTGTCAGCTAGATTCAACGTCGATCGTCCGATCGCAACGGATATCTCATCGCGCGCTTTTTCAAACCGTCGGACTAGGAGCCGTCGGACTAAACACTTGCGTCCGACGCTCTCTCTCAGTTCACTGTGCGTGTACCGTCGGACGATCACTCGAGCACCGTCGGACTAAAGAAACGAATCGTCCGACACTTCCAGAGAGGTCCAGAAACGCTAAAAAGCCGTCGGACTGTGTCCGACGCTTGTCCGTCGGACTAACCTCGGTTGTCCGACGCTCTCACAACTTGCTACGCGTCAACACTAGTGACGCTGAACCGTTGGACTGGAAATAGCATTGGTCCGACGCTCGTTAAACAAATATCCGACGCTTGCTAATAGCAAAGTTCAAAGTGTGGGCGTCGGACACGAACAAATGGTCCGACGCTACGCCTCTACACCGTCCGACGCTCCTTTTTCAGCGTTTTTCAAGTCTATTTCTCACCCCTTGCTTCTATGTGCTAACGCTCAAGGTCTCCAACACTTGTGCACAGTGTATTAGCATTTTGCAAATATTTTTTCAAGGGTTTTCAAAGAGATTTTCTAGGTTGGTTAGATCAAAGCACATGAGATGCAACTTAGAGCACTTGAAGGTAATCCAATAGCTTAGTTCTCCCCTTGATAGTCGGCTATCTATCCTAAATGTGATCACTCCCACTTGGAGTCTTGATCACTAAAAGAAAAGCCCTATTTGAATATACCTTAGCCTCTAGCTTTCCTTCTTTAAGTCCTTTTCTTTCTCCTTGATCATTCCATCTTGATCTTCGCTTAAATTCATGTCATCTTCCTCCTTATCACTAATCTTTTATTTGCTACACACTTAGCACTTAGATTAGTAATTTAGTTTCATCAATTACCAAAACCAAACTAGGGTCTTTCAACCTTCACTTCCTTCTCCATTTTATTCCCATGCTCGTGAGCACCTTGCTTCAGCCAAACCACTAGCAGAGCATTTCAACACTCTAAAACTCTCTCTCACTTTCCAACAACCCTCCTTCCAAAAAGAAAACCCAAAGTTATTTTCCTTCATCCTTATTCTTCACTCAAGTGTTCATCACCCGAAAGGAGTCAAGTGAGGTAATCATTTGGTAAGAAGGATCATTGAATTAAGCTAACCCCCTAGTGCTAGCTTGTTCGTCTTCTTCTCTTGCAAGCATGAAGAATCCAATCAAGGCCGCAGCAAGGAAGATGCACGCAGCACTCAACAGGAGTTCGTCACTGACGCTCAAGGGAGGAACCATCCTCTCATGACACTGAGATATGACTCTCAGGGTCAGACAATGAACAAGCTTCCGGAGAAACTCTGCCTGTGCAGAGTGGAAGCAGGCAGGACATTGAACAACCACCCCAACATCACGGAGCAGGAAATGAAGAGTCCTGACTGAAGAGGAACAACCTGCCAGAACACAAGACTCAGAAACAGGAATTTGGGTCACTCCAGAAGAATTGTTCATCCTCAACTCAATCCGAAACCGCAACTTCGAACACACGAAGGTAATTGATTTAGGACTCCTCCAACGTACAGGTATGTATGAGGAGTTTTTTGATGTTTTTGGCGCAATAGGTTGGGGTGAATTCTAGGATTTTTGTAACTTTCCTGGTAGCAGGAGTCTCACCTTAGAATTTACGGACGGTAAAAACAACCAGAGACAACATCTATTTTCGCTTGTTTAACCAAGATTATGATCTTTCTTGGGAGCAATTTAGTGCTTGTCTAGGTTTTATAAACTGCACCACAAACTTGGAAGCTGCTACCCGTAGGTTCAATAAGCTTGAATTTTGGCATGAAATAACAGGAAAAAATGCAATGGGGAAACCGCGCACTAGTCATATTTGCAACCCCACACTTCGCTTTTTGCACAGATGGCTAGGAATCACTTTATTTCCCCGGGATGATGTGAGAATTGTTAGAGAAGTTGATCTAAGAATAATGTATGCCATGGTTCATAAAATCCGAGTGTCACCTGTAAAAGCCATGGTAGAACATTGGACATCTGCACCTTCAAGGATTGGCTCATTTGATTTCACGTCTATCATTACAAAGTTTTGTAGCTAACTTGAAATGCTTCATGGATTTAATAATTACTTAAACACCTCCAGAACCATACTTGACGAAGAATATTTCATAAAGGCACACATTATTGCTGGTGGTCCCTAAGGACCAATTGAATTTAAATTCCATAATTCCACTACAAGACTCACTTTGCCTTGTGCAGAATTAAAATTGTATGGGGGCCACCCTTTAGCACCTAATATTGCAGGAGTAGGTGGCCGTTAGAGTTTTTCAGGACCTGCCACCCGAGGAAGAACATGCGCTGCACAGCGTAATGATTCGTCTGAAGAAGATGACAGCACCTATGCAGACAGCTCAATGCAATGCAGGCCTCCAGTTCTGGAGGGATGCGCCGGTCAGGGGCACAAAGTGCCAGATTCTCCCACTCTTCTTTTCAGGATGCATGGACCCGAAGTCACCGTCATGACATGGAACTGCTCACCAACCAGTTTGCTGTGCTGCGTGCTGGCCATGAGGCCATTCACAACATCACTGCACAAACCCAGCAGCAACTCCAAAACTTTCAGGAGCAGAGTGGTAGACAGTGGGCTGCTCTCTACGCACACATACCACTACCGTACATACCACAGCATCCACAGCAGTTCTCACGGCCATATCCACCAGCATATCCACCATAATATCCTCCTCACTATCCACCACCATATCCACCACAATATCCTCCTCACTATCCACCACCATATCCGCCACATCCCCCTCAGTGAGACAATCACAAGAGTGCAAGCTTGGGGGAGAGTCTCTCCCCCACCAAGGTAAGTATTATATATGAGCATTGTACATTATAATATTCCTTCTTTGAAAAAAAAGAAAAAAATAAAAAATTATAAAATGCCAAAAATATTTCCCATGTTTATTCTTACTTTCTTATGTTATATATGTCATGCATGTTTATCTTTCTCATGGAAATGATGAATAGTTGCTCTGTTAATGTTTCTCTAGTGCCTAGTTTACAACTTAGTGTTTCTTTGAGTATGGATTACTTGGCTCATTTAAAATCATCATGAACTTGAACACTTTTTCGGTTGCAGATGTTAGAACTAAGTCTAAGTTGTTGTGAGACATGATATGGTGAGACAAAGAGCTGCTATAATATTATTCTAAGCAAGTATGATTACTAGAGATTAATTTCTTAAAAACAATCAAAACCTTATTGTTCCTCAATGGTAATGAATTCCTACCACAAGCCATATATGCTACACATGTTTCAGCCCTTCCACATAAGCTATTTACTTTGCAATGAGTTTCGTCAAGTCTTGTTGACCCTTATTGAGAGACTTATCATGCCCCCAAGATCAAGATCACGTACACACCACTCATATTTATGCTACTCCTACACTGGAAGTACGCAACAACATGCCACTCATTTCCACCAAATAAATGCTCCATGTGTTAGAGTCATAAATTATCTCTCTTAGTCAATATGGTAGAAGAGACAAAAGGCTATTCAAAATGAAAGAAAAAGAAAGAAAGATGGACACAAGTAAGTCCAAAGAAAAGAAAAGAAAATATGAGCAAGTCAAGGCTCATGAATAAAAGAAAATAAAATGATAGCCATGTCTCAAAAATTATTAGAGAGATACACTTTCAAATAGAGGAGCATTTTAGTCCACTATTTTTCACACACTTGCACATCTTAATCTAAGGGTATGACACTTCTCTCTTTGGATCCAAACTTTGACTCTACAACATATGCAAAGTAAGTATGCTATATCCTTTCATTCCTGCCTTAAGCTCCACATAAGCCATTTTAGAAGTAGGATGACAAAGAGAAGGCAATATTCACTATGTGCTTAGTGAGGAATCATATACCATTTGAGTGACATGAGAGAACCATATGAGGAACATTAAGTTTTCTTTTGAAAAGCATTACAAAAACCCCCAGTATGAATCTTGCAAAGAGTGAGAAAATTAGTGCTCTAGTCAAACTATTCTCTCTCAACCACAAAAGACAAGGGAAAGCCATAGGCCCCATGAAGGATTAAAGTAAAATGGGTGAGTTTTCATAGCCAACTTTTTCATTCAAAAATAAGTATTTTGTTGTATCCATGGTACTTTTGAAATATGAACAGTGTAGCAACTCCTGATCCACCGAGACTAAGTTTAGTTATTTGCTCGGGACTGAGCAAAGGTTAAGCTTGGGGGATCTTGTTGACGGTGATTAAGCTATAAAATTCCACACTCTAAATACCGTCAGCAAACTCGATTTTGATGCAAGATCAACATAACATGAATATATTTTATCCAATAACTGGTTCCACTTGTACTCTTAGCTTGTGAATGCAGGGAAGATCAAACAGGGCAGAGATGAGCACTTGGAGGCCAATTATGTGGGTCGTCCAACCCCCCTAATTGGGCACCAAGCCATCACACGACAACACATGACTCAAGGAAGCAGATAGAAGAGAGTGGAGCACCTGGAGGGCCAACATAGGGGTCGCCTGACCCACATGTGGGGCCCACCAGGGCTCTGCTGACATGGCACAATCCGTGTGACATTACACCCAGCTCAATTCCGCCATCGGATCAAAGTTGTGTTTCCATTCAACGGTGGAAGATAAAAGCACATGGATCAGGGCGTGAACCGACAAGACCAAAGCAAACCCAGTATACAGCCATGCTCTATGACCAGTGGGGACCACAGTGGTGGGCCCACCCTATCATAGGGGGGTCGGCTGATCCCCCCTTGGTGGGTCTAGCCCACCGCCACGGTTCACCGACCTCCTGCATGTTTTCCACGTCCTGGTTTCACCACTGCCATTCATCTGAGGCGGTTTCAAGGACGGTTTATCCAAGGGAGGAGAATGAAGGAGCACACAGATCGCTGACGTGGCACCTCTCCACCTCCCTGATAAATAGAGGGTGCCTCCACCCTCTCAAGACATGATTCAATCAAGATACAAGTGAAGATTAGTGTAGTTACACCTCTAGTAGTAGTGTAGTCTAGTGTGGGAGATAGAGTTGAGTCGAGCTGTGCTCGGGGTCTCCGGAGTCGTCTGCCGGAGAGTCTGGTATAGCTCTTATATCTTTCTCTTTTTGTAAGACTTATTTACTTTGATATAATATTCTTGCTTTACTTTATTGAGTATTTACTTAGTGCAATATTATTCTTGCAATAGTATTGTTATATTCTATCTTATCTCTTAGTTGTTACTTACTAGATTGTGATCCTGTAACCAACTCCTGTTTGTTGTTCATCGCCTGTCTTAGGGTGCTCTAGTTGCTTTTATCACAGCTAGAGTAGTAGGAATTAGTGTAAGCGTGGTGCTTAGACTAGATCTTGCCTTTGAATGCCGCTTGTCGCATGGATTGTTTGTGGGTGCTAGCAGGTGGTGACAGCCCTGTCTAGTCTTAGTATCCCTCTACGTGTTTTAAGCAAGTTCTTAAAGGGTAGGCTCCCATAAGAGCATAGCCACTTCGGGTAGAGGTTATATCCTCTATTGGCTCGGACTATCCTCGGCAATACATGAAGTAAGGTAGCAATCCTAGTAGTTTCATCTGTTTGGTAAGGTTAGATAACAGGAGTAGAGTTTGATTGACAGGAACCTTCCTCACTCGTTGTCCTCCCACATAGCTGTACTATACTAGTTATCTTTTAGGATTTCATTTGTTATCTTTGAATCATCACCTTCCTATCATACTTTGATTACCCCCTCTGCACTAGTTCTGCTAAGTTGAGATAGATTTAAAGATCTCTTTCTATTAACATTTCTAGCACCACTTTACCTTGGGATAAAATAAATAACGATACCTTGGAATACTCCCGGGTGAAGTGCTACATCGGTATATTCTGTGCGCTTGCGAAATTATCCAATAGACATAAGAAATACCCCCAGTCACTTCTGGCGCCATTATCAGAGATAGCCTAACACCCTGTCTCTAGTGATTGCGCTAAGAAGTGTCAATAACAAGTGTCCCAACAATTAAAACAATGGGTACTTAGATGCCCGCCTCCCTGATTAAAAAAAAGGGAAAGAAAAGAAAAGGAGAAAAGAAGAGAAGAAAGATAGCCCATGTTTTCCTGCGAGAGTTCTAAGTTTCAAGGGAGAGATATATTTCTTAAGAGCAAGAGTACAATTTGGATTAGCTACCATATATACACCTATCCACCATATTCCATACACATGCACATCTTGGTTTGATTGTATGCCTTGACTCTCTATGGATCCATTGTTTGACTTTACAATATATGAATTGCAAGTATGCTCATCCTTGTTATTGCCACTCCTATGAGCTCCACTATATAATCCTTAGCTGTAGGAGGCATAACATTATTAATGCCTTAAGTGAGAGCCATGAATAATACATATACTGAGAGACTTGAAGGTGTCATACAATTAAGCTCTGAGTTTTATTTCAAAAACTTATAAAACTCTAGGAATATTGGTACTGTGAAGAATTTGAGACATAGTGCTTGACTTGATTGTTCTGTCTTTCGATTACTCAAGACTTATGCGAAAACTATAAAGCCCCGTAGTTAAAGGTAAAATGGGTGAGTTCGAGAGTTAGAGCAGTTTTGTCTAATCCGAAGGAGAATTTCTATTTGCAAGCATGTGTACTTAGAACGCATGAAAGCATTGTAGCAACTCCTGATCCAAGTTTATTAGCAATTAGGCTTTGCTCAGGGACTGGCAAAGGGTAAGCTTGGGGGTATTGTTGACGGTCGTTAAGTACCAAAAATAACCATCAACTATTGCATGATTTGACACAAAATGAATCACAAAGCATAGTTATAGGTTTTGATTCTAACGAGATCCACGAGTTTTGGTGTTCTCACTTGTATTGCAGGAATATGCAATTTTCCATCAATAAAAGTATCTCAAATAAGGAATTTGACTACACCATTGCGATGGGCTCGTCGAGACCATCTTAACGGACCTATCATTTCCTATATTCGAAGTTCGGAATCAAAATCTATGGCAACACATGCACCATTGGACTACATAGGGCCCAAGAAGACAACACAATGAAGATGGGCCCGAAACGCCACAGTAGGGAGCCGGCCGGCGCACCCATGGGGCCGGACTGGCCCTACCCCTAGGGTTTCCTCCGCCGTCTTCTGGAGTCTTCCTCCACCGCCTATGAGGAATTATCTCGGCTCTTGGTTAAGTCGGTTTGATCCTGCAGGTGCAAGTTCATCCCACCGGGCTATAGATAAAGGGGCAGACCCCCTCCCTAGAGCATCAAGTCATTTGGAGATCAAGCCATCTAAAGCCTCTCTAGTTCATAGCTTTAGCCTAGTTAGATTAAAAGTAGAGGAGTTCTAGTTCTTTAGCGGGATCTGGAGCCCCTAGCGTCTGTCTGGAGCACGAAGTTCGGTATAGTTCTAGTTCTTTTCTCTTATTGTATTCAACATTATGATTTGAGAAACATTGTTCTTAATTTTATATATGTTCTTAATTGCAATAGTCATTGTTCATTTTGATTATATGTCTAGCATAGTTAGTTTGATCCTATTGAATTTATGTAATTGCTCGTATAGCGTTCGTCCAGAGATATCGTGGACGAATGATTGGCAGTATGTAGACGTGGTGTTTAGATATCTTGCTTATCTGCGAGTGCACCCTGATGTGACCCTTGTGTCTTAATATCCTCATTAGATGATGCTCCTTTATATTTAATCATGATGTAGGTAGAGCTAAACAATGATTGCTAGATGTAATTGCAATAATCATAGTATTCATTGACGTAGTTATAGAATTACTTTAGATATTAATTCCTTTATCTATCCATTGGCTAGCTATTGTTATGACTAGATGAGCTCTGATATTTACCTATTTATGATGATGACTGATCATATTTATCCTATATATCTTTATCATGTGACTTATCCCTACTATGAGTAGGATTATAGTTATGGTTTATCTTTTACATCAACAGTATAAGTTGTAAATATAAGTCCTACTAGACCTTTCCAGTGGTATAAATATAAATCGACAACCTGATAATACTCTAGGTAAAATGCTACAATGGTATAATTATCTGTCCGCTTGCAGAATTGTTATTTAGTTCATATTTTTATATTTATTTCTGTCTAGTCACACGAAATAATAGATTCATTTAATACTTTATTCCTAGCTAATATAATTAGGGATGACAACCTAGTTCAATGCTTAGGGATGTTGGTGAGAGATAAGAGGCTAGTTGCTAATGACAAGTTAATTTAGTACCATGTGTTTTTAATGTTGTTAATTAGTGATGACGTTAAAAATACCAACACCGGCAGTGGAGACCACAACAAGCGTCCGGCCGGCGGCCCCGCCGAAGGAGATGAAGGAACCAGCCACTCCCGTCCGAGGTACGTAAGCCTCTGCGCGTTCGGCTTGTAAGTTTGATTCAACAAACGCCTATGTCAAATCTTCTTCCTCATTCCTTATCTGAATCTGCATTATGCTCATACTTCAGCCAAGGCAGAACCCTTCGCCCGGAAGTCGCTTCTAGGAACCCTGGCCTCGGGGCCTTCATCTTCTTCCCCTTCGTCAGTGGATGGTCACCACCGCCAAGTAGAAGAACATCGCCGCCTACATCAGGAGGCATACCAGGAGATCGAGCACCTGCAGAACCACCTGTGGGACCAACGGGCCGCATATTCAGCTGCTCTTGATGCGGCCAAATCCGAGCTCATCGCCACGCGAGCCGGCCTTTCTGAGGCCGATGCCGCCGTAGCGGGTATACTTCATCATTGCCCTTTTGCTACTCTTCGTTTTATCTTGACCTTCGACATTCTTGATGCAGCCCTGACTAGCTCGATTGGAAAACTTCCATCAAGTTGCCAACGAAGCCGCTGACTTCATCGCCGCACGTGGCAGGACGGTGATGCTTCGCCTGCAGGACATCCAACGCTGCATTGGTGAAGCAGTTACCAGCGGCATCTACCGCGGTGCCGCCGCCAGCCTTGCAGCCGCCACACTCCGTATGGGATACCACCTGCTGGCCATTGAGCCTGGCTTTCCGGCAGAAGAATACCAAGGCGAGCGTGAAGACCTCATGGAAGCCTTTGACGAACATTCCGAAGAGATAGCAGCGACCATTCCTGCTAGTGGCATTATCGCAGAAACTCGCAACAATCAGTAGTTTGTACTAGGCGCAAACTCAATAAACCTCCTCGTACATTCCACCCATTATTGCATTTATTTATTTTTGTTCTGAAGATGATGTTCTCCACATCGGCTGTCTCACCCCATCGTGAGTTTAGTTTTTATGCTTAAGGCGATTCTCACTTCGGAATCGGCTATTGCTCGGCCTTGATGATCATTCTCTGTTCATCCCCCGAACAACCTTTGCGGAAATCAGTCGTCACACTCCTGTCAAAACTGAGCACCACACTTTTTTTATTTCTGAAGGCGATTTCTAGACGAAATCAGCTATCGACCTCTAACTGCTCTGATCATCTGCTCAAGCCCCGATCAGGATACTAGGGTAGTACTTCTTCAGGTATTTACCATTGATGGCCCCAGCAAACTCATTCCCTTTCAGATCCTGCAGAATGTATGCATTGCCAGGCGCACACCGCACAACCCGGAACGGACCTTCCCGATTAGGTGACCATTTACCTAATCGGCCATCTTTAGTACCAATAGGTAACACCACCTTCCAGACTAGCTCTAATTCAGTAAACTGCTTATGCTTCACCTTCTTGTTGTAGTATCTGGCCACCCTCTGTTTATTTGCCTCGATATTTTCTAAGGCTTTCAGCCGATGACAATTCAGATCTTCCAAACTGTCCATCATGATGTCCTTATACTCATCTGCTATGAGTTGGTTTTGCAATGTGACTCGGCGTGACCTGGACTGCAACTCCCACGGCAACACGGCAGCATGCCCATATGCTAACTCATAAGGGGTAGCCTTAGTCGATCCATGCGGAGACATCCGATAAGCTCATAATGCTTCATTCAAGGTCAAGTACCACTTTCTTGGATATTGCTCAATCTTCTTCTTTATAACCTTGATCAGAATCTGATTCGATACCTCTGCCTGGCCATTTGCTTGTGCGTAATAAGGAGAGGAGTTGTATAACTTGACTCCCATGCTATCCGCAAACTCCCTGAATTCCTCTGAAGTGAACATAGTGCCTTGATCGGTTGTTATGGTCCGAGGAATACCAAACCGATAAATAATATGTTCCTTAACAAACTCAACCATGTTTTTAGAGGTGACAGTCCTCAAAGGAATTGCTTCAACCCACTTGGTAAAATAGTTCATCGCAACCAGTATGAATTTATGTCCTTTGCTCGATGAAGGATATATTTGGCCGATCAAGTCAATTCCCCAACCTCTGAATGGCCACGGTTTGACTATAGGATTCATAGCAGAAGCCGGTGATTTCTGAATATTACCGAATTTCTGACAATTCTGGCACCCTCGGTAATACCTGAAACAATCTTGCAACATAGTTGGCCAAAAGTATCCGGTTCTCCTAATGATCCACTTCATCTTATGAGCAGACTGATGAGCCCCACATATCCCCTCGTGTACTTCACTCATCAAGCTTTCCGATTCTTCCTTTCCTAGACACCTGAGCAGTACACATTCAACCGTCTTGTAATATAACTGTCCATCGAGTAACACATATTTGATGGACTTATATCTAAGCTTCCTACTCACCTTCTGTGAAGGATCTCTGAGATAATCGGCTATCTCAGTCATCCAGTCTCCTTCTGTCTGCTCTGTATTGAACACCTCCTGGACTGAACGATACTCAGACGCATCTTGTGCCAGCTGATTAGCTTCTTCGTTCTGCCCCCTAGGGATATGAACCAAGGAATATTCCAAGAAACCATCTAGTAACGCCTTGCACTGATCATAATATCCCCTGAGCACATCATCTTTACATTCATATTGACCGAGCAACTGGTTAATCACCAATTGTGAATCTCTGAACACTTCAATTACCGCGGCCTTTGCTTCCTATAGAAGCTGAAGCCCTTTCAGTATAGCTTCATATTCCGCTTGATTATTAGTTATCACGGTGCTAATTTGATAAGCAAATTCAAAATGCCGCCCTCGGGGCGAAACCAGAACAATGCCGATCCCTCCTCCTTGTTTGCATGAGGATCCATCGATAAACATAGTCCGCAGCATTGCTTCGGAATAGCTCACCTGACCCCATGGTGTTGAGTCACAAAATCTGCCATTACTTGCCCCTTGACTGCCTTGGCTGACTCGAACCTCAAATCGAACTCAGATAACACGAGAATCCATTTGCCTGATCCTTCCATTCAGAATTGGCATAGACAACATGTGCTTGATGACATCTGATTTGGACACCACTACGCATTCCGTCGTCAGCAGGTAGTGCCTCAACTTGGTGCATGAATAATACAAGCACAAACATAGCTTCTCGGTAGGAGTGTATCTTGTCTCTGGGTCCAACAATCTCTGACTCAAGAATTCCTGCATAAGGGCTGAACCAATCGTATGTCTTTCAGCCGTCACATAAAGCCTGAAAGGCTTCCCTACTTGTGGAGGGATTATCACAGGAGGAGACTTCATGTACTCCTTTATACTTTTGAATGCCTTCTGCTGCATGTCGCCCCATCTGAATTCCTGATCATTCTTCAACTTCAACAGTGGTGAGAACGGCAATACCTTCTCAGACAAGTTAGATATGAATATCCTTATGAAATTGATTTTCCCAAGCAATGATTGTAACTCTTTCTTATTCGTTGGAGGTACCGCGTCATCGATTGCTTTTCTCCTTTTCTCACCAATCCTAATGCCACTTCGGTGTACCATGAACCCCAAAAACTGACCAGCTGATACTCCAAACGCACATTTGTTGGGATTCATTTTCAACCCATGCTTCCAGGTACACTCCAAAGTGTTGGCACAAAATCTGGTTCGCACTCAGCACACCAACGAAGCCGGAACGGTCCTGCGGAGCACGGAGCGAACGAATCCAGCTAGCTTCGACAATCAGCGTAGATGAGCACCGACGAATCTCCAAGCGTGCCAGTCAATTTGACCTGCAATTGACAAGGGAAAAAGAGTCGATCAGTAACACAATGCGGAACCACTAGTGTGTCCCGAGTGGTTCCAGATATCCGGCCCAATAGGGCCTTCTTAACAGGCTATCGGCTAGAAAGCCGACATCCGATCGCATGAAACGATTGTATAGATTAAGCAGAAACATCTGATTCCTTATTTAACTGATTCAGAGATAAACATGAATGAAAGCAAATTATATTAAACAGATCTAATTCATACATTTTCTTATGCACCGAAACACATCTTAATCTATCACATCTATTAATTAGGATCGACCGGATCATTGTAGCTAGTTAACACACTTGAATCGATCTTGACATGAATTGAAACACAAGACAATGCATAAAGAGATCGGAAGAATACAACATGCAGCAAGCAAGCACAAACAGTAACGGCTGAACAACCGATCTGAAGTATAGACAACATACAAGCCTATAAACTAAACGATGCTTTGACTCCTTGACTAATCTACCTAACCCGTAGCTTATGTCAAGGGGATCGACTGGATCGTTGCAGCCCATGATGAAAGCTAATAATTAGATCTATTAATCAAAGACTCTCCACATAATTTACTTTATTACTTGAGTGCGACCTATACACAATCAAGATCTGAGCTAATCGGCTAATGATAAATAGATCTACTCGCCTAAACATGATATCCAATTAATGTTCAATTAAGCAAGATAGATATAAAGGATTTAAGCCAACAAGAATAGATCAAGATTAGGCAGATTGATGACACTTAAAATAAATAAACAATAAATCATCATAAGCAACATCGGTAACTTAATGAATCTAACTAACATGCCAAGTTAATTAGAGCCGATAACTAATCCTCAATTCAATCTAAGCATGATTTAGATCAAACGAGAATTGATAACTACTCGAATCCATCTAGCAGACTGCATGAGCCAGAATCGTACTAGCGAGACATGATAAACACCAGCGTGGCGGCACTTACAGCAAGCCTGGCGTCCACCAGATGACACCCAACTTGTCGAAGAACTCGCCGGTTCTACGTTACTCCTACTCCTAGGGTTTTGGCCAGGGGCCGGAAAAGAAAGGAAACTGTTGTTGTATTGATTGACGTGTGTATTACAATGGCCGGGGGTTTATATTTATACCCTGGGCTAACAAAATAGAGTCCTAGTCGAATTACAACTCAAAATAGATATGGAAGCTAACAAACTTTCCTATTTTAAAGGTAACTTGGAGTCCAATCTTTCCCTTCCAAAACGGACTCCGAACGTGATCGCTCTTTGGCACCGAAGGCCCACGCTGACGTCATCCACTGATCGACTCTGTTTTCGACCGTGTCTTTCCCCTTCATCTTAACACCCGATCCGGACTCGATCGGCTATCTCTGCTTCTGTCTCTGCCCCAAAATCGGCTATCCTCTCCTGAAATCGGCTATCTATGCTCGGTCTAGAATTTGGTGTAAACACATGCCCCAATTTTGGGATAAATAGTTTTATTCCAAAATTAGCACCGAGTCTCAATCGACTTCCGCTCCGAAAACATAGCGAAATCTGCAAACTTCCCGCTCAGCACTTAGAGGTCCGCAACAAACCGAAACACTAACCAAGAACACTTCCGCTGCGTCTCCGGCTCCAATTCGCCGCCTCCAGATCCTGCGAGCAATGGCGACACCTTCTACAATCCCTGAGGTACGAATTTCACCAATCTACTTTCTACTCATGAATCCTTGCCCGATCGGTCATGCATACCATTCATCATCCCCAGGATCTGAAAAATGAAATTTTGATTCCACTGAGTGATGCTCCCACTGCTTTCTACTTGGGCCCGATGGGCGATTTAAATCCCTCGGATTTCATCAATAAGGAGACCAACCAGATCCCTTTCAGAGCTTTCCTGGTCGATGCATCTTCATGGTCCAAGAACTCCTTCCGGAACAGGCCCAATATGCCTACCGGATGGAGGAATTGGTTCCGCCGAGTTTCAGAGACGAAGCGAACAGATTGGGAACTGCGTAACCTGAGCGAGTGCCTTGACCTCTCCCTCTGTCAGATGAAGAAGAATGAATCTCTTTTGATTGCTGTGAGTTACTTCTGGTCAAATTCTCTGAATGCTTATGTATTTGGGGATGGGCTGATGACCATCACTCTGGGTGACATCCACATGCTCACCGGTCTTCAAATCACTGGCACTTACCAGTTCTAGAATCTCTTTTCCACAGGTGAAAAGCAATTCCCAAACTGAATGAATACAAAGGCTGGACTGGCTATATCAAAACTCACCACTTGACTTCTTCTAGCATCAGTGAGAAAGAATATATAGCTTTTTTAATCTTGTGGCTGGAAAGATTTGTATTTTGCGGTGCCTCTTTTGGACCAGTTTATCCCCTTAAAGCCCTTGCAGAGCAATTCGCTTGTGAAAATTCAATCCCTTTAGGGAAACTCTTGCTGGGAGCTGCCTACAGACTGATGAGCCAAGTAGCCGGCTATCTGCTAAAAGGTGAAGAAGTGCAATGTAAAGGTGAAGAAGTGCAATGTACAATAGGCCCTTGGTGGCTGATTCAGTTATGGCTCAATCTCTATCTGCACAGAATGGTGAAACCAAATCTCAACAACCTCAGCTATCCCTCCATCGGTTATGCAGAGGATGAACCTCAGATCACTAGAGGGTGCCAAAATTTTGGTGAAGCTGCTTCAACCAATACCATCAACGCTAACTGAGGCCACCTGCTTGAAGTATTTTACAGAGGCATGGGACCAGACATCCTGACTTGGTTCCCTTATGAAGAAGATGAAGAACTTCCAATGCCTTATAGCTTCAAGTTCAGCACAGGATGTCCTAATGATGTGGCCATTGAGATCTTCAATATCATCATAAAACTTTGCATACTGCCAGTTGATTTCAAACATTTTCATGGCATCAGCACTAATGAACCCAGCCACCCTTCCTATGAATTTTATCACCCAAATGTGGCAGCAAAGCAACTAGGCTTCGGGCAACTGCCCCCCAAGCTCCCATTCTCACATCTCCTGAGGCCTAGAGATGAAATTACTGCAATGCTAGAGGCTGACAGGGTTTTCAAATTGGGGACAGATCTGCCACGCTATACAGTGGAGAAATGGAGTCGAATTTCAATTACCCATGAAAGTTTTGACAACTGGTGGCAACAATGGTATGCTCATCTCTTCTACCAAAGGATCCATGACAAGTGCAAAGTTCTGGACCAAGTTTTAACTTTGAATCAACAGTAAGTATCGTCAATTGATCCTATTCAAATCGGCTGTCAGCTATACTCTAACATCTGTTGTCACAGGACCCAGAGTCTGACCTACCAGAGCAAGTCGACTATTATCCCCTTTGTCCAGCTGCAAGGTTAGGCTCTCAAGCCCCATCACTGAAGAAACTGATGAAACCTCCAGTTGATATAACAACTGCTCTAGCCCCAAAAAAGAAAGCTTCATCTGGCTTTCAGAAGGAGATAACCAAGAAACCAAGAACCAAAAAGAAAACTACCTAGGTATCTGAATTTTCTGAAACATTCCTGCATCATTTATCTAATTTGTCTGACTGAATCAGCTAATTACTAGGCGATTACCCAGCCGATTCAAGCACTACCCGAGGGCACTCAAACTAAAAACCAACCAAAAACCACAGGCCATAAGGACACCACTGCAGGAGCTTCGAGCATGGCCAGAATCCCTGATACTCAGCAGGAAACAACCGGAACCCAGGTACTTGTTGGAATCACAGTCGACAATCAATCTCGAGCACATAATCTTAACTTTCTAGGGCATCTCTTTTTTAAAAAAAAATACAGCCGAATGGCCCCTCCTCCGAAGACACATGGAGTAGGCTTGAAAAAGAAAGAACACCATCCGGTGAACCCCTTGGTAAGACAATTCGGCTGTTAACACTGCTTGTGTCTTCGCTATATCACTTATCTTCCATCTTTGCAGAGCCCCAATCTGTCGGAGGAACATGCGTGGACACTTCATCTGTTGCAGAGAAGGAAACAACTCTAGCAATACAACCAGCAACTTCATCGGCCCCTCCTACCTCAGGCTCTGGCCAGGTGAAGCATTTTCTTCGACAAATCGGCTGATCACCCTTCACATTATTGTTGCTTGATAAAATCATGCACAAATGCAGGAGCCACAGACCCCATCTCCCAGCTACTCCTTCGATCTGGAAGAATACTGTGATGAGGAAGAACTCTGCTCCAAGTCCCTGACACTATCAGAGCCAGATTTCAAGAATCGGCTAAGTGAGCTTCAACTTCGACTGGAAGGGAATTTAATTGATCTAGCTCTGAACCCTGTCACACCCAATTTTAAGGATAAAATGGGATGCATAAACTTATGTGCGCCCAGAGATCAGTCACACACATAAGCCAACAAATTGCATAAATTGTATCATAACCAATGTTTATTACATAGAGAATAACATCAAAGTCACTACACAGCGGAAAATAAAGATAACTCTCGCGGTAGCTCCATAGCACAGGGACGTCGACTGGTGAAGCACAAGTCTAGTAGTCCTCTGGGTAGTCCTTGTCACTAACACCATCTGTTACCCATCCTGGATTTTTAACCAAGTAATGAAAAATAAACAAGCGTAAGTACATGTCGTACTCAACAAGACTAGCATGGGTTCATGAGGCTCAAAAGGTTGACACGGGTTTAACAGCAGGTTACTTTTAATTAATCTCCTTTTATGCAGTTGGATAGCAACAAGTGAACAAGCCCATTCTCATGATCATAGTAAACATAATTAATGAGTAGCAATAAATAAATTAGCAACAAGTAAACATCACCCCAAAAAGATAACTACTCCGTGAGTTTTCTGGGCCACTCGTGACCGTCAGCATGGCTAGTATACAAGTTTTACACTCTGCAGAAGGTTGTGCACTTTCACTATGAGCCGTGATTCCCATTTGCTCGGGTTAATTACTCCCATAACACTACCAAGGTGAGCGAGCAGGGTTTCACTATGAAGTCTTTCAAACTACTCCGTCTAACAAGTTAGGGCCTCTAGGAACCCGGCAAGCAGATGTAGAGCCCTCCTTCGTCGTGGAACAAGGTCACGCAGGTTATACACACTCGGACAGGAGCCGCACTATACCCGAGTCGGCAGGTCCCGTCACGTCCTTTCAGTAACCCCTAACAAGCTAGAAAAAGGACCTATACTTGACTAAAACCAGAGCCATATAGCCCTCATAGTTGCACTGTAAGTCCCAACTTTTGCTGACAGATCATTACCAAGGGGGAAGGATATAGAGCATCACAAAACTATGCTCCAATCCCCTAGTTCTAGGCTTGCTAAAAAGACATATTTTAAACTTATTGCGTATTCAGTTAATCAGTTTACATGATCATGATTCTAGTAGTGTGCTAGCATCAATTACCCAATGCATAAACCCATAGGTGACAAGGAATAAGGTAACAACACTAGGTAGCATCTATGGTGAACAAGATAGACACATGCATATGTAATTATTTAATTGGTGAATAGGACAACAAGGATGGTTCATGCCAATACTTGCCTTGATCAGCAAACTCCTAGTGATCCGGGTTGTCGAAGTACTGATCTTGATCACCCACGTAAAGCTCACCGTCTATACTCGATCATCCAATCACCACACAAACATCGGCAATCATACACGAAGCAAACAAAAGAAAAATAATTAGAACAGTACACCAACAAAATGAAAATAGTTTGAAAATGATATAAAACTATTCTACTTGTTCCAACGATCACATCGATATAAAGTACGCGCAAATCGGGCTTAAAACGGTGAAGTTATGAATTAAATAAGGTTTATAATAGATAAATAATACATTAATTATTACCTCGAAATTAAACAGTAACTAATATGGGAAACAGTGGTACCATCAGATATATCTTTAAATTATGAATCCAACGCAATTTGAATCGCTCAAATTGGACCTAAAATGTGGAAATTATAAACGAAACAGTTTTTTATTCCAAATCTGAAAATCACATAACACATTTTTATATATACCGCGGGGAAATACGTTTTCTAATTCAGGAAAACGTAAACCGGTGAATGCGCTTTGGACCGTGGCCATCAACATTAAATCTTACGGGGGCTCTTTTGCAAAAGGGATGGCCGAAGGGGTACGGGCTTTTCTGATCCGTTGGATTCAACGCCGACGATCGAGATTAGAAGAGAGAGAGGGAGGGTGGAGCTCCGGCCGGAACAGAGGCGGGGCACGGTGGCGCCTATTGCCGGCGATCGCCGGAGTTGGGCGAATCAGCGCTACGGTGGATTAATTCGGTCGGGAATCGATCTGGGAGACACGGCAGGTCTCTACGAGCTCGATTACGACATCGGAAAGGGCTACTATGGCTCGGTAACTGGGGCGCGCGGCGGCTTCTCACCGGAAGTTCGCCGGCGACAGTGGAATCGGTGCTAGGGTGCCCCATTTGGCACCGAGATGGGTTCGGGAGAGAGCGGGGAGGCTCACGAGCTCACCTAGGGCAGTTGCGAAGGCGGAAATCGACTCACAGGACGGGCCGCGACGAACGGAGGCGGGCGGCAGTCTCCTGCGACGGCGGCGGAAGTAATTTAGTGCACAGTTCAAGGGGAAAAAGGGCTCGGGGCCTTCGGAAGATCGAGTAGATGCTCACCAAGGGCTCATGGTGGAGAAATTGACGATGAGTTCGTCGATTCGCTTGCGACGGCGGGTGAAGCTCCAGGCGGCGGCGGCTCTGTTTGCTGCGAGGGCACGGGGATGGCGGCGGCTTGGGTTGTGTGGCGGTGGCAAGGGCCCACCTAGGACTCATATAGTCCCGAGGTGAGGGGGATAGGGACGCTAGTTTGTAGGGGATTGCAACGAATTCGGCATGGCGACGAACTCGGCTTCGGCCGTTTTCTTTCTTCTCCCGCGTCGGACTCTCGGCGAGCAGCAGAGGGAAATAGGCGCGGGCTGTCCTGTGGGGCCTGCACAGTAGCGGGTCAAGGCACTGGGCCCGGTTGGAAGTGGCTGCAGGGGGAGCCCCGCGCGCACGCGCTCGGCCGCTGCGATGCTCTGCTCTCGGCTCAGCCAGAAGAGGAAGAAAGGAGAAGAAGAGGGGCTGCCCGGTGGGGCCCGCCTGTCATCCAGAGAGGGGAAGATGGGGCGCTCAGCTTGCTGTGGCTGGCTGGCTGGCTAGCTAGCTAGGCCTCGGCCCAAGTTAGCAAGGGAGGGGCAAGCCGAAAGGGGATAGGGGTTTGGGCCCTCGGGCCAGAAACAGCTGGGGGAGGGGTTTTCCTATTTCCCTTTTATATTTTCTAAATACATTTTCAAAAGGATTTTCAATTTGGGATTTTGAATAATTGTTTTTGAACATTTGAAGAATTCAAATAAACTCCAAACAGTACAAAGAAGAAATGCTCCAGCATGAATGCAATATACATGTGTATGACTTACTATGATTTTATTTTTGTGAAAATTAATATTTCCCTACATTAAATGAACAACAATAGCACAATTAAATTGTTTCCCCCTATTTTAAATTGATGCAAATTTTTGGGTGTTACAAACCCCGAGCTGATTGATCAGGCCATCCAGCTGATCCAACAACAGACATGCTCAGCGGCCCTTACCCCTCTGAGACAGCTATCTAAGCTAAAACATGCAGCTTCACGGATTGCATTGGCACATGCAAATTTGATAGAACTTGAAAGACTGAAGAACAACAAACTGACCAACAAACAGGAGGCCACCGAGCTAGCCAATCAAGTCAAGTTTCTGAAAACTTCAATTGACACAGCCGAATCAGAGTTGTAAACATTGAAAATCAGGCGTGATCAGCTGATGAAGGAGCTTGAAGAAGTCAATCTGGCCATCACTCATCGTGAAATAACTGTATCAACCAGCACTGTTGACATCACTCAGAAGAAGAAGCAAGTTCGTGCTATGGTTGTCGAAGGCAGACTAATTCACCAGCGCCTGAATTTTCTGAAGTCAACAGTTGATGAAGACCAAGAATCAATACAGGCTGGCCAAATACTTTGTGCTGAGGCTATCTCCTCCGTTCGAATCATTTTTGACTCTGTAATCTTTTGTGAAATGAACACTTGCTTCCTTGTATAAACAATACTCAGTGTAAGCTTGAATCGGCTTTTCAACTCGTTTGCTTTGAAATCGTCTAAACATCCAGATTCTCTTGTACTGATCACAGAAACCGATTCATCAACCGATCTCGAAACAACCGATCAAAACGTCTCATTCCCTACGTGCCACGGTCTGTTCCGGATTCAAGAATCGCGAGTTAACTCCAGCATAAAATCCGCCGCGCCGTCTCGCCTTTCGAGGGAACCGCCTCGACGCTTCCATCTCATAAATAGACCCTAGGCCTGAGCGAGCAACCACATACTCAATCAGTTTCATCCACCCGGCCTTTCATCTTCGTTTCTTCTCCTCAGACCTAGCCCGAGCAATCTCCAAACCACCCTAATGGCCGGCCATGGAGATCTTAGGCAAGCGTCCTGGCGTCGGGACCCCGCCGAGAGTGACGAGTTCACCCGGGGAGTCCGCTCCATCAGGGCACGGGCCGGTCTGATAGAGACCTACCTGAGGTAACACCACTGTTCATTTCTTGATGTATCTGATCCCAATCTAATCGCCACTGTTCATGCAGCAATCGGTCAACCACCGACATTGGTGGCTCTGGAACCGCCGCCGGATCTTCTCAGGCTGCTCCCACGGCTGCTGGAGCCACCCCTGCAACAGGTGAAGCCGCTGGGCTCATCTCGCGTCCTGACGCGCTGGGTGACAAATCAGCAGCTGGCCATCTACAGTAGGTGAGCCGATCCACACTCATAGCATTAGATCCTGGCTTTCAAAATCTAACACATCCATTCCTCCGCCATTCTTTCAGCCAGCAGCGGCCCCTTCATCTGCCTTCGGGCGCGCCGATAGGCGAGGCCTCTCGAGTGCACCGCACTGTGCCTCAACCAGACCTTCCCCAGGGCCCAGCTTCGAGCGCTGCTTCCCGGGAGGGATCCGATTCAGGGTCTTCTACAGATTCGGCCGGCTCCTACACCACCGCCGACGGCCGACACTTCCACCATCAAATGGTGGAATACCGTAACCTTTATTCAGAGGCTACAAAGAAGAATGGCCTGCTGCAAGGCATCAATGAAGCCCAAGCGGCCGTGCTCAAAGCTGCCGAGACAGAGATGGCGACCATGCAGGCTCACCTCACCAAATCGAACGCCGCGGTGGCAGATAGACTCTCCAGAATCTTCTTGCAATGCCTTGATGGAGATTCTGATCCTTTTGCCTTCTTGCAGCCCTGACCGCACAGCTCGATGACCTGCGCGTCGCAGCCGAGGGCACCGCCAACGTCGTCAACGCTCGTGGCGACATGCTGGCGCAGAGGCTCCAGGACATTCACCACCGGGTCCGCCAGGTGGCCATGTCCGGCGTTCGTCATGGCGCCACCGGAGCTCTCGCCGCCGCGCGACTCCGATCCGGCATAGCCCTTGAGGCTATCGAGCCAGGATTCCCAGAGGGATAGGACATGAGAGGGGCCCACAGCTCAGTTGGGAGCCTTCTTCCCTCATGCCGAAGGAGTCACCGTCGTCACCGACGCCGAGGACATCATCGATGGAGCCACCAGCGGAGAAAATTAGAATGTATCAAAATGTTATGTAAATACAATCAGTAATCCAGACTCTGTTGGTGATCCAAACTTTGTCGTTCTCTTTTACTATTTTGTCTCATTTTGCTCTAAAGGCGACGCATGTTGCATCGGCTGTTACACTCCATCGAGGGTGTTCCATTTTTGTGCTAGAGGCGATTCGTCAAAACAAAATCGGCTGTTACATAGTTTTATTTTTTTGTCCTGAAGGCAATCCTCTGCTCAGAATTGGCTATCAAAGCCAGATCCAAACGAATCGGCTATTACATCTAGAATCGTATTTTTGTGCTAAAGGCGATCCCTGTCTAAGGAATCGACTGTTTCAGCCTGACCCACTTGATCGGCTTCGCCTTTTGTTCCTGGAATTTCAGAACAAAGTCTCCAAGCCGAGTGACTGGATCGGCTGTTGGTCGTCGGTAGTGACTTTGATGACACCTCCTTTCTATGCCTTGCCTGAAAAATAATCAAAATCTGCCAGCTCCTAGTAAGCGGCATCTGTGGTAGCTATGCTCACAGAAACATCTGCAGGGACAGTTCCAACTTCATCCCCATGCCACTGAATGAGGCACTGGTGCATCGTTGATGGAATGTAGTAGTTGTCTTGAATCCAATCGTGGCCTGAGGAGTAGACTATATGAACCTTTCCCATCTATGACAAAGAAGGTAGTGAGCAGGGTCTTCTTCCCAATCTTCAGCTCCACATTGACTGCCCCCTGAGTAGGGGACGAGTTACCACCAAAGTCTTTGAGCATCAAGTCTATCTCGATCAAGTCATCTCGTCCTTTGCCAAACTTCCGGAATATAGTGTAGGGCTTCAGATTGACGGACGCGGCACCATCCACCAGCATCTTGGTCATCGGCACTCCATCGACGTAGCCTTTCAAGTATAGTGCCTTTAGGTGCCGATGCTTAGATGGTTTGTCGAAGGTAGCCTAGTGTGCAATCACCAATCTAACCGCTAGTTCCTCAAGCTCGTCTTCATCAGACTCTGACGGAGTCTCTGCCTCATGAATTTCTGACGCTCTGAATTCCGCGGGTAGTATGATGACCATCTAGGACGTCGGCTGTCCTCTTTGCGCTTGTCATCAGCCTCTTTCCTAGCGCCAGACTTGCCTTGAGCGGGACTCCTCCTCTAGCTCCATGTTTCTTAGACGCTGGACGCGCCTCCTCTGGCTGCGTGTCAGATAGTCGGGGCACCACTGTTCTTTGCGCCACCTCGGCTCGTCGTGCTAGTAATCCCCTTGCTCGCGTTCCTCGTACACATCCCTTTTTTCACGCCGATCGGTACTCTAGTGAGGGTACCTTACGCGATCATGTACGAATCGGCGGTTGGTCTCATGCCTTCTATTGTCCCAATACTGATCACTGCATTCAGGGCAGTTGTCAATGGTTGGCAGCTTCAGACCTTCGTTCCAACAGTGCCTGAAGAAAGGACAATGCCAGTGCTCTTTCGCCCGCTCGTGGTAGTAGGCTTCTTCTTCTTCTCTAACCCTCCTGCGGTAGTCCTCCTCCTCAACCATCTCTGGTGGTCTTTCTCTTTGCGCCGTTGCCATTTATTCAGCAAGTCCTGGGATGTCACCTTCCACTTGCTGGATCCTCTTCTGGATGTTTCCCCTTGTTCCATCTCTCCAATGGTGATCTGAAGGTCGGGGTCAACCGATGACTCTTTCTTGGCTCTTTCAGAAGTCAGGACCTTGACCTTACCCTTTGGGAGCACTGCCTGGACCATGTTCTGATCCTTTGGGAAAGGGTTGTCTTCTATGCTCATCTTCTTGGAGTTCTCAAACTTCAAGTCCCCCCTCTGCATGGCCTTCTGAATGATCTACCTGAAGATTCTGCACTTGTTTGTGTGATGAGAGTCCCTGGCATGGAACTTGCAGAAGGTCTTCCCCCTTAATTGCTCAGCACTTGGTATGACGTGATCCGCCTGAACTTTGATCTGACTATTCTCCAGCAGGTAATCGAACAACTGGTCGAGCTTCTGGGTGTCGAAATCGTACTTCTCTTCGGCACACCATTAGGAACAGTCATCGGCTTCTTGCCCCACTTCATCTCAACCGCTGCAACATTTTCATTAACCTCCTCAGACTCGTTAGAATAATCATTGCTGAAGAAGGCGCTGCCCTTGAATCGATTCTCCTTGCAGTGACTCTGCAACTGTGCCTCTATCGCAGCCACTTTCTGGGAAAGCTGGCACAGACTTTCGAACTCCATTCCCGCCAATTTTTCCTTGACCGCTGAGGGTATCCCTATGAAAGCTAGCTGCGCCAGACTGCTATCGGATATCTCCAATGGGTAGCAAAGATTCCGGGCCTCCCTGAACCTCTTGATGAAGTCGATGCCCGACTCATTTGGCTGATGCTTCATACTAGCCAAATCGGTGATGGTCTTCTCCTCATCCTCGGTGTGGAAGTATGCGTGGAACTTCTTCTCTAGGTCGGTCCAATTGGCGACCGAGTTGGAAGGCAGTGTCGTGAACCAAGTGAAGGCTAGCCTGGTCAACGAGAGTGATAAGAAGCTGACTCTGTGAGCGTCCTCGACCGAAGCCTCACCTAACTGGGCGAGATATCGACTCATGTGCTCCAATGTGGTAGTGCTGTCCTGCCCGCTGAACTTTGAGAAGTCTGGGATCTTGTACCGTGACGGCAAAGCCACCTGGTCAAACCAATCCGGGTATGGGCGCTTGTAAATGACCGCCGTCCCTTTGGGCTTCAGACCAAACTGCTCTCTGAGCACATTGGTCATTTTTTGCAGCAAATCTTTGTTCTGCCTTGGAGGTTGGTGGCTGACATAGGGGTTGTAGTTCTGAGCCCCGTGGTAGCCTGGGTTTGGGTGCATGCCCCAGTAGTTGGGATCAGAGTATTAGTAGTAGCCAGCTGCCCCCAGAGGCGCCGTACCATACCCAGGCGCACCTCTTCCAGGTGCATTGGGGTCGACGCCTCTGCTCAGCTTTGGGTACAGTGGGGATATTTTTGCAGCCGATTGAGGGACCGCGCTTGTAGCGGTGAAGTTCTCTGCCTGTCCCTTCGGCTGTTGCGGCTGGGTTGATGTTCCTGCCGCTTCTGGTGATCCAGCTGGTGGCACCGCGGTATAAACGTGCCTGTGCGGTACGTGCTGCTCGCCCGGCATGTACTGCTCGAGCAAGGTCTTGATATGTTCAAGGAAAGTATCCAAGAGACACTTCTGATTGTTGGTCACCGCATCCTCGGTGGCCGCGTAGATCACCCTTTCAAAGTCTTTGCATTCTTCCTCCTCCGCCTTGTCCGACTGTCTGCTCAGTAGGTATCGAGGAAGTGGTGTCCTCTAATACACATGCTTGTCACGGCTCTTGGAGAAGCACCCAAGACAAGCTCCCAGGAATTCGGCGACATGCTTCTCCACCACCTGTGCTTCTTTCGGCGACAGCTCTTCCAAGGTCGAACGGAGAGTGCCGTTGTTGTCGAAGGCCATGATTCAGCGAAGTGGTCCCACCGGGCATGCCAAAAAGTATGTTGCTGCGAAATCTGGTTCGCACTCAGCACACCAGCGAAGCCGGAACGGTCCTGCGGAGCACGGAGCGAACGGACCCAGCTAGCTTCGACAATCGGCGTAGATTAGCACCGATGAATCTCCAAGTGTGCCAGTCAATTTGACCTGCAATTGACAAGAAAAAAAGAGTCGATCAGTAACACAATGCAGGAAACACTGGTGTGTCCCGAGTGGTTTCAGATATCCGGCCCAATGGGCCTTCTCAACAGGCTATCGGCTAGAAAGCCGACATCCTGATCGCATGAAACGATTGTATAGATTAAGTAGAAACATCTGACTCCTTATTGAGCCGATTCAGAGATAAACATGAATGAAAGCAAATTATATTAAACAGACCTAATTCATACATTTTCTTATGCACCGAAACACATCTTAATCTATCACATCTATTAATTAGGATCGACTGGATCATTGCAGCTAATTGACACACTTGAATCGATCTTGACATGAATTGAAACACAAGACAATGCATAAAGAGATCAGAAGAATACAACGTGCAGCAGGCAAGCACAAACAGTAACGGCTGAACAACCGATCTGAAGTATAGACAACATACAAGCCTATAAACTAAACGATGCTTTGACTCCTTGACTAATCTATCTAACCCGTTGCTTATGTCAAGGGGATCGACCGGATCGTTGCAGCCTATGACATAAGCTAATGATTAGATCTATTAATCAAAGACTCTCCACATAATTTACTTTATTACTTGAGTGCAACCTATACACAATCAAGATCTGAGCTAATCGCCTAATGACAAATAGATCTACTCGCCTAAACATGATATCCAATTAATGTTCAATTAAGCAAGATAAATATAAAGGATTTAAGTCAACAAGAACAGATCAAGATTGGGCAGATTGATGACACTTAAAATAAATAAACAATAAATCATCATAAGCAACATCGGTAACTTAATGAATCTAACTAATATGCCAAGTTAATTAGAGCCGATAACTAATCCTCGATTTAATCTAAGCATGACTTAGATCAAACGAGAATTGATAACTACTCGAATCCATCTAGTAGACTGCACGAGCCAGAATCGTACTAACGAGACATGATAAACTATGAGCGTGATGGCACTTACAGCAAGCCTGGTGTCCACCGGATGACACCCAATTTGTCGGAGAACTCACCGGTTCTACGTTACTCCTACTCCTAGGGTTTTGGCCGGGGGCCAGAAAAGAAAGGAACTGTTGTTGCTATTGATTGACGTGTGTATTACAACGGCCCGGGGTTTATATTTGTACCCTGGGCTAACAAAATAGAGTCCTAGTCGAATGACAACTCAAAATAGATATGGAAACTAACAAACTTTCCTATCTTAAAGGTAATTTAGAGTCCAATCTTCCCCTTTCAAAACAGACTCCGAACGTGATCGCTCTTTGGCACCGAAGGCCCACGTTGACGTCATTCATTGATCGACTCTGTCTTCGACCGCGCCTTTCCCCTTCAGCTTAACACCCGATCCGGACTCGATCGGCTATCTCTGCTTCTGTCTCTACCCCGAAATCGGCTATCCTACTCCTGAAATCGGCTATCTGTCCTCGGTCCAGATTTTGATGTAAACACAAAGTTTCCCGCAGATCGGCCAAATGGTCTTTGTAGCTCTTTGACTTCACTACTACGTCATCAATGTATATTTCGACGATCTTGCCAATTAGCCGATGGAAGAATGTAATTCATTGCCCTCTGATATGTAGCACCGGCATTCTTCAAGACAAACGTCATGACTACCCACTCGTATAACCCGAGGGCTCCTGGACACCTGAAGGCCATTTTGGGAATGTCCTCATCGGCCATAAAGATTAGATTATATCCAACGTTGCCATCCATAAAACTGATGACCCGATGCCCTGCTGCAGCATCGACCAGCATGTCGGCTATTAGCATCGGATATCCGTCTATAGGAGTCGCTTTGTTCAGATTTCGGAAGTCAATGCATACTCTCATCTTCCCATTCTTTTTGTACATAGGGACAATGTTTGATATCCACTCTGCAGTACCGGCATGGCCATATGAATTTAGCTTCTAACAGACTTTCCACCTCTTTCTTGACACCTTCGAATATTTTCAATCTGAACCTTCTAGGAGCCTGCTTGAAAGGGCGATACCCATCTTTTATCAGCAATTGGTGCTCGACGATAGATTTATCCGGCCCTAGCATCTCATAATACTCCCACGCGAAGCAATCTTTATATTCTTTCAACATATTGATTAATTCTTTCTTGAAATCAGGATCCAAATTTGCGGCTATGTACATCGGCCTTGGCCTGTCTCCAGGATCCGATGTCTACCTGCTCTAGTGCATCAGCCGACAGTGAAACCTTGTCCCAACTTTCCATCAATTCCATTTATCGGGTTATCCATAAAACAGAATTTTTTGAGCCGATTGCTCGTATTGGCTGTTGACACTAGCCACTGGCCTTAGCGATGCCTCCATTCTTGGCCTTCCCTGAGAAACACTCACATATTTCTATTTCCTTGTACATGCTATTGGTGATTGCCTCGATTTTGGAACCATCTGCCTCGACTATCTCTACCTCATCTCCGATCCACTGGATCACACATTGATGCATCGTAGACGGAATACAGCAATTGGCGTGAATCCAATCGTGCCCGAGGTGCATGCTGTGGGTACTTCCACTAGTCAATGACGAAGAAGGAAGTAGTCAGGGTTTTCTTTCCAATCTTCAAGTCAACATCAATTGCCCCCCGAGTTGGAGATATTTTGCCGCCGAAGTCTCTAACCCTTATACCTCTCTCTGCCAAGTCTTCTGGAACCTTGCCGAGCTCACGAAACACACTGAGCGGCATCAGGTTAACAGCAGCACCACCATCTACTATCATCCTGCTCATCTGCACCCCTTCAATGTATCCTTTGAGATATAGAGCCATCAAATGCCACTGTCTGCCTGGCCTGTCAAAAATGGCCTGCTGTACAGCACTCTGCACCTCTGTTTTTCCTTCAGATTCACATGGATTCTCTCCCTTCTCTCTGACTTCTTCAAGTGGTATCTGAACTTAAGGATCAACTGCTGCTTCTTTCTTCGCCTTCTCGGAAGTCAGGATTCAGACTCTACCCTTGGGAATCGACGCCTCCACCATGTTTTGGTCGCCTGAGCGAGCATTATTCCCGGCGCCTGTAGCTATGGCACTCTCAAATTTCAAAGCCCCTCTTTGAATGGCTTTTTGGATGTGTTGTCTGAAAGTTCAACAATCATTGGTGTCATGAGAATCCCTTGCATGAAACTTATAGAATTTCTTCCCTTTCAGCTGCTTGTCACTTGGCATGGTGTAATCTACCGGAAACTCAATATGCCCCTTCTCTACTAGGAAATCAAACAGCTGATGAAGACTGTAACCCCCGAAGTCATTCTGCCTTCTATTGCTCTTGGTCTTAGGGACCTCTATTGCTTTCCTTACCCATTTATTTTGACGGTGGTTACCTCATCGTCGGAATCCTCTTCTCCACTGGAGTGCCTGCTGTTGAAAAGGGCATTCTTCTTGAAGCGGCTCTCCCGGCGATAACTCTACAGTTGTTCTTCTATCGTTGTAACCTTCTACAGAAGTTGGCTTAAGTTTTCACAGTCTACGCCGGCCAACTTTTTCTTGACTGCTGATGGGAGTCCCACAATAGCCAACTGTGCGAGCTGGCTGTCGGGTAATTCTAGCGAGTAGCATCGGCTTCTGACATCTCTGAACCTCCGAATGAAATCGGCACCCAACTCACTAGGCTTGTGCCTCATAACTGCCAAGTTGATGATGCCTTTTTCTTCCTTCCCAGTGTAAAAGTACGCATGAAACTTCTTCTCCAAATCATCCCAGCAGGTGATTGAATTTGGTGCCAGGGATGCAAACCAAGTGAAAGCCGGCCCGATCAATGACATTGGAAAGAAGCGGACCCTATGGGCAGACCCTCTTGAAGCTTCTCCTAACTGTGTGAGATACCGGCTAACATGCTCCATTGTGGTGACATTGTCCTGTCCGCTGAACTTGGAGAATTCAGGGACTCTGTAATGATACGGCAATGCTACCCGATCGAACCATTCCGGATATGGTTGCCTGTATAAGATCACCGTCTCCTTCGGCTTCAGACCAAATTGCTCCCTGAGCACATTGGTCATATGCCACGCTAGGTCATCATCTCCTCTTGGCTGCTACTGGTTGACATATGGATTGTAGCTCTGATCTCCTGGGTGGCCCGGGTTACCGCCCTGTCCCGGCTCTGGGTGACCAGGGGTTATTTTTGCAGCCGATTGTAGATTCACGCTTGGCGCAGGGGAGTTTTCTGTTGCCCCCTTTGGCTGTTGCGGCTGAGTTGACGTTTCTACCGCTTCTGATGCATCAGGCTGTTTGCGTGGATGATAATCAGGAAACGCTTTGTCTTGATACACAAAGTCATCTTTGTTCTTGGTGAAGCATTCAAGGCAGGCTTCACGAAACTTGGCAATGTACTCCTCCAACAACTAGGGCAGATGACGGAGCTATGTCCTCTATGGTCACACAGAGACCCTTGCCTTTGTCGGAAGTCATGATTTGACGAAGTGTCCCATCGGGCGTGCCAAAAAGTGTGTTGGCACGAAATCTGGTCCGCGCTCAACACACCAGCGAAGCCGGAACGGTCTTGTGGAGCACGGAGCGAACAGACCCAGCTAGCTTTGACAATCGGCGTGAATGAGCACCGATGACTCTCCAAACGCGCCAGTCAATTTGACCTGCAATTGACAACGAAAAGGGTTGATCAGTAACACAATGCGGAACCACTGGTGTGTCCCGAGTGGTTCCAGATATCCTGGCCCAATGGGCCTTCTCATTAGGCCACCGGCTAGAGAGTCGATATCCGATCACATGAACCGATAACACAAGTATAACAGAAACATCCGATATGCATATTAACCGATTCAAGGATAACATGAATGAAAGCAAGTTATATTAAATAGATCTAATTTATACGTTGCTTTATGCACCAACACATGCCTTAATCTATGACATCCATTAACCAGGATCGACCGAATCGTTACAGCTAATTAACGCACTTGAATCGATCTTGACATGAGCGAAACACAAAACAGCATATAAAAGGGATCGGGAAGATATAACGTGCAGCAGACAAGCACAAACAGAATCGGCTGAATAACCGATCTGAAGTATAGGAAACATACAAGCCTATAAAGTAAACGACGATTTGACTCTTTAGCTAATCTACCTAACCCGTCGTTTATGTCAAGGGGATCGACCGGATCATTGCAGTCCATGACGTAAGCTAATGATTAGATCTATTAATTAAAGACTCTCTACGTAACTTACTTATTACTTGAGTGCGACCTATATACAATCGAGATCTGAACTAACCGGCTAATGATAAATAGATCTACTCACCTAAATATGATATTCATTAATGTTCAATTAAGCAAGATAGATACGAAAGATTTAAGCCGACAAGAACCGATCAAGATTGGGCAGATTGATGAAGCTTAAAATAAATAAACCATAAATCATCATAAGCAACATCGGTAACTTAATGAATCTAACTAGCATGCCAATTTAGTTAGAGCCGAGAACTAACCCTCAATTCGATCTAAGCATGACTTAGATCAAACGAGAATTGATAACTACTTGAATTCATCTAGCAATACTGCACGAGTCAGAATTGTACTAGCAATACATGATAAACACGAGTGTGACGGTACTTACAGCAAGCCCGGCGTCCACCGGATGACACCCAACTTGTCGAAGAACTCACCGGTTCTACGTTACACCTACTCCTAGGGTTTTGGCCAGGGGCCGGAAAAAGACACTGTTGTTGTATTGATTGACGGTGTCGTTACAATGCGCTTGGGCTTATATTTATACCCAGCGGCTAAATGGAAATCTTAACTGAATGAAAACCCTAGCTAAAAAATAAGGAAATAACATAATTTCCTAATTCTAAGATAATTCGGAACCCAGCCTTGCCTTTCCTGTGGGCCCCTTCCATGACTGCTTTGTTGCGGCTTGCTACGGAGTCCATCTCTGTCCTGATTCATTCTCGTTGCTAACGTCATCAGATTTCCGATCCGGAACTCCCGATCAGTCATTCCCCTTCCGCGACAGTCGCCTTCTGACTCGTCAAAAATATGGTATAAACACATGGCTGCAATGCACCTTCACAACGACTGTAATGCACCAGACGTTGTGGTACGTTAGTCTAGTGCATTGACGGTGCTCTTTGTAGTGTGTGCTAGTTTGTGAGAGTCAGATGCGACTTGTTTGTCCGACATTTGAGAGAGTGTGGGCACCGGACGATTTCCTCAGTGTACGACGCTAACCCCATGTAGGAAAATCAAGTTGAACGCTTCGGACGTGATAGTTTGGTCCGACGGGGTGCACCGGATGGTGTTCGACATATTGGGTTTGGATAGTTTCAGGATGAACGGATACGGGAAAATAACGGTCTCGTTTCGATCCCTACTCGCAAGGGCCAAGCTCAGCTAATTCCGTGGATTATACATATGCATACAAGTGGCTCTCTGTTGACGGTTCTTATTGCACATTTTTACTGCCAATTTTTATATGAAAAAGACCTAAAATGAAACTTAAAGCATAGACATAAGTCTTTATTTAACCAAGTTCCACATGTTTTGGTATATTTGTATTTTGCAGGGACAAACTTGGAAAACACCGAAATACGCTTCCAAGAAGGTGTATTTTGGCAAAACAATGCAAAAGTGAAAGAAGCCCATTCATCAAGAAAATCATGCCCTATCAAGTGGAAAAATGAACCCAAAATAAGCCTAAGAAGCGGAGACATAAATAGAGTTCGAAGGCCTAGGTAAAACGGTCATTCTGGGCTCATTCGGACTTCGTTTTGGGCGATTTACCCAGCCACACAAAGCTAACAAGAAGTTCTACAAGCCTACAAAAGATGGGGCCAAGGGGGCCCACTTTGGGTGTGGCCACACCCTGGCTGGCTCCGTTTGGGCTAAAATTTTGTGGGCTGCTTCCAACTGACGTTGCAAAGGCGGTTTCGGTGGGTGGTGGCCAGGAGGTCGGTTTGCTCTTTTAACGAGGGAGAGAAGAATATTCCATAGACAGTTTCCCCCTCCTCTTCACTATAAATAGAGGCCACTCTCTCCCTACACAAGGACACACCACAAGGAAGAGCTCCACTACAAATTCCAAGATGTAGTAGTAGCATAGCTCTAGTTGGGAGAGATGGGAGAGATGCTCAAGTTTCGAAAGAGCCCTCATAGTTCTGGTATGATCTTTTATCGGTACTTTGTAAGACTCAAGTACTTTAAGCACAGCTAGACGTATGCTTGGGTACTTTCTGTCTTGTCAGTGATACCAATTTATGTGTTGGTTGCCATTAAGGCTCCGAAGTGGTTCATCAAGGTCGTGTACAAACTTCGGTGTGCGTTCTTATGGTCAGACCACAAGCAAGTAAATAGGGGCAACTGCTTGGTTTCCTAGGACAAAGTGCAAGTGGCCGCTTGAGTATGGTGGGCTAGGAATTCTTAACCTTGAGTATATGAGTCGGGCACTACAAATAAGATGGTTGTGGTTTTCAAAGACAGACAAGGAGAGATCTTGGTCCAGCTGAGAGGTGCCGGTCCACCAAAATGCAAAAGCTCTCTTTGCCATTGGTCTGCATTCTCACATTGGAAATGGAAATGTACATGTTTTTGGACGGACAATGGTTGTTTGGGTGTTCCATTGAGGACCTTGCTCCAAATGTTTATGCACGGATTCCTTAGAGATATCACAGCCGTACTGTTGCTGTTGCGCTGCATGACCAATAGTGGCCTAGCGACTTACACAGGGGACTCTCAATGACTGGACTCTTTCAGTACTTCCAACTTTGGGACATTATTAAGGATCGCTTGCTTTCCCTAAATGAAGACTCTCATAGTTGGAGGTTTGAATCTTTAGGCATTTTCACAACAAAATCAGAATACAAGACATTCTTTCATGGGTCAATCACCTTAAGCTTTGGCGCCGAATTTGGAAAACTTGTGCACCACCCAAATGCAAAGTTTTCCTATGGCTGGCTATGCGGGACAGATATGGGACGTTGGATCATTTGGCAAAATGAAACTTACCCCACCAATGTTCGCTTTGTGATCAAGCGGACAAAACCATTCAACATATTCTGACTTCTTATGTATTTGCACATGAGTTTTGGTCCCAGGTCCTGTCTTCAATTGGTCTACAATAGGGAGTGCCAAGTTTAAATGAGCAGAATTTTGTAGCCTGGTAGAGAGGGTCAACTCTCTTGTGGTCTTGGGCGCATGGTTGATTTGGAAACAAGGAATGCTTGCGTCTTTGAGGGGTCTAATCCCAGCATGGTCGAGCTTTTGTGTTCCTTCACCGATGAACACCACCTCTAGTGTCTTGTGGTGCGAGGAAGCTTGTTTGATGCATTAGGTCTAGCTCTAGTGTCAGGGTAGGTGGGTAGTTAGAGGGTTGGTCAGCTTTCACCTAGAGTGTGTTTTTATCGGTTACAAAAGTTTTATTTCAGCACGTATCCACCGCAACAAGCCAACAGGTATACGTATCTTTTTTTTTCTTTGGATTTGGCTTTCATTTAAATACTTGAAATTTATGTCACTAATTTCTTTATTTTTTTCTTGTATATAGATTGCTTGTAATGATTCATGAAGAATATGGTTGCATGATGCGTCATCATCGATCGATCTTTCGTTGGTTATTAGCTATAAAAATTGCATCTTTTATATTTTTTATGTGTTTTATGGCTCCCTTCTCACTGTTTATCTAAGTTATCGTGCACAAGGTTTCAAACTACTATATATCTTACCTTTGTATGGGATATAATTGAGTTAGGTTGGTCTAGTTCTTTTATCTAGCGCCAACTTTTTCTCTAGATCCGCCACTGCGCTTTACCTTCCAAATCTAGCTTAATAGGTTCATTGATAGGATTAGAACATGCGCTGCAAAATTCTTTGCGTTAGAGCCTTAGAGGCAGTAACATTTTGAAAAACGTAGTACATATCTAGACAGCTTGTACAGATTTCTAAAAGTGGTTTTCAGGGACCATAGTTTTTAAGTGATCTAATCGTCACTCCCTTAAGCATCACAATCCCTTCACAATAACTTTCTGTACATCAACAAGACTGGTAATTTCACACATCAGCTTTATTCATGATTTCATTCCATTATTCACCGTTTTACACTGAATGTGATATTATTCTGCATTAGAGAATTGTTGTACCCCTAAATGACTGTGAGTCATTCAGTTAATTCGATCAGAATACTTATTTATTTATTTATTTTATAAAATAGGATAAAAAAGAAATATTTAGGATATGAAAAATATTTTTTTAGATTTGGTTTGCATGCATCATCTAGATTTGCTTGCATGCACGTGCGTGTGTTGCTTGACGAGTGTGTGTGTGGAGTGGGGGCGTGTTTGTGTCCACATAAACAATAATGGTGATTTTTATTTTAATCTGCAACAAAGTTTTATAACTAGTCTTTTTCCCTCATGCTAGTTCTAAATGTGGTGATTGTTTTTCCTAAATATTTATAAAATTATGCCCTATCGATTTAAAGCATTATTTTTTTCATTAGACTTTGTTCTACCATTTGAAAATTTGAAAAGAATCACCACGAACTCACAACCACGGCGGACTAGCGACGTCAGCGCGCACGTCGTTCAGGTGGCGGTGGCGCGGATGAAGGCGGGCCAGCGTGACATCGGGGCAGGTGCAGGCAACGCGTAGGGGCAGGCAACGCGTCGGTGGTTGTGTTGGAACCACGGCGAACTTGTAACGACGGTGGGCTATTGACGTACGCGTGCACGTCGTTTAGGCGGCGGTGGCACAGAAGCGCGCACGTCGTCCAGGCGGCGGCGGCACGACAGGGCAGGCACGCAGCAATTTTTTTTTACCGCAAAACTGCATGTGAAGTCCCAGGTGATTGTGGGGCTATCCATGCGTGGTGATCGGCCGCCGACTGCCAACTACGTGATTCCATGAGAAAACATAGGGAAACAATCTCTTTTTTCATATTTATTAATTTATTATGTAATTTGGAGAATTTAAATATTGAACGGTCTAGATTCATTTAAAATTATTTGTACCTTAGCATGGGTTTATGCTGAGAAAATAAATGGGAATTATACGGCAGTTCCATTTCTAGGCATAGGTTTCCCACGCAAGAAGTGTTGAAACAGTATGAGCGCCTGTCTTGGGCGGTGGAGAGGAACCTCGTGCCCTGCCCCCCGGACAGTCACCAAGGTCAGCCCCTTGTACACTTGGCTCCATCCACCAACCTATTCGAATCAATCACACAAAGAACAACACAGGCACAGTTGTTAAACCCGTCGGGTGATCTTTATCAAGTGAAGGATATATGACGTATATGATTGGCATATTGAATTAAGAAATATGTCCATTGGTTTCATCAAGCGTATAAGGGAGGCAGGTTGAGCTCACCTCCTTGACGTCATACCAAGGATACCAACTAACGACAGTTGGAAGGTCCAAAGCATCAATGGAGTATCTTGTTGCTGTCAAGGGGACTACCGAGTCCGTGTCTCCACTGGAAACAAACAAAAACCCACTCATTCTGTACTACAGTTTTCTAGATAAGACGATCAGCCGAAATGCATAATGGAAATGTAAGTATTATGCCATCAATATCTCGTCTTGTCAGAACAAATTGTCTACGAAGCGAAACAGAATTTTGATTCGTTTAAATGAATTCAAACGCAGTACTATGTCACTTTCCGACTTGTATAATTTCTCGGTAAACGGGATGACAGGTCGATAGGGACCCTTAGATGAATCGAATGAAAAAACTTGGGTATAATTGACCGAATTTGATTGTTTACGACTACAAGTTGGCAGAAGTCACATCGTCGTAAGTGTTAAGATAACTTGTAGGAGTAGGGGCTTGTTGCTATTCCACATTTCCACTCGAGGAAATGACTTGAGAAGGGGAAGTACGAACTTTTTTGACCTTTGTATTTTTATTTATTTATTATGTTCTTGACATGCGGGCGTGAATTTACTACTATGGTGTACCCATTTTCCCATTAAAAGTGTCGTTTTGACTTTTAAACTTCTTTTTTTTTGACTGTTCGTTCTATTCAAATAATTTTTCTGATAATAATAAAATAATAAAATCATTATTAAAGTATCTCTCATGATAAATAAATCATAATAAAATAAATAATATTTATATAAAAATTTGAATAAGACAAATAATCAAATAAGATGGTACGAAGTTTAAAACGACACTTTTAATAGGAGGGAGGAGGACCTTCTAAGAAAATGATTCAGTCAAAGCACGCTGCCCGTGAGTCGTGAGGTGACTTCAATCAATGTCTGCTTTGCGTCTCTTGCTCTCTTGCAGAAGCTTCGCCAGTAGAAAGAGAGGCGAATGAAACTAGCTATTTCTCAATAGTTAGGAGAACATATGAAACAATCTCTGATTACGCCTTGGACTAGTGGTTATCGTGCCGGCCACATATCAGTCGATATTTGTGGATATCAATTGAACTTGGATTCCTCCAAATTTGAAAATGGTTCCAATACTAAATACAATTTTAAATAATCAGAAAAATTATTGGCAGATACGTACACTTGTGTTATAATTAACTGGTCGTAAATATTGGCAAAGTGGCGATAAATCTTTGGAGCCGATCGAGCGAATTGCTAAGGTGCGTTTAGTTCGCGAAAAGTGGGATAAAAAGTTACTGTAGCACATGGAGAATCTTCTCCAATAAGTGTCTAATCATGACCCAAATAAACTCAAAAGATTAGTCTCGAGAAAAATAGATAAACTGTGCAAGCATGTAATAGCTGCTACTACACTTAATACTGCATACATGTGTCCGAAGATTTGATGTTACGGAGAATCTGGAATTTTTTAGGAACTAAACAGGGCTTTAAGTGCCGCTTGTGTATTATTCTGACTTGTTAGAAACTGACATCAAACCTGTGTGTGGACTACAACTGTCTAGAAAGGAATTTGTAAGCTTGAGTTTACTCACTGTGCGATGAAATGAAATCTATAACGATATGTATACAAAAAAAACACATGATAAGGAAATAAATCAGGGTGCATGGAATAAACGACAGACCTGAAGACCCATATTCTGAGGCCAGCTGCAATAAGTTCCTTGTAGATATGAAGCATGGACTTTGGTGAATCTCCCCAGTTGTTGCCAATGGTGTCACTGCATTCATTAAGCCACACACGCGCATATAATTAAACTACCAAAAGAATGAAACAGACTTGCCAAACTCCCTTCTGCAATAGATAGCAGCTGCAGAATCGATTTCTTTGACAATCTAAAACGCACTCAAAGCTAACGTGTGCACTTGCTAGTTTATTTATGCCGGTTTAGACCAGTTTTTATATAAGTGAAACTTGAAGGTCATGGCGCCTTGCACACACACCGTACCTGCAGGTCGCCCATGTGTAGTTTATGCCGGTGACGTTGGCGTGGAGGGCCCGTTGCACCCCCGGGCGGTTGTAATACACCGTGGAGTGCATTTCGGTGCACGGGTCATAAGATCCCCTCATCCGTGGCTGCATGCATCCATGTGTCCACGCCAGAAAAGAAAACTGATCAGACGATCATCATTAGAGAAAAAGAGAAAGACTGGAAAAACAGAGCAGATGCACGCAACAAACTAAGGCTCTATTGATTTATGCTGATTTCTTGTGTGACGAAATATTGTTCTATGGCTGAAAGAAGGCAAGATAAACGCTTATAAGTTAAAGAGAAACCGAGCCTAAAGTGAACATTACAAACTTTGGCAGCATATAACCCCCAAGTTAACTTGTCCTAAAGTCCAACCACAGGGCGTTTTATTACCCTAAACCCTAAAGCCAAAATAAATGCTTATAAGTTGAAGCGAATCGAGCCTAAAGCGAACATTACAAACTTTGGCAGCATATAACCCCCAAGTTAACTTGTCCCAAAGTCCAACCACAGGGCGTTTTATTTGTTGGATTGCAAAAGAATGCAGCTAGCTAGCAGCGTTATTTGCCTTTACTGGCAAGTAAGAAAAACGGCACCGTAGCGCAGCAGAGGAAGAGTGTTCAGAGATGAGAAGATATTGCCATAAGTAGTTAGGTAGCGGTGTATATCTAAGTGCATAACAAAAGCAATGTAACTACTCACGTAGCGGCCCTTGAGCCTCCGGATCCTCCTCGGCGTAGTAGACGACGACGATGATGTCTGGTTGCATGTGGGCGTGTAGATGCTGTAGGGGTCGATGTCGCCCTGCTCCGCCGTTGCCGTGTCATAGGCAGCGCTGCACGCCGACGACGGGTGCTCACCGTCGTCGTGCACGCAGGTGGCGTCCAGCAGCCGGTACGTGGCGTCGGAGATGAGCCCGTGGTTCCACCATGACTCGAACGTGCCCACTTGGTCGTGGTAGTCGTCCGTCACCGCGTTCCCGACCTTGAACCAAATTATAATAATATGATGCGTGCTAGCTAATATAATGCTAGATTGATAGGACTAGAATTGAGCGTTTACCATGAAGCCTTTGAAGTTCATAATCGGTTTCTTAACGCCTTTGTTCTTCCGGTACACGATCTGGGACAGCTGCGGAACGTAATGCCCTACGGATTTGAAGAATTCCCCATGATCGATCGATCGATGTTAAGTACTCCTAGATTGGAGTAGAAACAAAACAGAATGGAGGAGAAGCTTAGACTAGATTAGTAAGAAAAAGATTATTGCCTGCGTAGCTCTCCCCAGTGATGTAGAAATCGCGGTACTTGTACTGCGGGAACCTCTCAAACCATTTCACCAAAAACTTGTATGAATCATGAGCTGCATATGCAGAAGTTTGGGAAACGCACGGTGACACCATGGAACAAACTAACAAACCGGAAGCAAGACACACACAGAGGCAGATAGATACCTGTTCTCCTGTCGCCGGAGTCGAAGAGGTCGGAGGTGGTGTTGGTGTAAGAGAATCCGACGCCCGCCGGCGAGTCCAAGAACAGGATGTTCGCCGCTGTGTTCCACCGGTATGTGTTGAGGAAGAGCGTGGCGCCGTCCGGCCTGATGCGGAACGCACCCAGCTCCTCGGAGGCGCCATACGCCACAGAGGAGCACCCAGGCCCGCCGTTGAGCCACAGCACGAGCGGCGCTGGCTGAGCCTCCGGAGGCACCTCCTGGAGCCAATAGAACAGTGCTCGCCCTGCGCGCTCGTCGACGGTGACATACCCCGAGTACATCGGGAAGTCCACGTCGTCGGGCTGCCCGGGCAGCTGGACGATACGGTCTGCTTCGTCTTCATCCGCGGCTGCCACCGTCGTCGTCGGCTGGAGCTGTGCCCACGGCGCCACTAGCACAGCCACCACCAGTAAGGCGGCAGTAGGGAAACGATGACCGGTCATGGCCCCCGTTCTTGGATTACAACGTCCCTATCTATCCTTGGGCCACTGTGCGCAAGAAGCACATATATTGTATACCAATCCTTGTGTGATGCTTAGCACTGGAAATACGTATGTGCAGTGGCAATATATAGAGAGAGGACTAGCTATATGTCACTCTTTGGTCCGGACCGCACGCTTTCCTGATGTTACCTTCTTTTTGCAAGTTTCAGTTTGCTGGGCGAATTAATCGGACTACGAAATGGAAAACCATGGGCATGATTGTGACGTTATCGGAATATACAGGGAGCAAGGGTTGTTTATGGGCTGTACCTTGAACGGCAAGCGATCCGACGACTAGAAAAACAGAGGTATTGAAAGGCATCTATGAGATAGCTATCGGGAGGCATAAGCCGTGTATCAAGTGGTGGACTTATATGCACCATAAGCCTTTATATGAAATAGTGGGTCCATATGCCACTAAAGTTGGGAATTGGGACAAAAAAGAGTGATAATTCCTTTTTAAATTTTTTATGTAATCAAAGGTAAAACAGTAAATCTATAATAAAACTATAATGTTTTGAGTAGTATATTAGGCTGTATGATTCAAGTACTGTAGTTTAGACGAGTATCTTATTCTTAATAAAAAAAAAACTTCTTTTAGGCTTCTCATGGCAGCGCTGACGTGGCTTGCGAGGGTGAGGACAAGCGGCAATCAAGAGGGCGAGAACAGGGTGACGATGGGGGCACACAGATCCCTCCTCACCACTACCGGGTGAACGGCGGCACTGCCTAGATCTAGTGGAGGCGGCGGAGGGGATGAGATCCAGATCCAACCCCTCCTCACTAGCCCTCAGCTCCCCTTGATCAACCTAAGTGCATGAAGGCCGCGGCGGCGACCGCGCTCCCATTCGCGGTGGCGGCAGTCACCCCTGCTACCGGGAGAGTGTGCGCGGCGAGGTGCGCGTGACCGTGAACGCGGCAATTAGAGGTGACAAAGCTGGAGTACAGCACAGATGGAGGGCGGACTACAAAATGCGCACGTCCACCCACCATTTGCACTGTTCTTCCCTGCTGCTATTAAGAGAGTGGTTCACACCACATCTACATGCAAAATTTAAACGCTGAGAGCTCAGCAGAAGAATATCTATCCGGATTTGCAAACAGAGCCTACCTCCATCGAAATCTACGGTCACGAGTGCATCTAACCATGATCCAAGTCGAAATCTACGGCCACAAATCCATCAAATCACGATCTAATGGCACAGGATTAAAGTTTGTCCAACATTCTCACCCTCCCCCGCTGCCCCTAGATCGCGAGCAGCCCCACCCCTCTGCGAGCGCCCGCCCTCACGCCGCGAATCCCGCGATCTCCTCGACTCCTTCGTCCCGTTTGCTCCTCTTCTCCTCTTCCCGACACTTCTCGTCGCCTCCTCCGTCTCCCCCACTCCAACCTCGGCGTGACGCATGGACGCAGCCACCGGCGCGGCGTAGGCCATCCCCCGTCCCTCTCCCTGTCCCTCTCCCTCTCCCTCTCCCACTGTGATGATGGCGGCGGTCAGCGCGGTGCAGTGCCGATGACGCAGCACGGCCGGGCCACGGCGCGGGCCTACCGGCCCCCTCCCCTGTTCCTGGATCCGGTGAGGTGGGTCCTCTCTCTCATGGCATCTGCCTTCCCTTCCCCTCTCTCTCTCACGGTTTCGTCCTTTCCTTCCTGCTTAGGGCCATGGCAGGTAGAGTTGCTGTTGCCGTCGCATCTCCAAGATCCAACGAGGTAAACTTCTCCCTGAGGAGATCCATGGCGTGACGGTGGCGGGGCGGTGCACGAGCCCCTCCTCCCTCTGTAGATCTTTTTTTTAGGCGACCGTTCCTTCCTGCGCAGATCAATGGCATGGTGGTGTCACGCGAGGCCCTAATCCTCTCTGCTCAGTTCAAGGCATGGCGGTGCTCCAAAAGGTACGTACCCAGCCATGGATGAGAAAGTGAAGGTCTGGTAGATATAGATTTAATTGGCAGATCCACATCATGGACACACCACGAAGCCTACGAGATCTGAATGATTCTAGATTTTTAGGCAATTTATTTACCCTTCTCAAGCTTTCCCAATTGAACCAGCATGGACAGGTACAGACCCTTTCATCCATGGAGCAACGGCAGCAGGCCCATCTGGTTGGTGGAGAGTGGCGATGCACGCCAATAAGCCAGGCTTGTGATTTGTTCACGACGGCCACCATGCAAGTGTAGGTAATGTGTTTGGGAAAATTCTCCTGACTCTTTTTATTTGGATTCAGCCATCGGCATCATTTTCAGCCTGTTGGATGGTCATCATCTCATATGAATTATACGAGCTGTGTGAGAGTATAGTTGGATCTAGGTTTGAAAATTTTGATTCATGCCATACTGTTTTCTTCAGTTAATGCAACCTTTCCCTGAATTTTTGTGGTACTCAATGTGCCCAGTTTGTGATTGTTATAGGCAAGCAAGACCATGAAAATTGAATACACATATATGTGTGATTGATGAGTTGAACAGTATAGAACGTAGTAAGAAAATTGCTAATTCGTGTGTGTGTGTGTGTGTGTGTGTGTGTGTGTGTGTGTGTGTGTGTGTGTATATATATATATATATATATATATATATATATATATATATATACACTTAGATAGCAAGGTAACTATATTGCGGCCAGACTCTTATAATTTTTCACTGAAGCGTCATCATGTTAGTTAAATGCTACAACTTTCAGCATTCCCTGAAACATCATAGTTTTCTGACAGGTATAAGAATATCATATTTTTTCAGTGTAGTTAAAGAATATTTTGGCGATGCCCGTGCTAACGTCACGGATTATTTTTAGAGAACCACTTGAAAAAAACCAAATGTATTATGAAGACATGGCCTTGCAGTCCTGTCGTCCTCATCTTTCCCCCTCTCCCTCTCTGGCGCTAATGGTAGCCAGCTGGGAGGCCAGAGCGTGACTGATGACTTGAGTAATCGAGAGTTCAATAACCCGCTGTATACTATGGGATGAAGACGTATTTTATCAGAATTCTTTTGCTGTGGGGGATGGTACTTCGTCCCTGACTGATGATAGAAGCACAAGGCGGTTTCTTTTTCCTCACAAATGGTGCTGGTTTCAGTATTTTTAATGTCATTATTTATCTGTTATGTGTTTTGCGGGAGTCACTATTCTTATGGAGATGATGAAATATTGCCATTTTGAACTCAATGAGTGCACACTATTCTTGAGTTGTTACTGTGCACAAAAATGTAGTTGTTACAAAAAAACCAAATGATTCAATATATGTTCTGTATTATTAAATAATAATATTATACACTCCGTAGGATATGCATCCATGTACTCTTCATATTTTTCTAAAGCTAAATGACTGTCCTTGGCCGGCGTTAGTATGTGTCAGGTATGGAGATATTCTTGGCTCATATTTGTGCTTATGTGATGAGTGTTTGGCATGAAAAATAGGAAGAAATAAGAGCCTTTGGAAATTTAGGCTCTACTTCTGTCACACAAGTTGCCCTAATCCCTACCAAATGTTTTCAGGGATGCTATGAACGAACAAGGATGGCTACAGCGGAAGATCTTCCTGCCATAAGAAAAATTATTCAGCGGCTTTAGGATTTTGGCGTTTCGACTGTGGATAACAAATGCAGAGGTAAGTTAGTGGATAAATACCTTTGATTCTAACATTCTTTTCCATCTTCGTTGCGATATGCTTCAATTTTGTTCTTGCTCACTGGAATAATGGATCCTTCATTTCATGCTAATATGTTATGCATGCCACATTATTTGGAGAAAATATAGCATCTGTTTCTTCATGCTCGTGCATCTAGGTTCATACCACCTGAATTTTACAAGTGATTATGGTTACAGGCAGCAAGGTGATTTTTTTTAGTTCTGCATTATGGATCAGTAACCCTCAAAAAGTGTTGCGCAATGTCGGTTGTGGTGTTCGCTGCTTGGCTTTCTTTTTTTTTAATTCTAGCTACACAGCACGCACTAGAGGTGACAATAAAATAGATGTTTTAGTCCAAAGAAATCTATGATAAGGGTTCTCGCTACGGGAAGCTTGTATTTCTGGAACGCCCGACTCCACCACAGTGGCGAGCTACTCCCAGTCCCAAGCAACCCTAGCAGCGGCAGCGGCAAGCCTCGACATCCCAAGCCAGCAGTAGGGCACGGCGCCAACGGATGCGAGCGGCTAATTGGAGGCAAGGAACATATGGTGGCGAGGCCCGTGGCAACGGCTCAGGTCAGGTGCGATGATGATTGTCCCGTTCAACCCAGCGACGGCCATGGTACCCTTATCGCAGTGAAGTCCAGGTACAGATACGACGTGATACATAATCTTTGATACATTGGGTCATAGTGATGCCAGATCTGGTTCTCCTGCTGATTTCTTGTTTGCTGTGCCTCTCTCATGGTGGTGGTCAGGTCGTTCAGGTGAAGAAGAACAGAGGATGTGGAGGAGCACATGACGGGGACAAGTCCCTTCCTATCGATGGCATCTGCATGGTTAGGGGGAACTCCCAATAGCTAACTCTTCCATGCATAGATAGCTCTCCCGATCTATCAGAAGATTGAGACTGGACAATGGAGGGCCGAGGGGGCGGCTGGTTGAATGCGTGTACAGATTGGGCTCCAGTGCTCCACCTTCTATAGTCTATATATAATACTCAGTTTTCTCAGATCCAATTACAAAATTAGTGGCACTGCTCTTCATTTTGAGGAGTACATTGGGCTGTAAGGATTCCTTTTGTTCTCTTTCATGAGCTGGTTGATTTTTCTTGGTATTTCTTTTTGGCATGCACGAATCCAATTTAAAGTCCTATTTACTCTGGCTGCAGGCTTGTGGGAGCTGCAGACTTGAAGCTGACTAAGGATGGGAGCGGCCGAGCGGGTGTAAAGAAAGTCCAGCTGACATTTCAAGCCGACATTGGTGATGAAGGGGACATGGGTACCAACTAAACTTTAGTTGGCTAATTTTAGCTATGATGCATCCAAACACCTCATAAGCTAAACCTAGCCTAAAATTTAGCTAGAGGCCAAAATATACACAATCCAAATAGCTGTTTCAATCCCAGCTAAAACTAGCTAAAAGGTATAAATGACCAAATTATCCCCAACTAAAGTTTAGCTAGAACATCTAAATACATTTAGCTAAAGTTTAGCTATCTAAACAATAGTATTAATAAGGGGTAGTATGGTCAAGATTTTGAATTAGCTAGAGCATCCAAACACCCTAACTAAATTGATCTTTAGTTAGCTAAACTTTATCTCTATTAATTACCTAGTTAAATTTTAGTTGGGTGCTTCCAAACATGCCCATGGTAGCAACTGAAGATGGGGAGGGCACTGGGAGGCTGTGCAAGTGTGCTTGGAGGCAGTCAACGGTGAGGCGCTTAGAGTCAGTAATATTATGCTATGAAGTCAATGGTGTCTCGTACAAACATTATAAGAAAAATGTTTTGTTCAATGTCAAATGATAATTTTTTTTTGAGATGGGCATAAATACACATTTACTTAAGTGAATACATGAAGTGTACATGTATGACCCTATCAAAAGGAGTATCATCAATTTCAATGGAATGTGTTTGTTTGACTTGATATATATATACACACACACAATATATAAGACGTGAAAATCTATGCTTGACTACGAAAAGATAATTGATGCTCGCTTGATTTGCATTGATAAATGCACTACGAATGTTATGACAATATCCCTGAAGATATCCAACATTTGATTAAGGAGTTAGGGAGAATATAAAAAAAAAGTCTTCTTATTTGCAATATTGTTTTCCAAATTATATGTAGACGTAAATACACTTATGTACAAGTTAAACTCTTCAAAACAAATTGTTTATTTGTTTACACAAATTGTTTATTTCTTTACAGCATTTCCTTTGAAATAACCGTAGTGTTAGCATGGGTATTATACTAGTAAAAGAAGTATTGCTTTTCAGATAAGAATTACACTCTACTCGCAAAAAAAAAAAAAAGAATTACACTCACCTGTGAACCTCACGATCAGCTGTTCTTGTGGTCCTGTATATTCAGGATTAAATACTGCATAGCGCATTTCATATCAGACATTAGAGCTGGGAGCAAAGCTGCAACCCGTGGTAAGAAAAGAACAAGGGATCAGTAAATACAAATTTTAGAAACTGCAGGTATCTTAGTAATTTTACCCAACAATTTGTATGTAAAGACTAAAGATTCAATAGCTGGACGAGTTGAAACCAGAGAACCGTGTGAACAGCAATCCGCAATGATGAAACCTGATAGTTGAAAATTTACTATGAGCCAAACAAATGGCATGAATATATCATTAAGGTGAAAAATAGATAACCGTATGACCATGCCATTTTTTATTTTGGCCCCTTTTTTTAAAGTCTCTCACATTTATGCTCTTGACAGTATGTATGCTTCAAAAAAATAGACCCCAATCTCCGCGCCGTCACCATTAGCATCGAGGTAACACTACTCGGCGCCAAGCTAGGCTGCTTCCCGGGACACCCACGTGGCGTCGACGTGGGCACGTGGCGCCAAACTCAGCGCCGAGCTCGGCATTAAAAGGCATGTTTGCCTTCATGCTCGAGGCCTAGTTTCATTTGTTCTTCCTCCTCTCAGTTTTTTCCGTCTCCCAACTTCGCCAATTGATAAATGCTCACATTGGACATTAAAAACTTGGATTTGATCCACTGATCTTTGGGATCAAGGTATCCTCTTACTCCCTCCACTTTTTTTCAACAATTTTGTTTGTATTATGTGTTTTTTTGCCTGTAGTAACATATTCGCTTACTTTTTACCAATTTATGTATTATCTCACCGTCGGATGACTAGGAGTGGTAGAGCTAGTAAACCAAGGTAAACTTTGTATATCTCGTTTTTTTCTCAAAACCCTAGGGTTAGGGTTAAATGTCCATGCGGTTCTTGGAACAAAACTGTCTCAATTATGCGATAGGCCCATTGACCGGAAATGCCTTCGACCTCTTGCCTCTGTGTAGTGGTGTTCCAATGCCTATGTGTTTTTGCAGTGATCCATACAAGGTAGCTAAGTTCGATGACGAGGCCACATACATGTAGAGGTATTGGATGTGCGCCAACTTTGGTTATTACCCAACTGATTACTCAGCGTCGCATTAACTTGATGGTTAGAATTTGTTATTGTAATAATTATTTTTTTTCATACGAATTGATGCATGATTTATTTTGCGCTTAACATTGCATTTTGCTGACTCCTCCACCGCTCCGTGATTTTGAGTAGTGGATCAACACTGAAATCTCGCTGGAAAACAACGAGTGGTCGAGACGTTGAAGAAGTGGGAGACAGAGGAAAAGGAGAGGATGGAGAAGATACGCAAAGAGCTGGCTGCAAAAAGCAGCAGGAACAAGAGGTGCAGATGAGATGTGCTGCTGCTTTCAGGAGGAGAAGAAGCTCGAGCATGTACGCCATGCGAAAGTAGCGATGGAGGAGAACCCCGACGCTTTCCAGAAGGGGAAGTGGCCTCGTTGCACTCAGTAGTCTGCTAGTTTGGATAGTTATATGTATGAGTGACGAAAAATGTTTTTACTATTGCAGTTTTCATTGTGCTTTCAGTTAGTGGACTCTATATTATGCTGTCCCGTATTGCATATTGTATTACTCTATTGTATGAGATTTCTCCTATCGATGTACTGTATCTTTTAATTGTTGCTTTTTTTCATTCTTTGGGAAAAATATTGTCACTTCAATAGCGCGGAGGCAACGATTTCACATCCTGCAAATAAATGATAACAAGATGTCGAATTACATAATTGAACATGCAGAACAAGAAACATATGGAATGGCATGTGAGGACTTATACCAAACAAGGGTAAAGAAGTCCTCGACTAAACCTAACATGCCTTAGGTTATTAAAGCAAACTTCAAACACATGGATAAAGCTTATATAAAAACATAGGTTCCTCCTAATATTGTTCCCATATAGTGAATTGTGTTGCGCCATCCCCACAGTATCCTGTGTAACACCTGTGGTGTTACGAAAGGCTAAAACCTGATCATGAGCACCATTAAGCATCATAATGCATGGTATTGAGTGAAGTTTAAAAACCCTAGAGGGGGGGTACCTTGTGACTTCCTATTTTGAGCTTCTCACAAATCAACTTAATGTTATACTCTAGTAGACCTTGGTGTGCTAGGCTAAAGCCTACCACTAGGGTCTAGTGTAATTCCCTACCTATTTAAGAGCTTAACAAGCTTATGAGAGAAACCCTAGTGCTTCATGTTTGACTTTATGAAATATACCTAGTTCATGAAGCTAGGGTTGACCAAAAGCTTGACTTTGGTTGAGATGGTGAGGTTTGACCCTTAAGGAAAGTTGGGTTCAGCTTGTAAGCTACAACTTTCACTTTTGGACCCTGGCCTAGATTCAATTGTAGCTTGCCCAAATAGTAAACCCTAGTTTAACCCCTAATTTAAAAATTAGGGCCAAAACTTAACTTGAAAACTAATTGGAATTTGGGGTTGAGCCCAAAAATAAAGTTGTAGCTCTAATAGAGTTGATCAAAACGACCCTGAACCCTGCAACCTTAGCACCATGTCTCCTCTGGTTTTGAAACATTTATATGCAACACTTGCAACATATGTACGAAGCTATTAAAGCACTCGAAACATGCGTATGAAATATTTGGAAAAACACCTAAAAACAATTGGAAACCATTTACAAACATACGTAACATTCAGATACAACAGTTGCAACAATATTTGTGAAAACATATGCAACATCCAGATGAAACACTTGACATTAATTTAGAAAACAAGATGAAATATTATAAACATACACTTAAAACACACGTCTAAAAAATATAAAACATTCTAAACAGCACTTGCAACATGCAACTAAAAACACTTGCAACATACTCCATACGCAAGATCTCCAATCTACTTTTACAATATATATAAAGAAATAAAAAACATATAAATGTTAAAAAATAAAAAATAAGGAAAAAGTGGAAGCAAAAACGAAAAACGAAAAATGAAAAATATGAAATTAAAAAATAAAAAGAAAAAACAAAAAAAGGGAATGAAAAAAATGAAAGAACGAGAAAAAAAAGCGAGACACAAGGCGGACGGGAAGCGGACCGCGGCGCTGGGTCGCGCACACGTCTGATTGGGTCGGACGACCTACCGGAATCATTACTAAAATCCATTAGTGGGTTAAGAGAAAAACCAAAACAGAGCAAACCATCCACTTGAGCACTAGTGCAAATCGACGATCTCATGTTTCATATTTGTTACTTTTGGATTCTTTGGTTCTAGACGGTTAGGCGTCGCTGGAGAGCACCCAGGTTATTGTGTTGTGCCTCGGAAAGTTTTTAACATTGATTTCAATGCCGAAAGGGAAGAGATCATATATTGAAAGACCGCGCGTAGATTGACCTTGTTGGGTATCCTCTAGGGTGAACTTAGTGTTCCCCGCAGCCACCTCAACAAAGAGTAGGACTCGCAGGAGTCCGAACTTCGGTAAAACAAATATTATGTCTCATTTTACTTTACTTTGGATATTTGTGATTGTCTCCGCTGTGCAAGTGGTTGTGCATGTTATCCAGACTACAATACATCACTAGTAGGCATTAGGAGGCAATAAAGAAAATTGGAGAAGTGCACAAGTTTTGGAGCAAAATAGTGCAACCTGTGCAATATACCAGACACATCCAATGTGCATACCGGACGCATCCAGTATTCCTCACTTGTGCAGCAACATGTGCTATTTGATCTAACTTGTTGATTGCAGGTTCTAGGCTTCTAGGTGTTTCATATATAGCTGATACTCTATTTACTCCTATTGGGGGAGTTTGTTTCTTTGTGAGGAGTTTCTAATTAGAAACTCCAATTCTAATCGTTTCCGCATTTGAAGGTGTAAATTTTCAGAAACACCTATTTACCCCCCTCTAGACGGCATCGTAGGTCCTTTTATCCACCCAAGATTTTCTGTACAACATTGAGGATCATGTGGCACTGATGTTAGATAAGTAACTAGCTTCCTGTAGCTCGTTAGTTGTTGCCGAAAGGCGCAAGAGGGGGCCTAGGTTTTAAAATGGCTTCTTGCCTGTAAAGAAGTGTGCTGGGGTGCGGTCACAGGTATGCCAATCTTGAAGGGGCTTGCATTCGCCTAGCTACTGAAATCCTCGTGGCTACTAACTTGTTAGAGTGATTAGTAAAAGGCTTCGTAGTGAAACCATGTCTGTTCACCTCGGAAGTGTCAAGGGGCAAGCTACCCCGAGCATATGGGTACTCACGAACTCAATGGGTAAAGTTATATAAGCTCTGCAGAGTTATCTTTATCTGATACATCAGTCGTGCTCACTGGACATAAACGGCCTGGATCCTTTTTGTATGGACAGTTACTCGGGAGTTTTTAGGAGATAATTCTAATTTTGACAATGTTACTATTCTCAAATGGGTTGTGTGATTGTTCACTAAACTAGATATTCAGGTTAAAGAATAAAACTTGATCAACTAAAAGCTGACCGCAGTAAACCGTGTCTAGCGTTTTTGAGCCTTGCATACTCCATAATTATACTTGCTGAGCGTGTTAAGTTGACGCTTGTCGTGGTTTACCAAATGAACAAAATTTCGGATGGGTACTGGAAGATGAAGAGTTCGACGAGTTCCCGAAGGGTGTCCGAGACATTTGATGATGACATGCCCCTAGTCGGTGTCCCCGTGAGCTGGAGTGGGCCATGCCTCTGGTGGGCCGGACACGAGTGCAAATTTTACTATAGGCTGGAGTGGGCTTAGAGTAGAGTGAGTGGATCAGATAGTTAAACCAAATTTAAATGGAACATACGAAAAAATAAAGAAAATCTAACTCTTTATTATTGCTAACAACTATGTACGGGCATTGTAATGGGAAAAAACTATCAAATATTTATTTGAGGAGAAAATGATATGTATATAGTTATGTTTTACTTCTCTTTATAGAATTTTAAAGCTATAGATTTCTTTTTTGTCACAAAGCGTTAAGATGTTTAGACATAAATATATTATGTTTAATTTTATAGTTATCTTTAATTTTCTTCGAGGACTCATAAAATTTATAGTTCTAATATCCGATTAAAGTAAGTAAGGAGTTAATTGATGACGACATGTTAAAGATAGATGTGTCTGCTAATGATTTTCACATGAGGCCTCTCCCAGCTTTTTACGTGATAGACCACGCGTCGGGTATTTCAGAGAATAATCTGTTTAAGATTTCAATTGATAGTTTTGATTGGTTGGACCATCAGTCAATATGCCCGCACGCTATAACAGGCTTATTTTTAAATAATTGAGATGAAATGGATCATGGCTCACGGACACGTATAATGAAGTCAGAAGTCTGAATCATGCGACTTCACGCTAAAAAATCAGCCGCACACCCCTCTTGCAAACCAGGGCTGCCCACAAGCCTCTCGTCCACTTGTTTTGCCACGTCTTTTCTCACACACCGTGTAGTCAGCTGGCTGGATTGTACGGCTGCCTAGCTAATTATTGTGAAGAAAAAAAATATTGCTGAATAGCTGGCTGATACTGGCTGGTAAGTTCAAACGAACAACGGTCATGTCTCTTTAGTCGAGGCCTCAAAGTGCTCAAGTCCAAATCTTCGAGGGAAGAAGAAAAATCAATGGACTCTGGGAGCAGGATGTCGACGAGAGCCTCTTCCATCCATCCCTGAGCTAAATATTATCGCTTTATTATTAGGTATAAAAACTAAAGAGTCACAAAAAATAAAAGGGGCTTAAACGTTTCTACCCTACTATGATGACCGTTTATGATTTTACCCTCGTTTTTTTAACTTTGTGATTTTACCCCTGATTTTTTTTAAACGAAGGAAGAGTTTACCCCTGATACGTTAAGCGCCTGTAACGGTGTTAACTTTTGGACGACTGGACAATGTTGTCCATGCGTTTTTACCCCTATTTTATTATGTTGTTTGTGTTTTTACCCCTAGTTTCAGACAAGTTAGCATATTTTACAGAATTTTTTAAAAAATTCGACAGCATTTCAGCCTAATAATCCACATTAACACAATTTAATATCACACAACTAGTATATATAAACAGATCCATCCAACATTTCACTACAGTACCACAATAGAAGTCAACATAAAGGTCCAAATGACATGTCTAACACTAAATGAGGTCTAATGACATGTCAAACAAAAAGTAGAAGCTATTAGTGAGTTCTCCAGGCAACTAGAAGTGATCTACATATCAGGCATCGAAACCTAACAAAGCAGCAACCCTCCATCGGCAGATTCCATCTTCTTGGCAAAGGATTTTGTGGACTTTCCGATGGACTTATTCTTTGTTGATCTCTCTTTGCCTTTCTCAGACTGCTGCAACTCAAGCCCCTTCACTGACAGCCGCTGCTTTCACTTTGAGTTTGGCCCTTCTTCTGGGTCTTCAGCAGTAGAGTTGTCAACTGCTCGAGGAATAAAACAAATAACATTATTTTCCATGCATTATAATTACTGAGGGTAATATGTGAAACAACAGATGCTCATGTTTTCAAAATTCCATCCCTGACTGCGAGTGCATCATATGAAGCTACTAATGCTACTTACTCTGAATACACTATATAGTCATTTGGTAGTTTCACAGCATGTATATATAGTTCTGTAATTTTCCATGACCTAAACTGCAGACCAAATTACTGGCAAGGAATTGCTGGCAAGTAGGAGATCTCATCCACAGAATCCTCCACATCACTGAACACTCTGTTCTTCTCACATGTCTCGATATCAACATCAGCATCCTCATCTATCACTACTTCCTCAGCCTACATAGAGGATTTAGAGAAAACATATTCAAGTGCATACCACAAAAAAACTGTAAGAAAAAATGACTATTGACATTTTATTCACCTGTTCTTCACGCGGATTCAAGTCAAACTCATCCTCTCGTTCAGCATACTCTTCATTTTCTTCTAATTCTACGAAATCAGGAGCAAAAGCACTCCAGTTCTCTACATGCCCTTCCATGGTGCCTACCTCTTCCAAGATGGCTTACTGAACTGCGGCACAGGACGGTGAGCGAGGATCCTTGGGGGTGCGGCACAGGACGGCGAGCGAGGCCCCCAGCCACGCCACCATGGGCGCGAGCCGGGGGAAGTGGCCTGGGCACGCCGCTGGAGCCCCAGCCAATGGCCGCGCCGCCGGGGGAGCGTGGGGAACGGAGGAGAAGTGCCGGGGGTGGGGGAGACGGGCGCGCGGTAGAGGGTGGAGCAGTCGCGCCGCCAGTAGCCGCGCCGCCGCAACCCTAGCTCCCGCCCTCGCGAACGCCCGCGGCTTCGCGAGTCTTTTTTTTTTCGATTGGTCACGGGAGGAGTCGAGCTCGGTCACGGTTCAGGGACTGAAGGGTACCAGAGTCTTTTCGCGTAGGTGTCTTTATCTTTTTAATTTTTTTTTTGCGATTTAATCCATCTATTTGAAACGGTGTTAAAAAGCAGGGCAAACAGCATCTTCGGTTGTAAAAAAACGAGGGTAAAATTATAAAGTTAAAAAAAGAGGAGCAAAATCATCATTCCTGCATGAAGTAAGGGAAGTAAGGGTAGAAACACCAAAATCCCAAAATAAAAATAATATTTAGATTATGATTCCTATAAATTATTATTCGGACGCCATATTAAACATGATTGGAGAGGTCTATTTAGATTAGGATTCCTAGTACAATGACAAAATCAGTTAGGAGGGCCATAAAAAATAGAGAGAATTTATACCGCTTTATTATTATTATTATTATTATTATTATTATTATTATTATTATTATTATTATTATTATTATTATATATAATATTTATGTTTCATAGTCATTAATACAAATAGTAGATTGGCCTATCTATCACGTTGATTAACGTATTGTAACACCTGAAAAATTGCATTCTTTTAAATAGTGGGAATTTATTTAATTATGCAATTAGTTGATCATTCCAATATAGAGAAATAATAATTTTTCTCAAATATAAAATCAAACCTAGGTCATACACATATATGATGCATTCATGCTGGAGCATTTCTTCTTTGTACTGTTGTAGATTATTTGAATTTCTCAGATATTTTAAAACCCAATTTGAAAATCCTTTTGGAAAATGGAAAGGAAATAAAGCAGAGCCCTTCCCCTCTCCTTTCTGGCCGAGCAGCAGCTTGGCCTATTCTCCACTCCCTGGCCCCAGCAGATCCAGGTCGGATGGCCCGAGGACAGCTCGGCCGACCTGCTCCCTTCCTTTCCCCTTACCCCATCTGACTGACGAGTGGGACCCACGGGTCAGCGCTTCCTTCTCCACCTCCCCCGCCGCGCGAACAGAGACGCCGCTGCCGTGTTCATCCACCGCGGCCGAACGCGCGCGAAGCGCCCCTCTGTCGTGACTGCCAGCCCGACCCCAGCGCTCGGTGCTACCGACCTGTGGACCCACAGAACAGCCTCTCCCCTGTTTCCCTCTGCTGCTCGCCGAGAGTCCGACGCGGGCAAGAAAGAAAACGGCCGAAGCCGAGTTCGTCGCCGCGCCGAGAGTCCGAAGCAGAGAAGAAACGGCCGAAGCCGATTTCTCCGCTCGCCGAGTTTGTTTCAATCTCCGAGATTGTCGCCACACCTCGGGAGTATTTAAGCAGCGCCACACCCCCCCTAGCCGTCACCTAACCCTAGCCGCCTCTTCTCGCCGCCATTGCCGAGCTCCCGCGAGAACCGAGCAGCCGCCGCCGCGAGCAATTAGCTCGATTCGCCACCAATTTCCTCTCGGTAAGCCTTTGAGGAGCTTCGCTGTGATCTTGTGAAGTTCCCGAGCACTTTCCCCCTTCGATTTGTGCACTGACCGCCTCCGCCGCCATTACAGAGATCCACCGTCCGCCGGATCATGCCGCGAGCTATCTCCGAGTCGATTTCTGACCTTCCCATCACCCTAGGTGAGCTTGCGATGCTCTTCCCGATCTATGGGTACCCTTCCCGACCTATTTCATGCACCGAAGGACGAGTTCTCCTTCTCCGGCGGCCCTCTGGCCATGACGCCGCCGTCGGCCTCTGTTTTCCGGCCGAGAGCACCGCCACCCCTCCTCTCTGTTAATCTGATCCGCCGATTTTAAATCGGACGGCTGAAGAGCAGCCCATACCGATTCGGCCGGCGTTGTTGTGAATAACCCCCTACAGTTTTTAATGCTTAGCCCGCAGCCCTTAGCGTATTCAGTAGATTACGTTTGAAGGCTTTTATTTTCGGTATATATGAAAATGTGTTTTCAGATTTGAATTCAAAATTGTTTCATTTATAATTTCCACGTTTTAGTTACGATTTGAACGATTCAAATTGCGTTAGATTCGTAATTTGATGATCTACCAGTTAGTAACACTGTTTCATATGTTATTAACTTTTAGAATTCGAGATTATATTTAATCTATTATTATTCTATTATAAATCTTGTAAAATTCATATCTTCCTCGTTTTAAATCCGATTTGCGCAAACTTGATATCGATGTGATCGTAGTAACGTGTAGATTTGTTTTATGACCTTTTCAATTTATTTTCTCTCTGTTGGTGTACTGTTCTAATGAAAACTCTTGTTTGTATACATGATTGCCCCTGTATGCGTGTGTGTTGTTATGATGGATCGAGTATAGACGGTGAGCCATACGTGGGTGATCAAGATTAGTACTGCGACAACCCGGATCACCAGGAGTTTGCTGATCAAGGCAAGTATTAGCATGGATCATCCTTGTTGTCCTATCCACTAAATAAATAACTGCATTTGCATGTGTCTTCTTTGTTAACCATAGTTACTTCCCAGTTTTGTTATCCTGTTCCTTGCAACCTATGGGATTATGCATATGGTAATTGATGCTAGTGCGTTATGGATATCATGATCATGTAAACTGATTAATTGAATATGCAATGAGGAATTAAAAGATGCCTTTTTAGCAACATGGAACTAGGAGATTGGGGCATAGTTTTGTGATGCACCATATCCTTTCCCCTTGGTAATGATCTGTCAGTAAAAGCTGGGACTTACAGTGCAACTATGAGGGCTATATGGCTCTGGTTTTAGCTCAGTATGAGGACCTTATCTAGCTTGTTAGAGGTTACCGAAAGGTGCAAGAGGGGCTTGCCGAACTCGGGTATAGTGCGGCCTCTGTCCATATGTGTATAACCTGCGTGACCTTTGTACCATATGGAAGGGGAGGCTCTACATCTGCTTGCCGAGGAAACCTCGCGGCCCTAACATGTTAGACGAACCTTTGAAAGGCTTCATAGTGAAACCCTGCTCTCTCACCTTGGTAGTGTTATGAGAGTAATTAACCCGAGCAAATGGGAATCACGGCTCATAGTGAAAGTGCACAACCTCTGCAGAGTGTAAAACTGGTATACTAGCCGCGCTCACGGTCACGAGTGGCCCAGAAAACTCACGGAGTAGTTATCTTTCAGGGTGATGTTTACTTGTTGCTTATCTATTTGTTGCTACTCATTAATTATGTTTGCTATGATCATGAGAATGGGCATATTAACTTGTTGCTATCCAACTGCATAAAAGATGATTAATTAAAAGCAACCTGCTGTTAAACCGTGTCAACCTTTTGAGCCTCATGAACCCATGCTAGTCTTGTTGAGTACGACATGTACTTACGCTTGTTTATTTTTTATTATTTGGTTAAAAAATCCTGGATGGGTAACAGATGGTGATAGTGATGAGGACTACCCAGAGGATTACTAGACTTGTGCTTCACCAGTCGACGTCCCTGTGCTATGGAGCTATCGCGAGAGTTATCTTTATTTTTCCGCTGTGTAATGACTTTGATATTATTCGCTATGTATTAAACATTGGTTATGATACAATTTATGCAATTTGTTGGCTTATGTGTGTGACTGATCTCTGGGCGCATATAAGATTATGCATCCCATTTTATCCTTAAAATCAGGGTGTGACACGTATTAATATTAATAAAAAAGATCAGAACCCATTACGTTTGTGGATAGCTTTTATTATAAGAAAAGAGAACGTTTGGTAATACAGAGAAAACTTGATCCACCCTACAAATATTCGTTCATATGGACGATGGATACAAAATATAGATTAGCCTACCAATCACATTCACTTTGGTTGATGTATTAATATTAGTGTAAATATCATATCTGCATGACCCATCACGTTTCTATTAATAAAATATTAGAGGATATATAATGTAAAGGAAAAAGTCTACTTTTTCCCCCCTCAATTTTTTAGGAAGTCTGTTTTTCCTCTCTGAACCAGCAAAACCAGACAAACCACCTCCCTCAACTTTTGAAACAATGCGATTTACCCCCTTGATCCGGTTATAAGCGACTTTGAAGGTGGTTTTGTCTTTTTCTTTTTTATTTATTTTGGCTAAATCTTTAAAAAATCATAGTAAATCACAAAAAAATCATAAAAATGGAAAATCAAATTTTGTTGGATTCCACATGAGTAGATCTGCATAGTTAGCATATAATATGGTATATTTTAATACAAAGGATTTGTTGTAGATTTAGTTATATGATTTTCTGTAATTAATTAGAATAATTTATAATTGCAGGTTTCTACGGTCCAATTATGGTGAAATTTTTATGGTGATCTAGTTATTATATTCTTGAACTGTAGTAAAAATTTCATACTCATTAGATCACGAATAACTTAGTTATAGATTTCTTTAGGGTTTATGCTTGCTTAAATCTAAATAAATATATAACTAATTTATACATGATCCAATGAGTATGAAATTTTTATCCATCGTTGTAGCATACAATAGTTAGTCCACTATAAAAATTTCACCATAATTGGACCATAGAAAACTGCAATTATGAAGTATTCTAATTAATTACAGAAAAGAATAAACCTAAATCTACAACAACAACTTTGTACTAAAATATATCATGTTATATGTTAACTGTGTAGACCTACTCATGTGAAGTCCAACAAAATTTGATTTCCATTTTATGATTTGTTTGTGATTTATTATGATTTTAAAGACTTAGCCGAAATAAATAAAAAAGAAAAAGATAAAACCAACTTCAAAACCGCTTATAATCGGAGCAGGGAGGTAAATCGCATTGTTTCAACATACGCAAGACCCATCATTCTTCATAGTTCGTTAATCTATTATTAACATACGGAATGATCAAGACCAATAAAGAATATACTGGATTAATAACATAGTGCATTCTAGAATTCGGAATTTGTCCTCAAACATACGGAATTCAAGAAGATAAAAGTCAGTTTTGTTTTTTATATACTTTTCATATATCAAGTTATCAACCAATCGTCACTAATCACGTTGATGATAGCGTCTAAATATTAGAAAATAAAATGAGAGTACGCATGTCTTTTATGTTTTCTCTTAATTTGTGTTGGGTTGTTATCACGCGAGGAAGTATATATACCATTTGGTCAGTTCGAGCCATCATGGCAACTCGTGCATAAACATACTATCTGCTAATATACCTGCATAATAATTCATCAGTTAATGGAGCACGCATTAATAAGATCAAAATAAACACCCCATGCAATGTATAACTACTAATATAAACTATCACAAAAATATTGTAGTGTACACATTTTGACTGAAATATTTTAATACATAAATGTTTGTAATTTGATTTTAAGCACTCTATGTTCTATAAAATCCTGTAATAATATGCCATCACAAAATACAATATAAAGTAACATATTTGTATTTGTATCTAAATTATCTATATCTTACTATTATTGTAGTAGCTTATCACAAAATGTGTAAATAACCATATAAGCACAAATAAGTATCTCCATCGCCCATTTTATAAATATTAATACATTAAAAATTGATTAAAGAAAACATGGATGTTGTGCACACACAGGGAAAGAGAAAGAGATAGAGAGATGTATATATATTAACTAAAATGTTTGAAATATCCATATTGATATTAACCACACTACATAAAAAAATTGTTAATAAACAATCAAACATCTTGAGAAAAGGAGGAGGTCAGTACAGGCCATAGGTGCTTAGATCTTCCTCCTCTTTGAGACTATTCGAGTAGTAAATAGTTATTATATGGCTTAAATATACCAATATCATCAAGTACTCCTACCCATCGTAGATATCACATGAAGCTCTACCACTAATCTTAAGTGACATAGTATAGGCTTAAAATGGTTGCTTATGTCATCATGATACTTAAGATTTAATACTAATACAAATTTTAAGCCGTAGGAGCGCACGGCAGCGATAGATTAGTGGTAGAGCCACAACAAATAACAACGGCATAGACTTTTACAGTTGCAGCCAGCGCGGCAGCGATAGAAACAACAAACCCCGTAGGATACACCAAGAAGAAGCATAGATAACCCCCTTGCATATAACAATCCGGCAATGGAAAGCGACAACAAATCAGCCGAGCTCCCACCGAGCACCACCACCAAGGATCTGTCGGGGACAAGGGAGGAGGTGGAGCGCGCTCGCGAGGTGGCAGTGCAGGCGTGGCTGGCGTCCATGCCGCTCAGCGAGGAGCTCGAGCGGCTCCGCGCCGAGGTGGCCGCGGCCAAGCTCCGCCTCGCCGCGACGGCGGCCGAGATACCGCAGCTCAAGTCACAGATCGAGTCCACGAACGCCGCGATCGCCGCGAAGCAGGAGGCGGAGGCGAGGAAGAAGGCCGCTGCGGAGGAGCTCCGCCTGCGCGTCGACGGGGCGCGCGCCGAGCTCCGGCGGCTGCGCGCGGAGGTCGCGGCGTCGAGGGGCGCCAAGGACGCGCTGGAGCAGCGCGTGCTCGTCCGACGCCAGGCCGCGCGGGCGCTTCAGCTGGCAGAGCGCGCCGTCGCGGCGGAGGCCCACGCTCTGGCGTGGTCCGCGGCCGCCGCCGCCGAGCTGACCGCGCGCGCGCCCGGCAACGTCGTCTACGACGACGGCGACGAAGAGGAACCCCACCACGACGTCGTGGCGCTGCCGGCGCGGAAACTCGAGGAGCTGCGCAGGCTCGTGGAGGCCGAGGAGCGGAAGGCCAAAACGCGCGTTGAGGAGGCCGAGGCGGCGCGGCACACGGCGAAGGCGCGACGAGCGGCCGCCGTGGCGAGGCTGGACTGCGGTGCGTGCCAAGAGGCGAGTGGCAGCTGGAGCCGAGCTTCGTCGCCGCGCGAATGGGGACGACGGCCGCGGCACACGGGAGATGAGCGCGCTGGCCAAGAGGAGCCGGAGCGGGAGGTCATGCTTCGGGGTGAAGAAGCTGCGGAGGTTCCTGTTGTGCAACCTGGCCAAGGCTTGAGGTGGCGGGCTACTCTTCCTCCATGATAGACCTATCTTTGATTTAACCGGTCGAGATAAAAACACACTAGTTCGCTTGAGCGTTCACGCTTATTTTAAGTCATAAAATAATTTTTTTTCTCATAACAAATCAATATTAGTTAAAATCAGCGCTTTATGTATTATGTATTCATTAATAAAGATTTATAAACTGTGTATCAACATTAGTACGCTTAAGCTTAACATTGATTCAAACTACAAGTTAAACTAATTTTATTACTCGTTAAGCAAAAGGAACAATGCATACACGGACATCTTTAGAATGTAACGCTTGTTTCCTATTTTTTGCCCTTTTGAAAAACTTTAACACATTAAAAGTTGATTAAATAAAACTTGGATGTTGTGCGCTCACACAGAGAAAGGGGTATATATTTAATTATATTGATAATAACCATTACGGCATAAACATTTGTTAATAAAAATCAAACATCTTGAGAAAAGGAAGAGGTAGTACATACCATAGGTGCCTATATCTTCCGGCTCTTTGAGATTATTCAATTAAATAATTATTATAAAGCTTAAATACTAACATCATCAAGCATTGCTACCCATTGTAGATAACCACATCAAAGTTTAGAACTAATCTTCCAAGTCACTAGGATCCATGTGAAGCTATTCAAAGTCATTTTCCACCCCTTTCATCACACTTATGTTTCTTCTCAAGGATGGGAGATGGGAGATGGAAGTACATGGATTGAGGGATCCACAAGTACAAAATGACCTTCCATGGAGGAAAAGTTTCATGCATAACAATTCCATATCCCACCAGAGGGATGGGCCCACATGGCAGAGGGAGGGTTGACCAACCCTCCTAGGTCAGTCAACCCCCCCGCCCTCACTCCGGTCACTCCAACCTAGCTCCTGCATGCTGGACATGGGACAAATAATGTTGGCCCTTCATGTTATATTATGGTTGTACCTAAGACGGTTTCATCAAAGAGCTATGGTGGAAAGGGCAGTGCCTTGCCTCACACTTCAATGCCACCAGCAATTAGTTTATTTTGGACTCGCGTCCTTGCTTCTTGCTTGCTCCCCTGCACTAAAAGAATTCTTTCTACTCAACTTTACTGGACAAAGTGATAAAAATGCGTAGGTAGTGAAAAGCCTACACGGATCATTGACGTGGCACTCGATTCGTCTCCACTATAAATAGTGGTTCACACCCCGTTTCAGAACTGTGCAACAAGAGCAACAAATGCTTCGAATCTCCGAAGTGTAGTTCCATATTAGTAGAGCCTAGTGTCTAGTGTAGGAGTCAGAGTTGAGTGGTGAGCTATGCTCGGATTTCTAGAGTTGTCTTCTAAGTCTAGCTAGTATCTAGTATATTTACTTTTTCAGACACTTATCATATTCAATATAGTTATATTCTTATTCTTCTTTACTTCATCTTCACTTTGAGCAGTATTATTCTTGTTATAGTATTGTTATGGTCTTTCGTGTCATATAGTTGTCATATACTCCCTCCGTCTCAAATTGTAAGTCATTCCAAAAATCTTGGAGAGTCAAAGTTTTTAAAGTTTGACCAAATTTATATAACATGATAATAACATTTATGATATCAACTAAGTATTATTAGATTCTTTATTACTTATATTTTCATAGTATATCAATTTGATGTCGTGAATTTTTGTTTTTATTCGTATAACTTTTGGTCAAACTTGAGATGTTTTGACTCTCCAAGATTCTTGGAATGATTTACAATTTGAAACAGAGAGGAGTACTAGATTATGATCCTGAGATCTGCACTTCTATGCAATCATCACATATCTTGGGGTGCGCTAGTTGATCTGTGCATGCAAATTAGAGTAGTGAAAGAAGGTGCAAGCGTGGAAGCACGGGAGAATTCCCGCTCGCGGCTCGTGGAGCGGTGACCGGTGAGGCCCTTGCACGAGCTGGGCCTGGGTGGTAACATGCGACGTGGACTGGGCCGCGGGACGAAATTATTTATTGGCTGGCGCGAGAGGACCTTGCCTGGTCGGCGCAGGGCTAGATTGGCCAGAAACATGCAAGCCCGTGCGCGTGGTTCCTCCCCGCACCTAGTGGGAGAGGTGCTGCAATTTGATCAGGACGGAGGCTAGCAGCATCCGCCATCACCCAACTTGTGCGTGTCACAGCCATACCCCACTTGCCCTTTGTGTGGCACCATCAAGCTCCGTGCATGCTGCCACCAGAGAGCCCTTTGTTGCCGGTGAGCTCCGCGCCACTGACATACCCATATGTCCTCATTGAGCTCTGCACGCGTTGCCAGCGGCTCTGTGCCACCGAGATCCATTATATCATACTGACGAGCTCCGCACTGGCGATGTTCGTGGCATCAAGCTGACTAGCTGAGCTTCACGTCGACTGAGCCTTCATTCTCCCAAGAAACAAGGAGATGTTGCACTAAAACCACATGTTGCAAGCGTATATTTTAAATATTTCAGATATTTTAGAGGTATATTGTAAGTGTTTGCGATGTTGCACATATTCTAATAGCTATACATGTATGTTGCAATCATTTGTTCAAATGTTTCATCTATTTACATAGACGAATGTTCCAAGTATGTTTGTCTGAATGTTGCATATGTGACATGCAAACTGTTTTATCTGAATGTTACAAATATTTTGAAATGACTTAGTGTTTGTTTGAGACGCGTGTTTCAAGTATTTCAATTACATTCAGACACAAGTTGTAATAAATGTTTCATTTAAATGCTTCAAAAGTAGATCCGAGGTGTTGCACATGTTGCAATGTCGTCGGTGTCTAGCAGATATCAGGCTTGCCTTAGAGCTTCGTCTCGTACCTCGCGCCTTCCCGGCTCGGTGCACCTCGCCCTCTCTTCTCTCCCTTCAATTGCCTCCATCACCGTGGCAGTTCGAGGTGGACCTCAGCATGATGGGCGCGGGGAGAGGGAGCTGTGTGCGCCAGGCCAGGCATTAGGAGCTCCATCCGGACGGATGCTGCCGTCGGAGCTGGATGGGCACAGGGCGAAGTGATTTGCGTGCATCAGGTGCGGGCGCGTGAGAGCAGCGTCTGGACGTCCGGTCGCTAACATGCCATTTTTTTTTAGCTTTCCTTCGTGTCTGCATGTCTGATTAGGAGGTTTTTACCTGTGTAGCATTATAAAAGATGGTCTTCACCTGTATACCATTAAAAAGTTCGTGCGCACCTAGGTGCCATGCACCCCATCTTTTTTGCCTCTCATACCATTCCGTCGGTCTTCTGTTAAATTTGCAACGTCTGACAGGCCTGAGCTGTGGGACCGGTTTGTAAAATTGTCAATCTTACTCTCCGAGCCACAGTCATACGAGTCGGCCTTGTTGACTACCTTGACCGCTATCTCATTCTCACTCTCGATTCCTCTCTCTCGTTCCCCCCCCAAACCCTAGGCGATCTCAAACCGGAGCAGCCGAGGCGGAACCGAAGCGGCCGGTGGCGCGTGGCGGCGGAACCGTAGCGGCGCGGGCGGAAAGACAAGAGGACCACCCTCCTCCCCCCCCCAGGAGCATGCGTGGTATGCGGTAGTGGAGCTTGGGTTTCTCCGTGGATCCGGAGGATTCGCCGCCCATGGCGGCAAAGAAGGGTGCGGATGAGCGACCGGACTGGCTCCCTGAAGGGTGAGTGCAATACATCCCATCTTGATTGCATGCTCTTTGTTGTGGATACTTAGGTCTCGTAGGTTTCATTGCGTCGTTGTTCGTCATGTGTAGGATGGACGCAGACACTAGCTTCAACCTAGAAATACGGATTGTTGCTCTGAATTCACGTGCTCGGTGGTTTTCGTTGAACAAAGTTGTGGATTCCGACGTGACTAACTTCAGAGATCTGCTTGATGAAATTGTCGACAAGTATCCCCCCGATTTCGGTGATGTAGCTCGACTGTTTTATTTGAGCATGGACAGTAAGGTCAATGTTGAAATCTCTTGTGATGCACAGCTGCTAGACATGTTTGCAAAGAACAAAATTTTGAAGTGTTGCTACTTGACTGTTGCACATACTAGCCCTAATTGTGAGCCTCACATTTCTGACTGGGAATTTAGCCCCACTGCTCACTCTGTTGAACCCCCATTCACCCCTTCTGTGTACTGTCCTAGCATAGCAGAACCAAGCAATGCCACCTAGACTGAATCTACAGACCTACGATACCTGTCTAACCCAAACCCATTCAATGAGCATGTGGGAGTTGATGATGAAGGGCTTTACATTGACCTTGGTCCCCAAGATCCTAAACCATCCAGTAAACGAAGACAGCCTGATAGTCCTGAGCTTGACAGCTTTTCTGAATCAGAAAGTGATGAAGAATCTCTGTCTGGTGATGACGATTCTGAAATAGAAGATGTAGATGACATTGTTAGAGATAGACAACCTGAGCAAATGCCTGATGCTGACTATGACAAGAAGGACCCTCCTATGACAGAGGGCACTATTTATTCAAACATGACAGCTTTTAAGCTAGCTTTAGCTTCTCATGCAGTCAAACGTGAAATCCACTATAACATTGAGGCAGCAGATCCAGGAAGGTATAGGGTGAGCTGCAGTGCCAAGATTGATGAGGGCTGCAAATGGAGAATTCATGCATCAACTCTCAGGGATGGTGTGACTGTTAAGGTATTATGTTAGCACATATTGTAAATACATGGACTAATTTGTTTGTGGATATAATATTGTAATGATCATGTGTAGGTGAAGAAGAACCCAGAGCTTCATAGTTGTCAATGTGCCAAGAGGATTGGAATCTGTGTAGGAGTGACATAGTATTGGGTTTGCAGCAAAGTATTTGATTGGCTCAAGGAAGATGGGACTTTGGGTGCCACAGAACTGGTTAGAAGGCTGAAGGATGAGTACAAGATTGAGGTGCCCTACAGAAGAGTGTACAAAGGTAAAAATCTTGCTATGGATCAGCTGTATGGTCCATGGGACAAAAGTTTTGACAACTTGTTTAGATTTAAGGCACAGTTAGAGGAAAGCAGCCCTGGTTCATTTGTTGTCATTGACCACCACACCATCAACAACAGGATAAGGTTTAATAGGCTGTTTTTTGCATTAAAACCTTGTGTTGATGGCTTCCTTAGAGGTTGTAGGCCCTATCTTGCAGTAGATAGCACATTTTTAACAGGGAGGTTTAGGGGCCAGTTGTGCATTGCCTGTGCAGTAGATGGGCACAACTGGATGTTCCCAGTAGCAGTAGTAGTCATTGATTCTGAAACCAATGACAATTGGGTGTGGTTCATGGAGAGGTTAAAGGAAGCCATTGGTAACCCAACTTGGGCTTACTTTCTGCACAGATTGTGGCCAAGCAGTGATGAATGGAGTGAGTGAGGTGTTTCCAGAAGCAGAACATAGAGAGTGCATGTACCATCTAGTACAGAATTTTAAAAAGAGGTATAGTGGCAAGATATTTGATGATCACTTGTGGGCTGCAGCATATTCCTGGAGCCCATATATGTTTGAAAAATATTATCAAGCAATGGCAGCAGCCAAACCACAGGCTATGAAGTACCTCCAGGAGACTCACAAGAAACTTTGGACTAGGAGCCAGTTCTCCACTGCTTCAAAGATTGACTATGTCACAAATAACTTGGCTGAGTCTTTCAATAATTGGATAAAGGGTGACAAGGGGAAGCACTTGGATGACTTGATGGACAGCATCAGACAGAAGATTTTGATTAAATGGAACCATAGGAAGAGGGTGGCCAGGACCTTTGAAGGCAAGATTTTGCCCCATATTGTGAAGAAAGTGAAGGAAGACAAGTACAACTTAGACATTGAAGTGATCACTAGCTCACTTGAGGGTGTTGCTGAAGTTTGTGCTAAGGGAGGGTCTGATTTTAGATTCGTGGTGAGCTTAGCCCAGAGAACATGCTCCTGCAGGGCCTGGCAAGGGTCAGGAATACCCTGTAAACATGCTATTGCCTACATCACCTCAATTCCTGGTGCCAAGCTAGAGGATTATGTAGATGATTACTTCTCTTTCCAGAGCTTCAAAAAAGCTTATGAAGGCTCTATCCCATGTATCCCAGACAAGTCCATGTGGCCCAAAGCCACACATGGGTTCTTCATGCACCCTCCTTTGCTAAAGTCAACAGGTGGAAGGAGGAAGAACAGGATGAAGTCTGCTATGGAGGGAGGCTAGCAGCAGCAAGGGAAAGAAACATGAATGTAAAGTTTGCCATCAACTAGGGCATCACTGGTACACCTGCAAAAATGGGAATCCACAAGACATTGCTGCAATGGAGGCTGAAAGGTAAACACATACATCTATTCCACCATGTAAACACATTTGCTAACATGTACATCATATTTTTCAGGGGTCCACCAAAGAAAAGGCAGAAGAAGGCAGGTAGCTGCAATACAGAGACAAGCCTTGTGGTGGCAACTCCTTCCTCTTCACAAATGGCATTCCCACACAATAAAGCTGTGGCCAGAGCCACACACAAGAAGAGGAAGAAGAACACGTCAGGTGTCAATAAAATCAAGGATTCAACAGGCAATGCATCAACAAGTATCACAAATACCATGTGCAGGTCTGGAACTGGTTCCAATGACCCTGTGCCCATCCAAGCTGTGCACCTTGCCCCATTTCATGAAGCCTCTCAGGCTACAGTGCAGACAGACCCACTGGATGTTGTTTTGCCCAATGCTACACCAAGGAAGAAGATAGGAGTGAAGAAGAAGCTCACACCAAGGAGGCCTGGAATTCTTCCAGTAAACCCAGCCAGCCCAGCTTCCAATACCAGAAGCAAAAAAAGCTACAGATGTAATGAAAGGTGGCTGTCTCTATGCTGCTTGGTTAGTGTTTTGGTTAGTGTTTTCTGGCATGAACTTTTGCTGTGATGCTTAGTAGTCTGGCATGAACTTCTTTTGCTGTGATGCTTAGTTGTCTGCCAATGACTTATGTTGATGTGTGGCTTAGTTGTCTGCCAATGACTTATGTTGATGTGTGGCTTAGTTGTCTACCATATATTCATTGATTCATTCATCCATACATACATACATACATGCAGAAGCCCCTACTTCTTCATGATAGCATACAAAGTAAGAAAAATGCAAACAACCACCAACTTTTCAATCCACTTGAGCTGTTGGAGAACCCTATTTTCCACTACATTGCCTTCAACTCCAGTTGGCTGGGGACCTTCCTGGATAATCGGCAGAGGAGGAGCTGTAGGGATCCCTGCAGGTGCTGCCACTGCATGTAGAGGAACTGCCTGTAGTGGAGCAGGCGTCGGCACTACACTCGCCTCCATTTTGTCCTCCCACTGATAATACTGGCAACCTCCAGCCTGACAAAAACAACAAACCATTACACTTGTGGAAAACAACAAAACAAAGATCCAAAGCAAAACTGTGGATAGAAAGTTATACATACAGCGAAATACGAGCACTTGTGGAAGACACGGTTGGTGTTTGCCTCGGTTCTTGCTGTGAACCGGTTAGCAAGCACACCACAGTTGGGGCACCTCACCCGCCTTCCCCTCCTCCCATAGCTGCTTGAAGCTTCAGACATGGTGGTGCAAAAACAGAGAGACAAAAAGAAGAAAGGAGATGGATTGAGAGCACAGGGGGGCCACTATATATACGAGCACAGGGGGTCACTTCTGGCGCCAAGTTTGGCGCCAAAACACTGGCCAGCGACCCAGCGTACCGAGTTGGTGCCAAAACTGGTCCAGGCAGTGGCACAGAAGGACAAACAAAAATTGAGAAGCCTCTTTGCCCTGAGGGCATGTCAGTCTTTCCCCACCTCCGTTAACCAATGTTAGCCTCGGAATTGGACAGAATGGTATGAGAGGCAAAAAAGATGGGATGCATGGCACCTGGATGCGCATGAACTTTTTAATGGTACACAGGTGAAGACCTATCTTTTATAATGCTACACACAGGTAAAAGCCTCTCTGATTAGAGGGAATTCCGAAGCGGCACCTCCAAGATGGTTGGTCCGCTTTATCCAGAAATTACTCCGAGAGCTACTCTTGAAGCAGTACCCAACATGATTTCTTTATGAACAGTTCTAGTGTATGTGCATGCCTAACCCTCAGCTCCGATATATATGCGTGTATCTACACCTTACTCGATCATGCCGATTGCCGAAACCGATGGTAGAATAGCCTTTGGTAATATCAACCAGACAAATAGTCCCCGCAAAGCTGCAGCTGTCGAATCGGCCATGCATGGTAGAGATATGATCCCGATTCACAGATCCATGCTTCACCTGGGCCATGGACGTTATTATATATTGCGACGTTACATACCCACTAGCAGGCATAGGCAACAACTAGCTAGCTCTCCCGTGAGATATGCAATGCAAGTGCGCTTTTAACGATCTAACCGGCTTGCACTACAGCACATGCAGTGCTTTAGTTGCAGCTCGACTAACACAGCAGCAGCTCGGTGGGGTTTGACGACGCAGTGCTAAGTTGCGGCATCAGACGCGCGCCCGACATTGAGACGTGTTACTCCATGGCTTCCAAAGTATTGATCATTTTTTAGTACAATTTTTACTATGCATCTATATAAGTGTATGTAATGTCGATCTAGAATTCTAGATACATAATAAAAGAATAAATTTTGTTAAGTGAAGGACCGGATAGGCGACCCAGAGAAAGGGAGGTGAATGGGAGCTATTAGGGTGTGTTTGATAGCGCTTCACGGAGCGGATTCTCATGAAGAATCACTCTCTGATTGCCACGCGTATTTTTTAGTACGAAATGATTCTCTATTGATTCTGTAAAGTAATTCTCTGAAATGAATTGAGGGGCTGAGAGCTGAAAAAATAGTTTTGTCTGGTTCTATAAAGTGATTCTTCCTCCTAATTTTGAGAGTTTATGCTAAACAATCAAAGAGAATCACTTATAGCCATACAATCACTGCACCAGAGAATCAGGGAGCATAGCTCTACTATACCAAACAGACCCTTAGAGTGTGCAACGGATTCGGCCAGGCTCGCTAGACCCACTAGCTGACGCCCCTCGAGCCCAGATCCACCGGAGCCCACAATGTACCAAGGCCTTGAGCCTAACTCAATTTAAAAGACTTGTCTGATAGGTGAATGGTTGCCCCCACCTTAATTGTTTTACTCCCCCACCATCAATTACCACCACCCGACCTTAATTGTTGTGCCCCTACATTATCAATTATTGATGTGACATTAAACATAACAGGTGCCTCAAATTTTTTTTCGAAATAATCAAGCCGCTATCCCAAATTCAACCCCTCAAAGGAAACACACGTGCAACAGAGAAATCCACGAGCCAACAAGTGGTTAGGTGTCTATGCCAAGCACTAAAAAGATACAGCGAGACTGATGACAAGAGATTGAGACAAAATCCAAGGATGAAACGCTTGATTTCTATGGTGAAGAAACGAGTCTGGTGATTCAAAATACCCAAGTCAAACGGGTGACAAGAGTATTGCGAAGGCTCCTTAGATCAACTGAAAACAAACGCAAAAGAGCACACAAGAACCGAAGACCAATCGAGCAAAGCTGGAAGGAACCAAGAGCACATTGCACGATCACGGACTGTCCGCTGAACTGGTGAGGATTGCCCATGGCATGGGACTCGGACTGTCCGCGATTAGGCCCGAACTGTCCGCTGGCAAAATAAATAAATAAATCAGAAACGAGACTATTTGAAAGAAGTTCCGTTCATGGTCTGAAATCAAATCCTGGATTGTTCGCACTAGGAGACCAGACTGTCTGCACCTGAGGCACACTATAGCGCTTGGCTCCCCTGTGCTCAACCCCAATGGCCAGACTGTCCGCGGCTAGCCACACAGAGTGAAAACAAAATCGCTTCTTTCAAAGAATCTCCTGATTTGCGGCTAAATTAAAACCAACTGCCACCAAATTCGATACACATGATCACAAGGCAATAGACGAGCTATCCCAAAGAAATCATCGCCCAATTTGAAGCCAATCAACGGGGATCAAGGAAAAGCAAAAATAGGCCAAAAACTATAGGTCAAGAACTCGATTCACCCTGATCTATGACTCGTGAGGAAATATGTGATTTCCTTCAGTGAAAGAGTTCCTCTCACATCCTAGTTCATCTCAAGGCAAGAAAAACAAAACAAAAAACTTCCAAAACAACGAATTGAACCAATGAACAAGAGGGGGGAGAACACGAAGAACACTAAATGACAATCGTTGCACATGAATTTCTCGCCAAATCTCGAAGGACACCGTGAGGTTACGGCCTCACTTACTAAATCAAAAGCATACACAGATGAATTTGTCTCTAGATCATTTGCGGATCACGTCTTGGGGGAAGAGAGAGTGAGAGAGAACTAAATGGCCCTAATAGAAGTGATAAGGAAGGAAGTGGTTGTCCACTCATATTTATGGAGGCTTATTACATTTTTCACATAGTCTCTTACTTACTCTCTAAACAACCAGGTGAACCAGATAATTCTAAAGCATTCTGAAACAACTCTCTTTACTGATCTGGTCTGATGGGCCCACATCCAGCCTGGACTTGACATCGCCTCAACGCAACCTCCAGCATTCCGCCACGTGCCGTCGCGCTTCTTCGGAAGCTCCACCTGGATTTTGAGGCCCAAATCAACCACGGCTAGTTACCTGGCTTCTCCGATCCTTGGTCCAAGCCTCGGCATCCGTCTTTCATCGCTCCTAGTCTGTCGACTAGAACCCGCTTGACCTTTACCATCGCCGTTGACCACCGTCTCCATGTTCCACGCATGCACACCACAAGTCAAGATACATGTCGCGTGACACCGTTGACAATACCTCATCACAAACCTGAACCATAAAGACACATATAACTTTGTGTTCGGGTTAAGAACACTGGAACAGACATCCAATTCATAGGGTTCTAGAGCGTAAAAACAATCAGCAACCCCTGTAACCGAGCATGCTAACACAGTGAGAGCTACCGTCTTGTGTTCTAAGAGCATCTCCAAGAGTTTTCTATTTTTGCCTCCCTAAATCATATAGTTTTGCAACTCCCAAAAGTATATGGGGAGAGAAAAACAATGTGATCTCCAACAATTTTCTAAAAATGGTTTTCCATAACTCAAATTTGGGTCCACTTCTTTTGTTTTTCTTTTTTTTTTGGTAATCTTTGTGCGCCGCCATTGTTTCCACCACCGCCCTTGTTTCCGTCGCCGCCTCCTGCAAGCAGAGCATTAGGTTGTCACCCGATACTACCTTGTCAAATCATTGTCGCATGTACAGGACCATGTGCCATACAGGTTCGTGTTTACGAAGAACAAGCAGCTCGAACTGGAAAATGCCGCCGACGAGCAGCAGGTTTGTAGAACTAGAACTAGCAGCAGATGGCGACCGGGAGAATACCAGAACACGACCACTGGAAGAGTTGATCGATGCCTTATCGGAAGCCTGGGTGCTCCGCGTTGAAGATTTCTGCTATGGACGCAGCTTCGGCGATGGCGCCAGGGAAGGATCTCGTGGGAAGAGGAGAAACTGCCGCACGGAACTAGGATGCGCGCGAGCAGAGTGCGCATAAAAATACGCACAATGAAAGCCATTTTGCCAATTGCTAAAAGATGAGGAATGTATATAGGGAACTGTTGGAGATTGATTTTACTCTTTTTCTCCAAAATAAGGGATAGGGAGTGCATATGGGGTACTCTTGGAGATGCTTAATTAGGCGTTGTCCCATCTGATTCCCTATATGCGAATACACTGACTAGGTATTGCCGGAGTTAAAACTTCCTACACTCCCTCTAGCCATCTAGATCCTATCACGAGTAATTAACTGTTATAAAATGTGTGGGATGTACGTCTACAAGATCTTGTAACAACCCTAAAAAAACGCACACAGCCTAAAAATCCCAACCAATTAAAATTTTTCATTTATTTATTATGAAAACCCATTTTTCTTGTGCAAGCATATAGGTTTCATTATGAATTTGGTAATAAGGGAGTATAGCTTGCATTTTAATTCCATTAACATAGAATAATAACTTATGCATCATATTTGGGATTTATTGCAATTTATGTTTGTATTTACTCAATATTTAAAATGGGCAATATATGTATATATACACTAAAATGAAAATAGAAAAGGAGAAAGAGAGTTAGGCCAGCCATTCGGCCAGCCGGTCTGCTAAGCCAGCCCAAGCCAGCCCGGCCTTCCTCTCCTCACCTCACCCGCGCGCGGCTCACGTTGAGGCTCGGCAGCGCGCGCGCGACCGGCACACACACGCTCGCGCTCGCTGCCAACCCGGCCCCGCCTGTCAGCCGCTCTCGCCCCTCCCACTGTTCTTCTTCCTCACGAAGGCGACGCGCCTGCCGGGGGTGTCACGCGAATGGCGTGACCCCGGTCCCACAGCCGACAGCATGGCAGAGCCCTGAGCCCGCTGCCCCCCTCCTGTCCCCTCCTTTCTTGGTTGCCAAGCGAACCCGCGCCCATCCGGAGCCCTAGATCCACTCGAGCCACGGCCCTTCGATCGGTCGAGCGCGATCAGGACCGTCCGCCATTGGAGCTGGCCAAGCTCGCCTATAAAAAGGAGCTCACCCGAAGCCCTACCCTCATTTCCCCTCGCCGCCACCGCAGCACAGACCGGCACACTGCACCAAACCGAGAGAGAGAGAGAGAGAGCGTAGGAGAAGAGCGGAGCAGAGGAGGAGAAGCTGCCGGAGCGCCGCCGCCGCGGAGCACGCCAGAGCCGGACACGGAGGAGAAGCCCGAGCTGCGGACGAGGAGCGGCACGGCACTGCGATCGCTCTGCATGGCTCCGACTTGCCACTGCACCGCCATCCTAGCTTCACCGACACCACGGTGAGCCATCGCACGCCATGTCCGAACCTTGCCCTGCTTTTGCCATGGCGTTCCACCCTCGGGACGCGCAGGCACGAGCCTTTACCGGCTCGGGAAGATCACCTGCACCATGCACTCATTCGACCGGCCGAAACCCCCGGACTACAAGCTTGCTAGACCGAGAACGCAGCACGACGCGTTCTCGGCAGAGCGCGCTCACCACCGACACGTTCCGCCTCGCCTAAATCCGTTCCGAGTACCCCCGGTCGCCTCGCGCTGCGGAGAAAGGCCGCCGAGGTTCGCCAAGTCTGCCTCGGCACCGCCGCTAGATAGCCGAGCCCCGAATCATGTCTGTCGCCTTGGCTACGTGCGCCTCCACCTCGTCGGAGAACCGCCGTATGCCGAGGGAGAGAAGGAGGCCATACCACGACTCTAACCCGCCACCATCTGGTCGGACGACTGCCTGAGCACGCCAATTGGGGAAAGCCGAGCCTTGTCTTGCCGAAGTATGGTCATAGCCGCCCTGCCATCGTCCGCCGCACCGGAGAGACACCGCTGCCTTGAACAGACGCCCTGGAACCCTGCTAGCACCAAATCTCCGATTCGCCCGAGCCTCCCCAGGAGAGCTCGGGAGAGCAGCACCCTCGGCGCACCAAATCTCCGATTCGCCCGAGCCTCCCCAGGAGAGCTCGGGAGAGCGGCCCCCTTCGGCGCCCAAATCTCCGATTCGCCCGAGCCTCACCGGGAGAGCTCGGGAGAGCGGCCCCCTTCGGCGCCCAAATTTCCGATTCGCCCGAGCCTCACCGGGAGAGCTCGGGAGAGCGGCACCCTCGGGCGCCCAAATTTCCGATTCGCCCGAGCCTCACCGGGAGAGCTCGGGAGAGCGGCACCCTCGGGCGCCCAAATTTCCGATTCGCCCGAGCCTCACCGGGAGAGCTCGGGAGAGCCGCCCCCTCGGCGCCCAAATGTCCGATTCGCCCGAGCCTCCGCGAGAGACCTCGGGAGAACGGCACCCTCGGCGCCCCGAATCTCCGATTCGCCCGAGCCCCGCCGAGCTAAGCCGAACTACGCCGAGCTCCGCCGAGCTAAGCCAAACCCCGCCGAGCTACGCCAAGCTCCGCCGAGCTACGCCGAGCCCCGCCGAGCTACCCCCGACCACCGCCGAACAACGCCGAGCTCCGCCGAGCTACCCCCGACCATCGCCGAGCTCCGCCGAGCTACCCCCAACCACAGCCGGGCTACCCCCGACCACCGCCGAGCCACGCCGAGCTACGCCAACGCCGGCAACTCTCTGGGAACCAGCATCGAACACCTGGTGGGCGACCATCGGGTTTGTGTTCTGATGAGGCGCCACTTGCCGCACTACTGGACCCGCGCGCCACGTGGACCAATCCCGAGTTGCCCCTGATTAATCGACCATTTTTCATTTTCAGAAAATAGGATAATCTTCGGAAATTCATAACTTATTCATACGATGTCCAAAAATTGCGCACCATATATCAAAATTCTTAGAATAATGAGATCTACAATCTAAGACTATGTTTGTGTGCATTTGGCTCTTTATTTTATTGGATTTTTCTGAAATACTCTATAGGAGTCGCTGACGCGACTATTTCGTGTTCGATTTCAGAGCCGGAGGAGGATCTGACTAAGGAGGACGACCACGAGTACTTTCAGGAGCTAGGAGACGACTACGAAGGTGCCACGTCCCACCAAATCCTTAGATCCTATTTAGGCATTGCAAATGACATTGTTGCTATTGCTTTATGATTATGTATGGATTGGTTGCATGGTAGTATATTTGAATTCCCTGCCTTGATAAGACTTTACCCTGCTGTCCGCTGCTAGGTTAGCTGCTGCTTAATTTACTGTTACTCTTCCACTACTTACTACTTGCTATATGCTATGTGGTGGAATTGGGACGGTGTATAACTGATTATAACCACTGGGAGAGAGTGCTGCGTGCGCCTTGGGTGCGTGGTGAGGGTTGATGTCGACCAAGTGGGATGTGAGACAAGCCCATGGGGCAAGTCGTGCCGGGGGTGGAACCTGGTCATCCCCAAGCGAGATACCTGTGGCGGGTAAAGTTGTTGAGGAGGTTCCGGGTGGGATAGCCTTGGTGGTTTGAAGCCCGTGGACGGAGGTGCTGTGATGGCACGGGGAGAGTATCCCCTAAGTGAAGATGCCTGCTTGGTCAAACCTAGGATGGACTAGTTTCAGGTTCATGGGAATCCTTTTCTACTCACTCGCTTCTGATGGGCGGGAGACGGCTGGACTACTTGGTAGGACGGTGCCACTACTGCTAGGTTGAAAGGTGATAAGGGTGGGCGGAGACGGTCGATGGGTTCCCGTTCCGTTCTAGATGCACAGTATCACTGGATGGGCCCGGTACTGTGTCTCCCAGTCTCAGTATAACGATGTAGGATCCGGAATATCCCAGGGCTGAGTGGTAGGGTGGCATCGACCTAGGCAAGCAAGCACCCGGAATTCTGCCTAGGTGTTTGCGCAACACCTATGATGGCTAATCTTGTGGGTAGAGAAACCTCTGCAGAGTGTACGGTTGATCGATCGATACATATGCCAACCTGTTGGCTATGGACCTTTCCTGTGAAGCTTCTACTAGTGTAGTGAGTGTTCTCTTCTCCCCCTGGATGACATTTTTCCGGCAGTGTACCCGTTGTGGTAGTGTGCCGCTGAGATAGGCCCGAGAGGGAGTTGGGCCTGTCGAATGAGAGCGAGGTGTGGGTAAGTGAGATGTGGTGATGGGAAAAGGGATAAAGGTGTTAACTGGTGATAAAACTTGACTAATTAAACATTGATTACAGCTGCATAGGAAAACCTTAGCCTATAGGTCTGCTTGTATAGCCTTGCATCCACTTTCCACAAAGCAAATGCTGCATAGGTGGGCTCCGTGGCCAGTACAAATCGTACTAATAAATTTGCTGTCAGGTGACGAGAATGAGTACGACTTCGAGGAAGACGATGGCGAGGAATAGGGTCACGTGCTACACTCAAGTTGGCCGTGAAAGATGAATCATTTCCGCATCTTCTAAAGCTTCTCTGATTGTTGATTCCGCCAGTGTGGCGATGTAATAAATGTTTATGTAAGACTTAATTATCATTGTATGGATCCTGGTGTCAACTGAGATATGGGTAATTTCATGGATTGTCCCAAGCAATCTGTTGAATTACAATTCGAGCCTGTGGATTTCCCTTCGTGGAAATCGAGGTCGTTTCAGTTGGTATCAGAGCCATACTTGACTGTAGGACGAGACCCATAGAAAATGGACGTTAGAATAGGAAGCCAGACTCTTTTTCGGTTATATTACCGACCTTGCATTCACTTTTTATGCAATGGCTTATCTAATACAAGGACCTGCTAATCCGTTTCTTAAAAAATTTGCAGATGACCAGCCTTGGACCACCACTTCGTCCACTGCACGACGGCACTATTGAGATCCCGATCAATGGGAGGAACCACGGCGGATTTGCCATGGTACTATGCCAGGTGCTGGAGGAGCTGGGAGCACCATCTGACCAGATCCAGTACTTCAGCCGAGGGAAGCTTGTCGAGGCTGAGAGGTTTGAAGGACCTGTCACTACCAGAGTTGAGACACCCGTCAGCCTGACCCTTCCAGGAATGCCGGTTTTTACTGACTACACTGCTGGAGAGACTGTGGAGGACGGAGTACAGTCTGTCTTCCGCAAGGTACTACGCGCAGTTGTGTACACAGCATACGAGTACCTTAAGGGGACCCACTTCCGTCTGCTACCTCAGGCCTTGGAGCTGCACCCTGACCCCATCCAGAGGATTCTGTACACCAGCCAGATCGTTCAGGCCGAGACTGACCCTTGCCTACGCACAGTGGCACACCACCTCCAGGAGCAGGACGAGTTCATCAGCTCATTGGAGCAAAGGAGGCGGCATGACCGAGCACGCATGGCAGAGGTCGAGGACAGTTTGCAGAAAGGGACTCAGACCCTGGAGAGTTTGAGCAGAGCAGTCATTGACTTGCAGTTGGAGATGCAGCGCCGTGATGAGTTACACCGAGCCGAGATCGCCGACTTGCGAGACAAGATCGGAGATTTTGGGCTTCGCAATGACTACCTGAACAGCAGAGTGTTGGGATTACAGAGGAGGCTGGACGACAAGGAGAGAGCACTTGCTGAGAGGGAGCGGAGGAGCAGAGACAGAGTAGTCGAGATGATCACGTTGCGTTCCAGGATCAGGGAGTTGGAAAAGCAGCTGGAGAAAGCCGAGGACAAGTCCACCCGCAACCAAGGGATTCTGATCGACCGCGTGAAGATGGTGGAGTTCCTAAAGGACAAGCTACGGAGGACAGAGACAGCTTGGAAGCAGTCCGACGCCAGGAGAGCTATTGAGGTCCGGAAGGTACAGAGTTCGCTTCCCCCACTGGAGATGGTGAAGCCCCGGGAGGGAGACTTCTGCGTACCACCCACTACGCTCAACCTGGGAGCGTGTCCGTCTCTAAGGATACAGGAGATTGAGGCCACCCCAGAGCTAGCTGTAGCTCTCAACTATGTCAAGCGCCTGACCATGACCGACGACGAGATCGAGGCAGAGGACAGCCGCATACCTGACGCCGTACTTGACCTTATGCACCAGTAGCTTATGGGACCCTGCGTGGCCCTTAGACTAGTGATACCATGAATTGTCCTGTCATTGGCTATCTGCGCATAGCACGATCTTCTTAGCAGCTAGGAACATCCTTTATGTAATAATAACCATGTGATGAGTGACATTTGGATCTTATGCTTCTTATGGTTCTTTATGCTTCTTTGGTTGAGTGTAGGATAGCATGAAAAATGTTTTAATTCATTTAAATCGTTGAAAACATCTAACTCCTACACAAACCACTACAAGATAATTACTGCATTAAGCACATACCTAATAAATTCAGATGTCGATGAGACGTTCCGCGCGTCTAGAGAGTCCAAGCCCTCCTATGTGCGCTGGAGACTAAGGCAGGTAAAATGGAGCTGACATTTAGAGATGTGCCAGTAGTCTGTGAAATCAATGACGTATTTCCAGAGGAGTTGCCAGGAATGCCACCAGATAGAGATGTGGAGTTTGTTATAGAGCTGATGCCAGGGACTGCACCGATTGCCAAAAGACCCTACAGAATGTCGGCTGATGAGTTGAAGGAACTCAAGAAGCAGCTGGGAGAATTACTGGAGAAGGGCTTCATTAGGCCTAGTGCTTCGCCCTGGGGATCTCCCGTTTTGTTTGTCAAGAAGAAGGATGGCACGATGAGGATGTGCATTGACTACCGGAATCTGAATGCGGTCACAGTCAAGAATAAGTACCCACTGCCCCGCATCGATGATCTGTTAGATCAACTGAGTAAGGCCAAGTACTTCTCAAAGATTGATCTCCGATCAGGGTACCATCAGATGAAGATCAGGGAAGAGGATATCTCGAAGACTGCATTTGTCACTAGATATGGACAGTATGAGTGCACAGTAGTCTTATTTGGACTCACTAATGCTCCAGCATACTTCATGAACATGATGAACAAGATCTTTATGAATGAGCTAGACAAGTTTGTAGTGGTATTTATTGATGATATATTGGTTTACTCAGCCACAAAAGAGGAACATGAACATCATCTGAGGACCGTATTGGAGAGGTTGTCTCGCAACCAGCTATACGCCAAATTCTCCAAGTGCGAATTCTGGCTTGAGGAAGTTGCTTTCCTTGGACACGTACTGTCAGGAGAAGGAGTCGCGGTAGACCCAGCCAAGATTGAAGCTGTGAAAGAGTGGGAACAACCCTGTAATGTGTCAGAAATCAGAAGCTTTTTGGGACTTGCAGGATACTATCGCAGATTTATTGAGAATTTCTCCAAGATTGCAAGACCCATGACCAACTTGCTGAAGAAAGAGAACAAGTTCATATGGACTCCTGAATGTGAGAAGAGTTTTCAGACCTTGAAGGAGAAGCTCACTACTACACCTGTACTAGCCCTGCCCGATGTTCACAAAGATTTTGTTGTATATTGTGACGCCTCTCGGCAAGGTTTGGGCTGTGTACTAATGCAAGAAGGAAGGGTGATAGCTTATGCCTCAAGACAGTTGAAGGAACATGAGCAGCGATACCCGACTCATGACCTAGAACTTGCAGCCGTGGTACATGCACTCAAGATTTGGAGACACTATCTGATGAGCAACAAATGTGACATATACACCGACCACAAGAGCCTGAAGTACTTCTTCACACAGGAAGATCTGAATATGAGGCAGCGCAGATGGCTAGAACTCATCAAGGACTATGATCTTGAGATCCATTACCACCTAGGGAAGGCTAACGTAGTCGCTGATGCACTTAGCCGCAAAAGCTACTGCCATACCCTCATCACCAAGTCTATGCCGTCTGAGCTCAGGAGAGAGTTTGACGCGTTCCAGCTCGAGGTAATCTCCTATGGCATGCTAAATGAGCTTCGCGTCGAGTACAATCTCACCTCACGGATCCGTGAAGCACAAAAGAACTGTCCTGAGATAGACTATATCCGTGGTTTGATGAAGCTGGGGAGAGGCCCCGAATACCGAGAAGATGAGCAGGGAACTGTATGGTACAAAGATAGAATCTGTGTACCGACGGATTCAGCGATACGAGAAGAGATTCTGTCAGAAGGACATGACTCCAAATATTGCATTCACCCAGGGTCAGCCAAGATGTACCATGATCTAAGGAAGCACTTCTGGTGGGAGAATATGAAGACAGACATTGCAGGGCATGTAGCCCGATGTGATACATGCAATAGAATCAAGGCCGAACATCAGAGACCAGCAGGGTTGCTACAACCAGTTGAGATACCAGAATGGAAGTGGGAATGCATATCCATGGACTTCATAATAGGACTGCCCCGATCCGAGCATGGGTATGATTCTATATGGGTAATAGTGGACCGTCTAACCAAAGTTGCACATTTTATACCGGTCAAAAGGAAGTATAGAGTTGAAAAGCTAGCAGACCTGTACGTATCAAACATTTTGAAGTTACATGGGGCACCTCTGAGTATTATATCTGACCGAGGATCACAGTTTGTATCACAGATTCTGGAAATCCTTGCACAAGTCCATCGGGACCAAGCTCGACTATAGCACAGCATACCACCCGCAAACAGACGGGCAAACAGAAAGAGTGAACCAGATTCTCGAGGACATGTTACGTGCTTGTGTATTGAGGTACAAGGAAGGATGGGAGAGCTGTCTACCCCACGCCGAGTTCTCATACAACAACAGTTATCAGACAAGCATTAAGATGTCTCCATTTGAAGCGTTGTATGGAAGACCGTGCAGAACCCCGTTAATGTGGTCAGAACCAGGTGAAAGGACATTCTTCGGTCCTGCTAAGATTGTGGAAGCAGAAGAAGGTGTTGCCCAAGTAAGAGAGAATTTGAGGATTGCACAAAGTAGGCAAAAGAGCTATGCAGATAGAAGACGTAGAGAGCTTGAGTTTAAAGTTGGGGATTATGTCTACCTCAAAGTATCTCCACTTCGTGGCACTGTCTGATTCCACGTGAAAGGGAAATTGGCACCAAGATATGTTGGGCCATACAAGATCTGTAAAAGGGTTGGAAAGCTTGCTTACAAGCTGGAACTATCGGAGGAATTATCTGGAGTACATCCCGTGTTCCATGTCTCGCAATTAAGAAAGTGTCTGAAGCTTTCCGAGGAGCAAGTTCCTACGGATGCATTAGACCTGCAAGACACACTTGAATACAAGGAACATCCGATCAAGATCTTGGCACGGGATACCAAGGAGACGCGGAACAAGACTATTCCGATGTGCAAAGTACAGTGGAGCAATCACACTGAAAGAGAAGCTACGTGGGAGAAAGAATCGGACTTGCGGATTATGTTTCCTTACCTCTTCGAAGGGTAGATCCTAATGAGGGGGGAGGACTGTAACAACCCTAAAAAAACCCACACAGCCTAAAAATCCCAACCAATTAAAATTTTTCATTTATTTATTATGAAAACCCATTTTTCTTGTGCAAGCATATAGGTTTCATTATGAATTTGGTAATAAGGGAGTATAGCTTGCATTTTAATTCCATTAACATAGAATAATAACTTATGCATCACATTTGGGATTTATTGCAATTTATGTTTGTATTTACTCAATATTTAAAATGGGCAATATATGTATATATACACTAAAATGAAAATAGAAAAGGAGAAAGAGAGTTAGGCCAGCCATTCGGCCAGCCGGTCTGCTAAGCCAGCCCAAGCCAGCCCGGCCTTCCTCTCCTCACCTCACCTGCGCGCGGCCCACGTTGCGGCTCGGCAGCGCGCGCGCGACCGGCACACACACGCTCGCGCTCGCTGCCAACCCGGCCCCGCCTGTCAGCCGCTCTCGCCCCCCCACTGTTCTTCTTCCTCACGAAGGCGACGCGCCTGCCGGGGGTGTCACGCGAATGGCGTGACCCCGGTCCCACAGCCGACAGCATGGCAGAGCCCTGACCCCGCTGTCCCCCTCCTGTCCCCTCCTTTCTTGGCCGCCAAGCGAACCTGCGCCCATCCGGAGCCCTAGATCCACTCGAGCCACGGCCCTTCGATCGGTCGAGCGCGATCAGGACCGTCCGCCATTGGAGCTGGCCAAGCTCGCCTATAAAAAGGAGCTCACCCGAAGCCCTACCCTCATTTCCCCTCGCCGCCACCGCAGCACAAACCGGCACATTGCACCAAACCGAGAGAGAGAGAGCGTAGGAGAAGGGCGGAGCAGAGGAGGAGAAGCTGCCGGAGCGCCGCCGCCGCGGAGCACGCCGGAGCCGGACACGGAGGAGAAGCCCGAGCTGCGGACGAGGAGCGGCACGGCACTGCGATCGCTCTGCACGGCTCCGACTTGCCACTGCACCGCCATCCTAGCTTCACCGACACCACGGTGAGCCATCGCACGCCATGTCCGAACCTTGCCTTGCTTTTGCCATGGCGTTCCACCCTCGGGACGCGCAGGCACGAGCCTTTACCGGCTCGGGAAGATCACCTGCACCATGCACTCATTCGACCGGCTGAAACCCCCGGACTACAAGCTTTCTAGACCGAGAACGCAGCACGACGCGTTCTCGGCGGAGCGCGCTCACCACCGACACGTTCCGCCTCGCCTAAATCCGTTCCGAGTACCCCCGGTCGCCTCGCGCTGCGGAGAAAGGCCGCCGAGGTTCGCCAAGTCTGCCTCGGCACCGCCGCTAGATAGCCGAGCCCCGAATCATGTCTGTCGCCTTGGCTACGTGCGCCTCCACCTCGTCGGAGAACCGCCGTATGCCGAGGGAGAGAAGGAGGCCATACCACGACTCTAACCCACCACCATCTGGTCGGACGACTGCCTGAGCACGCCAATTGGGGAAAGCCGAGCCTTGTCTTGCCGAAGTATGGTCATAGCCGCCCTGCCATCGTCCGCCGCACCGGAGAGACACCGCCGCCTTGAACAGACGCCCTGGAACCCTGCTAGCACCAAATCTCCGATTCGCCCGAGCCTCCCCAGGAGAGCTCGGGAGAGCAGCACCCTCGGCGCACCAAATCTCCGATTCGCCCGAGCCTCCCCAGGAGAGCTCGGGAGAGCGGCCCCCTTCGGCGCCCAAATCTCCGATTCGCCCGAACCTCACCGGGAGAGCTCGGGAGAGCGGCCCCCTTCGGCGCCCAAATTTCCGATTCGCCCGAGCCTCACCGGGAGAGCTCGGGAGAGCGGCACCCTCGGGCGCCCAAATTTCCGATTCGCCCGAGCCTCACAGGGAGAGCTCGGGAGAGCGGCACCCTCGGGCGTCCAAATTTCCGATTCGCCCGAGCCTCACCGGGAGAGCTCGGGAGAGCCGCCCCCTCGGCGCCCAAATGTCCGATTCGCCAGAGCCTCCGCGGGAGACCTCGGGAGAACGGCACCCTCGGCGCCCCGAATCTCCGATTCGCCCGAGCCCCGCCGAGCTAAGCCGAACTACGCCGAGCTCCGCCGAGCTAAGCCAAGCCCCGCCGAGCTACGCCAAGCTCCGCCGAGCTACGCCGAGCCCCGCCGAGCTACCCCCGACCACCGCCGAACAACGCCGAGCTCCGCCGAGCTACCCCCGACCACCGCCGAGCTCCGCCGAGCTACCCCCAACCACAGCCGAGCTACCCCCGACCACCGCCGAGCCACGCCGAGCTACGCCAACGCCGGCAACTCTCTGGGAACCAGCATCGAACACCTGGTGGGCGACCATCGGGTTTGTGTTCTGATGAGGCGCCACTTGCCGCACTACTGGACCCGCGCGCCACGTGGACCAATCCCGAGCTGCCCCTGATTAATCGACCATTTTCCATTTTCAGAAAATAGGATAATCTTCGGAAATTCATAACTTATTCATACGATGTCCAAAAATTGCGCACCATATATCAAAATTCTCAGAATAATGAGATCTACAATCTAAGACTATGTTTGTGTGCATTTGGCTCTTTATTTTATTGGATTTTTCTAAAATACTCTATAGGAGTCGCTGACGCGACTATTTCGTGTTCGATTTCAGAGCCGGAGGAGGATCTGACTAAGGAGGACGACCACGAGTACTTTTATGAGCTAGGAGACGACTACGAAGGTGCCACGTCCCACCAAATCCTTAGATCCTATTTAGGCATTGCAAATGACATTGTTGCTATTGCTTTATGATTATGTATGGATTGGTTGCATGGTAGTATATTTGAATTCCCTGCCTTGATAAGACTTTACCCTGCTGTCCGCTGCTAGGTTAGCTGCTGCTTAATTTACTGTTACTCTTCCACTACTTACTACTTGCTATATGCTATGTGGTGGAATTGGGACGGTGTATAACTGATTATAACCACTGGGAGAGAGTGCTGCGTGCGCCTTGGGTGCGTGGTGAGGGTTGATGTCGACCAAGTGGGATGTGAGACAAGCCCATGGGGCAAGTCGTGCCGGGGGTGCAACCTGGGCATCCCCAAGCGAGATACCTGTGGCGGGTAAAGTTGTTGAGGAGATTCCGGGTGGGATAGCCTTGGTGGTTTGAAGCCCGTGGACGGAGGTGCTGTGATGGCACGGGGAGAGTATCCCCTAAGTGGAGATGCCTGCTTGGTCAAACCTAGGATGGACTAGTTTCAGGTTCATGGGAATCCTTTTCTACTCACTCGCTTCTGATGGGCGGGAGACGGCTGGACTACTTGGTAGGACGGTGCCACTACTGCTAGATTGAAAGGTGATAAGGGTGGGCGGAGACGGTCGATGGGTTCCCATTCCGTTCTAGATGCACAGTACCACTGGATGGGCCCGGTACTGTGTCTCCCAGTCTCAGCATAACGGTGTAGGATCCGGAATATCCCAGGGCTGAGTGGTAGGGTGGCATCGACCTAGGCAAGCAAGCACCCGGAATTCTGCCTAGGTGTTTGCGCAACACCTATGATGGCTAATCTTGTGGGTAGAGAAACCTCTGCAGAGTGTACGGTTGATCGATCGATACATATGCCAACCTGTTGGCTATGGACCTTTCCTGTGAAGCTTCTACTAGTGTAGTGAGTGTTCTTTTCTCCCCCTGGATGACATTTTTACGGCAGTGTACCCGTTGTGGTAGTGTGCCGCTGAGATAGGCCCGAGAGGGAGTTGGGCCTGTCGAATGAGAGCGAGGCGTGGGTAAGTGAGATGTGGTGATGGGAAAAGGGATAAAGGTGTTAACTGGTGATAAAACTTGACTAATTAAACATTGATTACAGCTGCATAGGAAAACCTCAGCCTATAGGTCTGCTTGTATAGCCTTGCATCCACTTTCCACAAAGCAAATGCTGCATAGATGGGCTCCGTGGCCAGTACAAATCGTACTGATAAATTTGCTGTCAGGTGACGAGAATGAGTACGACTTCGAGGAAGACGATGGCGAGGAATAGGGTCACGTGCTACACTCAAGTTGGCCGTGAAAGATGAATCATTTCCGCATCTTCTAAAGCTTCTCTGATTGTTGATTCCGCCAGTGTGGCGATGTAATAAATGTTTATGTAAGACTTAATTATCGTTGTATGGATCCTGGTGTCAACTGAGATATGGGTAATTTCATGGATTGTCCCAAGCAATCTGTTGAATTACAATTCGAGCCTGTGGATTTCCCTTCGTGGAAATCGAGGTCGTTTCAGATCTATTCCTAACGAACAACATGTCTAGTTTCGACCAATCTGGCAGTAAGCATACATCCCAGTTTTGGTAAACCAGCTAAGTCAGTTGTCCCAGGGTGATGCCAAAGCCCCTCTGAGCCTAGGAAGTTGAGGCTTCTAGTGTTGTTATTGGGACGATCACAATCTTGGAAGTGACAGATGTAGTGATGGCTGACAAGATTAAGGGGTCAATTATAATTGTAACTTGGCCAACAAATAAATGATCATCAAGCGAAGATCATCAAATCAAATTCTATTTAGTTCAGGCCGAAGTGGTGTCCTGCAGGTTTAATTCTCTCCAAGAATAGAAGACTACAGCATGTGCGATGCAAGGAATAAGAAGAAAAACAACTAATGAAGCAGATAGAAGAGGTTTTAAATGAAGTGCATCTAATGTTCCTGCAAAAGCAAGAGTGGTGGGATTAATCTGCATGGAGCACTAAATGAAGTAGCAGCTGTTGCATTTTATACTTTTTGCCTGGCTAGATTGAGATAAATCTTTTGAGTCTAGTTAGGCCATGATTGGACAAAAGTTGTCAAATACAAACGAAAGTGCTACAGTTTAACTTTTCACCACCTTTCCCCAACTAAACGGGGCCAAAATCGGCCAAGCTGGTTTACCGAAAAACGGCTAAGCTAAAATTTCTCTTGAGTCGGCCAAAACCGGCCAAGAGAGTTTCCCAAGATAGGTTGTCTGGACTCAGGAAAGCCATAATGCATAATTGTGTATATTATGTTTCGCGTCGGCAAGACAAAAATTTTCCTTCATGAGCTTATAATTATGCTAAATAATTAATATTTTGGTTGAAACTCTGTATAAGTAGCAGCTAGGATTTCCTAGTTAATTGTCCAATGTATGAAACGCTACAATGAAGCAAGAGGGCCTAGACCAAATTTTACGGGAGGCTAAGAGGTCAACTTCAGCCGCTTTACTTTGACGAAAGTACAAAAGAACAACAGAGAGATCCCCATTTGAATCCGACCAAACCAACCCAACCCAAAATGATGAATGCCGTCAACTTCCAAACATGTGCGTCCATGCATGCATACTCTCCAGCTCGATCGATCGAGTGCGTGAACCCCACTTCACGCACATATCCATTAATTCATCTTCGACGCGCTTTTTCGAGACGCAAAAAGGCAAAAGAATTTTCTTAGTCGTCACTACCCTCACTCACTCAGTCACTCTCTAGTCTCCACGCTATCATTTTTGTAAGTTTCTTGACCCCCTCTTCTCCACAAAATTACCATGGATCCCTCTGCTCTTCACCTATAAATTCGTCTGCTGCTCACCTCTTCCACTACGCCCCCATCACCTAAAGCAAGCTCAGCAGGGCAGGGGCAACGCAAAGCATCGATCGGCACGAAGCCTAGCTAGACGTGCATTGGTACCATGGCGCTCCACTCTGCCGCCGCCGCCGCCGCTCTCTCGGCCCTCCTGCTGCTCTCCTTCTCCGGCCTTGCGCTCTCCGACGACACGCCGCCGCCGTCCACGCCGGTGTCACCGTCGGCCGCGTGCAACGCCACGACGGACCCGAGCTTCTGCCGGTCCGTGCTCCCGCCGCGCGGCAAGGGGGACCTCTACACGTACGGCCGCTTCTCGGTGGCCGAGTCCCTGGCGGGCGCGCGCAGGTTCTCCGCCCTCGTCGACCGCTACCTGGCGCGGCACCGGCACCTCTCGCCGGGCGCCGTCGGCGCGCTGCGGGACTGCCAGCTGATGGCGGAGCTGAACGTGGACTTCCTCACGGCCGCCGGCGCGACGATCGAGAGCACGGACACCCTCCTGGACCCGCAGGCCGGCGACGTGCACACGCTGCTGTCGGCGATCCTGACCAACCAGCAGACGTGCTTCGACGGCCTGCAGGTGGCGGCGTCCGGGTCGTGGTCCGACCGCGGCGGCCTCGACGCGCCCATCGCCAACGGCACCAAGCTGTACAGCCTCTCGCTGTCGCTCTTCACCAGGGCGTGGGTGCCGACGGCGAAGCCGGCGCACGCGCACTCACACAAGGGCGGCGGCGGCGGCGACGGCAATGCCCGGCCGCCGCACCACGGCCACGGTGGCAAGAAGAGCAAGAAGCCCCCGGCAGCGGCGGCGAGGAGGGGCCTGTTCGACGTGACGGACAACGAGATGGTGCGGCGGATGGCCATCGAGGGGCCGGAGAGCACGGTGGCGGTGAACACCGTGGTGACGGTGGACCAGAGCGGCGCCGGTAATTTCACCACGATAGGGGACGCCGTGGCCGCCGCGCCGAAGAACCTCAACGGCAGCACCGGGTACTACGTCGTGTACGTGCTTGCCGGCGTCTACGAGGAGAACGTGGTGGTGCCCAAGCACAACAGGTACATCATGATGGTCGGCGACGGCATCGGCCAGACCGTCGTCACCGGCAACCGGAGCGTCGTCGATGGCTGGACCACCTTCCAATCGGCCACCTTCGGTATGCCATGCATCCTGCTTTATTTGCGTGAAACATGCATGCATGCTCTAATAGCGATTGTCGCCATCATCGTTCCAAATTATAAATCATTATAGGAACCTTGAAAAGTTAATTCATCTCAATTTTAACCAAAATTACAAAGAAAAAAACAAAAAATTATGACATCAAATAGATAGGCTATGAAAATAAAACTAATGAAGAAATTTAATGGTACTTAGTTGGTATCATAAAAGTTATTATATAAATTTACTATTTGGCTCTTAATATTCTTGAAATAACTTTAAATTGGTATGGAGGGATCGGAGTATTTTGTAAATGTTTAGCTCATGAAAAAAGTGACAACTCAAAAATTGATTAAACTAGACTTAAAACTAGCCACGTTGAATATGCACTTTCCTAATTGATCGGATGAGATAGGGGGGCTGAAACCTAAAAAACGCGTCGCTTTTATTTGGTCCCATTCCACAAGGACTCAACAAGAGGATTGTGGTCTCGTCACATCATTAATCGTGCGCACGATCAGACACATGCAAGATCAAATTTTTGCCCTTCAATTCATTAATCGATTGTCTTCTCCTTGCTGCTGATTCATGCATGCAGCCGTGGTTGGGCAAGGATTCGTTGCCATGAACATGACGTTCCGGAACACGGCGGGGCCGGCGAAGCACCAGGCGGTGGCGTTCCGGTCGGGCGCGGACCTGTCGGCGTACTACGGGTGCAGCTTCGAGGCGTACCAGGACACGCTGTACACGCACTCGCTGCGGCAGTTCTACCGCGGCTGCGTCGTGCACGGCACGGTGGACTACGTGTTCGGCAACGCCGCCGTCGTGTTCCAGGGCTGCGCCTTCTACTCCCGCCTGCCGATGCAGGGGCAGAGCAACACGGTGACGGCGCAGGGCCGCAGCGATCCCAACCAGAACACGGGAACCTCCATCCAGGGCTGCTCCCTCCTCGCCGCGCCGGAGCTCGCCGCCAACGCCGCCTTCGCCACGCTCAGCTACCTCGGCCGGCCCTGGAAGAACTTCTCGCGCACGGTGGTCATGGAGTCCTACGTCGGCGCGCTCGTCGACCCCGCCGGATGGATGCCGTGGTCCGGCGACTTCGCGCTCGACACGCTCTACTACGCCGAGTACAACAACACCGGGCCGGGCGCCGACACCAGCCGCCGGGTCGCGTGGCCGGGCTTCCACGTGCTCGGCGACGGCGCCGACGCCGGGAACTTCACCGTCACCAGCATGGTGGTCGGCGAGAACTGGCTGCCGCAGACGGGCGTGCCCTTCACCAGCGGCCTAATTTCTTGAACCAAGCGCGTAACCAAAGCATCACATGATTAATTAATAGCTACTACTCCTCTATATTCTATATCTATGTACTAGTACATGTGTGTTTGTTCAATAACAATTTTAGTCTCCCACGACTAAATAATTGTAAAATTAAGACTGTGAAGCCCTACGCCGCCAGAACTACTGTCGGCTGGCCGGCCACATCCCCTACCGTCCATGGGTGACCATGCGAGAGCCGGCCAGGGGCACGGTGGTTCCATCCAACCAGAACACGGACGATGGCAATGGCCACGGGCCACCGTCGTGGTGTCGCTAGAGGAAGACATCGCACATGCACAGCGGATGTTCGAGCGAATGCCTAACCGTGGCCTGCCAGCGAGGTAACACAACAGGCTTGAATGTCTGAACCGTGGGCTGCCACCTGCGCCGTTTTCTTTTGTTTACAAGGATTACTCGTCAAGTAGATGCACTATTGCTTGCAAGGATTGCTCCTCAAGTGGATGTTTTATTGACTGCAAGGATTGCTCCTCAACTGGATGTTCTGCTGCTACAATCCTGCACATTGCTTTTTATTTATTTTGTTGGATAATTATTTAATTCGCACAACAAAGATAGTCACGTCCTAAATGTTAGTCATTTTCCTGGCATCAATGTATCCATGTTCAATGGCATCAATGCATTCCGGGATTATTTAGTGAGAGGTTTAGAGCTAGGATTATTCAGTTGGATACTCTATCAAAAATTCAAAATCTAATGCCAGGAAATGTTATCTAGCCCATAGTCTTTTTTTTTTAACTAAACAACCTCGTTGTAACGGGAGTAGGAAAAAAAATCATAAAATCACATGGTTTATTGTTTAAATCTAATGTAAAATAGTATCACATCATAATTTTATATAAACTATATGGATCGCACGAAATTAAATACCGACGTTAAAGTAACATTTAATCTAAAAAGTAAAGTTTATGAAACTAACATAGTCATAAAGAGTGCAGCGTCAGAGGCTGAAACTCTATTGTATAGACCTTTTCATGATTCGATTAAGATAATGTTTTCTATCGAAGAAAAAAAATCTCTGATATTTATTTTCTTATAGGCAATAACTCGATGGCAATATTTGAGTGGTGGGCTGGAAAGCAGGCCGGATTTAACTGTTTTTTCTATAAATATTTTTTACATAATATATTTACCATGTTACTTCCTCCGTTTTAAATTATAATTCACTTTTACAATCTCAGGTTTAACCACTCGTCTTATGCAAACATAGTTAAATTCAAATCGTTTTTAAAAAACTTCTAATAATAAAGCAAGTCACGATAAAAAAAATAATATTTTGTATAAATTTTTAAATAAGATAAATGGTCAAAGTTGAGAAAAAAAAGTCAATCGAGTAGGATGCTTGCGACCTGCCTCCTCACCTCTGCCAGGATGCGCTTGTGCCTTGCACGCATGCATGTGGGCTGGGTATGTTGCCGATCAGATGGCAGTCTCTCTCTACATGCAGTTTTTTTTGCCGTTAGTTAAATATCGTGATCCGTTGGAGTGGAGATTAGTAGTTTTTTTTCCGATGATTTGATTTGCCCTCTGAATCATAAGTTTATGTCCTTTCCTACGCTGGCAGTCAAGGATCGTAGTAAGTTTGTTTTGGTACTACCGGGTAGAAGTTGATATTTCGTATGTTGTAGTTGTAGAAATAGAGATAGAGACTAAAGAAGTAAAATGTCTTGACCAGGCAAACAAATGTTGACCTCTCCCTGTCTCCCAGTCCCAGCTGTTGTTTTGCACTGTACTCAGCAGCCAGACAACCACGCAAGCAATGTTGACCATCTCCTTGGTTATCTGAAAATGGAACCATGGAAGACTGCAGGAAACAGTAGTATACCTTTTGAGTGTGTGTCTAAGAAATGACGATCATGTAATCGCCGGGAGGATCGCAGTTTCTAAGAAAATGAAATGAAATCTGTACACCGTCATCAGAAAAGTACACCGTTATCTGGTGATAGGAAAATTGCAGATTTGACTGGAGACCGTCGTGTAGATTCTAGACTTCCCATGGTACACGCTTGGTAAAGACTATTCGTCGTAGTCAACAAAAATCGTCTCCATTTTTTATTTTTTTTTTTGGTGCGGTTGATGAGCTTCGATATATATATATACTCTCTGGGCGATTATACAGAAGGTAGGAGTATTGCATTTCACGTACTGCCCTTTCCCTCGTCGTCAGCCAAGCACAGGTCCAACCAAGCACGAAGCCAGAGCCAGAGCCAGAGCCAGAGCCAGAGTGCCAGAACAAAGGCGATGGCAGTGGCAGCTCCTGTTACCCTTTCCCTCGTCATCATCCTCCTCGCCACCGCAGGCTCAGCCACCATATTCCCCAGAGAAGCCCTGCCAACCAAGTCCGGCTACCTCCCGATCCCTGTGCCCAACGTGTCTCTCTACTACGCCTTCTACGAGGCCACCGACCCGCTGACCCCGCCGGCCTCCACGCCGCTCCTCGTGTGGCTGGAGGGCGGCCCCGGCTCACCTTCCCATGCTCTCCCCTATCTAAGGTAAAGAAATAAGTTTCAAAGAGCCCACCAAATAATTTACACCTGCACTTCTTGATCATATTATATGACTTGTTGCTCCTTGTGATCTAAGAGTCTAATCTTGCAATATATTCAGTTCAAGTATGCTTTTGGTTCCAATCCTATAAATCCCACATAAGCTTTAGGATGAAAAGCTCTCTTGAGCTCTTGTGAGGTCTATCACACTAAGAAGCGGTTGAGAGTACCATTAAAGGAACCAAAGCAAGATTTTCTTTTTTTCAAAAGAATAAAAAACTCTCTAGTAAATGGTTTCACTCTACCAGAGTAAGGGATGAAGTATCTGCTTATCTATTCTATCTTGTTTTTGCATAACCCAAGGTGAAAAAGCTAAAAGCCCCATATAGTTAAGACACAAGATAAGTTTCTGAACCATGCCCAATACTAGAATAGTCTTAGTTTGTATGATGATTTTTTTTAAATTATTACATTGAAAAAGTTCCTGATCCAACATTACCATATTAAAACCACATCTTTGTTTGAGGACAAGCAAAAAGTTAGCTTGAGGGAGTTTGTTGATAGTCACTAACACCCTATTTTACCGTCAACAATTCACCCATAATCAAGGTTAAACCATATGAAATGCAAAGAACTCACTTTGAAACTCACCTAGTTCCACATGTCCTTGAAGAAAAATTGTGTATGCAGGAAAAATGGTGAAAACAAGTAAAAACGAAGCAAACCAAGACGTGTTGGCAACTCAGCTACCACGTGGGAGCCAGAGGGGGGCGACCGCCCTATGAAAAGTGCCAAATGCACTCTGCCACCTCATTGATCCATGTGCCATCCTCCCAAATGGCCTATGGCACGTTGATTCAACATCAACGGCTCAGAAACAAGTCACGAGGATCCGGTGGCCCTACCAATAGGGCGCCCGCTCTGGCCAAACTGGGTGCCACGTCCACAATTCGAGGGAAGGCCCCCAGGAGTCATCCAAGCCATCAAATGAAGTCGGTTTTCATCCAATGGTGATCAAGTGATGTGCCATGGATCGAAAGACTCACATGTCATCCTCCTGGGGGTTGCAAACCGCCAAATCAGGGCACCAACCGACCTTGCAACCGCCATAGAGGAGGAAGGAGGGCCGTGTTGACGGTGGATAAGCTATAAAATTCCACACTCTAACACCGTCAATGGCCTCGGTTCTGATGGAAGAACAACATAACATGAACATATTTTATCTAATAAGTAGTTTCCACTTGTACTATTAGCTTGTGAATGCAGGAAAGATTAAAATAGGACAAAAGTGAGCAGCTGGAGGCCACTTGTATCGGTCATGGTGACCCTAGGCCACTACACTTCAACACAAGGTGTCCAACATCAAATGGAAGAGAGCCAAGGTCCAGGTGGTCCCATGCATGGGTCGGCCGACCCATGTGTGGGGCCCATTGAACCCTGGTGACATGGCACGATCCTCGAGACACTCCACTCAGCTCATTTCCACCTACAGATCAAAGATGTGTTTTCAATCAATGGTGGAAGATCAAAGCACACGAATCAAGGCATGAACCGACAAGAACAAGCAAACCAAGTGTTAACACCAAATTTTGGGCTGGGAGCCGATAGCCGATATCGAAGGAAGATAACCGATCTCGGAAGCAGATTCCGTCTAGCAGAAGGAAGGAGAATAGCCGATTGCACGGAGAATCGGTTATCGGCTGAAGGTGATAGAAGGCGTGCAGCGTCGGTATTGGTGACGTCATCCAGAGTCTGCACTGCCAAGATGCGATCACGATCGGAGTCCGTTATGAAAGGGAAGATGTGACTCCAAGTTACCTTAGATATAGGATAGTTTGTTAGTTTCCTTATCTATTGATGAGTTGCAATTCGACTAGGACTCTATCTACGCTCAGGGTATAAATATAAGCCCTCAGCCATTGTAAAACATACAACAACATCAATACAACACAACTTTCGGCTCCGGCCAACAAACCCTAGAGTCAGTCGAGTCCGGCGAGTTACTTCATCCAGGCTGGGTGTCATCCGGTGGACGCAGGCTTGCTTGTAAGTATCGTCAACCTCCTGTTAAACTATGTCTTTTTAGCGTCATCCGGTGGACGTGGAAGCATGGCAGACCAGGGTCCTTGCTAAGCTCTGTTTCTTTGGCGTCATCCGGTGGACGCGGGAAGCACAGTGAGTCAAGGATGATTCACGCTGGTTTACCCGATCAATCTGTATTAACCATCATCCAGTGGACGAGATACAGATTAGGACGGTTTTCACGCGTGGATTAGTTATCAATTCGTGTTTGTTTTCTTGATTAATCTATTAGTTAATGTCATCCGGTAGACAGGCTATAGATTGAGATGGTTTGCATGCATGGATTAGTTATCGGCTCTAGCTAAATATGGCAATTTAGTTAGATTCATTAAGTTATCAAGATATTATTTGTTGTTTATTGTTTATTTATCAATATAACATCTCTCTGCCCGATCAAGATTGATAGATTTGGCCTTAGATTTACTTGAATCTAATCGTCGTTTATGCTTTCTTATGCCTATTTTACCATGATGATCGGTTCCATGCTTACATCGGCTAATTCCCTATCAATCTTGTTCGTTACATGTTGTGCGTTCGGTGCTAGCTGAGACATAAGTGGTTCTGAGGTTATCGTAAGTCTTATTTTTGTGTCCTTGTTTAAGTTAAACTGAGCGTCATCCGGTGGAACAAGTTTAACCTAAACAAGTTTTCACTAGACTAGACTTGCTTTAATTCAAAGTCTGTTTATGGCTACGCTAGCGTTCGTCCGTGCTTCATGGACCCTGCATCGGCTAAAGAGCCGATTCAGTTATGCTTTCTCGAGTAGATCGTGTATATAGACTTATTTGGATATCAAACGATCTAGCTTTGTTTGCTGAATTTGTTGAAGCCCGCTGGTCCGTTAGACCAGGTGAAAGCAGACTTGGTGAACTTAGCGAAGAGGGTTTGCTAAAGCCGCCGGCCTTCTAGACCAGCTTTAGCCGATCTCTGCTTGTTTGATGCACAGATCAGATCTGTACACATGATCTATTTTCTTTTATACACATTAATTGAATTAGATCGGCTAGCACGTTATTATCTTCATATGAGTATCCTGATAGCCGTTTTACTTCATTATTATACTATCGGTTCATAACATGACGGAATCGGCTTTCTAGACGATCTCCGATTGAATCGGCTCTCTAGAGCCACATAATTGGAACTACCTGGACACACCGGTTAGTTCCGCCTTGTGATTACTGATTACTATTATTTCCTTGTCAATTGCAGGTCAAATTGACTGGCACGCTTGGGTGTTACTGACACTCTCAGACCGGGTTCGAAGCTAGCTGGATCTGCGAGAGCTCTACTGCCTTCAAGGGTCGTTTCCGGCTTCGCTGGTGTGTTGGGCTTAGTGAACCACTTTTTGCGCCAACACAGTTTTTGGCACGCTCGGTGGGACATTCACTGAAGACCATGGCAAAGGGGAAGACTGCGGCTGACGGATCCTCCAGGGATGACAGTGTCCTCAGGGTCAGGGTCGAAGATCTCAGCGAGGAGGACGCGGCCGTGCTGAACAAGATCGTTAAAGAATTCGCCAATGCCTGCCTGCTCTCATTCAGCAAGCAGCGTGATGGCTCTATAGTGAAGAAGAATGCATTCCCAAGGTGGACCATGGACGGCCATTCTGATAAATCTGAAGAGGAGTGCAAGGCCGACCTCAAGCAGATGCTAGAAGAAGCGACCTGGGAGGCCGCCTATTCAGCAGTCGGTCATCACCATAAATCCTTCCTGCAAACATTCTATAACATCATGAAGACCGTTCTCAAGCGGCAGGATTGGGTTTCTTTGGGCCCAGTTTACTTCAACATACCCGCAGAAGATGCAGATCCGAAAGCAGCGGCAGGGACCTCCAATTCCTCACCGCAACAGCCGAGCCAGCCGAAAACACCAGTGCAGGGTGTCACTGCGGCCGGTTCGGCTCAAAAAATAGCAGCTTCCCCCAGATTATACAAAGATCATACTCCGGAGGAGCTCACCGCTTTCATGCAGGCCACTGGGCAGACGGTGAACTCGATGAACTCATCAGTAGTGAACCCGACGGCTAGAAATACGCCGGCGGCAGACACGGCCAACCCAACTCCTGGATACCATGAGGGGATCACATATCAAGACCTTCAGGCAGCGCCACATCCGGGGTATGCCCAGACGCCCAACAACCAGCTGCTAGAGCAGATGAGTGCCATGCTCCGTGATACGTTCAGGTTTGCAGCCGAAGACCGGGACTGGAATCAAGTATAGACGCCCTTACCCCGAGTGGTACGACCGAGTGACGCTACCGTCCAGGTATCGATTGCCTGACTTCTCCATGTTCAGTGGGCAAGACGACATCACCACCATGGAACACATCAGCCGTTACCTGACCCAGCTCGGTGAAGCTTCATATGAGGTAGCTCATAGGGTCCGGCTCTTTCCGCTATCACTGACAGGGCCGGCGTTTAGCTGGTTCGCATCTATGGAGCCTGCCTCGATTCAAGGTTGGGAAGATCTGGAGACCAAGTTCCATAATTACTTCTTCTCTGGCACTGGGGAGAAAGACATTACAGATCTCACCAACATGCGCCAAAGGCCGAATGAACTTGGATCGGCTTTCATCAAGCGGTTCAGGGAGACCAGGAACATGTGTTACTCCTTGAACCTGAACGACAAACTAACTCGCCAAGATAGTGGTCAGTGGATTGCTCCCACACGTCCAAGAAAAACTGGTGGGCACCAACTTCAACAGCATCAGCGAGGTGATGCAGAGGGTGGCCGCATTAGAGCAGCAGGCCCAGAGCTTCAAGAAGGAATCGAAATACAAGCAGTCGGCCTACGTCTGTAATTCTGACTCAGAAGATGGGGAGAATGAAGAAGTGGCTGCTGTTGAGCTCAAATGGGGTACAAAGCCCATGGCCGTGCCGAAGGGTTGGAGCGCGGAAGATCAATACGACTTTGACACACGCAAGCTGGACAAGCTCTTCGACCTGCTAGTCAGTGCGGGCCACATCACCTTCCCGGCTGATTACGTTAAGCCGTCTCCTGAAGATTTGCAGGGAAAACCATTCTGCCAGTACCATGGCCTCACCTCACACTCCACAAACAACTGCTGCAATTTCAAAGCAGCAATCCAGAATGCTATTAGGCGCGGCCTGTTGAAATTTGAGGCCCCTCCCAAGGGGAAGATGAAGATCGACAAATTCCCATTTCCGAAGGGGCAGAACATGGTCCAGATCGCAAATCCTCTGACCAAGGTAAAGGTGTTAACCTCCAAATGGGCCAAGAAGAACTCCTCAGTTGATACCGATGCACAAATCACAGCTGAGGAGCTAGCGCTGATCAAAAGGAGGGAGCAGAATCAAAGGCAGCTGGAACAGGGACAGTCCAGCAGCACCAAGAGCAGGAGGCCCACTCACCAGCACCTTCTGAATAAATGGCGACGACAGAAAGAGAAAGATCATCAGAGGCAGCTGCAGCGCGAAGAAGAGGAGTACCGCAGATGGCTCCGCAAGGAAGAAGAAGCGCGCTATCACGAAGAAATGGTTCGCCACCGGGAAGGTGAGGAGGATCACTGGCATTGCCCATTCTTCCGACACTGCTGGAACGAAGGCTTGAGATTGCCGACGCTGCGCAACTGTCCAGAATGCAGCGATCAGTACCGAGAGTACAGGCAGTCCCAGGTCAACCGCCGGTCCGTGCACCAGAGACTGGGGAGTCCCCATAGCCCGCGGGATCGGCGTGAAAAAAGGGACCTTGCGCGATCGGCTTGATGAGGCGGTAGTTGAACGCCGACAGCCGGTTTGGCAAGAGAACCAGTGGTGCCCGGGGGATCTAACTAGAAGCCAAATGCGCCGGGTGCAGCGGCTCAGGAACAGAGAGCTCCAGGCTGAGGGGCGCGCCAAACAGGTGTGGCGCGAAAAGCCTTCACAAAATAATGGAAAGGCTGTAGCCGATGCACAGATGGTGTTTGTGCTGCCTGCAGAATTCAGAGCTAGGAAGTACGATACCGATTTCGACTCAGACGATTCGGGATCAGAAGAAGGAGTGGCCAAGTTAGTGCTCGCACAGCAACCTACTTTTGATAAGCCGGCCAAGAATCGACATCTGAAGGCCCTCTATCTCAAAGGTTATGTCGACGGCATGCCCATGACGAAGATGCTGGTGGACGGCGGCGCCACTGTCAATCTCATGCCCTACACTACATTCCGCAAGCTAGGCAAGGGTCCCGATGATCTAATAGAAACTGATCTAATGCTCAAGGATTTCGGGGGCAATTCTTCCAACACTCGGGGGGCAATTAACGTTGAATTGACAGTGGGGAAGAAGACACTGCTTACTACCTTTTTCGTGATCGACAGTAAAGGTGCCTACAGCTTTGCTGCTCGGACGCGACTGGATTCATGCCAACTGCTGCGTGTCATCCACCATGCATCAGTGCCTTATTCAGTGACATGGCGATGAAGTCGAAGTAGTCCCGGCCGACGACTCGGTCAGCATGGCAACGGCGGATGCCACATACTGGGAAGCTGGGGATCATGATTGTTTCTCTGGCAAAGCTTGGGAAGGTGGCTCCATCAAGGTCAGCGATGAGAGTCAACAGCCGATCAGGGCAATCGGCTCTGAGTCTTTTTATTAAATGGAGAATCCGATCGATGGCACAGAGGGTAAGTTGGGGCAAGGATTCACGTCGGCCGACAAGCTCGAAGAAGTGGATGTTGGACCCGGCGACAGGCCAAGGCCGACATTTATTGCCGCCAAGTTAGACCCGGAGTTCAGGCAGGAGCTGATTCAACTGCTGAAGGAGTACAAAGATTGCTTCGCCTGGGAATATTATGAGATGCCTGGATTGGACAAATCTATTGTTGAGTACAGGCTACCCATCAAGCCAGGGTTTCGGCCACACAAGCAGCCTCCACGTCGTTTTAGAGAGGACGCTCTACCCGACATTAAGGCCAAAATCATGAGGCTGTTAGAAGCCAAGTTCATTCGAGCTTGCCGATATGCTGAGTGGATATCGAACATCGTCCCCGTGTATAAGAAAAATGGTAAATTGCGAGTCTGTATTGATTTCAGGGATTTAAATAGAGCTACACCAATGGATGGCTACCCTATGCCAATAGCCGATATGTTGGTAGACTCGGCTGCTGGGCACCAGGTTATTAGCTTCATGGATGGCAATGCTGGTTATAATCAAATTTTTATGGCTGATGAAGACATCCCGAAAACTGCTTTCAGGTGCCCTGGTGCGCTTGGTTTGTTTGAATGGGTGGTCATGACGTTTGGTTTGAAGAATTCCTGGTGCAACCTATCAGAGGGCTATGAATTATATATTTCACAAGTTGATCGGCAAAATCGTTGAAATCTATATAGATGACGTGGTGGTGAAATCCAAGAGCAATAAAGATCACCTGGCTGATTTGAAGGCCACTCTGGAGTGCACAGGGAGACATGGTTTGAAGATGAATCCTAACAAATGTGCGTTCGGCGTGTCGGCTGGCGAATTTCTGGGATTCATGGTCCACCGCAAAGGGATAGAGATCGGCAGCAAGAGTAAGAAGGCGATCGATGAACTTGTACCTCCAACCAATAAAAAGGAATTGCAGTCTTTGCTTGGTAAGATTAACTTTATCAGAAGGTTCATCGCCAACTTGTCAGAGAAGGTACTGCCGTTCTCACCATTGTTGAAGCTCAAGAATGATCAAGAGTTCAAATGGGGTGACGTGCAACAGAAGGTTTTTGACGAAATCAGAGAATACATAAAGACTCCCCCTGTCTTAGTACTGCCACGGACAGGGAAGCCTTTTAAGTTGTACGTGACTGGCCAAAAGCCATACCATTGGATCGGCCCTTTTTCAAGAGTTTGAAGGGAAAGAGAGAGAAGTTTTCTACCTGAGCAGGCGGCTCCTTGACCCTGAGACAATATACACACCGACCGAGAAGCTGTGCTTGTGCCTATTCTACTCATGCACTAAGTTGAGGCACTACTTGCTTGCCTCAGAGTGTGTGGTGGTGTCCAAGGAGGATGTCATCAAACACATGCTTTCGATGCCTATTCTAAATGGTCGGATTGACAAATGGATCCTGGCGCTCTCAGAGTTTGACTTGAGGTTCGAATCGGCTAAGGCAGTCAAAGGCCAGGCGATAGCCGATTTCATCACGCAACATCACGGAGGATCGGCTAATGTAACGGATATAGCGCCATGGACTATGTTCTTCGACGGCTCTTCGTGCAAGCAAGGTGGTGGCGCCGGAGTAGTGCTCATCTTACCGCGGGGCGTGCGTTTTGAGTATGCTTTCCAGATCGGGCCGATTGTCACAAACAATCAGGCTGAATATGAAGCCGCGTGGAAAGCTTTTCAGCTTCTGCATGAAGCAAAAGCCGATGCACTTGAAGCATTTGGCGATTCACAACTAGTCATCAACCAATTGCTCGGCTTGTATGAATGTAAAGACGACATACTCAGAGGCTACTATGATCAGTGCTAGGCTCTCATCAAGAAGTTTATGACGGTATCTCTCTGTCACATCCCCAGGGCCCAGAACCAGGAAGCTAATCGGCTGGCGCAGAACGCGTCGGGTTATCGGCCGATGCAGGAAATTTGTAACAGCGAGCAATCAGCTGATGACTGGAGGGGCGAGATAGCAGGTTACCTGGCAAATCCTTCACAACGGGTCAACAGAAAGCTAAGGTACAAAGCCACCAAGTATGTGTTGCTGGATGGTCAGTTGTATTACAAGACTGTTGAAGGAGTGCTGCTCAAATGCCTAGGGACAGAGGAATCAGTGAAGCTGATGAGCGAAGTACACGATGGAGTCTGCGGTGCACATCAATCAGCTCACAAGATGAAGTGGATCATCAGGAGGACTGGTTACTATTGGCCTATGATGCTGGAAGATTGTTTCAAATATTATAAAGGGTGTCAAGAATGCCAAAAGTTTGGAAATATACAAAAGTCTCCAGCCTCTGCTATGAATCCTATAATTAAACCATGGCCGTTTAGAGGATGGGGTATTGATCTAATCGGCCAAATCTACCCACCATCGAGCAAGGGTCACAAATGGATCTTGGTGGCGACTGATTACTTCACCAAGTGGGTAGAAGCCATTCCTTTGAGGAATGCCACTTCAGCTAACGTGATCGAATTTGTAAAGGAGCACATTATTTACAGGTTTGGCATACCTCAGACGATCACAACCGATCAGGGGACAATGTTCACTTCAGAGGAGTTTATAACCTTTGCTGATGACATGGGCATCAAGATTTATAATTCATCGCCGTATTACGCTCAAGCCAACGGACAAGCAGAAGCCTCCAATAAAATTTTGATCAAGGTCATCAAGAAGAAGATTGAGCAGAACCCCAGAAAATGGTATTTGCATTTGAGCGAGGCACTACGAGCATATCGCATGGCACAGCATGGATCGATCAAGGCTTCACCTTATGAGCTAGTCTATGGACACACTGCCATCTTGCCATGGGAGATTCAGTCCGAGACACGACGTGTCACGTTGCAAAACAAGCTTACAGCCGGTGAATACAAAGACATTATGATGGACAGTTTAGAAGATTTGCACTGTCATCGGCTTAGGGCTTTGGAATACATTGAAAAGAACAAGGTACGAGTGGCCAAGTATTACAACACTAAGGTAAGAAGCAAGAGCTTCACCGAATCAGAGCTAGTATGGAAAGTCATTCTGCCTATTGGTACCAAAGATAGCCGATTCGGTAAATGGTCGCCAAACTGGAAAGGCCCGTATCGTGTGGTGGAATGCGCTCCGGGTAACGCTTACATCCTTGAAGACTTGGAAGGGCAGAGACTCGCCAGAGCCATCAACGGGAAGCATCTGAAGAAATACTACCCTAGCATTCCAGTTGGAGGATAATAGCCGATTCATGTGAATCTGCCTCTAACAGCCGATGCCGTGCAAGCGGGTCGCCTTCAGGACAAAATGGCCTGACATCGTAGTAACGAGTCGCCCTTAGCACAAACAGCCGATGCGGTAAGCATCGCCTTTAGAATAAAAATATATAAAATAATAAAAGCAAAATATTCAGTCTTGCAAATTGGATTGTTTCGGGCATAACGTGTTCAGAAGTATCATATACATCAGAATGCCTAATACAATCTAGTTTGGATTATTGACGCCATCCCAGATCACGTCCTCGGCATCGACGGACACGGAGAGACCGTCGGCATGCGGGGCGAAAGCGGCCATCAGCGTGCCGAACTCCTCCATTTCTTGGCCTGCCCGGATCCCCAGTTCGACGTTCTCCAGCACGATGCCGGAGTTGATCTAGGCGGCGGCCAGAGCTCCCGCGGCACCGTGGACGGACGCCGCTCATCGCCACTTGGCGAACGCGGTGGTGCACTTCCGCAAGCTGCTCCACCTGCGTTTGCCCCCGCGCGCGGAGGACGTCGGTGACGTTCGCCGCAGCCACGCGCAGTTCGTGCAGCTGCGCCGTCAGAGCTGCATAAACAAGGAAGGTCAGTGATTGGAAACGCGCCATGCACACAGTTGGACAAAGCGGGAGATTACCTACCACGGTGGCCTACGACTCCGTGAGGTTGGCCCGCGCCTCCGCCAAATCAATACTGGCGGCAACAAGAGTGACGGCTTGGTCCTCGTTCTTCTTGTCCAGCCGGCCGGCCTCTTTGGTAGCCTCGGAGTAGAGGTTGCGGTACCGTACCATCTCATGGTGGAAGTGGCGGCCGTCGGCGGCGGTGTAGGAGTCGCGAGAACTCGAAGGATGACCCCGAGTTCGATTTCGCTCCGGAGGTGGTGCTGCGAGCCGGAGCATGAGGGAGGTTCGGTTGTGGCGCCGTGCGACGCACCGCGGAACTGGCGCCAATCGGTGCGCCGAAAGGAAGATGGAGCGGGGGACGTTGGCTGAAAGGGACCATCAGATCAGGCACCGAGACTTAGCCAGATTTAAAGATCGAAGAAAAGGGAGAATAAGATACCTGCTATGGACTCCCTGTCCGCTAACTTGCATCATACGCCTGATTGGAGCCCTTACAGGAGCAGAGGGCCCAGCGGCGTCACCAGCGGCGGAGGTTCCCGGGGCGACCGTCCCAGTTACAGGAACGGCGTCACCATCCGCCGGGGCTGCCCGAGGAGGATCAGCGCCGGGGGTAGGGGTGTTCAGGCCAGGCTAAGGAGCCAGCAATACCGCTGACGAAAGGTGGCTGGTGACTGCAGAAACAGATCAAATCAGATAGAAACAGCGAGGAGATGGTAGGCTAACGGTTGAACTTACCCTAATGTCTGTTCGATTCGGGCGACGCTGGCCCAGATGCGGCGGATGCTCCGTTCCATTTCATCGCCATCGGCGAGCTCAGACGCCGGGCGCTTCCCATGGTCTCCATCGCCGGCCATGGTCTTGAACAAGGATTGAGAGAGCGGAAACGAAATGGATACAAGGAGGCGGCAGGAGAGTTGGTCGGCGAGACGGATACGATGGCGTGTGATATTGCCTCAAGCCTGCCAACTATTTATAAGACAACACGGGTACCGAGGCGGTTTCTTTGGGAAGTGAGACGGCACGGCGGATTTTACGGTTGCAGTTAATCCACGTTTCTTGAATCCGGAATAGTTACCAAATCGAGGAGACGAAGCGCCGCCATCAATGGTCGCACACCGATCGGTCCTATTGTGAGTGCCCACAAGCCGATTCGTAGTGAATCAGGCTGAGGGGTTAATTCTAAAGGAAAGCAGAACAAAGCCGATGCTACCTGGACCGATGCTAAGAGGCACGCCCGAAAGTCGATTCGTATGCAGAACGGGTCAGGCTGAGTAATCAATTCTAAGGTACAAAGCAGTTCGAAAGCCGATTCGCATGCAGAAATATATCAGGCTGAACAAAGTCAGTGCGACACAAGATAAAGCCGGTATTAAGATGTAAAATCTAAGGCAGATCAGACTAAATTGTCAAATTCATGATGGACAGCGCGAAGACAGAGTTGCAAATAGAAAAGAGCATGCCAAGCAGTACACCCATCATATTACAAAGATAATAAGAACCGAATCAGTTCTATTAATTCGGCACGGAGCGCGTGGCCAGCCTGCAGCAGTTGTTGATCTCGGTTTTCAGTAAACTGCAACAAGTTTAGGCGTTGGCATGTCTTTCTGTCTGCAACGGCCAAACTGCTGATTTCCTTCTTTTTCTGGGAGAGCTCGATCGTGCTGGTGGAGATGATGATTTCGCGCTCACTGATAGCCGACTCAACTGCTTCCAATTCTTTTCTCAGCTGGTCTCGCCTTGTTTTCAATGTCTCCAGTTCTGTTTCGGCCGTGCTGATGGAGGATTTGAGCAACCTGGCTCGATCGGCTAATCCGGTGGCCTCTTGTCTGTTGATCGATTTGTTGCTCCTTAGCTGTTCAAGCTCTGCCAAGTTCTTGTGAGCAGTGATAATCCCTGATGCTGTAACTTTAAGATCATCAAGTCTTTGCAGGGACTTCAAGGCTGACAGATTGGGTTGCTGCTGGACGAGTTCCATTATTTGATCAATCAGATCGGGATTCGAGGCCAGAGCAAGTAGATCACCCTCTAGATGGGGTAATAGTGCACTTAGCCGATTGTTGAAATCTGGCTCTGAAAGTCTCTCGGAGGAGGAGGCCAGTTCGTCTTTATCACAGAACTCTTCTATATCAAATGAAAAGCTAGGAGACAGAGGCTTCGGTGCCTACAGTACATACATTCTCTCATCAAAAAAAGATACAATATAGATTAATTGTTTTCTGGCAGAGATGGGATACCTGAATGGGGCCTGAAGGTTGTAGGGTTGATGCCGATACTGTTTGTTCGACTAAAGCAGTTGTGTCTTTTGCGGCATGCGGATCCTCGGTTGTCACTGCCTCAGGTAGTTGGGTTTCTGCAAACCAGAAGTAAGAGCAGTATGGAAGCAAGGATAATTGCTAACAGCCGAATAGGAGTTACCTGGATTCCTCTCAGGGGGCAACTCCTCTTCTTCAAGGTTTGCCCAGATTTCTTCAGAAGGGCTGTTCGGCTATATTTTTGAAAAGAAGATTTGGTCAATCAGGACATTTAAGAAAGAAAAGCCCAATGAGTAGTACCTGAGTTTTGGCTCTTTCTTCCTGGATCCCTTCTTCTTGAGCAGCCGATCCCTCATGGCTGGTAGATTCTGGTGGTTCTTCGGCCTGTTTCTCTCCCAAGGTACCTTGAGTTGGTTGGGGATTCACCTGATAGAAAGCCGATTTAAGAGTCGGGGCGTACTGCAGTAAAGGAAGATGCTACTGGGTACCTGAATTTTTCTTATCGATCGGCGTTTCTTGGGAGTTTGCTTTTGAAGCTGAGATGCAGCTAGTCATTTTGAAGCAGAGGGGGAGGTCAGTACAGCAGGGCCTAGCATTAGTTGTCTCAGCGTCGGTGCTCGGGAGCCTAGCCTCGCTGTCGGACAAGGAGGATAGTATTCCACTCGCTCTGGTGGATTGGATGATGGGTCCTGCGAGAAGTATCTGTTAAGTAACATGTTTGAATAAAGCCGTTTTTATTGGAATCGGCTGAGAACACTTACTGCTCGGGGAGATTGGAAGTTTGGATCCAGGGCTCTGCATTTGTCGTGGACGGTTTGGCAGAACAAGTGAGCGTGCCATTGTTGCCACCAATCGTCAAAACTTTGATGAGCGATGCAGATTTGATTCCATGGTTTCGGTGAGAATACGGGCAGGTTTGCTCCTGAGTTGAAAAATTCTGTCCAGCCTGAAGGTGCTCTGTAATGTTCTCCCTGGGGTTCAAGGTATTCAAAAAGGGGAGCCGAGGGGGCAATTGGCCGAAACCTAGCTGTCTTGCTGCTATGTTTGGGTGATAGAATTCATAAGAAGGATAGCTAGTTGCCTTGCCGCTTGCACTCCGAAGGTGCTTGAAGTCTGCTGGCAAGGCACAGGGTTTGATGATTGCAGTTCAAGATACTGATAGCCTTGTCATCAGAGCACCCATTGTTGAATTTGAAGCTGGAGGGCGCTGGAAATTCATCTTCATCTTCGTAGGGGAACCAGGTAGTAACATTTGGTCCCAAGCCCCTGTATAATGTTTCCAGCATGTTGCCCTTTGAGGTTGAGATGGTTATGGCAGAGGCAGCTTCACCAAAACTTTGACAGCCTCTGGTTTTTGGGTCCTCCTCCTCTGAATACTCAGTGGATGGAAAGTTGAGGCCTTGGAGTTGTGTTCTTACCAGCTTATGCAGATACAGGTTGAGCCATAACTGTACTAGCCACCAAGGGCCTGTTATGCATTGCACTTCTTCACCTATAATCAAGGAACTGAATACCCGGCTCATAAGCCTGTATGCTGCACCCAACAAGAGTTTGCCCAGTGGGATGGAGTGTCCTTGAGCTAGTTTCTCTGCTAAGACCCGATAAGGATATGCTGGCCCAGCAGTGGCACCACAGAACACGAACCTCTCAAGCCACATGGTCAAGAATGCGACGTGTTCTTTCTCGCTGACAGAAGAGGAGTTTTTCTGGTGGTGTTGAATATAGCCACTCCACCCTTTGTATGTGTCCAGTTTTGGGAAGTACGGGTCTTTCTTGCCGCTGGAGCAGAGATCCCAGAAGTCATATGATCCAGTAATCTGGAGCCCAGTGAGCATATGGATATCACCCAAGGTGATGGTTTTGGGACCATCTCCGAATACAAAAGCATTCAAGGAGTTGGACCAAAAATGACTGGCGGCAATCAGGAGCGGCTCATTCTTTGCCATCTCTGATAATGATAGGTCAAGACATTGGCTCAGATGGCGCATCTTCCAGTCCGCGCGCTTCTTCGCCGCGACGCGACGGAACTAGTTCCTCCACCCAGCAGGTGCGCTTGGCCAGTTTCTGAAAGATTTGGCCCAGGAAGAGGCGTCCATCATGGAGCTTCGGAATAGGAACTGGTTGGTTTCTTCAATGATGAAGTCTTTGGGGATCGGATCACCCATCGGGCCCAGATAGTAGGTATCGGGGATGTCCTTCAGTGGAATCAGAATATCATCCCTCAGCACCTGGATTTGAAATTCGTACTTGGTGAGGTTGAAGAGGGATTCACGAATCAGGGGGCGGATCGATGAAATTGATACCTCAGGGACCTCGGAAGGAGTCGCCATTAGCTCGGGGGTGATTTGACGGCGACGAATCGAAGCTGGCGGCGGCAAATCGAAGCTAACGGTGGCGGATTGAAGCCTGTGGCGGAAGTTGCGACGGTTTAGGGTTTCGTTTTGGTGCGAAAGTTTGAAGTGCCGAGAGGGAAGCTGCGGTTTGGCTATTTGAAGGCTCAAGCGCTAATTTCGGAATAAACCAGTTTATTCCAAAATTGGGGGGCATGTGTTAACACCAAATTTTGGGTTGGGAGCCGATAGCCGATACCGAAGGAAGATAGCCGATACCGAAGGAAGATAGCCGATCTCGGAAGCAGATTCCGTCCAGCAGAAGGAAGGAGAATAGCCGATTGCACGGAGAATTGGTTATCGGGTGAAGATGACAGAAGGCGTGCAGCGTCGGTATTGGTGACGTCATCCTAGAGTCTGCACTGCCAAGATGTGATCATGATCGGAGTCCGTTATGAAAGGGAAGATGTGACTTCAAGTTACCTTAGATATAGGATAGTTTGTTAGTTTCCTTATCTATTGATGAGTTGTAATTCGACTAGGACTCTATCTACGCTCGGGGTATAAATATAAGCCCTCAAGCCATTGTAAAACATACAACAACATCAATACAACACAACTTTCGGCTCCGGCCAACAAACCCTAGAGTCAGTCGAGTCCGGCAAGTTACTTCATCTAGGCTGGGTGTCATCCGGTGGACATAGGCTTGCTTGTAAGTATCGTCAACCCCCTGTTAAACTATGTCTTTTTAGTGTCATCCGGTGGACATGGAAGCATGGCAGACCAGGGTCCTTGCTAAGCTCTGTTTCTTTGGCGTCATCCGGTGGACGCGGGAAGCACAGTGAGTCAAGGATGATTCACGCTGGTTTACCCGATCAATCTGTGTTAACCGTCATCCGGTGGACGAGATACAAATTAGGACGGTTTTCACGCGCGGATTAGTTATCAATTCGTGTTTGTTTGCTTGATTAATCTATTAGTTAATGTCATCCGGTAGACAGGCTATAGATTGAGATGGTTTGCATGCATGGATTAGTTATCGGCTCTAGCTAAATATGGCAATTTAGTTAGATTCATTAAGTTATCAAGATGTTATTTGTTGTTTATTGTTTATTTATCAATATAACATCTCTCTGCCCGATCAAGATTGATAGATTTGGCCATTAGATTTACTTGAATCTAATCGTTGTTTATGCTTTCTTATGCCTATTTTACCATAATGATCGGTTCCATGCTTACATCGGTTAATTCCCTATCAATCTTGTTCGTTACATGTTGTGCGTTCGGTGCTAGCTGAGACATAAGTGGTTCTGAGGTTATCGTAAGTCTTTTTTTTGTGTCCTTGTTTAAGTTAAACTGAACGTCATCCGGTGGAACAGGTTTAACCTAAACAAGTTTTCAGCTAGATTAGACTTGCTTTAATTCAAAGTCTGTTTATGGCTACGCTAGCGTTCGTTCGTGCTTCATGGACCCTGCATCGGCTAAAGAGCCGATTCAGTTATGCTTTCTCAAGTAGATCGTGTATATAGACTTATTTGGATATCAAACGATCTAGCTTTGTTTGCTGAATTTGTTGAAGCCCACTGGCCGTTAGACCAGGTGAAAGCAGACTTGGTGAACTTAGCGAAGAGGGTTTGCTAAAGCCGCCGGCCTTCTAGACCAGCTTTAGCCGATCTCTGCTTGTTTGATGCACAGATCAGATCTGTACACATGATCTATTTTCTTTTATACACATTAATTGAATTAGATCGGCTAGCACGTTATTATCTTCATATGAGTATCCTGATAGCCGTTTTACTTCATTATTATACTATCGGTTCATAACATGACGGAATCGGCTTTCTAGACGATCTCCGATTGAATCGGCTCTCAGAGCCACATAATTGGAACTACCTGGACACACCGGTTAGTTCCGCCCTGTGATTACTGATTACTATTATTTCCTTGTCAATTGCAGGTCAAATTGACTGGCACGCTTGGGTGTTACTGACACTCTCAGACCGGGTTCGAAGCTAGCTGGATCTGCTGAGAGCTCTACTGCCTTCAAGGGTCGTTTCCTGGCTTCGCTGGTGTGTTGGGCTTAGGAAACACTTTTTACTGCCAACACCAAGCACATAGCCATGCTCTATGTCAGGTGGGGACCCTGGTGGTGGGCCTACCTTGCCATAGGGTGGTCCGCCGACCCTCCTTGGTGGGTCCAGGCCACCGCCTCAGTCCACCGACCTTCTGCATGCTTCCCACAGTGCTGATTTCACCACTACCATCCATCTTGAGGCGGTTTTGAGGCGGTTGATCCAAGGGAGGAGAATGGAGGAGCGCGCGGATCGTTGACGTGGCACCTCTCCACTTCCCCATATAAATAGAGGCTGCCTCCGCCCCTTCAAGACACACAAGAGACACAGGAAGTAAGGAAGAGTCATGTTCCACTCCTTAGTAGTAGTATTAGTCTGGTTTGGGAGTTAGAGTTGAGTCGAGCTAAGCTCGGGGTCTCCGGAGTCGTCTGTTGGAGAGTCTGGTATAGCTCTTATACCTTTCCTTTGTAAGACTTTACCTTTATCAATATATTATCTTTACTTTACTTTACTTTACTGAGTCTTTACTTAGTACTTTACTATTTATTATAGTATTGTTGTGTCTTATCTTAGCATTATAGTATGTTATACTAGATTGTGATCCTGTAAACATCTATTGTGGGCTGTTCATCGCCTGTCATAGGGTGCTTTAGTTGCTTTGTACACAACTAGAGTAGTGAGAGTTAGTGTAAGCGTGGTGCTTATACTATATCTTGCCTTTGATTGCTGCTTGTCCCACGGATTGTTTGTGGGTACTAGCAGATGGTGACTGCCCTGTCTAGTCTTAGCATCTCACCACGTGTTTTAGGCAAGTTCTTAAAAGGTAGGCTCCCATAAGAGTATAGCCGCTTCGGGTAGAGGTTATATCTTCTATTGTCTCGGACCATCCCTGGCACTTAAGAAGTAAGGTATCAATCTAGTTAATTCATCTATCTGTTAAGGTTAAGTTCACAGGAGTAAAGTAAGAGTCATAGGAGTTCTAAACTCACTCATTGTCCTCCCACCTAGCTATACTCTACTAGTTATCTTTAGTTATCCTAAATCTTGTCTTGTCTCTGTGTCACTATATTTCCTCTATATTGATTTACCCCCTATCACTAGTTGGTTGCTAATTTGCAATTGACTTAAGGATCTCTCTTTATTAACATTCCTAGCACCGCTTTCCTTTGCGATGAAATAAATAACGATACCTTGAAATACTCCCGGGTGAAGTGCTACAGCGGTATATTCTGTGCGCTTGTGGAATTATCCAATAGACTTAAGAAATACCATCAGGCACTTCTGACGTCGTTATCAGAGATAGCCTAACACCCTGTCTCTAGTGATTGCGCTAAGAAGTGTCAACAGGCCGTTGGATGCAAGGCGGTGCATCCAAGGGGGCGCCCGCCCTGCCTCTTCGCGCCATCGACCTTCAGGACCCCTACAAGTATCCCTTGAGCTCTCCTACACTATAAATAGGACCATTTTCCACACTTGTAAGCAGAAAACCACTAGAGAATCACTAGAGATTTAGCTCAGAGTTAGAAGTAGTTCCTCTCTCTCTAGTGAAGCTCTACTCGTAGGAATAGTGCTAGCTAGAGAAGAGTAGAGTAGTGAGAGAGAAAGTCGGGAGAAGGAGGAAGTCTGTGGAGGAGTCGGGCTTGTCGGTGACCTCTTCTGCAGTGTTCTTCACTCTTATTGGTAATAAGTGTAACACCCCTGGTGTTACTGTAACTCAAACCGGCCATGTCATCATGTGCATCTGCAAATCATCCCGTATAAAAACCTTTTTACTATACATTCACTAAAATAAGTTTTATTTCAAATTGTGATTGTACATAGGTAACTTAGAGTGATTTTATGATATAAATGCTTGTTTGAGTGTGTTTCTCTAGATCCAATTGGAAAATAAAAAGAACATTTATAAACCCTAGATCGGACCCAAAACCCTAAATTAAAAACTAAATAGAATTAGGGGTTGGGCCTTAAACAAAAGTTGTAAAGCTTTAAAGGATGAGCAACTTCTATTTGGGGAAATTTTTAAGTTATTAAGGATAATTTCAAATAAAACCCTAATCTATGCGTTAAAGTTTAAATTTGAAATACAAATTCAATAACTGGCAAGAATCTGGTGATAGTTCCTTAATAAATTTTTTAGATCTTTTAAAATAGAACAACTTTCATTTTTGAATATTTTGAAGTTATGCAGTGGAAATTCAAATTAACCTCAAATCAATGCTTTAAAATTTAATTTTGAAATGCTATTTCAAAAACTATCAAGAATCTGATCAAACTCTATTAATGAAAGTTGTAGAGCTTGACAAGTAGAACAACTTTTGTTTTTGCAGATTTTCATGTTGTTGAGAAAACTTTTGAGAATTGGACTAAATTTGAAATGAAAATCAAAATCCATCTTTACCCCCTTTTGAATTATTCAAAATCCATTCAAAATTTGAACTTAGTTCAAAAGCCAAAGTTGTTTAGAATTAAATTTTCTACAACTCTTGTTAAGGACATTTTTCAAGTTTCTATGTAAAATAAAAAGTAATTGTACCACAACAATTTTTGGGGGTTACTGCTACAGTTACCGACCCCTACCCCTTTCCTGCGCGAGCGCAGGCGCGCGTGCCGCGCCGCACGCCGGCGCTACTAGGGCCGGCCGGGGCCTGGTGCCGATGACGCTGTGATCGTGGGGGCCCCGGAAGCCTGTCGAGCCCGTGATTCCTTCTCCTCCAGCCCCTATTTAAGCAACCGGCCGCTCCCTCTCTTCTCCTTCTTCTTGGTCGCCGGTGACCTCTCTCGGTTCTCGTCCAAAATTCGTCACTCTCGCTCCACCATTATCCCCTCCATCACCCAGATAGCTTCTGCTCTTCTTCGCGCATCGATTGAGCCCGACTGTGTCCCTGTTCGTCGTCGGAATCGACTGCATAGCTCAGTCTTCTTCCTCGTGACCAACGGAGCACCACCGCATTCGGTTCGCGGTGACCAGCCCTCTGTGGCAGGTTCCCACTCGAACCACCCCTTGTTTCTGATTCCCTATGCCCTCTTGATGCTCATGCTTGTGTCCTTTTCCCATTGAAGCACAGCTCACGTCGGAACACGGATCTCGTCGTCGGAGCGTCCTGCCAGTGGTCACTGCTCTCGTCGGCGAGCGTCCTCTGGTTCTTCCCTATCCCAACCGGCGTCCGCAGAGGATGCGGGGTGAGCTCCTGGAACTTTTAGCACCCTCCTTTTGAATGTTACCTTACTAGTTTCATTGGGACGTGGGACGCCGGCGAGTTGCCTGCCATTCGGGTCGCCATGACCGCCAGAGTACATGCTCCAGTGTGCTAGCCTCTGAGAGGAGTTGGTTGGGTGTGCGAGCTTGTGGGGGGGGAGCTCGGGGGATAGATTTTGCCCCGCCAGGTGCGGCCGTCGGCGGCGGGCCGCCGCTGTTTGCGCCGCCGCGCGCGGAGAGCGCGTCTGAGCGGGAGGTAGAAGAGGGGAGGGGCGTGTTGGGACGACTTGGGCCGGCCCAGTGGTGTAGCGGTGTGCTAGGAAGAAAAGGGAGAGCCGGAGCTGGGCTGGTCAACTGATGCTGGGCCGCGTGGGGCCAAATAGTGTTTTCCCATTTTCTTCACGAATTAAAATGTGTTTTCATTTCGTGAGAAATCAAAGAGTGCTGCACTTTATCATTTTTGCATTAATTGAATTGCTGCACCAAAAATCATGAAAATAATCATGTATTCTCTCTGTAGTGTGTAATATTTAATAAAAATATATGTTAGTGAATTTGAGCACTTTATGCAGGCATTAAAATTCTGTAAATTAATTAATAAATGCAACTTCGAGCAATTTTAATAAATTCCCTGTTAATCCAAAAATCATGAAATTTGTTTTGGTACCATTTTAGGTCAAGACCTATCTATAGAAAAAGTTTGAGCTTAAATGGAAATAGTTTACTTATTTGTTATTTAATACTCTATTAATCGATTAATAAATAAGTAGAAACCCTAGCCATTTTAGGTTTTGTGTGACTTTTGGATTGAGTGATGTCCCTTGGTCATTAACTTGAGATGAACCTTGGCACCTTAATTAGTGTTTGGGTTCTTAATTAAATTGTTAATTAGGAAAGGGGAAAAACTAATTCGACTTTCAATGATTGTTAAAATGGTCAATAAACTAAAATAGTTAATACTCAATCGTAATTAGTTTCGTTGACTTGCAACTTATCATGGAGAAAGGTTGTACTCGACTTTCTAGATTAAGTTTACTTTATTTATTAATTCACGATTTAGTGCATCTCCTGCATCATGGCATGTATATCATCATGTTAAGCATTGTATTATTATTTCGTGTAGTGAACACGCAGTAATTATTATCGGAAGCAAGTCCCGAGTAAGGTCTTCACTCGGTGGACGTGGATATTCTCGGTGATTGCCTTCAGGGTACTATCTTCTTCAAGCAACAGGCAAGCCCCGGTGCATTCAAACCCTTTCCTCGTGATTTGAAAAACGTTTATAACTTGAGTTAATCTATTGCATTAAGTTGATATGAGTTGATTGATGACCCAATTGATGCATTACCAACCTTGACCACTGAAATACCTTGAAACCATTTAAAAATGTTTAAAAAATGCTTAGCCCAGCTAAATTAATTTAGATTTGCACAAAATGTTATTTTTGAGCTATTGTGGTATATTAATGATTAAATTCATGAATAAAGGGTATTGGTAATGTTTTCGTTTGGTGATTGTGCACCTGATCAGTACATTGTCACCGACGGAAAGGGTTTTGTTCGCTCGGTGGTTGAACATTTGGGTTAGAGTCCCAAGGCTTTGTCACCGGTGGACAGGGATTTGAAAACCGTTTGGTTACCTTGTACTTGGGTTAGAGTCCCAATGCATTGTACCAACGGGAAAAGTTTTAGGGACCGTCCGTTGTAGGCCTGCTTGTGATCGAAACTTTGCAACTAGCCACATACTCCGGGAAGCCCTGACTCCGGTGGCTCTACTACTTGAACCGACGACCACGCACTGGGAGTGGAGAGATGGCGAGAGTAGCGTGTACCCTCGTGGCCGGCGTGCCTGGAGACGAGTGGAGTACTGTGCTCTCGGGTGGCGCAGGTCCGGTTCAGGTTTTGGAAAAGCCGTGGTAGACGGGGTTAGCATATGCAAGCTTAGGTGCTACATATGCAGTGTGGATAGGGATCCCCAGCTGGGTATTAATCAATTCGAATCGTCGTTGCTCCTCGGTTATGGAGACTTGATCCCCTGACTTACAGCGGAAAGTGGTTCGGAACTAGGATGTTTTTGAGAATGAATATGTAATTGGAATTGAAGGATACATGTGAAAGAACTGAGATCTATGGTTATTTACTAAAATAATATTGAGTTAAAATATTGAAAGTAGGATTCAAGATTAGTATTGCTTTTCAAAATACTTTGACTCTTGCTAAAGCCTTACCTTGGCTCCCCTCAGCCTGCATTCCTGAGTCTTCTCCCATTTTGTTTAGTCGGGTAAGTCTTGCGGAGTACCCTATGTACTCAGGGTTTGTTAACCCCTGTTGCAGGTGAGTCGAGCTTACAGTTCTACATGGAACCGTGCCAGTTGGCGGATCGGGCACAGGTGATGATGTGTATATGATATAACTCTTGGGCAGGGTGACTAGTTGTATGATGTTACTCCACTACGAAACTCTGGTTTGGGATGATGAAACTTATATTTGTAAACTTATGATTATGTAGTACTTTCGCACTTTGTACTTTTATTTAAACTATTTGTGTAAACTGTTGTAATACATGTAAGGTCTTTACAATGAGATCCTCGGGGAAATTTCCGAGGAAACCCGGCAGGACACCTAGGTCAAGGGGAACTTGTGCACAGTAACCGGAGGTCCCTAGGGACGATGACGGTGCACATGGGCCCGGTGATCTGGGCGGTTCTATCACATAAAGATCCCCTTCTTCATTTATTTATTGTTATACTTTAAGAAGCTATATACTTGCTCATTGCTTGGTTAGATTGCTCTAATTCTTAGGCCTGAGCTGGAGTAGTAAGTTTTATAGATTAAGCGCGGTGCTTAGGCTATAATATTACCCTTGAGTGTGGCTAGACCCACGGATAGTAGTGGTAGGTTCTAGGTGGTGACAGCCCTAAAATCCTCTGGATTCCACCACGTTCGGTTTGGTTTTATCAGCGTAGGGCTTGTAGACGTACGGTGCCTAATCAGTCGAACCCCTGCGAGTTTAGGACTTTGCGTGTCCCTGGTATAGCAGATTCTTTGGTATAACAAACAATTGATCTTTTACTGAGTTAAAGTTCTCCCATAAACTGTAGAGCTACTTCAATTTATCCTTGTGTGTTTTCTACCTTAGGTATACTTCATTGATTTATCCTCACTAAGGTTGTTATCCTATTTATCCATATCTAGATCCTTGACTATCAGATCCTAGGAATCACAAACCCAGCCTTTCTTTGGAAAAATATAAATTCGACACCTGGTACTCCCAAGTAAAGTGCTATACGATAGTTCTGTGCGCTTGCAGAATCCCATCACCTATCCTATAGAGCTACCCATAGCATTTTTGGCGTAGTTGCTAGAGATAACTTTATTCCTAGTAGCAACGTTAGAAGTGTCAACAACCACATACTTTGAGCATAGGGATTGACAAACCCCGTGATTGCGTTGAGAAGTATTGTTACCACTGCTGAAGGATAGATTTGGCTACACTCTTTTGATAGCGTTAGTAACTGTCAACACACCGTTGCTGAGGATAAATTTTGTCTATACTCTTGTGGTTGCGTTATCAACTATCAACACAACGCTCAGTCGGTTAGACCAGAAGTGGGTGGTGCATTGTGCACGCGTCCGGTGCAGGTGATGTGGCATACTCTAGATAGAATTAGGAGCACCAGACGTTGGCGTGCGGTTAGTGGCGTTTTGGAGCCCTTGGGTGCTATCTGGAAGTGAACCGGACGTTGAGTCTAGAGCGTCCAGGTGAAGCACCGGAGTGTCTGGTCAGTGCAGTGTTGGCGCGTGGAGTTACCCTTGGGATAGTGTGTCCATGATAGGGGAGTGCTTAGAGTGCCTCTAACTCACTAGTGTGCTTAGTGAACATCCGATTGATCATTAGTGAGCAATTCTAGTGCGAGTGCATTGTGAGAGTACATCGAGTGGCATTAGGTGTTCGAGTTGCAAGCTGGTGGTGCTTGCTACTCTTGGAGGTTGCCACCTCCTAGATGGCTTGGTGGCTTGAGGTTCTGTGGAAGAAAGCAAGGAGATTGTGCTTGGCTCGGGAGAAGAGTTGTGAGGTGTTAGACCTCACCCCGCGGGAGATTACGAAAAGCATCGTTAGTAAAGCGAGATGTGAAGAGCGACAAGTGGTCTGGCTGGATCAAAGTGCTAGTGTTTGCAGGACCCCACGTGGGGGTGGTGACTTGTGGTTGGTGTTGATGGTAATTATTGTAGGATTTTACCCGTCAACTAAATATGAAATAAGGGTATAAGGGCAAACACCACCACCGAATAGGGCTTTAACTGACATAATTCCACAGTTTTGGTGAATTAGTGTTTTGCAGGGGGTTATCCAGAAAAGAACCAAGGGAGGCCCACATGTCGTATTAAAATAACAATTTCCACCGCGAAAGGAGATCAAGAATATTCTAGAGAACACCAGAGACACGCCTGACGAAGCGGGGCCCACTTGGCAGTGGGAGAGGGTCGGTCGACCCGCTGCCAGGGTCGGCCGACCTGTCAGAGATCCATCTCTGCGTGCGCTTTGACGTGGACCCACATCCCGAAATTTCACGCAATCTCAGCCGCCCGTCGAAGTCGGTTTGATCTAAGGGCTACGGTTCATCCCACCGGCCTATATAAGGACCCCCAGACCCCCTAGGGTTTCATATCAATTCAGTCATCAATCAGTTCAACCCAGTTGTGGAGAGCCAGAAACCCTAGAATCATTAGAGCTTCACCATGTAGAGCATAGCTACATGTGTTAGAAGTAGAAGGAGGCGAGTTCTACTCGAGTTTCGGATCTGTCTGGAGCTAGAAGGCTTTTCGGAGCCATTGTAAGCTCTCTCTTGTATCTTAAACTTCTTTTGAGTGCTCGAGATAAAGTTGATTGACATTGTTGTACTATTGATTATGTTCTCAATTATGCTATTCAATACTTATCTAGATTGTATACTTTGCATAGTTAGGATGCATTCATATTCGTACATAGGTTTGTATAGCACTCATTCATTGATATCGTGGGTGGGTGATGAAGAGCATGTAACCATGATCCTTAGATGTGGTTTGTCTGCAAATGCGCCTTATATTCTGGGTTCTGTGGTAGACCGCGGATGTGACACTCCCGTTGAGTCCTTTGTAGTCCACACTCCGAATATAGGGAGAGTAGGAAGTTATTATTACTTTAGAAGGCTGGCTATGATATTGATCTTGCTTAGTAATATTCCCTTAAGTATGAGTATGAAGTGTCTTCGCCATAATTGCTAGTATAATTGCACCAATCTAAAGTGTCTTTGATAGTATAGTTAGAATGACTTAGGATATCCTTATGCTTCATCCTAATCCATGCTAGTGCCTAGATAGGAAGTGCTCTAAGTGATCATGATTATATACTGATTGATTGGATTGATCATTATGTTTATCATATATATCATTATTATTGTGACATAACCCCTATTCTGAGAATATGGGACTTGCATGGTTATCTCCATATTTGCATATGCATATGACATCTATCTATCTACTTACATCCCATTTGTTGCCAACCCTTTCCAGTGGTAAAATATAAATGACAACCCGGAATACTCCTAGGTAAAATGCTACAATGGTATAATTAATCTGTGCGCTTGCAGATACTTTGAACTTAATATTTTATATCCTCTCTAGTCACTTGCATTCATAAGAACTGCTTAGTATTATTCTGGGTAGTTTCCATTCATGTCTCTTATATTCATGATAGGGCTGACAACTTAGTTATTGTAAGAGATATAGGTTTAAAAGAGGTGGCTAAGTAATTTACCAAGTGACACTTAATTAATACCAACAAGCATTTTTACCGCCATTGCCGGGGAAGGCGTTTGGCATACATAAGATGTAGATAGATCATATGCATAACACCTAATATGTTGAGAAACCATATAAACCTTACTCAAATAGGCTCACCCTGTCCTTGTTTATTGTTTGTGTAGCTTATGCAGGGTGATGTATGAACGGATTTGACCTTCCGTAGAATTTTGTTGAAAACCCAGAAGTTTTGATTAGGAAGACCCCAGATCCGCAGCCGGAAGACATCGGTACAAGAAGAAGTTTGACACCAGAGTTTGAGGCCATGGCAAACAAGAGCCTTCATGAGTTCTCTACTTCAACCACCACTAACATCCGTACATGACCACCCACTGATGTTGGAGACAATGGATTCGAGCTCAAGCCTGCGCTCATCAACATGGTGCAAGCTAGTCAGTTTTGTGGAAAGGCGCATGAAGATGCGAGTGCCCATCTCAAACACTTTTTGGAGATATGCAGCACTTTCACCATCAAGGGAGTAACCAGAGATGCAATCCTGCTCCACCTGTTTTCAGTCTCATTGATGGGAAGAGCAAAACAGTGGTTCTACGCAAACAAAGACAAGAACACTACATGGGACCTCTGCTCCACTGCCTTCCTAGCAAAGTTCTTCCCTGTGGGCAAGACGAATGCACTCAGAGGGAAGATCACCAGCTTTCAACAATAGCATGATGAATCTATCCCAGAAGTATGGGAACGTTTTCAAGACTACATCTCAGAATGTCCTCACCATGGGATGGAGAATTGGTTGCTCATGCAGACCTTCTACCATGGGTTGACTACCAGCACCCGTGAGACGATGGATGCTGCTGCTGGAGGAGCTTTTCTGTCACTCACCATTGAGCAAGCTACCACCCTTGTGGAGAAGATGGCATCCAACTAGAGTTGGAATGAAGAACGAGCCTCGACCCACAAGAGAGGAGGAATGCACCATCTCAAGAAGACCGACATGATCTCTGCCAAGATGGACCTGCTGATGAAGAAGCTTGATGACCGAACCAATGACAAGAGAGAGGTCAAGCACATTCATGATACCTACATGACATCTAAAGAGTGTGGAGGCACCGGCCACTCAAGTCATAGCTGTCCGGAAATTCAGGAGGATGTGAACTACGTCAACAACAACAACAACTACAACCGTCCCTAGAATTAGAATTGGAATCAGAACCAAGGTTGGAATCAGCAACAGAGGCCCAACTACCAAAGTAATTACTCAGGTAATTACAAAGGTAACAAGTTCAACACATCGTTGAGAGATCTAGTCTCTGGCCAGACCAAACTGCTAGATTAGATTTCCAAGAAGCTAGTCTCCAATGACAAGTTGCTATAAACCATCAACAATAGGATGGATGCTTTTGCCTCTGCTATCAAGAACCAGCTCAGCTTCAATAAAATGCTAGAACTTCAATAAAATTCTAGAATCCCAAATAGCTCAGCTGGCATCCTCTATCCATCTAGCCAATGAAGGAAAGATCCCAAGCCAACCAAAAGAACTAGAAACTGCAAATCTGGTGGATATTTTCAATGCAAGATAGTACCATGCAGAGCATCGGTCCAAGGGATGGAATGATGATTCTCTGCCAGAGAAGAAAGGAGACCCATGATGGCCCATCATACCAATAGCCATTGGTCAACACGCCTTCGAGGAAGCAATCTGCGACTATGGCGCAAGCGTCAACATTATGCCCAAGGTGATCTACGAGAAGATCCATGGAGATGCACTCCTATACACCAACATGTGCTTGCAGCTAGCAGACCAGTCACTCTGCTATCCAAAGGGGTTCCTGGAAGATGTATGTATATGAGTTGGACACTTGTATGTACCTGCTGAGTTTATGGTAGTTGAGACAGGAGGAGATGAGAAGTCGCCAATCATTTTGGGACGACCATTCCTTAGCACCGCCAAGGCTTTCATCTATGCTGATAGCGCCAAGATCTGTTTCACTATCAGGGGAAGCAAAGAAAGATTTAGCTTCAAGAACAAGACACTGGAAAGTCTAACCCATCCACAGAAGCCATACATCTATGAAGATAAGCCCGCGCAGAAGAAGACAAGCAGAAGGAAGAACAAAGCTAGGCAGACTCACACTGAAGCTGTGAGGATGATCAACTCAGTCTGAGCTGAGTATGATCACCTTCTGGTTTCACCACACATGCCCAAGCTAGACGATCCAGGAGTACCAACGATTGACTGCACAATCAACCAGAAGATCTTCCACAAGACCTTCTGCGATACAGGCTCGAGTGTCAACATAATGGCCAAGGTAACTTATAACTTTCTATTTGGCAAGACACCCTTGTACTCTACCTACACGCAGCTGCAGATGGTGGACCAGACGTTTAGATTTCCAGAGGGGATCGCTAAAGACGTTATGGTAAAGATTCGAGATCATTATATCCCCACTGACTTCTTGGTCCTGGACATGGGAGAAGAAGAGTACGACCCACCGCTCGTACTTGGAAGACCGTGCCTCAACACTACAAGAGCAATTGTCTATGTGAGATCAGGAGAGGTCCACTTCTAGTTTCACAAGGAGAAGGTCTGCTGCTACTTCGACAGTTACACAACTTACGAGCAGCCGAAGAAGAACAGGTCAAGGAGGAGACGCCATTCTTCCCAACACCTGAAGAACCAACCACTCAAGGATGGTTGGGTAGATTATGAAGGAGAAGTTAAAAGGAGTGATTACGAAGGGAAGAAGGATGAAGAGACTGTAAAGGATGAGCTCCCAGCTTTAACCTCACTAGCAACATGAACTTCACCAACCAGAAAGGAATGGAGGAAGAAGGAGTCACCTTCCAGCTCATCTTCAGAAGTGAAATCAGTGCCATCTCAACCCGACGACGCTCCTAACAACGAATGAACAGACAAGGTGTCCTGTTCAAGGACTATAAACCACCGAGCCTTCGCCGAAAGGTAAAACTAGAACTTATCCATATTTACTTTCAGCATTGCATTAATATCTCAGTAGTTGCATATTTACTTTCCTGCATTAAAAAGAAAATAAAAATATTTATTACTTTGCATAAAAAAATTTAAAAGCCCCATGTGACTAATTTTGTGGCATAGCCCATAAAGACTATTCACCGTGGTGGCACAAAAATAAATTTACATCTAGGATAGATTTCTGCATCATATTTAATTTCTGCAATTATAAAATTAAAAATACCAAAAATATGTGGGCACATGAAGGTCCACCCATTTAGGGAACTTCCTGCTGGAACTATAAAATCAATCACTTACCATGGAGTGGTATTAACCTAACCCCTCTCTATGAAATTTGGTATTCTTGTTGGCAATTGAGTTTTACAGATAATACATGATCAAAGAGCTAGTCAACCCGACGCCCTTACGCTGCCGGTACACCTACTCTCAGATGGATTGCTCAACTTGCAACATTAATGACCCTGTCAAACATCCAACTTGGGGGAGGGCACCCTCCACTTGGATCCAGCTAAGTATAAGTTTCCCACCTTATTACTGTATCATATTGCTTTTCGCGTGAGTTAGCTAGTGAGATAAAAATTTGAAAACTCAAATAAATAGTGTTTATGTTAGTTAGTGTGCTTGAATAAAATAAAAAGAGAGTGCTTACAATTTGCTCAGATGGAAACCATGCATAGGGATTGATAGGTAGCACCCCACCATGATTCCTCATAACACTTAGTTTTCAACCTTGAATCATCCCAAGTTTTTGACACAACCATTTTAACTTGAAGATTTACTTTGAACCTGAAACTTGTGGGTAGCAAATGCTTGATCTAAGTCTTAGTAATTGAGGGATACGATATGCAAAGTATGAGCTGCTATTTATCTTGTTCCTAGTGATACTTGAATTCTGGAGGTTTATTTTGAAAATCCTTAAAACCACATGATGGGTTCCTGTATGACAAAAGCTTTACATTCCTACCACAGCCAGACGTGCTAGAATAGGAAAACATACATATCATATGCTACTTGCTTTGTTTTGAGTTTAGTCAAGCTTTGTTGATACCTTAGGAACTTGTCATACTTTTACAATCAAGATTATGTGCACTCCAACCATAATGCACTACGCAATTCCTGAGTAGGTGCATCCACATTCCACCTAGTCCACCAAAAAGTTTAATCCTACACTAGGAGAAAACACCCAAAAATATACCCCATTGGTTACCCCAGATCAATGCTCCAAAGTTCTTATTGCTATCTCTCAAAAGAAAAAGAAAAAGGGAAGTACTGTCGCAGAGAAGAGACATGTGGCTATGCAAAAGAGTGAGATGAGAGAAAACAATGGGTACAAAGATGCCCTCCTGAGAGGTAAAAATGGACAAGTGTCCGAATTTATCAAAACAATGGGTATGCCCGCCTGAAAAAAAGAGACAAAAGATAGCCCATGTTGTCCTACAGCACAATTCCCTAGTGCTAAAAAGAGAGAGGGAGAGAGACGTTTTCAAGAAGCAAAAGAGTAGAGTTAGGATTAGCCACCATAAATATCCACCTACCACCTTCACAGCCACATACATGCACATCTTGATTCAATTGTACGACTTGTTTCCTTTGGATCCATTGTTTGATTTTATAACATATTCATTGCAAGTATGTATGAGTTGTCTGCTTACCCATAAGCTCCACATAAGCCATTAGTTATAGGGTGAGAGAGAGAAGGCATGCATTACTATTGCCTTGGTAAGGATCCACAAATACCACATATTGAGAGACTTGAGGAAGTCATACACAGGAAACTCTGAGTTTTATTTTGAAAACTTGCAAAAGCTCCAGGATAAGAGTTGAACGACAGAGCTTGAGACATAGTGCTTAACTTAGACATTCTGTCCTTCAATTGCCCAAGATTCAAGAGAAAGTTACAAGCTCCATGGTTAAAGGTAATAAAGGTAAGTCTGAAGGTTAGCTTGGTCTACTCTAATCCTTGAGTACTTCCTGGTTTAAAACTGAATATTTGTGAGGTGTAGCTATAACTTATAATATCTACTAAAGTTTTGCTTTGCTAAGAGACTAGCAAAGGTTAAGCTTGGGGGAGCTTGTTGACGGTAATTATTGTATGATTTTACCCGTCAACTAAATATGAAATAAGGGTATAAAGGCAAACATCACCATAGAATAGGGCATTAACTGACAGAATTCCACAGTTTTGGTGAATCAGTGTTTTGCAGGGGGTTATCTAGAAAAGAACCAAGGGAGACCCACATGTTGGATTAAAATAACAAATTCCATCGCGAAAGGAGATCAAGAATATTCCAGAGAACACCAGAGACACGCCTGACGAAGCGAGGCCCACTTGGTAGTGAGAGAGGGTCAGCTGACCCACTGCCAGGGTTGGCCGACCTGTTAGAGATCCATCTCTGCGTGCGCTTCGACGTGGACCCACATCCCGAAATTTCACGCAATCTCAGGCCGCCCGTCGAAGTCGGTTTGATCCAAGGGCTACGGTTCATCCCACCGGCCTATATAAGGACCCCCAGACCCCCAGGGTTTCATATCAATTCAGTCATCAATCAGTTCAACCCAATTGTAGAGAGCCAGAAACCCTAGAATCATTAGAGCTTCGACATTTGGAGCATAGCTACATAGGTTAGAAGTAGAAGGAGATGAGTTCTACTCGAGTTCCGGATCTGTCTGGAGCTAGAAGGCTTCCCGGAGCCATTGTAAGCTCTCTCTTGTATCTTAAACCTCTTTTGAGTGCTTAAGATAAAGTTGATTGACATTGTTCTACTATTGATTATGTTCTCAATTATGCTATTCAATGCTTATCTAGATTGTATACTTTGCATAGTTAGGATGCATTCATATTCATACATAGGTTTGTATAGCACTCATTCATTGATATCATGGGAGGGTGATGAACAACATGTAAGCATGGTGCTTAGATGTGGTTTGTCTGCAAATGCGCCTTATATTCTGGGTTCTGTGGTAGATCGTGGATGTGACACTCCCGTTGAGTCCTTTGTAGTCCACGCTCCGAATATTGGGAGAGTAGGAAGTTATTATTAGTTTAGAAGGCTAGCTGTGATCTTGATCTTCGTTAGTAATATTCCCTTAAGTATGAGTATGAAGTGTCTTCGCCATGATTGCAAGTATAATTGCACCAATCTAATATGTCTTTGATAGTATAGTTAGAATGACTTAGGATATCCTTATGCTTTAGCCTAATCCATGCTAGTGCCTAGATAGGAAGTGCTCTAAGTGATCATGATTATTGTTGACACTAAAGGTGGCAAACGGATATACCGCAAGCGTACGGTAGTCAATGTAGCTTTCATCGGGAGTATTCCAGGTATCGTATTTTCCACGGCGAACGTGAAGTGTACTAACTAGATTCAAGGTTGTCAATAGGAATCAAAGGGGTTGGTGATCAAGGATAAAAGCTTGTAGGTATAGAGAGGCTCCTATGCAGCAAAAGATATCTGCTGTCGGCTTCCTAAATATAAAGAGCTTAGCCAGCTCCTCCCTTCACAAGAGGCGACAGGCGAAATAGTAGGAGACAAAACTACTACCCGAGGCGGCTGTACTATTGTCTTGATGCCTTGCCGTTTTAATAACTTATCTTACACACGTGGTGGACTACGAGGACCAGACAAGGCTATCACCACTTGCTGGCTATCACAAACAATCCGTGCGACAAGCGGCCCACTGTTGGTGTTTCTTAGCGTCATTACTAAAGATAGACTAAAAGCCCATCCCTAGCAACGATACTAGAAACGTGTGTTGACATCCCTAACCACCATTACTTCAGAAAGGTAACTCTCGGCTCTTAACGGTGCCGGTGTAGGGTCGAGATGGCGGACTAGAGGGCGGGTGAATAGTCCTTCATAACAATTAATCGCAGCGGAATAAAACCTATTTGGTTCTAGCAACAATTCACCCCTCTAACTATAACTCTATGCACCTTAAAAAGGATCCTAGCAAAAACAAAGGTGCAAGCCTACCTTGAGCTTCCCTAAACCGTTCTAGCGCAAGGTCACACAAACCTAAGCACTAGTACTTTAAGCACCGGGGAAACTCCTATCAACTAGCAAGCAAAAGCGCACTAAGCACCTAAGCTCACTACTTGCTCAATGACAAGGATACACAATCCAAATCAAAGAGCGCAACTCACTTTAGCTACACAAACTAAGTGAGAACTACTTCTAAGCTACACAAGCTAAGAAGGTGAGTGGCAAGCTACATAAGCTAACCGGTCTCACAAGAGCAACTACAACTACACAAATAAAGTAATGCACAATATAAATAACTTGTGTAGAAGGGGGCAAACCACCGCGAAGGATGGGAAGATGTTGACGCGGTGATTTATTTCCCGGAGGTTCACTTGTCGCCACAAGCTACGTCCTCCGTTGAGACAAGCTCCAAGGTTGCCGCCGGTCCTCTTGCTAGTGGTGACCCGCAAGTCACACTCTCCCACGTGGAGTGCTTACCACAAGCTCTAGCACTTGACTCGGCCGGACCACTTGTCGCTCTTCACGTCTCGCTCTACTAGCGATACTCTTTGCGATCTCCCGCGGGGTGAGCTCCAACCCCTCACAAAGCTTCTCCGGAGCTAAGCACAATCTTCTTGCTTGCTTCACGGAGCCACAAGCCACCAAGCCGTCTAGGAGGTGGCAACCTCCAAGAGTAACAAGCACCACCGGCTTGCAACACGATCACCTAGTGCCACTCGATGCAATCTCACAATGCAACGCACTAGAATCACTCACTATCAATCAATCGGATGTGCACTAAGCAAGTGAGTGAGTGGAAGGGCTTCCAAGCACAACTACACAAGCCACACAGGCCCAAGGGTGCTCAGCTGGTCGGCCAAGGCCGCCAAGTGCTTGGATTTATAGCCCTCAAGCGAATAGAGCCGTTGCCCTCTCAAACCGGCCGTCGGACGCTCAGCCGCGCCACTGTCGGACCAATGTCCACGGTCCGACGCTCCCGATAGCCGCCACGTGTTACTAGCCGTTTGAAGTCGAACGTTGGATCACAACGGCTAACTTCCCGCGCCTCAGCTCACCGTCGGACGGAACACCATCGGACCAACGAACTCCACGGTCCGACGCTTCCAGAGAGCTCCCCGAGCGCTGAAAACCGTCGGACGGTCGTCCGACGCTCGCCGTCGGACTAAACCCAAGAGTCCGACGCTCTCAGAGCTCGCCACGTGTCAGCTCTCGTGCGATCTGCACCGTCGGACGCTCGGACAAAAGTCCGACGCCCACATACTTCAGCGTCCGACGCTCACAGGCCAAACACCATCGGACGCACGAGGATGGTCCGACGCTGTCACTGCAGACAGCGTCCGACGCTCGCACCACAGCACAGAAGCCTGGGACCGTCGGACCCTTCACACCAATGGTCTGACGCCCTGTCCAAGCCAGCGTCCGACGCTCTTTTTGAGCTCCTTTCAACTCCAAACTTCACCACCTTTGCAAATGTGCTAACACCACCAAGTGTACACCTCATGTGCATGTGTGTTAGCTTTTCACAAACATTTTTCAAAGGATTTTTCACTCTTTTCACCACGCCACTTGATCCTAGCAACGTATGCAAGTTAGATCGCTCAAGTGGCACTAGATGACCGATATGCAAACAAGTTTGCCCCTCTTGATAGTACGGCCATCTATCCTAAATCCGGTCAAGCACTTCTCTACTCAACCTTAGACCGGTGAAATGAAAATGCCCTAGGTTATACCTTTGCCTTGCGCTTTCCATTTCGATCACTGTCTTCATCACCGTCTCCGACACCATCGATGCCGATGCAACACATGCACCAACACCTCATGAATGATACGATCCACTTCATATCATCACGTGGCTTTTGGTTCATCGATCCTTGACTTGCTTGCTCTTCACCGTTGCGTTGGTCCATCGGCGCCAAGCCATCACCCGACTTGCCCTTCACACTTGCAACCGGTCCGTCGACGCGAAGCCTCGTCTTGATCTTCTCCACCTAGCCACATGACTCCATGTCATGTCTCATGCGTTTAGCTCCTTCATCTCCATGTGTGTGAGCTAAGCAACACTCAACACGCCATATCCACCTCCATGGCATAGTTGCTCACACACATGTACCTGTGGACTAATCACCTGTGTAATCAACACTTAGACACGTATTAGTCCACTTAAGTTGTCACTCAATTACCAAAACCAAACAAGGACCTTTCAGCCGGCCAAGATAATGCAGTTTGGTAATAACAGTTAGAAGTGCCTGATTGGCCTTCCCAACCATCATTACTTACGATATGCAAAATTGAAGCACGATGCCTTGGGGTGCAACAAGAATTACAGTCCTTAGGTAATGGTACTTAGGTATGCCAATCATGATAGCTCAGTATAGATAAATCTGCAAGCGCACGAAACTATCATTGTAGCATTTCAACCCGTGAGTATTCAGGGGTGTCGTATTTATAATTTCCCGTAGGAGGATAGGACGAATGCATCTAGCTTTGGCATAAACATGATCACTTATTGAATGCATAGGTAGACATAGCATAGGCAGGGGTAAATCATAGTTCAAAGATCGTGGACACACATCTGAGCTCGCCTCAAGGATAAAAGAGAAATAAAGAATAAAAGAATATATCTAATTGAGCAGGCATTGGTCATATATAACTATGCAAAGAACTGTTAGTAAACATCTAACTAGCATGTCTAGTATCGGGACTAGGTCTGGGATGACAGGGAGATCCCCGCAGCTGGTATGCCAGCCGATAGAGACTTTACGAACTCCTACCCAATATCCGAACGTGGGGGAGTGCTAGGGATGGACAGGGCTATCACCACCTGCCCCACCTACCCTTCTGCCCGTGGGATACCGGCATATTCGCCGATCTCCGCATACCCGAGCACCATGCTCACGTACTTGAAACAACTCCTAACCCCCTAGGACCCCACCCCTTCGGAGTGACAGGCTAGGCTAAGAGCAACCGAGAAGGCACGACGAACCGTCACCTCATCCCTAGTTCTTCCTCTATTCATACTAAGTCGATGAACGATGAAGAACAATGATGAACATATCAAGAACATAACACATAAACTATATGCTAGTTCATATATCATGATCATAACATGACCAAGACTATACTCAAGTTCATATGCATTGCTATATAAATAAGATAAGAACTTGAACTTGGAAGAGAACTGCATTGTATTCGTACCGAGGTATTCCTTCTTCTACCAAGGATACAAACTCTCCTTGCCAGCTCTTGCCTTGCTCTAATACTAAAACTAATCTAAAAAATACAAGTGAGAGGTGAGGTAAATGGCTCCAAATGATGGTGTGTGTTGGAGGGGAGCTCTCCCTCTCTTTTATAGTCCAACTAGGGCGGTTTGGGCGTTCTAAGTATGGAAGGAGGTGAAATCGCCTTTGCCAAACCGCCATGAGCACCGCCTGAGGAGGATGGGCCCTGGAGGACCCACCAGGGGGGCGGTCGATCTGTGGGGAGTGCCATCTGGCCACCGCCTTCAGGTGGTCGGTTCCTCTGTGGGCCTGGGCCTCGCCCGTGGTTGCGAATGGATTTGGTTTATTGTCTAATTTGGGCTTTCTCATTTTCTTAGTTTGTGCCTTCTTTGAATACGCTTCCTGGAAGTGCGCTTTCCTTGAGATTTCCATGCATTTCCACATGCTATCCCTGTAAGTTAGGTACACAACAAAACTCGTGGAAAGATTAGATAAAGCCCTATTCTCTATTTGTTTTAGTATTAAAATGATGTTATATTTATGTTGCTAAGGACCACCAACAACTCCCCCACACTTAGTCCTTTGCTCATCCTCGAGTATAGGTTTGAAGGACTAAGCAGGTTTATCTCCTTGATTTGAAATCTGCGTACAAGTTATTCCAAGCTTCACCTAAGCCTGTGAACTTCCAAGTGTCTACCAAGTCATCTTGGGTAATTGAAAAATAGAATAGCCTGGATTCAAATCTTCTTACTCGAATCCCTGCGCAGAAACTTGGGTTTTTGTGTAGTTTTGAAAACAAAAAGATGGCACTTGTTCCTTGAATGATTCTCTAAAGTCACTTATTTGTATGTGGTTCCTCACCAAGGCATATATAGGGATTGCCTTCACTTGATCACCCTACCTCTAAAAAGTTTATCTGGAGCTTTACGTAGGGAGAAAAATACTAAGGCACACTTACCTTGCATGTATTGTCAAGTCAAACCCTGGACCGCACCGGAGGGAAGCGTCATACTCTTAGATCAGAATGTGTATGTGTGTGGAAAGAATATGGTGGGTATTATTGGTGTCCAACCTAATTCCACTATGCTCTTTGAAACACATCTCCCTCCTTATTAGGACTTAGAAAAAATCTTTATGAGGGCATGAGCTATCCTTATTCTCTCTTCTTTTTATATATATATATTTCTCTTCTTCTATTTTTTTCTTCTCCATTTTTTTCTCTTTTTTCACCTTTTGGAAAATAGCCTCATGCTTTTATTTGCAACAAAAACTTTAAGGGAGATGTGAACAAAGATTCAGAGCATTTATTTGGATGGGACCTAATAAGTATATTTTTGGCTCACCCCCAGTGTAGGAGTAGAACATTTTGGGTGGATCAAAGTGGAAGGTATATCTTGCGCCTACTCCCAAGGTAGGAGTAGTGCAATTATTTGGTGGATGGATGAATGAATGTTGTGCACAACTCTCAGTGTAAGAGTTGGCAACTTTATTTGTGGGTGCAGTGAAATTTGACCTTGGGAGCATGAAATTTCTCTCAACAGGGGTCACAAAACTTGACCAAACTCAACACAAAGTAAGAGGCATATGTGGAAGGATTTGTCATGAAAGATCATGTATGGCCTTGGTGGGTATTTGCAATCATTCAAGGAACATGCTATATTGATTTTTGTTTTGTAAAAATAAATCCCAAGTTCTTTGCAAGAAATGAGCAAGCGTCATGTCATCCTACTATATCTCATTCATCAATCACTTAGATAAAATAGGGTCCCTATGATAAGTGTTCACAAGTAGTAGGAAAATTGGCAAGGAATAAAGAGTATGCAAACTTTAATCATAGGATGCCATGGAGATGGAGCATCAAAAGTTTTGTCTTTTCAAAAGTGTTCAAAGTTAAATTTCAAAACTTTGAAAAGAGCGGGGGTAGAGTTGCACAAACCATCGTTGAAGATGAAGGAACTAATGGAAGTTGTTTGTCTCATCCTTTTGTTTGATGGGTTGCTCGATGCTTGTGCAATGTGTTAGGGATATCTTGAATTTGTTGTAGTTATGCTTGAGAGATCTCCCCCACACTTATTTTTTTGTACCTGCTTTTATTATAACAAAGAAAACAAAACAAGAGGGACTACAATAGGCAAGGGTCTTATTGGCTAAAAGATCAAGGAAACAAAATTTTATTATTTAGTTATTTTTATTTTATTAGGAACTTATTCAACCAACTTTTATTAGAGCTCAAACAAGTCTGATATAAAAGATGCAATGAAAACATAGCCAAGACTTATCCCCATATCAGATTACTGCTATTGTTTATGAAAACAACTCAAGGTTCATTAATCAAATTTCAACACCATGTCAAAACATGATTAAAGAAGACTTTTTCAACCTAAGCACCATGCTTAATTTGAAAATAGCCTATGGATGTTACTCGTGAGAATACATCCAAACAAGAGCATATGACATAAACAAGGAAGCATGAATTTGAATGATCATAAGGAGACAAGTATGAGCGAAGGGGTTGGTAAACATTTATTACCTTTTGCGTACCTGAGTGTTCTTACCGGCAGCATATGTGGATTTCTTTGAAGATGCTGCACCGGTGGCATGGACGTACAGGCTCCAACTCAGCTGAACCATAAGGCAGGATCACAACACAACTAGTGTATATGGACCTTGGCCTTATTGGTAGCAAAGGTGTAAAGGAGTAGAGCTTTTCTTTTCTCTCTCTCCTTTTTTTCTCTTTTTTTTTGAAAGATAACTACCGATGACCTTCGGCAAGGGCACAACATTTATAGTCTGTTGGCAAGTACTTCCCCCTCTTCATTGCTCTCCAGCTGCATGAACAAACTTGGGAGAATTCTCGGGTTGCCCCGAGATTTTTCCCGTATTGTTGACAGGAATAGAAGCAACAATTTGAGCAAACTATTTTTCTATCATTTTATTGAAACTCAACTGATGTTTAACAAAAGAAGATAGAGTTTCAAGTTTAGCATTTATAAATTCAAACATTTTATCATTAAAGGAAAGCTTTCTAGCAGGATCTGCATTAAACTTTGCTTGCCTTAAAACAAAATCTCTCGAGGAAGGTTGATTGAAATTCAATTTGAAATTTGAATTGAGATTAGAAGAATTACCTTGTGGGTGGTTATGGTTGTTCCACCCATTATTACCTGGTTGTTGATGTTGGCGAAACGCGTTGTTGACGTAGGTCGCTTCTTCCTGGGTTTCAGGACAGCTATTCCCCGAATGGCCAATATTTCCACAGACTTCACATGTCATGTGTGAGTCCGTGGCTTGGACTGTAACAGAACCAACCAATTTATACGAGCACAAGTACAGCGACAGCTGTTTTCCCAGCTATCAAGCCACACTTGAGTCAATATAAACCCGGTAGTCCGTGAAATCTCGAAGGATTTCAAACTTTTACACAGCACTTGCCTAAGGATCGCAGAAACTCAGCAGCACACATACACATGATACATAGATTCGCACATAGTTCAATTACATCAGAGTACAAGATAGACTTTACATAAAAGTTCAGTTGCGGAAAAGAAATAGATTTACACACACTTAAGTTCGTAATACAGTGCCAAGTACCGACCAGTCACAGCAACATAGATAAGATAGATAACATGACCTTGCCCAAGGTCTAGTCTTCCTCTCCCGAAGGATAGAAGTAGCTCTTTTAGACAACGAAGTATTCCTCCTGCAACATTGGAAATAAAACCCTGAGTACTCAATTGTACTCATCTAGACTTACCCGATAGGAAGTAAATAAAAAGACTCTCAAGGATATGCAAGCTTATTTGGTGGAGCTCAGAGGATAGCAACATTTTGCTTACTACAGTAGTTCCTCAACTTATCAATTTTAGATATGGTTTAGCTTCGATTTCAGTTAAGCTATTAACCTAAGGTTTGCAGCTATACTAAACAATCACTTGATATTATAGCAATCAATAAACCATAGCGATTTCTGATATCCACAGATATCTTCCTCATCTCACCAATAATCACGTTCAAGCTATTAACCTCTACCTCACCAGAAGATCAGTTCAGTTTCTCACTAACCAGGAGAGATGGCGATTCGAATCGATTGTACTAGCTGGCAAATATGCCAATCACAAACCCTGTTAGCCTAATCAGTGGCTTCTTGGGTCACCGTTAGATCTTTCTGAGACATAATATGTATCGCGGGTTTGGAGGGGGCCCATATTCTCAGAGACGAACCCACTTCCAGGATGCATCAGGTCCCTGACCTGCCATTGGTAAGATGGTGTCTCTGCACATCCTTCCTGCCTCCAGAATATGTCTACCTTATCAGCCCCAATTCCCGGCTCAGAAAGAAATACTCGGTTTCGCGGTCAGAACGACTTATCTGGCCAGCTAAGTGACGACGTCTTTCAATCTCAACTGATGTCTAGTGGCCTCAGTCCTAGTCGGCCGCAAGTAGCACCGAAGTCAACATGACCCATGTCATGCAGCTCCCCACTACCTAGCCTTGATTCTCTCATTAAACATTGTGGCATGGTGACACATATAGCCATCCATGTGGATCTCATCAGTCACCACCTATGCTCGCGGATGACACGAAATCACCCGACTTTCTCGCGGATGACAGGAAATCACCCGACTTCTACCGGTCTAAGCAGGGCTAAGCATAAGATCGATCACCTGTCTAGTAATAGTACCAGGATCATATGTAGAGTAGGACAAGGTAATTAAGCAACAACGGTATCAACCAACTCCTATACTTAAGTGCACAATCATTCAATTTAATAAAGACCGGTGCATTTATAAAAAGAGATAGGTGGAGACTTAGGGATGCTCCGGGGCTTGTCCTGGGATTCAACACTAAGTCAGCATTTGTTAGATGACACTCGCTCGATGAGCATCTCCCATCCAAGCACTTGATTAGTCTTTCCATCTTCGTGATTAGTCCACCACACCGTCTTGTGATTAGTTCCATCATCACGTCCTTCACTTTACGTGTTCATCTATCATACCTAAATGAGATGCACAATGCACATATATGAATAAAAGGAAGTAATACAAGGCATGTTAATCTACCATCACTGAACCATAAGCTAACAATCACACCAAGCAAAGCAAAGTCAAAGCAATCATAATCCCACACATGCAGTTTATGAGCAGCAGGACAGCAAACACAAGATTTAACCATAACTCAAGCTATACACATCCAACCAGGGTGATATAAGCTTTTCTAAACAGCTATTGAAATTGTCTACAACTTTGCTATTATCATCTTAAGATGATTCAATACATATAAAAGTCAAACAACACATGGAAGGCATGTCTGTTCAGATTTGGACAGATTCTGTCCTCACACTCCAAACAATCAAAACTAGAGATCTAGACCACCAAAAGGGGTGATTCCAGACAATTTGAAAAGCCAAATAAATATACTACAACTTATTTATTATCACCAAGAGGTGATTCAAAGCTTAACTTAGGCAAACAATGCAAACAATCAGATCTGGACAGAAAACAATCCAAACCTGATAGCAGAATTCCAAAAGCCATAACTTCTAACCTATCAGGCCTATGATCATGAAAATTTAGGACAAGCTATGCAATGAAGTTAGCTACAACTTTTGTATAGAACATATTTATATGCAACATCATTTTCATGTGTAAAACATCACAACAACAGGGACTGCTCCTGAAGCGCTTTCTCAGCAGGATTGCAATTAATTCGGTTACTTGTTTTTCACCCAAGAAACACATATGTGAGCTAGTTAAATAGCTCCAAACATCATAACATCAAATATAAAGAATTCATCTCAGGTTAAGACATGGCAATAAGTCATAAACAACATGCATGTGTCTAATTACCTCCAATCTTTCACCAAAAATCACATAAAAGTCTATTATTTAATTGTTTAAGTTATATAGGTAAACATCTCAAATGGAGTTGATATTTTTATGAGAGGTAGTTAATTACAAATCATGCCCAAGAATCAAATCTTACATGCTCAGCTTCCATAATTTAATTATTACAAAATACACAAATCTATAATGCAATAAAGCATTGGAGAGCAAATTAAATAGGAAACTCAACATCTTCTGAAACAACATGGCCATATTATTGATTCTCAGGCTAACACAATATCATACAAAGGTACTGGAACACTATTTTATATTTTTACCATAATATATTATTTATAATGTATTTAAATCTACTTAATATGCACCAAAGAAGATGAAATCAACAACTCAGTCATACATGCACGATAAATCATGAAATTTTAACCATACATTACACATCCTACATAGAATCTACAATTAAATTTGCATGCTATTTGGAGCAATAAAACTCCAGTTACAAAAATAACAAGCAATTCAATCATTTATTTCCTATTTAAAAAGATTAATGTGAAACACCAATAAAACAGTAAACAACCTATATGTTTTATATTCTTAAGAGTTAGTACATGTTATTAGAAGACTAACAAAATTGGAACCACAATTGTTGGACTTATATTTCTCAGATTATGGCCAAAAGCAAGTTAATCAATCCTAAAAACAACTTTTTCTAATTAATTTCTACAGCACATAAATGTAAATAACATAGCATATTTTATGGATCTAACATGTAGAGCACTTCACCACGAATCTAACAAAACAAGTTTCACAATTTTAGGAGCACCCAACCTCTAGATATGAATTTTAGAAGAAATTGCAAGATCTACAAATTTGCTGCACATTTGAACCCGCGGGCCCCACATGTCATAGGCACAAAAGAGAGCTGGCTGCCTTCTTCTTCTTCCCTGCGTTCGAAACAAAGAAAAGAGAGAGGGAGCCCGTCGGGGAGGAGGAGCCTGGCTCGGCCGGCTTCGGCATCTCGGCGGCGAGGCAGCGCAGCAGCACTGCACCAGCACCAGCCGCGTACCAGCAGCACAGCGCCAGCAGCAGCGTAGCCGCGGCAGCAGTAGAACATGGCGGGCTGCTCCAACGACGGTGGCTGCCCCGGCGAGGAGCGACATGCCGGCCACCGCTTTCATTGGCGAGAACGCAGAGACGCTGGAGGAGGATAGAGGGTGACGGTAGCGCAGCGGCTCCACTACGCGCGGCCAAGGCCGAGCTTCAGCATGCCGGCAATGGTGGGCGAGCTCTCTGCTCGTGCTCGGCAGGGAGCGAGGAAGAGGGCGAGAGGGGTGGAAGAGTGAATGGGAGAGTGAGAGAGACGAGTGGAGGAGCTCTGGCGTCGCTTTTCTCGGGCTGAGGCGAGGACAGAGAGAGAGGGCGAGGTGGCAGCCATGGAGCTGCTGCTCTGGATGCATGGACGACACGTCCACCCATTGTGGCATTTTATCAAGCAGCTGGCAGGTCGTGTTGGTGCGGGTTTGGAGCGCCGGTTTGGGCTGCTTCTGGGCCGAATTGGGCAAAGGACCAATTATGAAGTTTTCTCATCTCTGAACACTCTACGACTTTGATTAAGGCTGCTCAGCCATTTGCTCGCTGGTTAGGGAGATAATTAATCCCTAATTTATTGTTGTCAGTGGCTTAATTACGATCGAAGATCGAGTGGCAAACCTTGTCAAACAGTCTCGGATTGGTCCCAAATTTTGATATGTTGCGCTCCAAGAAGTGTGCAACAATTTGTATTTTAGGTCCAACTCAAGTTACTTAACAAAATTTGGAGAACACGAGAAGGCCATGAAATCAACGCCATTTTCAGACTTAGAATTAATTCAAACTCTGGAATCAGCTTTTCCTCTATATTGTATCCACTGTTTGAGGCACTTAGAGGTTGAATCATGACTTGGTCCATAAATAACATTTGCTCTACTCCAAAATATCTGCAACTCTTATTTTGGGTCAAACCTCATATCTTGCTCAGAAATAATATTTCCACATTGGTCAAACTAATGTAATTAGAGAGCTCAAAGTAGATGTTTAGGCCAATAAAGGTATTTTCTTGGCATTTGCTCAACATGAGTCATTCATGACTTTTGTTGTAGAGTTCAAATAGGGTTGTTTGGTCAAGGTTGCAAGGTTTGGTTGGCTTTGCATGCTCATTTTCACGTAGTCCTGCAATCCAATCAAGCAGAGGGCTTGTCATCTCATGTGACTATCCAATTTAAATCTTCATGCAACTTCTCCAATGATCAAGATAGATGGAGATGAATATGAAATAGTGATTAGGATCATTGATTGAAATAACTCAATTAGGTCCACACTCGCTGGTTAGCTCGTGACTAACACCTAGGGTGTTACAGCCTTTCCCCCTTAAAGGAATCTCGTCCCGAGATTCGGAACGTAAGAGCTTTCAAGGGTAGAGAAGCATATCAGCCCCTTTTCTAAGGCGGTGCTAGTACGAAGCTACTTAAAAATCCCATAGCGCTCAGATGCAGGGGTGGTCGCCTCACGGCTCACGAAAATGTATGGACGGCAAAGGTTTGTTGAGTCGTTACTCCAAGATATCAGTGTACTTCCATTTACCTTGATGCAAATGCAAGAGAGATCATTAAGGATAGGACAACTTTCTGATCATTCAAGAATTCTTAGTAGTTGACTCTTTTGAAGAATTTTCTTCATTGACTTCTATGAAGCATTGTTACTTTGGGAGGAATCCAAGACAACACAGCTAATTTGGGATGAACCCAAGACAAAATGTCCCAATTAGCACTCTTAGTATGAGGGTACGAATTAGAGTGTCCAAGAGTAGTTTCAGAACATCTGTTTCCCTAGAGGATATAGCACATACCACCATTTTCATATGGGATGAGATCATAGACGAGGTAGATATTTGCTGAGCAGAGGAAATTGTTAATCAACATACAAGGTTCATGTCGGTCGTCGATGCCAAATTACTGAAATGTAGACTGATGGAAAGCTACATAATGTTCCATGTGTGCAGTTTTCTTTTCTCAGATGGCAACACAGAATTATCTGAATCTGTTGAGTGAACGGCGAATGTGATAGCTAATTCTGTTGGTTCAGTGCTTTGATGACCATTAAAATAAAGAAATCCTTGTCCAAGCAGCAACAATCATTTTGGGCGAGTCTGAGGTGACATCTTTATAACTATTGTTGTAAGAAAAACACTAATAGCAGTAGCCATTTTTGACAAGATCCTTGAAAACAAAACACATATGCTCTTAATATGTATTCCAAGATTTGATTAATTCTTTCTGATTGGCCTGAGGTATGCTATCTTGAAGATAGGATGAACTCTTGATTAGGATCATGATGTAAGCAAGGTTCTCCGTAACTCCGTGGTAGAAAAGCACAAGATTATTGTAGGCATTCACTCGAGCAAGGGTGATTCGTGTAAATGCTTCCGAAAATGAGCTATAAACTCCAGTTTCAGGAGCTGAGGCAATGGACTGAGGTACAACATGTAGTTGCAAGTTTTTGTGCAATATGCAACTCTGCATACTCAGTTGCACGATAGTCGGTCCAGACAAACATGAATTGTGCAGATTGATGGGACGGACCACAATTTCCTACATCGAATCAAAATCTTTTTATACACAAGGAAAACCGATGATAAAATCCAAACTTATCTCTTCTCATTTGCAGCTGAGAATAAACAAAATTGGAGCAGATTGGCAGGTTCAAAGAGGTCGGTTGTGAAGAGTGTTTATCCTCAAAGTTAAGTGTTTATTCACAAAGTTTGAGAAGCAGTCCTTCTACCAACAACTTGAGTACAACTTTTCTTGTGATCCGACTGTAGTCATCAAAACTAACTTGATAAAGTACCTTGGACACAAGGTAAACCTTTTGTAGTGGCGATCCAAAGTTTGAGTGTCCTCACATAATTCAGAAATCCATTTATTAACACTCTCTAACTTGTCTTCCATTCACACTTACATGAGTTGAGTGGGTAGAACACCTTGACCGATCAAGAATAAGGAACTAATTCTAAATGCTTTTTGTTCTTCATTCAATGGCGTATCAAGCAGGGCACTTGAGTGCACTTACATGTATTATGGCATTGACCACATCTATCGGTGTGTCTTTTGTAGCTCTTCGCGAGGCTGAAACCATAGTTTGCACTATCTGAGTGATTATCCAAGATGGAATTGGCTTCATTATAGCAGGGTCTTGGAAGTGAGAGTACAACAAACAGTACCAATTGGCTTATAGGTTTCTTGTATAGCATTGTTCTATGAGACATGGCCTTCAAAAACGGGGTTAACTACTTCTTTATAACCACGGGACATACTTGTTAGCATGAAACAACACTTCTTGATAGAGATCTATTCAGTAATTTTAGGCATCCATTTCTTCATGTCAGACAGACTGATCCAATTGGGCAATACATTGCTCATACGAGAGAGCGAATGAACAAACTCCTGCATTTCATCAGCAGAAGAAACTATCTCATCAAGCAGAAAGTGATATTGGGTCGGTCTTGCTTTTTCCCTCTCACGAGAATCAAGTACACTTCATTACTTACCTGCAGACTATTCTTCACACTGGGGTAACTAGTCAGTTGTCCCTAAAAAGTTCTACGTCTTCAGCTTTTGTAGCAAATGGTTGCAGATGATATACATGCACATGGTCACCACAGTCAGCAGACATGAAGCAACACGTGAGAAGATTGATCTTAACTGTATGATCATCATGCAAACAGGACATTGAGCCGAGATGAAAATTTTTGAACTTGTTGGCAACCTATCAGGAACATATCATATCTTGCTGACTATTACTGACTGATACTTGTCCAACGTTAATGTTCATGTGCTCTTTCAATCCAACTATAATGGCATATGGTGCTTGATTTTCTCGGTAGATCATGACAGGTTCTTTGTTTACCACTTCTTGTTGTCTGTTAATGTTGATGTCAGTGACTTGCTCTTCAAAGGTCATTCTCTTTGTAATTTCAGAAGGAAGCTCTACTATACTTAATCCAACATACGTACCTTCTGATCGAACATCGGAGGATAGATTTATTAGAGACTTTGCAAAATAGATTAAGGAACATAGGGATCAATGGATCAATTCAATTTGTAGGAACCCTAAAAGACACTTTTGGGCAAATCCACGGAAGATAACACATTGGTATTGTTTCATAATGGATTATGATTAGGGACCTTGATACCAACGTGCACCCAGCAGCACAACCATGTGCCGGCCGGTCCACAAGGAGGCTTCCAGGTTCCATCGTGGCACCATCAGTCATTAAGCATAACACCACTATCAAACATAACTAGCAAGAAATCTTACGAGGCATGGATAAATTTTAGGATAATTCTACGAAAGAAAACACATCGGTGTAGTTCTTGCAATGTTTCATGACCAGAGATCTTGATATCAATGCGTGCCAAGCAGCACTACTTTGTGTGCGCCCCCACAAAGAGGCTCTCGGTTTCGTCGTTGCATCATCAATCGCGGATCATAAAAACACTACCGAACATACAACCAATAAGGAAATCCCACGCGGCAATAATAGATTATGCAAGGATAACATTACATAGAGGAAGGTCAACAAACAAGGACGACCTACAAGGTTAAGAGCCAACAAGAGTATGATTTAACGATGAATACATGAGTTAGAACGCAAGTTGGTTACCAAAATAACACGGTACTTCAGTCCCAAGTGGTTTTTGTGTGACTACCATGGGGATTATGAGATCCATGATTTGCAAGAGATTATATACAAGGAGGAAACAATCCCGAGACAAAGATTGACACTCTAGAGACATGTGAGAACCATAAACAACAACATGGTTCATGCAACCAAGCGGATACATAATTCCTAGATTTAGTTGATAAAGCGTCAACATGATCAACAAGTAAGAATGTAAGGATGGTGGGGAAGGAGGGATTTAACTCACACAAGATGGTTTCCTTCAAGTGAGTAACAAGGATGCGGTTCTAGATAGGAACATGGCATAAGAGAATTTTAGGTTAGCTACCAAGAATAACCAACATGAGATTCTTTAATTCCATATGCATCTTGTATCTATCAAGAAACCTTCAGACCATCCAATGGCATGAGCTTGTGTACCATTAATTAGTACTAGAAGACTCGTACTGAACAACATTGCTAGGCCTTTAGAGAGAGTTGGAGAAAACAACAAGATCATGGAATAGGTTCAATGCATGATTTATGAGATGGAATTTACCAAAACCATAACATGATCCATAATGAAAGATTACAAGGCAACTTCTGGATAAGCTGAAAAGAGGTCTAAATCGAGGATTTGGGCAAAGACTCCAACGAACATGATATAGACAAGCTTTACAGACCGAAACCAAAACATTCTCTAGATGTGGAGATGACTGCTGAAAACAAGGAACAGATTGGATAAAATCATTTGTAGATGTGATTGATTGGGCATAACCTGATTTCCAAAGAAAAGATTACAAAATCTAATTTAAGAAAGATCAAGCAATTATCATGGCATCTAGAAAGATTTGAGGAGACACTCCAGATAGGATTTGGATAAGGCTCTAGTTGAAAGAAGATGCAGGCATGGTTCCACAGATCTTGAACGAGAACATATGACAACCATAGGCTAGCATTAGAGAAAACTCAGGCGGATCTATTGTGCCAAATGGAAGACCTACAGGCTGAATTGGTTTAGTCTCTGACAACATTTATGGTTGAGAAACATTTATAGAGGCTACTTAAAGGTTTAACAACTATTTGGTTTCCAAAACAAGCAAGGAAGAGAGGCAGTCACAAGTTGGAAACCTAATAAGGCTATTCAGACAACATAGAACAAGGATGAGAGAAGCATATTTGAGCAACAAGCAACAATCACATGATGCAACAATCATGATGTATGCTCGTCCTATTTGTTCTCACTCAGTTGCCTATATAACATGGCAAATACGTTCTACGTCGGTGGCATAACATACGTGCTCTCTCAGGTATATATAGCTAGTCGTTAACTACTATATACGCATTCGAGGTTAGCGTACCTGCAGAAGATTCATTTCAGCCCAACCCCACATGTATGCATGGCAATAAGAAGCACTTTTTGCCAGAAATGCTCCCATGAGCACTTGCGACCCTAGAAAGTAATTACACCACACAGAGATACCTCCATAAGTACATATGGACAACATGTACTTACTTCAGTAATTAATAAGCACTCCTCTTAGATCGACGGTTGTTCGATCATGCTCTCACATCTCACCTTACCTCATCCGAAGTGGCACATTTGGCCCGTCTTCACCTTACCTGGGCGTCGATAAAAAAAATGAAACAAAGGCAATAAGAAGCACTCAAAATCATGATGCAATTTCCCCCGAGTTAGTACTTACATAAGCCACCTAATAATCCTTATATGGGCTATAAGACTTGGTCCTTGGCACACTTAGTTTGTATAACCATTAGTTTAAAACACCTACATATAGCTATAAGTTGGCAATTAGTTTTGCAAACTCAAAACTTTGCATTTTTAAATACTCATCTGACGGTACATGCTGAATTTTTGCCTCTGGTACCAACTGTAACAGAACCGACCAATTTATATGAGCACAAGTACAGCGACAGCTGTTTTCCCAGCTATCAAGCCACACTTGAGCCAATATAAACCTGGTAGTCCGTGAAATTTCGAAGGATTTCAAACTTTTACACAGCACTTACCCAAGGATCGCAGAAACTCAGCAGCACACATACACATGATACATAGATTCGCACATAGTTCAATTACATTAGAGTACAAGATAGACTTTACATAAAAGTTCAGTTGCGGAAAAGAAATAGATTTACACACACTTAAATTCGTAATACAGTGCCAAGTACCGACCAGTCACAGCAACATAGATAAGATAGATAACGTGACCTTGCCCAAGGTCTAGTTTTCCTCTCCCGAAGGATAGAAGTAGCTCTTTTAGACAATGAAGTATTCCTCCTGCAACATTGGGAATAAAACCCTAAGTACTCAATTGTACTCAGCTAGACTTATCCGACAGGAAGTAAATAAAAAGACTCTCAAGGATATGCAAGCTTATTTGGTGGAGCTCAGAGGATAGCAACATTTTGCTTACTACAGTAGTTCCTCAACTTATCAATTTTAGATATGGTTTAGCTTCGATTTCAGTTAAGCTATTAACCTAAGGTTTGCAGCTATACTAAACAATCACTTGATATTATAGCAATCAATAAACCATAGCGATTTCTGATATCCACAGATATCTTCCTCATCTCACCAATAATCACGTTCAAGCTATTAACCTCTACCTCACCAGAAGATCAGTTCAGTTTCTCACTAACCAGGAGAGATGGCGATTCGAATCGATTGTACTAGCTGGCAAATATGCCAATCACAAACCCTGTTAGCCTAATCAGTGGCTTCTTGGGTCACCGTTAGATCTTTCTGAGACATAATATGTATCGCGGGTTTGGAGGGGGCCCATATTCTCAGAGACGAACCCACTTCCAGGATGCATCAGGTCCCTGACCTGCCCTTGGTAAGATGGTGTCTCTGCACATCCTTCCTGCCTCCAGAATATGTCTACCTTATCAGCACCAATTCCCGGCTCAGAAAGAAATACTCGGTTTCGCGGTCAGAACGACTTATCTGGCCAGCTAAGTGACGACGTCTTTCAATCTCAACTGATGTCTGGTGGCCTCAGTCCTAGTCGGCCGCAAGTAGCACGGAAGTCAACATGACCCATGTCATGCAGCTCCCCACTACCTAGCCTTGATTCTCTCATTAAATATTGTGGCATGGTGACACATATAGCCATCCATGTGGATCTCATCAGTCACCACCTATGCTCGCGGATGACACGAAATCACCCGACTTTCTCGCGGATGACAGGAAATCACCCGACTTCTACCGGTCTAAGCAGGGCTAAGCATAAGATCGATCACCTGTCTAGTAATAGTACCAGGATCATATGTAGAGTAGACAAGGTAATTATGCAACAACGGTATCAACCAACTCCTATACTTAAGTGCACAATCATACGATTTAATAAAGACCGGTGCATTTATAAAATGAGATAGGTGGAGACTTAGGGATGCTCCGGGGCTTGCCTGGGATTCAACACTAAGTCAGCATTTGTTAGATGACACTCGCTCGATCAGCATCTCCCATCCAAGCACTTGATTAGTCCTTCCATCTTTGTGATTAGTCCACCAAACCGTCTTGTGGTTAGTTCCATCATCACGTCCTTCACTTTACGTGTTCATCTATCATACCTAAATGAGATGCACAATGCACATGTATGAATAAAAGGAAGTAATACAAGGCATGTTAATCTACCATCACTGAACCATAAGCTAACAATCACACCAAGCAAAGCAAAGTTAAAGCAATCATAATCCCACACATGCAGTTTATGAGCAGCAGGACAGCAAGCACAAGATTTAACCATAACTCAAGCTATACACATCCAACCAGGGTGATATAAGCTTTTCTAAAAATCTATTGAAATTGTCTACAACTTTGCTATTATCATCTTAAGATGATTCAATACATATAAAAGTCAAACAACACATTGAAAGCAGCTCTGTTCAGATTTGGACAGATTCTGTCCTCACACTCCAAACAATCAAAACTAGAGATCTAGACCACCAAAAGGGGTGATTCTAGACAATTTGAAAATCCAAAGAAATATACTACAACTTATTTATTATCACCAATAGGTGATTCAAAGCTTAACTTAGGCAAACATGGCAAACAATCAGATCTGGACAGAAAACAATCCAAACCTGACAGCAGAATTCCAAAAGCCATAACTCCTAAACTATCAGGCCTATGACCATGAAAATTTAGGACAAGCTATGCAATGAAGTTAGCTACAACTTTTGTATAGAACATATTTACATGTAACATCATTTTCATGTGTAAAACATCACAACAACAGGGACTGCTACCTGAAGCCCTTTCTCAGCAGGATTGCAATTAATTCGGTTACTTGTTTTCCACCCAAGAAACACATATGTGAGCTAGTTAAATAGCTCCAAACATCATAACACAAATATAAAGAATTCATCTCAGGTTAAGACATGGCAATAAGTCATAAACAACATGCATGTGTCTAATTACCTCCAATCTTTCACCAAAAATCACATAAAAGTCTATTATTTAATTGTTTAAGTTATATGGTAAACATCTCAAATGGAGTTGATATTTTTATGAGAGGTAGTTAATTACAAATCATGCCCAAGAATCAAATCTTACATGCTCAGCTTCCATAATTTAATTATTACAAAATACACAAATTTATAATGCAATAATGCATTGGAGAGCAAATTAAATAGGAAACTCAACATCTTCTGAAACAACATGGCCATATTATGAATTCTTAGGCTAACACAATATCATACAAAGGTACTGGAACACTATTTTATATTTTTACCATAATATATTATTTATAATGTATTTAAATCTACATAATATGCACCAAAGAAGATAAATCAACAACTCAGTCATACATGCACGATAAATCATGAAATTTTAACCATACATTACACATCATACAGAGAGTCTACAATGAAATTTGCATGCTATTTGGAGCAATACAACTCCAGTTACAAAACTAACAAGCAATTCAATCTTTTATTTCCTATTTAAAAAGATTAATGTGAAACACCAATAAAACAGTAAACAACCTACGTATTTTATATTCTTAAGAGGTAGTACATGTTATTAGAAGACATACAAAATTGGAACCACAATTGTTGGACTTATATTTCTCAGATTATGGCCAAAAGCAAGTTAATCAATCCTAAAAATATCTTTTTCTAATTAATTTCTACAGCACATAAATATAAATAACATAACATATTTTATGGATCTAACATGCAGAGCACTTCACCACGAATCTAGCAAAACAAGTTTCACAATTTTAGGAGCACCCAACCTCTAGATATGAATTTTAGAAGAAATTGCAAGATCTACAAATTTGCTGCACATTTGAACCCGCGGGCCCCACACGTCATGGCACAAAAGAGAGCTGGCTGCCTTCTTCTTCTTCCCTGCGTTCGAAACAAAGAAAAGAGAGAGGGAGCCCGTCGGGGAGGAGGAGCCTGGCTCGGCCGGCTTCGGCATCTTGGCGGCGAGACAGCGCAGGAGCAGCGCAGCAGCACTGCACCAGCACCAGCCGCGTACCAGCAGCACAGCGCCAGCAGCAGCAGCGTAGCCGCGGCAGCAGTAGAACAGCACGGCGCCATGGCGGGCCTGCTCCGACGACGGTGCCTGCCCCGGCGAGGAGCGACACGCCGGCCACCGCTTGCATTCAGCGATAACGCAGAGACGCTGGAGGAGGATAGAGGGTGACGGTAGCGCAGCGGCTCCACTACGCGCAGCCACGGCCGAGCTTCAGCATGCCGGCAATGGCGGGCGAGCTCTCTGCTCGTGCTCGGCAGGGAGCGAGGAAGAGGGCGAGAGGGGTGGAAGAGTGAATGGGAGAGTGAGAAAGACGAGTGGTGGAGCTCTGGCGTCGCTTTTCTCGGGCTGAGGCGAGGACAGAGAGAGAGGGCGAGCTGGCAGCCATGGAGCTGCTGCTCTGGATGCATGGACGACACGTCCACCCATTGTGGCATTTTATCAAGCAGCTGGCAGGTCGTGTTGGTGCGGGTTTGGAGCGCCGGTTTGGGCTGCTTCTGGGCCGAATTGGGCAAAGGACCAATTATAAAGTTTTCTCATCTCTGAACACTCTACGACTTTGATTAAGGCTGCTCAGCCATTTGCTCGCTGGTTAGGGAGATAATTAATCGCTAATTTATTGCTGTCAGTGGCTTAATTACGATCGAAGATCGAGTGGCAAACCTTGTCAAACAGTCTCGGATTGGTCCCAAATTTTGATATGTTGCGCTCCAAGAAGTGTGCAACAATTTGTATTTTAGGTCCAACTCAAGTTACTTAACAAAATTTGGAGAACACGAGAAGGCCATGAAATCAACACCATTTTCAGACTTAGAATTAATTCAAACTCTGGAATCAGCTTTTTCCTCTATATTGTATCCACTGTTTGAGGCACTTAGAGGTTGAATCATGACTTGATCCATAAATAACATTTGCTCTACTCGAAAATATCTGCAACTCTTATTTTGGGTCAAACCTCATATCTTGCACAGAAATAATATTTCCACTTTGGTCAAACTAATATAATTAGAGAGCTCAAAGTAGATGTTTAGGCCAATAAAGGTATTTTCTTGGCATTTGCTCAACATGAGTCATTCATGACTTTTGTTGTAGAGTTCAAATAGGGTTGTTTGGTCAAGGTTGCAAGGTTTGGTTGGCTTTGCATGCTCTCCCATGGTGGGGACAGGCTCGGACATAGTCCTGCAGCCTCTCCCATGCATGAGGGATGGACTCGAGTGATGTTTGCTAGAAGTTGGATATCTCCCCCCTTAGAGCAATGGTTTTGCTCATGGGGATGAACTTGGCGAGGAATGCCATGGAACATTTGTCCCATGTGTTGGCAGCTTCCTTTTTTGGTAGAGCCACTGTTTCGCCTTCCCCGCAAGGGAAAAAGGAAACTGGCGGAACTTGATGCTAGTTGGTGCGACGTCTTTGATGATGATGGTGTCCACAATTCAAGGAAGTCTTGAAGATGAGCATTTGCATCCTCATTTGGCAAGCCATAGAACTGTCTTGCCTGCACCATCTTGATTAGGCCAGTACGGAGCTCGAAAATTTCCATTCCCGATATTGACAGCGGGCCCAACGGGCACGTTGGCAACAGTAGGGGTGGAGTAGTCGCGGAGTGTCTTGGCCATGATGATAGTAGCGGATAGGTGCGGGTGTGAATGATTCGTCTGTCGATGGAGTGGCAGAAGAAGAAGTGGTACGGGACCTGTTCTTCCTTAGGAGTGCCTCCGGATTGTCGGTGAAGTTGTTCGACAGGTCGAAACCACTCATACACTATCCTGTTTTCTTTCCAATAAAAAGAGGAAGAAAACAAGAGAAGTTAGCCTGCCTAAACTACGGTTACCTTTTGCTTATTGTGCAATCAATGCCTATGCCAAGCTAGATGTTTGTATTTCCTTTTGCCCTCCCCGGCAACGGCGCCAGAAATGCTTATTGGCGTTTCTTAGCGTCATTACTAAAGATAGACTAAAAGCCCATCCCGAGCAACGATACTAGAAACGTGTGTTAACATCCCTAACCACCATTACTTCAGAAAGGTAACTCTTGGCCCTTAACGGTGCCGGCCAAGATAATGCAGTCTGGTAACAAAAGTTAGACGTGCCTGATTGGCCTTCCCAACCATCATTACTTACGATATGCAAAACTGAAGCACGACGCCTTAGGGTGCAACAAGAATTACAGTCCTTAGGTAATGGTACTTAGCTATGCCAATCATGATAGCTCAGTATAAATAAATCCACAAGCGCACGGAATTATCATTGTAGCATTTCAACCCGTGAGTATTCAGGGGTGTCGTATTTATAATTTCCCATAGGAGGGCAGGACGAATGCATCTAGCTTTGGCATAAACATGATCACTTGTTGAATGCATAGGTAGACATAGCATAGGCAGGGGTAAATCATAGTTCAAAGATAGTGGACACACATCTGAGCCGGCCTCAAGGATAAAAGAGAAATAAAGAATAAAAGAATATATCTAATTGAGCAGGCATTGGTCATATATAACTATGCAAAGAACTGTTAGTAAACATCTAACTAGCATGTCTAGTATCGGGACTAGGTCTGGGATGACAGGGAGATCCCCGCAGCTGGTCTGCCAGCCGATAGAGACTTTACGAACTCCTACCCAATATCCGAACGTGGGGGAGTGTTAGGGATGGACAGGGCTGTCACCACCTGCCCACCTACCCCTCTGCCCGTGGGATACCGACATATTCGCCGATCTCCGCATACCCGAGCACCATGCTCGCGTACTTGGAAACAACTCCTAACCCCCTAGGACCCACCCCTTCGGAGTGACAGGCCAGGCTAAGAGCAACTGAGAAGGCACGACAAACCGTCACCTCATCCCTAGTTCTTCCTCTATTCATACTAAGTCGATGAACGATGAAGAACAACGATGAACATGTCATGAACATAACACATAAACTATATGCTAGTTCACATATCATGATCATAACATGACCAAGACTATACTCTAGTTCATATGCATTGCTATATAAATAAGATAAGAACTTTAACTTGGAAGAGAACTGCATTGTATTCATACCGAGGTGTTCCTTCTTCTCTCAAGGATACAAACTCTCCTTGCTAGCTCTTGCCTTGCTCTAATACTAAAACTAATCTAAAGAATTACAAGTGAGAGGTGAGGTGTTGGAGGGGAGCTCTCCCTCTCTTTTATAGTCCAACTAGGGCGGTTTGGGCGTTCTAAGTATGGAAGGAGGTGAAACCGCCTTTGCCAAACCGCCATAAGCACCGCTTGAGGAGGATGGGCCCAGGAGGACCCACCAGGGGGGCGGCCGCCCCCAGGGGCGGTCGATCCCTGGCGAGTGCTATCTGGCCACCGCCTTCGGGTGGTCGGTTCCTCTGTGGGCCTGGGCCTCCCCCGTGGTTGCGAATGGATTTGGTTTATTGTCTAATTTGGGCTTTCTCATTTTCTTAGTTCGCGCCTTCTTTGAATACGCTTCCTGGAAGTGCGCTTTCCTTGAGATTTCCATGCATTTCCACGTGCTATCCCTGTAAGTTAGGTACACAACAAAACTCGTGGAAAGATTAGATAAAGCCCTATTCTCTATTTGTTTTAGTATTAAAATGATGTTATATTTATGTTGCTAAGGACCGCCAACACCCACACTGATAAGATATAGCCTAGACACCACGTCTACATTATACTTACTACTCTAATCTTAGCTAGAGACTAGAGCACTTCACAAGTAAAGAAATGTGCAGGTGAAGACAGTATATACTTAAAGTAGCAGAACCAGAATATTAAATGCTGGAAGAACTCGGATGGAAAACTTACTAGAAGCTTGAATCTGCTGAGGTACACCTTGAAGAAGACTCCCGACAGGGCCCGGGGCTTTCTCCAGAGACTTCCCTCACTCTCTTCCCTCTTTACAGTAACACTAATCTATATTGTACACTTGATACTTGATCCTTGATTGTTCATAAAGTGAAGAACTAGGGGGTATTTATAGGGGGATGAAGGGCAGTGCCACGTCAGCGATCCGCGTGCTTCTCCACCTCCACCCTTGGATCCACCGTCCTTGAAACCGCCTTGGATGGACGGCAGTGATGAAATGAGCACGTGGGGGGCATGCTGGAAATCAGGTGGAGTAAGGCGGTGGCCTGGGCCCACCATGGGCGGTTCGGCCGAAACCACCCACTGGTAGGTGGGCCCTGCCAGGACCTTCTAGAAGCCTTGTGATGTCAGTGAAGTGATGCCTATGAGGTGGGTCCACCAAGTGTGGTTTGGCCGACCCACCTCTGGTGAGTTGGGCCTACCACCTTGGTCCCCACCTGTCATGGACTGATGCTGTGTGATCCCCTTGTCTTTATCTTGTCGTTTCACACCTTGATCCAAGTGCTTTGCTCCTTAGCCATTGATTGAAGACACAATTGCGATCCAAAGGTGCAAATGGACTCCAGGGGGTGTGCCACAGGATCGTGCCACATCAACATGGCCACGAGGGCTCCCTACCTAGTTCGGCCGAACCATAGGGTGGGGCCACGTGGCCTCTGCTCTCTTGCTTATCACTCCATTACTTGAGTCCTTGAAGTTGGAGTGCCGGGGCCACTATTCATGGTTCGACCGAACCATGAATAGTGTCCATCCAGTGCCCACTCGATCCTGAAGTGAAGCCCTTGAAGATTGTGACACTGTATTGCCATTTTGTCATAATTGGATTTGCATTATTTCTTCATCTTGGACTTCTTAACTCTGAAATCACCTGTTTTGAGCACGTGCAAGCAAATACTAACATGTACATGTGGAACCAAGTTATTTGTACCTATGTTACTATGAGTTTGCTTATTTCTTCCCAAAAAGAGTGTTTGTTGACGGTTATGATGGTAGAAAACATGGTATAAATACCGTCAACAAGACCCCCCACACTTAGGTCTTTGCTCATCCTCGAGTAAAGGTTAGAAAAGGAGGTAGAAATGACATATCCAAGATAGTGGTGATCAAAGTTTTCATTTAGCACATAACTTATACTAGTGGGTTATGAGGTATTGTCTAGCATATATCCTTGTGATGTTGAAAAATGGAATAACTCTCAAGGCAAAATCATCTTACTTTTTACCTTCTCAGTACTTAGAATTTTTTATATTGGTTTCAAAAAGAAGGCACATAGTTCATTCTTACTCCTCAAATAGTACCTCTCAAGTCACTCAGTTGTGTTTGATTCCTTACCAAGGCATATCTTAAAGATACCTCCTTTGTTTTATCCTACATCTATCAGGCTTATGTGTAGTTCAGGTAGGAATAAGCATGGCAGGCATACTTGCATTACATATATTGTAAAATCAAAACAAGGATCTAAGGAGAAAAATATCATATACCTAGATCAAGATGTGCAAGTGTGTGGAAAGTGGTGAACTATAATGCTCCTTGATATGATCTCTCTCTACTTTGTTTTGGGACATGGCTATCATTTTTCTTTTCTTTTTTATTCATGAGCCTAGACTTGCTAAAATATATAATTTCTTTTTCTTGGACTTTCACTTGTCCATCTTTCTTTCTTTTTTTTCATTTTGCATAGCCATTGTCCCTTTTTCTATATCAACTAAGAGAGATATTCATTGACCTTTAAAACATGGAGCAATTATTCAATGGAAATGGATGGCATGTTGTTGCGTACTTCCAGTGTAGAAGCAGCATATATGTGTGGTGTGTACGTGATCTTGATCTTTGGATTATGACATACTTCTCAACAAGGGTCAACAAGGTTTGATCGAACTCAAAGCAATTGCAAGCAGCATGGTTAGAAGGAGTTTTAAACATAATGGTTATATATGGCTTTGGTAGGAATTTTCTCACTATTGAGGAGTAAGTGACACTATGGTTTTATGACGTTTTCAAAAATAAACTTCTAAGTACTATGAATGGAAAAAGTATGATTCATGAGCCAAGAGTGATCTCACATTTATCAACATCTTAGTCAATATGATTTCCTATTAAGATATTTACCTACAAGCATAGGCATATGCATAAATTTGAACTTTGTGTCACCCCTACTCTTCAAATCTCATGAAATCTTATTCACTTTATTTTGGGATGCAAGATTTCAAGTTTTTATTTTCATTTTTATCTAAAGACAAAGAAAGGAATTGAATAAATGCGAAATTTGAGAGGGGGAAAGGGTGCAAACCTGCCTGGGAGCATACCTTCACTGCAGGGAGCCTGGCTGGTGGGATCAGGCCACATAGGGTGGTTCGGCCGAACCACCAAATGTGCCGTTGTTCCACCGTTTGAATGTCCTCGTCTCAAGTTACACCTCTGCAAAGTTGTTCTACCACTGGACCTTATTTTGTGGTTCATCCGAACCATGTTTTGTGAGTTTTTAGGTCCTGTTTGATCCAGCAGACGTTTTGTGCACTGTGCCATGTTCGAAATTACCAATGGAGTTGTTGAGGGGGTCGTCCGAACCCCTCCTACACTTGTTTCTTTTTATCTAATGACACAAGCAGCGAACAACATCAAGTGTAGGCGTTCTACTGGTGGCAACACACCAACAGAATGCAGAACAGTTTTATTCAATTTCTTAAAATGAAATGTAGGCAAGATTACAATTGTAAAAATCAAAATTAAAAAGAGAAAACTAACTAATGCCTACTTTATTCTAAAGGAGTGCTAATCTAAGGAGAAGGTAGGGTTTAGGATGTCCTCTTACTCAATCGCTTTGGCTATACGCTTGAGCTTCGCATTATTGCTAATGCGGAGTGCGCGGAACTTGTCCTCCATATCTAGGTTTGCCATCCTAAGTTCCGACATCGTCTCCTCTAATTCATTGCTCCTCTTCCTAAGACTAGTTACAATTTTCAGCATCTTCTCCATGTCACTTTTCTCCTTTCGATCATCCTCAAATTGGCCTGGTGGACCATGGATCGGTGGTGGATCCATCCTCCTCCGGATGCCAGAAGGCGAGTTGGAGTTGGAGTCAAGTGATTCCCTCAATTGCTTCTTTTCATCCGAATTGAGAGGGGGGACGAACACCTTCTCTACACCCAGCCCACCACCAATGATCTTGTGGCCTTTGAACACGGTGGGAGTGGACGGGGTGTAGGAGCTGATGCTCCTTGACGAGTCTGTGTAGAGCGAGCTGGGGTGCCGTTCCGGTACCTCCGGAGCCTTCCCCTTCAGTGCCAATTGGCTTGTGGTAGGCATAATTGGCGTAACAGACCGAACAGGGGGCTTCTGGAGATCCCAACGCGGAGAGAGGGACCTGGGCGACGAAGTGGACCGAGGGGATGGCCGGTCGGTGGCAGTGAATTCAGGGGCTCCACCTCCAGTACGTCGACGGCCATTGCCCTCTCAATGCTCTCGGTCAGTGATCTTTGAGGCTTGGAAGTGCCCTCTCCCATGGGGATGATGGCGTTTTTGCTAGTGGGCGCCATGGTTGGGTTCTCTGGTGTCTCAAGGTCGGAGAAGGGATGCAGGAAGGAGAAGGAATGCAGGTGGAAAGAGGAAGAAGAAGAAGGAGAGGTTAAGAAGACGAGTGCCAACGTTCTCCTTTTCAAATTTGCGAGAGAACACCGGGGGAACGTTGGCACAACGTTCTGGACCGGATTGGTCGCAACGGGTCGCGTAGGGTGGTTCGGGCGAACCATGGTTTGTCTGGTCTGGTCCTGGGAGTGTCACCACAAGCACCGCAAAGGTTCTCCCAGACACGGCATGCTTAAACTAGGGGTCATGTGCGGTTCGGCCGAACCAGGTTTTGGGTCACCTGGCCATGACATCGTCTCCACATGTTCCCCTAGTGCACCCCGATGCGTGACAGGGTCGAGGGGTGGCTCCAAGTGGTTTGACCGAACCATGTGGTTGCCCCCGACTTTTGTCACAACTACTGCAGGGCCTCCTGATTATTGCCCAATATCCAAATTTTCAAAACACACCAAAAGTGGGTCGCCCGAACTGGGTTTGGACTGCTCGGAGCGCCCAGATTGTTCATTTTAAAGGTTTTGCCACTTGGATAAATTTTGGTCCCAAGTGGTTGCCAAGTTATGGCTATCCACTTCTACTTGGGGGTTTTGGGGACCCAAAGTGTTAAAAGGAGAAATTTCTAATTATTTGAAACCTATCTAGTGATGAAGCTATACAAAATGAGAAAGAAGTAAGACATGTAGATTTTAATTATGTGACTTCATTAGCAGGGATAAATTCTATCATGTCAACTTTTTCTTCTATTGGTGCATATTCATGAAAAACTTTGAGACGATGACCATTTACCTTAAAGATGTTGCCGTCGTCGTCTTGAAGCGTGACGGACTCCATGCATTGCTGCATTGATTACCAGGTACGGTCCTTCCCATTTGCTCTTTAGCTTTCATGGCCAAATAGCTTGACCCTTGAGTTGAACATTAGGACTTTGTCTCCAGGATGAAATTCCTTGGGCTTGATCCTCTTGTCATGCCATCTTTTGGTTCTTTCTTTATAGATTCTGGCATTGTGATAGGCTTTCTCTCTCCATTCGTCAAGCTCTGAGATTTGCATCTTTCTATTCCTTCTAGCAGAGGGCAGATCCATATTCCATTATTTAATCGCCCAATGTGCCCTGTGCTCTAGCTCTACCGGCAGATGGCATGTCTTCCCGTATACAAGTTGGTATGGTGACATACCAATTGGGGTCTTGTATGCGGTCCTGTATGCCCAAAGTGCATCCGGTAGTTTGCTCTTCCAAGCTATTCCCATTTCATTAACAGTCTTTTGCAGGATGTTCTTGATTTGCTTATTGGAGGTCTCCGCTTGGCCACTTGTTTGGGGATGGTATGGAGTTGCAACATTATGCTTTATCCCCATATCTACCAAAAAGCGTCGGAAGCCTTTGTCTATGAAGTGTGATCCTCCATCACTTATGACTAGTTTTGGTGTGCCAAATCTTGGGAATATAGTTTCCCTGAACATCTTCTTTGAATGTAAGGCATCTGCGGTTGCGCAAGGCATAGCTTCCACCCACTTGGACACATAGTCCACTGCCACCAAGATGTACTCACAACCTTGTGATTTAGGGAACGGACCCATGTAGTCAATTCCCCATGCATCAAATAGCTCCACTTGAAGGTTGTTTGTAAGTGGCATTGCATCTCGGGTGTTGATATTTTCATGTTTCTGGCATCTTGCACACCTGTTCACATAGTCTTGTGTATCTTTGTACATGGTAGGCCAAAAGAATCCACTTTGCCATATTTTTGCGTGGGTTCTGAATACCCCATAATGGCCTCCATATTCTGCTCCATGGGATTTCTCAATGATCTTGAATGCTTCATTCATTGGGACGCACCTCCTCAACATTCCATCATTGCAGACTCTGTAAAGGTATGGCTCATCCCATAGGTGTATCTTGCTTTCTTGGATAAGTTTCTTCTTGCCTGCCCCCGGTGGCACATATCCTGTGACCATAAAATTGACAATATTTGCGCACTAGGGGTGGTAGTCCGTGACCTTGAGGAGTGTGTCGTCTCGCAGGAAGTCGTCGATAGGCAGATGCTGTTTGTATTTGAATTGCTATTCTAGACAAATGATCGGCTACAGAGTTTTCTACTCCCTTTTTATATTTAATTTCAAGATCAAATTCTTGGAGCAGTAAGATCCATCTTATTAATCTTGGTTTAGCATCTTTCTTAGTGAGCAAGTATTTTAGCGCAGCATGATCAGTGTAGACAATTATTTTAGCTCCAACTAAGTAAGATCTAAATTTATCTATAGCAAAAACCACGACCAGCAATTCTTTTTCAGTTGTTGCATAATTTAATTGCGGCCCAGTTAAGGTTTTGCTAGCATATGAGATTGCATGATGTTTCTTATCTTTGGTTTGTCCTAAGACAGCACCTACAACATAGTCTCTAGCATCACACTTTGTCTCAAAAGAAAGCGTCCAATCAAGGGGTTGTATGATTGGCGCAGAGATGAGTGCTTTCTTAAGGTAATAAAAGGAGTCTAAGCACTCATCATCAAAGTTAAAGGGTGCATCTTTAGCAAGCAAGTTTGTTAAAGGTCTAGCAATTTGAGAGAAATCTTTTATGAACCTTCTATAAAAACCTGCATTACCAAGAAAGCTACGAACACCCTTAACGTTCGTGGGCGGTGGAAGTTGCTCTATGACCTCTTTTTTAGCTCTATCCACCTCTATCCCACGCTTGGACCCTCTATGTCCTAGCACTATTCCTTCTCGAACCATGAAGTGGCATTTCTCCTAGTTCAAGACTAAGTTCTTTTCCTCACATCTTTGTAAGACACGGTCCAGATTCTCTAGGCAGTGATCGAAAGTTTTGCCATAGACTGAGAAGTCGTCCATGAACACCTCCATGATTTCTTCGATCATATCGGAGAAGATGGACATCATGCACCTTTGAAAAGAAGTAGGAGCATTGCATAGGCCAAAAGACATGCGCCTGTATGCATATATTCCATAGGGGCATGTGAAAGTTGTCTTACTTTGATCGTCGGGATGGATTGGGATTTGGTGATAACCCGAATACCCATCAAGGAAACAAAAAAAAGAATGCTTTGCCATCCGTTCCAACATCTCATCGATGAATGGCAACGGAAAGTGATATTTCTTTGTGGCCTTGTTAATCTATACACATTCTCCAGCCCGTGACGGTTCGTTGAGGGATTAGTTCATTTTTCTCATTTTTCACGACCGTCATCCCTCCTTTCTTAGGAACTACTTGGACGGGGCTGACCCACTCGCTGTTAGGAACAGGGTAGATTATGCCTGCGTGCAAGAGTTTCAAGACCTGTTTCTTCACTACTTCTCTAATCGCATTATTTAGCCTTCGTTGCGGCTCCCTAGAAGGTGCAGCATCTTTCTCAATTGGGATGCGATGGGTGCAGAGAGTGGGACTAATTCCCTTAAGATCTTGAAGAGAGTAGCCTAAGACAGAGTGGTGTTTTTCTAGAATGGTGATGAGTTTGGAAGTTTCCTCCTCAGAGAGTTGGTCACTAATGATTACGGGAGTCTCTCTATCACCATTAAGGAAGGCATACTTAACTCCAGAAGGAAGGGGCTTAAGTTCTATAGAGGGTTTAGATGGGGGTTCAGATTTATCCAAATCTAAAGGTTCTTCTAATTCGGCTTCTTCTTGGATAAAATCCTTAGCATCTTCTTCTAGATCTGGATGAGAAGGTTCTAGAAGCGATGCAGCCATCACTTCCTCTATCGGGTCTGTCTCGGGGTGCAATTCTATTTTAGAGTTGGCAGAATTTGCTAATGGAATTGAAACACAAAGGTTCTTCCCGAGATGACCTTCAAGGTTCCCCCCATGGAATCCATCAAGGAATCTCATGAGCGGGTGTCCAATTAACAAGTCAAATTCCTCTATATCGAAAAATAAAGAAGTGCAGGAGGATATGGACCTTGTTAATTGTGACAGGAATGGTCTGTGCAATCCCGCAGCTCTCGACCAATTTCCCAGAGGGCAATTTAAGAAATTTGTTGGTCGGGGCTAGAGGTTCCTCTCCTAGGAGTGCATTTGCTAATGACTTAGATATAATGCTTACTCCTACGGCGGTGTCATAAAGAGGGTCTATGGTGGTCCTATTTATGACACAAGGAATGGTTGTGAAACAAGATAGGGTCCTAATAACCTCAGATGAGGCTTCGGCCTCCTTCAGCCATTCATCACTCATAATGGACGCGAGCTCTTGAGCAGTCTCCTTAGGATTGCGAGTCTCAAGGCGATGTGGGACGTGATCATTTGGAGCTCTATGAGTTGTAGACTTCTTTTGCACAAGTTGATTCGAGGTATTTCCAAAATCGGAGAAGAGATCGGCCTCGATATCAAGAGGAAATTCTAGAGGTTTAACATCCTCTGGAGGAATTGGTGGTTTTGGTTCAGGTTTGACAGCTTGTGATGTAAGTGGTGAGGTTCCGGCTATCGTAGGTTCGTCCTTCAGGACTTGATCTTCCTCGGGGGCTTTATCATAGATATTAGTGTAGGGGGTGTTCTCGAGAATTTTCGCAAGAACTTCCTTACCTTCACTAATGGGGAAATTGTGTGGAATTTTGGCTAAGACCGAGGTAGAAATGTTGCAAGAGGGCTGGCTCGGTTATAGCTAAATCAGGGCCGGCAGACGCTAAGTCTGTGAAACGGGCCCATGCCGCACCTAGAGGGTCCTTATCCTTTTGTCTAAAGGTTAGGATCTCTACACGAAGACGAGCAACTCGGGGAATGGAGAAGAAGGTGATACAGAACTTTGATTGTAGCTTCCCCTATTCTCCATTTACACTACCTACGTGACGAGTATACCATCGTTTGGCTATTCCCGTCAAAGAGAACGGAAATAGCTTCCACTTAAGGGTATCTCGTTTCATCCCGTGGATATGTATGCAAGAGCATAATTGTTCGAAATCTCGTAGTTGTGTATAGGGGTTCTCATCTTCATCCCCAGAAAAAGGTTTCTCCTGAACCATCGCTATGAGACTCAGGCTTAGCTCATAACGAACGGCCAAAATAAACTATGATGAACTAGGTGGCTCCATACTAGCGCCCGATGGAGCAGCATACTCGAAGATGGGTGTTTGATCCATGTGTGTGTGTGAAAGGATAGTTTTGATCAAACAAGGATAACTAAGATGACTCGACTCTAGTTAAGACAGCTACCGTTCCCTGGCAACGGCGCCAGAAAGCTTGTTGACACCAAAGGTCGTAAACGGATATACCGCAAGCGTACGGTAGTCAATGTAGCTTTCACCGGGAGTATTCCAGGTATTGTATTTTCCACGGGGAACGTGAAGTGTACTAACTAGATTCAAGGTTGTCAATAGGAATCAAAGGGGTTGGTGATCAAGGATAAAAGCTTGTAGGTATAGAGAGGCTCCTATGTAGCAAAAGATATCTGGTCTTGGCTTTCTAAGTATAAAGAGCTTAGTCAGCTCCTCCCTTCACAAGAGGCGACAGACGAAACAGTAGGAGACAAAACTCCTACCCGAGGCTGTTGTACTATTGTCTTGATGCCTTGCCATTTTAATAACTTGTCTTACACACGTGGTGGACTACGAGAACCAGACAAGGCTGTCACCACTTGCTGGCTACCACAAACTATCCGTGCGACAAGCGGCCCACACTGATACAATATAGCCTAGCCACCACGTCTACACTATACTTACTACTCTAATCTTAGCTAGAGACTAGAACACTTCACAAGTAAAGCAATGTGCAGGTGAAGACAGTATATACTTAAGGTAGTAGAACCAGAATATTAAATGCTGGAAGAACTCGGATGGAAAACTTACTAGAAGCTTGAATCCGCTGAGGTACACCTTGAAGAAGACTCCCGACAAGCCCGGGGCTTTCTCCAGAGACTTCCCTCACTCTCTTCCCTCTTTACACTAACACTAATCTATATTGTACACTTGATACTTGATCCTTGATTGTTCTAAAGTGAAGAACTAGGGGGTATTTATAGGGGGATGAAGGGCAGCGCCACGTTAGCGATCCGCGTGCTTCTCCACCTCGACCCTTGGATCCACCGTCCTTGAAACCGCCTTGGATGGACGGCAGTGATGAAATGAGCACGTGGGAGGCATGCTGGAAGTCGGTGGAGTAAGGCGGTGGCGTGTGAGTGAAGTGATGCCTGTGAGGTGGGTTCACCAAGTGTGGTTCGGCCGACCCACCTCTGGTGAGTTGGGCCTACCACCTTGGTCCCCACCTGTCATGGACTGAGGCTGTGTGATCCCCTTGTCTTTATCTTGTCGTTTCACACCTTGATCCGAGTGCTTTGCTCCTTAGCCATTGATTGAGGACACAATTGCGATCCAAAGGTGCAAATGGACTCCAGGGGGTGTGCCACGGATCGTGCCACATCAACATGGCCACGAGGGCTCCCTGCCTGGTTTGCCCGAACCATAGGGTGGGGCCACGTGTCCTCTACTCTCTTGCTTATCACTCCATTACTTGATTCCTTGAAGTTGGAGTGCCGGGGCCACTATTCATGGTTCGGCCGAACCATGAATAGTGTTCATCCAGTGTCCACTCGATCCTGAAGTGAAGTCCTTGAAGATTGTGACATTGTATTGCCATTTCGTCATAATTGGATTTGCATTATTTCTTCATCTTGGGCTTCTTAACTCTGAAATCACCTGTTTTGAGCACCTGCAAGCAAATACTAACATGTACATGTGGAACCAAGTTATTTGTACCTATATTACTATGAGTTTGCTTATTTCTTCCAAAAAGAGTGTTTTCTTGACGGTTATGATGGTAGAAAACATGGTATAAATACTGTCAACAATTATATACTGATTGATTGGATTGATCATTATGCTTATCATATATATCATTATTATTGTGACATAACCCCTGTTCTGAGAATATGGGTCTTACATGGTTATCTCCGTATTTGCATATGCATATGACATCTATCTATCTACTTACATCCCATTTGTTGCCAACCCTTCCCAGTGGTAAAATATAAATGACAACCCGGAATACTCCTGGATAAAATGCTACAATGGTATAATTTATCTGTGCACTTGCAGATACTTTGAACTTAATATTTTATATCCTCTCGAGTCACTTGCATTCATAATAACTGCGTAGTATTATTCTGGGTAGTTTCCATTTGTGTCTCTTATATTCATGCTAGGGATGACAACTTAGTTATTGTAAGAGATATATGTTTAAAAGAGGTGGCTAAGTAATTTACCAAGTGACACTTAATTAATACCAACAGTTGGTCACCTCTAGCTAGAGGATCGGCGGTAACTTTGGAGCTTGTGACGAGTGAACCTCTGGGCGAAAAACTCCGCGTCAACATCTTCACCATCTTTCACGGTGGTTCGCTCTCTTCTACACAAGTTGTTTATATTATTCATTACTTTACTTGTGTAGTTATTGCCCTTATGACTTCGTTAGCTTGTGTAGCTTGCCGGTCATATTCTTGGCTTGTGTATCTTAGAAGTAGTGTCTCACTTAGTTTGTGTAGCTATCATTGTTTTCTGAGCTTTATTGAATTTTTTTGATTTGATTCTCAAATAGAATGTCTCAAAAGGTCAAACCCTTTGCATACAAAATTAATGTTAATGAAACCTCATAATGGGCCTAATGGGTCCTTCCCGCTTTTGGTGAAGCTTTTTGTTGTCTGTTGGTTAATATAATTTGAGAGTCTGTAAGGCTAGTCTCAATGGGCATTTCATGTGAGTTTCATGCACATTTAATATGATGATACATCAGCAAAAAAGGAATCTTTGCATGAAATGGGGAGGAGAGAGAAGGAAATTATTTCATCCCCACGACACGAGTGAGCGGCATTTCCAACGTCCGTGAAACTGGATGAAACTTGCGTTGAGAGGGTCGATTCGTTTCATGTCCTCTTCCTCCATCGTTGGTGAGCAGCCGAGCACCTCCGCCATGGTCAGGGCACCTCCGCTCCCGCCGGCCGTCTTCATCCGCGGGAGGGGAAGTCGCCGTGGGCGCAGCTCCATCGGCCGTCTCCATCCGCGGGAGGGCAAGCCGCCGCAGGCGCGACCTACGCCGGCAACCGACCAGTCTCCATCCGCTGGAGGGAAGCCACCGCGGGCGCGACCTCCGCTGGCTGTCTCCATCCGCGGCTGCGACGCCTTCCACAGGGCCGGGGCTGGTCGCAACGAATGCACGACGGTTCGTCTGCCACGGGGCCAGGGGCCGTTCGCGACGAGCGCGCGATGCCCGTCCTCCACGGCGAGGTCCGTCACGAGCTCTGTCCTCCACAAGCGAGTGATGCCCGTCTCAAATTCTGCCGTGAGCAGGCACCACCGGGGCTCCTCGAGTCCGTCATGAGCAGGCACATCGTCGGGGTGAGCTCCGCCACCCGCAGTTTTTCGAGTCGCCGTTCGTCCTGATTTGTTCGGCGCCAGGCGGTATTGTCCTGATCTGTTCATCGAGTGTCGTTTCTATCCTGATTTGGTGCGCTGAAGCTTCGTCAGCCATGATGCGGTCATGAGCACTAGGTCAGGAAGAAACTGCGCAAAGAAACGGTGGGACCCACAGTTGATGAAAAATATCCCTATGAAATCGTGCGATGAAACTGTCACTGAGAGACCCTATTTCATCCAATTTCATGATGTGTGTCGTCTGTTGGAAACTGGGAGATGAAACCTCCCATTGAGATTGGCCTAATGGTAGGTATGATTATCTTAGACATTAGAGCTAGTGCTAATTTGCCATTAGTTCTGTTGGGTCATGCTCGCATTATATTTGATAGTTTTATAAGTTTTGTTACTGTTTAATCGTTCTTGATGTAGCTCAAACTTTCTTGCTTCAACCCATGGATCTACAATGCGTTGATAACCGAAACAAAACGCTACAATGTGTTTGAATAGGAAATAAAAAGTCTAAATAACCCCTAAACGTTAGATTAGTTGTCTACTTAACCCCATTACCTGTAACACCATGTATTGGACACCTTAAACTTTGCAAAAGCAGAAAAATAACCCCTCGGAGTGGTTTTGTAGGCCAGTTTTGATGTGTAAGCATTCCATGTGGGATATGAGTGTTATAACCGGATTGGCAAATAAACGATGAAGAATAAGAGATCAATCACAAGGTACACGAGATTTAACATGGAAAACACTCAAGACAGGAGGGAAAAAACCACAGGTGCCAGTCAGCAAACTTCACCATATTAGGTGTAATTACAAATGCCAGAGATTTACAATGATCTCAACTCATATCCTAAACAACGGCTTACAAGAATTATATATAAGGTGGAAACTCTAAAGGGTAACAGTCCACGTCGCGGGGGCTTCGCCCCCCACAACCCACCCCCTCCTTACCCCAAGACGACCTGCAGGGTGCAGGCAGCCAGCACAATGGACCAGTTGGGCCTCTGTTTCGCTGTCTCCGACGTTGGTTGTGTGCCTGCAATGAATGCCACGTTGGAGCTTTGGCTCACTTGCCATCGGTTTCTCTCTCTTGCCCCGTTCATCTAGTGGTTGGCTGGCTGCACAGGCTCTACCGCTCCAGCGCTACCACCTACACCTCCGGCAACTATCTCCCATTCCTCGCCTGCTACGCATCACTGGCCCACTCGAGCAAGCTGTTGTTCCCGCCTGCACTAGTAGGAGGCCAGCATCACCTGCTCGCGAAAGCCGGGAGGCGGTTGCCACACGTGTTTGCACAGATGGACATTCCTTCGTTGGAAGGGCAGGCCTTGCTTGCCGATCGAGGGCGTTCCAGGTTCTCTCCCAGTGGCGCGTGACTGTCGTGCTTGGACCTCTGTGGGGCGATCCTGCTACGCCCTTGCGTTTCAGATGCGGTGGCGTGTGTTATAGAGTCCTTGGCCTTCTACAAACAGTAAGTAGGTATATGTGTTTTGAGTATGCACACGTAGTTGAACTGAGATGGGATTTCGTGGAGGGTTTAGTTTAGGGGCCGTTTGGATCCTTTCATTTGGAGAAACTGAAATCTAGTTAACTATCATGGTTCCTCTATGGAATCATATGGTAACTGAATTCAGAGTCAGGGATTTGCGGAACAGCAGGAATGGGAAGGAACAGACAGAGTAATCTCGTATTTAGGAGGAAAGGGTTCATCAATCGTTGACTATAGAATGCCCCTCTCAGGGCCTTTTATACTCACGGCAACTCGTGCCAACACTACTTCCAGCAGTCAACTAACGTAACCGCCTTGGCGACCAACTCACACTTCAACCGTTGTTTCATCGTTCATATTCGCCGTTGTCAGACGGCCATCAGAGATCACGTCCGCTGTTGCCAGACGCCCCCACAGTACTCTCCTTCCTCTTCTTATGACTTGCCCTGCAGTTCCTGACATTGCCCCTCCCATGAGACGCAGCTTGCCCCCAAGATGCATGATCCAGGAACCGTCGACGCAAATCATGAGCTTCCTCCCAAGTACTCAAAGAAGAAGGTTGGCCAGACCAAAGCACTAGAATTTGAGAGATGGTAGAGGCTCCCTTCACAATCATGCGGGAATCTAGAAACTGCAATGGTTGTTGCTGGATCGTGGGATCATCAGGGACTTCCAAAATATCCTCCTCCACCACCGCAGTCGGAGGGATATGTTTCTTCAGCTGAGATATATGCACCACCGGATGAATGCGGCAAGCGTCAGGCAACTCCGAACGATAAGCCACATTCGCAACTTGCTCCAAGACTTTGAATGGCCCATAGAATCTAAAACTCAACTTCTAGTTAGATCTTGGAGCAACAGAGGACTGTATGTAAGGTTGCAGCTTTAGATAGACCATATCTCCTACTGAGAACACCCTTTCTAAACATTTCTAGCCAGCAAATAACTTCATGCGTTGTTGAGCACGGTGCAGGTTATGCTGAACGATCTGCTGTAACAAATTGCATTCGAACAACCATCGATCAAGTTCAGGAGCATGGGTTTGTACCTCATTTGAAATGCCAAAATATCGTGGAGGATGGCCATAGAGAACTTCAAACGGTGTCCTGCCCAAAGCAGAGTGGTAACATGTGTTGTACCAAAACTCAGCTAAAGTTAACCACTTAGCCCACTGCTTAGGACACGAATGAACACTGCATCACAGAAAACCTTCAAGGCATTGATTCAATCTCTCAATTTGCCCATCCGTTTGAGGATGGTAAGAAGAACTCGCACTAGTACAGGATCGGCATTTACTCCCGGTTGGGAATGGCCTTAGCTCCTGGTTTCCCAGCCGGGAGTACGTTTTCGGGAGTAAAGGTCCACCCTTTACTCCAGGCTCAGGAACCAGGAGTAAAGGGGGGGCGTTTACTCCCGGTTCGTGGTTCGTAACACGAACCGGGAGTAAAGGTCCCTCCAGCCTAGCCACGCTGGCGGGAACCTTTAGTCCCGGTTTGTATTAAGAACCGGGAGTAAAGGTCATTTTCCTTTTTTGGCTCATTTCAGCTTATTAATTCATATTTAGGGTTTAGGGTTTAATATAGGCATTTGAATACGCATTCTACGCTAATGTCATATGCATACGAGTATCAAGCATATGTAAATAATTAACTCAAGTATAGTTAAGAAATATATCACAAGTATGATTGAATATACACATATTGTACATAAAATATACACACGTGTTTGTCCATGTCCTTAACCTAGAATTACAAGCCGAGAAAATTAATTCCCGCCGCAGTAGTGCTCTCCATCAGGATTTAAGACTTTTTCATTAAGAAAGCCTGCTATTGTCTCTTGGATGGCTTTGACATTGTGTTGTTGTAGGGTCCTCTGCCTCAACCAATCAGTCTTCAAATTGAGAGAAAAAATATTAGTATGCATATATATGATTAATTATACACCCAAATATATTTTGTAACTTACTTTGATCCTCTCTTCAGGAGTTCTGTTAGAGTGCTACTTACTAGGGGTGTGACTATTTGCAGCGGTGCTTTGCACTCGGGACGATGATTTGAAATGAATTCTGCCCAAACACTGCCCAATAACCAAAAGAATCAGTTTCGGAGTTAAGAGAGAGCAGCTGTATATATATGTATATAAACATATAATGAGTTGTGGAAGAGTGAAATTAGATTACCGCTGGATCATGTCTATCATTGGTTGGTATCGTCCCAGCTCCTTTTTCATTGAGTCAAAGATCCATAACTGATTGGTTGACAACCTGATGACCATCAAGATCCAGTGATTGCTGCATAGGAATCATAACTCAATAAACTATATATACGGGCCATGTATAAAAAAATGACATTATAATTAATAACACTCACTCGTAGCCGTACGGGGAGAGGATCGTTGTCTTCTTTCCTTGTTTCTCTATCACCATCTTGAGATTCACCTCCTCTTGAACTTCCCAATTAGGAGTAACTGGGTCTTTGAATACGATATACGGATCAATGAATCCAATGGTATCGTCCCTTCTTTTTTTTATGACCCTCATCTCATATCTGGAAATATATATTGAAGAACATATATGTAGTGTGAGGTATGATATATAATTACATAAACAATAATAGGCCCGGTGCTATAATGACTTACAGACAATAGCAGCTCAAGATGGACTTGTCGAGCAAGTCCTGGTGGCATAGCTCGTGTAATTCACTGAATTCAATGTACATGGTGTCATCGCCATGGAAGAAGTGCTCGTTGTGAATTTTGACCGCTCTGAAATTCTCTTTCCTGGCACACGCCTCTAGGTACCACTTGTTCAACAAGTACATTTGCGTGCCCAGTTCTGCGTATTTCACAGGATTGTAGAGTGGCTTGCCATATTCATATTTCCTCCAGGTATCAACAACTGGCGCACTGTCGATGTGTCCACTTTGGAAGATTTGCTGTAAGGTTGAGACCGGTAGATAGGATGAAGTCACCAAGTTCATCCATATAAATATTTGGAGGTACGGTCTCCATGTACGATGCATTTGAACCATATTGATTACTTACAACTAGGGGTTCAATCTCCTTCGATTGTTCCTCGAGTTGTGGAACATTTTTCTCTGCTGTCTTCTTCTTCGACTTCTCAATAGTTTTGATGAGAGTCCGGTCATAGTCTAATGGTGGCGAGAGCTTACGACCTTCATGCAACATTCTCTGACGATCTTCCACCTTTTGCCTCAGTGCATTTGGATGTACGTAAAAGTACGGCTTGGGCGGGTTTGCCTTCAATGCTCATCATTGTTTCAATTTATCAAAGAAATTAGCCACATCTTTGTTTGCCTCCGCACTTTTTTGCTCTTCAGTCATGGCAGAAGGCAATTTCTGAGGGATAGGATTGCTGGAAGTTTTTGCCATCTTCTTCTTCGGTGGGGACAAGGACTTTGTTTGCACCCTCTTAGTGGATATTGTTTTGGACATTGGAGGGGTGGAGCCGGCTTTGGTGGAGGGGGCGGAGGCGTCGGAGACCTCCTTATGGGTGGCGGGGGTGCTTGAGGCGGCGTCGGAGACCACCTTGGGGGTGGTGGGGGTGCCTGAGGCGTTGGAGACCTCCTTGGGGGTGGCGGGGGTTCCTGAGGAATTGGAGACCTTGGCGGAGGGGGCTGAGGCGTTGGAGACCTCCTTGGAGCACTGTGGTGGTCTAGTGAACGAACAATTGGACTTAGCTCCCCCTCCAACATAGATGATCAGTATAACAAATAAACGAATGTGAGAATCTGAGAAGATTAATTAATGTGTGATTAGTGTGTGATTCTTTCTCATGTACGTACCTCCAGTGAGGGAGCGGAGAAGGCGACGCCCTAGGAATGATGATGTAGCGCTTGCGCCAAAGAATGAATGAATGCTCTGCCTCTCCTAGAGTCTTCTCCCCATCACCTCCGGGAATGTCAAGAGGCAGATCGCTAAATCTAGAGCACACCCTATCCACTGACACCTTAGCATATCCAGGTTGGATTGGTTGCCCATGGATTACCTGCTCAGTGGCGATGGGGGAAACAATAGCTATAGCCACCAGGACTGTGGCATTGTCCTTTGGAATGTGCAACTCACATGCTGTCATATGTTGTGTGACATCAACCATGGGAAAGCGAAGCCCTGCATCTCCTTCAACTGGCATGTCCAGTGGATGCACAACTGCTTTTCATCTGATCAGGGGGACTAATGTTGACCCCGGGTCCCATCACAGATGTAGACTGCCTTTGGGTGCTCAATTGTATCTGCACTTGCCATTTGATCTCCTCCTGCATTTCTTGTTGCAGTTTCTTTTCCCGTTCTCGCGCCTGCAACACAAACTCCTCCAGGATGCAAAGTCGCTCGTTCTCCTCGTCCTTCTTTCTCTAGCGGCTTTTGTACGTTCCTCTGTCCAGAGGAAAACCATGCGACCATGGGATAGCACCTTTGCCTCTTGTTCGCCCACCGTGCTCAACACTTTCTAGGGCATACGTCAATTCATCTTTGTCTCTGTCGGGCTTTAACGAACCACAAGCGGAAGCTTCTACCGCAAAAAGTAATCTTTCTGCTGCCCTTTAGATTATGTTGCCATACACTACCTGCCCAGTCTCCAGGCCCAGCCTACCACCATGCGCGGAAAACCAGTTCTTGGCATGTTCGGGCCAATCGAGTGAAGCCGGCGCAAGCCCCTTGGCAATCACGTCTGCTTCCATCTTCTCCCACTTGGGGATGGCACTCTTGTAGCCACCGGAGCCCATGCGATGGTGGTATGCCTTCTGTCGAGCATTCTCTTGGTTCCTCCACACCCGTTCTTCACCTTCTTCTGAGGTCTTGTACTGTACGAACTCATCCCAAAATGGCCTCAACTTTGAAACAGGGCCAGGAGCGTCAAAATCCGGCGTCAAGTTCTTCTTCACAAAATCATTATATAACTTTTTCTTCCAAGTCTGGAATTGTGTTGCCATCTTCTTCATAGCCCAACTCCTCACTAGCTCTTTCAAATCATCATCGGCTCCTTCAAGTGTGAAATGTGCAATGATATCATTCCAAATCAAATTCTTGTCAAGATCCGAGATATAACTGATATGAGGAGCGTCTTTCTTCTATTTCCACTCTCGAGCACTGATAGGGAGCCTGTCCCTTACAAGGTAACCACAATGATAAACAAACTTCTTGTTGTTTGGTCCAAGTGGTTCTCCTGTCTCTCTGTTGAAATCAGAGATTACGAAGCGGCCCTCCAACGGCTTTGCCGGGCCTCGTACATTTTGACTCTTCGTCGTCGTTGTCGATCCAGAGGGCTATGGATTTAAAAAAACAGTTCAATAAGTACATTGCTCATCACTGATAATTTCATATATTTCACATGTTTATATACATGTATACACATATATATTTCATTTATTTATACCTCGCTGACAATCTCTTGCTCATCGTGAAGGTTTAAGTATTGTGCCGTGTCATCTACCGTCTGCTGGTTATCAACTTCGTCGTATTGACCTCCAGCGATCATATCCATCATGACATCCTCCATGTTTTGATTAGGATCGGCCATCGGGACTATATATGAAATTGAGATATATATAAAATTAAAATTGAGATACATATACGAAATATTGATATACATATAAAACCTATACAAGAAAACCAGGAATTACAAATGACCTCTATATATATGTACATGAAATTAAAAGAAAACCTGGCCTAAAACCCTAACCCTAAAACCCTAACCCTAAATACCTATACATATAAACTTATACATTATATAGCTAGATAGATATTTGAGTGTTTTAAACCCTACATATATGAAATTGAGATATATATACATCAAATGACAAGAAAACCCGGTCTCAAATTCATATTCATATATATACACACACACATGAAATTACACGAAATTACAAGAAAACCCGATCTCAAATCCTCTGATAGGTCTGACTGATCCTCGATTCCCACCATGTTTCTTTTTTCCTGAAAGAACAATGTGACGCTTTGGCTCGTTGATTGAGTTGTCGTTTCTCCCTCTCTTTGGTTTCGTAGACGTATCCTTAACATAGAACACCTGAGTGACATTCTTAGCATGGACAAATGGTTCATCCTTGTACCCAATATTGTTGAGATGCACAGACGTCATTCCATACTCATTGTCGACTCTTACCCCGCCGTTGGTCCCTTTCACCCATTGACACCGAAACAAAGGTACCTTAAAATTAGGTCCATAGTCCAGTTCCCATATGTCCTCTATACGGCCATAATATGTTTGCTTATTCCCGTTTGGATCTGTGGCATCTACGCGGACACCACTGTTTTGGTTGGTGCTCCTTTTATCTTGGGCCACTGTGTAAAATGTATTTCCATTTATCTCATACCCTTTATAAGTGAGGATATGCCACGATGGTTCCCTAGCCAACAAATACAGTTGCTCATCAAGACTCTCATCACCTTGACATTTTTTCCGCAGCCAACCGTTGAAAGTTTTCATGTCGTGACGTGTAATCCAAGCTTCAGTTTTCCCTGCAAACTCGTTTCTGAGGAGTTCCATATGCGTCTCGATATACGGAGCCATCAAGGAAGAGTTTTACAGAACTGTGTAGTGTGCTTCATTGAAACAATCATCCTCCTTACCGATATATGTTTTCTTCCCTAGTGTTCCCTTACCACTTAGTCTGCCCTCATATCGCGATTCAGGCACACCAATCAGGTCAAGGTTGGGAATGAAGTCAACACAGAACTCAATGACCTCCTCTGTTCCATATCCCTTTGCTATGCTTCCTTCTGGTCGAGCATGATTGTGTACATATTTTTCAGGACTCCCATGAACCTTTCAAAGGGGAACATGTTGTGTAGGAACACAGGACCGAGAATACTAATCTCCTTGACCAGGTGAACTAGGAGGTGAGTCATGATATTAAAGAAGGATGGGGGAACACCAACTCAAAGCTGACAAGGCACTGAACCACATCATTCTGTAGCTTTCCAGTGGATTGATTGCCTTCTGAGAAATTGAATTGACAAATCCACATAGCTTTATGGTGGCTAAACGTACATTTGTAGGTAGAATTCCTCTCAAAGCAACTGGAAGCAATTGTGCCATAAGCACGTGGCAGTCATGGGACTTCAAGTTTAGAAATTTCTTCTCTGCCACATTGATTATACCCTTTATATTCGAGTAGAATCCAGATGGGACCTTGATGCTATCTAGACATTCGAACATTCTTTCCTTCTCTTCTTTGCTAAGAGTGTAGCTAGAGGATCCTAAGTAACGGCGTCCATCATCTGTCTTCTCTGGATGAAGGTTATCCCGTTCTTTCAAACACTACAGGTCTTCTTGTGCTTCAATTGTGTCTTTCGACTTCCCGTACACACCCATGAAGCCAAGTAGGTTTACACAAAGATTCTTCCTGAGGTGCATGACGTCAATCGAACTGCGGACCTCAAGGAGTTGCCAATATGAAAGCTCCCAAAATATGGACTTCTTCCACATGGGTGCGCACCCGGAAGCATCGTTCGGAACAGGTTCGCTGCCAGGTTCCTTTCCAAAGACTACTTTCACATCCTTGACTATATTGATTACATCCTCTCCAGTTCGGTTGCGAGGCTTGGTCCGACTCTCTGCCTTACCTTTAAAATGCTTGCCTTTCTTTCTTAGAGGGTGTGTCGCAGGAAGAAACCGGCGATGGCCAAGGTATATGACCTTTCGACATTTTTTCAAATATATGCTGTTGATGTCCTCAAAACAGTGTGTACAAGCATTATATCTCTTGTTTGTCTGTCCTGAAAGATTACTTAAGGCAGGCCAATCATTAATTGTTACGAACAACAATGCTCGTAAGTCAAAGTGTTCCTGCTTGTGCTTGTCCCACACACGTACACCAGGTTTACTCCACAGGATTAGAAGTTCATCAACTAGAGGTCTCAGATAGACATCGATGTCATTGTGGGTTGCTTTGGACCTTGGATGAGCACAGGCATCATCATGAACTTTCGCTTCATGCACAACCATGGAGGAAGATTGTAGATACATAGTGTAACAGGCCAAGTGCTATGACTGCTGCTCTGCTCCCCGAAAGGGTTCATGCCATCTGTACTTAAAGCAAACCTTAAGTTTCTTGCGTCAGCTGCGAAATCAGGGAATTCTGTGTCAATTGCTCTCCACTGAGACTCATCCGCAGGGTGTCTTAACATATTGTCTACCTTACGGTCTTCTTTGTGCCATCGCAAGTAACTTTGCATGGTCTTTGTTTCTGAATAAACGTTTCAAGCGTGGTACTATAGGAGCATACCACATAATCTTCGCAGGGAATTTCTTCCTGGGATGTTCTCCATCGCCCTCGGCATCACCAGGGTCACCTCTTCGGATCTTATAGCGTGATGCATGACATACGGGGCATGCTTCTAGATTCTCATGGTCCTTGCCACGGTACAGGATACAGTCATTAGGACATGCATATATCTTCTGGATTTCTAACCCCAAAGGACATACAGCCTGTTCTGCTTCGTATATAGTGGAGGGCAATTCGTTATCCCTCGGAAGCATCCTCTTTTGGATCTGCAATAACTGCCCAAATCCATTATCGCATAAACCATTCTTTGCCTTCAATTGCAACAACTCTAATATGGTACCCAACTTTTTCTGTGTCACACCCAATTTTAAGGATAAAATGGGATGCATAATCTTATGTGCGCCCAGAGATCAGTCACACACATAAGCCAACAAATTGCATAAATTGTATCATAACCAATGTTTAATACATAGCGAATAATATCAAAGTCATTACACAGCGGAAAAATAAAGATAGCTCTCGCGGTAGCTCCATAGCACAGGGACGTCGACTGGTGAAGCACAAGTCTAGTAGTCCTCTGGGTAGTCCTCATCACTATCACCATCTGTTACCCATCCGGTATTTTTAACCAAATAATGAAAAACAAACAAGCGTAAGTACATGTCATACTCAACAAGACTAGCATGGGTTCATGAGGCTCAAAAGGTTGACACGGTTTAATAGCAGGTTGCTTTTAGGTAATCATCTTTTATGCAGTTAGATAGCAACAAGTTACTATGCCCATTCTCATGATCATAAGTAGACACAATTAATGAGTAGCAATAAATAGATTAGCGACAAGTAAACATCACCCTGTAAGATAACTACTCCGTGAGTTTTCCGGGCCACTCGTGACCATGAGCGCGGCTAGTATACGAGTTTTACACTCTGCAGAGGTTGTGCACTTTCACTATGAGCCATGATTCCCATTTGCTCGGGTTAATTACTCCCATAACACTACCAAGGTGAGAGAGCAGGGTTTCACTATGAAGCCTTTCAAAGGTTCGTCTAACATGTTAGGGCCGCGAGGTTTCCTCGGCAAGCAGATGTAGAGCCCCCCTTCCATATGGCACAAAGTCATGCAGGTTATACACATATGGACAGAGGCCGCACTATACCCGAGTCGTCTAAGCCCCTCTTGCGCCTTTCGGTAACCTCTAACAAGCTAGAAAAGGTCCTCATACTGAGCTAAAACCAGAGCCATATAGCCCTTATAGTTGCACTGTAAGTCCTAGCTTTTGCTGACAGATCATTACCAAGGGGGAAGGATATGGTGCATCACAAAACTATGCTCCAATCCCATAGTTCCATGTTGCTAAAAAGGCATCTTTTAATCCTTATTGCATATTCAATTAATCAGTTTACATGATCATGATATCCATAATGCACTAGCATCAATTACCACATGCATAAACCCATAGGTTGCAAGGAACAGGATAACAAAACTAGGAAGTAACTATGGTTAACAAGGAAGACACATGCAAATGCAGTTATTTATTTGGTGAATAGGACAACAAGGATGATCCATGCTAATACTTGCCTTGATCAGCAAACTCCTGGTGATCCGGGTTAGTCGCAGTACTGATCTTGATCACCCACGTAAGGCTCACCGTCTATACTCGATCCATCATAACAACACACACGCGTACAGGGGCAATCATGCATACAAACAAGAGTTTTCATTAGAACAGTACACCAACAGAGAGAAAATAAATTAAAAATGTTATAAAACAAATCTACGCGTTGCTACGATCACATCGATATAAAGTTTGCGCAAATCGGATTTAAAACGAGGAAGATATGAATTTTACAAGATTTATAACAACAGATTAAATATAATCTCGAATTTTAAGAGTGGAAAATATATGAAACAGTGGTACCATCAGATAGATTATGAAATTATGAATCTAACGCAATTTGAATCGTTCAAATCAGAGCTAAAACGTGGAAATTATAAATGAAACAATTTTGAATTCAAATATGAAAACACATTTTCATATATACCAAAAATAAATACGCCTTCAAACGTAATCTACTGAATACGCTAAGGGCTGCGGGCTAAGCATTAAAAACTACAGGGGGTTATTCGCAAAAACGCCGGCCGAATCGGTATGGGCTGCTCTTCGGCCGTCCGATTCAAAATCGGCGGATCAGATTAACAGAGAGGAGGGGTGGCGGTGCTCTCGGCCGGAAAACAGAGGCCGACGACGGCGCCATGGCCGGAGGGCCGTCGAAGAAGGTGAACTCGGCCTTCGGTGCATGAAATAGGTCGGGAAGGGTACCCATAGATCGGGGAGAGCATCGCAAGCTCACCTAGGGTGATGGGAAGGTCGGAAATCGACTCGGAGATAGCTCACGGCGTGATCCGGCGGACGGTGGATCTCTGCAACGGCGGCGGAGGCGTGTCAGTGCACAAATCGAAGGGGGAAAGTGCTCGGGAACTTCACAAGATCACAGCGAAGCTCCTCAAAGGCTTACCGAGAGGAAATTGGTGGCGAATCGAGCTAATTGCTAGCGGCGGCGGCTGCTCGGTTCTCGCGGAAGCTCGGCAGTGGCGGCAAGAAGAGGCGGCTAGGGTTAGGTGACGGCTACTGGAGGGGTGTGGCGCTGCTTAAATACTCCCGAGGTGTGGCGACAATCTCGGAGATTGAAACAAACTCGGCGAGCGGAGAATTCGGCTTTGGCCGTTTCTTCTCTGCTTCGGACTCTCGGCGCGGCGACGAACTCGGCTTCGGCCGTTTTCTTTCTTGCCCGCGTCGGACTCTCGGCGAGCAGCAGAGGGAAACAGGGGAGGGGCTGTCCTGTGGGTCCACAGGTCGGTAGCACCGAGCGCTGGGGTCGGGCTGGCAGTCACGGCAGAGGGACGCTTCGCACGCGCGTGCTCGGCCGCGGCGGATGAACACGGCAGCGGCGTCTCTGTTCGCGCGGCGAGGGAGGTGGAGAAGGAAGGGGCTGACCCGTGGGTTCCACTCGTCAGTCAGATGGGGTAAGGGGAAGGGAGGGAGCAGGTCGGCCGAGCTGTCCTCGGGCCATCCGACCTGGGCCGGCTGAGGCCAGGGAGGGGAAAACAGGCCAAGCTGCTGCTCGGGCCAGAAAGGGGAGGGGAAGGGCTCTGTTCTAATTCCTTTTTCCATTTTCCAAAAGGATTTTCAAATTGGGTTTTGAAATATTTGAGAAATTCAAATAAGCTACAACAGTACAAAGAAGGAATGCTCCAGCATGAATGCATCATACATGTGTATGACCTAGGTTTGATTTTATATTTGAGAAAAATTATTATTTCCCTATATTGGAATGATCAATTAATTGCACAATTAAATAAATTTCTACTATTTAAAAGAATGCAATTTTTCGGGCGTTACAATTCTACCCCCCTTAAAAATAATCTCGTCCTCGAGATTCAGTTGGTGCTTACTCAAACAACTCCAGGTACTTTTCTCTGAGATCTTCCTCTCTTTCCCAAGTAGCTTCTTCCTCAGAGTACCGATGCCACTGCACCTTGCACATCTTTATAACTCGACTTCTTGTAACTCTTTCTGCGGTTTCTAAAATTTTCACTGGATGTTCCTCATAAGTGAGACCCTTCTTGAAAACTATTTCCTCGACAGGAACCTGCTCTTCCGGTACTCTCAAACACTTTCTCAACTGAGATATGTGGAACACATCATGCACACCGGACAAACTTTCCGGAAGTTCTAGCTGGTATGCCACTTCTCCACGTCTCTCTAGGATCTTGAAAGGACCAATATACCTTGGTGCCAATTTTCCTTTGCTGTTGAACCTTTTCACACTTCTCATCGGGGACACTTTAAGATATACATAGTCTCCTACATTAAAAACTAGTTCTCTTCTCCGTGTATCCGCATAGCTCTTCTGTCTAGATTGTGCTATTCTCAAGTTCTCTCTTATTGTCTGGACTTGCTCCTCTGCGTCTCTCAACACATCCGGTCCAAACACTTGACTTTCTCCAGTTTGATTCCAAAACAAGGGTGTCCTGCACTTGCGTCCATACAATGCTTCGAAGGGTGCCATCTTGAGACTTTTCTGGTAACTATTATTATAAGAGAACTCCGCATATGGCAGACTCTTATCCCAACTTGTTCCATACTGTAAAGCACAAGCTCTCAACATATCTTCCAAAATCTGATTAATCCGTTTCGTTTGACCGTCAGTTTGAGGGTGATATGCAGAACTGAAATTCAACCGTGTTCCCAATGATTTATGCACTTGTTGCCAAAACTGTGAGGTGTACTGCGTACCCCTATCGGACACTATCTTCTTTGGAACTCCATGTAGACACACAATCCTTTCCATATACAACTCTGCAAGTCTTGCTCCGGTATAGGTGGTCTTGACGGGGAGGAAATGAGCAACTTTAGTCAGTCGATCCACAATTACCCAGATTGAATCATAACCTCTCTGAGTACGTAGCAGTCCAACTATGAAGTCCATACCGACTTCTTCCCACTTCCACTCAGGTATCTTTATTGGTTGTAGCAATCCTGCAGGCCTCTGGTGTTCAGCTTTAACTCTCTGACAGGTATCACAGATAGCCACATATTCTGCTACATCACGCTTCAGTCCAACCCACCAATATTTTTCCTTCAGATCCAAATACATCTTGGTACTTCCTGGGTGTATAGAATATGCTGACTCATGAGCTTCACGCAGTATAGCGTCTCGGATAGATTTCACTTCAGGTACACAGAGTCTCTTCCCAAACCATAAGGTTCCATTCTCATCTAGCCTGAATCCGGGTGATTTTCCAACCACAATGTTCTCTGCTATTTCTTTGAGCTTCTCATCTTCCAACTGAGCCTTTCGTATCTCTTGCTCTAGTGTGGGTTCAACCTCCATCTCAACAACATTGATCACAATTCCCAAGTTGAGACGCTCCATCTCTGCACACAACTCTGCTAGAATAGTGGTTGTTCGAATCTCATTAGCATAACTTTTTCTACTAAGAGCATCGGCCACAGCATTTGCTTTGCCTGGATGATAATGCACGTCCAAGTCATAATCCTTTATCAATTTCAACCAACGACGTTGCCTCAAATTCAACTCTGACTGGGTGAAGATATACTTCAAACTCTTATGATCTGTATAGATGTCACACTTATGACCAATCAGATAATGCCTCCATAACTTCAGAGCATGAACCACAACAGCTAGCTCCAAATCATGAGTAGGATAATTCAACTCATGCTTCCTCAACTGTCTCGATGCATATGCTACGACTCTTCCTTCTTGCATGAGAACACAACTAAGACCTAGGCCGGAAGCATCACAATAGATAGAGAACTTCTTACTCAGATCCGGCAAAACCAACACTGGCGCTGTTGTCAATCTCTTCTTCAATTCTTCGAAACTAGCTTGACATTTCTCAGACCACACAAACTTGGCATTCTTCTCTAGCAAGGAAGTCATTGGCTTCGCAAGCTTGGAGAATCCTTCAATGAACCTTCGGTAGTAACCAGCTAAACCAAGAAAACTACGAATGCCAGTCACATCAGTTGGCGGCTTCCAATTCAACACGTCTGCCACCTTGCTTGGGTCTATAGAAATTCCACCATTGGACACAATATGTCCTAGAAAAGCAACTTCTCTCAACCAGAACTCGCACTTACTTCGCTTGGCATACAGCTTATGTTCCCTGAGCTTCTGCAAAACCAATGTCGGATGTTCGGCATGCTCTTCTTCATTCTTGGAGTAGATCAAGATATCATCAATGAACACCACAACAAACTTATCCAAGAATTCCATGAATACCTTGTTCATCAGATACATGAAGTAGGCAGGTGCATTAGTCAAACCAAAGGACATTACCGTATACTCATACAGTCCATACCGAGTAGTGAATGCAGTCTTAGGTATGTCAGAGTCACGAATCTTCAACTGATGATAACCTGAACGGAGATCAATCTTGGAAAACACACAAGCACCTCTCAACTGATCAAATAAGTCATCAATTCTAGGCAACAGATACTTGTTCTTAATGGTGACCTCATTCAGTGACCGATAATCAACACACATCCTTTGACTACCATCTTTCTTATCAACAAAAATAACCGGGGCTCCCCAAGGTGAAGAACTAGGACGAATGAAACCTTTTTCTGACAGTTCTTTGATTTGTTTCTTAAGTTCTTCTAATTCTTCAACTCCCATTCTATATGGACGTTTAGCTATAGGTGCAGTACCAGGTAACAACTCAATGATAAATTCAATGTCACGGTCAGGCGGCATACCTGGCAACTCATCTGGAAACACATCTTCAAACTCATCCACCACTGAGTTATCCGGCTGCACTTCTTCTCTGAGCTGATGTACTGTGGCTTTCTGTTGAACTTGCCAAGCAACCTCAACTCTGACCTCATCTCCCTTCTGGGTAGTGATAGTCACGACCTTCTCCTTGCACTTTATATTGATGTCGTTCTTCATCATCCAATCCATACCCAGGATAAGATCAATTCCGGCACTATTTAGAACAGTAGGGGTTATCTCAAATTCTACCTCCCTTAATGAGACAGTAATCGGGAGACACTGAAGAGTAGCTTGCATAACACCAACCGGAGAAGAAACCATAATAGGGTGTTTCATGACACTAAGGGGAATACCATGCTTTCTAACAAATGTGTGCGAAATGAAAGTATGCGAAGCACCAGAGTCAAAAAGAACTGTAGCGGGGATGGAGTCGATATTGAACGTACCCATCATGACCTCTGGAGTCTCCTATGCCGTATCAACCGACACATGGTTCACCTTCCCGGTGCGAGGTGGCACTCTCTGCTGGTTGTTCTGCTTCTGAGAGGCTTGGGAATTCTGCTTCTCAGGACAATTGTAGGACAAGTGTCCTTCCTTACCACAGCGGAAACACTTGTTGGGGGCACCATTCTTCACTGGGATGTTGTTGGGAGCAGTCAGTTGTGGCGCCTGATTACCACCTTGTTGCTGGTACTGAGAACGCTGCTGGTTCTGGGAACGTTGTTGATTCTAGAAATTGTTCTTGAATCCAGACTGTCCCTGGAAACGTTGTTGCTGCTGAGACTGCTGTTGGTTGTTACGGAAGCGGCTGTTGCTTCCAGATGACTGCCCTTGAAACTTCCTTTTCTTCTTCTTCTCATCTATCTCACGGCGCTTGCTCTCGATGATCAAAGCTTTGTCCACCAACTGTTGGAAGTTGGCGAAGGTGTGGGAGAGTAACTGGTACTAGAGATGATCATTCAGTCCCTTCCAAGAAGAGTTCTTGCTTCTTGGCATCATCTTCTACCTCTTTTGGAGCATACCGCGACAATTGGATGAACTTGTCACGGTACTCGGCAACTAGCATACCTCCCTGCTTCAGAGAAAGAAACTCCTTCTTCAGCTTCATCAACGCTGCAGCCACATGATGATTGCGGAACCCCTCACGGAATTGCCGCCAAGAGATGGGGTCGGCACGTCCAAAACGGAAAGACTCCCACCAATCCAGAGCAGCTCCCTGCAACTGCCCAGATGCATAGAGAACCTTCTCGACGTCGTTGCATTGGGCGATCTCCAGCTGCCTTTCTATTGCACGCAGCCAATCATCAGCTTGGAGAGGACCACTGGAATGATCAAAGGTGGGCGGGCGTCCCTTCAAGAATTCGCTTCTCTTGTCACGGGGTGGTGGAGGTGGGTTCCCATTGCCATTGTTTCGCTGCAGCAGTTGAATGTTCTGGGCCATCTGCTGCATCAGCTGTGTTTGCATCATCATCAGCTGCTCCATGTTAGGCTGTGGCGGAGATGGTGGTGGATTAGCATTTTCTTCAGAGGTACCATCACCCCTTGGGTTCCTCCTGGTGTGGGCCATCTGCTGTTCAAATCATTGAAGTGAGGTTTAGAATTCTTTTCCATTAAAATAACACTTAAAAGACTAGAACAAAAAATTCTGCGCGCGATCCAGCAACGGTAGAGTAGAAAAACAGTCATATCTGGAGTTCCCGTAGTCAAACAGAGACATTCTATACATGGTTGGAAAGCACGAGAAAAACTCTACAACTTTTATTCAGACCATCTCTCTAGATTCTGTCGTTAAGTTTAGCAAAAACAGATTTGATTCGAAACTGTTTCAGAGTAACAGACAGCGCAGAACTTTGCCTTGTGACATTTGTTTCTCCCAAACCGTAACTGATATTGAGATGATTCTTGTGGCCAAAGGAAACTACAGAAGTCTAGTTTTTCACAAAAATTTCTCATGATTTTTGGTCGTATATAATTAAATAGGAAAAATAACTAAGGCAGAGAGGTCCGAAAAAACAGTACTGCTGGAAACTGAGATAATCAACCCAAACTATTATGCATTAATTCAAACCTTATATAAAAAGATTTGCGGACATGCCCACAATCTCAGCACTCATTACAAACTCCAAATCAAGCATTGTTCATAAGGAAAAGCAATCTAGCACAAAAGTTCACAAGACACGAACTAGACTCGACTTGACTCAACTTGCGCTTCTAGCGTCTTTTGCTACTAACTGGGGGTAACTCCTCTAGGGGTCGATGTCGGTGCGGGTGTGAGCATCTCCATGGTCTCCTCGGTTCCTTGGCGGCGATTCAGCTAGACACCTTGGTGATGGCGGAGGGGGTCCAACACCGAGTTGCCTGTTCAACTCATCCACCGCCCGGCTGAGCTTGTAGTTAGCTTCAGTTCTGGTGTTCAGCTCATCCAATGTCTGGTCCAGAAAAGTGTTGGTCTGAGCCAAACATTCCAAGGCAGCGTGGAGTCGGGCGTTCACTTCTCCAAGTGGACCGGCGATACTGCAGTTAGCTTGGCCACTCTGACGGTGGGGAAGGTAGCGGTGCATCTCCCACTTGATGATGTCCCAATTCTCATGGCGGTGCACCATAAGAGCTTGTCATGCGGCATCCTTGATGGCGGCAGCTTTGGAGAGTCGAATGGAGACAGCATAGTGGATATTCTTCACCTGGCTTCCCTCCTTGATGTACACCCTCGTCTCATAGTAGTCGGTGTAGTCAGGGTGCTTCCAGTGCTCCGTCTTGTACAACACTGAGGCGTTGGGGTAGAAACGGCGCACCAAGTCGAGAAGCAGCGGGTGGTAGTAGTCATCACCATGATGATCATAGTGAATCATTCCCACCCAGGGTTTTCCACCTTGGTCTCCATCATCGTCGCCATCATCATCGGGGTCGTCGGAGTCATCCGAGTCGCCTCCATCATCTTCGTCATCAGGGTCGCCAGCACAATCCTGGTCACCCTGCGGCTCCACCTTCTCGGGTTCATCTTTCTGAGGGTCCTCATGGGTACGTCTTCAGAGCTGTCTTCCAAGGGCTCTTCACTGGGCTCCTCTGCGGGCACCTCCTGCTGGGGCTCCTCCACTGGTACGTCTTCCACGGGTACCTCTGGTCGGGAAACACGTCCGCCAGAGATGAAGCACTGCAAGTACCTCTTAGGTGGCATGACACGCTTGCGAGCAGTGCGCTTAAGGTTGGCCATCTACAAGAACTAAGATTAAGTCAAAATTTTGCAATGGACAAGGGTAGGATAACAGCAAAAACTTGTAGCAAATTAATATAACAAGTAAAAAGAGATAATAAACTAAGGGCTATCCAATGCTAACTAGGCTTGCGTCCTACAGTCAACACGGCTCTGATACCAATTTGTCACACCCAATTTTAAGGATAAAATGGGATGCATAATCTTATGTGCGCCCAGAGATCAGTCACACACATAAGCCAACAAATTGCATAAATTGTATCATAACCAATGTTTAATACATAACGAATAATATCAAAGTCATTACACAGCGAAAAAATAAAGATAGCTCTCGCGGTAGCTCCATAGCACAGGGACGTCGACTCGTGAAGCACAAGTCTAGTAGTCCTCTGGGTAGTCCTCATCACTATCACCATCTGTTACCTATCCGGGATTTTTAACCAAATAATGAAAAACAAACAAGCGTAAGTACATGTCGTACTCAACAAGACTAGCATGGGTTCATGAGCCTCAAAAGGTTGACACGGTTTAACAGCAGGTTGCTTTTAGGTAATCATCTTTTATGCAGTTAGATAGCAACAAGTTACTATGCCCATTCTCATGATCATAAGTAAACACAATTAATGAGTAGCAATAAATAGATTAGCAACAAGTAAACATCACCCTGTAAGATAACTACTCCGTGAGTTTTCCTGGGCCACTCGTGACCATGAGCGCGGCTAGTATACCAGTTTTACACTCTGCAGAGGTTGTGCACTTTCACTATGAGCCGTGATTCCCATTTGCTCGGGTTAATTACTCCCATAACACTACCAAGGTGAGAGAGCAGGGTTTCACTATGAAGCCTTTCAAAGGTTCGTCTAACATGTTAGGGCCGCGAGGTTTCCTCGGCAAGCAGATGTAGAGCCCCCCTTCCATATGGCACAAGGTCATGCAGATTATACACATATGGACAGAGGCCGCACTATACCCGAGTCGTCTAAGCCCCTCTTGCGCCTTTCGGTAACCTCTAACAAGCTAGAAAAGGTCCTCATACTGAGCTAAAACCAGAGCCATATAGCCCTCATAGTTGCACTGTAAGTCCCAGCTTTTGCTGACAGATCATTACCAAGGGGGAAGGATATGGTGCATCACAAAACTATGCTCCAATCCCCTAGTTCCATGTTGCTAAAAAGGCATCTTTTAATCCTTATTGCATATTCAATTAATCAGTTTACATGATCATGATATCCATAACGCACTAGCATCAATTACCACATGCATAAACCCATAGGTTGCAAGGAACAGGATAACAAAACTAGGAAGTAACTATGGTTAACAAGGAAGACACATGCAAATGCAGTTATTTATTTGGTGAATAGGACAACAAGGATGATCCATGCTAATACTTGCCTTGATCAGCAAACTCTTGGTGATCCGGGTTGTCGCAATACTGATCTTGATCACCCACGTAAGGCTCACCGTCTATACTCGATCCATCATAACAACACACACGCGTACAGGGGCAATCATGCATACAAACAAGAGTTTTCATTAGAATAGTACACCAACAGAGAGAAAATAAATTAAAAAGGTTATAAAACAAATCTATGCGTTGCTACGATCACATCGATATAAAGTTTGCGCAAATCGGATTTAAAACGAGGAAGATATGAATTTTACAAGATTTATAACAACAGATTAAATATAATCTCGGATTTTAAGAGTGGAAAATATATGAAACAGTGGTACCATCAGATAGATTATGAAATTATGAATCTAACGCAATTTGAATCGTTCAAATCGGAGCTAAAACGTGGAAATTATAAATGAAACAATTTTGAATTCAAATATGAAAACACATTTTCATATATACCGAAAATAAATATGCCTTCAAACGTAATCTACTGAATACGCTAAGGGCTGCGGGCTAAGCATTAAAAACTGCAGGGGTTGTTCGCAAAAACGCCAGCCGAATCGGTATGGGCTGCTCTTCGGCCGTCCGATTCAAAATCGGCGGATCAGATTAACAGAGAGGAGGGGTGGCGGTGCTCTCGGCCGGAAAACAGAGGCCGACGGCGGCGCCATGGCCGGAGGGCCACCGAAGAAGGTGAACTCGGCCTTCGGTGCATGAAATAGGTCAGGAAGGGTACCCATAGATCGGGGAGAGCATCGCAAGCTCACCTAGGGTGATGGGAAGGTCGGAAATCGACTCGGAGATAGCTCACGGCGTGATCCGGCGGACGGTGGATCTCTGCAACGGCGGCGGAGGCGTGTCAGTGGACAAATCGAAGGGGGAAAGTGCTTGGGAGCTTCACAAGATCACAGCGAAGCTCCTCAAAGGCTTACCGAGAGGAAATTGGTGGCGAATCGAGCTAATTGCTAGCGGCGGCGGCTGCTCGGTTCTCACGGAAGCTCGGCTGTGGCGGCGAGAAGAGGCGGCTAGGGTTAGGTAACGGCTACGGAGGGGTGTGGCGCTGCTTAAATACTCCCGAGGTGTGGCGACAATCTCGGAGATTGAAACAAACTCGGCGAGCGGAGAATTCGGCTTTGGCCGTTTCTTCTCTGCTTCGGACTCTCGGCGCGGCGACGAACTCGGCTTCGGCCGTTTTCTTTCTTGCCCGCGTCGGACTCTCGGCGAGCAGCAGAGGGAAACAGGGGAGGGGCTGTCCTGTGGGTCCATAGGTCGGTAGCACCGAGCGCTGGGGTCGGGCTGGCAGTCACGGCAAAGGGACGCTTCGCGCGCGCGTGCTCGGCCGCGGCGGATGAACACGGCAGCGTCGTCTCTGTTCGCGCTGCGAGGGAGGTGGAGAAGGAAGGGGCTGACCCGTGGGTCCCACTCGTCAGTCAGATGGGGTAAGGGGAAGGGAAGGAGCAGGTCGGCCGAGCTGTCCTCGGGCCATCCGACCTGGGCCGGCTGAGGCCAGGGAGGGGAAAACAGGCCAAGCTGCTGCTCGGGCCAGAAAGGGGAGGGGAAGGGCTCTGTTTTAATTCCTTTTTCCATTTTCCAAAAGGATTTTCAAATTGGGTTTTGAAATATTTGAGAAATTCAAATAAGCTACAACAGTACAAAGAAGGAATGCTCCAGCATGAATGCATCATACATGTGTATGACCTAGGTTTGATTTTATATTTGAGAAAAATTATTATTTCCCTATATTGGAATGATCAATTAATTGCACAATTAAATAAATTTCTACTATTTAAAAGAATGCAATTTTTCGGGCGTTACATTCTGGCCCGCATCGCTGGTTGGGTAAAGCAATTTCTTGTTATCCTCTAGCATGTGATCGAACTTGATCTTCTCTTTTTCAATGTCGCATTCTCTCTGTGCATCACAGATGGCCTGGCCAAGATCATCAGTGGGCTCATCTTCTTTAGCTACGTCTTCTTCAGCTTCCCCCATTGCAATATCGTGTAAGGGACTGTATTGGAAAAATATATTGTCATCCCCTTCTTCTTCATCTTCGCACTTAAGCTTGGTCCAACCCCGTTTTCTCCATGCTTGGTCCAACATATATAGTTTGGCATGAAACCTGAATTAAACAAGTGTGAATGGAGAGTCCTTAAGCTTGCATACTCCTTCAAATTCTTACATACAGCACATGGACAACACATGAAACCATCACGCTTGTTTTCCTCGGCCACACTCATGAAACGATGCATGCCCGTAATGAATTCTCCGGAGCGGCAACCAGCGTTGTACATTCAGTGTCGGCTCATCTGCATTACATGACGTACCGTATGAAAACCTTAAAGATAATTACTTAATTGCACAACACCAGTCATCATGTTCAATTAAAATGCTAGCCTACAGACACAAACTTTATGTTAAGCTCACTACAATATACACAATCCCAACTAGCACTAAACAGACTAAAACTAAAATGCACTTCAGCAGCATAAGGAGCTGGTGACCAATCCCAACTAGAATAGACAGATCATTCGCTTCCTCTGCCTCGGCGGGCTGCTTGTGCTGGCTCACTGCGTCACCCGTCTGATTGTTTTGCACGTGTTGAACATACTCTTCCTCCCAGCACCATCCTTTACATCCGGTGCTATCCCACTGAAATTAGAACAACAAATTAAGAACTTTAATCAAAACCATCAAGAGAATGTAAAAAAAACCATAGTACATCAAATGAGATTCAATAACTCACGTTGCGATCCGGGCACTTGTAGAAGATACGACCTTTGTTAGCACACTCCTTCTTCACTCGGAACTCCATGACAATCTTCTGCTTACACTCGCCGCACGCAATGAGAGGGAGGTGCGGCCTAAGTTGCTTAGCGACCCGATGAGAGTTCGAGGACCCAGAACGAGTCGCCATCTACTCTCTATATTCATTTTTAAAATTGCTATAAATTTAAGCTTAAATGCGCACAAATTAAAAAATAAACTACATTTTGTAAAGTGATATATTAAAAAACCAATAATAATGTATATTCATTTTTGTAGATTGCTATGAACATTATTCACTAATAATATGATTATTAAGCTATATATGAAAACAAGTATAAGCTACATATATGAAAACAAATAAAAGGTGCATACTAGTTGGAACAAACAACTATAAGTTTTCACCATCTAAAATACAAACTATCAAGTGAATACAAGTGTAAATACTCACAAAACAAGAAATCAACAAAAGGTGTGAAATTAGGTAGATAACCTCTAAAATCAAGCAAAAATGACCATGAAATGAGATATACAAGTAATGAAGGTGTGAGAATGAAGTTAGTAACCTGTAAAACCAAAGAATCGACGTAGAAGTAGAAGAAATCTTGTGGTGGCTGAAGAACACAGCAAGAACACAGACGCAAGAGCAAGAACAAAGTGTGCTCGAGCTGGAGGTGGAAGAAGGAAAATTTGTGCTTATATAGGTGGGGACTTTTACTCCCGGTTGGAATTACCAACCGGGAATAAAAGTTTGTTTTTAGACCCAGGCTGGTGGCCCCAACCAGGATTAGATCTTTACTCTCGGTTGGGGCCACCAATCGGGAGTAAAGACAATTCTTTACTCCTGGTTGGTAATTCCCCTGACACACCTACCCGCGCCACTAGCCGTTGGGCATGGACCTTTAGTCCCGGTTGGTGTCTGGAACTGGGACTAAAGGTCCCTTTACTCCCGAACACAAAATTTACTAGGTCTAAAGCCAATTCCCGGCCTCGGATCAAATTTCCATTCTCTACTAGTGTCATGATAAGCTGAGTATCAGTGAGCTTGAAAAGATCTCTCCAAACAACACTGGTGAAGATTCGGTCCCTGTCAGAGATGATGCTCTGGGGCAATCCATGGAGTTTATAGATGTTATCCATATATGCTTGAGCCACCTGAAGTGCTGTAAAAGAATGGGCCAAAGGAATGAAGTGCCCATACTTTGTGAACTTTTCAACCACCACCATGATAGTGTCATATCTAAGAGATTTTGGCAATCCTTCCACAAAGTCCAAACAGACCACTTGCCATGCTTGCTCTGGCACTGGTAGAGGTTGTAGCAGCCCTGGAGATTTAACATGTTCCACCTTGGCCTGCTGACTAACTGAGCATGCCTTGATATAAGCATTGATGGTATGTTTCATATGCGGCCAAGTAAACAGCTGTCTGATTCGATAATAGGTAGCATGAAATCCAGAATGCCCTCCCAGGCCACGGCTATGCATAGCTTGGATAACATGCCATTGGGCCAGAGTGTTAGTGCCCAGCCACACTCGACCTTTGTGTAGGATCAATCCATCTTTGAGAGAAAAATCTCCAGTGGTATTTGCTCCCATTTGCAAATCCTCCAACAACTTTAAGGCCTGAGGATCCTCCTCATACCCTTGCTTAACTCGATCCATCCATGCAGGATTCGACACTGATATAGCCAGTACAGTACCTGACTGTGCCACGCGAGAGAGAGCATCAGCTGCCTGATTAGTAACACCTTGCTTGTACACAATCTTGAAACTCAGGTCCATCAGTTTGAGCAATGATTCCTGCTGGAGCTTAGTTGAGATGCATTGATCATTGAGATACAACAGACTCTTATGGTCAGTGTGAATGGTAAACTCCTGCTGCTATAGATAGGAGCGCCATTTCTCCACTGCCAAAATAATTGCCATACACTCCTTCTCGTAGGTAGACATGGCCTGGTTGCGTGTGCTAACTGATTTACTGAGAAAAGCTATTGGGTGTCCTTCATGCATCAGGACAGTTCCAAAGCACACATCACTTGCATCGGTTTCCAGGACAAAAGGCTTGCTGAAGTCAGGAATAGCCAAAACTGGTGATGAAGTTCAGGCAGATTTTAGTGCCAAGAAGGCCTCATTCGACTGGCTGGTACACACAAACGGCACATTCTTCTTGAGCATGTCAGACAATGGTCTGCTAATCATCCCATAGTGCTTTATAAACTTTCTGTAGTAACCGGCCAGTCCCAAGAAACCTCGAAGCTCTTTCAGGTTGGATGGTTGAGGCCATTGCTGCACAGCTGTAACATTGGATGGCTCAGTGGCAACCCCTCGGGCAGAAATGTAATGTCCCAAGTACTCTACTTCAGTTTGGGCAAAAGTGCACTTGGACAACTTGAGGTAAAACTGATGAGTCCTTAGAATATCAAAGACTTGCTGCAAAAAGGCAATATGTTCTGTCAAAGTAGCCGAGTAGATTAAGATATCAACATGAAGACGAGCACCCGTTTCCTGAGCGGGCTCGTGAAAAATAGAATTCATGACACTTTGAAAGGTAGCTGGGCCGTTGGCTAACCCAAAAGGCATTACCAAGAGCTCATACAGTCCACTGTGTGTCATGAATGAAGTCTTGTAAGTATCTTCCAAGTGAATGCACAACTGATGATAGCCTGCCCGAAAGTCCAACTTTGAAAACCACTAAGCTCCTGCCAACTCATCGATCAGTTCTTCAACAATGGGCATAGGATGTTTGTTCTTGATTGTCTATGCATTAGGATACCTGTAATCCACACAAAATCGCCATGATCCATCCTTCTTTCTCACCAGCAATACAGGAGATGCATATGGACTGGAACTAGGCTTAATTATAACAATCTGGAGCATTTCAGCTAATTGCTTCTCAATTTCATCTTTCTGAACATGGGAGTATCTGTAAGCCCGAATATTGACAGGTCGAGCCCCCTGGCAACAAAGGGATGCTGCGGTCAAATGGTCTTGGAGGAGGTAGTGAATCTGGCAGCTTGAAAACATCTAGATACTATTTCAGTAAGGCCTCCACCTCTGGCAGCATGGTGGAGTCAGAAACTGCCATGACTGTCAGATCAACACTATCCTCCATCTTTGCCATGACCTTCATTTGAACACAATGAGTAATACTCTGCCTGTTTAAGAGCCCATGAAGCTGCTGTGCTGCAATCATAGTACAGCTGGGTGTTGACGGTGGATAAGCTATAAAATTCCACACTCTAACACCGTCAACGGCCTCGGTTCTGAAGGAAGAACAACATAACATGAACATATTTTATTCAATAACTAGTTCCACTTGTACTCTTAGCTTGTGAATGCAGGAAATATCAAAACAGGACAAAAGTGAGCAGCTGGAGGCCACTTGTGTGGGTCGGCCGACCCACACATGGTGACCCCAGGCCACCACACTTCAACACAAGGTGTCCAACATCAAATTGAAGAGAGCCAAGGTCTAGGTAGGCCCATGCATGGGTCGACCGATCCATGTTTGGGGCCCACTGAACCCTGGTGACGTGGCACGATCATCGTGACACTCTACTTAGCTCATTTCCACCAATGGATCAAAGATGTGTTTCCGATCAACGGTGGAAGATCAAAGCACATGGATCAAGGCATGAACCGACAAGAACCAAGCAAACCAAGCACATATCCATGCTCTATGACAGGTGAGGACCCTGGTGGTGGGCCCACCTTGCCATAGGGGGGTCGACCGACCCCCCTTGATGGGTCCAGGCCACCACCGCGGTCCACCGACCTTCTGCATGCTTCCCACGTGCTGATTTCACCACTGCCGTCCATCATGAGGTGGTTGATCCAAGGGAGGAGAATGGAGGAGCGTGCGGATCGCTGACGTGGCACCTCTCCACTTCCCCCTATAAATAGAGGCTGCCTCCACCCTTTCAAGACACACAAGAGACACAAGAAGCAAGGAAGAGTCAAGTTCCACTCCTTAGTAGTAGTATTAGTCTAGTGTGGGAGTTAGAGTTGAGTCGAGCTAAGCTCGGGGTCTCCGGAGTCATCTGCTGGAGAGTCTGGTATAGCTCTTGTGCCTTTCCCTCTGTAAGACTTTACTTTTATCAATATATTATCTTTACTTTACTTTACTGAGTCTTTACTTAGTACTTTACTATTCATTGTAGTATTGTTGTGTCTTATCTTAGCATTGTAGTGTGTTATACTAGATTGTGATCCTGTAAATAGCTATTGATGCTGTTCATCACCTGTCATAGGGTGCTTTATTTGCTTTGTACACAACTAGAGTAGTGAGAGTTAGTGTAAGCGTGGTGCCTATACTAAATCTTGCCTTTGATTGCCGCTTGTCGCACGGATTGTTTGTGGGTACTAGCAGGTGGTGATAGCCGTAGTCTTAGCATCTCACCACGTGTTTTAGGTAAGTTCTTTATAGGTAGGCTCCCATAAGAGTATAGCCGCTTCGGGTAGAGGTTATATCCTCTATTGTCTCAGACTATCCCTGGTACTCAAGAAGTAAGGTATCAATCTAGTTAATTCATCTATCTGTTAAGGTTAAGTTCACAGGAGTAAAGTAAGAGTCATAGGAGCCCTAAACTCACTTGTTGTCCTCCCACCTAGCTATACTCTACTAGTTATCTTTAGTTATCCTAAACCTTGTCTTATCTCTGTGTCACTATCTTTCCTCTATATCGATTTACCCCCTATCACTAGTTGGTTGCTAATTTGCAATTGACTTAGGGATCTCTCTTTTATTAACATTCCTAGCACACCGCTTTCCCTTGGGATAAAATAAATAACGATACCTTGCAATACTCTCGGGTGAAGTGCTACAGCGGTATATTCTGCGCGCTTGCGGAATTATCCAATTGACATAAGAAATACCCTCAGGCACTTTTGGCGCCGTTATCAGAGATAGCCTAATGCCCTGTCTCCGGTGATTGCTCTAAGAAGTGTCAACAAGCATTTCTGGCGCCCTTGCCGGGGAAAGCATAAGCCTAGGAATATTAGTAAAATTGAATCCGGAGTCTATCATCAATTTAGCAATCAATTAGTGTTAGGGGCTTACCCCCTGTCTGTGTTTCTCGTTATCATGAAGACAGACAGTGCATGTACGGTTTCCAATTGTGGTCAAATTTTATCGAAGATCTTGAGCAATTGTTGAGAAGAACTAGACGTCGTCAAGTTCTCCCTCAAAGGTTCATCTCAGACCTGAATCCGTTCGAGGAAAGAGACTCCGTACTATCAATTAAGGAAGCCATGGCACAAAGACCATCTCTGAGTACTCTGCACCGTCGGCTGACAATGTCGCAACCAGTCCGCAGCTTAACTTTGGGGATGCCACTTTTGAGCTCAAGCTAGCGCTCATCAATATGGTGCAAGACAACCCGTTCTGTGGAAAGCCGCATGAGGATGCTAATGCCCATCTCCAGCACTTTTTGGAAGTGTGTGGTACCTTCACTATCAAGAATGTCTCGGCAGACGCCATCCATCTTCACCTGTTCCCATTCTCACTGCTTGGGAAGGCGAAACAATGGTTTTATGCCAACAAGAGTGAAGCTACCACTTGGGAGAAGTGTGCCAATGCATTCCTCAAGAAGTTCTTCCTGATGGGCAAAACCAGCGCCCTTCGTGGAAAGATCTCGAGTATGGGAACGTCTCTAGGAGTACATTCATGCCTGTCCCTCATCATGGGACTGAAGAATGGCTCCTAATCCAAGGTTTCTATCATGGGCTGACTGGATTATCCCGTAGTCACCTCGATGCTGCCGCTAGAGGAGCATTCTTGCAACACAATGTCAAGGATGCTAAGGACCTCATTGAGAAGATGGTTATCAACCAAGGATGGAATGAGGAGCGACTCTAGCCCAAGAAGAGGGGTATGCACACTGTTCATGAGGTGGACATGCTCTCAGCAAAAATGGACCTCTTGATGAAGAAAATTGAGGAAGGTTCCAAAAAGAAACAAGAGGTCATTCGAACCCTTGCCACCGCACGAGCCATTGAAACTGATCCATGGTGCGAGGTATGTGGTGGAGAAGATCATTCGGGCAACAACTGTCCCGAGACGAAGGAGGAGGTGAGCTTCATCAACAACAACAACAACAATAATGGGTATCGATCCCAGCAACAAGGAGGATTGAACTCGCGCCCCATCTACCAAGGTAATCAAGGTAATGGTTACAACAATAATTACAATAATTCTTATGGTAACCAACCTTCTCTGAAAGATCTTGTCTTAGGCTAATCTAAAATTGATGACAACATAAATAAGAAAATGATGGCTAATGATAAGATTCTTGAAAATCTTAATGAAAAAATGGATAGCTTTGCTACTACGATGAAATCAATTAAGCTTCAATAAAATGCTAGAAACACAACTAGCTTAAATAGCAGTAGTTGTCCCATCCTTCGAACAAGGTAAGATCCCAGGGAAACCAGAGGAACCAGTTAAAGGTGTCCGGTTAGCTTCTACGAGGTTTGGTAAGCCTCCGCTCAGGTCAAGCCGGGTATTCTTCTTGACCCACCATTCATGGCCAAGAAGAGTGACCCCGGCCATCCAACCATCACCTGCGAGATCGAGCCACACACCTTCAATAATGCCTTCTGCGATCTTAGATCTGGAGTCAACATCATGTCCAAGGTAATGTATGAAAATTTGCTAGGAGGACCTTTGTACCCCACATTTGTCAAATTGCAGATGGTCGATCAATCTATCTGGTTCCCCGAGGGATTGGCAAGGGACATCCTTGTCAAAGTCTAGGATGAGTACATTCCCACCAACTTCATCATCCTTGACATGGGGGACGACGACGAAGTCCCCGTCATCCTAGGAAGACCGTTCCTCCACACCGTTAACGCCGTCATCTATGTGGGATCCGACCAAATCCACTTCCAACTCCTAGGTAATAGAGTAAAATGTCCTTTCAATGGTTATAAATCTATGCAACAGGCAAGAAAGAACCTATGGAAGAACAAGCCTCAATATGCACCCCGCCGAAAGAATCAACTGCCGAAGGTCAAAAAGGTCGAACTGGTAAGTAAAGCTGAGGCGGTAAAGAAGGATGACTTCGCTAGGTCACAAGCATCAACCAAGAAGGAATGGCGGAAGAAAGAGGTGCAATCATCACGGTCCCCGTCTCCAGGACCGACCGATGCACCCAAAGAATGAACCCGAAGACGAGAGGTCCTGCTCGATGGACCTAAAACACGGAGCCCTTACTGATAAGGTAAATTAGTAGTTATCCCATATTTAATTTGTGCATTTTCAATTCGTTCATCTTTGCATTGCATTTCATATTTAAAATTTTCACATAATTTATTTCGACAAAATAAATTACCTAAACAAATAAAACTTGAGTTGGATTTCAACTTGTACACCTGAGGTGGTGGGACCACCCAAGGTGGGGTCAGCCAACCCCACCATGGGGCCCACCTACCTTTGGTGGTGTTGGCCTGGTGAGTTGATTGTTGCCCTAAACTATGAGCACCATCTCCTTTTGCATTTGGTCGAACCATCTTTGGTTATGACCACTTTCACATGCCCCAAGGAGAATCTAACACTCACCACCATCCAAATTTTGAAAAGTGGTCACCTAGACATGCATTAGTGCTCCCATGGTCAATGGGAATTACTTTAAAGCATGTCTCCACTTTTTCCATACACCTTTCACTTTCACCAAACACTAGACAACGGAATCTCCAAAAGTTTCACCACTTTTGGTCCACCACTAGTCTTTACTTTGCTGAACAAAGTGAAACACACTGATTAAAGCTGAAAAGGGGACTAGACATGGGTTGGCCGACCCATGTTTAAAGCCACCTCTGAAAAATTTTGTTGGCAATCAATTGGATTCCCTGTCCAAAGGTGAAAGCAGCTCTGAGCCTCATAAGAAGGGGGTCGGCCGACCCATGTTTGGGTGCCCCCAAGAAAGCTGAATAGGCATTCAAATTGATTCCCTGTCTAAAGCAAAGAGCTGTGCTGGATCATCCAGAGGAGGGTCGGCCGACCCACCATTGGTGGCTCCAGCACCAGCCCTTCTCCTCCTATAAATACCCTTCCATTGTGTGCTCAATTCCACACTCAAACCAGCTGAATCTTCTCGAGCACACAATCTCTCTCTTTCTCTCTAGTTGAGCAAGTCTCTTTTCAAGTTTAGTAGTTAGCCATTTAAACCAAAAACCAAAAAAAAATATTGTAGTAGTAGAAGCTTGTCTTTGCTCTCAACACATTTGTAGAGTGTTCCTACCCACAAGAACGGTTTTGTGGAGGTGACCATACCCCGCAAGGACTACTAACATTGGGACTACTAACACTAACGCTAACGCTAATCTTTGTTGTCTTAGTGTATTCTTGTGTTTTCTCATTGCTGCAGGAAGATGAAGAAGTTCTCCTCCGCGTTCAAGAAGGCCAAGGGTGTCGTAGGGAGCTCCTCCCGACGACCCCGCCATGACGAAGAAGAAGGAAGAGAAGCTCCACCAAGAAAAGGCCACGAAGTGTTAGACGTGTCTCCCGAGAGAATGTTCGATCTTGAGAGCGGCCTCGCATTGAACCAATAAGAGTACCAAAGGTATCTCTCCATCCGACACCGCGGGTTTGAACATACCAGCATAATCGACCCTATCCTTTTGGACAGCACAGGTATGACCGCAGAATTTAATACTGTGTTTAATAAAATTGGTTGCGGAAGCTTTTGGGAAGTTCCTGAACTTGGGATTAAAAAGCTCACTATAGAATTCCTATGCTCTTTACAAGTCACAGATGATAATGTTTACTTTCGCATTTTTAACAAAGAATACAATTTGACTTGGTAAGTTTTTAGCGTGGCTCTTGGTTTTGATAACACCTATCAGCTAGATTTAATTAGTGCCACAAGAAGATTTGATAAAGCTGATTTTTGGAAAGCCATATCTACATCTGAAGATTGCCCCAATCCTAATCCTGATGAAATTCATAATCCTACTCTGCGCTTTCTTCACTATTGGATGGCTATAACTCTTTTTCCAGGCTATAATGTGCAAGTTTTATACAATGATGAGTTAAGATTGCTTTATGCCATAACCAATAAAATAAAAGTTTCACCTGCTAAGCTTTTAGCCCGCTTTTGGCTTGGTGTGTTCTATAGAGAAGAACATATATTCTTTACTTATTTTATCACTCGCATTGCTGAAACAATGGATCTATTAAATGGAACACATTACTTTGAATACATTGCCTTTTCTCGAGATGCTATAACTGAAGATTTCTTCATAAGTGCTCAAGTTTTAAAGAGAGGTCGAAAGGGTGGCCTTAAAATGATTTATCGTGGCCATACAGCTGAGGTCCCTCTCCTATATGAGAGACATTGGTTGTATGCGCTTCGCACACTAACCATTAAACTGGACCGAGAGGCAAGAAGCCAACATGTTGCAGGTACAAGCAGGATGACCAGAAGCAAGTCACAGGCCGCTCAATTTGAGCAAGGCGGTACTTCGCAAGCTGCAGGAGGAAATGAAGAAGAGGGTGATGAGGCGAGTTCCATGGACATTTCAGGGTCCATGGAAAGGCCTCCAGAGCACACTCCAAGAGTGCGCACTCCCCGCCCGTCCACACCGGCGAGGGGACGTCGGAATCAAAGGACGGAAGTAGATCAACTCATCGACGACATGGGCGCAATGCAGGTTGAGCAAGACGCAACTCTGAACGTGGCACAACAAAACGTCCAACTTTTGCAAGCCATACAAGATGAAGAAGTACAGCGTTGGGCGGGATGGTTCCAATACTATCCACCGCGACAGTGATGAAAAGCCAAGCTTGGGGGAGATCCTCTACCCAACCAAAGTAAGTATTCTATCTCAGCATATTGCATTGTTTTTAATTTAGTGCTTTTAAAATAATAATAAAATAAAATAAACCAAAAATATTTCCCTTATTCCCATATGTTTCATGAATGTTTATCTTCTTCATGGACATGATGAATAGTTACTCTGTTGATGTTTCTTTAATGCCCAGTTTACAACCTAGTATTTCTTTGAGTATGGATTACTTGGCTCATTTAAAATCATCATGAACCTAAATACTTTGTGGGTTACAAGTGCTAGAACTAAGCCTAAGTTGTTGTGAGATATGATATAGTGAGATAAGAGCTGCTATAATATTGTTCCAAGAATGCACGATTACTGGAGACTTATTTCTTAAAAACAATTAAAACCTTATTGTTCCTCAATGGTGATAAATTCCTACCACAAGCCATACATGCTACACATGTTTCAAACCCTTCCACATAAGCTATTTACTTTGCAATGAGTTTTGTCAAGTCTTGTTGACCCTTATTGAGAGACTTATCATGCTCCCAAGATCAAGATCACGTACATACCACTCATATTTGCTACTTCTACACTGGAAGTATGCAATCACATGCCATTCATCCCCACACCATAAATGCTCCATGCTTTAAAATCATAGAATATCTCTCTTAGTTGTGATATGATAGAAGAGACAAAAGGCTATGCAAAATAAAAAAGAAAGATGGACATGTGAAAGTCCATAGAAAAGAAAAGAAAATATGAGCAAGTCTAGGCTCATGAATAAAAGAGAAGAAAAATGATAGACATGTCTGAAAAATTTATTAGAGAGATATACAATTTCAAATAGAGGAGCAGTATAGTCCAATATTTTCTACACACTTGCACATCTTGATCTAAGGGCATGACACTCCTCTCTTTGGATCCAAGCTTTGACTCTACAATACATGCAAAGTAAGTATGCTATATTCTTTCGTTCCAACCTTAAGCTCCACATAAGCCATTCTAAAAGTAGGATGACAAAGAGAAGGCAACATTTACTTTATGCCTTGGTAAGGAATCATACACCATTTGAGCAACATGAGAGAACCATATGAGGAACATTAAGTTTTATTTTGCGAAACATTGATAAAACCTCCAGTATGAAACTTGCAAGGAATAAGAAAGTTAGAGCTCTAGTCAAACTATTCTGTCTCTCAACCACCTAAGGAAAAGGAAAAGCCATTAGCCCCATAAAAGACTAAGGTAATATGGATGAATTTTCATAGCCAATTTTTCCATTCAAAAGAGAAGTATTATGATACTATTGAAATATGACATTGTAGCAACTCCTGATCCACCGAGGCTAAGTTTAATTATTTGCTCGGGATGAGTGTTGACAGTGGATATACCATAAAGATCCACATCCAAACACCGTCAACAGGCCTCGGATTCAAGGGAGAATAAACATAACATGAATATATTTTATCAATAACGAGTTCCACTTGTACTCTTAGCTTGTGAATGCAGAAAAGATCAAATAAGTCATGAAACATCAAGATATGGTGCACAACATCACGTAGAAGAGAGGAGAGCTCAAGGAGGGCCCACATTGGGTTCGGCCAACCCACATGTGGGGCCCACCTGGCTCTGCTGACATGGCATAATCCGTATGACCTTCCATCCAACTCAATTCCACCTTTGGATCAAAGTTGTGTTTCCAATCAATGGTGGAAGATCAAGGCACATGGATCAAGGCGTGAACCGGCAAGTATCAAAAAATCAAGTATACAGCCATGCTCTATGACTGGTGGGGACAACACCTGGCTAGGCCCACCTGTCATAGGGGTTTGGCCGACCCCCCTGGTGCCCCGCCAGGTCGGTTGGCCTCCACCGCCTCCCTGCATGCTTCCCACGTGCTGATTTGCTCATGGCCATCCATCTTGAGGCAGTTCTAAGGCGGTTCATCCAAGGGTGGAGAGGCAAGGAGCACACGGATCACTAACGTGGCACTCCTCCACTCTCCCCTATAAATAGAGGTTGCCATCACCCTCTTCAAGACACGCAAAATAAACAAGAGCAAGCTAGAGTGAAGTTCCACTCTTTAGTAGTAGTAGTATTAGTCTAGTGTGGGAGTTAGAGTCGAGTCGAGCTACGCTCGGAATCTCCGGAGTCGTCTGCTGGAGAGTCTGATATAGCTCTTCTACCTTTCGTTCTGTAAGACTTTACTTTTATTAATATATTATCTTTGCTTTACTTTACGAAGTCTCTACTTAGTGCTTTACTATTTATTATAATATTGTTGTATCTTATCTTACCTTATAGTTGACTTACACTAGATAGTGATCCTGTAAACAGCTCACGTGTGTAGTTCATCGCCTGTCATAGGGTGCTTTAGCTGTTGGTACGCAGCTGGAGTAGTGAGACTTAGTGCAAACGTGGTGCTTAGGCTAGATCTTACCTTTGAATGCCGCTTGTCGCACGGATTGTTAGTGGGTGCTAGCAGGTGGTGACAGCCCTGTCTAGTCTTAGTACCCCTCCACGTGTTTTAGGCAAGTTCTTAAAAGGTAGGCTCCCATAAGAGCATAGGCGCTTCGGGTAGAGGTTATATCCTCTATTGTCTCGCATTATCCCCTACACACCAAAAGTAAGGTTAGCCGTCTTAGTGTATTTCATCCATTTGATAAGACAATTCACAGGAGTAAAGTAACAGTCATAGGAGTCTTATACTCACTCGTTGTCCTCCCACCTAGCTATACTCTATTAGTTATCTTAGTTATCCAAAACCTTGTTGTGTCTTTGTGTCATTACCCTTTCCTCTATATATCGATTTACCCCACTATCACTAGTTGATACTAAGTTGCTATAGACTTAAGGATCTCTCTCTTTTGTTAATCATTCCTAGCACTGCTTTCCCTTGGGATAAAATAAATAACGATACCTTGGAATACTCCCAGGTGAAGTGCTACAGCGGTATATTCTGTGCGCTTGCGGAATTATCCAATAGACATAAGAAATACCCCCAGGCATTTATAGCGCCGTTACCAGAGATAGCCTAACACCCTGTCTCTGGTGATTGCGCTAAGAAATGCCAACAAGTATTTCTGGCGCTGTTGCCGGGGAAAGCATCAGCCTAGGAATATTAATAAAATTGAATCCGAAGTCTAATATCAATTTAGTCATCGATTAGTGTTAGGGGCTTTCCCCTGTCTGTGTTTCTCGTTATCGTGAAGCTAGACAGTGCATGAGCGGTTCCCAATTGCCATCAAATTTCATTGTAGATCCTGAGAAATTGTTGAGGAGAACTAGACGTCGTCAAGTTCCACCTCAAAGGTTCATCTCACACCTGAATCCGATCGAGGAAAGAGGCTCCGCACTATCAAGCAAGGAAGCTATGGCCCACAAGACCATCTCTGAGTTCTCTACACCGTCGGCTGATAACATCGCCACTGGTCCGCAGCTCAACTTGGGGGATGCCACTTTTGAGCTGAAGCCAGTGCTTATGAATATGGTGCAAGCCAACCCATTCTGTGGGAAGCCGCACGAAGATGCTAATGCCCATCTCCAGTACTTCTTGGAAGTGTGTAGTACCTTCACTATTAAGAATGTCTCGACAGACGCCATCCGTCTTCGCCTGTTCCCATTCTCACTGCTTGGGAAGGCGAAGCAATGGTTCTATGCCTAACAAGAATGAAGCTACCACTTGGGAGAAGTGTGCAAATGCATTTCTCAAGAAATTCTTCCCGATGGTCAAAACCAGCGCTCTTCGTGGAAAGATTTCAAGCTTCCAACAGCAAGCGGATGAGACGATTCCTGAAACATGGGAACGTCTCCAGGAGTGCATTCGTGCCTGTCCTCATCATGGAATTGAAGAATGGCTCCTAATCCAAGGTTTCTACCATATGCTGACTGGATTAGCCCGTAGTCACCTTGAATGCTGCCGCTGGAGGAGCATTCTTGCAACACAATGTCAAGGATGCTAAGGACCTCATTGAAAAGATGGTTATCAACCAAGGATGGAATGAGGAGCAGTCTCCAGCCCAAGAAGAGGGGTATGCACACCGTTCATGAGATGGACATGCTCTCAGCAAAAATGGACCTCTTAATGAAGAAGATTGTGGAAGGTTCCAAAAAGGAACAAGAGGCCATTTGAACTACCACCACCGCACGAGCCATTGAAGCTGATCCATGGTGCGAGGTATGTGGTGGAGAAGATCATTCGGGCAACATCTGTCCCGAAACGAAGGAGGAACTGAGCTTCATCAATAACAACACCAATGGGTATCGATCCCAGCAACAAGGGGGATGGAACTCACGCCCCTTCTACCAAGGTAATGGTTACAGCAATAATTTCAATAATTCTTATGATAACCAACCTTCTCTTAAAGATCTTGTCTTAAGCCAATCTAAAATCAATGATAGTATAAATAAGAAAATAATGGCTAGTGACAAGATTCTTGAAAATCTTAATGAGAAAATGGATAGCTATGCCACAGTTATGAAAAATCAATTGAGCTTCAATAAAATGCTAGAAACGCAATTAGCTCAAATAGCAGCAGCTGTCCCATCCTTCGTACAAGGTAAGATCCCAGGGAAACCAGAGGAACCGGTTGAGGGTGCTAGATTAATTTCTACAGGGTTTGGTAAGCCTCCGGTCATGTCAAATCCTGGTTGCCTTCTTGATCCGCCATTCATGGCCAAGAAGAGTGACCCTGGTCATCCAACCATCACTTGCGAGATCGGGCCGCACACCTTCAACAACGCCTTCTGCGACCTCGGATCTAGAGTCAACATCATGTCCAAGTTAATGTATGAAAATTTGCTAGGGGAACCCTTGTACCCCACTTTTGTCAAATTGCAGATGGCCGACCAATCCATCTAGGTTCCCCGAGGGAGTGGCAAGGGACATCCTTGTCAAAATTCAAGACGAGTACATCCCCGCCGACTTCATCATTCTCGATATGGGAGCCGATGACGAAGTCCTCGTGATCCTAGGAAGGCCGTTCCTCAACACCGTTAACGCCATCATCTATGTGGGATCCGGCCAAGTCCACTTCCAACTCCTAGGTAAGAGAATTAAATGTCCTTTCAATGGTTATAAAGCTATGCAACAAGCAAGGAAGAACCTATGGAAGAACAAACCTCAATATGCTCCCCGCCGAAAGAATCAACTGCCGAAAGCCAAAAAGGCCGAAATGGTAAGTAAAGCCGAGGCGGTAAACAAGGCTAACTCTGTTGAGTCGCAAGCATCAACCAAGAAGGAATGGCGGAAGACAGAGGTATCGAAGCACCCGAAGAATCAACCTGAAACGCAGACGTCCTGCTCTACGGACCTAAAACATGCAGCCCTTACTGGTAAGGTAAATCAGTGTTTATTTCATATTTAATTCCTACATTTCAATTCCTGCATTTTCTTCATTGCATTTCATATTTAAATTTTGCAATATTCTATTTTGACAAAATAAAATACCTAAATGAATAAAACATGAAAAGAACTGTAGTGCTCACACCTGAGGTGGTGGGACCACCCAAGGTGGGGTCGGCTGACCCCACCATAGGGCCCACTCTCCTCTGGTGGTGTTGGTCTGGTGTCCTGATCATTGTCTCAACCTTAAGCACCAAGCTCATTTTGAATTTGGTCGACCACTTTTGTTCATGACCACTTTCACATGCTCCCATGAGAATCTAACATTCACTACCATCCAAATTCTGAAAAGTGGTCACTTAGGGATGCATTAGTGTTTCCATGGTCCATGGGAATCATTTCAAATCATGTCTCCACTTTTGTCATACACCTTTCTCTTTCACAAAGCACTAGGTAAGGGAATCTCTAAAAATTTCACCACTTTTGGTCCACCACTAGTCTTTACTTTACTGGACAAAGTGAAACACACTACTTAAAGCTAAAAAGGGGGCCAAACATGGGTCGGCCGACCCATGATTAAAACCCTATCTGCAAAATTGTGTTTGAATTTAAATAGATTCCCTGTCCAAAGGTGAAAGCAGCTCTGGAACTGCAATGGGTGCGTTCGGCTGACCTGGCCCTAGTGGGTCCACCACCAGCCCTTCACCCCCTATAAATACTCTTGCATTGCGTGCTCAAATACACACCCAAACCAGCTGAATCATCTCGAGCACACAATCTCTCTTCTCCTCTCTAGTTGAGCAAGTTCTTTCTCAAGTTTAGTAGTAGCCACTTAAACCCAAAAAAACCCAAAAATATTCTGTAGTAGTAGAAGCTTGTCTTGCTCTAATCTTTGCTCTCAACTTTTTTGTGGAGTACTCCTACCCACTAGAACGGTTTTGTGGAGGTGACCATACCCCGCAAGGACTACTAACATTGGGACAACTAACGCTAACGCTAACGCTAATCCTTGTTGTCCTAGTCTGTTCTTGTGTTGTCTCATTGCTACCGGAAGATGAAGAAGTTCTCCTCCGCATTCAAGAAGGCCAAGGGTGTCGTAGGGAGTTCCTCCCGACGACCCCGCCATGACAAAGATGAAGGAAGAGAAGCTCCACCGAGACAAAGCTTTGGAGTGCCTCCCGAGAGGATGCTCGATCCCAAGAGCGGCCTCAGGCTGGATCAAGAAGAGTACCAAAGGTACCTTTCCATCCGACACCGCGGGTATGAACATACCGGCACCATCGACCCTGTCCTTCTGGACAGCACAGGTATGACCGCATAGTTTAATACTGTTTTCAATACAATCGGTTGGGGAAGCTTTTGGGAAGTGCAAGAACATGGAATTGAAAAACTCACCATAGAATTTCTATGCTCTTTGCAAACCACGGATGATAATGTCTACTTTCGCATGTTCAATCAAGAGTATAATTTAACTTGGTGAGTTCTTAGCATGGCACTTGGCTTTGATAATAACTGTCATCTAGATCTAGTTAGTGCCACTAGAAAATTTGATAAAGCTGAATTTTGGAAAGCCATAACTGGATCCAATAATTGCTCTGATCCTAAAACTGATGAAATTCATAATCCCACTTTGCGATTGCTCCGCTATTGGATGGTTATAACTCTTCTTCCTAGCTCTAATGTGCAAATTCTTCTCAATGATGAATTAAGATTGCTATATGCCATGACCAAGAAAATAAAAATTTTCCCTGCTAAGTTATTAGTCCACTTTTGGCTTGGTATTTTCCATATAAGCGAGCCTATATTCTTTACGTCTTTTATCACTCGCATTGCTGAAACAATAGACTTGCTAAATGGAAAACACTACTTTGAATATATTGCTTCTCCTAGAGACATCATAACTGAAGATTACTTCACAAGTGCTCAAGTCCTAAAAAGAGATGAAAATGGTGATCTAAAAATGATTTATCCAGGCCATACAGCCAAAATCTTTCTCCCATGTGAAAGACGTCGGTTGTATGTGCTGCGCACACTAACCATAAATTGGGACCGAGAGGCAAGAAGCCAAAATATTGCAGGGACAAGAAGGGTGACAAGGAGTATGTCACAAGCCGCTCCATTTGAGCAAGGCGGCACCTCACGAGCAGTAGGAGGAGACAACGAAGAAGGCGATGAGGCAAGTTTCATGGACATTTCAGGGTTCATGGAACAGGCCTCAACAGCACACTCCAAGAGTGCGCACTCCCCGTCCGTCCGCACGGGCGAGGGGTCGTCGGAATCAAAGGTCAGAAATGAATCAACTCATCGAAGACATGGGCGCAATGCAAGTTGAGGAAGATGCAACTCTGAGTTTGGCACAACAAAATGCCCAACTCATGCAAGCTATCCAAGATGAAGAAGCACAACGCTGAGCGGGATGGTTCTAATACTATCCGCCACCACAATGAGCAAAAAGGCAAGCTTGAGGGAGATCCTCTCCCCCACCAAGGTAAGTCCTCTATCTCCTCTTATTGCATTTATTTTCAGTTTATTATATTTACTTTTTTTAAAAAAAATCTTAATCCATATGTCTCATGAATGTTTATTTTCCTCATGGAAATGATGAATAGTTGCTCTGTTAATATTTCTTTAATGCCTAGTTTACAACTTAGTATTTCTTTGAGCATGGATTTCTTGGCTCATTTAAAATCATCATGAACCGAAAACTTTATGGATGCTAAGTGTTAGAACTAAGTCTAAATTGTTGTGAGATATGATATAGTGAGATAGGGGCTACTATAATATTGTTCTAAGCATGCATGACTACTGGATATTGATTTCTGAAAAACAATCAAAACCTTATTGTTCCTCAAATGGTAATAAATTCCTACCACAGCCATATATGCTACACATGTCTTAGCCCTTCCACATAAGCTATTTGCTTTGTATTGAGTTTTGTCAAGTCTTGTTGACCCTTATTTAGAGATTTATCATGCTCTCAAGATCAAGATCACGTACACACCACATATACATGCAGCTTCTACACTGGAAGTACGCAATCACACGCCTTTCATTCCCACTAAATAAATGCTCCATGTGTTAAAGTCATAGAAAATCTCTCTTAGTAATATGGTAGAAGAGACAAAAGGCTATGCAAAATGAAAAATAAAAATGGACATGGGAAGTCCATAGAAAAGAAAGGAAAAGAAAATGAGCAAGTCTAAGCTCATGAATAAATGAAGAAAAATGATAGCCATGTCTCTAAAAATTTATTAGAGAGATACAATTTCAAATAGAGGAGCATTATAGTCCACTCTTTCCACACACTTGCACATCTTGATCTAAGGGTATGACACTTCTCTCGTTGGATCCAAGCTTCGACTCTACAACATATGCAAAGTAAGTATGTTATACCCTTTTATTCCTACCTTAAGCTCCACATAAGCCACGATTAGAAGTAGGATAAAAAGAGAAGGCAACATTTACTTTGTGCCTTGGTAAGGAATCATACACCATTTGAGCGGCTTGAGAGAACCATATGAGGAACATTAAGTTTTCTTTCGAAAAACATTGCTAAAACCTCTAGTATGAAACTTGCAAAGAATGAGAAAGTTAGTGCTCTAGTCAAACTATTCTGTCTCTCAACCACCTAAGGTAAAGGAAAGGCCATTAGCCCCATAAAGAACTAAGGTAAAATGGATGAGTTTTTATAGCCAATTTTTTCCATTCAAAAGAGAAGTATTTTGTTGTGCACATGGTATTATTGAAATATGACATTGTAGCAACTCCTGATCCACCGAGGCTAAGTTTAATTATTAGCTCGGGACGAGCAAAGGTTAAGCTTAGGGGATCATGTTAATAGGTGGATATACCATAAAGATCCACATCTAAACACCGTCAACAGGCCTCGGATTCAAGGGAGAATAAACATAACAGGAACATATTTTATCAATAACGAGTTCCACTTGTACTCTTAGCTTGTGAATGCAGAAAAGATCAAACAAGTCATGAAACATCAAGATATGGTGCACAACATCACGTAGAAGAGAGGAGAGCTCAAGGAGACCCACATTGGGTTTGGCCGGCCCAAATGTGGGGCCTACCTAGCTCTGCTGACATGGCAGAATCCGTGTGACCTTCCATCCAACTCAATTCCACCTTTGCATCAAAGTTGTGTTTCCAATCAACGGTGGAAGATCAAGGCACATGGATCAAGGCATGAACCAACAAGTATTAACAAATCAAGTACACATCCATGCTCTATGACTGGTGGGGACAACACCTGGCTGGGCCCACCTGTCATAGGGGGCTCGGCCGACCCCCCTGGTGCCTAGCCAGGTCGGTTGGCCTCCACCGCCTCCCTGCATGCTTCCCACGTGCTGATTTGCTCATGGCCGTCCATCTTGAGGCAGTTCTAAGGTGGTTCATCCAAGGGTGGAGAGGCAAGGAGCACACGGATCGCTGACGTAGCACTCCTCCACTCTCCCCTATAAATAGAGGCTGACCCTCTTCAAGACACACAAGATACACAAGAGCAAGCTAGAGTGAAGTTCCACTCTTTAGTAGTAGCAGTATTAGTCTAGTGTGGGAGTTAGAGTCGAGTCGAGCTACGCTTGGAGTCTCCGGAGTCGTCTGCTGGAGAGTCTGATATAGCTCTTGTACCTTTCCTTCTGTAAGACTTTACTTTTATTAATATATTATCTTTGCTTTACTTTACTAAGTCTCTACTTAGTGCTTTACTATTCATTATAGTATTGTTGTGTCTTATCTTACCTTATAATTGACTTACACTAGATAGTGATCCTGTAAACAGCTCACGTGTGTAGTTCATCGCCTGTCATAGGGTGCTTTAGCTGTTGGTACGTAGCTGGAGTAATGAGACTTAGTGTAAACGTGGTGCTTAGGCTAGATCTTACCTTTGAATGCCGCTTGTCCAATAGACATAAGAAATACCCCCAGGCATTTCTGGCGCCATTACCAGAGATAGCCTAACACCCTATCTCTGGTGATTGCGCTAAGAAACGCCATCAACGAGCAAAGGTTAAGCTTGGGGGATCTTGTTGATGGTGGATAAGCTATAAAATTCCACACTCTAACACCGTCAACGGCCTCGATTTTGATGGACGAACAACATAACATGAACATATTTTATCCAATAACTAGTTCCACTTGTACTCCTAGCTTGTGAATGGAGGAAAGATCAAAATAGGACAAAAGTGAGCAGCTGGAGGCCACTTGTGTGGGTCGGCCGACCCACACATGGTGACCCCAGGCCACCACACTTCAACACAAGGTGTCCAACATCAAATAGAAGAGAGCCAAGGTCCAGGTGGGCCCATGAATAGGTCGGTGGACCCATGTATGGGGCCCACTGAACCCTGGTGACGTGGCACGATCCTCGTGACACTCCACTCAGCTCATTTCCACCTACGAATCAAAGATGTATTTCCAATCAACGGTGGAAAATCAAAGCACATGGATCAAGGCGTGAACCGACAAGAACCAAGCAAACCAAGCACATAGCCATGCTCTATGACAGGTGGGACCCTGGTGGTAGGCCTACCTTGCCATAGGGGGGTCGGCCGACCCCCCCTTGGTGGGTCCAGGCCACCGCCTCGGTCCACCGACCTTCTGCATACTTCCCACGTGTTGATTTTACCACTGCCGTCCATCTTGAGGCGGTTTTGAGGCGGTTAATCCAAGGGAGGAGAATGGAGGAGCGTGCGGATCGCTGACGTGGCACCTCTCCACTTCCCCCTATAAATAAAGGTTGCCTCCACCCTTTTAAGACACACAAGAGACACAAGAAGCAAGGAAGAGTCTAGTGTGGGAGTTAGAGTTGAGTTGAGCTAAGCTCGGGGTCTCCGGAGTCGTCTGCTGGAGAGTCTGGTATAGCTCTTGTACCTTTCCTTCTGTAAGACTTTACTTTTATCAATATATTATCTTTACTTTACTTTTCTGAGTCTTTACCTAGTACTTTACTATTCATTATAGTATTGTTGTGTCTTATCTTAGCATTATGGTGTGTTATACTAGATTGTGATCCTGTAAACAACTATTGTGTGCTGTTCATCGCCTGTCATTGGGTGCTTTAGTTGCTTTGTACACAACTAGAATACTGAGAGTTAGTGTAAGCATGGTGCTTATACTAAATCTTGCCTTTGATTGCCGCTTGTCCCACGGATTGTTTGTGGGTACTAGCAGGTGGTGACAGTCCTGTCTAGTCTTAGCATCCCACCACGTATTTTAGGCAAGTTCTTTAAAGGTAGGCTCCCATAAGAGTATAGCCACTTCGGGTAGAGGCTATATCCTCTATTGTCTCGGACTATCCCTGCCACTCAAGAAGTAAGGTATCAATCTAGTTAATTTATCTATCTGTTAAGGTTAAGTTCACAGGAGTAAAGTAAGAGTCATAGGAGTCCTACACTCACTCATTGTCCTCCCACCTAGCTATACTCTACTAGTTATCTTTAGTTATCTTAAACCTTGTCTTGTCTCTGTGTCACTATCTTTCCTCTATATCGATTTACCCCCTATCACTAGTTGGTTGCTAATTTGCAATTGACTTAAGGATCTCTCTTTTATTAACGTTCCTAGCACCGCTTTCCCTTGGGTTAAAATAAATAACGATACCTTGCAATACTCCCGGATGAAGTGCTACAGCAGTATATTCTTTGCGCTTGCGGAATTATCCAATAGACATAAGAAATACCCTCAGGCACTTCTGGCGCCGTTATCAGAGATAGCCTAACACCTTGTCTCTGGTGATTGCGCTAAGAAGTGTCAACACTGGGCACATCTGAAAGGTCCTAAATGGCTAGAGGGGGGGTGAATAGCCTATAAAAATTCTACAAACAACAACTCAAGCAAGAAGTTAGATAAATAATAAGCGAAGCGAATTCTTGCGCTAACCTACTAAAAATGCAAGCCACCTAACCGTTCTAAGCTATAGTCTCTATTTCACACACGAGAGGCTAAGTTGCTACTTCTACTCTACTCCTAGGTGAGCAACTAAGCTAACATGCTACACAAGAGTAAGTGCGAGAATGTAAAGAGTAGAGAAAGTGAATCTTATGCCGCCGGTGTAGTGATAAGATGAGTACCAATAAGAACAATCACAATAATCAAGAAATCCTCGGCAAGAGATTGACACAATGATTTTTACTGAGGTTCACTTGCTTGCCGGCAAGCTACGTCCTCGTTGTAGCGATACACCCACTTGGAGGTTCACGCGCTAATTGGCATCACATGCCAAACCCTTCTCAAGGGTGCCGCACAACAACACAAGATGGGGATCCACAAGCTACGAGCAATCCACTAGAGTAGCCTTTTGCGATCTCCCACGGGGAAGGCTCAAGAACCCCTCACAACTTCACCGATCGGAGGCGGAGACAATCATCAACTCCCCTCAATGATCCTCGCAGCTCCAAGCCGTCTAGGAGTCAGCAAACTCCAAGAGTAACAAGAGAAACCGCAGCGAAACACACTCACCAAGTGCCTCTAGATGATCTCAATCAATGCAATACACTTGATGCTCTCCAAACTCACCAAATGATGATCACAATTAAGTAGGATGAGTGAGAGTGGAGTGGCAAGGCTCACAAGCAAGTAGGAGTGATTAGAGTGGCCAAGAGTTACTCCCCAAACCGGCCAAAGGACTATATATAAGCCTCTCACAAAAATATAGCCGTTTGAGCCTCTCTTCGTGGCATCGGACGCCCGTACGCACACCGTTGGACCAATACCCTTGGTCCGATGCCCTCGATGACCGCCACGTGTCAGTAGCCGTTTGAAGACGAACATTGGATCACAACGGCTAACTCTCGCGCCAAATCCAACCGTCGGACGGAGCACCGTCGGACTAAAGTCCACGGTCCGACGCCCTCAACAGACCACCGTCGGACTCAACCAGACGGAGCCATCGGACTAAAAGAAACAATCGTCCGACACTTTCAGAGAGCTCACTGAGCGCTGAAAACCGTCGCCATCGGACCAACGAAGCGCGTCCGACGCACCACAGCTCGCCACGCGTCGCTTTACAGTTGCTCCGCACCGTCGGACGCTCGGACAATAGTCCGACGCACAGAAACTGAGCGTCCGACGCCCACTGAACGGTTAGCCGTCGGACTGAAGACAATGGTCTGACGCTCAGTCAAGTTAGAGTCCGACGCTAGTTTTTCTATTGTAATGATTCCGAAATTCGCCGAATCGTGCCTCGCAAGCTCGGCAGGAGGAAGAGAGGACCAAACCCTCTCGAACCCTCAAACTTCACCCCATTTCTTAAGTCACTAACACTCCAAAGTGTCTCTCACTTAGGTGCACGTGTGTTAGCCTTTTCAAAGAGTTTTCCACGGGTCAAGTTAGTGTCACTAGCATCTATATGCATATGCAATGATCATGAACACCTAGTGGCACTTGATAACCGCATTTCATCAACGATTTTTCCCCTCTTGATAGTACGGCTATCTATCCTAAATGTGATCACTCCCTCTATGGAGTCTTGATCACCAAAACCAAAAGAGCTCCTATTGGTTATACCTTTGCCTTGAGCTCCCAGTTTCTTATCAACTTCCTTCTCATCTCTTGATGGATCTTGTGGACACCTTTGATGATGGACTTATACCATTTGCATAGATGCCGTCATTACCCTTCACTTGTGGCCTCCACAGATCCGGTCCTTTGCTACATCTTGTTTGCTAATTGTTCTCATGAAACACTTAGAGCACACTATTAGCAAACTAGATTTCATCAATTACCCAAAACCAAACATGGGCTCTCAACATCCTGTGTCAACCCATGCAAAGTGATACGGCGGCCATTGAGAGTGAACCTCATCAGCTTTTTGGCGCAATGTATCCACATCGGACTATGGTCTTCCAACCAATCTTCGCCAAGAATCATATCAAAACAATGTAGAGGTAACACACCCACAGAAGTCTTAAAAGTATGGCCCTGCACATTGGGCTCCCATCTGCTATGATCAGCTTCACTGGGGGACAAGTCATTGTCGGTATCTGCAAAGACTGAGCCAACTTCATACTGATGAAATTCCCTACGCTGCCTGAATCAATCAAGATCAACACTGATTGTTTCCCGATAGTGCCACAGATTCGCATAGTCTTCCTTTTTAGCCTGGGAGCTAAACAGGTGTCTGATACTACTTGCACAGCTTCTTCTTCCTCCTCACTTGAGTGCGCATCAGTGTCCTCAAGCTCTAATGCATCCAAGATCTCTTCAAGCACATGCAAAGGTATCTGATTTGGACACTTATGATTGTGATTCCACTTTGCTCCACACTTGAAACAAAGCCCATTCTTCCTTCTCATGTCCTTGAGAGCAGCCAACTTGTCTTCACTGTCTTTTGGCTGTTCCTCTCCTTTCCCTTTGTCATTGTCAGCCCACTTGTGCTTATCAAACTGAGCACTGCTTTTGTTAAACTCCCTGCCTCCACTAAACTTGGACTTGCCTCTGCTCAGCTCTTCTTCATGTAGGAGAGCCAAAGCGCTAGCAGTGTCAACATCCTTCGGCCTGTGAAGGGCAATAACAGATCGTATCTCCTCCTTCAGCCCGGACACAAACCTCGTGACGAAGTATGTGTCGTCGTAACTGTTGTTGTATAAGAGAATACCCTGGGCCAGCCTCTCGAACTCACGTTGATAGTCCTCTATCGATCCTAATTGCTTGAGGGAGTCAAATCTTTTGAGCAGCAACTGATACTGATTCTTGTCGAAATGAGCCATCACCAAATCACAGAGTTGGGACCAATCAATGATGCGCCCCTTTCTCTGGACAGTCTGCAACCATGTCTTCGCGACGCCCTTGAAATTCAGAGCCGTAAAAGCGGGTCTTCAACGAATGATGCACAGCATAGACCTCGAAGAACATCTCGCATTCATCACGCCAAACACGAGGAAATTCACCATCAAACGTGGGAAACTCTAATTTCAGAAAAGGAGGAGAGCGCAAGTTTGCACAGGAAGAGTCATCAGGTGAAATTTGAGCAATGTGCATACCCTGAATGAAGTTCTGCGGTTGCGATCCTAGGATCCCACCGCAGTCCTCGCCGTGGCCCTTGGCCCGTTCCCCGCCTTACGTAGATGAGGATGAAGGCGAATCGGGAGCCGTGTTGAGGTCCACGTTCCTCAACACCGTGGGGGGCTGTGGCAGAGGAGCCATTGGCTTCAGCAAGCGTGCTTCAATGGAATCCACCCGTCCAGCCGCCACCTCCACGCACTTGGTGACCGCCTCCAGGGACGTCGCCGCACCCTGCGCCCTCTCGCGCAATTCGTCGACGCCGAATCGGTGGACGCCTGCCAGGTGCCGATCGCGTCCAGCGAGTCCATGGTGCTCTGCGTCATGGTCTGAAGTCCCGGGAACTACTTCATCAACATACCAAGCTGCATCGAGAGATCCTGCACGGACTACGCCATGTCCTTCTGGAACTTGGACGGTCCTCTCTTCAGCGCCAGCCTCCTTGTCCGAGATGATCCCTGATCCACTCAACCTCGGCTCAGCGCACCCGCGGATCCTTCGATCGACGAAGAACAGCGAGCGACTGACGGGGATTACAAGCGCGATCTAGTGAATCGATCGACGTATCTGATACCAAATGTCATGGTTCGTCTATGGAATCAGATGGTAACTGAATTCAGAGTTAGGGATTTGGGGAACAGTAGGAATGGGAAGGAACAGACAGAGTAATCTTGTATTCAGGAGGAAAGGGTTCGTCAATCATTGATTACAGAATGCCCCCTCTCAGGGCCTTTTATACTCATGGCAACTCGTGCCAACACACTACTTCCAGCTGTCAACTAACCTAACCGCCTTGGCAACCAACTCACACTTCAACCGCCATTTCATCATTCACATTCGCCGTTGTCGGGTGGCTGTCAGAGATCATGTCCTCTGTTGCCAGACACCCTACAGTACTCTCCTTCCTCTTCTTACGACTTGCCCTGCAGTTCCTGACATTAACAACTTAGCTTATTTCACTTGAGATGTGACATTCCACGACTTTTCAAAGTTCACATATTAGCAAACCTCAAATTTGTAGGGTGAGAGATGGAATTTGATTCAATAGATCACCATGCTATATTCCTACTTTGCAATTTATAACACACTCTTAAACTCGCTCGCACGTGGTAAAAATACAGCAAATAAGTATCTCTCTTGTAGAACCAATAATAATTTATAAATACAATCGATATACAACCATATTAAGTTAATTAATATATGTGTAAATTATGATTCTTAAAATGAAATCAATTATAAGGATCCAAATGGGCCGGGGCCTTAGTCACGTTTAGCTAGTTGTTGCATGCACCACTAGTTAGCAATTTAGTTTGTGCTAAAGTACTAGCTAGTGGGAACCATTAGGGAGGCGTGGCTGTCAGCCAACTGGATCGGAGGACCGGGTCATGTGGACCGAGACGTGAGCCAATGTCCTGCATGCCGATGCACAAGCACGCGCGGCATGAGACCCGGCCGGCAGCAGGTTGTTGCTCGGCAGTGTGTCGCTGGGCTAAATTCAGTAGCGTTTCATCAGAGTGTGGTGTTGGAAATATACTGTGACGTTCGTTGTCGGGGCATGCCATGCGTTGCCACAAATCCTTGTGAAGTCTATTCCAATTCTATTTTCGCGTGTGTTTGAGCCAGCGTTCGTTGTGCTATTCTATGTCCAATTAATCGCGCTAGCAAGGAAGAGGAAGCACCGAGCGACAACAAAGCATTCCCGCCGTCCGGTTCGTCTGGTCTGGTTCGAATTCCAATTCCAACAGCGCTCCCCATCATCTGAGACCGGATTGTAGCTGAGATGGTACACGTCAAGTAGCTAGCTCCTACTCGCTGAAGCGAACGTAGCTGTCTTTTGGGTGGCCGTGTTCCTGGGGATGGAAGGTTAGCAACAGCGTCTCCATGCTCGGGCCGTGCTCGAGGACCGTGGTCAACGCGGCGATAGTGCTGGTGTCGTCGTCGTCGGGAAGGCGTCCCCTCGATCATCTCGGTGTGGAGGAGGCTTGAGAAGCAAGGCAACTCATCATTGGCCCGCGTTAGTGTCGAGGCCTGAGCCGAGGCGAGCAGACTCGAGGTGCGAGTGCTTGGCGTTCATAAACAGTTGCAGGAGCTGCCTAAGGCTCACCGTTCACGAGCTCCTCCTCCTCCGATGTAGCTGGCCTCTTCTCCGCAGATGTGGACCTTCCAGTACGCGATCCTCGTGGAGCCGCCGCCGCCGCCTTGCATGTCGCCTCCCATCGTCGTCGTTCGACACTCTCCGTGTTGTAGCCTAAAGGCCGTCTTCCCACTCCCGCGGCTGGAGACCTTGCTGCTAAGGTTCTGCTCCGTTAACCCCATGGTTCTCCGGGGCCTGTTGAACACCGCGACGGAGCTCACCAAGCAGATAACACGGTTTCAAGGTGGCAGGGCAGTAGCTGGGCCATTGAAAATCGATGCACCGAGCTGCAATCCTTCGAATACACAAGGGTGTCATGCAACGATTCCTTCTACTGCCGTGTGCCAGCTGCACCTGGCGTTGCGCGGGTGGACCTGCGCTTCCTCCAGGACCGTGACAAGGACGATGAGAACGAAACAAGATGCACGCTCTTCTGGCAGTTCGTGCACAACTTCACCAGTGCCAGGACCCTCAAGCTCAAGGTGGACAATGCTAGCTCAAGGACATAGCCGCCATTGGTGCGGACCTAAGTGGGAGACTTGGTCCGGGTTGTGATGAGTGATTGTCAACGGAGTTCACTTGGCATGTTGGTCGGCTTATGGTGTGCAGGTGTTGGGCTCGGATGCAGTGGCGGATGGCGGAGTAAAGGTCAAGTGAGCGGGCCGTACCGATGGACTGGGAGCGGTGAAGGACGGACGCGGGACTTGGGCCGAGAGACTTGGACGCTTGAGCGCTAGCTATGGTAGAGGACACTGCGACATCGACAGGCACGATCGAGCATGGTCGAGGGACTTGGAGCGGTACGCGGAATGGACGCGGCCCCGGACGATTTACTGATTTGGGCCTCAAAACCAGTGGCGGACGGTTTTCGGGTTTGGGCCTCAAAACCCGGGCAGAGCTGCTTCCGGCAGGAAGTGGGGCGACACGTGGCGGAATCTTCGAGGATGCGTCGAGACGATGGCAACTCGGAGCAGGAAACGGGATCGTTCGATCTTATCATCAGACACAGGCTATTCCTGAATGTCCTAGGGCTAGCTGGCTCGCCTGTTTAGCAGTAGTAGTAGTTAGGGGGTTTTCTGTAAATTGTAATAAGGCGATAAGAAGGGGTATGGCAGCCATCCCCTCCCCACCTCTTTCATTCTTTCCTTCATCCCTCCACTCCTAGGGTTAGAGCTCCATTAGTGAGAGAGGTCCACAACTTTGATCCATGGTTGTGTAAACTCGCGTTTTGTGCTAGGAAATCGAGGCCCTAACCTTGAGTCGTCTCCGGGATTCATCCCCTTGTTCTTGTGATTTTTGTTTCACTGCGTTCTTCATTTTCTCCTATTTTCGTGCGTACACGTGATCTGATTTTCTGAGAGATTGAGTTCGTTTTGGCTGATGATTTCTTGGAGATGAGTTCGTTCTAAGGTGAATTTCATCTGAGTAAATTTTGGACTCAAATCGTGGAGTATTTAATCGGATTCCAGTGAATATTTTCCCGTCGTGCGCTCGGTCCGCTTGTTCTGTTCTTCGTGTTTTGCTTCCAGGTCGAGTACATCGGTGGAGGTCGTGGGCAGACAGCGCTACAGGTGCCGAGCGCTCCATCGCCGCGTGTGCTCATGTGAGCAGCGCTCGCCTCCATCCCAGGTAGCCCGTCGTTCATCCGTGAGCAACGCGATCTCTCTTCTCTGTTTGTCATTGCAGACCAATAGTTGGAGTAAAAATCAATGTGCAGTGGCTAAATATTTCAAAAGAAATTTAGGGCTCCCATTCACTCCCCCCCTCTGGTCGCCGTTTCTGGTCCTTCAATTGGTTTCAGAGCCGGTTAAGGATCACTTCACCTTAATCGGTCCGTGATCCGCGAAGGCGACATGGATCGTGGCGTCGGAAAGCCACGTTCCTTCGATGGGTCGAACTATGCCTATTGGAAGATTCTCATGTCGGCGTATCTTTAAGGCCTCGACTTCACCGTGTGGGAGATCGTCGAGAACGAGGCTTATGTTGTGTTGGCTCCCACGGCGAGGATTACCCAAGAACAAAAGGACCAACACAACGCCAACTCTCGTGCTCAGAGTGTTCTCTTCTCTAGCTTGTCGGTCTAGGAGTTTAAGCGTGTCTCAGATTGTACGACAGCTCGTGAGATATGGCAGAGGCTTCAAGCCTATCACGAGGGCACCGCCCAAGTGAAGAATCGTCTCTACAAAACGTACAAACAAGAGTATGAGAATTTCAATCAGCTAGATGGAGAGTCGATTGATTCCTTGTTGTCACGTTTTCAAACCGTGATTAACAAGATGAGGAGCAACAAATCGCAGCTTCCCTATGATGACCATGAGAGAGCCCTTCAGCTTCTTCATGCCTTAGATCCTAGAGTTTGGGGCATGAGAGTGACAGCCATCACCGAGTCCTCCTTCTATAACACCCTCATGGTAGATGAACTATTTAGCAAGCTCAAAGCTGTTGAAATAGATCAAGCTACCCATGCCAAGATTCGGAACCCCACTTCACCTTCTATGGCTTTGGTGTCAGGTAATGGAGGTAATGGCGCACCTTCTTCTTCTAACTCTTCATCATTGTCTTTTGCCTTGTCTTCCCTTGTGACTATGACAGAGGAGCAGCTGGAGGTGCTTGGTGACGATGAGCTTGCTCTCGTCATCAATCGGTTCTCCCGGTTTCACAACAACCGGATGAACCGCCAGCGTGGAGGTCGCAAGGAAGGATGCTTCGAGTGTGGGGACTTGGACCACTTCATCGCTGATTGTCCAAAGAGGGGCAAGTCTTCGTCCAAGTACGACCACTCCAAGCGGTGGGACAAGAAGGAGTACACCTCCGACAAGCACAAGGCGAAGAAGTTCGACAAGGAGGAGTACAAGAAGAAGCTCCATAAGAAGATGAAGGCAAAGCAGCGGGCCTTCCTCGCCTCTCTCAGCGACATCGACGACGACTCCACCGATGACCATGATGCATCTTCGAGTGATGATGAAGCCACCAAGAAGGTGGAGGACAAGCTCAATGGCTTGTGCTTTGTTGCCACCTCCAACCTTGGGGGGCTTTGCACCATGGCGATTGAGGATGCCGCTTTGGAGGCCGGGAAGGACAAGGTGCTTGAGGACGACACTACATTGCAGGTATCACTCACACCCGATGACCTTGTTGCTGAGATTGATGTCTTGAATTCTGCACTATGTAGTCAAGATAAGTTGTTGAAACGTGCTGCCCTTGAGAGAAATGAGTTCAAGAAGAAGTGGGAGGTAGCTGTAAAAGAACTTGAGTTGGCTAGGTCTAGTGTGGTGGTCACGGATGAAGTTGATTGTGATGAGTGTGCTGTCCACATGGGTAACTTGGCTACTTTGCAGTCCAAGTACGCCCGCTCTTTAGAGGAGCTAGCCGAGGTGAAGGCTAGACCGATTGTCTTAAGTGCATGCAAGTCTTACTCGGGCTTGCAAACCGAGTTGGCGGAGAAGAATGCCAAGATTGCCTTGCTTGAGAAGGCCAATTCGGTTAGCACCAATGATGGGAAATGTGCTTTGTGTAAGGCTTTGGAGATCGAGCTTGGAAATTGTAGGCACGACAAGAGACGCATTGAGGAGGAAAACACTTATCTCCGGACCATCTTGAGTTGGGTCTCTTGTAGTGAGCCTCAATTGGGTATGATGGTGAGTCAATTCCGTAAGGGAACGGATGGCTCGGGCTTAGGCCTTGCGCAAGGTGGGAAAGATGGGAATGCTTTCGGGAAAGTTGGTGAGGCTAGTAGTATGACTCCAAGTGAGAAAAATCCTGTTCCACCCAAGCTCACCAAGTTCACCCCACCTAAGTCACCACAACCCATTGCCGGGGATGGAGTGATTGTTGAACCTCCAAAAGCTCCCCCGGTCAAGCAAGTTTGGGCTCCCAAGCCAAACCACCTCCGGAATGCTCTTGATACATTGCCAAATGTCCCTAATGAACCCCTTCCTAAGGTACAATCTCCACCTAGAGTGAACCAAAACCACAAGAATGTGAACCCACCACCCAAGGTGAGGTACCATTGTGAATATTGCAAGAGAGATGGTCACTTGGTTGAGTTTTGCTTTAGGAGAAAGAGGGATGAGAGGCATGAGCTTGTGGTGAACAACCGGAACACATACTGCCAACCCCATGGTGTTCATGTGCCACCGGTTGAGAGGCGCTTTGCTAGGCCAAGAGGTGCAATGCCTCAAGGTACTAGGCTTTTGGGTGCGAGACCAAGGGGTGGTCGTGCCCGGCGTGGTTCAAGCCATGATCGAAAAGGCTATGGATCACATGGTGAGAGTTTTGTGTACTACCCTTCTAGCGGACCACGTTTCTTCTCTAGTGGTGATCGCTTCTCTTCTTCTTTGGGACATGGTTACTTTGATGCTTTTTCTGGCATTTCTCCTAAGCGGATGGGACAACACTGGTATCCTTCCTATGCTACTAACCCTAGTGTTGCACCATACGCTTATCACTTGTCTTATCTTTGATGACAGGACGAAGGCTTGGAGAACACGTGGCTCATTGATTCCGGTTGCTCACGCCATATGACCGGAAATCCTAAGTGGTTCTCCAGCCTCGACCCCATGCATGTCAAGGAGTACATCACTTTCGGGGATAATAGCAGGGGTAAGGTTCTCTCCCGAGGTACCATTAGAGTGAATGATGGCTTTGTCTGGAAGGATGTTGCTTTGGTTTCTAATTTGCATTTTAACTTGCTCTCGGTTTTGTAACTTCTTCAAGATGGCTTTGAAGTTCGTTTTAAATCCGGCTGTTCTAGAGTACTTGATTCGCAGGGTGATCTTGTTTGCCGGATCACTCCCTTTGGTCACGTGTTTAGAGCTGATTTATCTCGCTCTTTCGGTGCTTCTCAATGCTTGGTTGCGGGGTCTTCCTCCGATCTTTGGAAGTGGCATAGGAGGCTTAGACATTTGAGCTTTGATCTACTTGTTAGATTAAGTTCACTTGGCCTAATCCAAGGATTGCCTAAACTAAAATTTGAGAAAGATCTTGTATGCCACCTTTGTCGCCACGGGAAGATGGTAGCCGCTTCTCATTGCCCCATTAACCAAATCATGACCAAGAAACCCAGGGAACTCTTATACATGGACACAGTAGGTCCATCTCGGGTTAGGTCAGAAAGTGGGAAGTGGTATGTTCTTGTGATCGTGGATGACTTTTCTCGCTACACTTGGGTGTTCTTCTTGGTGGGAAAGGATGAGGCGTTTTCTTGCGCTCGGGACATGATTTTGCAGTCTTCAAAATGAGTTACCAAAGAATGCCATGAGAGCGATTCACAGTGACAATGGCACGGAATTCAAAAATACTCAATTTGAGACATTTTGTGCTTCTTTGGGTCTTGAGCATCAGTTTTCCTCACTCTATGTCCCTCCTCAAAATGGTGTTGTTGAGCGCAAAAATAGGACCCTTGTTGAGATGGCTAAGACGATGCTTGATGAGCATAGGACTCTTAGGAAGTATTGGGCCGAAGCAATCAACACAGCTTGCTATGTTTCCAATCGCATCTTTCTTCGGGCTTTCACTAAGAAAACATCTTATGAGCTGCGATTTGGAAGACCACCCAAGGTAAGCCACCTAAGGGTATTTGGGTGTAGATGTTTCATCCTCAAACAAGGTAATTTGGACAAGTTTGAGTCCAGGTCTTTAGACGGTATCTTTCTTGGTTATGCCACTAACTCTCGTGTATATCGTGTACTAAACCTTGAAACTAACCGTGTTGTGGAGACCTGTGAGGTCACATTCGACGAGACTATGCCTTGTTCTTCTCCTGTCTTTGAGCATGCAGGTGATGATGAGTTTGAGGAGACCATCTTTGTGGAGGACGGAGAGGAAGACGCCGATTGGGGTGATCCCGAGCTGCCTCCACCAACTGCCCCAGTCGAGCCTGCTTCCACTACTTCAGCTCACGGCCCCGAGCCTTCTTCTTCCACTTCATGGGGACCGTTCGAGCCGGCCCCTCAGCCCGTGCATGCTACACCTGAGGAGGCCCTAGCTGCTGCTGAGGGGGAGGCGACTTCATCGAGGGCGACACCTCGACACATCCAGCGCCGCCACCCTCCTGAGACGATGATCGACGACATTGACCAGCGTGTTACGCGGTCCAGGTCTATCTCTCACTTCGCTCACTCAACTTTTGTTTCTAATTCTGAACCCAAAGATGTTGGACAGGTTCTGTCTGATCCTGATTGGATTAACGCCATGCATGAGGAGTTAGAGAATTTCGAGCGCAACCATGTATGGGTCTTAGTTCCTCCACCTCCTGAGTGTCACCCCATTGGTATCAAGTGGGTCTTTAAAAACAAATAGAGCGAAGACAGGGTGGTTGTTACGAATAAGGCTAGATTGGTAGCTCAGAGATACTGCCAGAAAGAGGGAAGAGACTATGAGGAAACCTTTGCTCCTATTGCCCGTATAAAAGCAATTAGGATTCTATTAGCTTTTGCAGCCTCGAAAGGGTTCAAGCTATATCAGATGGATGTTAAGAGTGCGTTTCTTAATGGGTATATAGAGGAAGAGGTTTATGTGAGGCAACCCCCTATGTTTGAGAATCCTAAGTTCCCTAACCACGTGCATAAGCTCCACAAGGATTTATACAGGTTGAAGCAAGCTCCAAGTGCTTGGTATGAGTGCCTTAAGACATTTCTTTTGGGAAAGGGTTTTCAAATGGGCTCGGTGGATAGGACTTTGTTTCTCCTCAGGCAGGGCATTGACATCCTTTTGGTGCAGATATACGTGGATGATATCATCTTTGGGGGTTCCTCTCACGCTCTTGTGGCCAAGTTTTCAGATACTATGAGCAGGGAGTTCGAAATGAGCATGATGGGGGAGTTGACGTTTTTCCTTGGGTTGCAAATCAAGCAAACCCAAGAGGGCACCTTTGTCCATCAAGGGAAGTACACAAAGGATATGTTGAAGCGGTTTGATATGGGTGAGGCCAAGCCTCTCTCGACGCCCATGTCAACCACGACGGCCCTTGATGAGGACAAGGAAGGAGAGGTGGTGGACCAGAAGGAGTACTGCAGCATGATTGGTTTCTTGCTGTACTTGACGGCGATGTGACCAGATATCTAGTTCGCCGTGTGCTTGTGTGCACGGTTCCAGTCTTCACCGAGATCATCTCATCGCCAAGCCGTCAAGCGCATTCTCAGGTACTTGCGATTCACTCCAGAGTTCGGCTTATGGTACTCGGCCGCTTCCACCCTCTCACTCTATGGTTATTCTGATGCTGACTATGCGGGTTGTCGTGTGTATCGTAAGTCTACGTCTGGCACCTGTCAATTTCTTGGGACTTCCTTAGTGTCTTGGTCTTTTAGGAAGCAAAGTGGTATTGCCCTGTCTACCTGTGAGGCTGAGTATAGTAGCTGCTGCCGCTTGCTGTTCTCAGTTGCTATGGATGGTGCAGACCTTGCGGGGACTACTGTCTATCTTTCAAGTTCCACTTTATTGTGACAGCACGAGCGCCATTAGCGTAGCAAAGAACCCAGTGTTACATTTTAAGACCAAGCATATCGAGGTTAGCTTCCATTTCTCGCGTGATCACTACGAGAAGGGTGACATAGACTTGATTCATGTGGACACACATAACCAGCTGGCTGATATTTTCACTAAGCCACTTGACTTAACCCAGTTTGCTTGGCTGAGGAATGAACTCGGAGTTTGTTTCCCTTTTTAGAGGAGGGAACTTTGGATTGTACACTAGTTTTAGTTTCTTTTGTAGCTTAGAGCTTTGTTTCACTTTTTGTATCACATTTGCATTTTCATGGCATTTTGTGACATATATCATTTTGAGCTTCAAGAATATAGCTATGAGTTTACTTTTATGCTTATCTTGGTATGTTGATACATGTTTAGGCTCTCTTTGATCATATGAACTCTTGTTGAGCTAAACATGACTTTTTCTGTGAACTTGACTAAACTTGATGAAATCTGAAAAATTTGTTCACCCTTGAGTTTGGCAACTAGTATGTATAGTTTTGTTGAGCTCTCATGTGCTATATTTTATATACTTGGTTGCTATGGCTCATACCTTGATTCACTCACTTGCTTAGATCAATCTAGTTCACATTGTATTAAAATCTTGCAATCTAAGTTAAGTGATGTTGAAAAGATCGAGACGGATATGTATTGTACCACCTCAAAGTATCTAGACGGCTTCCTCTTGCACTTTTGAATGAACTAGAGCTTTGTAGTGGATGACCGAAACCATTGCTTTTAGCTAATCATTGTCTTTGACATAGGCTACGCACGGTTGAAAAGTTAGGCAAAACAATACATATAACCTCTCGCACACACATGTCTTACTAATACTTGTGAAACACCTAATATAGAGAAATTGATTGAATCGAAAATTTCACTTGTGTTAGATTCTTCTATGACTTGATGTGTGACCTTGGTTTGGGATAGTTCACCTTGTATACACTTGCTTAGCACTTGATTTGATCTCCAGTCTATATATGCTATGTGCTATTCTTAGTGGTGAACATTCTAATCTTTGGTATCAAAATTGCTCAATATGCTTCTCTCATATGGATTGTTCTTTTGATCATCTTGATCATCTACTAAATCCTACCAATATTGAGCATTTTGTCAAACTAATGGCTATACTCCTGAAGCTTCTGCATTCATGTGCATTTGCATGCTTAAGAGGAGAAGGTTGTGGGAACCTTGATGTGTGCATGTGTCAACAAGGGGGAGAAAATTCCACACATTTTTTAGTTGAGCACATATTCAGGGGGAGTTTGGGAGCTAGTTGTGTTGAGCCTTGCCTCTTTCTGGAGGAACTAGCATCTCTTTGTGCCTGTGCTTGCTTAGTGACCATGTGTTTGCTTGTCATTGTTTTTGTGGTCTCTTGGGCAGGTTTTCTTCTTTCCCTTTCTCCTTCGTCCTCTTATTCTCACTACATCATGACTATCTGTGTTGGTGTTGACAATGCACTCATCAAGGGGGAGATTGCGGACCCAAGTGGGAGACTTGCTCCGGGTTGTGATGAGTGATTGTCAACGGAGTTCACTTGGCATGTTGGTCGGCTTGTGGTGTGCAGGTGTTGGGCTCGGATGCAGTGGCGGATGGCGGAGTGAATGTCAAGTGAGTGGGCCATACCAATGGACTGGGAGCGGTGAAGGACGGATGCGGGACTTGGGCCAAGGGACTTGGACGCTTGAGCGCTAGCTGCGGTAGAGGACACTAGCGACATCGATAGGCGCGATCGAGCATGGTCGAGGGACTTGGAGCGGTACGCGGACGGACGCGGTTTAGGACGGTTTACTAATTTGGGCCTCAAAACCTAGTGGCGGACGGTTTTCGGGTTTGGGCCTCAAAACCCGGGCAGAGCTGCTTCGGCGGGAAGCGGGGCGACACGTGGCGGAATCTTCGAGGTTGCGTCGAGACGACGGCAACTCGGAGCAGAAAGCGGGGTCGTCCGATCTTATCATCAGGGACAGGCTGTTCCAGAATATCCTAGGGCTAGCTGGCTCGCCTGTTTAGCAGTAGTAGTTAGGGGGTTTTCTGCAAATTGTAATAAGGCGACAAGTAGGGGTATGGTAGCCATCCCCTCCCCACCTCTTTCATTCTCTCCTTAATCCCTCCACTCCTAGGGTTAGAGCTCCATTAGTGAGAGAGGTCCACAACTTTGATCTATGGTTGTGTAAACTCGCGTTTTGTGCTGGGAAATCGAGGCCCTAACCTCGTGTCGTCTCCGGGATTCATCCCCTTGTTCTTGTGATTTTTATTTCACTGCGTTCTTCGTTTTCTCCTATTTTCGTGCGTACACGTGATCTGATTTTCTGGGAAATTGAGTTCGTTTTGGGTGATGATTTCTTGGGGATGAGTTCGTTCTAAAGTGAACTTCATCTGAGTAAATTTTGGACTCGAATCATGGAGTATTTAATCGGATTCTAGTGAGTATTTTCCCGTTGTGCGCTCGGTCCGCTTGTTCTGTTCTTCGTGTTTTGCTTCCAGGTCGAGTACATCGGTGGAGGTCGTGGGCAGACAGCGCTACGGGTGCCGAGCGCTCAAGCGCCACGTGTGCTCATCTGAGCAGCGCTCGCCTCCATCCCAGGTAGCCCGTCGTTCATTGGTGAGCAACACGATCTCTCTTCTCTGTTCGTCATTGCAGACCAGCTGTTGGAGTAAAAATTGATGTGCAGTGGCTAAATATTTCGAAAGAAATTTGAGGCTCCCATTCATCTCCCCCCCCCCCTCCCCCCCCCCCCCCCCATCTGGTCGCCGTTTCCGGTCCTTCAATTGGTGAGGCGAGGCGCGCGGCGCGCCATGCTCCTGCATGCGTTCCCCAACGTGGAGCGCATGGATCTGGAAGGGGTGCATGGTCCCAAGAGCAAGACGGCGCGGCCGTGGCCATTGCCAACCTGCTGCATTGTGCAGCCCTGCCCTTGGTGAAATCATGCTGAAGCTGAGCACTAGAACTGCCCTTGAAGATTAAAGATGCCATACAATGATCCAAGCTATCGTGAATAAACTGCTGATTTCTGTATTGGTTTTTTTTTTGTAAGAGGTTTTTAAAATGAAATACATCTTTGTGCTTGATTTATCCAATTCTCCTTGTCCTACAATTTGTAAGATTTGTGTCCACAATGTGATGCGGAGGACAGCTAGGCTGCCTATAACCTCTTGGCAATGTTTGGATTGGAAGTCAAGAACACAAAAAAAGAGAACTTAAACAAATTTTTTAGCTAGAACACTGCCTTTTTATAGTCATTAGGAATTACGATTATGGTGGTTCTGCGAAACAGTGTAAATTTGGAAGAAGAACAAAACATAGGTTTAATGATCTCCATCTTGAAAATTCACTGACTAGATTTTATTCCAAATATAAGGGCTCTGAAGATATTGATGCTTGATTAAGGCCTTGAGGGGTGCACAGGCTAGGTTAGTTGAATATGCCTGCATTAGCGAATTGCATTGCATATGTTTAACTTTGGTGCTTGATTGAGGGGGTACAATATGCATGCGTTCACAGTCTGTTTTTGGGAGGATGACTGCTCTGGATGCATCCTGCAATATGTTTACCGACAGAGAAATTATTTTTCTAATTTTCCGTTGGTTTTTGGGATATGTCTGTCAGTTTCGCACCGACACGGAATTCTGAGTTTCCAGCAGTGAATGCAAGCAGAAGATCTTGATTCACTGTTTGTCTTTACCCCTGTCATACCGCACGACATGAACTAGACCAGTTGCAAGATCACTTGCGAAGTATACCGTATGATGAGAACTCCCAGGATCAGTGGATACCAATTTGGGGTAATTCCTATACCTCCAAGAAATTTTACTCCCACATATTCAACAGTGTTGATGCACATCCCATCTTCGGAGAGATCTGGAGTTCAGGCTGCACGCCAAGGGTGAAATTTTTTTGCTTGGCTAGTTGCTGTGAATCGACTTAATACTAAGGTGATGTTGACACGAAGAAACATCCATGTTCATGATGACGATATCTGTGTTATGTGCCAGACAAGGTAGGAGACAATTGAGCATCTTTTCTTTACATATCCCTTTGCAAGTCAATGCTGGGCAAAGATCAACGTTACCTGTGATCTTACAATTAGCGTTCAGGAAAGGATCGTCCAACCCAGGCGTGCCAGTGGCCATGCTTCTTCACTGAAGTTTCCTGGATTGTGGTATGGGAGATCTAGAAAACGAGAAATGACAAGGTGTTTGAGCGTCGCGAACCCTGTCAAGCTAGATGGTTTAGTAGCTTTAAAAATCAGTGTCTTCTCCAATCCTTTATATTCAAGCCCATCCTTTTAGAGATGCCTTCTGTATTTGGTCAGATGCTTTTAGTTAATTCTTGTTTGTAAATCCTCTGAACTTTCCTAATATATAAAAATTTTGGCACTGTGGGGGACCTCCCCCACAGTTTATACTGTCAAAAAAAATATGCATGCGTTGATTGATTGTGCTTCAGTATCTTGGTGAATGGTTGATAGACATCATTTCTCATCTTCATTAGCATTGTTTTTAAAATCTTTGAAATTGTTATACTTATGTCCCAAATGGGGTAATTAATTAATCCACCTGGAGTGACCCTCTCTAATGCAAGATGGTGCTTGTGCATGCTCTCCGAACAGAGCATCGCGTCATTCTTATAGGTTAGGTAGTTGGGAGTGATCAAGAACTGTTGTACCCCTTATAGATCTTTTCTTATGTTCCATTGCAGTCCAAACGCCACAACTTCTGATGGATGCAGTTACAGCTTCTGCTTTAGATGAGCAGTCCCAACACCTATCCCCGATATGATGCACAGCAGCAACACTAATTCGATACATGTTCCTACAGCTACCTCCATTCAGTGTAAAAGCAAACGGCTCGTAGAAAGGCTAAAACAAATAACAGTATACATGTCCGTTCCGGCCGCACAGCACGGCACTGACACGGACACGCCAGGGCACGTCACGATAGGACACGGGCCCGATAGGCACGACTAAGTAGTCGTGTCGTGTCGAGCTTCGTGCCGTACCGAAGCTCGACCCAAACACAGGCCTAGGGCCGGCACGAGAGGCACATCATGCCTGTGCTGGCATGATGAGCACAAGGGAGGAAGAAAGATCTTGGAGAAGAGGCTGTCGCCGTGCGCCGGTGCCGATTCAAGGAAGATGAGGCGTCACGCGGCCCATGGACGCGGATCCGAGGGGAAGAGGCCGCCGTGTCACCCCTGCGCACGGATCTAAGGGAGAAGAGGCCACCGCGTCGAGCTCAGACTCCGACGGCTGGAGGCGGCGCAACTCCTGCGCGCGCACGCGATTTGAGGTAGAGGAGGCATCGCGTCGCCCCCTGCGCGCGGATCCGAGGGGGAGAAGGCTGCGCGGCGAGCTCCGGTGGCGCCTCTCCTGCGCACCGAGAGCTGGGGAAGGAGGTTGGTGGAGACAAGGCATCGTGCGGTCGTGCCGAGCTAGGGCCAGGAGCGGGCGAAGGTGGCCAGGAGCAGGGCCAGGAGCGGAGGTGGCCAGGAGCAGAGTGGAGTCGAAGCGCGCAGCCAAGAGAGGGGCAGGGAGGTAGGGTTTGGGGGTGGGAGAGAGATTTTATACGGGGGCCAGTAATGGGTCGCTGACAGGCTAGGAGCGGGCCTGAGGCCTGCTAACGGCTCTTCTAGAGGCGGGCCTTAGCGAGCCAAGGCCATTATCGGGTCGTGCTCGTGCCGACCCAGTGTGCCGGGGGTACAGCCCAAACATGGCACTACAGTGTGGGCCAGGCCAGCACGGCACGAAACAGTAACGGGCCGTGTCATGCTTGGGCCGGGCTATAACAGGGCGTGCCTCGTGCCCCCGATAAGTCCTGGCCTTAATGGACATCTATAAATAACCCTAACATAAATAAAAAATAGGTTACGCCTTATATTCTTGGACGGAGAGAATATCAGTGAATTGGCCCTGCTAAGATTGAACCCCAATATGAGAGGCTGTTTCACTTTCATTATGATCACAACAGTTTTGCATCTACATTTTCGAAAGTCATGTATTTTCGGACAGAAGAATTATATCTGAGAATCGTTTGAAGGCTTATACCAAACGCAAGCTGTACCAGTATATGATTAGTCAATCATGTCAGGTGGCAGTGGTGGAGCCGCTCTGTACCTGATCGTACAAGAGCCCAGAGGCCAGACATATCATCATATCAGGTTGCGACGATGACAGCAACTAATTAATCTAGGCACGCACTCGAAGACGAAGGATTAGACACGTAAGCACGTACTAATAACTCAGGAAAAGGTGTGTCGTCGTCTCGTCCAATGGACGCAGACAATGCATGCATGAATTTTCTTGTGCTCCGGTGTGTGCACTCACTAATCTAGCTTGGCCCTACCTAGCAACCAGTACACTAGTAGTGTCTCCTCGCCAAAATTGCGTCGGTTTCACTCAGCACACAGACATATATCCATCCAGCCGCACCGCACCGTCGACGGGCTTTGTCGCGCTTGCTTTGAAAAATGAGGATGACGACTGTTCCTAATGGCCGACGATGATGCGTGTCGCTGTCCTTGTACGAAACGGTACCATCTGAGGAAGGCACATCTGACGCGGCGACGTACGGCTCGGAATGGTGGACCAACGGAAGAGATCTTTTTATGGATTTGATTGATTTCATTTCATTATAGTACATACAAGTGCAGGGACTCATCTCCTTTTGGAACCGTAAAGGACTTGACTAGCCGACTAGGAAGCACCCTCCCCGTTCTAAAAGAGTGTCATTTTAAAATTTTAGACATATCTATTAAAAAAATTATAAATATTATTTTTCTGTTATGAATCATTTTAAGAGTTAATTTAATAATAATTTATTTACTATTTAGATAAAAATTTAAATAAAATAAATGGTCAAACATGATATCTCAAAATAAAAAAGTGGTACTCTTTTTGGACAAAGAGAATAGAAAGCAACAACTCCAAGCTAGGAGTAGACAGCTACATATAGCTGCTTGCTTTGCTTGTTTTGTTTGGAGGCTACTGTGCTGGAGCTGTACTGAAACTGACAGCAGGGTCCTCATTCATGAACTGCTCTAACATCGTGATAAGCCGATCGAACGCGACGTACGGCACGGAAAAAGAATGTGCATGGGAACTGCGTATAGTTTCATGTATGGAGAACAGTGAACAGCGAGGAACAGCGAGGTCCGCTTGTTCCACTGCAATGCTGCTGGTACTAGATGGACATAGTGCTGCCACTGTTTAGCTAGATAGTGCTGCCCTGTATGTATAGCTTGTAGGAACTGCTACATGACTGATCCACACATCCATGGAGCTTTGATAGTGAGCCTAGTAACCTAGGAGTAGTGCCAAATTGTGTGTGGGCCGGCAAATGGGTGGCGACCATTCACAACTTTTGCTAGTGACCTAGCGCTTTGTTTGATTGTTTGGTTCCAGCTTCAAATGGAATCTTTGCAACACATGTTTCAACTTTACGTCAACGCTGCATTAAAAGTAAAATTCCACCGTTTCATTGTGGAAATTTGTGGAAGAATTGCCGGGTCAGTTAACACAGACGTACATCACAAGTACAGTATAGACTGCACAAGTATATTGTAGCTAGCAGAGTCCCAGCCAGTTCACCAACATCGATCAAATTCATAAATTATTATAAACATACAGTTGACGACAGTTAACAACTATTATAAACCATAAAAACCATGAGCAAAGGTATAAATCAATTATTAACATACATTTAGGGATTAAACTGACAGAATTTCAAAGGTTTTGGTGAATCTGTATTTCTGCAGTGATTTATTAGCAAACCAGCGAGAGAAGAACCACTCGTCAGGATTAACTGTGTAACCCACATGGCTTAACTCCCAAACAATTTAGAAGACACTAGAAGGCAACACGATGAAGTGGGGAGCGAGAGGCTGAGAGGGTGGGCCAGCCGGCCTCACCTGAAGGTTGACCGGCCTGCCCCATCAGGTCAGCTTCCAACTTTCATGTGGCGGCGCTCCACCGATGGGCTTCCACCTGCACCATCGATTGAAATCGGTTTGATTCAAGGGCTCATATTTATCGCAGCCCCTTGCCACTGGTTCAAAGAATTCCAATTTAATCCTGAGTCATTCAAGTCCTCAAGTCTTTAATTCCTTAATTAGAGCTCTACCTATTTTAGGGCATAACAAGCAATGTTACAATTAGAAGGAAGCAAGCTTCACTTGGATCCAAGAGATCGTCTCGAGAGTGCAGTTTGGTAATTCCTTCTATGACTCTCTTGTATTTTTCATTATTCATATGTTTTCTATATTTGTTTTGATATTGTTCTTAATATTATTTATGTTCTTAGTTATATTGTTCATCGTCCACTTTGATTATATGCTTAATATAGTTAAGTTATATGTATATTCAAACAGAAGTTCGTATAGCGCTCACTCTTTGATATCACGAGTGAGTGGTTGACATTGTGTAAGCATGGTGCTTGTACATTATTTACCTATGATATACCTATATTCTGGGCCATGTGGCAGATTGCATGCGTGACATTCCTATTGAGTCCTCCATAGTCCAGTCCTTGAGTATATAACAAGTAGGATCATGATGCAAAGGAATACTTGCCTTGATCTCGTTCTTCCTTACTAATATCTCTTATGAGTAGATATAAAGTAGTTTTAAGTGTGTTTGCTAAATGTAATAGTACTAATCATTTAATATCTTGACATGTAATTAGAATGACTTTGAAATATTCTTTTTAGTTCTACTCAGTCATGTTAATGCTATAGAATGGAGTGCTCTTAGTGATCTTTATCATTATTGACTTGTTATCTATTATTTACTATCTATATATCCTATGACTTATCCTTGTTATGAGTAAATAGATTGGTTATAATTTATCTCTCCATCATAAGTATAAGTGGTATCAAATTCCTAGTGACAGTCCTTCACTGTGATAAAATATAAATAACGATAACCATCTATGGCACCGCTGTGATACATTGTATTGAATTTTTTCTCTATCTTAATATAGAGACGTGCAAATCTTTTGCGTGATCAATTGAGGAAAAAAACAAAAATAGAAATAATTCAATGCCATTTTTATTCTGAATAACAGTCCATAATTAAACTATGCAATGGTTCATTATAGTATCATCTACCGTGAATATGGGTGGGACCATAATAATGATGTAAAATACCTTGGGTCATTATATTAAACAAATACTAAGTGATAGGTAGAGGGCCAGCTGAGGGCAGCTCACTGCTTACATTCCTTGTGGTAGAATCTGTTTCCACCAAGTTAAAGTCCTCGACTTAATGCATATATCCTTATTTTATGTATTTATCAATTTCACAACTAGATCATGTAGCTTCTTCTAGTGACATGGGGTTCTCAAGCCTTTATCGTTTAGCACTGAACTTTTTTCGGAGCAGGTGCCTCCGACTAGAGATTCCCTTGTGCTAGCTGGAGCTGGTGTGCTAGCTAGAGCTGGTGTGGTATATGGTGTTCTTATTACATGGTGGCTCCACCATTCTGGGAGTGTTTATTTCAAATTTAATGACCACTCATAGGTTGTACATGTTTTTTAGCGAGTGAGTGCGGGTACATATGTACATGTAATTTGCAAAAACAAAAAGTTTTAGAGAAGCAGGTGATTCATCACCATCCAAATCGTCTAATCTAACAATTTTGAATATACGAACAAACTTAATTATGTGTGATTTGGAATAAAAAATGATAGAGAACCAGATGAATATCATCACCCTCTGCAAATCCTCAAATCTTGCAATTTTGAATATACAAACAAACTTAATTACAGCCAATAATTATGTCTTCCACATGCATAGAAATCACCATGCATGTATATTGTCACAAAATCCAAATAATACATCTCACATTACACATATAGAAGAGACTCGCATCTACATATTTATATGACTCGATATACCAAATCCCAAGAGACCATGCAAAAATATACCGTAATAATAGTCCGTGACAATTAAGAACGGAATATCACAACAGGTCGGAGGAGCCGATCGACGGCGATCTTCTCACTTCTCACCTACCTACCTGTGCTTTTACTTTCCAGCTCCTCTCCGATCATCTGGAGCATGCACACACTCATCATGACTGACCACTCATCAGCGTATGCCGACAAGGACACCAACGCCGAAAGCTGATGCCTGCCACCATCACCATCGTCCGCCGTTTACGTGCTGCACCAGCTGATTGCCAGCCAGAGCAATCACACGGGACAATCCGCGCCGACACCGCCGCCGTCGTCCTTGGCGTCGTCCCTGGACTCATCGGCGGCCGCCGCCGCGGAAGCACTGGGGGCCACGACGCTGGCGCGGCAGAGCGGGCACGTGGCGTGGAGCCGCAGCCACGCGCCGACGCAATCGGCGTGGAACCGGTGCCCGCAGCGCGGGAGGAGGCGCGCCGCGTCGCCGTCGCGGAGCTCCACGATGCACACCGCGCACTCGGGGGCCTTCCCGCCGCCTGACACCTCGCCGTCGCCGCCGGCACCGGCACTACTGGAATACACGTACACGGGCAGCGCCGACGCCACGTCGTCCGCCAGCGGCGTGCCGTGGTCCTTGCTGCTGCTGCTGCTGCGCCGCCGGTGGGACGCCGCCCATGCCCATGGGGAGGCCACGGGCAGCGACGCCGATGACGACGCGTCGTCGTCGTCGTCGATGCCGGCGCCGGACGGTCCCCGTTTCCCGGAGAAGTACCGCCAGAAGAAGAAGAAGATGAGGAGGATCATGAGCACGTTGATGCCCACGACGCAGGCCGTCAGCGCGGCTCCGTGCGGAGCCCAGTGGCCGCTCGTGTCCGCCTCCACCGCCGGCGACGACGACGCGGCCGCCGGGCCAAGGCTGTGGCTCCCGACCGTGGACGACATGGCTTCTGCGCCGACGAGATGATGGTGCTGCGCAACCCAAACAGAAGGGACTGGCTGCCAATGGTGTGCATAAACCACTCCAAACTTTAAAGCCGATCTACGAAATCGTCAAGACGGCTTCGCAACAAGAAGATGATCAGGTTTGCAAGTCGAATTGGGAAGGAAAAGATCACAAATATCTGATATCTCCAAGAAAAAGAGTCGCAAATAAAACGAGAGAGAGATAAGAAGGGAAGAGGAAAAAGGCAGTAACAACAAGAAGGCTGCAAATGCGGGAGGATGAAGGTGGCGTGGACGAAAGCGGAAGGGAGGTTTATAGACAGGTAGAAGCGGGGGAGGTAAGGTTGGTTCATTTGGCCTAACAAAATTAAAAGGCGCTGAGCTGGTTAATTAAAAGGCCAAAATGGTTTGACTGGCGTGGTTGTCTGGAACTAAACTGCATGGATCTAGGAACAAATTCTCCCGTACAAACCTGTACCCTTAATTGACCATACTTTATTGTTCTATGGGTAAGGATGGATTCGGATTGGATACGCATGGATTCGGATTCGGATTCGGATGCACTACGGGAAACAGGTACTTTGCCGAGTGTCAACTTATTTGCCCGAGGGCCGAATATCGGGCACTCGGCAAAGATCCTCTTTGCCGAGCGTGACTCTCGGCAAAGGTACACACTCGGCAAAGACATATTTGCCGAGGGCCGGACCCTCGGCAAAGAAACACACTCGGCAAAGTTTCGAACACGCTAACGGCGCTCGCCCACGTTAAGCTTTGCCGAGTGTCTGACGCTAGACACTCGGCAAAGTTTTATTTTATTTTCTTTGCCGAGTGTCTCGGAGCTTGGCTCTCGGCAAAGATTGTTTCTTCAACTTTTGATTAGTAGAGAAAAAAAATTTACTTCTTTGCCGAGTGCCTTTGTGGTCGACACTCAGTAAAGATAAAAAAATAATTTGCTTCAACCTTTGCCGAGTGCCAGAAGAGCAGCACTCGGTAAAGAGGCCCTTTGCCGAGTGTCGAGCTCCGGCACTCGGCAAAGCTATTAATTTTTTTAAAAGTTTTGACCACCATTTATTTTTTGCAACCACTTCACAGTACTATCTACTGTTTGTTAAAGTTTGGTGAATTATTTTGACTTTTTCCTATATTTAGTTAATTTATTTGGTTTACGTGAATTTATCTGGAAAATGCAGATTTGAACTGCACGTGCATCGAATAATGCATTTCAAAGATCCAAAAAATGTTATCCACCTTTCTAAGTGTTGTGCGAGGCCGTATCTATCAACTGACCCAAAATCTAAAACGTTTTTTTCATGGGACACCTCTATGAAGTTCGGAGGAGGTGGTATTTAAAATTTATAAAATGCAAACGAACCCCAAAAATCACGAGAACTTACGAGATGAAGTGACATCGTATGGGGAGGCTATGGAAAAAATTTGGGAAGGTTTCGAGAAGTTGTGACATACGAAGCTCACAAACGAGAATATCTCCACACACATCTCTCACATCGTATCCGGAGATGTGCTTGTTTGTGAGCATCATACGTCACAACTCATCGAAACCTTTCCAAATTGTTTCCATAGCCTCCCCATACGATGTCACTTCATCTAGTAAGTTCTCGTGACTTTCGGGGTTCGTTTGAATTTTATAAATTTTAAATACCACCTCCTCCCACCTTCGTGGAGGTGTCCCGCGAAAAAAATGTTTTAGATTTTGGGTCCGTTGATAGATACGGCCTCGCACAACACTCAAAAAGATGGATAACATTTTTTGGATCTCTGAAATGTATTATTCGATGCACGTGCAGTTCAAATCTGCATTTTCCAGAAAAATTCACGTAAATCAAATAAATTAACTAAATATAGGAAAAAGTCAAAATAATGCATCAAACTTTAACAAGTAGTAGATAGTACCGTGAAGTGGTGGCAAAAAAAAAATGGTGGCGAAAACTAAAAAAAATTCATATCTTTGCCGAGTGCCGGGGCTTGACACTCGGCAAAGGGCCTCTTTGCCGAGCGCTGCCCATCTGGCGCTCGGCAAAGGTTGGTGCAAATTTTTTTTAATCTTTACCGAGTGTCCACCACAAGGGCACTCGGCAAAGGAAGTAATTTTTTTATGCTTTGCCGAGCGCCAGTTCTACGGCACTCGGCACAGAAAATCAAAAAAAAATCTTTGCCGAGAGCCAGATCGGTAGCTCTCGGCAAAGATTCGTTCAAGTATAGAAATTGGGCCACGCCCAGCCCACCCACACACTCTCGGCAACCCGTCCGCCCGACTCGCCTGCCGCCGCCGCCGCCCACGCCGTCGCCGACGCGCCGCCACCCCGCCGGCAGGCCAGCACCGCCCGCGCGCCTCCCCCGGCAGCGCGCCTCCAGCCCCGGCCGGCGAGCCCAGGGCCCGCGCCTCCCGCCCCACGCCGCGTCTGGCCACGGCACCCGCCACTGCGCCGGCGGGCCACCCCCGCGCCCGGGCCGCGTGCAACCAGCCCCTGCCGGCGAGCCCGCGGCAGCCGCCGCTGCGCAGGCGGGCCGCCTCCGCCCGCACGTCTCCAGCCCCGGCCCGCGTGCCCCCAGCCGCGCACGTGCCGCCCCGCCCCGAGTCCGGCCGCAGCCGCCGTCGTCGCGCCGGCGTGCCGCCCCCGCCCGCGTGCGCCCCGCCCCGTCCCGCGCGCCCCCCAGCCCGCACGGGTGCGCGCCGCCCTACCCTGCCCACGCGCTGCCGAGGTTTTGGAAGGAGGAGGAGGAAGAGAAGAGAAGAGAAGAAGGAGGAGGAAGAAGAGGAGACGAAGGAGGAGGAGGAAGGGACAGAGAAGGAGGAGGCCGCCGTTGTCCCTGGCCGTCAACCAACCGCCGTCCCTGGAGCCCGCCACGTGCTGTGCCGCCGTCCAGCCCGCGCACAAGGTATGCTCTTGCTTCCCTTCCTGCTATGCATGTGCACGTCATGGTCGTGGTGTTGGTGGCATGACGGTGGTGCTGTTGCTGGTGTGGCGGTGGCGGTGTTGTTGGTGCTGCATTGAGATAAAACTTATATACATGTGTGTGTGATTATTGGCCATCGTGCCTACGTTTGCTGCAGGTTTTCGAAACCTCCCCGTGCAGGGGAGGTGCTGTCGAAATTTTCAATAGACACTAATCTATTGCTTTTGTATGCAGGAGAAGGACCCGTCGGTGTACCTCGGCGATCCCGATCGTCTTCGTCGACGTTACGGGTCTGCCTGCACCGCGTCGCCTCGCCACTGCACCGAGGCGCCACGGCCCCGCTAGCCTGACTCCACCGCCACCCTAGGTATAACCCCTCTTTCCGTATCATGGTCGTAGATCACGTTACCTAGTTAGGTGTCTCCCGTTCGAAAGAGATACGGTTGGAGTTATGCAGATCTTTGCATATCTACGGCCGTATCTGTTTCGGATTGTCCACGTTTTTTGGACAGCCCGTGGATGTGTAGATGAATGTGTTTCCATGGTCTGCTTCGATCCGCGACAGAAACTCGGCATCACCTCCCTGCTGTTCTCCGGATATACACTCTCCTTGCTGGACGTGTATCTGGAGAACAGCGGGGAGGTGCTGTCGAAATTCTGTCACGGATCGGAGCAGACCATGGAAACTAACTCATCTACGCATCCGTGGGTGGGATTAGGACCTATCCTTACCTATTAGATAGTAGGAACTCCATGTACATGCAATTGATGGTTACATTACTCGATGATATACACGTTAGAGGATGGAAGATCGTCAGTGGATGTACACGGGACGAAGAAGTCAGAGTGATTTCAGTAGCGAATGGATGAACAAGACCGATGCTTTCTTGAAGCGTGTATTTGGCAAGGCCGCTAAATATCCAGTTCTAGTATTGTGTCCCTGCACCAAATGTAGAAACATTAGAATGCAAAACAAGGACACTATGGGTAAACATCTTTTGAAAAATGGATTCATGCCGGACTACACCCGGTGGGTCCACCATGGTGAAGCCCATCGTATTAGAGAGGAGGTGGTGAGACCACGCGTCGAGGCTTGTGATGATGATGCCGGGGTAGCGGACATGTTAGATGACTTTCACCAAGCTCAGTTCGCTGAAGGACATGAGAAGGAGGAGATGGATGCAGCCGCAAAGGCCTTCTACATCATGATGGACTCGGCACAGAAACCCCTTCACGATCGTTCAACGGTTTCTCAGCTGGATGCCATTGGCCGTGTAATGGGGTTGAAGTCCGAGTTAAACCTGAGTCGAGAAGGCTTCGATAAGGTGTTGGCCGTGATTGGCACCCTGCTTCCGGTAGGCCACTTCCTGCCGAAGAACTTGTATGAAGCACAGAAACTCCTTCGTTCACTGAAGATGCCGTATGACCAGATACATGCTTGTCCGAAAGGGTGCGTCCTGTTTAGGAAAGAACACAAGGATGCAAAATACTGTCCAAAGTGTAAATCCTCTAGGGTACCTGGAGGTAGACTCTGGTGATGGCCAGAAGAGGCAGCTTACGATCCCCCAGAAAGTCCTGCGGCACCTTCCGTTCCTGCCGAGGATTCAACGGTTATTTATGACCGAGAAATCCGCGAAGCAGATGACATGGCACAAAAATGGCAAACGGTACAATCCTGAGAAGATGGTGCATCCATCCGATGGTGAAGCATGGATCCACTTTGATGGCAAACATCGTGAGAAAGCTTCTGAGGCCCGTAATGTACGTATCGCGCTGGCAACAGATGGGTTCAATCCTTATGGACTGATGGCTGCCCCATACACATGTTGGCCCGTGTTCGTTATCCCCCTCAATCTCCCCCCGGGCATCTCCTTTCAGCGACATAACATATTCTTGTTGTTGATAATCCCTGGACACCCGGGGTCCAATATGGGTGTGTTCATGGAGCCTGTGATCGATGAATTGATCCATGCTTGGGACAAAGGGGTATGGACATACGACCGAGCTACAAAGACAAGTTTCAAGATGCATGTTTGGTACCACTACTCTCTGCATGACTTCTTGGTGTATGGGTTATTCTGCGCCTGGTGTGTTCACGGGAAGTTCCCATGCCCAATATGCAAAGAAGGTGTGAGGTTCATTTGGTTGAAAAAGGGTGGCAAGTATTCCTCGTTCGACAAACATCGTCAGTTCCTCCCTCTTGACCATCCATTCAGACAAGACATCAAGAACTTTACAAAAGGTGTCACAGTGACAGACCCTAAATCACGGATGATAACCGGTGCGGAGGTTCATGCTCAGATAGATGCTCTCCTGCCCAATACACAAGGAGGTGGTTTCGTGGGATATGGTGAGCAACATATGTGGACGCATAAATCGGGATTGACGAGGCTCCCCTATTTTGATGACCTTCTCCTGGCACATAACATTGATGTAATGCACACTAAAAAGAATGTCGCTGAGGCACTTTGGGCAACACTCATGGATACTGAAAAGTCTAAGGACAACCCCAAGGCTAGAGTGGACCTGGCGGCGTTATGTGATAGACCCAAGCAAGAGATGCAGCCTCCGAGAGGCGGCAAGACATGGAAAAGGCCTAAGGTCGATTACATCTTGAGACCCAATCAAAGAAGGGAAGTACTTGAATGGATTCAGACACTGATGTTCCCTGATGGGTATGCAGCAAATCTAAGGAGGGGAGTGAACTTAAGCACTCTAGCGAGTCAACGGGGATGAAGAGTCATGACTACCACATATGGATTGAGCAGTGTTCTTTCCGGCGATGGTTCAAGGCTATGTCCCTGAGCATGTCTGGCAAGTTCTGGCAGAGTTGAGCTATTTCTTCCGCCAGCTTTGTGCCAAGGAGCTCTCTCGGACCGTCATTGAGGACTTGGAAAAGGTGGCACCTGTGCTGCTTTGTAAGTTGGAGAAGATCTTTCCACCCGGGTTCTTCTTAGCGATGCAACATCTGATTGTGCACCTTCCGTATGAGGCACGTATGGGTGGGCCCGTGCAGTTCCGACGGTGTTTCCCAGTCGAGAGAAGTCTCAAGACTCTTCGCAAAAAATATAGAAATAAAGCCAAAATTGAGGCTTCCATTGCTGAGGCTGTCATTCTGGAGGAGGTGTCAAACTTCACACAGCTCTATTACACGCAGAACCTTCCTAGTGTGCATAATCCACTCCCTCGTTACAATGTTGGCCAAAATGAATCGAACCTCAGCCTTTTCCAAGGTCTACTCGGCAGCGCAAGTGCATCGACCACTAAGCTCTTGTCAAATGAAGAGTGGCGTTGTATCATGCTATATGTGTTGACCAACCTTGCCGAGGTCCAGCCGTTCATTAAGTAAGTACTCAACGAACTTGTTTCAATACGCTGCCACTATTCTGCATCCAACCCATTTCTTCTCGTTACAGGGAATTTGTTCGTCAATCCTGGCATCATTCAAGGGAACCTACCCCGCATGAAACTGATACCCTTCTTTCAAGGGGTGCGGGAGAAGGGAGGCCCGACTTCATTTCTTGGTTCAAACAGAAGGTATTGCCTCGTAGTTCAACATTCCAAGTTGATCGTACGTTCGAATAATAAACCGAGCTTGACCTTGCAGGCCCAAACCGATGCTTCTATAAGTGCCGACTTGAGACAGGTTGCAAATGGCTGTCATGTTAGGGTCAAGTCATTTACTGGTTATGACGTGAATGGCTATCGCTTTCACACAACACCCTACGAGCAGAGTCGGCCCAATCGAAAAACCACAAATAGCGGTGTATTTACACCCGGCACTGATGACCTCGACTATTATGGAAGAATTGAAGAAATTTATGAACTTTCATTTCATGGTTCCAAACCTCTTAATCCTGTCATTTTCAAATGCCACTGGTTTGATCCTGGAGCAACGAGATGGACCCCTAATCTTGGTCTAGTCGAGATTCGTCCGGATTCCGTCTATCCAGGCAAAGATGTGTATATTGTCGCTCAATAGGCCGTGCAGGTTTATTTTATGTCATACGCGTGCCAAGACAAAGAGCATCTTAAGGGTTGGGCTATTGTGCACCAGGTATCTCCACACAACAAGTTACCTATCCCGAACGATGAAGATTACAATTTCAACCCAAACACATATGATGGAGAGTTCTTTCAAGAAGATGGGCTACCAGGGAGGTTTGAGATAGACTTAACCGAAGCATTTGTAATGGAAGTAGAAAATGAAATGGTTGATGAGGAGGACGTTGGAGATGAGGTGCGAAATGCCAAGGATATAGAAATGCTTGAGCGATTATGTCTAGGCAATGACGATGAAGACAACATTCCTCCTTCGGATAGTGTTGATTATTTGGACAACTTTGATAGTGATGATGAGACCTATGATCCAGCTAATCCCAATCATGAAGATTATTTCTAATACTTGTAATACTCTAATTTATTAAATTATGTTTTGTTTATTTGTTTTGTGTCTATTTGTATTGCATGTTCTAATATCTTGTTTATTGTTTTGAACTGCAGGGGATTGAACAAACATGGTGGGAAACCGTAGAACCAGGAACGTGAACTCCGTTTACCAAAGAGCACCCCCTTCAGATGCCGATGCGGGTGAGGGGTCAGGTGAGAGAAGGAGGAGGAGGAGGAGAGGCCGTAGGACGGAGCTGTCTCCTGCCACGCCACGTGAGGAGGAGGAGGAGGAGGAGGAGCAGCAGCAGCAGCAGCAGGTGGCGCGTGAGGAGGAGCAGCAGGTGGTGCGTGAGGAGGACGAGGACGAGGAGGGAGACGAGGCGCGGGGGGGAGCTTGTTCCGCTTCCTCAGGTTCGTCGGCACCGTACATGCGAGGTCATGCGACCCTCCCTCCGGTTCCCCTTCCTCACCGACGCCCACTGCTTCGCCCACAGGGGAATAAGTAACTTTACGTTATCACCAATACTTCATATGATATTTTGAAAATCAAAAGAGAAACTAATTTTTTTTCTTAATCACTTGTGCAGGAATTGGGTGGTTGTATCGGGTGGTGCCACACGCTCCCCTAGTGGCATCCTGGCTCTACTGTGCAGGCAACACTACCCTGGCTGTGTCACGTTCCATGGGAAGTATGAACCGGCCTACTCGTTCGAACACTATGCCGTCGCCCGTGATGCGGACTACCCCAACAAGGCGGCGCGGGTGATGGCGGAGTTTTGGGTAAGTCTCGCATTCATTGGATTCATTGGATTTTTCTTGAAATAATGAATGGATACATCGTGTTTATTTGCAGACTTATTTCAGATGCGATGAGGGATTTGAGGGCAGGGCGGATCTGGCGGCTACCAAAGCATGTAGCCGGTTCGTCACCGACATGCATCACGAGGCGCGCATCCAGGCCATCGTAACCTACCATGCGTCAAGACTTGGACAGAAGGTCACCAAGGCCGTGGCAAGAACGATGAACCTGACCTGGGACCAGTACATTCAAGGTAGATGAATATCGATTCGTTTTGAGATTAAGCACGTTCAATTTGATCTTCTTATATGTCAAATACTTGATGACGTGTAGATGAATCCCTGGTGGTGTCTATCATATCCCGAGTGTTGGGCGATGATCGTGGACAAGTGGCTCTCGGAGGAGTATATCCAGTCGCACAATGCTGCGCGGGAAAGGCGTTTGATGATGCAAGGTCCCTCGCACCATCAAGGAAGCATGAGCCTCCCCGCGTACAAACAAGCATGGGTACGCGATTTCAATTATTTATTACCACGCTAACTTCTGCCTTATTTCTATCATCCTGATATCTCTTGCAGTCTGCGGCACACGGTGGTCAGGAGTGCTCGGACTTCCAGGCATGGTGTATGTCGAAGAAGGGCAAGGCGACGTCGGACGTCACCTTCAACCTAGATGACCCGCCCGAGGCTTACAGCAACCCGAGCGTCCACACCCGCATCAGTGACTACATGTCGGCGGCAAGGGAGCTCCATGGGCCAGACTATGATCCGACCACCGAGGACATTGATGCGGAGCTGGTCATGAGGCTGGGAGGAGACAAGAAGCACGGACGGTTGTGGATCGGCGACGGCGTCATCGACTCGACCTCTGTTCCCTCTCTCTCCCAGATCCGAGCACGGAGCACGAGCACAAGCCTGCCCATACGCCCACGGCCGAGTGCTTCACACAGCCGGGTCGAAGCACTCGAGGTTATTCCTGTTTTACTCATCTTCATTTGATCTTTACATGCCTTAATTAGTCTGTACTTACTGAAACATTGGAGTGACAATATTTCAGTTCGAAAGTCAAAGCCTAAGGCAAGAGCTGCAGTCCGAACGGGCGGCACGAGAGGCGCAAGACAGGAGGTTAGCCGAAATGATGCAGTTCCTGCAAACCGTTGGGCAACAAACGGGCATAGCAGTGCCACCTGGGCTGATGGGTCCACCTGCACCTCCACCTGCAGCTACTCCTGTGAGTATGAAAGTTCATTGTCTCAGTTGCGAAACATAGAATCCTGTCTAACAAATGCGACCTGTTGAAATTTGTGCAGCCACCATCGGCTGGTTCGAATAATCCGTCTCACGCGCTTCGAGGTGATCAAGCTTTTCCTTCACCGCCAGACACTTAGTTTCCACCTTTGCTGTGAATTGTGATGCACTTTTGGACTTGTTTTATGTGTACTGCACCTGTGGATTTGGTCCGATGAACTTTACTCTTATATGTTGAGATGGATGTGATATATCTGAACTTTTCTGTGATGGATGTGGTATATGTGATATTTTCTGTGGTGGATGTGATATATGTGATTTTCTGAGATGGATGTGATAAATATGTGATATATATATATATATATATATATATATATATTGTGTGTGTGTGTGTGTGTCTTTCTGTTTGTCACGTTCGAAAGCGAAAAGTAAATAAAAAAAATTCGGTCGCTTTGCCGAGGGTTACACTTGGCAAAGAACACCTTTGCCGAGTGCTGTGGTCATGGCACTCGGCAAAGCTAGAAAAACTCGCGCAGTTTCCTAGCTTTGCCGAGTGCTGTGGTCATAGCACTCGGCAAAGAAATTCCAAAAAATTAAAAAAACAGGCTTTGCCGAGTGCTATGGTCATGGCCCTCGGCAAAAGAAATTTTCAAAAAAATAAAAATATAGGCTTTGCCGAGTACTGTGGTCACGCCACTCGGCAAAGAAATTCAAAAAAATCATTTCTTTGCCGAGTGCCTGTGTGTCAGCCCTCGGCAAAGACCACGTCCACGTTATATGCCGCCGTCAGCCTACTTTTCTTTGCCGAGTGTCTCGTTGGCTCTCGGCAAAGCCTTTGCCGAGTGCCCGATAAACGACACTCGACAAAAAAGTCTTTGCCGTGTTCTTTTTTGCCGTGTGATCTTTGCCGCCGAAGGGCCTTTGCCGAGTGCCTGGGGCACTCGGCAAAGCGCCTGAATCCAGTAGTGATGTCACTATTTATCACATTTTAAATCGAATTCGGATACGAATACGAATCATTTCGGATACGAATCGAATGCGAACAGTTCGAATTTAAATTCGCATTCGGATACATACTTGACTTGAAACATAATGATATATAAATTATTAATTTTCTTTACTAATAATTTTATAGTAAACTAAAATTAGGATACAAGTATTGAATAAATTATTAGTAGCGTACGCAATAGATACTTTATTAAAAATAATATATTTATTAATAAATATTTTAATAATTAAATATATCACAATTATTATTTCTAATAAAGATTTAAAATATTTAATAATAAAATAGGTACATGTATAAGTATGATTTATTTATTAAATACATAAAAATAATATATTTAAAACTAATATAATTAGATATATTAAAATAAATTAAATTTTAACATTATATATCAAGAGTAATAATAGGTTAAAATAATTAAATATTTATTATATCAATAATTTTTAACTGTTTAAATGGTATACATCATTACGTTATTAGTATAATTAAAATTATAATATTTATTATTAGTAATTAGTGGTTTTAAATAGTTTTATCAAGTACTTTATTCTTCTCGGATACGGATAATGGCGGATATCCATGGGTAAGGTCGGATATTTCGAATACGAATATTAAATCGGATAGAGAATAGTCGAATTCGAATATATCCATTCGACATCCATATTTAAATCGAATACGAATACGAATATCCATATTAGCACTTTTTTCGATACGAGTGCGGATAATTCGGATTTCCAAACATCCATATCCATCCCTGTCTATGGGTCACAAAAGCTGCTAAAAGCTAGTTACCTATAGATTTCTGGTTTTTAAGAATCAGACAAAAACTGGCATAGAAACTAGGGTTGTTTGTATCCCCACCTAAATTTCAAAAATTAGATTGTTAAAAACTTACAAAAACTAAGGGGAGCTAAACAGGGCCTTAATTTTTTTCACCTAGCATAATGAGCTATATGCTAATTAAATTATTTGATTGATATCATACAAAGTTTTGAATTTGTAACATCCCAAATTTTGCTAAATTCAAAATAGGTTTAAAAATGAATTAATTATGTATTGGTGTTCATAAAACATAGAGAAATAAAATTTTTCATTAAATTAAAATTCATCTTAGAGTTTAGCAACATGTTTGTGCACTCATGCCCTTGCATTTGTTTATTGTGACGAGTTGTTTTGATGAAAATTTAAAATAAATTCAAATAGCTTCTTGAAAAGGATTTGAAAATTTCCTTGATTTAAACGAAAGACCAAATCCAAATAATTTGAAAAAGTTTTAAGGTTAATTTATTTTGTGATGAAAAGGCCTTGAAATGAATTTTGAAAATTAGAATTTGAAAAGATTTTGGAAATGGCTTTGGAAAAATAGAAAAAGAAAATCAAACTCACCTCCATCTCCCTCTGTTTCTGGCCCAAAGGCCCAGTCGGCCTGCCCTTTCACTCCCTCTCTCTCCCTCTCCTTCTATCTTGGCCCGAAGACGAGGCCGGCCCAGCTGGAGCTGAAGCCCGCACAGCCCTCCTCTCTAATTCCTGCACAGCTGACAGCCGCGGCCCACACCGTCAATCATTGACGAACGGGCCCCACCGGGCAGTCTCTCTCCTCCCTCCCCTTCCTTCTTCTTTCCCGGAGCAAACCAAAGTAGAGTGCCGGCCAGGCCGCACGCCGCGCCCTCCCTTCCTCTACGCGGTGGACAGCCGGGCCCGCGCACTGTTTCGCTGCCGTGTGGACCCCGCAAGTCAGCGCCCCTCCATCGCCTCCCTCGGCTGATTCGCTTGAGGACCCGACGAAGCAACGAATGAGACCGGGTTCGTCGGAGGGCGTACTCGTTTCAATCTACTATCTCCTCGCCAAATCCAACTCCTTTGCCCTCCACGCCTTGGGACTATATAAGCCGTGCCGTGCCCCTGCCGCCGCCACCCAACCTTAGCAGCGCCTCCCTTCGCCCACGCAGCACGCAGAGCCGCCTCCGCCCCGAGCTCTGTCCGCCGCCGCCGTGAGCAATTCGACGAGCTCGTCGTCGATTCCCTCCCGGAGCTGCAGTCCGCTGCCGTCAGAGCACAGTCCACCGTCAGGGAGCAATTCGGCAACCCCGTCATCTTCCTTCGCTGTAAGCACCCCCAGAAGCTTCGTACCCACCCTGTGAAGGTCTTTATCCCGTTTTTCCCCTCGATTGTGCACTGACATGGCCGCCGCGCCACTGCAGGATTCCACCGTCCACCCCCGTCCGACGTGAACCATCTTCAGGTCGATTTCCTTCCGCGATTTTGCCCTAGGTGAGTTCGCGCACTCGCCCTTTATCTCCAGAGTCTTTCCCCGTGCCGAATGGTGCACCCTAGCGCCGTGTCCTCATTTGCCAGCGAACTTCCAGCGAGAAGCCATCGCCGCCGGCACTGCTTCGGCCGGAGCGCCACCATCCCTTTCACCCGATCTAATCGAGCCCCTCGGTTTCCAATCGGGCGGCCGATATAGCCCCGTACCGGTTCACTCTGCCTTTTAGCAAAAGAGCCCCTGCAGTTTCGGAGCACTAAACCTGCAGTCCCTTGGCGCATTATAGAGTTTACGCTTTCCAAGTTTAGAAAACGCATTCCGATCGGGTTAATTGAAAAACTGTTTTCTGATATTTACAGTTTTGCCCCATGCTTTTATAATAGCTATAACTTGCGTGTTTTAGATCCGATTTGACCCGTTCAAATTACGTTAGATTCGTAATTTCGAGATCTATCAACTAGTGCCACTGTTTTATATATTGTGAACTTTTAAAATTCGAGGTTATATTTAATCTATTATTTTTACAAAGGAAAATCATGTAAAATTTATAACTTGTTCGTTTTAACTCTAAATTACTCCGTTCAACTTGCGTTGGATTTCTATTCTCGTAACCTACGCATTAACAAGGTTGCTTAACATTTTAAGTCTTTTAAATTAAATATTAATTTAAAAATCCATTAATCACTTGTTTATAAATAAAAACAAATGTTCCGGTAGTTATATATTTTCAACCGTAATTCCGACTAGTGTGATCTTCGTAAACTCATGTTATAACCTTTTTTATTTCTATTTTCATTGATTGGTGTATTGTTCTAATAGAATCTATGCATTTATGTGTTGGATGCTTGTATGGTGCTATATGATCATTGTCCATTCGGTGAGAACTTACGTGGTGATCAAGAAGGAATTCACTGAAGGCTTTGAATCAGAGAAAGGATCTCAAGTTGAGGCAAGTATAGCATGGGATCTTCCTTGTTGTCCTATTCACCGTAATAATTACATTCATGTACATGTGTCTACCTTGATAATAACCATAAGTGCTACTTAGAATTGTTATCTTGTACCTTGATCACCTATGGGTTTATGCATTGGGTAGTTGATGCTAGCGCGCGAATGGAATCATGATCGTGTAAATTTGACTAATTGAATATGCAATAATCTTAAAAGATGTTTTTTTAGTAACATGGAATTCGTAAGTATGACACCGGAACTTACAGTGCAACTATGAGGGCTACATGGCTCTGGTTTTAGTCAAGTATGAGTCACTTTTCTAGCTTGTTAGAGGCGCAAATGGGGAAAAGCAGACTGTGGATCCCTGCGTGGTTGAATCACACGGACTGACTGATGAAACCTAGCGGCCATAACTTGTTAAACGATACCTTTGAAAGACTTCATAGTGAAACCCTGCCCGCTCACCTTCGGTAGTGTCATGGGGCTAGCTACTCCGAGCAAATGAGAATCACGGCTCATAGTGAAAGTGCACAACCTCTGCAGAGTGTAAAACTGGTATACTAGCCGTGCTCACGGTCATGAGCGGCCTTGGACAGTCTTACGAAATAATGATTTTTGGAAAGGATATTAAATTGTTGTTTAATTAATGTTGCTATCCATTACTCATGTTTACTTTGATCATGAATTATGGGCTTATTCAGCTTGATGCTATCCAATAGCATAAAAGATGATTAATTAAAAGCAAACTGCTGTTAAACCTGTGTCTATCCTTTTTGAGCCTCATAAACCCCATGTTGTATTTGCTGAGTACGATATGTGCTCACTCTTGCTATATCAACAACAGTTAGGCTTGTGATCAACCAGTCAGCTGTGTCCCAGTGGAGTTGGCGTCTACACGTGAAGATCGGAGTGTATTTCCGCTGTTTGTACTTAAAGGTTATATTCCAATTATTATCACGTTATGTACTTGAGTATTGTCTTTGGATATTACCTTGTATTTGTTGGCTTATGTGTGCGACTGATCCTTGGCCACACATAAGATTATGCATTCAATTTTATCCTTAAAATTGGGTGTGACAGATTGGTATCAGAGTAATGCTGACTGTAGGACGCAAGCCTAGGTTAGGTACTGGTACGATTAGCATGTGTTCATCCTTTCCTATATCTTGTTTCTTTCTAACCTTATTATTTTCTAAAAATTTATGCTTACTTTGGCCTCTATTTTGCTATAAGACTTTACTTCTATTCTAATTCTCTTTCATCTATCTAAATAGATGATTAACAATGAGAAGACAGGACCGCGTTGAATCTCAAGACCAAGCCATGTGGTCCCTTGTTCCATCTTGCATCACGAGGTTATCTGGGACGCAAAGTCAAGTTCATGAAGGAATGACGCCTGGGTGCTCTCAACCGTGCTTGTCACAAGGTCAAAACCAGCAACCACCGTCGCAATCCTAGAAGGTTGACAAGGAGCAAGTGCAAGGGAATAAAGTGAAGCGAAACTATATCATGGGCAGATTGAACCATGTGGATATGATTACTGCTCAGGAAGATAAGAAGGTTGTCCTACAGTTTGATCACAGTAAGCTCAGTCTCTGCCATGGTTTTGTTTGACCCTAGAGCTACACATTCATTCATCTCCAACAAATATGTGAAAGATCATGAGGTAATGATGCTTCCAGCGTGGAAACCCATAATAGTTAGCATCTCCAGGAGGAGAATTAAGGGCAGATTATGTATGTCCCAAAGTTGACGTTGACATAAAAGGAGTGAACTTCAAGGCAAATCTTAATGTTTTGGAGTTAAGGGACTTTGATGTTATCCTTGGGATGGGATGGTTATCTTCTCATAAGGGACTAATCAAGAATGGTCAGCAATCACTACTTCTAACGACACCATCGAGAGGAATAATAGAGTATGAGGGTATTCAAGCCTCTGTCTGATAAAGATAAGGTCAATCAAGTAGAAAGTGCTTGCCACAAGGTGTTTCGAATCCAAAATCAATGTCCATGTTGTAAGCATTATAACCTTCCCTATTTCCAAAGGAAGTCAAGCGACAAGGAAGTTAATGTGAACCCAAATCACAAGGCTAGTGTGGACAAGAAGAGAAAGATAAACACATTAGAGCCAAAATTGGGAAGTAGTCAACAATTGGGTTCTACTGACTATAAGAAGCTAGAGGATTCTCAAGATAATATTTATTCAGGTGAGGTATGCATAGATGGATGGACAATCACTTGTAAAGAGTTCCAGTCTCGAAGGATCAAGCAAGCTAAGTGGCATACTAAACAGATGGATGTGAACTATCAGAGTCAACAAACTAACAACACATCAAGCAACTATTCTGAGAAGCATGACACCACAAAAGATCCAGCTAAGAGAAAGTGTTACCATTGTCAACAAGAAGGACATTATGTTAACTCTTGCCCACAGAAGCATCAAGAGTTATCTCGTGGTAATAGCCAGAGTCAGGCCACTACAGAACTGCCTCCAATAAGTGTCTATAATGCACCACTGTATGAAGGAAGCCCTTGATGAGATTGAAGAAGTGAAGAATGTTTCACCTTTACCCTAACACAAGAAGTTCCATCCTCAAAGCCCATGCAGCTACATTGTGATTAAGGAATAGGAGTTGTGTCCCCCTATGTAATGAAAACCCTAGTAGTGAAAGTTGAGTCTTATCGAGTTTTGTGACTTGTGAACCATTGAATGTTTGAGTTATTGTTCTAGTGACTATGTTTGATTTGGATCTTTGTAATGAATGCAATGATCTTGTGGAGTTGTCCACAATTTCATTTAGTTCATAGGCATAAGGATTAATGGAATAAGTTGTTGGGTTTCTCTCTCTTTTGCTTCCTCTATTCTGTCCTCTCCGAGCAACACGCCTTTGTCAGCTTGTACCTCTACCATTGGAAGGCCTATGTGATGGATAGTGCTTAAAAGGTCATGCGAGCTAGTTCCTAGTGTTCCCCTGTCAATCTTATCTTAAGGGGGGTAGTGCCCTGATGTCACATGTTGATGTCATTTCAATCTATCTTGAAGTTTTCTCTTGAGATACCCTAAGATTATGATCATGTATCCTTGCTTGTGTTACTGATGTTGGTCGCTTGATGACAGGAAGTATAGTACCCCATGACTTAGGAGCCCTATATGACGCATCTCAATGATATGTGGCAAGAGACCAGGATTCCTGCCATTGAAGGATGTTATGAGTACAACGAAGATGAGCACTATCATATCAACAATGTAGAAAAGCAAGTTGGGAGTGAACCGAGTCAGAATCCACAACGACGAAAGCGGAAAAGGAAAGCCCATAAGAAGCCTACTCAAGGAAGTACAACGCAGCGGAACTATGTCAATGGAAGACTGAGCCATGTGGATAGGAATAACATTCATGGAGCCACCAAAGTGGTGGGTAGTTATATTCAAGTAGGCTCAGCACAAATTTTTGCTCTGTTTGACCCTAGTGCTTCGCATTCTTTCATTTCTGCCAACATGGTAGAGACGTGCAAGTTGGTGAAATGTCCAACTAGGAGGCCTTTGCTAGTTCATACCCTAGTGGGAGATATACAGGCAGATCAGATATACCCAAATGTCAGTCTTGTCATAAGCACGAATAACTTCACCATAACCCCCATGGTGTTAGAGTCACTTAACATTCCCATTGTTCTTGGTAATGGATGGTTGTGTGCACACAAAGGAGTGATTCATGGTACCCAGTGCACAATGCTCTTAACAGCACTGTCAGAGAAAAGAATTGAGTATCATGGTGGTCGACTCCTACCTGAGTGAGCCAATGACACGTTCTACAAGTGTGCACGTTAAGGTTACCAACATAAATGATGAGGGGCAAATGCAGATCTCTTTGAGTTGTAAGCCAAAAAGTTAGTAGTCAAGATAGACTTTGGTCAATTATGAATAATAGTCACTCAATGAAAACTTTGTACACAAGTAGTGACTATGAGACATAAGTGTTTAAGTTCGTTCGGCAAGTTGAAAGAGTTATCAACATTTGTTTCCTATTTCTCTTGCGGGATCGAAGCCTCCCTCGAATCTCGAGGACGAGATTCATTTTAAGGGGGTAGAATTGTAACACCCCAAATTTCGCTAAATTCAAAATAGGTTTAAAAATGAATTAATTATGTATTGGTTTTCGTAAAACATAGAGAAATAAAACTTTTCATTAAATTAAAATTCATCTTAGAGTTTAGCAACATGTTTGTGCACTCATGCCCTTGCATTTGTTTATTGTGACGAGTTGTTTTGATGAAAATTTAAAATAAATTCAAATAGCTTCTTGAAAAGGATTTGGAAATTTCCTTGATTTAAAAGAAAGACCAAATCCAAATAATTTGAAAAGGTGTTAAGGTTAATTTATTTTGTGATGAAAAGGCCTTGAAATGAATTTTGAAAAATGGAATTTGAAAAGCTTTTGGAAATGGCTTTGGAAAAATAGAAAAGGAAAATCAAACTCACCTCCTTCTCCCTCTGTTTCTGGCCCGAAGGCCCAGTCGGCCTCCCCTTTCACTCCCTCTCTCCTCCTCTCCTTCTATCTGGGCCCGATGACGAGGCTGGCCCAGCTGGAGCTGAAGCCGGCACAGCCCTCCTCTCTAATTCCTGCACAGCTGACAGCCGTGGCCCACACCGTCACTCACTGACGAACGGGCCCCACCGGGCAGTCTCTCCCCTCTCTCCCCTTCCTTCTTCTTTCCCGGAGCGAACCAAAGCAGAGCGCCGGCCAGGCTGCACGCCGCGCCCTCCCTTTCTCTATGCGGTGGACAGCCGGGCCCGCGCACTGTTTCGCTGCCGTGTGGACCCCGCAAGTCAGCGCCCCTCCATCGCCTCCCTCGGCTGATTCGCTTGAGACCCGACGAAGCAACGAACAAGACCGAGTTCATCGGAGGGCGTACTCGTTTCAATCTCCTATCTCCTCGCCGAATCCAACTCCTTTGCCCTCCACGCCTTGGGACTATATAAGCCGTGCCGTGCCCCTGCCGCCGCCACCCAACCTTAGCAGTGCCTCCCTTCGCCCACGTAGCACGCAGAGCCGCCTCCGCCCCGAGCTCTGTCCGTCGCCGCCGTGAGCAATTCGACGAGTTCGTCGTCGATTCCCTCCCGGAGCTGCAGTCCGCTGCCATTGGAGCACAGTACGCCGTCGGGGAGCAATTCGGCAACCCCGTCATCTTCCTTCGCTGTAAGCACCCCAGAAGCTTTGTACCCACCCTGTGAAGGTCTTTATCCCATTTTTCCCCTCGATTGTGCACTGACACGGCCACCACACCACTGCAGGATTCCGTCGTCCGTCCCCGTCCGACGTGAACCACCTTCGGGTCGATTTCCTTCCGCGATTTTGCCCTAGGTGAGTTCGTGCACTCGCCCTTTAACTCCAGAGCCATTCCCCGTGCCGAATGGTGCACCCTAGCGCCGTGTCCTCGTTCGCCGGCGCACTTTCGGCGAGAAGCCATCGCCGCCGGCACTGCTTCGGCCGGAGCGCCACCACCCCTTTCCCCCGATTTAATCGAGCCCCTCGGTTTCCAATCGGGCGGCCGATATAGCCCCGTACCGGTTCACTCTGCCTTTTAGCAAAAGAGCCCCTGCAATTTCGGAGCACTAAACCCGTAGTCCCTTGACGCATTATAGAGTTTACGCTTTCTAGTTTAGAAAACGCATTTCGATCGGGTTAATTGAAAAACTGTTTTCTGATATTTACAGTTTTGCCCCTGCTTTTATATTGGCTATAACTTGCGCGTTTTAGATCCAATTTGACCCGTTCAAATTGTGTTAGATTCGTAATTTCGAGATCTATCAACTAGTGCCACTGTTTTATATATTGTGAACTTTAAAATTTGAGGTTATATTTAATCTATTATTTTTACAAAGAAAAATCTTGTAAAATTTATAACTTGTTCGTTTGAACTCTAAATTAGTCCGTTCAACTTGCGTTGGATTTCTATTCTCGTAACCTACGCATTAACAAGGTTGTTTAATATTTTAAGTCTTTTAAATTAAATATTAATTTAATAATCCATTAATCACTTGTTGATAAATAAAAACAAATGTTCCGGTAGTTGTATCTTTTCAACCGTAATTCCGACTAGTGTGATCTTCGTACGTATATTCATGTTATAACCTTTTTAACTTCTATTTTCATGGATTAGTGTATTGTTCTAATAGAATATTATACTTGTATACTATGCATATATGTGTTGGATGCTTATATGGTGCTATATGATCATTGTTCAGTCGGTGAGAACTTACGTGGTGATCAAGAAGGAATTCACCGAAGGCTTTGAATCAGAGAAAAGATCTCAAGTTGAGGCAAGTATAGCATGGGATCTTTCTTGTTGTCCTATTCACCGTAATAATTATATTCATGTGCATGTGTCTACCTTGATAATAACCATAAGTGCTATCTAGAATTGTTATCTTGTACCTTGATCACCTATGGGTTTATGCATTGGGTAGTTGATGTTAGCGCGCAAATGAAATCATGATCGTGTAAACTTGACTAATTGAATATGCAATAATCTTAAAAGATGTTTTTTAGCAACATGGAATTCGTAAGTATGACACCGGGACTTACAGTGCAACTATGAGGGCTACATGGCTCTGGTTTTAGTCAAGTATGAGTCACTTTTCTAGCTTGTTAGAGGTTACCCTTGTGGCGCAAATGGGGAAAAGCAGACTGTGGATCCCTGCGTGGTTGAATCACACGGACTGACTGATGAAACCTAGCGGCCCTAACTTGTTAGACGATACCTTTGAAAGACTTCAAAGTGAAACCCTGCCCGCTCACCTCGGTAGTGTTATGGGACTACCTACCCCGAGCAAAAGGGAATCACAGCTCATAGTGAAAGTGCACAACCTCTGCAGAGTGTAAAACTGATATACTAGCCGTGCTCACGGTAACGAGCGGCCTTGAACGTCTTACGAAATAATGATTTTTGGAAAGGATATTAAATTGTTGTTTAATTAATGTTGCTATTCATTACTCATGTTTACTTTGATCATGAATTATGGGATTATTAAGCTTGATGCTATCCAATCGTATAAAAGATGATTAATTAAAAGCAAACTGCTGTTAAACCTGTGTCTATTCTTTTTGAGCCTCATAAACCCCATGTTGTATTTACTGAGTACGATATGTGCTCACTCTTACTATATCAACAACAGTTAGGCTTGTGATCAACCTGTCAGCTGTGTCCCTATGGAGTTGGCGTCTACACCTGAAGACCAAAGTGTATTTCCGTTGTTTGTACTTAAAGGTTATACTCCAATTATTATCACGTTATGTACTTGAGTATTATCTTTAAATATTATCATGTATTTGTCGACTTATGTGTGCGACTAATCTTTGGACGTACATAAAATTATGCATTCAATTTTATCCTTAAAATTAGGTGTGACAGAATTTCAATAGGAAAATATAAATATTACTCAATAGAAAACGTATTTGGACGGCATTCTTGTAGAAATGGACATGTTTTCTCAAGGACGACATATTGATCGACCATAAAACATCGAGACCCAGAAGAAAAATAAATGTTCAAATTATCCCTTAATAAATACTCACTCCCCTCCAATTTATAAGGTGCACACATGTAACGAAAATTCATACATTATAATTTTTTATCTATGATTTTTAACAATTGCAATATAAACTTCATATATACGGATAGATGGGTAGTCAAATGTACTTCATACGGATAATTGGGAAGGAAAAGATCACAAACGTCCCCAAAAAATGTCGCAAATAGACGAGAGATTTGAAGGAAGATAAAAAAAAGGCAGCAAATAAGAAGGATGCAAATAAATGAGGAAGGAGGAAGGTGGCGTGGAAGAAAGAGGAAGAGAGGTTTATAGAAGGTAAAAGCGCGAGGTAGCGTTGATTCATTTGGCCTCTTGGGGTGTATCGCAAAAAAAAAAGGCGCTGAGCTGGTTAATTAAGGGCATGTATAGCCTAAAGATAACCCCCTGTCTATAATAAGCAGCTAAAAAGACAACTCAACCGTTGAGTTGTTTTTTTACGGCTTATAAGTTATTTAATTAATGTTTATAAAACTGGGAAACATAAATAAGAGAACTTAATTTGACGCAGCAACATACCTAATTACATGTCTGTCGTCGGCTCACTGCAGTACAAGCGTAATTTGCCCTCTTGGGGTGTATTGCAAAAAAAAAGGGGCACTGAGCTGGCTAATTAAAAGGCCAAAATGGTTTGACTGGGGTGATTTCTTTTAATTAAATTACATGGAACTAGGAACTCATTCTCCTGTGCAAACCTGTACCCTGAATTGAGCATATTTGAGCATGATAAATACTTTATGGGACAATATTTGTGTCGTCAGTTAAAGATAGTTTGGGAGTAAAGAACCGTATACCTGGCGCTATATGGGTCATGCCTTCTTGGGGGTGCTGGGGAGGGCTACTCATAAGGAGATACTAACGATGCACGGGAGCAGATCGTCGTGTGCCGCATGGCAACATGACGTATTATTATCCGATTTATTAGATATTTTTATTTTCTTGTAAACTGGATCTCGTGACTTGTTAGAAACAGGAATAGCCCATGTGGCAGCCCTGCTCCCCGAACTATGGGTCTGTTTGGTAGAGCTATGCTCCCTGATTCAATTATACTCTCTGATTATCTTGTGAAGTGGTTCTGCGATTAAAAGTGATTCTCTTTGATTTTTTAGCATAAACTCTCAAAATCAGGATAGAGAATCACGTCACAGAATTAAAAAAAGCTACATTTTTCAGTTTTCAGCCCCTTAGTTGATTTTAGAGAATCACTTCACAGAATCAGCGGAGAATCACTTCTTACTAAAAAAATTATGTTTGGCAGCCAGAGAGTGATTCTCTCTGAGAATCCACTCCGTGGAGCACTCCCAAATGCAGCCTATATAAGGGAGGCAGGGAACCTCCTCTATTTGATGGCCCGAACCTGTCTAAATCGTGTGTTCTTTACTCTTATATTATGATAGCTCGTTTCAAGCGTACCTCCACTGATTAATCTAGAGTCGTGGGCATAGCACTTGGTAGATTAATAAAGAGCCAAAATTTCTGGTACTTTTTTTCGTCCACCCCATCCAACTACCGGCTCACTCCACTCAACCCACCACAGGCCTTAAAGTCTGTTATTAAATCTATTTTTTGGCCTTGTTTGATTTGAGATTGGGCCGGACCAATCTAATCTAATTTAATAAAAATAACTACTCATACGATAGTTTGTACGGTGGATTTAGAAGGTCTATATATTTTTAATGGATCATGTTTAAATCTTAATAAGACGTGTACTTAGTCTAGTTTAGTTTTGTGTGCCCAGTTTACATTAGTACAATATGGTAAAGTAAAGGAGGGCAATCAGGTTAGATGCAAATAAAACAAGAGATATTATGCTACGAAAACTCATATCTTTTTTGGTTTTTTTGCAAAGAGATGATGATATGCAAGTTAAACACGTATAATAATTATTTTTTTCTAGATTGGTTACGAAACCAATTGAACGAAAAAATTATTTTGACACTCTCTAGCTGCGACGCACGGTCACTAACTATTGAATTGACGAAAATTTTATGTAGATACTCTTCTGTTGCAACGTACGTGCGCTTTTATAACTATGATCAATGATGAATCTAATTTCTATATACCATTTTGTTGCTTCTATATACAATACTGGGCAAACATAAATAAGAGAACTCAATTTGACGCAGCCACGTACCTAATTATATATCTGTAGTCGGCTCACTGCAGTACAAGGATAATTTGCCCTCTTGGGGTGTATTGCAAAAAAAAAAGGGCACTGAGCTGATCAATTAAAAGGTCAAAATGGTTTGATTTGGGTGGTTTTTTTAATTAAATTACATGGAACTAGGAACTAATTCTCCTGTGCAAATCTGTACTCTGAATTGAGCATATTTGAGCATGATAAATACTTTATGGGACAATATTTGTGTCGTCATTTAAAGATAGTGTGAGAATACATAACCGTATACCTGCATGGCACTATATGGGTCACGCCTTGTGGGGAGGGCTGCTCCTAAGGAGATACTGCCGGTGCACGGGAGCAGATGGTCATGTGCCGCATGGCAACATGACGTATTCTTATCCGATTTACTGGATATTTTTATTTTCTTGTGAACTGGATCTCGTGATTTGTTAGGAATAGGAATAGCCCATGTACAGCCCTGCTCCCCGAACTATGGATCCGTTTAGTAGAGCTGTGCTCCCTGATTCTTTAATTGTACTCCCTGATTATCTTGTGAAGTCATTCTGTGGCTGAAAGTCATTCTCTTTGATTTTTTTTTAGCATAAACTCTCAAAATTAGGATGGAGAATCACGTCACAGAATAAAAAAAAAGCTACCTTTTTCAGTTTTTAGCCCCTTAGTTGATTTCAGAGAATCACTTCACAGTATCAGCGGAAAATCACTTCTCACTAAAAATTATGTTTGGCAGCCAGAGAGATTCTCTCTAAAAATCCACTCCATGGAGCACTCCCAAATGCAGCCTATATATGGGAGGCTGGGAACCTCCTCTATTTGATGGTCCGAACCTGTCTAAATCGCGTGTTCTTTGCTCTTATGTTATGATAACTCGTTTCAAGCGCACCTCCACTGATTAATCTATAGCTGCGGACATAGCACTCGGTAGATTACCAATGATATTTCATCAACAGTGGCGCGCCAGGTAGAGGGTGTGAACTCTAATTCCGTGGTGAGCCGGATGGTAAACTTTTCGAGCTCCATGGTTGTCTCCAATCCGGGACAGATACTCCTGGAATTGATGCTCGTGCAGTGTGGGATACACAGAGTGGAGGAAATAGGTGTTGATGGCTAGGGTTTTGGGCGAGGTCGGTGTGGGAACACGGTGAGGTGGAGGGGAGCGTAGGGAAGATGTGGCGGCAACTAGGGTTTCAGACACCACCCAAGCGTCGATGCAAGAGTGAGGCTATTGGAGCCGATGCGGAAGCAAGGAGAGGAGAGAAAGGAGGGAGGGATCAGGAGGTCGGCATAGGCCGGATGCAGGGTGGGAACGGGGGTTTCTGGAAAGTTGTAAGGGTGTGTTCGAAACAATGACTCGATTTTTTGAATTTTGTCGTCTTCATGTAAAAATAAAATTAAGTTTAGGGATCTATAGGAAATAATTAGAACACGTTAGCTATTATGTACGGATGAGTTAGACCGCGAGTGGATTTTCTAAAATATAAAGTTTATTTTTGTAAAATATACAGAAACGCATATCGGCACGTGAATGAGCCATCAATGCTATGAATTATGTGGTCCTATCAGAGGTGAGTGGGTTTTAAACAACTCTTGTTCTTGTACAACGTTTACTCATTGAAGAGAGTATTACTTCTTGCATGGATCCTTGCATTAGCTAATTCCAGCATTTAATAATTGAAGAAACAATTATGTAGGAGTATTTGCTAGCTGTGTTAGTGAACAGCAGAGTGTAGAACTAGCAGTGGCGCTCAACATCGCAGGGGAACATCGCGGGTTCCATCCCCTGGGGTCGAATGAGGTGGAACTTTCCCCTAAAGGGTTAAACGGGGCAAGGCCTACACTTTCAAGGGTTGGATCGAATGAGTCTCAGCTTGGAGGGTCGGACGAGTCGGAACTTTGTCTTCCGGTGTTGGACGGGACGAAGAACCCCCATGGGGGTCAGATGAGGCAGAGGAATCCTTTGAAGGGTCAGATCACCTTGATTTGCTTCGTTCCATCCTAAGGCGGAGGAATCCTTTGATTGGTCTTTGGATAGCGTGATATTGGTATCCGACAAACGTGTTTATATATCTTTTATTTGTTTTGTTGGAGTTAGAGTTTTGGTGGCAAGAACAATGAGAGTTTAGAGGGTTAACTCCTAATCGATTCCACAGATTAGTGGTGATAATTGGGTAGAAATTGTGTCCTTGATAAGAGATAAATGCATCATCACCGTCGGTTCTAATTTTTGTAGGATCTTATCCTCAAAACCCACACAAAATAGGGATATGGATTCTGTTCTCAAGTCTTCTTATTTGTCTTCGTGGTCCAAACAAGTAATTGGGACTAAAAATAAATTTCTCACCTTCACTCTCCAAATCATCTCCACCACTGAATCTCATACTTCCTCCCATGCAGTCACCAAACACTTTCAAAGGAGAAATCAAAATGACACAATCACATCCGGTTGGTTTGTTGTCTCGTACCGCTTGAGGCTTAATTTGGAAGGAGGGGGAGAGGGCCAACTCAGGATGAGAAGTGCGTGCTATGTTTTGTTTCTCATGGTCGGGCTGCCGCTTCATGCTGTCGACGAGACGACTCGACGTGGGTGGGCTAGGCTAGCACACAACCGGTTTTATTCTTTATCTCGAATTTTGTTTCGAACGAGTTTGCCGGCCCGTTAAATTATTCGGAGTGGATTTCTACTCATGGCACCTCCCAATCATTGCACATCCCTATATCTCGGTTTTTCTACTTGTACGTGGAATAAAAGAAATCATTTTTTAGAATAATTAAAGAATCATTTATGACCATGCAACAGTGCTACCCTCCAAAAGGATCTATACAAAAATTTAGTACCGTACCGGTGCACGAAGCATCCGTGCCTTCCGGCTTCCGCGACCGCGCGCTTTCGTCATACGCACTGGCTTAGAAAAAAAAAAAATATAGGCAGAGCGTTGAAGAGTCGATAGTAGTTTCGTGCTTTTGATATGATCTTCCGTTTCTTCCGTTGAATGCTGATGTGTGTATCGCTGTCTGTGTACGGACCGGTACGATCTGGGGAAGGTACGTACAGCAAGGCGATGGAGTGATTGGGAAACTTATATTTCTGTAGCATCCGTTGAGTTGAGAAATAGTATGCTCTTTCTCCATCCCAAAATATTAGATATTGTTTTCGCTTTCAAAAACCTCTTTGACTAAATATATTTTAAAAAATTAATATTTATGGTACGTAGTATAATTGAAAAGATATTTGAATTTAGTTTTTTAACAAATTTATTTCTAGATATAAAAATTACATATATTTTCTACAAATCGAATTAAATTCATGACATAGAAACCCAAAACGACATTTAATTTCGGATGGAGGGAGTACACTTCTAGGCACAACTGTAGCTACCTTAGGGCACGTACAACACACACGAGGGTTGTTTGCAAGAGAATATGATATATAGACAATTAAGAAAATAAATTGTACAACCCACAGAAGATAAGCCGTCTCAAAATAGTTTATACACTACTCTGTTGCTATTTGATAGAAAACTATTCAAACATAAATAAGATGAATATGATTCAATATTTTTAGAACCACACTATAATAACTATATTATATAATTGCACATTTTTTGTTTAAAGCAGCACTCAGCAGTGACATGTTTTACCTCATTCACGCTATCACAGATGCACAGTTACGAAGCAGACACAACAGATACATGCTCTTTGTTTTCAAAACTGCAGATACAAGAATGGATGAAAATGGTATGGACATTTATCTGACCGTCCGTTCGACCGAATCTGTTTAGATGTGTTTAGATCTGTTCGTATCCGAGTCCGGATATTCAATATCTGATACCGTATCTGTATCCGAATACTCAAATCATATATTTATAATGTCAACGTCTAATCGTATTATATTCGACATGGTTGACACTATCCGTATCCGAATCCGAATCCGACCAGAAATATGAAAACAAATATAATATCAGTGATATTCGTTCGTATCTAATCCGTCTTCATCCCTACATACAAGCTTCATCTAGCTCACGGGAATCATACAATTTCTGATAAATCAAAGTAAGAACCGAAACAATAAAAAAAATTAGAAGCGGAACCCATCCAGTTTCAGATCAGGCTTTTCAAAAAATCCTAGATAAAAGGTAGTTGCTTTTTTATCATGTGGTCACAAACTCAAAATCCAAACCCCCCATCCCAAATTCCACAGAGCAACCTCCGTGTAGCTCGTGGTGGCTGGAAGTCTGGGACGGATACTCGCTCGCAGCAGCTCTCGCCGCGGCTGGGCAGGAGATTAGCGCCAGCGCAGATCGCGACGGCCAGATCGGAGATTGGCTTGTGCAGCTCGCGGAAGCCATTCAAGTGGGAAATGGGTCGGGTCGACCCACTGGGATAATTGACCCGACACATAAACGTAAGGCCAATGGGCCACGAGGGCCGGACTCAAAGTCTAAAATAGGTCAATAGGGCTAGAACCTATTGATCCAATGGGTATGACGGGTCGACCCGATACCATGTAAAAAATATTTTTGTGTTCTAAAAAAATTATAAACATTTCATTCCTTAATTTGCTGGCTTTTTTGTTTTTGGAATAAATACGAAAAATAGAATAAAATTTGGCATGAAGTTAGAGGCTGGTCAGTAGTTTGTTGTTGCTGGTTTGCAATGATGGAGGATGAGTGGCCTTTGCTTTCATTGCTTCACATAACAAACTAACCACTAGCGAGAGGTTATGACTTGAATGACTATTGCGTGTGTTGTTTTGATTATACTACACGTGTACTACACAGAACTGCCGGCACACGTACAATTACCGGCAAGAGTGCAAGACTGCAAATGTAGTATATGCTCAGGCTCAGCTAGTCGTTGGCTGCCTGCCCCTGATTCAATTCCTTTGCCAGTTCACTTTTTTTTTTTTTACCAAGACTCGATCAAACTGGAAGCAAATAAATTGGGACCGACATATGATAATAGATAATAGATGTCAAAAATGAACTAAATCTCTAGACTTTGCTAGGCAACTAGAAGAGAACAATACCAACTTCGATTTTTTTATTTATAAATAATACATAGATAATAAATATATTTTACTATTTTCATCTCATCATTTCTAGATATGGCCATAGTATTCATAGCTTATAACAAACGAAAAATATATGGGTCGACCCATATTACCTATTGGGCCAACGAGACCACAGCCTCTGGAAAAAAAAGGCTCGACCCATGGCCCTTCAAATTAGCATTGAGACCACGGGGCCAGGTCCAAGGCCAGGGCCCGGTCGGCCCATTCCCATCGTGAGAAGCCATTAACGAGATCAGCAAAATGCGCCATAGGGATAGCAAAACGCACGTGTCGCAACTAGATCCTGCCCCGTTTAGGAGCAAAAACTTTGGGATAAAATGGCACTGTAGCAGTGCAAAATCTTTTACAACAAGTGTCAAACATAGCCTAACTAGGCTTAAAATATTCGTCTCGTGATTTATGCAAACTGTACAAACATGTAAAAATTTTCGTCTACATTTAATACTTCATGTATGTACCGACTATATTCGATGTGACAGGGGTTTTGGAAATTTTGATGTGCATCTAAACAGGGACGGATCAGACGTACAACGTGTCTTACTGCATCGACCTCGCTTGGGTGCACGAGCCGCTCACGTCGTCTCGTAAGACTGGCGAGGGCAGTGTCTCCATGACTTGCCAAGGTTTTGTAAAAAATAAACCAACATAGAGACGGCACAAGAAGATGTAACCGGTTCAGTCCACCTCCCTTCTTCTAACGGGTAATCTCGCCTGTGGGCAGAGGAGCGGGGACCGATCTCTTTTGTCCTCATGGTTTTAGATTAGGCTTGTGATTCCTTGATAATCTACGGTTTGGTTCTGGTGTCATTGATGAAGTGGGTACGATGTTACTTTCAAAAAGAATCTTTCAGTCCTTTCCTGCCTCGACGATGTTTAATCTGGCATCAACGAAGGGTCAGTGTGAGTTTGGCCTAGATCTATGGATCTTCTTCAAATTTTGGTATTAGGTGTGTTTATAAGAGGAAGCAGTTAGCTGGCTTTCGATACAACAATGTCAAACTCTTTTTTTGATCTGTTCTATAGCAAAGGTCTAGTATCTTTGACACTCTGTTTTGATATTAGAGGATTGTTAGCCTATGTTCCTCGAGAATTCTTCAGCTGATGTTCTTTCAGTGGATACTATTTCTCGTTGTCAATGTCGGTTTTTGCGGTCTTCGAAGCCAAGTTTAGCGAGTGTGTTTTGTAGGTGTCTCCTTTCTTTGCTGCCTTTGCAGTGTGCTCTTCAAGCTCTGACACACCATAGTCATTGAAGGAAGAAGACCGATGTTTTGGCATTTAATGTAATCTTACTTTTTAGAGCTTGTTTTGGGGGTTTTTATCCATCATTCTAGCATTTGTTCTCATTGAGATATATATTACGAGTGAAGCAGTCTTTTGAGTGTATTTATTAAAAAAATATAAAAAAATATCATGGATACTTCTAAAATTACCTTTATACCCTACTAAAGGCGTCCGAACATGCAATGATTGCACTTCTAGAATTGAGAAAGCTAAAAAATGGGTACTAAATTTAGCTAGGCTATAGCTTGACATGCGTTTATTTAGAACAAATTTTGAATGTTAGAAGTGCACTCATTTTAAACTTTAAAAGTTTATTTATTTTTGGAGACGTATATCTTAAGGTGTCTGTATCTGAAAATCAATTTAAAGAGATCGGCGTTCTAAGATGATCTACTCTATTAATTGACTGATTTTAAGAGAGACAGATATTTGACTAGAGGCTGCTTGGCAATTTATGAAGGTGGTCCCTTGATGTGCTAAACTCCGTCCATTAGATAGGTTCTCTCCTAAAATCATGTTCTATGGTAGTGAAAATCATTAATATTTTGATAGGTTCTAAATTTTAGACAAACAAAAATTACTTCATTCTACTACATCAGGTATGAAAAACCCTCCACGATGTTTACTTTAGAGCCTTGGGTGGTCCTCCATCCTTCCATAGTAAGGAATCTTGTCTTCCACTTAATTTATGTTTCTTAGACTTTGTTACATAATCTTTTGTAACGTCCTTTTCAAATCAAATAAAGAAAATCATGTCGACTACTAGCTCCGAGGTTCACTAGGTTCATTGGAGTTTATACAATCAATTAATTGACAAAAATATCCTGCAATGGACGGTATGACAAAGTCATGGCAATTTCAAAATCAGTGTTAGGGGGGTAACCATTGAGAGGTTGTATAGATTTACATTATAGGGAAGAGGCGAAGAGCACACCGAATAATATATAGCTACCGAGAGAAATTGCTATGAAAGCATGTTTAGAACTCTTGATATTTGTGTCTGACGTCTCGTCCATCCGCCGTTTACAAGCTTTACATTTACATCTGATTAATCTAGATGTGGCAACATAAAAGTCTAAGGGATTACTCGATACAACAAAAATGATGTGGTATACTGGTGCTTAGAGTGTACTCCCCTGGTTAAATTTAACTAACTTAATTCATAGGAAAGAGTAACAATATTTATGACATAAAATGAGTCTAGTATAAATATTCTACGTATACTTAATAATGCTATAAATTTGATGTCACAAATGTTCATGGGGCTTTCAAGAAATTCACGTCAATTTTTTTTAAAAAAAAGTTATATTAAGGCAACTCTAGGAATCTATTTATTCTGAAACAGAGACCCTCATCCCGTTGGGTCTAGCCATGAGCCTAGTGACATCTTCCTATCACTACCGGTTTAAGAACCAGTGACGATAAGAAAACTCATCACTGTCGGTTACTCTTTGCCATGTCCAAATCCAACAGTGATGTTGGGTTCTGGCCCTAGCATTGATCGCAGATTAGGAGAAGTTTAGGATACATATTAATTTTATGGTTTTGGCATCCTATGATTCCGTTCACTTGAGCTAGCTTCAGCTTATTTTCAGCCACAGAACAATAGTTACCTCTCATATTAATTTATTCGTAGAATTCAGCTCAGCCGAACAGAGTATTAATTGGAGGCTTCCAATTGTGCCCCAAAAATTATCTTCACAAGACACTCTACTCGAGAAACTGAGTCCTAAAAGTTCACCAAATAATTATAAACATATAGTCTTTCATTTGCTAGACTTAAACCAAAATATTGCCAATAAATAGTGACTAGATCTATTCTTTCCTGAAAAATTACCCATTGTTGCAATTAAGTAAATACATAAATAAGCCTTGAATCTCATCTCATATAAATTACCAACATATGCCATTATGAATCAATAATGCAAAGCAACCTTGAAATTTGTTTTTCAAATTACCTACATATATAGTCACTATGAAACATAATATAAAATATCGGTTTTAAACTTTGTATTTATATTACCCACATGTCTGTCATCATAAAAAAAAAATACCTGTCAGATTACATCTAAATACCCATATAAGCTATTACTAAAACAATTTAATAACTACAAAAAACACCATAGATGTTCTTAATTATACACTTGTATCCATTGTTAAATTAAAAGTAAGCATAAATGCTATTGTCACTATTTAGGTCAAGTAAACATGCATATGTGAGGATAACTATTTATTTTAAAAGATTATCGAGTATAAAAAATGTTCTGTTTAACAAACCATATATACTAATGATATTATGATACTAACAATAATCACATTATTGTATTATATGAACTATAAACTTTGTAAGCTATTATTTCATACAAGTTTATATGTGTTGTGTTCGAAACAATACGATATATCAATCCTGGTAACTTAATTATAATTACTCTACTTTTTCTACAAATTAAACAATACTGATACAATATGAATCTTTGATGTCAACAGCTTGAGTGTCGTGGTTTATTCTATTATAGCAAATATGAGTGGAGCACAGGACCTAGATCCATTTCTTAACAAAATATACAGGAACTTTTTGAAAAATAAGAATCATCAGAGTTTCAAATTAACACACTGATGAAAAAATTACAATAGCTAATAAGATTGAATTTCAAAACCTGCTATAGATTTATCATAAAATTTATAATGTAACATAAGATTCTAGTCCGTAATGGAGCTATAATACAGTGATATATACACAGATTTGTTGGACAGCTTGCTATTTTGGCATCAATTTGGAATAAAAGGTACGATTTTGTCAAAATAGGAAACATCTTGCAAAATGAAAATGTGTCCTATTGCCCTGCTAACTCACTCGTACACACACGATAAAGTTGAAACTAAATTAAAAGAAACTGATTAGTTTTGTTTTAATTAAAAGACAAACCTGCTTCATACAAATAAAATTTTTCTGCCAGTGCGTTATTTTACCAGCAAATGATCAATTTTATCTGTTTGTATCAAAGGTTTTCTTCTTCTGACTTTTACCTCTTTGCTTCTTTTCTCCATATGTTGTATGTAATCTGATGCATGTATGCATGCATTCAGTTTATGAGTGATAGACGTGACAACTAATACCCATACAGACTTGCACATAATAAGGTCGATCGACCAGCACAGCCGCAAACAAAGTTAAATATATATGTTCATCTCCAATCCAACCTATATCGATCAAATTTTTCATACAATAAGAAGAAAGAATCAGTATTGCTAGTAATTATTTATACCAAAGATTTGGAATTGGATGATCCGTCCTTCTCTCAAAGCAAACAAACACAGACTAGATTTTTACCAGTAATTTTACTGTCTTACAAACGCACACGCGTGCCAAATGCAATTAGCAAATCGGCCATATCATATAGTTCATACATCGAGCAGTATGCAGAGATCTCATATGCATACACTAGTACACTAAACATGCAGGAAAATACTCTCTATGCCAATTAAAGATATATCTAGGACTCGATATATGTAATCCCAATACCTGAAAACCAGCAAGAAATATACATGTACTACATACATACATACATACATACATCACACATATAAAGAACAGGACTAAGGAATCGATCGCCTCACCAACCTTTTCTAGCTGGTCATCTGGAGCTAGCTAAGCGACGACATGGACGCCGACCTGAAAGAAGATAGATGGTTGTCACCTTCCGCCAAGTACGTGGTCGACACCACTTGCTTGGTCACCATGCACCGCCAGATCGAGCAGCCGATTTGTCCTCGGAGTCGGTCGGAGCGCCGCCTCACACGGGACAATCCGCCGCGTCGTCGCCGTCGTCGTCCTTAGCGTTCCTGGACTCGTCGGCGACGGCCGCGGCGGCGGGGGCCATGACTCTGGCGCGGCAGAGCGGGCACGTGGTGTGGAGCCGCAGCCACGCGCCGACGCAGTCGGCGTGGAACCGGTGCCCACACCGCTGGAGGACGCGCACGGAGTCGCCGTCGCGGAGCTCCACGATGCACACTGCGCACTCCGGGGCCTTCCCTCCTTCTTCCTCGGCGCCGGCGCTGGAGTACACGGACACGGGCAGGGACGACGCCACGTCTTCCACCGGCGTCGGCTGTTCGCCGTGGCCCTCGTGCCGGTGGCGGGACGCCCATGGGGAGGCCACGGGCAGTGAGTCGTCGTCGTCGTCGTCGGCGCCGTGTGACGTCGACGGGGCCCCTTTCCCGGAGAAGAACCGCCAGAAGAAACCGAAGACGAGCAAGATCACGAGCAGGTTGATGCCCACGACGCAGGCCGTCAGCACCACGCCGTGCGGGGCCCAGTGGCCTTCCACCTCCGGCGCCACCGGCGCACCGCCGGCCGGGCTAAGACTGCCGCTCTCGAGCTTGGACATGCTGGCTTCTGCGCCGACGAGATGGTTTTGGACAATCCAAACAGCAGAGACTCACTGCCAATGGTGTGCATAAACTACAAAAACTTTAAATCTCTTTATTAGAAGCTAATAATATGTCCTTCCAAAGAATAAGATGTTGATCAAGTTTGCAATCGAATTGGGAGAACAAATCACAGGTTTGGAAAGTCTCGTCTAAGGAGAAATTAAGAATCACGAAATTAAAGGGAAGAGGAGAAGATAGCCATCATGAAGAGGAAGAAGGAAGGCTAGGTGTTGTGTAGGAAAGCGGAACTGAGGGGTCGCTGTAAATAAAAGGTAGAAGCGGGGGAGGTGGCATTGCCCATTCCATTGGCCCTTGGGGTGTCCAATAGTGAATTGGTGATGGCCTTCACTAATGCCCAAGCGGTTTGACTTGGGTGGCTTTGGAGCTTGTTTGCATGGTTGGTTGCCCACCATTGCTTCGTACTATAACTCAATAAATCATGATAGAGCTAGCTACATTTTGTATATTTTCTTATTATAGAAGGCCTCCTTATAATATTCGTCAACAGAAATGAAATCCCATTTTGTCGTTGTTCGGCGCGTCAGCTAGGTTGAGTTTCCTCTCATCTTATGCCTCCGAACTGTGGGTTTAGTAGAACGAGTCACCGAAATTGAATCATGTATGAAATTAAATGTGGGTGGCAATGTCTGTCAAAGAAGCTTGAATATCGGTATGGGAATGAATATCCGTATGGGAGCAAGCATTTAGGACATGTATGAATCCCAAGAATCTAATGAAATGGAGTGTGTGGCATTTCTTGATGAATTAAAATGAGCATAAATGGATTCAATCTTCAATATCCATCTTTGGATTCCATTAGGAATTTCATAACTGTACCTAGAAGAAATGAATTAAAGCTTCTCCCTGCGTCACGAATTATAAGCGTGCACATATTTCAAAATTTAAATTATATATCTATGACCAACATTTAGTCTACTCATACTAGACGTTTTCTACTTTAAAAGTGGTTACAATCAGTTTATATTTTATAAACATTTTTAATGATCAAACTTGTGTTCAATAATAAATCACATGTGATAATATAAATTAGTGATCAGAGTATGATCTTAAATACTTCACTAAGTCAAATCTCACCTGGGAATCGACGATTTGGTGCACAGGAGAGTGTACTCATGCATATGCCACAGACGCAATCTAGCTAACCCATCGGATAAACTCTGAATTGCACAAGTGAGGGGTAGGAATCTGCTAACCCATTGTGTTCACCTGTTAATAATTTGATTTCGATCATAGGGCCTAGATCATCCCAAGAGGACGGATGAGGAGATTCTCACATCTCACGTAGACGATTCAGATTGGATCTGATGGATACGAATGAGTTCGTCCACATGAGCACCAATGTTCAATTCGCTTGTAACATGATCCGTACCTCTTTTTCAGTTATCATGCATGTAGATAGTTTCTTCAGTAATGAGAAAATTGGTGTAGTAATTTGTAAAGTTCTATGGTATTAATTGTATAACACAATGTACACATACTCTTTTCTCTCCTTCATGTAAATCTGAGTGATATTCAATATAGCAGAGAACATTTGTTCTTTCAATTTACGTTTTAATAATTTATGGTGGGCTCTTTTCTGTGTTCAAAAAAGGGTGGACATAGAAATTGAATCATTAAAGCTCTTCTAAAAAAACTCCTATAGACAAACATAGAGAAGAAATCAAAGACTGAAGATATGTTACTACAAAAATAGGCAGCACATATTTGCTGTTTGCTCAAATTAGCAGGATTTAATTTCATATGAGATGGAGGCAGTACGTGCAGCACAATGGCACCAGAATGAGTGCACTGTATCTGTTCTGAGGACGACTGTCTCGCCTAATACCCAATATATACATAGACGCAGTTAAGGTAAATAATTAGCCCGTAATCATCACAGCACTAAGATGGTTGACCGGCCTTTGACTTACCGTTAGTAGAGTAGAGCAATTAGAGCAATCACTATTAGTGCTTCATTAGTCGACTAGAGCAATCACCTACTCCATGCTTGCAAAAATATAGAGTTAGCTAAAAGGAAGCCTCGCACCGTTGAACATCCATCGCAAAATTATAATGGCGTTTGTTCAAACTAACCTCTTCCTTTTCCTTTCCTCAATAACTTTAACTAAGTGGAGATAGTTCAATTATTTAAGTTTGTTTCACTCTTCTTAGAGTAGCAATGGTACTAAAGTTTTCGCCATACATGCGTGTATGAGTTGGTCTTTGAAATTTATTGGAACATGCTTTAATTAGCTTTAAAAAATCCTCAAAGCTACCGTTGAGTTGGCTGCCTAGTCAGAGTTGACACCGCTGATGTGTCAATGATTTAGTGGCTTAAATGAGGTCTGACCATTTCTGAACAATCTGACTCATGACATGTATTGCTGACGTGTCTATATATTAGAGGCTGGGCAAGATTTCCGCCAATAAGGTTTCAGCTTAAGATCTTGCATGAATAGTTTATCAAGTTTTAAACTATTTCAGAAAGGCGGAAAAAAAATATTCACAAGATTCTATGTGGTCCCCTTCCATTGCTGATAGTATCTTTGTAAACTACTAGGGAGGGAAATCAAGAACGTTGACGCCTTACATTTACAATGAGTACTATATTATATCGTACTGTCCTGTGATAAAATAGAAGAACAGGTACATACAAATTTTAGAGGTTAGCCATTGATCGGCAAAAGTAGCCTAGGACGCGTTCAACCTAACCAAAACAAGAGATAGAAACATATACTCCGTATAGGCTAGCAGCACTAGTACATAATTGGGCTCTAGTCAATAAAGGCCCCTTTAATCCCAGTTCAGGGAATTTAGACCGAAAGAGGACATGTAGTTCCGGTTGATAATATCAATCATGACTAAAGAGGCCTCAAGCCTAGACCAGGTGGCAAAAACCTTTAGTCGCGGTGGGTATTCCCAACTGGGACCAAAAAATTTTTTATCTATTTCCTTCCTTTTCTTTTATGGTTTGCTTTATATTATGATTTCTTTTTAATTAGTATTTTGTATATGTATCCTGTGATACTAATATAGGGTTCTATTTATATGTTTCCATTGAAGCACTATATATATCGATACACAACCACAAAAGGTACAATGAAACTGTGCATATCCATCAAAATCTTGTACATGCAACAAGTATATGCAAATGTTAAGGAAAGCTTGTTAAGTCCTTTACATTAAATTCAATCTGACTCTTCACCAAGGCGAGGATTTAAATCACTATCATCATGGTATCGTTCGTTGGGACTTATGACCTAGCATACAATAAAGAGAAAATTCTTTATTTGACACTGAAAAAACTTGTAGTTCCTAATTTAGCTTTCAAAGTTGAAATCTTCCTTATCTGACCTCAGTCGAAATTTTCATTCCCAGAATGATACTGTCGTCACTTTGGCCATGCCACGGTGTTAACTAAGACGCAAAAAGACAATTTTGCCCCTCCTTCAATTTTTATTCTGGACGCTTTCCCTCCCGAGCAGGAAATTTTGTTGGCTAACATGGAATTGTTTTAGCGCCATTTTTTAAAAAAATTAACATGGTTGCTGTTCCTAAAGTATAAAATTGACTTGGTGTTTTTCTTTTAACTATTTTTTAGCATTTTTTGGGCTATTTGTGCACCATTTTGTTAGATAATTGTTCCACCAATTATTTAGACAGAGTGCACAGATAAATTTTTTGACCAATTATAAAGGGGATAAATTTTTGCAGCAATTATTTGCACCATGATAATAAGGCAAACAAACTTGAAACAACACCCACAATAATATGTGATCAACATCCAGGTAGCATACACAGTAACATTCAGGTTCACAAACCATCCAGATTCACATCCAAACATCAACATAAATATGCGGTTAACACACACATAGAGACCAACATCCATGTTCTCTTCACATAAATATTGAGACATACATGTTCACATCCAAACCAAAAGATATGGCACTTCAGCTTCTCAGATTCACAAACTGAGTCTTCTTTTACTCCTTATGCTCATTGCAGGACTTGCAGGCTAAACCATTTTGCTCCTTGTGCCCATTGCAGGGCTATCAAGTAGCAACTTCTTTTTTGAAGTTTTTTATTAGAAATTATCTTCTTCCTTTTGCCCTTTCCCTTCTTAGCACCTTCAATTTCTCCAATCGAAAGTCCCTCGGGCTGATTCGAGCCCCTTCATGACCTATACATGTTCATGTACATCAACATTTATTTGAAGAACATATGGAAAACTGCTATGCAAAAACTACCCTTTCCTTCCCTCTATCAAAACACCCAACCATAGTTAGAGCATTGACAGGTTCATTCTGCAAGTAAAGTGTCTCCTCATCAACACCGACATGTTTATCGGTTGGATTTGGATTTCTAGGATAATCATCGTCCAATTGGTGTTTGTTGTTTCAGGTTCACATTCCCCACCAAAATCTCATTCAGTGATAGGCTCAAATGTTTCAGATGGATCATAATAAATAATGAACATTTCTACAACCTTCTCCTTATTATGCATATCAAACATGTACATCAAATCTTCATCTAAATTTACTTTCGGAAAAGTTTTCAGAACATTATCATAGTACTAAACATGAGCAACTTCCAAATAACCTGGCGGATACTTGTCTACAACCGATTCAACAAAATCCATATAATTTGACAAGTCCGAATTGATAACCATATAAAATCTAAAACATTTGACATCCTTTCTAGATTTTTTGCGATTGCCAAACAATTTGATTTTCAGCAAATAATTGGTATTTGTATCTGCCTTGTGATTTCCAAACAATAACAGCATGCATGAGATCTCCTAAACTGCTATTTGGAACACAACAAGACCACAAGAACGAAGACAACGAAATCCAGAACTGGCTGATGCTGGCTGGTAAGTACAAATGAACAGAGCCAACATTGTAGTCTTCGAAAATAACGTCACAAAACTCATCACTAAGACTGATGTTAGCACATATTCCTCTCTATGGTGTTTCTGTTTCCTTACCTTTGTTACCATCAATAAAACCAGGTTTGGTGATTTTAAGAATCAAAACGTCTCCACCAGTCTCTTTCTTATTCTTTTTCCCTACATTTCTCCTATATTTCAGGTGACAGGATTTTAATGACTTTCGACAGCACTTTTGTACCACCAACTTGTACAAGCCAATTGTTATTTATGTGATATGTTATTTGTCTTTGTATATAATAACATATCAATTTTTTGTCTCTGTCTGACTATTAAAAATTATTAATTGTTTTTGTGCCAATATAAATTAGATTTTGTCGAGTTTGTAGTTTTATTTAATAGGTTTTTATTCTTGTACTGAAAATTACGGCAAACGAAAGCTGTAATTTTTATAAAAAATATATACAATAGCCGTAGTTGAAAGGAAACTTTAGCAAAGTCCCACATTTAAATGCGCAACAAAAGCTGATCTGCGTACATGTTGAGAGAAGCCCATACGATATATGGGTTGTCTCCCATTGAAGAGGTCCAATATAAGCTGTAACTTGATATTGTTATATATATTGCTAAAACAAAGGAGCAGAGGATCCCATTCTTCTCCCTAATCATTTCTACCCAAGATCTGCTGGATGTTGGGAGAATCGCTTCTCCAACAGTACACCTACTAAAAAAAAAACTTGCAATTTGTAATGGAGAGAGTATTGAATAGAATAGATTATCCAATGCGCAAGTTGTTATAACCTTGTGAAACATTTATATATCAATTAATTAACTCGGATATAGATGATCTATCGACGTATATCACCGCCTCGAACCAAAAGTATATATGTTGTTGCAAATTAAAAGCCGCCCTAACGAACCAGATGGACAACTGGACATGTTGTACTATATTAAAGCAAAAGCACTTGCGGCCTCCCTCCCATGCCTTTCGACCAGAGGCGCAGTATAGACTTATAGTCTACCAGAGAATTCTGCTGCAAACCGGCTGGTCGGCCAGGAGGCCCCAATGAACACACTCTCGGTCCGGGGGATCCAGTTAGCTTGTGTGCATTCGTGCGTGCATGTCGCCAGCGAGCTTAATACTTTGTTTGAGCGATACTTTACATAAGCAACACATATATAACAATATATAAATACTAAGGACCTTGCTAACGCGTGCGAGCGCAGGATTTGGCCTCCTGGCGCGCACGCTTCTAGCACAGAGCAGATCGAGTAAAAAAACAACCACCAGGCACTCCCTCGCCCCCGCCGCCGGCCGCCGCCCCACCACGGGCGGCAGGGTTCGCTGGAGCTCCGGCGAACCCTCCCCCGCCACCTTCTTCATCTCCGGCACAGCGGCGATCTCGGATTCCGGCGAGCCACCCCCGCCCCGACCTTTCCGTCCATCTCCCCCACCGCCAGGACCCTAAAGACCTGCCCGCCCTCCTCCCCACCGCCTGGCCGGCCTTCCTCCCCCCCGGCCGGCCCCTTCTAGACCCCACCGGAGTTGGGGAAGAAGGGTCACCGGAACCCTAGATCTAGGGAGGGGGGAGAGAGAGAGAGGGAGAGAGAGAGGGGGGGCCTACCTGGGGCCACCGGAACCCTAGACCGGCCGTCGTCCATGGCTGCCGCCTCGGGGAGAGGAGGGGAGGGGAGGGACAGGGAGAGGGAGGGGGCGAGGGGAGGTGGGGCGCAGGCGCGGGAAGGTCGCCGGTCGCCATCGCGTCGCCGTTGCTGGTCCTGGAGAGAGAGCGAGAGAGAGAGAGTGCGCGCGCCGGGGAGAGAGAGCGCCGTGCCGGGGAGAGAGTGCCGGGGAGAAGGGGTAAGGCGTGGGAGAGAGAGAGCATGGGGTTGAGGAAGGTGTGGGAGAGAAAGTGCGGATGTGCGGGAGGTGGAGCCAGCAGCGCGCGTTCTAGCACGCTAACGCGTGCGCACGCAAAGAGTAGCATTTAGGAAGTACTAATATATACACCGGCGAAAGGATCCGAGGCAGCTGCTGTCAATGTCATGCGGCCTACGTACGCCTCCCGTTCCGAGCAGACACATAGACTAGAAAATTGCACAGATGATCAAAACTAAACTAAGGCCCTATTTAGATTCACCATCAAATACTAAAAGTGTCGTCATATTAATATTTAAACATATGCATAGAGCATTAAATATTAATGAAAACTGAAAATAATTTGACAGTTTCGCAAAATGTCGTGATACGAATCTTTTAAGCCTATTTAAATCATGACTGGACATTTATTACAAAAGTTAGCACATTGTTATAGTGAAAAAATTATAAAATAGCAATCTAAATACCCCCTCACTAAGGACCATCAACTTGGCGATTTGAGTGTCTTTCCTTTTTAAACTTGCTCTCACATACGACCGCCAACTTGGCGATTTGAGTGTAATGTCCTTTTTAAAATCTCGTTCTCTCGTACTCCTTCCTTCCGTCCCTTATTAGCTGTTGTCGTGGAAATCGTGTTGGTAAAAAAAGTTTAACTAAATTTATAAAAAAATATTAGTAACTTTTATATCTCTAATAAATTTATTATAAAAAATATATTTGTAGATTTATATAATGATACTGGTATATTGTCTGCGATATATTTTATCAAAGTTGAATATATTTCAATTTTTTAAGCGAGAACAATAATTATTTAGCAATGGATTATTCATTCACGCTTCTCTCTTATCCTCATTAGAGCCTCTCGTAAGAGCCAAGCTCTGAGTCGATCGGGTAACTCCGTTGATAGCGCTTGTTAGACCTACCCCACGTATAAGTGGATCTCAAGATGACCTCTTCCGGACTGCTTCCCACCGTCTTCACTATGAAGCTTTTAACCAAACCATCACAAGAGTCATTCCCTCTAGTACATGGTGGCAGCCACATAAACCCAGTTGGTGTGGTCTCACAAGACTACAAACCCCTCCGGCATACAAACACGGTGCATGCAAGCACCTAATAGCAAGATGTATGCAAACTTGCTAACACAAGGCCCGATCCTAAAGTAAGGCATTTAGTGGTAATCTAACTAGCCTAAACACTTTGCAAAGCGGCTACACTAACCATAAAGTGTATCGCTAAGCACTATGCAAGTGGATAATTTCAAAAATGTGTAGCAACACTTGGTATAGTTTCCCAACTCTCCACACATGTATAAGCTGGTTTGGGGGTATATCTATAGCCCTGGTCCACCCTTCAATATGGTCGTTGGGCCCTTGCTGCTCCCAAGCAGACTTTGGCAGTCCCATTGTGAGCCACGACGTCCTGGTTGTGGGATATATAAGGTGTGTTTGGTTTTTGTTCTACTTCTAACCTAGCTAGCAATTTAAGCCTGAACAGCATAGATCTGTCTTCGTCGAGCCAATTCCTAGTTGTTTCGTAGCCTGTGCTACTTGAGCCTGGTTACGAAACGGTGTGTTTGGTCGCCTGTTTTAATTTGCATAGAATCGCCTCTTCCTTTGAAGAGGTAAGTGTGCCCCCATTGAGGACTTTAATCGAACAGGTGGTGGGCATGGCAACACCTCGACACCTCAACTAGCAGCAGCACCTCGACCACCACGGCACGCACCCCTACCGCACGCCACTGCTACACGGCCCTGCCACCTACTTGTGCCATTGAATCCCATGTCACCATTCTCACGCGGGGGGGGGGCGGGGGATGTGCTAACCGGTGATCTCGTAGCGGTGGAGGCAGGAGAGAGGATCTAGGGAGGCCGGAGCAGGGAACGATGACAGGGATGGAGGGAGGGAAGTAGGTAACACCGTCGAAGGGAAGGGCCGTGCCGCTCGTCTGTTGTGCCATCGAACAAGACTACGTGCACCGCCATGCCATCAAGCCAAGATGGGGAGAGGGCCCGTGCACCGCAGGATCCCGGGCCAGGGCCACACTCGCGTCCATGGAGCTAGGGACGGGCCACAAGACTGTCTGCCGGTGCTGGGGACGGGGCTACGTTTTAGCCTGCCGATGCTTTGGGACGGGCATGCGGAAGGAGCTCGCGCACTGCTAGACATGCAGAAGAAACTCACCGCAGCAGCGGCGAGCCTGCGCAAATGGCTGGCGACGACGATGAGCCTGTGCAGATGGTCGGCGACGACGGCGAGCAGCTGCGTGGATGGCCAGAGCGGCGACGGGTGCATGAACAAACCCATAGCGAACGGTTGACTGTCTCCTCCAACAATCACCAGCTCCTTTGGGGTTCCACCTGTTCGTTGTTGTCGCCGGGTAGCCCAACCGATTTACCTACCGGAACAACCGTGGGGTGCACCAACAGTCACCCTGGCGCCACCAACAATCGTCTTCAGTCGGACCGCATCTGTCATTAATTTGCCCGGTCCTAGCGGAATCACCATAAGGGTGTCCTCGAGTCAGGCAAAATCGCCAGCTGACATGGATACTTAATACAGTAAAGAAATAGACCTGTTGAGACGCATGGTTTATACAGAAGAGAGATGCAGAGAGAGGTGGCATCAGAAGTTGTGCGAGTCTATGTATTCACTCGTCTAGCGGTTGTGTTTTTTTTTTTTTTTTTTTTTTTTGCATTCTCTTTCGTCCGCCAGGTAGAGGCCATAGTGGGTGGCCCCCCCCCTTGCAATCGAGAATTTTCTGAAGACCATGCATGTTGTTCAGTCCAAGCAAGCTAGCCCTTGAGAAAAACATCAATGAAAACAAAGTTACCATCATCAGCTCAGCATTTGTGTTTAGTTCATCTGGTCGTTTCAAATGAGTATCACTATTGTTTTCGCTGTTTGCATGTAACTGTATTATAATAGTTCACTTATTACTCTATTAATCAACTAATAATGATTAAGCACAATACTAAAATTGCCCTCCTCCTTGAATTCTAACTTGACTCCGCCACTGCTTCCACGTCATAAAATATATATATATATATATATATATATATATATATATATATATATATATATATATATATATATATATATATATATATTTGCTAGCTATTCGCCGGCTCGTTGGAGACGTCGATGATGAATAGTGCTCGCGTATGATCCGATGCCCCGTTATCGATATGCATTGACATAATCCGCGATGCTGGTGGCCCCACCATGAGGATGGATGGTCCTTGCTTCGCGCCATCTTTTTCGTCTCTAGCTCCGGGCTTCTTTCCTTCATGTATTAAATTTGTGCCTTTATTTGTGTGTCTTCAACAGAACTCCTAGGCTCTCCTTATTGAGGTGTTGTTTATCTCCACATTGGTTCAAGTCCTCTACGTACGCTTCCAGTTATACAAGGGTTCATTTTTACCTTACAATTCTTTTGAATTTGGAAGATAGAACATGCACCTAGTACAACCGAAACGAGATTCGATGCATGTTCCATTTTTAATGCATCTCGACTTCTTGAGACAACCAGTATGTACTTGTTCCATTATAGATCGTTATATTTTTCATCTAGTGTCTACTCCCTCCGTCCCAAAATAGATGTCATGCTCACTTTTCGAGAAGTCAAAAACTTTTTATGTTTGACCAAGTATATATATAAAAATATTAATATTTATAATATATAATTAGTATCATTAGATAGATCTTTAAATATACTTTCATAATATATTTATTCGGAGATATAAATGTTGCATATATTTTCTAGAAACTCGGTCGAAGTTGAAAAAATTTGATCAGCACGTTTTCCGTAGCGACATATATTTTGGGGCGGAGAGAGTATGTGACTTTTACATAAACAAAGCCTGGCATAGATTAAAAATGCATGTGAGAAAGAAGAATATGCACTACTATGAGCATCCTTGACTTCTCATTTTGTTTACTTCACATGGTACCTTTGATTTGGGTGGTATTCCCGCTGTGTTTCAACGATGTTTCAGATGTTCTCATTCGTCATATGGGAACAAAGTTTCCGAAACATGTAACGAAATGTTCCACATTCTAGTAGGCTGCTAAGTACCTGCCTCTAGAAATCGATTAACAAAGGCAGGGGTATCAAGTAACTCACATATTCCCATCTGACTACGGCAGCAAACCATTCGCAACCCAACTAGCAGAGCTATGTTGGTTGAAACAGAACTGTTACATCCCAACAAACTCAGCTGGTAGTTCGATTTGTACATGAATTTACAGCTAGCTCGATCTAGCATTAGCATCTCAACGCTCACTACTCAGAGTCCCAATCCAATCCGCAAACTCTTTACACAAGAAAGTTGTGCGCAGAAAGGTACTCATACGGAACGAATTTTCTGAATCGATGCACTCAAAACCTGATCAAGAAGTGCGCTGCCGCTTGCCTCCGCATCAGGTTTTAATTTTTAAATAACTAACTCCCAGTCCACAAACAGCTAGCCTAAAGAAATTAGATCCGACGAACAACTTGAAAGAACTTGAAAGTGATCTCAAGTTAAAAACCCATTGATGCTGCCTATCCATATATGAATGGATCGGCGACTGGTTTTTCACACGGGAGAATCATCTGTACCAGCCTCCGTACCATTCGGCGTATCCGTCTGATGCTGATGCGGTGGTTGGTTGGCAGTCTGCGCTGGCGGCGGCGCGGCGTCTGCGTCGGCCCAGTCGGCGAGGACGGTGGCGCGGCAGAGCGGGCAGGTGGTGTGGAAGCGGAACCAGGTGTCGACGCAGCGCGCGTGGAAGCGGTGGCCGCACCGCGGCAGCAGGCGGCCCTCGTCGCCGTCCGCGAACTCCGCGATGCAGATCGCGCACTCGGCGGCCGCCGGCCCGCCGCCGGCACCGGAGGAGGAGGAGTGCACGAAGACGGGCAGCGCGGTGATGGCGAGCTTCACCTCGCGGCGGTCCCGGGCCTTGGGCGACGCCGGCGGCGACGAGGCCACCGAAGACGCCGCGTCCTCGTCCTGATCGCCCTCGCCGCCGCGCGAGCGCGACGAGAAGAAGCGCCAGAAGTAGACGTAGACGAGGAGGACGAGGAAGACGTTGAGCGCGACGAGGCACGCCGTGAGCAGCCGCCCGCGTGGCTCCCAGTGGATGCCAGCGCCGCCGGCGGCGCGAGGGCTGGGGCTCATGGCCTGATCCATATTGCCGCCGTTGGATCCAGTGCTCGATCGTCGGCCCAGATCAGACGGCTCCAATGAGGCGTGTGGGGTCGTTTATATGAGGGGAGGAAGAAGGAGGTGGCGGCTCTCTAGTTCCCTTGCGGCGTAGGCAAGGGCTTGATTGACCTCCGATACCTACGGCGGCGCGGCCGGCGGGTTGCTGATGGCCGCCGGAGCCGGACGAAAAATCACCAAGAGGATCAGATCATAATGGAATGGAAGCTAGCTGCATATATCATGCGTGCATCTACTCCAGCTAGGGAGCATCTAAACGGACAAAGTGGATGGTGGGCACTTGTTTTTTCCTTTTCTTTTTTTCCCCTGGCGAGCAAGTGGTGCATGCGATTTCTGGTGCTGGGGACTTGGGGCGCCGCCAGATGCAATCCGGTGCGGCCGAAACCGAACAAATCTGTTGGCGACCCGAAACTGATCTCGAGCCGCGCGCGTGTAGAGATGGGTGCAGACGTGTAGGTTTGAGTACCGCCCACAATGTTGTGGTTGCAGAACCGCTAAATCAGGATCCACCAACACATACTAATGATTAATACCATGCACTAAAACCCTCATCAAACCGTAAGCTGCACCGCATAAAAAGGCCAAACAAGCTACACCTAGCACTAACTTTGGTCTTGGAATTTTCTCTAATTTAATTGCAGAATAAAAATTATAGAAACCCACCAATTAGTAAATCCAACATCCATATATCTATCGTAAAACAATTGTTTTTATTGTCCAACTATGAATGAATTGACTCTGCAGAGAAATCAATTTATCTAATGTAACCTTGCTCTCTCGACGATTTTTCAAGCATCACCCATTGTTTTCATTTCAAGATTTCTCATGACACCATCCTCTTGGACAGCCTAGTTTATGCAATAGGACTTTCAATGCCATTCCGTCGTCTCTATATAAGTTATTACAATTTTAATCCCTCCTATGAAAACACTATCACACATTTGTCTTTGCATTGTCTTTGACCCGTAACTTATTAAATATATTCTTTGAATTATAATCCTTCCATTATAAATAATATTTTTAAGAAGTAGAATGCAATCTATACATATAACTTACTGCAATAGCAGCAACAACACAACAGTATAATAATAATTTACTAGTAGTAGCAGTAGTGATTCTAGTTATTGCTGTTTCTAATTTTTAAGGTTTAATTTGTCCAAATATTGGTCTAAACAGTAAGTCTTTAATTACAGCCATAGCGGGTATTATTTATCCATGTAAGCATAGCAATTAAAGTATTAAATATGTCCATTTACTCAAATGCAATATACATATATTAGGCAGAATATAACCCATACAAATTGCCATGTGAAAGTATTCAAGCTTAAGAGCATCATTAATTAGTTTCTAGCCACAAGTTGTGCACTATTTTTTTTAACACACTTATCCAAGTTAAGTGCTCAAATTTTTTTTTGCTATACTAAGGGGCTATTTAGATTCGGGGTGTAAAAATTTTGTGTCACATGGAATGTTGTATGGGATGTCGGAAGAGTTTTTTTTGCTAGTAATAAAAAAACTCATTACATAGCTCGCTTGTAAATCATGAGATAAATTTTTTAAGCCTAATTAATATGTCATAAATTAATGTTTATTGTAGCACAATATTGTCAGACTAATTAAGCTAAAAAATGTGTCTCGCAATTTACACGTAATGTGTGTATTTCGTTATTTTTTTCTTCTATATTTAATACTTCATCTATATGTTCAAACGTTCGATGCGATAGCTGTAAAAATTTGGATTTTTTGATTGAAGCCATTACAATTCTTCAAGTTTTGAGAACTGCCATTATAATTCGCTTATTCTGATATTTGCCATTATAATTCTTCTTTTATCTGGATCTTGCCATTTTCTATGTATTTCACGTGATTGGGCCCACTGTCAGACCGTATAGTTGTAGGCATCTACGTATTTTACGTATTTCACGCGACGGCGGCAGCAGCTCGCCCGCGAGCCCCGTGGCCGCGACGGCGGCGGCGGCGTCAGCTCGCCTGCGTGGCCTCGGCGGCGGTTGCTGCTAGCACGCGAGCCCGCGTGGCCGCGACGGCGGCAGCAGCTCGCCCGCGCGCCCGCGTGGCCTCGGCGGCGGCTGCTGCTAGCACGCGTGCCAGCGGCGGCGGCGGCGGCAGCTCGCCGTAAGCCTGCGTGGCTGGGGTGGCCCCGGTGTTGCTCGCCTGTGCGGTTAACAAGGCTGCGACATCAGTGCCTCCCTAGCTCGGCCCTTGTGGCAATGTCAGATGAGAGTGGAGGAAGAACAGCGAGAGGTTGAAGAAGAAGCTGACATGTGGGGCCCATCCGTCAGCGATTGAAGGAAGGGAGAGTTAGCAGCTGTGTTTGGTCTATCTCTGTATGCATACGCATATACAGTCTGACGGTGGGTCCAAACACCCAAAATACGTAGAAAATGGCAAGGGTGAGTGAGAAGAAGAATTGTAATGGCAAATCTCAGAATAGACAAATTGTAATGGTAGTTTTCAAACTTCAAGAATTGCAATGGCTTCAATCAAAAAAAACCCAAAAAATTTATGGTGGAAACTAAATTGGGCCTAAGTTTAAGAGAATCTTGATATACTTTTTTTTGGCCATTGACACATGGTACCTAATTTATTGAGGACCTGTTCGTTTTGCATTCAACCCAATGGGTTTGGAATGGATTGGAAGGAATTAAATCCCCTACAAGTCAAAATTCTCATAAATCGCCTCTAGTGCCTCAATCCTCATGGTTTGGGGATGAAACGAACAAGGCTTGAAAGGGAATCTAGCTACTCTTTATGGCGGCAAGAAATAGTTGCCAAGGTCAATCAAACTTGTCTTACCTTAGATGTGATAGCATGTTATGGCTAGCAAACAAACAACCTCTAAATTTTATTTTACAGACAACTTGAGGAAAAAAGTTAAACAAGGAAAAACGTAACCATGCTATAGGTGGCAACGTACGCTTCAAACGGGCAACTTGTAGTATTATAACACAGATTAACACCGTCGTAAGTCAATTCATACCCTTCATGCCTTCTTCGAGCCGAAGTAAACAAAGCACAGATTAGTTATTATATACTCTTCTTATGTGTCTTGCTCGGTATATTAGAGAACCACTTGACAGCCATCTGGCATTCTGGCATATACAATCTCCTGTTCGACTTTGTACGTCGCTGATTTGGCATCCGAGTCACTGCCGACTTGTCTATACATAACTGGTCGTCGAAAGCTGTATCCAATGGGGATCGAGAAACAGACAATGTCAGCATTTGTTTACACGGTTTTTTATTCACAAAAACTTGTATAAAATAATCTCACAGATGACTCTGCATGTGATGATGACTTTGCTAATGACGGGTTAGTGTAAAGAATTCCTCGAAAACAGCAGATCTTTCTCGAAGTCATATATATCAATATATATGTAGTATTTATAGATTTGTTAGGTGGATTGACAATTCCATTTGGACCGGTTTAAAATAAAGGCGGCGAGTTAGCCAGTTAGGTAGTACGAATCCGTTGAACACCGCATGAAATAAAATACGGAGGATTTAAATTTTTTATGTTACCGATCTCATAGTAAACGCACAATTTGTTGGAGAGTAGGACGCGCTAGCTGTTTTCTTTTGCCATTGCATTTTTTAGAGATTTTCACGTCGAGGCTCAGAAAGAGAGAGAAAAGGGCAATTGCATTGGGGAGAAAAATATATAGAAAATAAAGGCTTATTTGCATATTTGCATGCGAGGCCAGTATTAATGCCTTGTTTGGCAGGGTTTCTCGGTCGGCTTTAGGAGACATTTTCTGTCAAGCAGAGTAAAATCAAACGGCTTCATCCAACAAGGAACCCTTTAAATCATGCTCTTACAAAGAATATATGAAAAATGGAGCAAAATAGTGGCTTCATCCGGTTTCACTTAGCTTTGGTAGGGTCTACATGTGATTATATGAGAGCATATTTTAATGAGCTTTGTATATAAAACCATTATACCAAACAATCTAAAACAGCTCTACCTCCACCAATGGAGCTATTTATGGAGTCGAAGCTAAAGATAACAGCTTCACTAGTGAGGTGAAGCCATGCCAAACGAAGCATAATTGTATAATCCCTCTATCCCTAAATAACTGTCGTTCTCGTTTTTTAGAATTTAAATTATTTTAACTTTAATCAAATGTATATATATATATAATAAAATATTAATATTTATAATATATAATTAGTATCACTAGAGTACATATTGTTTGGCAAGTACAAAAGTCAATGTGTATGGTACCGCAAAAAGTCAATGTGTGCAGAGCACGCATCGTCTTTTATTTCTCTCGCATCTTTTAGTCAATATACATAGCGGCCGTTTAGTTTCTAAACTTTCAAAAAAAAACTTTGCAAGATTCTTCATCATATCAAATCTTTGAACGCATATATGAAATATTAAATGTAGATAAAAAATAACTAATTTTATAGTTTATCAGTACATGTCTAGATGAATCTTTTGAGTCTAATTAATTCATGGTTGGATAAAAGTTGTCAAATACAAACAAAAGTGTTACTGCCAGAAAGTGGGAAATAGTCCTTCCCTTTCACTTTAGGCTGTGTTTAGATGTTGTATACTTGAAATTTGGGTACTAAAGTATATGTGTTAACTTTTGCAATAACTGTCAAATCATAGCCTCATTAGACTCAAAAGATTCGTCTCATAATTTACATGCAAACTGTGTAATTAATTTTTTTTTTAACAATTGATTCTTTATGCATGCGTCCAAACATTAGTGATGAGAAAGTTGGATTTTTGAAAGAGAACTTAACAGGAGAAGTACATCACCGTTCTTATTTTTTCTTGATCATGACTTCATGTGTATTCCATTAAGCAACACCGTTCTTATATCAGATGAAACTGGAAGAGAGTCCTCTGAAGTATAATACACTTGGGGTTAAAAAAAAGTGAATTTCTAGCTATGCACTTGGACATGCTACAAACATATTTATTTTGAAACACAGGGTAGATATGGATTTTCCACATGCTGGTATGGTCACACGTCACCTTGGGCGTTCGGTAAATACCGAACCGATCGGTTCGTTTCTTCAGTGCCTATGCAAATTCGGTTCCTTAAAACATAAAAAATATCGGTACTGAGAAATTTCGGTATCGGTAAATTCGGTTCGGTTTTTGTATTTACCGAACAGTATCGAACTGATCATAGATAAGATGTAATAGCATATTCAGAAACTAATTTTGACTTGATTTCATTGATAATAATAGTGTAAAATACATACACATATAAAAGTCCATAAGACTATAAGTGTTAGTGTCAAAAATAATAATATAATAGTCTACAATAGTACAATCAATAACATAATAACACTCAACTTATCACATTCATGGTTCTGGAATTCGGCCCGAATCAACCGAAACCCACCGAAATTCGTCCAATTCGGCCTAGCCCGAAATAAAACTAAACCGGACAAATTATTTTGGCCCGTTTCAAATTTCCAGCCCAACCTAGGTCCAGCGAGCCCAATCTAGTTGTCCGATGAATACAACACAGAAAAAAACCAACTCACGGTCACGAGCCGCTCCACGCCGCCGCAGCCAGCGTCATGTCCACTCCTCGCCGCCGCCGCCAGCGTCATGTCCGCTCCTCGCTGCCGCCGCCAGCGTCATGTCCGCTCCTCGCCGCCGCCGCCGCCGCCGCCATCTCCTGCAGCCACAGCGAGTCGGCGATGTTCCTTGACGTACGCCACCGCCGTGCCATGGCTGCTCCTCGCCGCCGTCACCAACTCTGTTGTTGTCGCTGGTGGCTGCCCTCCGCGCTGCTGCTGCCACCGGATGCACTCTCTCCATGCCCACCTCAATATTTGACGGTTTGGAGAAATTTTGTTCAAATTTGAACAAAATTCATTCAAATTTCCACTGAGTACCGGTCCGAAATTTCCGAAATTCGTCTAATTCGGTGGTCTCCGAATTTTTTTTAAAAAAGAATCCTAGAACCTTGATCACATTTTATGTAAGTTCGGTAAATTCGGTTTGGTTTCGACATTTACCCCGATAATTCGGTTCTTAGAAACTCAGAACCGAACAGATTACCTATTTCAGTTTTGATATTTTCGATTCGGTTCTTGGTATTTTGTGCCTAGGGTGAGTCACACGGGCTGTAGGGTGGTGAGGGGCGGGGAGGCCGACCGTGCGCTGGGCATCACATCTACTCCGTATGCCGGTATGGGCAAGATGCGACTCCCGCCACCGCATGTTGTCATTGAGGGCCGGAACAGGAGGGCGACTGCATGTTAGTGTGGAAGTCGCCGCACGCACGTTTCCGTCAAGGGCTGGAGTGCCGCTTTGAGTTGACCAAACTGAACCTAGCCAGCTGTAGCCCGGCCCGCTGGGTTTTGGCTTGCCATGAGCCTTGGTAGATAAGGCCTGACGCACAGATCCCGCCCCATGAAAATTTTTCTCATCCTAAGCCCGGCCCAAAATATTTATTTTATCTATTTTGAAATATAAAATGCGAGGACATCCTGCCCAGGTTTAGGCTCCGGTCCGCCTCGAAAAATCAGGGCTCACTCGATCATGAGCAGGATTTTTTTCAACCTGGAATATCGGGCTTCTTTCAGCCAAGCCCGTAAAATGCTTAGGTCTATTGTCGCATGCGGAGTCACACTGTCGTCGTGGCTGTGGGGGAGGGAGAGGGGGGCACACCCGCCTATCTAGGAGGGAGGCGCTACTGGGCCCTTTTTCTTTGAGTGGTTTCATTGTGAACTTGTGTAAAAAAATAAAGGCAATATGAGAGCATCTCCAATAGTATCTCCAAAATTCAGTCCGTAAATCATCATTTGTAGAGCTATTGTATAAAAATCGCTTTCTATATCTTATCACTCCCGAACAGATTTTCTATATCTTATGCATACTCTAGAGAGTCGTTCTCGCTATATTTTTTTTTGCTAGCGAGAAATGTGGTGTAGAGGATAACTATATTTAGATAAATAATTAAAAATATATAATGGATAGTGTTTTTCTACCAAAATATCTATTTCTAAAAATTAGAAAAAAAGGAAATCTTTTGGTGTTGCTCTAATTATTAATTAGTCATTATCAAGTAGGGCCAATTAGGCCCACGCGGGGACGTGGAAGGGCACCTGATCATTTCTTCCACTAGGTTCAGGTTAGGCCCAACGTTAGACAGGAGTCCAGCCCAATAACATATCTTAGGCTTTTCGCTAGTGGAAGCCCAAGTACTGCTGGTTAACTGGTAGCACTGTTAAAGTGCTGATTAGCACAACTGGCCCAGTCGAATCGAATCGATTTTGCCCCATGTTTACCGCTTTGATTTGATCCAAAGAATCTTATCAAAGTTAAGGTGAGGCGGTTTGTTTGTTTGTTTGATTGACTACTGAATCCATGAAACTCACAAATTTGTTTCGTGCGGAGCAAGTACCGGCTGTTTGGTTGGCAAAAAAAACTAATTTTAGTCGATTCTAATTTATTGTTGACAAAAAAAAAAAATGTTGTTTTATGGTTGTAAAGTAGCGCTGATTTTGGCTAAGGCTGCATTTGGTTCCCAAAATCTTTGAGAAGTTTGAGTGTTCTGATACTGTAACACTTTAGTTTGTATTTGACAATTTTTGTCTCATCATAGTCTAAGTAGACTCAAAAGATTCATCTCGACATGTACAGGCACACCGTGCAATTAGTTTTTTTTACTACATTAATGCTCCATGCATGTGCCGCAAAATTGATGTGACCGGGAATCTTGAAAAAAAAATTTAGAAAGTTGGGGAACTAAACAGCCCCTAACCTCAAACGAGCATGCACTCCATCATGATGTCCGAAACCCGGAATGTCGGGGCCTTTGGCTCTGTTCGCTGAAACCTGAAATGTGAAAGCTGAAAGCTGATTTGTTATGAGAGGAAAATACTGTTTCATCAGAGTTAAAAAGAAGTTAAAATAAGTTGCTTATAAGTTCAAGCGAACAGAGCCTTTGTTGTCAAAAAATGAAGGATCTGTTCGGCTGACTAGTTTATATGGCTAATTTTCTTATGTAATTGGCTGACAGCTGAAACTAGACCGACCGAACAGAGCCTTGCAGTGCGCTGTGTGCATTGTCGACTTGCCGGTTGGTTGGTCACAAAGAGTGACGGACAGACGACCTGCCTTTTACAGTCTTTCCAGCAAGCAACGAAGAAAGGGTAAAAAGGCTTGAAAAAGGAGGCCGGAAGAGAGAGGAGCGCCGCTGCCATGAAGGCTGTCACGGGGACCGCGCGTGGGCGGGAGTGGGAGCGGGAGAGCAGTTGCTGCTGCAACGGTCATTTTGCTGGTCGCTGGCCGGTGCCTTTGCTTGCTGCATCAATGGCTTTGCCGCCGCCGCCCCCACCTGCTCAGAGCAATTATAGTAATGGGCTGTAAACCGACTAAATGCTGACGTGGAGGAGAAAAGAGAGGAGAGAGAGGAGAAGTGGGCTGTAAGCTTACAGCCGGCTTAGACACAGAAAACCAAAAAATTTTGTGAGAGAGACAAATGGACCATGTAGTAGCTATAAAAGACTGACTAATATACGCATGGGCTGAGAGAAGGCTGCAAAGAACCTTACAGCCAGCAAACCGGCTGCATTATCAGGCTTACTCTCAGCACTCAATCACTCTTCGAGCTTGCTTGCCCATCTCCCCAGACATCCTCGGCGCTTCGTTCCTAGACATGCACGATAAAAACTCGGATCGATAAAAATCGATAATTGTGAGCTCTTCCAAGAAACGTACTTACAACGAGATCGCAGCTTCTACGGCCTTCTTTTCCAAATCCCCAGAGACAGACAGGGCTCGCGTGGGGTTTCCACGCCCCCCAGGCTCCATTTCTTTCCCTTCGCCCCACACAGAGGATACTGGTAACTGAGATCGCACTGTCGAGAATCGCGATGGGGAAGAAGCGAGCGGCGGCCGTGCGTGCTCCTGCTGTCCCGTTCCTCGCGCCCGCCGCCGAGCCGGAGCCCGACCACTTCAGCGATTATGGCTTCGACTTCGACCCGCAGCTCCTCCACATCTTCTCCCAGGTCCGTCCATCTCTATACATCCACATCTTGTTGCTGGTGCTGGTTCTTGCATTGCATTGCATCTCGTTGACGTGCCTGCACTGCAGCCTGAGGTGAAGCGGCTGTGGGGTAGGCGCCAGCGCCACCACCTGCAGCACCAGCCTCCGCAGCTGAAGCCGCCACTGGAGTCCGCGCGGTTCAAGCTCCAGAAGCCCATCTCCAAGAAGCACCACCACGGCCGCCCACAGAAGCAGCACCGCCGGTGGTGGAGCTCCGCCGCCTCGGCCGCGCTCCATCTCTTCAAGAAGCGCCCCCCCTCCTCCTCCTCCTCCACCTCCACCAGACCCGCCGCCGCAGCTCCGACTCCGACTCCCCCGTACTGGTCCGCCGCGTCGGCCACCGTGCCTCTGTACCTCGCCGACTACGACGCTGGCAGCGGTGAAGACGAAGACGGTGGCGCGGCGGCGTGCTCGTGCTGGGCGCCGGCCGTGCGGCCCGGCAGCCTGGCCGCCGCCGAGCTCGGCGCCGCGGCAGTGGCGGTTCCCTACGTCAGCCTCAGGTCCACTAGCCTCGGCGGCGGTGGCACTGGAGCTCGAGGCGGTCCGCTGATGCCCATCTACCTCGTGACCTGAAGCTAGCTAGCTACACCCGCCTGCCGCTCCGGCCGACGCGGATCCTTCGTCCTCCCCTTCCTCCCGGGTTTCTTCTTCAGAAGCTTGGACCAGATGTCATCAGAAAATTCAAAGAGCGCGTGGACTGGTCGGTCAAACGGTCAAATATCAACTGCTTCTAGAATCGTTCCTCGTTTTCTTCTCCCGTCTGTAGGTGTATTTTGCTTGCAGTTGCAGTTGTTGTTGCAACAGCTCGTTTTTCTTTCAAGTTCGTTGCATCAAGAAGGTTGTTGGCTCCTGTTTGAAAAGTACTCTGAAAAAATCAATGATTTTGGATAATACTGCTTCTTTGTAGGAGAAAAACAGTCCTATAGCTAAGAAACCAAAATACTCTCTCCATGTTGTAAATAAAAATCATTTAAGACAAATATATATTTATATAGTTTTCATATTTTCAAATTCAATAATTTAAAAGTTATTCATAATTTATATTCCTAATGTTTGACTAAGATCTTTTTCAAAACGATTTCTATTTACAACGTAGAGAGATTCAGTACTAAAGTTTGGCTTTCTCAATCAAGAGACGATAGACTATAGACCGAGAGAGAACAGATTCGCTTGCTTTTGTCCTAAAAATCACGCCGATCAAATTGGAACATGCTCTCTTCAGATATATTGCACGTTCTTCTAAGGCTAACTTATTCGACTAGTATTCTTATATGGTTATCAATATATACGCAAAGCAAGTCACAGATTAGAGTACACCGTGAGAGCTTGTTTGAGGTGGATTAAAAGTGGACCCTGATAAATTATTAAGTGCTTTTATAAATATTTTACCTTATATTGTGAAACATGGTTCAATCTATTGTAAGTTATAGTATACTCCTCTCTTAATCACTCTGTTCGCATGAGGTAGGTTCAGTTTATTTTCAGTCACAGAACAGTATTTTTCTCTTACAACAATTTAACCATAGAAATCAATTGAGCTAAATAGAGTGATTAATATATAAGAACTTTTCGTATTCACATTTATCCACGAATATGAAGATTTCTAAGACTACCCTCCATGTGTCCATTGAGTGCCACTTTAACTTGATGCCAAAAATCACACGTTGCCACAATGTTGGCATCAAGGGTATGGGAATCTCAGAACGAAACGTTTCCTTCCGTCATTAGAACCGATGGTCGCTTGAAAATTACTTTTTTATTTGGCAAAGCTTCAAGGAATAAATACTACCCGCTTCACGTGTTTTTTATTTGAGCATCGGTAAGCATAGCGTTTCACCTCGATGCTTCATTACTCTTTTCTCTTTTTCAACATGGGTAAAAGAGTAGGTAGTTCAAGAATCGAAACAAGGGCTAGTCATTAGTTTCACTAATTTGCCATATGCCTTTTTTAGTGGAATGGAAAGTTCATCACCTATAATCTACCATGTACCTTAAAATTGTATACCACGCCCTTTCTCACAAAACGATATACATCGACCGTATCCTCTCACATTGAGAACAGTAGACACTCCGGCACTATCCATCCTTTCGCGCATCCGCGCTTCAGACTCCAGTGCCGTCCACACTTATGTTCTTCTCGAAGGTACGAAGCAGCTCATGTCCTTTACCGACCCCCAAAAAAAAGAATGGCCATCCTCGACATCGTCGCCTCTAGTGTCGGCCCTAAGGGGGGTGCAGATTGTGCGACGCACTAGGGCCCAGGCGGGATGGGGGCCTAAGCCCAGGTATGTAGGACCCCATACCTTTAGGCTTTACCTAATTGAGATGGTGGCCCATCAGCAAAAGAGGCGGAGAACGACGGCCTTTTGTCTCCTAGAATTCTAGGAGGCAATGAGAGTACGAGACGACAGCCGCTGCCAACGCTTCGTCTCCCGCCGAGCCACGATTTCTTTCATCTTTCGCGAGACAAGGGCACGGTGCCACGATGGCGACACCGATCGCCAATTCACCATTCACCAATCAGCACGCGACGTCACGACACGAGACGAGATCGGTAGATCACGACTTCGCGAGTTCGCAACAACTGGGTAGTCAGGCTCCATGGAGAGACAATTGACGACATCTGATTTTGGTTATTATGGAGTTCTATTCTTAGTTATGGTAATTTTAGTCACATTGTTCCTTGATAATTATCAGACATGTTAAATTAAATATATATCACTGGATTGTTTTCGTTTATAAGAAAAATTAGCGATTATATATATTATAAGATTTAGATATAATTATATATAGTCTAGAGGGGCTGTCACGATAAGTTCGTCACAGGGCCTTTGAAATCCTTGGGCCGGCACTGGTCGCCTCGCTCCTACTATAAACCCCCCCTCCCATGACAACCTTAGCTCAAACTCCATCACACGAGCCTGACGTGGTGGTGTTCTATATATAGCCAGAGGGAGTTAGTTGATTATAGCTCTTAAATATCTATTCAACGGTTCGTCAGGTTGGTTGAAAAGGCTATTGTGTTTATCCACACTTATGGGTCTGGTTATCTGGACAACCCCTTATCCAAACCTCATAGCGTGAAACCTATATGCAAGCTACCATTCTCCTAAAAAAGGGTTGTGGTTGCATACTAGAATTCGGAGATTTTCTCTATATCTAGGTATGCAATCTGCTTGCACCTGATGTGCAAGACGTCACTCCTGCTCTGTAGTCTACATCTAATACAGCCACTCTCCATGGGCACCATCACTATGGTCCCCCGCCCTACATCATCTTCGTCAAGCTACACATGCTCAGCATTGCGGGCCTCTTGCATTAGGACACCGTACCTCCTCTCCTCCATTGTGGGCCTGCCATGAGAGAGGTGGAGAGCTATGGAGACTAAAAAGAAATGAAGAGGACCTAATTGACTGAAGAGAGAAGGATGACAAGAGGAACATGATGAATCCATCGTGTAGAAGAAGAGGGGTCGTGCGACAGAGAGGGCAGAGGTGTGAGAAATGCTAGGATGCATTTCGTTCCCAACGATGCCTTGCCTTGCCTCGGCGACGTAAAAACCAAGAACCTCACTCGCTCGGGCGAGCTGATTCGGCTCTCCCATGGGAGTGAGCCAAAATTCGCTAGCGCAATCCCCGAGGAGGTCGAGCGAGGAAACCAAACATGTTTTCCTGTGCGTTATCCTTGCTCAACAAGGGTAAGTCAGCTCTAGCGAAAGAACCAAGCATGCCCTTAGTAAATGGTGAAACGGTGTGTTTTGGTCCTTTTATGTGGGGGTCAGACAGGGGCGAAGCCATGTTGAAGTTACCTGGTGCATAGGCACCAATGTAATTCTTTTTCTGCCATTAAACAATCTTATTTTCACCATATGTTTCAACAAAGCTGTGTAAACTACTGAACAGGTGCACCAAGGTTCATTTGCTTGTAGCTTCGCCCCTGGGGTTAGATATAACAGGAGGGGCACGCTTACTAGTATAACAACCAAGGTAGGCATGAATACCCCCTAATGCACCTACCAAACACACTTGTTTGTGCTCCGCTATACAAGCTAACCACTTACATATGAAACCAATCATGTACATAACATTGTATAGTTTCATATCTAGGTAAACCAAACAATAATAAATCACATATTAAAAGTATGATGCCTATGTTGGAACACAATACTAATGTGAGGAACCAACAAGACCATATGTAAGCTCAAGACCTCAAATGTTCAACAAACATCTCGGCTCATAAGCTATCTGTAAGTGCATCTAGCCCTTTAGTAGGTTTTGGTGAATTGAATGACAAGATAATTAAATGTCTAACAAGTTTGCTAAGTGTATCAAAGGTTTAACAAGAAGGCAAACTTGGTGGTATTCCACAAAGTGTTCAAAAAAAGGCCAATATTGTGTATTGTTTTGTTGGAAGATCATTGATACAATCTAGTTCAAGTGAAAGGCAACAACGCAAATAGAATTGATCAGATGGCTTATATGGTGGGATATCATAGCATTATGAGAAAGCAAGTATATTTGGCAAATAGCAAAAGAGACATGAGTTTATAGTCTTGGATTGGTCTCAATCATGACTTACTTTTCATGAACAAGAAGAGCTGATAATGGATTAGTTGTGATCAAGCTAGAAGTATGAAGATAGATATTGAAGTGAGTGTTTGGAGTGTCAAGCCAAAATGAAGAAGATATAAGGAATCGTAAATTGGCTTGACCATATTGATGTTAATTTATATGTCACTCTATGTGACGTTTTGATTGATCCCAATATTCATATCTAGAAGATATTCAAGTAAGGATCATAATATTGAAGAAATGGTTATCAACGGATGCTTAATATGATGTGACTTGAGTATGGCTTGATAGGGTGAAGATAGAAAGGAAAGGGCTTCGAGGTACTAAGCGGAAGTGAAGGGTAAGCAATGGCTCAGACCGAGGTAACATGGCTAAGATGAAGAAGAGAGTACTTGCATTTAGTCGAGGAACTAATCAAGCTATGAGGAGTCATATTGTGTTGAGGATCAAATCATTAGCGGAAGTGACTTGAAGCCATGAATTGAACTCACATATGTTGAAATGGTTCAAGTCACATGCTCAAGGTGTGTTTGCTCAAAGGTATATGAGACAAGGATGATTGCAACCTCTTATCAAGTGATATTGAGAAGAAATGGCATATGAAGACATTGAAGACTCAAGTGGCCAAAATAGTTTTATTCTCTTGATCTTGAGTATAGGTATGTCATACTATCAAGAGGGATGCAATACGAATCATAGACAAGTCTCAAGTGCTCAAACTAACCGAACCCCGAGTGCTAACATGAGAGAAACAGTTAAAACTGCACCTGCACTTGTTGATCTTGGACTTGTATTCTACTGGGCTGGATAGCCCTCGAAACAAGCTTTTCGAAATGTCTAAAATCAGTGAAAACGGAGTTCGGAGTAAAAAGTTATGGCATTTTTCGTGAGGTGACCTGTGCTATTTCTGGGAGCTGCGGCAGTACTGCTCTGGAGGGCAGCAATGCCGCACCGCGGCAGTGCCGGGCTTTAGAGCGGCAGTGCCGGGCTCCTACAGACCATAACGGCTAGTTTTTGAACTCTAACGGCTAGTTTTGGTGTGGGGGTTATATATACCCATCCCACATCCCCTGGGCGTGCTGCTGATGCTCTGAACATTCCAAACCCTTCCCAAGCCTTGTGTGAGCTCTCTCTAACTTCTCTCTTTGTGAGAGTGAGTGATTAGCAAGTGATTACGAGTTAGAGAGCAGATTAGAGCACTCCCAACCTTGAGCACTTGCCGGGCTTCGTCAATCTTCGTTGCGCATTTGTTACTCTTGGAGGTGAAGCCTCCTAGATGGCTAGGCGTCGCCCGGCAAGCTCCCATGCTTGTGGTGAGCTGTGGGACAGTTTGTAAGTGCCTAAAATCAGCTAGTGGAATCACCCCTCATCTCAAGGGTTCACTCTCTTGACTTGAGAACGAGGTCAAGGTTGAAAGAGACCAAAGCCTTTGTGGCTACCTCAACAACGTGGACATAGGCAAGCCTTAGTGGCGAGCTGAACCATGGGATAAATCAGTGTCTCACTTGTGTTCTTGTTATTTATATTGCTTCACTTGTTTTGTGGTGATTCTAGGGATTGGTTCCAATCTACTCGTGTGCAAGCTTCTGCAACCATCTAATTGGTGGAATAGGCTCCTGCACACCTCTACCACATCTCCACCAAGTTTGGCGTGCAGCCTCGGAGGTCTGCCAGAGCAGCAGTGCCGCTCGGGGGAGCAGTAGTGCCGGGCTATGTTCTGACATTTGTTTGAGCTAAAATTTTATAGGCCTATTCACCCTCCCTCTAGGCCCCTCTTGGTGACATCAAGGTCCTTACAAGTGGTATCAGAGCCTGGTCTCTCTACTACGGGCTTAACCGCCTTGAGAGAAGATGTCGACAAGTGAGGAGGTATCTCTACAACTTCTACTTTCCGATGGCTCTAATTATGCATCTTGGTCTGCTGCTGTGCTTGCTGTTTTTAGAGCCATGGGTCCTCAAATAGAGTAGATTGTAGATGTGAGTATTTTACCTCCTAGTGATGATTTGGACCATCTATCTAGAGAGGAAGTGAAATGCTTACATCTCAATGCTAATGTCTTATTTAGTGCTTTGAGTGAAGATGTTTTAGATGCCGTCATATTTGGAGATAGTGAGCCACTTGATACTGCTCATATCATTTGGACCACGCTCAAGGAAAGATATGACAAGTCCAAATGTGATGAGAAGGTGCTCTCATTGGAGGAACCACTTGAGGAGTGCTCAACTTCATCAACAAATAATGATCCTCAAGTGATTCTCTCAAAAGGGCTGAGTGCTCATGCTACGTCCACTTCCTCACCAACACATGACCAAATGGAAAGTGATGAAAGGGTTGGTGAGAACAATGCTTTTACATGTGGTACTTCTACTTCCTTTGGTTCTTGTGAGACTAACATTTTGAAGGAAGAAGAAGCTTGTGATCGGTGGAGACCAAATGATGAATCCACCTCGCTGAGATGCTCAACTCTTGTTGGCACTTCTCATATGAGTCTCATGGCAAAGAAGGAGAAGAATGTGCCAAGTGAGAGTGATAGTTCAAGCGAGAGTGAAAGTGAAAGTGAGAGTGATGCTGAAATTGATGATGAGATTGATCAACACCTTACTCGGCTAAGCAAGAAGGACAAGTTGATGGTGATCAAGCTCATTTAGAAAATTGATGAGCAAGAAGAATCACTTTACAAGCAAGAAGAGCTCCTCGTTGAAAAGATCAAATGTTTGGAGAAGTAGACCAAAAAACATGAAAAGCTTAAGTGCTCTAATGCTACTTTGGTCCAAAGGTATGAAAACTTGTCAATTGAGCAAACTAATGCTATTAACTCTGTATCTTGTGTTGCTCAATTAGAAGATGAGAATCAAATGCTCAACGAAAAAGTGGAAAGGCTCGCTAGCAAGAATAAGACTTTGCAAAAAGGTCATGATGAGCTCTTGTGCTCTCATGAGAAGCTTATGGATTCTCATCTCATGCTAGAAATTGTTCATGAGGTTGTGATAACATCGGTAAAATCATACCAACCTCTCACACACAAGTGCACAAGTACACAAGTTCAATCTATTTTATCATGTGCTAATAATTGTTGCTCTCAAGTAAGCCAACCTTCCGTTGAACATGTACTTGTAGAAAATTGTGATGATTTCATTGCAAAAGAAAATGAACAGCTCAAGGAAGAAGTCGAAAGGCTAAGAAGGGACTTGATTCATTGGAAGAAAAAGTGCAATGCTCAACCTTCTCAAGATAACCGTGAACACATGGTGAAAAAGCTTGATAAGGGAACAACCGATGTATGCACCAAACCCCATCAACAAGGCAACAAGTCCAACAATGGCAAAGTCAAGGTGCAAGTTGGATCTGCCTAGAATGCAGTTTCAAGGAGCGGCAGTGCCGCACCTGGGCAGAACAAAAAAGCTCCCAAAGTTAACAAGGTGCAAGTCCAACCAAAGAAGACTCTTATCACTTACTTCAAGTGTAAGAAAGTGGGTCACCACGTGAGAGATTGCACTTTAAAGAAAGAAGAGAAGGGCATGAGCAAGATCCAAGAGAAGAAGAAGATGGCTCATGTCAAGCGCTCCAACATGGGACACAATGCCTCTATGTGTTCCAGCAAGGTTGATGATCAAACCACACTTCCAAAAAAGAATACACGTACAAACAAGAGGAAGTGTTATAGATGCAATAAGAAGGGACATGAAATTGCATCATGCCCCCATATGAAAGATGAAGGTTTGCCATCATCAACAAAGAAGCTCATTGGCAAGGAAGTAAGCAAGAGGCAAGACAAGAAGATGTCTTATAAGAACAAGCACCGCCTATGCTACACTTGCAGAGAGAAGGGACATCTAAGTATGGATTGTCCCATGGGTAACAACACTGTTAAGCTCAACTCTCCAATCAATTCAAATTTTCTTAGGAGGCCCAAAAATGACACTCGTGCTAGACTGGTAATTGGTTCACCACGTGCTAGCACAAAGGCCATTTGAGTACGTAAGTCTCTTGTGACTAACCTTGATGGACCTATCATGGTATGGATACCAAATTGTGCCTAAATGAGTGTTGTAGGTACTTGAAGGTGATATGAAGCTTTGGGGGTGGTTGAGCAAGTTTATTGAAAATATCATCTCAAGCTATCAATTTTGTTTATATTGTCTATTCTCTGAAAATTGATCCAAGTGCAAATTTATGGATATATTTCAAACTTCATATTCATCTCGGTAACTAGTACCTAACCCTTGCTAGCTAGCCACTTGACTTGTGTAGTCTGTAGTAGTTCACAAATATGTGTGTGTTTGTGAAATATTAAGTGTGGCTAGAGTACTTTAAGTTTAAATGAATCATTTGTCATATGTTGCTCTTAATGGCTCTCTAGTAGAGCAAGATCTTATTCATGTTGTACGTAATGAGGAACCACCTTATGAGGTACTCAAGTAAACAGCCATTAGTGATTTAAGACCACAAGAAATATAGACTACAAAGGTAGAGGATCCTCAAGTCGCAGCTGATCTGCAACCTGCTGCAACAAAACGAGCAGCAGTGCTGCCCCAGCAGCAGTGCCGCTCATAGGAGCAGCACTGCCGCGTAGAGAAGCAGCACCACAATGCCTTTGTTGATAGTTGCAGCTGATAGCAGTCCATTTCACGAACAAAACCTACAATATATTCAGCAAGATGAAGATGAAGACACCATTTCATTCATCACATTCAAGAAAGGGTGGTAACAAGTAAATCTCAAGTGCAAATTATTTTCAAATTTTACACTTTTGTGTCTTGTGTAGCCACTTAAGGAAAGAAAGCAATTGAAGATACCCATTAGTTGCTGGTCATGAAAGAAAAGTATGGTTGGAATTGAATTGATCATCCACACCAAGCAACGCATATGATTTGAGTTTCCTTTGTGGACTTCAAACCAAGAATTTCAAGATGAACCACGTTTATGTTCATCCATGCATATTATGAGTTGGTTTGAATGATTTGAAAACTTGTCTCATATTTGAGGATACAAGTGCCAAGAATGAAGAATTAAGCTCAAGTAAAGTAGAGGGACTTATTATTCACAATTCATGAAGCCTTTACTTGATGGGATTCTCTCATATGGTAGATTGTCAAATTCACATTCTTATCTTATGGCCATCTACATGTTCTAATGGTCGTGAGTATCTCTTGACATAGTTCATCTTGATTATCCGTTTGTTGCCATGACCTAGACATAGAGTGAAATCCCAAGTTCTTAAATGAATAAAGTGCTATATGAGAAATTCAAATACTTATAGCACTTATCAAATGGGAATTTACTCTATGGCTAGAGTTGTGAGACTAACTCCTCCAAGTGATTTATGTAGTCTCACTAAATGAGAATGTGTTTCTCAAATAGAGTGTGCTATCATGTGAAGGTCATCAACCCAAAACCATGTGATGTATTCTCTCTAGTTAATTTGGTGTTGATTTATTTATGTTAGCCACTCACCATAATATGGCTTAAATCTACTCTTTTGGACTTAATTGGCCAACCATGCACATTTACATTGCATTCCACTCAAAAGTGTGTGCATTAGACATTAAGGGAGATTTAGTCCATATTATGAGGTTTCTCTATTTTTTTGACCCACTTGCCTTCCACACATAAAGGGTTACTAAATAGGAAACTAGTGCTTGTGTTACTAATGCCCTCTTGTGTTGAGCTTATTTATAGAAAATCAATATGAAGAGGTTGTGCTTATTTAGTTGGATGAATCACAAGCCTAAATATTGCTCTTCACCTAAAGTAAGATGAGATTGCAAGAATCCAAAGAAAACAGATTTGGATGCAATCAAGTTTGAGCCAAATTCACCTCAAGATTCGACAATAAGTAGAGAACAATTGAAACTTAGGAAATCTGTCTAGAAATCTGAAACTATGAGTTAGCTGCCTTCAAGCTCAGTTTTGGAGATCCAAATGTTAATGAATTGAGCTGAAACTTTGTGAGCATGATGTACACATATAGATCTTGTTGCTGTACAGTTTGCATGAAGATTGGATTAGAAGAATATCAGTTTTCAGTTGAACTCTGTCAGTTTCGGCAATGCAGTTTCAGACTTGAGTAGTTTTGGTAGAGAAATGATTTAACTGACCAAATGGAGTCCAAATGAGATACAATTTTGTCAGAAGGTAGAGGACTCATGTAACAGAACCGCCTAAATTACGTGGCCCACAGGCACCTGTCATCGCCACTAATGACGTCTGACAGCCGGGCCCGTGTTCCAGATGACCTAGGCGGGTTCTGCCGGGCTACATAAGCACCCGTTATCTCCGACAGGATCCCATTGCGAAGCTATTACAGGATTACAACATTTCATAACAAAATACATCAGAGTAAAATTGCGGAAGAGTAAATAGTACTTAATATTACAAACCAGTGTTCGAATGGAAATTAGATGCAGTTATTACAGACCATAAATTAAAAGGGTAGCAGTAGCGGTAGAAACCAACAGTACAACAGATAGATAAATATCACACGAACCCTGCCCACGGGTTCAACCTTATTCTTCCTCACTCTCCGGGACGATAGTGACGCAGCACAGAGCCAGACAGACTTCAGACCCCTGCTGACTACCTGCAATGGGGTTAACAAACCCTGAGTACATGGGGTACTCCGCAAGACTCACCCGACTAAGAGTGTAAAATTAGACTCAAGAATGCAGGCTGAGGGGAGTCAAGGTAAGGCTTTAGCAAGAGTTCAAGAGTTTTGCGAAAAAGCATTACTAGTCCTATCTCAATATTTTATTTCAATAATACTATTAATCATTAACCATATCTCCAAGTTCTTTCTCATATATCAACATTCTTTCATTTGCTTTATCCATTCAAAAACAATCCTAGTTCCGAACCACTATCCGATGTAGGGGTGAGGATCAAGTCTCCATATCCGAGGAGCAACGACGATTCGAATCGATTAATACCCAGCTGGGGATCCCTATCCACACTGCGTATGTAGCACTTAAGCTTGCATACGCCAACCCCGCCTACCACGGCTTTTCATACCCCGGAACCGGTCCTGCGCCACCCGAGAGCATAGTACTCCTCTCGTCTCCAGGCACGACGGCTACGAGGGTACACGCTACTCTCGCCATCTCTCCACTCCCAGTGCGTGGTTATCGGTTCCAGCAGTAGAGCCACCGGAGTCAGAGGCTTTCCGTAGTATGTGGCTAGTTGCAAAGTCTTGATCACAGCAGGCCTGACAACGAACGGTCCCTAATATTTTTCCGTTAGAAACCATGCATTGGGACTCTAACCTAAGTACACTGGTAACTACCCGGTTTTCACATCCCTTTCCGATGGCGAGGATCGTTGGGACTCCAACCCAAACAGATGGTCGACCAAACGGAAAAAACCCATCCCCGTGGATGACAATGAACTAGTTAGGAACACTGCCAACCAACAAGGACATAACTATTCCCATAAAGTGATTCATTTGATTTGTATCATCACAGTTCAAAATAGCATTTTTGCAAATCTAATCGTTGAGCATGACTAAGCATTTTTCAATACTTTAATTGAATCAGGTTCTCAGGTATTGATAAGTGGTCAAGGGTGGTCATGCATCAATTGGGTTGTCAATCAGCTCCTATTAACCTAATGCAATAGATTAACTCAAGTGATAAACATTTTAAAATAGCAAGAAAGGGCAAATGCACCGGGGCTTGCCTTGGATGGTGTAAAGTGTCGGATCCGGGTCAGTGCCACAAATATCAAAGCCTTGCATAACTTCCGAAGCAACCTCCTCAGCTGGACCCTCGAACTTTATCTCCGGATTCTCGGTCACTACACGTGTGCAATAATGAATGCTTGAATGCATGAAATGACAGATGAAATTTAATAACAAATAAAACACATATGTGCATAAGACCCTACCTTAGCTAGACATGAATAATCTAATTCATAATGCCCTAGGCCATAAAGGTGATTGACCTAGAATCTCAATCAATCCAAAAATCACACCAATCAATAATCATTTCATTTCCTATCCCTTTTTATTAATCATTTAAACCTATATATAATTTAATAAATATTTAAATATTTCCATTTGATGCCAAACTTCACCAACAGTTAGCTCTGGACCTAAAACAGTACCAATTAAATTTTCATGATTTTTGGACTTACAGGGAATTTATTAAAAATCATCAAAGTTCCATTTATCATTTAATGTGCTGATTTTTAGTTAGTACAAAAAGCACTTAAATCCTACATTTTATATTTTTATTAAATTCTACACATCACAGAGAGCATCTATAAATATATTCATAATTTTTGGTGCAGTAGATTAATTCACACAAAAAGATTAAAACATAATACTATTCATTTAAATTAAAAATGAAAAGCTCTGGTAAATCATTCGGGAAAATACAAAACGGCCATTCGGCCCACTGACAGGCTGGCCCCAGCCGTCAGCCCCAGCCCGCACGCACGCTCTTCCTCAGCCCGACGCTGACAGGCGGGCCACCCCTGTCAAGGTCATCCCCTAACTTCGGCCGAGCGCACCCGCGCGCGCGTGCGCGGCACGGCGCGGACTTCGCCGCCGGTGACCTCAACGGTGAACCCTAACGACCCTACGACCCCCCTAAACCCTAGCCGGCCACTCTCCTAGCACATCCTACGCCCTAACGCCTCCGGCGCGCTCGTTCTCGCCCATGGCGGACCACGGCGGCACGGCGGCCCCGTTCCGCTCACCAAGACACGATTGGGTTAGCAAAATGGCTAGGGAGATTCGGGGGCTCACCAGAAGACCAAACCGGTGGTGGGTTGGGACTGGAGTGGCGTGAATCGACGAGCGTGACGGCGGCGGCGGGTCGGTGGCGTTCACCGGAGACAACCTTCCCGTTCCGACGACCCTACGGCACCGGAGTGGAAACCACGGTACGCAAAAGGTTCAATAGGGGTTAGGAAATCCACAACACGGAACCTATGGAGAAGAAACTCACCACGGAGAGCTAGGCACGGCCGAAGACGCGCGGCGGCGCTCCGGTCGGACGCGGGGACGACGACCACGTTCCCGGTCGTTCGAAACACTACAGCCCACACCAAAGGCACCAAACGATGCACAAGGGAACTAACAAGCTTGCTGCAAGATAGAGAAGATGGTGGTGGCTTGGTCACGGCGAATTTCACCGTAATCCGAATGAGCTCAACGGCGACCGCGAGGAGGAAAAATGGGGAGGAGCGATGCTCGTCGACTTTATAGGACCGGGCAAGGGAAGGATAAGCTCGGGTTGGGTCCGGGGCCTCCTCTTGGCTGCTCGACAGTGGCCCTCCCCGCCCACGCTGGCCGGACGGCGACCGGCGCCGTGCGCGGCACGCGCGTACGGGTGAGGAAGAAGAACAGGGGGACCCCCTGTAAATACAGTAGTAGGTCCCTAGGTCAAAGGCTATTTGGATTCAAATTGATCTCTATACCGGCTGAATCAAAGGAAATGTTGAATACCAAAGTTGCACAAAATTTTATGTAGATCATTTTTGCTTTTGACAAGAATTTCAAATTCGGCTGAATTTTCAAACTACAGCAAAGGGGGTAAAAGTAGGGTTTGAATTTCAAACTGAAATTTCAAAATTACTTTTGATTTTTCTGAACAACTTGAAAAATGGTCAACATGAAAGTTGTTCTACTCAGTGAGCTTGACAACTTCTATTAAGGGAGTTTTGGAAGATTCTAAATATTTTTGAAATTGAAGTTTCAAACTTAAAAATCAACATACTAATTTGAGTTTAATTTGAATTTCTATAATATAACTTCAAAATCTTCAAAAATAAAAGTTGTTCTATTTTAAAAGTTCTACAACTTTTATTAAGACATTTTCCTCAGATTCATTATAGATTTTGAATTAGGGTTTTAGGTCAACTCTTGGGCTTAATTGGATTTCTATTTAAATTTTATTTTTGATTGAGGACTAAATTACACAATCAATACTAAATGAAATCCAATCACTCTAGGAGCCCTAAGCACAATCATATGTAGATGATTAATATTAAACATGATGACATGGCATTTTAATTAAATAGTAATACCAGAGGTATTACAACTCATAGATGAACATGTCTACCAAATTTCATTCATATTGGGCTTGTAAGCTGGGAGATATGAATGTTTCTCTAAAGAACACAGAATCTGAAAACTGACTACATGGAATTAGGTTGCATTGAAGTAACAAAATTCAGTTGGCTCTCAAGTTGGTCATGAAAGTGAAAAAGAGAAGCATTAGTTGGGTCCAAAGGAGTTGGAATCCACTTACAAGTACCAGCAAGCAATTGTAGTCTATTGGAACTAGCTGAAATCAATTGGAAACAACTCGAACTAACTGAAATTAATAGGACTGCAATCAGTTTGAAGGAGTTTGGATCAGTTGGAAAATAGTGCAAACTTCTCCCTTGGTATTATGTTATTGATATGCCATATGTATACTCTTATATGCATAAATTGAGGGGGAGTTTATCCTATGCCTTGTGGGACTATTGGTTTCTTTCAAGATCATGTTGAGTAGTCTCACACTTTGGAGAAAGGAGAACATCAAGATAGAATGGATGGTTCCTTTGGATTTTCTAGGTGGTTCTTAGTTATTCTAGGAGGTCTCGGTCTTTATAAACCAAGTGCTTCTCAGTTTAATGTTGAATGACCCAATCCTTATTAGTGGAACCAAATTCAAATGAGTTGGAGGAAAGAATTGAAGAAGTGGACTTTCATAGCTATTTCTCCTCTCTAGAGTTCATCATGTGCACATGGATCCATCTTATTGATCATCCAAGAATTTGTCAACAAGAGTGGTAACTCCTAGTTCTCAATTTGCAAATTTCATGAATTTTACCTTTTGCTCTCTAAGTGAGTTGTTTTAGGTAAAAGAAAGAACTATGAAGCTAAGATGGAACTTGGATGATAACAAGAGCTCAAATTCACCACATTTCATCAAATGAGAAATATTGCTATCCAAATCATTGAAATCTTTCTTAGGATGGTCATAATAATATATGTGGTGATCTCTCTATCTTGGTGGTGGTATGTTTCCTTGACATAATTTCAATTGTTGCAAATTTATCATGCCTTGACCAAGATATGAGATGAACTCCTCTAGATTCTTAATCTGATTCAAGTGCATTTCACAAGCAATTCGAGTACTTGATGCACATATTAAGGGGAGCCCATTCTATGTCTTGTGTCTTTTGAGACTAACCTTTTCTAGTAGTGAATTTGTGTAGTCTCTTGGTGAGAATGAGTTTCTCATAAGTATGCTACATTAACTCAATCCAAATTGGTAAAGTTTCTGTCATATTCATTTGGATTACATTTCTATCTCTTGAGTAGCTACTCTCTATAATATAACTTAAATTTCCTTGTTTGGACTTAATTGACCAAAAGTGCATATATTATTGCCTTCCACATACATATGTATGCACTATCAAAAAAAGGGGAATTTACTCTATGTTATGAGATTTTGCAATTAGTGATCTACATGCTTTCCACATCAAAAAGGGTCACTAGTTGTGAAACTCTAGCCTGTGCAATTTAATGCTGTCTTGTCCACGCAAGCATTTTCAGGTGACATTATGAGATACATGCATCCACTCCAAGTGGCATCAACCTATGAAGATTTTTGGGCTGTAAAACATCCCACATCAAGCATGGATATAGAGGGAGCCCCACACTTCACTAAAATGTGAATCTTGGCGTCTCAAGCCAAATTAGAAATTCAGATCCCTATTCACATATTTAGGGGGAGGTCCATGGCTCAAAAATCTCAGTACTACATTTCAATTGGTGTCAAGACTCTGAAGATCAAATTTCAATTGGTATTGTTGGACAATTTTAACTTTGGTGTATGAAGTATGACTTCAAGTGGTATCTCAAAATGGCAACAAGAGCTAGCAATGGACTTTCAATTGAGATCAAGCACAAGTTTGTGATATCTCCTTGAAGATAATGATAAAGAAGAAAGGTGGGCATAGATGGAATCATTCTTGCATAAAGACTTACACCCATCAAAGCACTAAATCCAAAATTCATTATCATGGTGGAGATTGTGAGGCTTAGAACAAAGGTACATGAGTCCATGAACTCTTGTACTACCTTTGTGCATCTAGGCCATTACATGCTAGTGTGTGCATATGTATGCATTGAGTCACATCATGAGTTTGTTCTTGTGATGACGATTAAAGAGTGCTTTAGATATTTGGTTGATACTTCCTGTGATGGTGACATGAGTTAGTCTCATGTTAAAATGTCATCTAAGTGAAATATGAGCCAAATATACTAACCTTTTAAGAATCTTGACTTAAATTGTTGCATACTTTGTTTGGTAGAAACTTAGGAGAAAGATCCTATATGTTGAACTTTTACTTACCTCATGTCCTCACTTGTCTACCATCATTTCTTTTTCTCGGTGGAGAGATCCTTTTTGGAGATTAATGCCAAAGGGGGAGAAATATTGGGAGAAAAGTGTGAGGAGAGATTGATATGTGAATTTAGAGGGGTAAAAGAGAGGCATATAAGGTTTTTCAAAAATTGTATGGTGTGTGCAAGGATAGTTTAAATTGATGCTCTTGATAGGACTGCTTATGCTAGTGTGTGACTTTCATGCCTTGAGTGGTGCTTGAGCTAACCTGTATTGTGTGCATTAACTTCCATGAGCATCACGTTTATCATGTTGACACCTTGCACCCCACGGATGTTAAGATATAGAAAAGCTCCCACACTTTTTCTTAAATATGTGCATTTGGCATTTGAGCCGAACTTTGAATTCCTTTCAATGCACACATTTAGGGGGAACTCACTATATCATAGAATTCAAAATCCTATTTATCAATCTCTTGTAAGCTTTAATTGTGTTATCATCAATCACCAAAAAGGGGGAGATTGTAAGTGCATCTAGCCCTTTAGTGGGTTTTGGTGAATTGAATGACAAGACAATTAAAGGTCTAACAAGTTTGCTAAGTGTATCAAAAGTTTAACAAGAAGGCAAACTTGGTGGTATTCCACAAAGTGTTAAAAAAAGGCCAATATTGTGTATTATTGTGTTGAAAGATCATTGATACAATCTAGTTCAAGTGAAAGGCAACAATGCAAATAGAATTGATGAGATGGCTTATATGGTAGGATATCATAGCATTATGAGAAAGCAAGCATATTTGGCAAATAGCAAAAGAGACATGAGTTGATAGTCTTGGATTGGTCTCAATCATGACTTGCTTTTCATGAACAAGAAGAGCTAATAATGGATTAGTTGTGATCAAGCTAGAGGTATGAAGATAGATATTGAAGTGAGTGTTTGGAGTGTCAAGCCAAAATGAAGAGGATATAAGAAATCGTGAATTGGCTTGACCATATTGATGTTAATTTATATGTCACTCTATGTGAAGTTTTGATTGATCCCAATATATATCTAGAAGATATTCAAGTAAGGATCATAATATTGAAGAAATGGTTATCAACGGATGCTTAATATGATATGACTTGAGTATGGCTTGATAGGGTAAAGATAGCAAGGAAAGGGCTTCAAGGTACTAAACGGAGGTGAAGAGTAAGCAATGGCTCGGACCGAGGTACCATGGCTAAGGTGAAGAAGAGAGTACTTGTATTTAGTCGAGGAACTAATCAAACTATCAGGAGTCATATTGTATTGAGGATCAAATCATTAGCGAAAGTGACTTGAAGCCATGAATTGAACTCACATGTGTTGAAATGGTTCAAGTCACATGCTCAAGGTGTGTTTGCTCAAAGGTATATGAGACAAGGATGATTGCAACCTCTTATCAAGTGATATTGAGAAGAAATGACATATGAAGACATTGAAGACTCAAGTGGCTAAAATAGTTTTATTCTCTTGATCTTTAGTATAGGTATGTCGTACTATCAGGGGGGATGCAATACGAATCATAGACAAGTCTCAAGTGCTCAAACTAATCGAACCCCGAGTGCTAACATGAGAGAAATAGTTAAAACTGCACCTACACTTGTTTCTCTTGGACTTGTATTCTACTGGGCTAGATAGCCCTCAAAACAAGCTTTCCGGAATGTCCAAGATCACTGAAAACGGAGTTCGGAGTAAAATGTTATGACATTTTTCGTGAGGTGATCTGTGCTGTTTCTAGGAGCTCCGGCAGTGCTGCTCTGGAGGGCAGCAGTGCCTGGCTCTTACAGACCATAACGGCTAGTTTTTGAACTCTAATGACTAGTTTTGGTGTGAAGGTTATATATACCCATCCCACGCCCCCTGGGCGTGCGGTTGATGACGGTCGATAACGTCAACTTTTATTAGAACTTTAGACACAAAAGGATACATGAAAACATACTAGTCTAGGGTTTTAACTGACAATTTCCACGAGTTTTGCATATTCTGTATTTTCCAGGGGTCGTTCTAGAAAAGCATAAAAGTGGGATTAAAGCGTATAATTATCACGAAACGTAACCGCGAAGGAAACATCATCATCGGAACACTAGAAGCCTCTGGAACACACCCGAAGCGACCGGGGCCTACACCCTGCCAGGGTGGGGCCGACCGGCGCCCCCCGGTTAGGGTTTGGCCCCACCTTCTGGAGTCTTCTTCCACCGCCTCTTAGGAGTGATCTCGGCCCTATGTTTAAGTCGGTTTGATCCTACGGCGCACGTTCATCCCACCGGGCTATAAATAAAGAGGCGGACCCCCCTGAAGCATCAATCAATCATTCATCGAAGGCAACAAGTCTTCAAGCCATCAAGAGCCTACTAGTTTATCAAGAGCCTTCTAGTGTATAGTTCTAGCCTAGTTAGATTAGAGAGTAGAGGAGATCTAGTTCTTCGGTGGGATCTGGAGCCCCGGCATCCGTCTGGAGCGCAGAGTTCAGTATAGTTCTGGTTCTTTCTCTATTATTGTATTCTTCATTATGATTAGGGGAACATTGTTCCTAATAGTTCATATGTTCTTGATTACATTAGTCTTTGTCTACTTTAATTATATGTCTAGTATAGTTGGTTTGATCTTATTGAATTCATGTAATTGCTCGTATAGCGTTTATCCAAACGATCGTTGGGTACATGATGAACAATGTGTAGGCGTGGTTTCTAGATATTTCGTTTATCTGCGAGTGCACCCTGATGTGCTGGGTCGTGTGGTAGTTCGCGTAGGTGACAGCTACGTTGATTCCTCTGTAGTCCACCCCCCCGTATGTAGGCAAGCAGGCACGGTCGCGAAGTTGGGTGATGACTCTGTTTCACACCTTTCCTAAATGATGCCCTTCGCATGTGATCATGATATAGGACTAATCTGACAATGATTGCTAGATGTAATTGCACTAGTTAGAGTTATTCATTGACGTAGTTATAGAATTACCTTAGATATTAATTACTTAGTTTATCCATTGGCTAGCTATTACTATGACTAGAAAGTGCTCTGATGTTTATCTTTATTAATGATGCTTGATTATACTTATCACCCTATTTATCTTTATTATCTTGTGACCTCTACCTGTTATGAGTAGAGTAGATGACATCGGTAATTTCACTTATTCATTGTATATAGTTGTTATCAATATAATAGATTGTAGTTTATCCAAGTTTTTCCCAGTGGTATAAATATAAATCGACAACCTGATAGAATCTTCTAGGTAAAATGCTACAATGGTATAATTATCTATCCGCTTGCAGAATTGTTCTTTGTTTATATTTATTTATATTTCTGCCTAGTCACATGGAATAATATATAAAACCTTTATTTATTCTTAGCATATATAATTAGGATTGACAATCCAGTTCGTGCTAAAGAATGTTGGTAATAGATAAGTGGCTAGTTGCTAATGACCAGTTAATTAAAATACCATACATCTTCTAATCTCGTCCCTAGTGTTAAAAGTTATGAAGTTATATTGGGCGACGTTAGTAGATGTCAACAAACATTTTTGGCGCCATTGCCGGGGAAGGCACATTAAACTTAAGAAATATAGATAACACATATGCATCATGGATAAGATTGTATTGCCGATTGATCTCTAACTCAAACAGGCACACCCCTGTTTTTTATCATTTACTTATCTTATGCAGAGTGATGAATGAATAGTTTTTCTCTTCCAAACAATTTCACTGACGATCTAGAGAAACTCCTGAGAAGAAAGAAGTTTGTAGAGGCGAGGGACAATTTTAAGCTACCATCAAGAACACCCATCGCTGCTCAAGTTAGTTCATCAAAGCAACCAGCTCCAACATTGAAAGAAGTACACTTAGGAGAAAATTTATCTCATGTGTTTGAAGACATGGCTGAGAAGACACTACGCGAATCCTCTGCCCCAACAATAGAAAACATCCAGACTGGACCAGCAGTCAATACGGGGAAGAATGGATTCGAGCTCAAGCATGCTCTTATCACCATGGTTTAAGCTAGCCAGTTTTGTGGAAAAGCTCATGAAGATGCAAATGCACATTTACAACACTTTTTAAAGATCTGCAGCACCTTCACGATCAGAAGAGTACCAAGAGATGCTATTTTACTCCGTCTTTTCCCATTTTCACTTTTGGGGAAAGCTAAGCAGTGGTTCTACACCAACAAACACAAGAACACTACATAGGACCGATGCTCAACTGCTTTCCTGGCAAAGTTCTTTCCTACAGGCAAAACAAATGCTTTGCGTGGGAAAATCTCGAGCTTTCAACAGCAACATGACGAATCATTCACTGAAGCATGGGAGAGATTCCAAGATTACATTGAGGACTGTCCTCATCATGGGATAGAGGATTGGCTACTGATGCAAACCTTCTACCACGGGCTTATCTCAAGCACCCGTGAGTCCATAGATGCTGCAGCTGGAGGAGCTTTCCTGTCACTAAAGCTTCCAGAAGCTTAAGCACTTGTAGAGAAGATGGCCTCAAATCCGAGCTGTAATGAAGAACGTACTCAACCTCGCAAGAGAGGGGGAGGCATCCATCATTTGAAGGAGACCGACATGGTCACTGCCAAGCTAGACCTCATCATGAAGAAACTCGATATAGAGAAGAAGGAAGTCATGCATATTGATGATTCTCGCATGACCTGTGAAAAATGTGGAGATTACGGGCATTCTGCTGTCAACTGCCCTACGTTGCAAGAGGATGTGAACTTCATCAACAACAACACCTACTATCGTCCTCAGCAAGGTCAAGGATGGAACCAGCCAAACCAAGGATGGAATCAGCAACCTCGACAAGGTAATTACCAAGGTAATAACCAAGATAGTAATTATAATAATTATAATCTTTCACCTTTAAAAGATTTAGTTGCTGGTCAATCTAAATTAATAGATCAAATGTCTAGAAAGGTAGCCTCGAATGATAAAGCTTTAGAAAACATAAATACCAGAATGGATACCTTTGCTTCTGCTATAAAGAATTAGCACAACAACAACAACAACAACAACAATAACATAAGCCTTTTGTCCCAAGCGAGTTGGGGTAGGCTAGAGATGAAACCCACAAGAGACCAAGATTAGAGAAACACAAAACGGACACAAGACGAAAGGTAGGGTTAGGGATAAACAGAAAAGGAAGCAAAGGTCACGGTTCAGGCACACTGATTGCTAACCTTCAGGCGCTCCTATCCATAGCTAATTCCTTAGAGATATTCCACTCTTTAAGGTCTCTCTTAACCGACTCGTCCCAAGTCAGTTTAGGCCGACCTCTACCTCTCTTAACATCGTCGACCCGCTTTAGAACCCCGCTGCGCACCGGCGCATCGGGAGGCCTTCGTTGGACATGTCCAAACCATCTCAACCGATGTTGAATCAGTTTTTCCTCAATTGGTGCCACCCCGACCCTCTCCCAAACGTCCTCGTTCTGGATTCTATTCCTTCTTGTGTGCCCACAAAACCAACGTAGCATATGCATATCTGCTACACTCAGTTGTTGGACATGTCGTCTTTTTGTAGGCCAGCATTCAGCACCGTATAGCATCGCCGGGCGAATCGCTGTCCTATAAAACTTACCTTTTAGTTTTTGTGGCACCCTCTGGTCACAGAGGATGCCAGAAGCTTGACGCCATTTCAGCCAACCGGCTGAAATTCTATGCCTAACATCTTCATCAATGTCGCCATCCTTTTGATGCATCGATCCTAGATACCGGAAGGTATCCCTCTTGGCCACCACTTGTCCATCGAGGCTAACGTCACCATCCTCATGTCTAGCCGCGCTAAAACTACACATCATGTACTCGGTCTTGGTCCTACTAAGTCTGAATCCTTTCGACTCTAATGTGTGCCTCCACAGCTCTAACTTACTATCAACCGCTACCCTACTCTCGTCAACTAGCACCACATCATCAGCGAAGAGCATACACCAAGGGATATCACCTTGTATGTCCCTTGTGACCTCATCCAACACCAAAGCAAATAGATAAGGGCTCAATGTTGGCCCCTGATGTAGCCCTACTTTAATTGGGAAGTCACTAGTGTCGCCATCACATGTTCGGACACACGTCATCGCGTCCTTGTACATATCCTTGATGAGGGTAATGTACTTAGCTGGAGCCTTGTGCTTTTCCAATGCCCACCACATGGCGTTTCTTGGTACTTTGTCATACGCCTTCTCGAGGTCAATAAAGACCAAGTGCAAGTCCTTCTTCTGCTCCCTGTATCTCTCCATCAGCTGACGTATTAAGAAAATCGCTTCCATGGTCGACCTTCCAGGCATGAACCCAAACTGGTTTTGGGTCACACTTGTCACTCTTCTTAAGCGATGTTCGATAACCCTTTCCCAGAGCTTCATCGTATGGCTCATCAGCTTGATCCCACGATAGTTAGTACAACTTTGAACATCCCCCTTGTTCTTGAAGATCGGTACTAATATACTTCTCCTCCATTCTTCGGGCATCTTGTTGGACCGAAAGATAAGGTTAAAAAGCTTAGTTAACCATACAGTCGCTATGGCACCTAGGCACCTCCACACCTCAATAGGGATACCATCGGGGCCCATCGCTTTACCTCCCTTCATCCTCTTCAAAGCCTCCTTGATCTCTGCTTCCTAAAATCTCCTCACAAAGCGTCTGTTAGTATCATCAAATGGGTCATCCAACTCAAGGGTAGGACCCTCATTCTCCCCATTAAACAACTTGTCGAAGTACTCTCGCCATCTATTCTTGATCACCTCATCCTTCACCAGTAGTCGATCTGTCCCGTCCTTGATGCATTTGATTTGGTTGATGTCCCTTGTCTTCCTCTCTCGGATCCTAGCCATCCTATAAATGTCCTTCTCCCCTTCCCTCGTGCTTAGCTGTTGATAAAGGTCATCAAAAGCCTGGCCCTTTGCTACACTCACAGCTCGCTTTGCAACCCTCTTCGCTGTTTTATAGCCCACGACGTTGGCTGCACTGTGGTCCAGGTGGAGACGCTTGAAACACTCTTTCTTGTCCTTAATAGCCCTTTGCACCTCGTCATTCCACCACCAGGTGTCTTTTGCTTCCTGTTTACCCCCTTGCTCACGCCAAGCACTTCTGAAGCCACATTCCGAACACATGTTGCCATCTTTAGCCACATGTCGTCTGCATCTTCTCCTTCTTCCCAGGGCCCCTCGTCTAGCATCCTCTCCTTAAACGTTTGTGCCGCTTCCCCTCTAAGCTTCCACCACTTCGTTCTCACAATCTTGGCGCGTTTGACCCGGGGGACCCATATCCGAAACCGATAGTCTGCCACCACCAGCTTGTGTTGAGGGACAACACACTCCCTAGGTATCACCTTATAATCTAAGCAAGCACGCCTATCCTCCCTCCTTGCAAGGATAAAGTCGATTTGGCTCGAGTGTTGTCCACTATGAAAAGTCACTAGATGGGATTCCCTCTTTCTAAAGAAGGTATTCGCTATCACCAAGTCGTAGGCCAACGCGAAGTTCAACACATCCTCCCCCTCTTCGTTCCTACTACCATACCAAAAGCCCCCATGCACTCGCTCGAACCCTACATTAGTCATGCCCACATGGCCGTTGAGGTCTCCTCCAATGACGAGTTTCTCGCTGATAGGCACGGTACTAACCATGCTATCCAGGTCTTCCCAAAACTGTTTCTTGGTGCTCTCCCCAAGACCTACCTGAGGGGCATAGGCACTGATTACATTCAAAGCCGAATCTCCAACTATCAGCCGGACTAGAATAATCCGATCGCCTTGCCTCCTAACCTCCATGACTCCATCCTTTAGGCTTCTATCGATCAAGATGCCTACACCATTCCTACCCAATGATGAGCCCAAGTACCAAAGCTTGAAGCCAGTACCCTCCACCTCTTTCGCCTTCTGGCCCATCCATCTAGTCTCTTGGACGCACAGGATATTTACACGCCTCCTAATTGCTGCATCAACTAGCTCTCGTAGCTTACCTGTTAGGGACCCTACGTTCCAACTACCTAGACGAATCCTAGTTGGCTCGGCTAACTTCATTACCCTTCGCACCCGTCGAGGGAAGTGCGAAGACCCTTGCTCATTTTTTACCACACCCGGGCGCCGATGTGGCGCGCCACTAAGGATGCGATTTTGTTACTCTTGGAGGTGAAGCCTCCTAGACGGCTAGGCGTCGCCCGGCAAGCTCCCGTGCTTGTGGTGAGCTGCGGGACAGTTTGTAAGTGCCCAAAATCAGCTAGTAGAATCACCCCTCATCTCAAGAGTTCACTCTCTTGACTTGAGAACGAGCTCGAGGTTGAAAGAGACCAAAGCCTTTGTGGCTACCTCAACAACGTGGACATAGGCAAGCCTTAGTGGCGAGCCGAACCACGGGATAAATCGGTGTCTTACTTGTGTTCTTGTTATTTGTATTGCTTCACTTGTTTTGTGGTGATTCTAAGGATTGGTTCCGATCTACTCGTGTGCAAGCTTCTGCAACCATCTAATTGGTGGAATAGGCTCCTGCACACCTCTACCACATCTCCACCAAGTTTGGTGTGCAGCCTCGGAGGTCTGCCAGAGCAGCAGTGCCGCTCGGGGGAGCAGCACTGCCGGGCTATGTTTTGACATTTGTTTGAGCTAAAATTTTATAGACTTATTCACCCCCCTCTAGGTCTCTATTGGTGACATCAAGGTTCTTACACTATCTGAAAGGACTGGATAGGCTAGAGGGGGGTGAATAGCCTATAAAAATTTCTACAAAGCACTTAAGCACAATTTAGTAAATAACAAGGCTATTGCTAAGCACTAGCTTTAAGCTACTCTATGCAAGCCACCTACCATAATATACTACTCGCACAAGTATGCACTCAATCACAAGAAACCCACTCCTTCGAAATCTAAGGAGAAGGCACCTAAACAAGTAATAAGCGTAAGAGAGTAGTGAACGAGAAAACTATACCACCGAGGAGAGAAGAGGTTGATCCAATCATCGGGAGAATATCAATATGAATACCAAGTGATCAACCAAGAGAATATCGAAGACCAATCATCCACTCGAAGGTGGATAAGATAGAACACTCGATCTTTTACCGAGGTTCACATGATCGCCGTCACGCTACTCCTTGTTATGGTACCGGTCTTCCTTGGTGGATTGCGAGCTAGACTTCACACGTCAATCCCTCACCGGGAGCCGCTCACCAACACAAGAGAAGTGGCTTTCGACCACGAGCAATCCACTAGAGTCGGTTTTGATACTCCGCCGGGAATAACCACAAGAACCCCTCACGATCAACCTGTGTGGGCTTGAACAATCTCCAATCAACCTTAACACCGAAATCACCTCCAAGCCGCTAGGGACACGGCAATGCCCCAAGAGAATAAGAACACAGCAATGGCTTGCTCTCAAGTGATCTAGAATGCAAATCACTAGAAATGATGCACTTGAGGATCACTCAACTCACAAAGATGATAAAAAATGAACAAGTGAGTGAGTAGGAGGCAAGAGAGTGCTCACAAGTGTATGGCAACGAATCAAATGTGCAAGAGAGTCACCAAGTGACAAGGGAAGGAGTATAAATACCCCTAAGTGTACTCCTAGCCGTTACCTCACACAAAACAACTGTTAGACACGATTTTCTGCCGTCGGACGCTACCGTCAGACAGAACACGTCGGACCAAACGCTAGCGTCCGACGCTCCGATGCTCGCCACGTGTCAGCACAATTTAACGTCAACAGATCGATCACAACGGCTACTGCTCGCGCCACTTCAAACAACCATCGGACACTTGCCTGTCGGACTAAAGTCCACAGGCGTTCGACGCTTACAGAAACTATGCAGAGAGATTTTTGATCATCAGACGCTATCCGATGCCTAGCGTCGGACCAACCGACGGCGTCCGACGCCCTGAATACCACTTGCCGCGCGCTGTGACAGAGCGTGAACTCGCCACGCCGTGCCGTCAGACCGAGGGCCAATGGTCCGATGCGCTCGCTCCTCTGATCGTCGGACTGTCTGACTCTGTCAACCGGGTAGAACACCGAGGCATCGTCGGACGCTCCAACTCAGTGCATCGGACTATAGGTTTTCACCGTCCAACTCTATGCAATTTTACGCAGAGAACTCCCGAAAAGCTCGGACGGTGACTGTCGTACTAACTCTCACCGTCCGACACTAATTGCATAGTAACAGCAATGCTGGGAGGGCCGTCAGACGCTAACTAATGGTCCGACGCCCTGGAGATCCTAGCGTCCGACGCTCTGTTCTCACTAGTTTCAAGTCTAGTTTCTCACCCTAGCTTTTATGTGCTAACACTCAAAGTTCTCAACACTTGTGCACAGTGTGTTAGCAATTTTCAAACATTTTCCAAGGGTTTTTAAGTTGATCTCTAGGTTGAGTTAGTCAATGCACATGAAATGCAACCTAGTGCACTTGAAGGTAATCCAATCACTTAGTTCTCCCCTTAATAGTCGGCTATCTATCCTAAATGTGATCACACCCACTTGGTGTCTTTATCACCAAAAGAAAAGCCTACTTAGGGTTATACCTATGCCTTTAAGCATTTTCTTTTCACCTTGATCATCTCCACTTGATCCATCATGCTTGATCCATGGTTGAGCCTTCCTTGATCATTACCATCAACCATTTGGCTCTTCACTCCATGGTTAGGACCACCTACACTTAGCCATCACTTAGCAAATAGGTTAGTCCTTAGGGTGTCATCAATTATCAAAAGCAAATTAGGGCTTTCAATCTCCCCATTTTTGGTAATTGATGACATCCTATACAAAGATAAGAGTTAAGATTATTTTTGAACTTGTGAGCTTGTCCAAACAAGATTATCATGTTTTTGTAATGGACAAATAACATAAATTTGGTTTGGTGGCTATTTAGCTCCCCCTACATATGTGTATGAGTTTAGATTTGAAATCTTGCACATATGCATAAATAGAGAGTAAATTTCCACCAAGATGTGCTAGGATGATTAAGATAAATCTTTGAAACGTGATACCAATTGAAATAATCATCGAAGTTGCGGAATCTCCATCCTTAGCACTTGGATAACTAGATAATCACAAAACTTGAGCATACCCGTGAGATCAACATTATAAGCAATGCTCAAATACCAAATGAAAAAAGCACAAGATCATCTAGTTACCACCTAAACATGCTAGTTATCAAATCATCAATCAAACCTATATCTAGTATACACCACTCAAGAACATGGCAACTGAATGTAAGTACAAGTGCAAATGCATCAAGCATATGTCAGTGCATATTCCAAATGCATTCAACCAAGTTCATGAGTTTGCTCCCCTCAAGGTGAGCTTATCTTGAGTAAAGGTTTTGATTAAAATTTTTTTTGATCCCTTTACTTTGGCCTATTGCTCTTCCATCATCAGCCTTAATGATGGTTCATTGCGAAGCTTAATCCATTTTTATCTTTTCTCCCCATTTCTTATCTTTGTTCTTTCTCCCCCTTGGCATTAAGTACCATAAAAGGGTCAAATCAATGGAGAGTGAGGATAGTTTTTCAAATTTGGTTCAATTTAGCAAACTTGCACAAGTTTCTTAGCTCGGTTTGAACCAAAGACAAGCTTCTTCATGCCACTAGGGGTTATCTTGCCTATGTTGAGTTAAGCACTTAGTTGCTCATTTGACTAGATTCAACACTAGGTTTACATCCCCATGAACAAGTTATATGCCATCACTAGATCAATCAAGCAAGGAAGCAATAGTGATGCCATATATACTTCAAAAACATTTTGGCTTTCAATGAATGACCTAGAGAGAACAAAAGTATGCCTACATGTTCTAGCAAGTCCTAACAAAGTATGTATGCAAATGCCAAACAATGATACCTTTGTTTTGCTTGAAGGAGAGGCAAGTCATAAGATATTCATGTAATGCATCAACACATGTTGGAATGGTCAAATATGTTCAATTCATTCCTTAGCTTGCAAAATCTTGCTTCATTAAGAGGCTTGGTGAATATATCGGCTAGTTGATCTTCAGTGTCCACACTTGTGATTGCAATATCTCTTTTGGCTTGGTGATCCCTTATGAAATGGTGCCTCACATCTATGTGCTTGGTTCTTCAATGTTGCACCGGATTGGTTGTGATCTTCACCGTACTTTCATTGTCACATAGCAATGGAACCTTGTTGAATTTCAACCCATAGTCCTTCAATGTTTGCTTCATCCATAAGATTTGTGCACAACAACTTCTCACACTAATGTATTTGGCTTCGGCGGTAGAGAGTGTGACACTATTTTGTTTCTTGGATGACCCTGAGACTAGTGACCTTTCCAAGAGTTGACAAGTACCGGAAGTGCTCTTTCTACTGATTTTACAACCGGCATAATCCGCATCCGCATAGCCAATCAACTCAAAGTTGGAGCTCTTGGGATACCACAAACCAATGTTAGGTGTGCTCTTCAAATACCCCAAAATTCTCTTTGTAGCCTTTATGACTTTCTCATGGAGAGGTTTGATATCTTGCACACATGCACACACTAAACATCACATCCGGCCTTGAAGCGGTCACATAGAGTAGACTACCAATCATTGACCGATATTGCTTTTGATCAACCAATTCACCTTTTTCATCCGGTTCCAAGCTTCCACTAGTGCCCATAGGTGTTGAAATTGCCTTTGCATTTTGCAATCCAAACGTTTTTACCATGTCCTTGATATACTTGCTTTGACTCACAAATGTGCCATTTTTTAATTGCTTGATTTGGAGTCTAAAAAAATAGCTAAGTTCACCAACCATGGACATGTCAAACTCTTTAACCATCATTTCTCCAAACTCCTCACAAAAAGCTTGACTTGTTGACCCAAAGATAATATCATCAACATAGATTTGCATGATGAACAAGTCATTACCAATTTTCTTGGTGAAGAGAATGGTGTCAACCTTTCCCATTTTGAACCCTTTAGAGAGTAGGAAATCCCTCAACTTCTCATACCATGCTCTTGGTGCTTGTTTCAAACCATAGAGAGCCTTCTTGAGCTTGTACACATGGTCGGGCTTTTTGTCATCTTCAAAACCGGGAGGTTGCACAACAAATACTAGTTTATTGATGTAGCCATTAAGGAATGCACTCTTGACATCCATTTGATAGAGCTTGATATTATGAGCACATGCATAAGCCAACAGAATACGGATTGTTTCCAATCTTGCCACGGGTGCATAGATTTCTCCAAAATCTAAGCCTTCAATTTGAGTGTAACCTTGTGCAACCAATCTAGTTTTGTTCCTCACAACAATCCCATCTTGATCTTGCTTATTCCGAAAGACCCATTTTGTGACAATCACATTGTGTTTGCTTGGTCTTGGAACTAATTCCCATACTTGATTTCTCTCAAAGTTGTTGAGCTCTTCATGCATAGCATTGATCCAATCCCTATTTTTGAGTGCCTTCTCTATGTTAGTAGGCTCCTCTTGTGAGACAAAAGAATAATGCTCACAAAAATAAGCTACCATTGACCTTGTTTGCACGCCTCTACTAATATCACCAACAATTTGATTTAGAGGATGGTCTCTTGCAATGTGAGTTGGTTTGAGCACATGAGATGAACTAGCACCTTGGACTTGGTCTTGATCTTGATCATGAGCTTGAGCATGAGAGTTACTTGAGCTAACTTGATTAGCATCATCTTCCACTTGCACAATAGGAGGGGTGACATCTTGATCATCATTTTCTTCAACTTGTCTTGGCCTAATATCACCAATATCCATGTTTTTCATAGCATCAACTAATTGAGGTCCTCTCACATCTTCAAGATTGTCCTTCTTATTTTGTGAACCATTAGTTTCTTCAAACTCAACATCATGGACATCTTCAACTATATGATGAACCAATTTTCATACTCTATAAGCTTTGCTTGTAGTTGAATAACCAAGTAAGAAACCTTCATCACACATCTTTTCAAACTTGTCCAAACGAGTTCCTCTCTTCAAAATGTAGCATTTGCAACCAAACACTCTAAAATATGCATTGTTGCGCTTTCTTCCATTCAGGAGCTCATAGGGTGTCTTTTTCAACATTAGATGACAATAAAGACGGTTGCTAGTGTAGCAAGCCGTGTTGATAGCTTTGGCCCAAAACTCATCACTCACATTGCACTCACTTAGCATTGTTCTTGCCATGTCAATAAGTGTTCTATTCTTTCTTTTCACAAGACCATTTGATTGTGGAATGTACTTGGCCGAGAATTGATGCTTTATACCCAACTCATCACATAGCTCATCAATTCTTGTGTTCTTGAACTCACTACTATTGTCACTTCTCACTTGCTTCACCCTTGTGTCAAACTCATTTTGGCTTCTCTTCATGAAAGTTTTGAAGATCTCATACACTTCACTTTTGTCAACAAGAAAGAATACCCAAGTATATCTAGAGAAGTCATCCACTATCACAAAGGCATACTTTCTTCCTCCAATACTTGCATAAGTGTTGGACCAAACAAATCCATGTGCAATAGCTCAAGTGGACTAGATGTACTCATCATGCCTTTCTTAGGATGTATATTCCCATCTTGCTTTCCAAATTGACAAGAACTAAACAACCTATCCTTCTCAAAGTGCACATCTTTCAAGCCTCTAACCATGTCATGCTTGACCAATCTTCTAAGTTGCTTCATACCCACATGTCCAAGCCTTCTATGTCATAACCAATCAAGACTTGACTTTGAAATCAAACATGAAGAAAGGTTAGCTTCACTATCATTGAAATCCACCAAGTAGAGATTCCCATATCTAAAGCCCTTGAAGATCAAGTTGGAACCATTCACACTCACAATCTCAACATCATCAATCAAAAGATGCACTTGAAACTAAGATCACAAAGTTGTGCAACCGATAATAGATTGAAATTGAGAGATTCAACTAGCAACACATTGGATATGTTCATATCATTTGAGATAGCAATCTTGCCCAATCCTTTGCCTTTGCCTTTGCCATTGTCACCAAATGTGATAGAATCAAACTTTTGATTGCCACTTGAATTGATAGATTTGAACATACTAGACTCTCCGGTCATGTGTTGAGTGCATCCACTATGAAGCACCCAATGTCTTCCTCCAGCTTTGTAATTGACCTACAATGAGTAAATCAATTGGTTTTAGGTACCCAAACATTCTTGGGTCCTTGGAGGTTAGTGACCAAAGACTTTGGAACCCAAATGGATCACATCCTTGGGTTGCCACTTGGTGTACCAATATACTTGACTTTAACACCCTTCACTCCTTTTGTGAGCAGGTAACAAGAATCAAGGCAAATTGATGTCGCACTAGCAAATTTGACTTGCTTGATCTTATTGGCCATGCAATATTGCTCATGATACCCCACTTGCTTGCATCTTTGGCAATACCAACCATTGCTCCTCACAAATCTAGTTTTGGGAGTCACAAACGCGGCCTTGCCTTTCTTAGGGTTATAGCCTAGTCCCTCCTTAGAGTGACTAAATCTTTGCCTACCCAAGCACTTTAGCAAGCGGGCATCCCCACCATAGGCATTGCCTAAGGCACGGGTGAGCTTGTTGACCTCCTCCTTGAGGTTCTTGTTTTCCACCACAAGTGAGGACTTAGAGTCATCAACTCTAGGTGAAATAAGAGTGGTAGAGCTGCAAGAAGGGTTAGTGACACAATAGTAGTAGAGGAAATTGACTTGTCACTAAGGATGTCACATGATGAACCCACGTCACATGTCTTGATGGATGCCCTCTTCTCATTTTCGGCCACTAGAGAGGAATGAGCTATCTCTAGCTTGGAGTGAGCTACCTTGAGCTTCTCATGGGCTTCCATTAGCCTCTCATGAGACTTCAAGAGCTCATTAAAGGATTGCTCAATGGCTATCTTGCCTTTGTGCAATTCTTTGCACTCCTTTCTCTTGGCCTCAATGTAAGTATTGGCATCATCAAGCATGGACATAAGCTCATCACATGAGAGCTCCTCCTCATCACTCTCATCATCGGATTATACCTTGGATGACTTGGCCATCAAGCATGTGGATGGAGTGTCGAAGAGGGATAGCTTGTTGTTGAGGGCAATACTAGCAATGGCCTTCTTCTTGACGGTTTTGCTCTCATCGCCACTATCATCCTTATCGGTAGAGGAATCACTATCATCCCAAGTAACATAATATGATTGCTCCTTTTTCTTCTTCTTGAGTGTCATATTCTTATTCTTCTTTTCTTTCTTGTCCTTGTTCTTGCTCTTCTTCTTCTCATCATCACTGACATTGTCATTGTCACTATTACGAGGACAATCGGCAATGAAGTGATCCAAACTCTTGCACTTGAAGCATCTCCTTAACTCTTGCTTGTTCTTGGAGATGACTTCTTCTTGCCTTGACCATAACCCTTCCTCTTCATAAATCGGCCAAATTTGCGAACTAGAAGAGCCATGGCTTCATCATTATCATCATCATCATCATCATCATCATCATCATCATCATCATCATCATCATCACTAGAAGTGGAGTCTTCATCAATCTCAGCCATCTTGGTTTTGCCCTTGTTCTTGGATGTTGTAGCTTTGAGAGCTACACTCTTCTTCTCCTCCTCAACCACCTCCTCATTATTCATATCTTGAGTGATAATCTCACCGAGGATTTGGTTGGGCTTCTTGGTGCTCAAGTCTTCTCTTGCAAGCAAACTCTTGATGATTGCAAACCTTGCGGGCAAGCACTTCAAAAACTTCTGAGAGAAGTCCTTGTCCTTGATGTCCTCACCCAAGCTCTTCAAATCATTGACAGTAACTTGCAACCGGTTGAACATCTCCGGCACACTCTCTTGTTCTTCCATCTTGAAGGTGCCAAACTTCTCTCTCAACATATAGACCTTGGTATTCTTGACCTCTTGTGTCCCCTCATAGGTCTCCTCCAACCGCTTCTAAATATCATGAGCCAAATCAAAATTCTTGATTTGTTCAAATACAAGAGACTCAAGAGCGGTGTAGAGAGCATTGATAGCATGGGCATTACACTCCATCGTCCTCTTGTCGGCATCGGTGGGAGCCTGATCATTCTCCTACTCAATCTTTGTCTCCGTCACCTTCTACACCTCAATGTGCATAGTCATAATGTGAACTATCATCTTTCTCTTTCAACGATAATAGCTTGTGCCATCAAATTTTGGCGGCTTCCCCAAAACATTGATTTGAGCCATTCTTCACCACAAGGATGTTAAGCCTCAAACGGTGGTGACCTCCACTCCGATACCAATTGAAAGGACCAGATAGGATAGAGAGGGGGGTGAATAACCTATAAAAATTTCTACAAAGCACTTAAGCACAAGTTAGTAAATAACAAGGCTATTACTAAGCACTAGCTCTAAGCTACTCTATGCAAGTCACCTAGCATAATATATTACTCACACAAGTATGTACTAAATCGCAAGAAACCCACTCCTTCGAAACATAAGGAGAAGACACCTCAACAAGTAATAAGCGCAACAGAGTAGTGAACGAGAAAGCTATACAGCCGAGGAGAGAAGAGGTTGATCCAATCACCGGGAGAATATCAATATGAATACCAAGTGATCAACCAAGAGAATTCCGAAGACCAATCATCCACTCGAAGGTGGAGAAGAAAGAATACTCGATTTTTTACCGAGGTTCACGTGATCGCCGTCACGGTACTCCTCGTTGTGGTACCGGTCTTCCTTGGTGGATTGCGAGTTAGGCTTCACACGTCAATCCCTCACCGGGAGCCGCTCACTAACACAAGAAAAATGGCTTTCAACCACGATGTGGGGGTATAAACCTATATACCCGCATGGCTGTACATGGGTCAAGTCCTTAGACCTGGCCCAGACCGCCAAGGACGCGTCGTCTACATGCTCTCCAAAAGATCACGTATATCCTCCAGCATAGAAGTCTTGCCGGGTAAGGAAATATCTTTTCTAGAATCTAACTGATTAGTTTTCTTTTTCGGTTATAATTGTAATCTAATATACATGGTAAACCGACTTGTAACCCTGTCCCCCGGATTATATAAGGCGGGCAGGGGATCCCTGCAAAACAGATCATCTAATAGCAATACAATACAGCAACACACAGTACGTAGGGTATTACGTCTCGCGGCGGCCTGAACCTGTATAATTCTCATGTCTCGCGCTTACTGCGCTACTCTTATTCGTCTCAGGCGCACTTTCACCGATCATCTACTACCTTAGGCATACCCCTCGATAGACTATCGTCGGCATTCCGTCAACAGTTGGCGCACCAGGTAGGAGGCGTGCTTCCTGATCTATGGCGAGCAAGATGAAAATCTTTTTTCGTCGTCGTCGATAACAGCAACGGCGTTTGGTGGCGGCGAGCCAGACGGAATTTTCTTCATCAACTTCAACCGTGGCAAAACTCGATCTGCTACATCGTCGATGGCAATTTGTGCTGAGGTGTTCGTCGTCCCTGCACGATATCCAAGGCATCCCGGCGGCGGCAGGCAGCAAGCCTCAATCGGGCAAGTCTGCATTATATCTAGTTGCTCCACGTGCATATCGATCGGATCTGGGCAGCACCTCGCGAGATCCTGATCAAAGTAGAAATAAAGGCGATCTACAGCACCACGCGTGCCTCAACTGACGACCAGATCCGACCGGCAAAAAAGGAAACAAATCAACATGCATAGCCTTACGTCATACTGCATGGCCACATGCACGGCGGACAGCCCCAAGGATCAAGGCTTACAATGTCATGCTCCACAGTTCCACATACAAGCAAAGAAGGATATCGGATATCCAATGTACATACGCATATACAATCTGCAGAACCATACAACCGACGGTCCATAAAAAAAGCTAAGTCATGTTTAATATTTTAATTAAGATATTTTGTTTAGCTAAGTCATGTTTAATATTTTAATTAAGATATTTTGTTTTATATGACTTGTCTTTGGATTTCTCCACAAATCTACATATTATTTATTGGCAGAAAATCCATTGCGTATCTCCTCATCAACGCCCTGCTACGACCTCATCGTCATTCATCTACAGAGACAGCAAAACTGGAGCCACATCGAGCCATCACGCGAGCCACGTCAAACGGCTCCTCGACACGCTGACCACTCCGCTCGACATCAATCAAGCTAAGTGATATTTTAATATTCTTCTACATATTCTTCAACCTCCATAGATCTCCGAAAATTATCTCCATGGTTCTTCGCCGCCGACCTCTCCATAAGCCCCGACAAAGCTCGGGCAACTCGCCGATAATTTCTCCATAAGCCCCGACTACGCTTGGGCACTCAGAAGATTTTATCCGCCGACGAGATAGTAAGTACCTCTCCGTTTTCTTCTCTCAAGGGTTTCTTAACGTACCTTGGTAGCACATGCCTTAATCCGTGAAACCTGTCCACGCCCCGTAAACCGTAAACTCAAATGGTCATGTTAAGAAACCTCTGAACCATACGCCGCCTCAGGTGGTTAAACGTAACAGGCCAACTAACAGGGGAAATTATGTGACCTGACAAGAGCAATAAACGGACAATCTTATCATGCATTCTACAATATTTGGATCCGCTTCAAAATCTATATCATGTACTACCCACTGTACATATTTGTTTTGCAGGAACTCGCTGCCGATCTCTCGCCGCTCCTCGTCATCCTCTTGCTAATCGGACACCGTCTCCGACCACGCTGGGGACTCGTCATCGCTCGTCGCCGTTCTCGCGCTGTTCGGACTACGCCTCCGACCACACGCTGGGGACTCGTCGCTGGGCTCGTCGCCACTCCTCGTCGTCCTCACGCTGCTTGGACACCGTTTCCGACCACGCTCGGGACTATCGCCGCTTTTCGCCGTCCTCACGCTGCTCGGACACCGCCTCCGACCACACTGGGGATTCGTCGCCGCTCCTCGCCATCCTCGCACTGCTTGGACACCGTCTCCGACCACGCTGGGGACTCGTCGCTGCTCCTCGTCGTCCTTGCGCTACTCGGACTCTGTCTCCGACCACGCTGGGGACTCGTCGCCGCTCGTCGTCGCTCCTCGCCGTCCTCGCGCTGCTCGGACTCCGTTTTCGACCACGCTGATGACTCATCGCCGCTCCTCACCATCCTCGTCGTCTCCAACCACGCTGGGGACTCGTCGTCGCTCCTCGACGTCCTCGTGCTGCTCAGACTCTGTCTCCGACCACGTTGGGGATTCATCGCCGAGCTATGAAGATACTCTATGCTGTTCGGATCAGGGTGCTGATCTTGAGCAGCACATCGGGGGTCTTGATATGCGTCTCGTCTGCTCGGAAGATTGTCCCGAGCACCATGCTGTGCTCGGGGACTTCGTCATTGCCTTGACTGCTCGGAAGACTTTCCCGCGTACCTAGTGTGCTCGAGAACTTCATCATTGCCTCGACTGCTCGGAAGACTTTTCCGCGCACTTGCTGTGCTTGGGGACTTCGTCATCGCCTCGCCTGCTCGGAAGATTTTTTCCCGATCACTTGCTGTGCTCGGGGACTTCGTCGTCGATCGCCTGCTCGGAAGATTTTTTTTCCCGATCACTTGTTGTGCTCGGGGACTTCGTCGTCGATCGTCTGCTTGAAAGATTTTTCTCGATTACTTGCTGTGCTTGGGGATTTCGTCGTCGTCTCGGCTGCTCGGAAGATTTTTTCATGATCACTTGCTGTGCTCGGGGACTTCGTTGTCGCCTCGACTGCTCGAAATTTTTTCCCGATCACTTGCTGTGTTTGGGGACTTCGTTGACACTTCACATGATCAGCAAAAATAAAGATTTTGACCCTGACACCACGTGCCTGCGTCACCTGCTATCAGGCTCGGGGACTAAGTGGATACACTTCACCTGACGGTGAAGGATTTGCTATTGGCGAACCAAAAGTGGATACACTTCACCAAAGAGAAGGCTCTTCAAAAATTTTTCTGAGCTCCTTACATCCGTCTGGTCAAGCAATTTTGAAGATCTGCACATCCTGACAAATCCAAAGTGCTCGGGGACTAGCTGTGGGGGTATAAACCTATATATCCGCATGGATGTACATGGGCCAAGTCCTTCGACCAGGCCCAGACCGCCAAGGACCCGTCGTCTACACGCTCTCCAGAAGATCACATATATCCTCCAGCATAGAAGTCTTGCCGGCTAAGGAAATATCTTTCCTAGAATCTAACTGATTAGTTTTCTTGTTCGGTTAGGATTGTAATCTAATATACATGGTCGACTTGTAACCCTGCCCCCCGGACTATATAAGGCGGGCAGGGGATCCCCTCAAAACAAATCATCTAATAGCAATACAATACAGCAACACACATGACATAGGGTATTACGTCTCGCGGCGGCCTGAACCTGTATAAACCTCGTGTCTCGCGCTTACTGCGCTACTCTTGTTCGTCTCAAGCGCACCTTCACCCATCATCTACTACCTTGGGCATACCTCTCGGTAGACTATCGTCGGTATTCCGTCGACACACAAGCAATCCACTAGAGTCGGTTTTGGCACTCCGCCGGGAATAACCGCAAGAACCCCTCACAATCAACTTTCGGTGTGGGCTTGAACAATCTCCAATCAACCTCAACACCGGAGTCACCTCCAAGCCGATAGGGACACGGCAATATCTCAAGAGAATAAGAACTCAGCAATGGCTTGCTCTCAAGTGCTTTGGAATGCAAATCACTAGCAATGATGCACTTAAGGATCACTCAACTCACAAAGATGATCAAAGATGAACAAGTCACAAAGATGATCAAAGATGAACAAGTGAGTGAGTAGGAAGCAAAAGAGTGCTCACAAGTGTATGGCAATGAATTAATTGTGCAAGAGAGTCACCAAGTGACCAAGGAAGGAGTCTAAATACCCCTAAGTGCACTCCTAGCCGTTACCTCACACAAAACAACCGTTAGACATGATTTTTTGCAGTCGGACGCTACCGTCGGACAGAACACGTCGAACCAAACGCTAGCGTCCAAGCTCCGATGCTCGCCACGTGTCAACACAATTTAATGTCAGCCGATCGATCACAACGGCTACTGCTCATGCCACTTCAAACAACCGTCGGGCACTTGCCTGTCGGACTAAAGTTCACAGGCGTCCGACGCTTACAGAAACTACGCAGAGAGGTTTTGGATCATCGGACGCTGTCCGACACTTAGCGTCGGACCAACCGACGGCGTCCGATGCCCTGAATACCAATCTCCGCACGCTGTGACAGAGCATGAACTCGCCACGCCGCGCCGTCGGACCGAGGGCCAATGGTCTGACGCGCTCGCTCCTCTGATCATCGGATTGTCCGACTCTCTCAGCCGGGCAGAACACCGAGGCACCGCTGGACGTTCCAAGTCAGTGTGTCGGACTATTGGTTTTCACCGTCCGACGCTATGCAATTTTACGCAGAGAGCTCCCGAAAAGCTCGCACGCTAACTAATGGTTCGACGCCAAGGAGATCCCAGCGTCCGACGCTCTGTTCTCACTGGTTTCGAGTCTAGTTTCTCACCCTTACTTCTATGCGCTAACACTCAAGGTTCTCAACACTTTTGCACAATGTGTTAGCAATTTTCAAACATTTTCCAAGGGTTTCTAAGTTGATCTCTAGGTTGAGTTAGTCAATGCACATGAAATGCAACCTACAGCACTTGAAGGTAATCCAATCACTTAGTTCTCCCCTTAATAGTCGGCTATCTATCGTAAATGTGATCACACCCACTTGGTGTCTTGATGTAACAGAACCGCCTAAATCACGTGGCCCACAGGCACCTGTCAACGTCACTAATGACATCTGACAGCCGGGCCCGTGTTCCATATGACCTAAGCGGGCTCTGCCGGGCTACATAAGCACCCGTTATCTCCGACAGGATCCCATTGCGGAGTCATTACAGAGTTACATCATTTTATAACAAAATACATCAGAGTAGAATTTGCGGAAGAATAAATAGTACTTAATATTACAGACCGGTGTTCGAATAAAATTAAGTGCAGTTATTACAGACCATAAAGTTAAAAGAGTAGCAGTAGAGTTTGGAACAACAATACGACAAATAGTAAATATTTCACGAACCCTGCCCAAGGGTTTTAACTTTAGTCTTCTTCACTCTCCTGGACGATCGTGACGCAGCACGGGGCGAGACAAACTTCGGTCTCCTGCTGCCCTCCTGCAACGGGGTTAACAAACCCTGAGTACATGGGGTACTCCGCAAGACTTACCCGACTAAAAGTGTAAGATTAGACTCAGGAATGCAGGCTAAGGGGAGTCAAGGTAAGGCTTAGCAAGAGTTCAAAAGTTTTGCGAAAAAGCACTACTAATCCTATTTCAATATTTTATTTCAATAACACTATCCATCATTATCCAATTCTACAAGTTCTTTCTCATATATCAACATTCTTTCCTTTACTTAATCTATTTCAAAACAATCCTAGTTCCGAACCACTTTTCACTGTAGGTGTGAGGATCAAGTCTCCATATCCGAGGAGCAACGACGATTCGAATCGATTAATACCCAGCTGGGGATCCCTATCCACACTGCGTATGTAGCACTTAAGCTTGCATACGCCAACCCCGCCTACCACGGCTTTTCATACCCCGGAACCGGTCCTGCGCCACCCGAGAGCACAGTACTCCTCTCGTCTCCAGGCACGACGGCCACGAGGGTACACGCTACTCTCGCCATCTCTCCACTCCCAGTGCGTGGTTGTCGGTTCCAGCAGTAGAGCCACCGGAGTCAGAGGCTTTCCGTAGTATGTGGCTAGTTGCAAAGTCTTGATCACAGCAGGCCTGACAACGAACGGTCCCTAATATTTTTCCGTTAGAAACCATGCATTGGGACTCTAACCCAAGTACATTGGTAACTACCCGGTTTTCACATCCTTTTCCCGATGGCGACGAAAGTTGGGACTCTAACCCAAGCAGTTGGCCAACCAAGCGGGAAAAACCATCCCTGTTGATGACAATGAACTAGCTAGGAACACTGCCAACAACAAGGACACAACCAGTCCCATAAAGTGATTCATTGCATTTGTATCATCATAGTTTGAAATAGCATTTTTGCAAATCTAACCGTCAAGCATGACTAAACATTTTTCAATACTTTTAATCAAATCAGGTTATCAGTTATTGGTAATTGGTCAAGGATGGTCATGCATCAAGTGGTTGTCAATCAACTCCTAGTAACCTAATGCAATAGATTAACTCAAGTGATAAATATTTTTAAATAACAAGGAGGGGTTGAATGCACCGGGGCTTGCCTTGAATTGCGTAGAGTGTCGGATCTGGGTCAGTTCCACAAATGTCAAACCCTTGTATAACTTCCTGAGTAGTCTCCTCAGATGGACCCTCAGACTTAACCTCTGGATTCTCGGTCACTACACGTTTGCAATGAATGAATGTATGAATGTGATGCACATGAAATGACAGACGAAATTTAATAACAAATAAATAAACCACACATGAGTACATGACCCTACCTTTGCTAGACATGAATAATCTAATTCATACTGCCCTAGGTCATAAAGGTGATTGACCTAGAATTTCAATCAATCCAAAAATCCACATCAACCCTAATCACCAAAATTTCCTATTTATTTTATTAATCAATTAACCAAGCATATAATTAATAATTAATTAAATTATTTCTATTTGACCTCAAACTTCACAAACAGATAGATCTTGACTTATAATAGTGGCACATAAAATTTCATGATTTTTGAAATTACAGGGAATTAATTAAAAATGCCTAAAGTTGCATTTTTTTATTTAATATACTGATTTTTAACTACTACAGAAAGTGTTCAAAACCTATATTTAATATTTTTATAAAATACTACACACCATAGAGAGTACTCACAAAAATTTCCATAATTTTTGGGGCAGTATATTAATTCTCACAAAAAGATTAAAACGCAGAACTATTCATTTCAAATATTAATAGAAAACCCTTTGGAAATTCCCGAAAAAAAGGAAAACGCCAAATCAGCCCGGGTCGGCCCAACGGCACGCAGGCCGGCCCAGCGCGGCCTCTTTCTGCCCCGCGCCGCTGACGAACGGGCCCCGCCCGTCAGTCACTCCCTCTCTCCCTCCTTTCTTCTTGCTCCCGCCGTCTCCCACGCACGCGCGCGCGCGGCGGCTCTGCGCCACCGGCGCGGCCGTGCCGGCGGAGCCGACACCGACGATCAACACCCGACGAGTTCCCACTAGCGCCCGCACCCCAGCTACGGACTCCGCACCGCCCCCCGGCCTTCCGAGCACGACCGAGAGCGGCCATGGCGGCTCACCGCGGCAGCGGCTCTACTTCCGAGACAAGCGGACCATTACAAGCTAAACCGGCGACACCGAGGGTACCACAGAGCTCACCGGGGTCAAGAATCACAGGTGGTTGAGACGGAGAAGGCTCGGAACGACGAGCTTGACGGTGACGGTCGGAAACAGCAAGGCGGACTCGACGGCGATCTCCCGTTCCGGCGAACCCTGAGCTCCAAACAAGAAACCGTCGCGCACATGAGCACCACGGCGAGACACGGAACGTAGAACACACGTGTTAACGGAGAGAGGCTCACCGAGACGAGCTATCCGCGTCGAGAAGACCCTCGGCGGCGCTCGGTCGGCGCGGAGGACGAAGCAGCAGGCACGCAGGATTTCGGCAACGGCAACCCTCAACAAGTGGCTCAGGTGGTGCGCAAGGAAGTTGGCTAGCTGGCTGTGGAATTGAGAGGGTGGAGTTGGTCGGGACACGACCAATCCCGCCGACCGGTAGTAACGGTCGCCGCCGATCGATAGTAATGGTTGCCGGTGAACCGAGGAGAAGAAGGCGATGAAAGAGCTCGTCGCCATTTAAAGCCGCGGACGGGGAAGAGATAAGGGCGAGGCGTCCCGGGCCCCCCCCCCTGCGGCGCACCACGCGGCGGTGCCCCGGCCCCGGCGGCCGGACGACGGCCGGCGCGCGGCGTGGCACGCGCGTACGGCGGCGTTCGTGAACAGGGGACCCCCCCCTCTCGTCTACTGTAGCACAGGGGACGGTCAAAAGCTATTTTCTCCAATTAAGCCCTACCCAAGCTGAATCAGTGAGTGGTCCCAAAATAAAAGTTGTGGAGAATTTTGTGTAGAATACTTTTGCTTTTTGAAGTATATTCAAATTCGGTCAAATTTTCAAACTACAGAAAAGGGGGTAAAAAGGGTTTTGAATTTCAAACTGAATTTTTAAAATTACTTTTGATTATTCTCAACAACTTGAAAATTGGTAAACATGAAAGTTGTTCTTCTCAGAGAGATTGACAACTTCTATGAAGGAAGTTTTTGAAGATTCTTGATATTTTTGAAATTGAAGTTTCAAATATAAATTTCAATATAGTAATTTGAGTTAAATTTGAATTTTTATAATATAACTTCAAAATCTCCAAAAATAAAAGTTGTTCCATTTTTAAAACTCTACAACTTTTATTTAGACACTTTTCCCATATTTCATATAGATTTTGAATTGGGTTTTTAGATCAACATTAGGGTTTAATTCAATTTCTATTTAATTTCATTTTTGATTTTTGATTAAGGGCTCAAGTACACAATCAATACTTAGCTGAAATCAAATCACTCTAAGCCCTAAGCTCAATCATATGCAGATGCTTAAATTTAAATATGATGACATGGCAGATTAATTGAATTCTAATACCAAAGGTATTACACTTGATCACCAAAAGAAAAGCCTACTTAGAGTTATACCTTTGCCTTCAAGCCTTTTCTTTTTACCTTGATCATCTCCACTTGATCCATCATGCTTGATCCATGGTTGAGCCTTCCTTGATCATCACCATCAACCATTTGGCTCTTCACTTCATGGTTAGGACCACCTACACTTAGCAGTTACTTAGCAAGCAGGTTAATCCTTAGGGTGTCATCAATTATCAAAACCAAACTAGGGCTTTTGATCTCCCTATTTTTGGTAATTGATGACATCCTATACAAAGATAAGAGTTAAGTTTGTTTTTAAACTTATGAGCTTGTCCAAACAAGATTATCATGTTTTGGAATGGACAAATAACACAAATTCGGTTTGGTGGCTATTTAGCTCCCCTACATATGTGCATGAGTTTAGATTTGAAAGCTTGCACATATGCATAAATAGAGAATAAATTTTCACCAAGATGTGTTAGGATGATTAGGATAAATCTTTGAAGCGTGATACCAATTGAAATAATCGTCGAAGTTGCGGAATCTCCATCCTTAGCACTTGGATAACTAGATAATCACAAAACTTGAGCATACCCGTGAGATCAACATTATAAGCAATGCTCAAATACCAAATGAAAAAAGCACAAGATCATATAGTTACCACCTAAGCATGCTAGTTATCAAATCATCAATCAAACCTATATCTAGCATACACCACTCAAGAACATGGCAATTGAAAGTAAGTACAAGTGCAAATGCATCAAACATATGTAAGTGCACATTCTAAATGCATTCAACCAAGTTCATGCTCCCCCTCAAGGTGAGCTTATCTTGAGTAAAGGTTTTGATTAAAAAAAATTTGATCCCTTTACTTTGGCCTAGTGGTCTTCCATCATCGGCCTTAATGATAGTTCATTACGTAGCTTAGTCCATTTTTATCTTTTCTCCCCATTTCTTATCTTTGTTCTTTCTCTCCCTTGGCATTAAGTACCATAAAAGGGTCAAATCAATGGAGAGTAAGGATAGTTTTTCAAATTTGGTTCAATCTAGCAAACTTGCACAAATTTTTTAGCTCGGTTTGAACCAAAAACAAGATTCTTCACGCCACTAGGGGTTATCTTGCTTATGTTGAGATACGCACTTAGTTGCTCATTTGACTAGATTCAACACTAGGTTTGCATCCCCATGAACAAGTTATATGCCATCACTAGATCAATCAAGTAAGGAAGCAATAGTGATGCCATATATACTTCAAAAACATTTTGGCTTTCAATGAATGGCCTAGAGAGAACAAAAGTATGTATATATGTTCTAGCAAGTCCTAACAAAGTATGTATATATGGTCAAACGTGATGTCTGAAAAGTCTAAGTCTCAATGGAACGGAGGGAATATGATACTATAGTTGTCTTGGGCCAATAAAAAAAATTCCTTTCTCTCTCCATTCACCCACCGGTCATATGTTCATCCATTATTCTCTCTTCTTGGTACCAAAATGGTAGCATACCACTACTATATTATTATTATTACATGAGCACACCCCTTTTATGTGTAACTGTGTATAGAAAAGATTAAGGGTCTCTATGACACCAAGGCTAATTGTTAGCTAACTAAAGATTAGCTTAAATAATTATCTCACCCAAACATGAGAGATAATACATGGGTTAATATTTTTTGTCAAGTTTTCAATTTGTTGTTACTAACTAGGTAGTCAATCAAAACTAATTTGGTCTAAGACATGTATGAAACAGACCCTAAATTGTAGCAATGGAGTTTTTTTTTTTTTCAAACAAACAATGGAGGTGCTTCCAAGGAAATTTCCCATGAACAAGATGGCACAGGCCCCACCATCCAGAGTCAAACTGTCCCAAGCTTTAAAAACTTCTTGGCGACCGCCTCCCCTACTTCCCTTCCATTCCATTCCACCTGGCGTTTGCCGCAGTCCCAAGGAAAAAAAAAAACACAGCAAATCGACACGTCCAATCGAAACAGAAATTAAAAAAAAAAACTCGGACAATTCCGCCGGCCATCAGATCGATCCCGTCTCAGCTGTCCTTCCTCCCCGAAGCATCCATCATCCATGAACCTGGAGCGCCTGCCGCCGCCGGCGGGATCGCGCCATGGTCACCACCGCTATGCGCGGATGCCGCCGCAGGCGGACCTAGAGGGTGAAGCGGCGCCTGCGGACCAGGAGCGGGAGCCCGAGCGGCGGCCGGAGGTCCTGGCGGCCTCAGCGTCGGCATCGCTCCGGGTGCCCGACGCCGCGCGGGTGTTCGACGAGCTGCCCAGGGCGTTCATCGTCGCCGTCTCGCGGCCCGACGCCGGGGACATCACGCCCATGCTGCTCTCATATACCATCGAGGTTCATTACAAGCAGGTCTGCGATCCTTCCCCAAATGTTTTGAAGTTTTGTTTGATTGTTAGATGGAAAATTAAACCCTGAAAATTCATGCGACTTTGGTGTGATTGGGTGGAATCTAACGATAAGACATCTGTTCCTGTTAAACTAGTTCATTTTGGAAGTGTCATTCATAGTTGATTTAATTTACTGATCGGTATATGCTTAATGGGATCGAAGTATTGGAATTAGTGATTGATTTACTGCGAAATTTTATATAACCATTGACCTTTCTGCTGACTTTAACAGAACAGCAAGTCCGTGACTGTGTAGGAACTAGGAAGGTTTGTTTTCCCTTGTTTTATGTTGGGAACACGAGGTCTTAAAGTTTCAGTCGGGTGGTTGCTCTAGTTTGACCTATGTTATTTCAGTTCCTGACTTCCTGCGTGTGAGCAGTTCTTCCGTCAAATTCATCGCTCTGTTCGCTTGAGCTGGTTCAACTTATTTTCATCCACAGAACAGTATTTTCCTCTCACAACAGTTCAGTCGTAGAATTCAGCCGCAGCCAAATTCAGCTCAGCCGTGTCTGGGTAGATTATTAGCAATGATGTCTCTTCTAACTCATAGACTATGTTTTACATGTTTGTTGACTTGTTCTCTTTAAATATCACACAACGAGCTTATCTTTAGGTTGTAAAACAAGAGGAAATATTCCGTGGTGCTGTCCTTTGCATTTTTTTCTCAAACACGCAGGATAGGTGCGTATTATTATAAGAAGGAAAAAAGGGATAAGAACACTTAATCTGATCCTGCACACCAACTGAGATCGTTTCCCACCAATCCTCAAAAGATGTTTCCAGCGATAATGTCCCGAAGTGTAAGATACTCAGAGATGACTCCAACAGTCAAAGCTCCTTGAATACCATTAACCCAAGCACGATTGGTGAGGGCCTCAAGTACTGTTCTACAGGTTGCTCTTCGCTTGGATACTAAAGCAAATACTTGCGGTGTAAGGTCAGCAATTCTATGGCCCTGGATCCACCTATGTTTCCAGAAAAGAGTGTCTGCTCCATTGCCCACTTCTGATACCACTGCCATGGAGAAACAAAATCTTGGGCACACTTATGAATTTGAATGGGGAAAATAGTTCAAGGTCGACTAGGATCTGTCTTCTCAAGCCACAACCACATCATCCGATGTGCCCAGCCCAAGTTTTGAAGATTAGAAAAATTCCCAACCCACCAAGCTCCTGTGAGACAGACTGTGAACCAAGTCACAAGACAATGACCACCTCTATCTTGCTTCCTTCCACGCCAGAGAAACTCTCGTCTAATGATGATAGTATCAGTTTCTGTAACACCCCAGTGTTTCATGGGGGCAAAAATTAGAATTGTGGAATGCTTGTGCACCTCCACTCGTCTTTGGTAGTGGCTTCTGATGTAGGATTTGACACCCCAGTCCCTCCTGTACAAACCAGCTGTCCTAATCAACCTTGGACAGTGGAGCCTCTGTGTATTAACTAGTGTGGTCTCCTTTGCTCTACATTTCCCCCTCCTTTTCGCTTTGTAATATTATTCCAACCCAACTTTCAATTCACATAACCAAAGAATACAACCTTAGCGAATGATACTCCTAAAAAATGGTGAGCCGTGAAGCATGAACCCATACTACAAATCCTACAAAACATGATTCTAGTACCTATATTATTGACAAGCGTGCTTTGCTTTGCAAGTCTTGATGGCTTTGGGTTTTACATTCATGATTGAACGTGACCATTCTGGTCAATCGGCTGTTGGCAGTTACTTGATTATGACAAGTCCATTTTGAGTAGGGAACCATTTAGATAAAAAATTTAGAAGCAACGCTATATTGACTTGAGACATAAGCTATTATCTATTTCAAGCAATTGTATGCATAGTTTTGTTACCAGATTGTTGAAACAGTGTTTTTTACCCTTTGCTTCTTACCTCATTATGCGGTTGGACCTTTGTGGATCATGTTGTGACACTGACAATCAGTGTGAAGTTACTAATATAATTTACATGCCGAACAGACTACATGTGCAGGTGTGAACAGAGAACAGATGAAAAAAAAACTTTAGAAACTCATAAGTCCTTAATAGTTTATCAACGTCCAATACCTATTTATTTGCTTCTGATGTACATTCATTCTTTTTCTTGTTTTACGTTTTTTTACTTCAATCAGTTTAGGTGGCGTCTATATAAGAAAGCTTCGCAGGTTCTCTATCTTCACTTTGCATTGAAGAGGCGTGAATTCCTTGAAGAATTCCATGAAAAGCAGGAGCAGGTTAGTTTTTTTTCTGGAAATCAGTTTCCTATTTACATTACAATAATGGAAACTTCCAGTACACATCAGACTAATCCCTCTGCTCTGGTAAAAAAAATACTTGACACATTTGACTTACAATAATGTGTACAGTCATCAGCCAGCGCAGCGGAGAGAAGTGTAAAATGCAATTAGCCCCCATTCTTACTCTATCCCCTCTCTCCCTAACCATTGCCTGGTAATGTTAGCCGGCGTGGTGGCCTACACACGGCCACCCCCCACAAAACTTGCTGCCCATCTTACCCAGCCCCCACGGCACTGTTAGACATAACCTGCTGCTACTAATCTTCTTTTGTGCGGTACAAAGGCAAGTAGAAGGTCAGCACTTGCTGACCAGCCCTAGTACTGTAGAAGTATGGCAATAGGCCAAGTAGATGTAGTTGGCTGACTTCAGCCATGTAGTTGGTAGAAGTACATCAGCAGGTAGTGGGCTGATCTAAGCCATGTAGAGGAGTGGGGCTTAACTCAGCCATACTTAGTGTACCATGTAGTTGGTATATAGAGTTGTATATATACCTTGCAATGGAATGAAACCAGGCAGTTCTTTGCCTCACATTCAGTGTGTTCAAGGTTGCAGCCACTGCTGAACCGAGAGCTGTGTGTGTGTGTGTGTGAGAGCTCAAGCTCTTCTTCTACCTTGGGTCAGGGGAGAGGGAGAGGAAGGTAAGCAGGTTGCTTACTTGTGTCCTTGGTGCTAGGATCAACACGTGTCACATGGTATCAAAGCCGTACACATCGCTGCGCTTGACCGCCGGCGATGGCTGGGGACGGTAATGATGCCCTGCCAACCGGGGCGGATGACTCAGCGGGAAAGGGCAAGGACATTGTCGCCGCTGAGCAGCCCAAGGTGGAGGTGCGGGAGGTGAGCGGCACCAACTGGCCGCAGCTCACCCGCACCAACTACAGCGTGTGGGCTGTCCACATGAAGTGGAAGCTCCGCGCGCGGAAGTGGTGGGCGGCCGTGGAGACTGGAGACGCCGGCGAGGATGCTGAGGTGGGTGCCATGGAGGCGCTGCTGGCATCCACTCCGGCGGAGTTCCATGAGGCGATCGGCAGCAAGGAGACGGCGAAGGAGGCGTGGGACATGCTGGCTTCGTACCGGATCGGCTCGACCCGGGCAAAGAAGGCCAAGGCGCGGGCGCTGCGCCGGGAGTTCGACGACATCAAGTTCAAGACCGGAGAATCGGTGGAGGACTTCGCCCTCAGGCTGCAGTCGCTGGCCACCCAGCTGGCCACCTATGGCAAGCCGGTCGACGACGAGGACGTCGTCATGAAGCTGCTTCGCCTTGTGCCGGCGAAGTACACCTAGCTGGTTCTCTCCATTGAGACCATGCTGGACACGGAGGAGCTCATCCTGGAGGATGTGGCTGGGCGACTCCGGGCGGTGGATGACCGCCTTCCGGCGGCGCAGGAGAGGAGCACCAAGGGTCAGCTGCTACTGACGGAGGAGTGGACCGCGCGCATGAAGGAGAAGCGGCAGACCGGGGAAGGCTCTTCCAGTCGCGGTGGAGGCGGCGGTGGCCAGCGGCGCGGCGAGGCGCCGGCGGACAAGAAGAAGAAGAACACTGACCCGAACGCCTGCAGGCGATGCGGGAAGGTGGGGCACTGGGCGCGGGAGTGCCTGGAGAAGAAGCCGGAGAATGAGGAGGCTCACCTGGCTCGGGAGGACAGCGATGACGAGCACGCGTTGCTCATGGCGGAGTTCTGCGCACTGCAGGACGAGGAGGCGGAGGCGGAGCAGAGGTCTGCGCCGCCGGCCGTCAACCTTGACGAGTCGCGCGCGCAGGTCCATCTGGGCACGGTCGGAGATGAGCTGGAGCAGAGGTGGTACCTCGACTCCGGGGCGAGCAACCACATGACCGGGAGCAAGGCTGTCTTCTCCACCCTCGATGAGAACAAGACCGGGACGGTCAAGTTTGGCGATGGCTCGCGGGTCACCATCCGCGGCCAGGGCACCGTCATCATCCGGTGCCGCAACGGGGAACACCGCGCGCTCACGGACGTCTACTACATCCCGCAGCTGCGCTCATTGTGAGCTTGGGGCAGCTGGACGAGCGCGGCTCCGAGGTGCTGATCCGCGACGGCATGCTGCGCATCAGGGACCCAGAGCGGCGGCTGCTGGCGAAGGTCATGGTCTCGCAACCGCTTGTATCTTCTTGACTTGAAAAGGTGGAGCACCCAGTGTGCCTGGCGGCGCAAGGCATGGAGGAGCCATGGCTTTGGCACGCGCGCTACGGCCACTTGAGCTTCGACACTCTCGGCCGCCTGGAGAAGATGGTGACCGGCCTTCCCCGCATCAAGCACGCAGGCGAGCTATGCGACAGTTGGCTGGCCGAAAAGCAGAGGAGGCTGGCGTTTCCCAAGGCGGCGAAGTACCGCGCGGCGGATCGCTCGAGCTGGTCCACGGGGACCTTTGCGGGCCGATCACGCTGGCGACCCATGGCGGGAGGAGGTACTTCCTCTTGCTCGTGGACGACTGCTGCCGTTACATGTGGCTGCAGCTCCTGACGAGCAAGGGCGACGCGGCGGACGCCATCAAGGCCTTCAAGGCACGTGTGGAGGTGGGAGTCCGGCAAGAAGCTCAAGGTGCTCCGCACGAACCGCGGCGGGGAGTTCACGGCGATCGAGTTCGCCATCTACTGCGCCGACGAGGGGGTGGGGTGTCACCTGACTGCGCCTTACCGCAGCAGAACGGCGTGGTGGAACGCCGGAACCAGACCATCGTCGGGATGGCCCGCTCAATGATGGAGGCGAAGGGGATGCCGGCGGCGTTCTGGGGCGAGGCGGTGAGCACGACTCTGTTCATCCTGAACCGCTCACCCACCAAGGCCTTGAAGGGGGTGACTCCGTTCGAGGCGTGGCACGGGCGCAAGCCCAATGTCAGCTTCCTGCGCACGTTTGGCTGCATTGGCCACGTGAAGGCCACCAAGTCGGGCCTCGGCAAGGTAGAGGACAGGAGCACCAAGATGTTGTTCCTCGGCTACGAGGACGGGTCCAAGGCCTATCGGCTCTACGATCCGGTTGGCGGCAAGGTGGTGGTGTCCCGGGATGTCGTCTTTGACGAGGCTGCATCGTGGAGATGGGACGAGGTAGAGGCAGGCGGGGAACAGAGCAGCAACAGCCTCGACAGCGACTTCGTCGTCGAGCACCTGGTGGTCCAGGGAGAAGGTGGGGAACCGACGACCGGGGAAGCAAGCACAGGCGAGCCTGCAGTTGCTGAGGCCGAGGCGCCTCCCAGCCCCGTCGTAGCAGGCTCCCCTGCCACCCCAGGACAAGCAGGAGAGCAGTCTCCCATGACGCCGCAGCACCAGACTCCGGCAGGCATGTCCATCGAGTTCGCGACACCACCATCTGACGTGTCGGAATTCGTGGACGCCTTCCACGAAGGGGAGGAGGTGCGCTTCCGCCGCGTGGACAACCTCATCGGCGACGCGGCGACACCAGGGCTGGCCACACGGCCAGGAGATGACGCTCTGATGCTGCTGATGAGCGCAGAGGAGCCAGCCACATTCGCCGTCGCAGAGCGCGACGAGAACTGGCGGCTGGAGGAGATACGGGTGATTGAGGCCAACAAGACTTGGGAGTTGGTCGATCCGCCGGCGGGATGCCGGCCGATTGGACTCAAGTGGGTCTACAAGGTCAAGAAGGACGAGCGCGGTGCGGTGGTGAAGCACAAGGCGCGGCTCATCGCCAGGGCTTTGTGTAGCGCGAGGGGATCGACTTCGAGGAGGTGTTCGCCCCCGTTGCGCGCATGGAGTTGGTACGGTTGTTGCTTGCGTTGGCGGCGGCCAAGGACTGGCAGGTCCACCACCTCGACGTCAAGTCGGCGTTTCTCAACGGGAAGCTGGAGGAGACCGTCTACGTCAAGCAGGCGTCGGGCTTCATCGTCAAGGGCGCGGAGCACAAGGTCTTGCGGCTCCGCAAGGCCCTCTACGGGCTGCGCCAAGCTCCAAGGGCGTGGAACGCCAAGCTCGACGCCACCATGGCGGAGCTCGGGTTCACACGGTGTGCCACGGAGCACGCCCTGTACACCTGACGACGGGGGAAGGAGGAGCTCATCGTCGGAGTATTCCTGGATGACCTCATCGTCACCGGGGCTCGTGCGCGCGACATCGCCAGCTTCAAGGAGGAGATGGCCGCCAGGTTCCGCATGAGCGATTTGGGCGCGCTGTCATACTACCTCGGCATTGAGGTGAGGCAGGGGGCGGACGCCATCAAGCTCGGGCAGCGGGCTTATGCCACGAAGCTGCTGGAGCGGGCAGGCATGGCGGGCTACAAGACGGTGGCGACACCAATGGAGGAGCGGGTCAAGCTCTCCAAGCAGAGCACGGCGGAGAAGGTGGACGCTACGCGATAACAGAGCCATCGCAGCATACCCGGCCGGACATTATGTTCGCCGTCAGCTATGTGAGTCGGTTCATGGAGGACCCGCGGGAGGACCATTGGGTGGCGGTCAAGCGGTTGCTGCGGTACATCCAGGGCACCCTGGACTGGGGAGTCGTCTTCCCCAAGCGCGGTGGGCTCACGCTGACGGCGTTCAGCGAGGCTCTGCCGGAGGAGAACAAGGACGGTGGGCCAAGGCTCATAGCTTTCAGCGACGCGGACATGGTGGGCGATGTGGATGGACGGCGGAGCACCTCTGGCGTGCTCGTCTTCCTCGGCGCGGCGCCAATCGCTTGGCAGTCGCTGAAGCAGAAGATGGTGGCTCTCTCGACGTGCGAGGCTGAGTACGTCGCGGCAGCCACCGTGGCGTGCCAAGTTGTCTGGCTGCGCCGGCTGTTGGGCGAGCTCACTGGAGTGGAGGTCCAGCCGCTGGCGCTCAGGGTGGACAACAAGCCAGCAATTGCGCTGGCGAAGAATCCAGTGCTCCATGATCGGAGCAAACACATTGACGTCAAGTTCCCACTTCCTTAGGGACTGCGTCGATGGTGGGCAGATCGTCATCGAGTTCGTCGAGTCTGGACGGCAACTCGCTGACATCCTCACCAAATCGCTCGGCCGTCTTCGGTTCCAGGAGCTAAGAGGGTTGATCGGCATGGTGGAGGTGAAGGGTTAGCAGCAGCTTAGGGGAAGAATTGTTAGACATAACCTGCTACTACTAATCTTCTTTTGTGCGGTACAAAGGCAAGTAGAAGGTCAGCACTTCCTGACCAGCCCTAGTACTGTAGAAGTATGGCAATAGGCCAAGTAGATGTAGTTGGCTGACTTCAGCCATGTAGTTGGTAGAAGTACATCAGCAGGTAGTGGGCTGATCTAAGCCATGTAGAGGAGTGGGGCTGTACTCAGCCATACTTAGTGTACCATGTAGTTGGTATGTAGAGTTGTATATATACCTTGCAATGGAATGAAACTAGGCAGTTCTTTGCCTCACATTCAGTGTGTTCAAGGTTGCAGCCACTGCTGAACCGAGAGCTGTGTGTGTGTGAGTGTGTGAGAGCTCAAGCTCTTCTTCTACCTTGGGTCAGGGGAGAGGGAGAGGAAGGTAAGCAGGTTGCTTACCTGTGTCCTAGGTGCTAGGATCAACAGGCACCACCCTTGCATGCCTGTGCCGCAGCCGCCCATCCTGCTCCTCTTGCTGCAAGCAACGCAGTTGCCTGCCAGCCCAATCCAAGCCGGAGGGCTTGTTGTTCAGGCTGTTGGAGGCATTAGCAAAGCTGAGCACCTCGAATGGGGTGTTAGGGGGGGCTGGAAGCCGGTCCTTGGGCATCGGCGATGGCGTCGTATATGGTGGCATTGACGTTGGTGACAAGGAGGATGGGGATGAAGGCGCGGAAGTGAAGGAGCGAGGAGTGGAGGTGCAGCATGCTCCTCGTTCCTAGTTGACCACCGGCCGTCGGCCGAGCCTGCCCGTTGGCACGGAGGCCAAGCTTCAAGTCAAGCAAAGTGGGCAGCATCTACTAGCTTGAGGGGCGAGGGTGGCACGGAGGCCTGATGAGTGCGGTGGTGACGTCACTGAGCATGAGGACATCAGGGAAGGTGGCATCGGAGGAGATGATGGTGTTGAGGAGCTTGGAGAGGAACAGGAGGAGGTGTGGGCGGAGAGGGCCTGGAGGCGATGGATGCGTGAGCCTAGAAGCAGTCGGCGATGTGGGCCTTGAGGTCATTGAGCGCGAGAAGCTTGTCATCCTGGGCAGGGTCGAAGGAGGCAACAATGGTGGCACTGCTGCGGAAGCTAAGCATGCAGATGAAGTCCATACTAGAGGATGAGTGCATGGAAGATAGAGAAATGCCGGGGGATACAAATGCAAACACATGTTGGCTGCTGACTGTACGTGCCATGTCATATATAACTATATAAGGGCCAAACGAAGGGGTATGGACCTTTGGTGAACCACTTACAAAGTTTGATAGATCTACTTTTTTCCCTTTGAGCTCTATAATTCCCAGTGAACCTCTAATGCAGCTACAGCTGCTCAACTAATATGTTGTGCACTAAATATCCAAACTGTTTAATATTGTAATTTGTACCCCAAAACAAGTTTGTTGTGTGTGTGTTGTATTACTAGGATTTTCTTGTTTCTTCTCCTTAATGCAATTATGCACAGCTCTCGTGCGTGGTTGTGGAAAAAAAATTCCAAAGAAATATCGTTCTCGATATTGAGATAATTTTTTATTTTGGACTAGCTTATACTTGCATTATGTCATTTCTACATTTCCTCCTCACCATGGGACATATTCTACTTTAAACCTAAAATACCGAATTAACTTTTGTATTCTGTCACTGAAGGTCAAAGAATGGCTCCAAAATTTGGGAATTGGGGAGCATATGCCAGTAGTACATGATGAGGATGAAGCAGATGATGTGAATGTTCCACCACAGTCTGATGATAACTCCATTAGAAATAGGTAAACATGTTTCTACATTGGTGATGATAGTTTGTTATTATAGATAATTTACTAGCAACTGATATATAGGTATGCTTTATCACATCATATGTTGTCTTAGAGCAGTTGAGTCTCCATATGTTATTCCATGCATGCAGTAAGCAAGACATTGCACCTGTTGTGGCAGAAACGTTCCTTCAAGTGCTGTTTTACCTGTCATTCGACCAGCTCTTGGACGTCAAAACTCTATTTCCGATCGAGCAAAAGTTGCAATGCAAGAATATCTAAACCATTTCTTAGGGAACTTGGATATCGTCAATTCACGGGAGGTACTAAAAGATTTATACATTTCAAAGTAGACACCTCATAATTGAACATCAAAATGTCAATAAGAACACCTTATCTGGCTATCTTTATTCAATTTCTTTGCACTACAGGTTTGCAAATTTTTGGAGGTGTCATGTTTGTCATTTTTGCCTGAGTATGGTCCCAAGTTAAAAGAAGATAATGTTTCAGTTGGACATTTACCAAAGATTCAGAAGGACCGGAAAAAACGATGCTGTTCATGTGGATTGTTTAACTGTTGCAAGAGCAATTGGCAAAAGGTATTAAGCCTTTTGCAGTTGTGCTTTGTTTTCAGATATTTGGCTGTTGTATCTGAGTTGTTCAATTGGTTATTTATTAACAGGTCTGGGTTGTCCTGAAGCCAGGATTCTTGGCTTTGCTTGGAGACCCTTTTGATCCAAAGCTTTTAGATGTCATTATTTTTGATGCATTGCCGCATATGGATATAAGTGGAGAAGGCCAAATTTCTTTAGCAAAAGAAATTAAAGAACGTAACCCACTACATTTTGGGTTCCAGGTACCTTTTCCATTAAAAAATGATGTGTTCAGATAGGAACTTGTTCTGGCTTATAAAATTTAGTTGTTTGAAAGCCCATGTAGCTTTAAATAATTTTGATTTACAATACCTGAAGCATCTTTCATAGGCTACGAGACCAAACGGACCTTCTAATACTTTTCATGTTTTATTATGAACTGGTCGAAGGTGTGGATGTACACCAGTACCATCCAGATTGGAGTCCTATCTGGCTCGAATTTGGGTGCATATTTCTTCTTATTTCGAAGACATAATTCTTCCTATCTTGGTCAAGGGTTTTTTTTTTTTTTTGATGTTTCTCAAATTTTATTAGGTAAACTATCTCAAGCCTTCCTAAAAATATCTTCCATAAGTGCCATAGTTGCTAGGCTTCTGGACCGAAATTTATAAACATTGGAATATACATGAGCCGAGAGTTAGGGCTATTTTTATGTTATGTTGTGCCTTGTTCGTATTGAAATTTGTTTCGTTACAAAATCCGTCACTATCTCTAGTAACATTGTTGCTATGGGTATACAAAAGAGATGCTGTCAACAATCCAGAAATAGAAAACATATATGCTTTTGAAATGCTGCTGCACTACAAATAAAACCTTGCTGGTTACACTCTGTTCCCATGGCCCATGGCAGAAGAATCTTCTGGATGGGTGACTGATTGGTGACCACATTATTTCCAGTACCATGGTCATAAGATAAAAGTGTAAGAATTATCTGAAAGTTACAGTTCGTCAGTCGAACTCTGACTATTTGTTCCTGTTTGTCATACTTCGTGTTCAATTTTATCTGTGCTACCATTTGGAACAATTGGTACATCAGGTGCATGAATGCATGGTGATAAAATAATGACAACTCTCTATGTCTGTTGATGTTAGTTTCACTACATTTTGATCACCTTAGCAGAATGATCTTTCATGCACCATTGCACCTTTTATTTTCCTGTTGAGTCTGAACATCATTATGCTTTTACTGGAGAAAGGTTTCTTCTGGTGGCCGGACAATAAAGCTACGCACAAGAAGCTCTTCTAAGGTTAAAGACTGGGTTACTGCAATAAATGCTGCTCGACAACCTCCAGAAGGCTGGTGTTATCCTCATCGTTTTGGCTCATTTGCACCACCGAGGGGTTTGTTGGAAGATGGGAGTATGGTACAATGGTTTGTAGATGGGCAAGCTGCATTCAAAGCTATTGCATCGTCCATTGAGGAAGCCAAATCGGAGGTTAGCTTTTTATTTCCTTCAACATTTACTACAGGATAGTTTTCTACCTGTTTGCTATGGAAGATGATTAAAATTCGATGCAGATATTTATTACTGGCTGGTGGCTCTGCCCAGAGTTGTATCTTCAACGTCCATTCCAACATCATGGATCCTCTAGGCTTGATGCTCTACTGGAAGCAAGAGCTAAGCAGGGTGTACAGGTACCATCATTGCTTCTTTATTTTTATGAGTTTCATCAGAAATTTTCAAGAGTTTGGCATATACTTGCTAATGGCTGACAAGGTCATACAAGAGAACACAAAAATAGTAGAACAGCTTATACAGAAAATAGTAATTACTTATTATCTTGGATGACTTTGAATTCATTTTGCAGATTTACATTCTCTTGTACAAGGAAGTTGCTCTTGCATTGAAAATTAACAGCTTATACAGTAAACAAAGGCTACTTAACATTCATGAAAATGTTAAAGTTCTGCGTTACCCTGATCATTTCTCAACTGGTGTATACTTGTGGTATGAATGATTTTTTGTTCCCTGTTTCCTTTTTGTTAAATAAAAAGATTTTTTATTTGATCTGAAAATTTTAACTTTTATTGTTTTGCCTTTGAGGTCACACCATGAGAAGATTGTGATTGTTGATAATCAAGTATGTTATATTGGAGGTCTTGATCTGTGCTTTGGTCGCTACGATAGTCCTGAGCACAAAGTCACTGATTCTCCTCCAGTGATATGGCCAGGAAAGGACTACTACAATCCTAGGTAATTGTGTTGTTATCTTTTACCCATTTAGATGGGGCAAAGTCCCTAAATGTCACTTCATCTCTGTAAATAGGGAATCTGAACCCAATTCTTGGGAGGACACCATGAAAGATGAGTTGGACCGTGCTAAATATCCCCGCATGCCTTGGCATGATGTTCAGTGTGCTCTCTATGGCCCACCTTGCCGTGATGTTGCGAGGCATTTTGTTCAGCGGTGGAATTATGCAAAGGTTAGTTATGTCCTTTTGGTCTACTTATCGTATAAAGCGTTTTCCCATTATTATGGTAAATTAATTCCCTATGATTATGGTAATTTAATTGTTCCTTGTTTTTCTTTCAGAGGAACAAAGCTCTAAATGAGCAAGCAATTCCCTTACTGATGCCTCATCACCACATGGTAATTCCACACTACAAGGGTAGAAGCAAAGAAACAAATGATGAGGCTGAGGGTAAACAATACCATGATATGGATGTTGATATTGGAAAGCCAGTTTTGACGTCACGCACATCATGTCAGGGTGTTCCATTGCTCTTACCTCAAGAACTTGAACCTCGTGAATTATCCAGTTCAGATTTAAGGGTGACTGATTTAGATATTAACCATTTAGATCGTTTAAACAAGAGGAGCTTTAATCAGCCTTTGCTCAACCGAAAGGCAAAATTTGATTCTTCTCATCAAGATTTACCTATGAGAAGTTTAGATAATCTCAGTTCCCTTGAGCCATCATCTATTCGACGTTTTGATTCGTCAAAGGATGATAGGAATCACATCGACAAGAAGTGGTGGGAAATGCAGGAACGAGGTAACCAAGTTGCTTCAGTACTTGATGTTGGACAAGTTGGTCCAAGGGTAACATGTCGTTGTCAGGTCAGTACATGGTACACTGCAATACATTTCTAATTAGTTATTAAACACCAAAGAATGAAGATCGATGAACAGCAATTTCTCTGGTGCAAAATGTTCTCTTATTCAGTACTCCCTCCATTCCAAATTGTAAGTCGTTCTGTATGTCTAGATACATAGTAAAAGCTATGTATCTGGAAAAGCCAGAACGATTTACAATTTGGAATGGAGTAGTAAACATATGCTTCACCAATCACAAGGTTTTCTTTTGGTTGGTTGTTTGCGGCTACATTATGAAACTGAAATGTATTAAGAAACAAACTGACAGCTTTTATTTTATAGCATACGCAACATTATGTTAGAAATGGTTTGTCTTGCAAACAGCTCTGGTACTAATATTTTTTTAATGAACCAGCACAGAACTGCTAATTTAATTTAACAGAGAAGAGTAGCTGCTGTACTAATAATGTTTTGGACACACACAACAAGTTGCTAACATGGTCTAAACAGCTATAGTGCAGATCCTACTCATTGACGTTGGTTAGTAATATCCAATCTCAGTGTGGTATGATAGTCTCATGTTGCTATGTAGACATCAATGTTTTCAAGTCGTCTAGTCGAACCTAGTCTCCATGGCACCGACCAGGCGGCTAATCGCAATTAGTCATCCACCAGGCCGATTAATCGAGCCTAGTCGACCCTGGTCGTTCGTATAATCTGCCTATATGTACTATATAGTGTACACAATAAAGCAAGCATCAAGACTACACTAGTGTTTAGCTGGTGACCTACTTGTGGGAGTTGTTTTCTTGTCTTTTCTGCACTGCCAGCTGGTCTGCCCAATAGCCCACTTGTCTGGCCAGTTAAACAGGCCCAAAAACAGAGCAACCAACCTGGTCGTCCCTGTCCTAGTTGAACGACCAGTCGTGATTAGTCGACGACTAGTCAGACGACCAGCTTTCTAATCGAGCTAATCGAGTCGGTACCCCTAATCGAACACCAGGGACCGATAAGGACGACTAATCGCGATTAGTCGAATGACTTGAAAACAAGACATTGTGAAGCTGTTTTATTTTTTTGAACGAAACTGCTCTTGTGAGGATTAAGAGGGAGGGGGACTGATACTCCAGTACGCATATCAGCATTATCTGTTGGGTCGTTTTAGAAGAGTTTGAAACTTTGAAAGCTTTTTAGAAGAGTTTGTCTTTCGCTTTGGCCTTCAGTGTCCTGATTTGGTGGTGATGTCAACTTCTCATTATCTAACTGAGTATAAAGTGACTATCTACAAATGTGACTCATATACAAATATATATAAGACATAATTAACGTCAAGTGTGGCTACATCATATATATTCCTTCTATATCTTGCCAGATAAGTTTGATATGACATTGATACAGTCCTGCTGCAGTGTTTAAGACGTGCCTGTATACTTTTTTCCCCTTGAATGGACATGTGTATCTTTTGCATACATTGTTTTATTAAAGTATTTTACGGATCTATGTTTTTTGTTGCTCAGGTTGTTAGGAGTGTCGGTCAATGGTCAGCTGGGACCACTCAAATCGAAGGAAGCATCCACAATGCCTACTTTTCTCTGATTGAAAAGGCAGAACACTTTGTATACATTGAGGTTTGTGCCTTTTTCTTTGACCTTTACATTTGAGTTCTTAACTATTTTTCTGCTTATGTATTTGAGGGAAAATTAAGTGCTTTAAACAGAATTAACACTTTTAACTAAGTGCTAAGCACCTAGTTACTGAACAGTGAAGGTATACTGCCAAATTTTTTATAACATCCTTTTTGATGACCTTTTGCAGAATCAATTTTTCATATCGGGCCTGTCAGGAGATGATATGATTAAAAATCGTGTACTGGAAGCATTGTATCGGCGCATACTTAGAGCTGAGAGAGAGAAAAAACATTTTAAGGCCATCATCATCATACCTCTTTTACCTGGTTTTCAGGTAGTTTTCTGCTAGAAGTTAGATATACGTTCAATACTTGGTTACTTACATAATCTTATGACAGGGAGGCATTGATGATGGTGGAGCAGCATCGGTGAGGGCAATCATGCATTGGCAATATCGGACTATCTGCAGAGGCTCTAATTCAATTCTTCAAAATCTATTTGATGTTATTGGACCTAAAGCACATGATTACATCTCCTTTTATGGGCTTAGAGCACATGGTAAACTCTATGATGGGGGTCCCTTGGTTACTAGTCAGGTATGTTGAGCTTTCTTCCATTTGTGCATGTTTTGTTCCTCCCCAGGGTCCTCACTCTTGTCCAGCTGAGCATCATGAATTTTACCTATAAGGGTGAATGAACTGCTAGTCACCATCGCGTTTTGATCGTTCACAGATCTACTCCCTCCAGTCCAGTTTATAAGGTGTAGCTTAACATGGTTATAAACTTATTGGTAGTACATTTGATTGTAAATCTGATAGTATCAAGTTTTTACTTACAATAATCAACAACTGTTGGCCATATTATTGGTAAAAGATATAAAGTTTGACCCTTGACACATGCAAGATGTATTATAAACTGGACTGGAAGGAGTAGCTTATAAAATGTATTCAGGATACCATTCTAACAATGTCCCATTTCCAGATTTATGTACATAGCAAGTTAATGATAGTTGATGACCGCATCACATTGATTGGCTCAGCTAACATTAATGATAGAAGCTTACTTGGATCAAGAGACTCCGAGGTATGCACTTGTAACAGTTGGATGCACTCTGTGAAATAAGAATCAAGAGATACTTCATTACTGAGTAAATCTAATTTTAAAGTAGAACTAACTTTTGAGACTATTTTTTCCATCGTACAATGGATATTCTCTGTAGTATACTTAGTTAACAGCAAATACCTTGCATTGTGCTGGAGTTGTGATGCCCCCCCCCCCCCCTCCCCCCTCCTACCTTGTAGATTGCTGTGGTCATCGAAGATAAAGAAGTTGTTAATTCAAAAATGGATGGAAGACCTTGGGAAGCTGGGAAGTTCTCTCTAAGCCTACGTCTCTCACTGTGGGCGGAGCACCTTGGCCTTCATCCAGGAGAGGTTTGACCATTATGCTATGCTTTGTCTTTGTTAATCATATGCTTCTGTTAGGTGATGAAATCAGTAACAGAGAGTGCCCCTTGTCCCTTGTATTTTTGAAATCCAACTCCTATTTGTCAAAGCATCATAGACTGTTCTTTTCTTTGCCCTCCTTTTGGAGACATAACCAAACACGTGAGGAACAACAGAGGCTAATCACCTGCTGTTGACCTTGTCTTCGCTCGAGAATTTTGGTTCTTCCTTCTGCGCCGAGTCAGCTTGCATAATGTCCCTCCCTTAGCTGATGATATTTTCCTTTGATGATTCGTGGCTGATCATCTTAGGGGCCTGGACTCTGAAATCTTCGTATTCGCTAGAGCACTTACTCGTTGTTGAGGTGCTTCATTTCTGGGGTTTCACTGAGGCACTGAGGTATCAATCACCTCCTTGCCGGGATTGAATGTTTGTTCTTTTGGTAGTGGTCATCGTCTTCCCTTTTGAAGGGTGCGTCTGTTTGCTTAAGATCCTAGTGTTTTGTTGTGTGTAAGGGTTCTTGTATGGCTTCCTGCCCCATTTTTTCATCTTAATATAGTGATATGTAGCATTCCTGCATGTTCGAGAAAAAAAATTCACTTTCTTTTGTTGAGTGATGCTTATAAAGCCATAATTATAATTTTATAACACGATATAACTATTTTAGTATTTCGTGATCACAGATTTAAAGCTTGGTATAAAAGTTTACCAAACTTCTGAATTTTTCCATTGGTTTACACAGATCACCCACCAATTAAAAATATGCTTGACAATGTTCTATTAGTTTTTTCAGAGCATTCAATAATATCTATTGCATTAAGAAATACATTTTCACTTTCAGGTTAGCCATATCATGGATCCTATAGATGATTCAACATTCAAAAATATCTGGATGGCCACTGCCAAGGTGAGATAAATGTTTGCTAAAGTTTTTTAGGCAAATCAATAGCACTAATTCTGATGCTATTACTTTCTATCTGTAAATCCATATCGAAATAAATAAATAAATGACTGATCTGAAACCCTATATCCGACTAGACTGCCTTCAGTTTTTCAATTGGTTTTTAAACCGCATTATGTCTACATATTATTTCAATGCCTCTGTAAATATTAATCTTCGTTTATACTCGAAATACATATATATTAACTAGTGATTGGCAGACAAATACCATGATATACCAAGATGTCTTCGGGTGTGTACCCAACGATCTCATCCACTCAAGGTATGAATTTAAGCCTACATTGAGGTTGCATTTTGCATCAAGTGCTGTGGTCTCTGAAACATATGTCCATTCAGGGTCCAATTTCGGCAAAGCTTTGCTCAATTGAGGGACAAAATTGGCCACACTACAATTGATTTGGGTGTTGCCCAAGGGAAGCTAGAAGCTTACCAAGACGGTGATCTCAAAAGTACTGACCCTATGGACAGACTAAAGTTAGTCAGGGGCCACCTTGTTTCTTTTCCTTTGGATTTCATGAGCCAAGAGGACTTGAGACCATATTTCAGCGAAAGTGAGTACTACACATCACCACAGGTTTTCCATTAGCCTTTCTGTCTGTGTCTGTCTCGTAAAGTTACTCAATCGGCTGTACATGTTGCAAAGATCACCTTGTAGATGCTCTACACGTGTTGTCAAATAGGAAACAAAAAGAAATGAATATATTATCATACCATTATAGAGTACTAGAAGTATGTAGTTTCCTAGAAAGAAAATAGTATATCAGTATAGTCCATTCATATTCCAACACTATTTTAATTTTGGGAAAGAAACAATCAAATTCATTCTTTATAAGTGCAAATAATAGGAATTTCCTTAGTTCTACTCATTTTCTTTGGAATGAAATACACCTCGCCATAGAAGTTCATTCTTTTTCTATCCTATTGTGTACCTGCCACACTCTATCCAGAAATATAAGGCGTGTATTCTGCTGTCTGAAAGTGAGCTTTGACCGGAGATGTCTCTTGCTGTATTTTATTAGTTTATAGTTACAAAACCACTATTGTAAGTGTATTTTTTAACGAATCCAGTGACGTCAATTTTTGGTCACATAACCTGTATATTATTATATTGATTTATTGGCCAAACTCGAATTTTGACAGTCGAAACACGCCTTATATTCTGGATGATAGGGAGTAGTGTTCATAGTATATTTGACAATTGTCACTATTTTCGTGGGAACTTGAAACACTGTCTGTCTACCCTGAATTGGCGGGACAATAAATATACATGTTCTGTTTTGAAGCTTGTCTATGATGAATGTAAAGAACTGCTTTTCGCTACTTTGTGCTTTGGCAGAAAGGCACAGTGGGAGTACATGTAAATCTTTTGAAACCTTGAACCAGGTGTAGACGAATTACCTGAACTGATGTAGATATGGCATAATTCTAGTCTAGATGTATATATGCTGAGGTTAATGTCACCACGTTTGGGAGCTTAAATTCTACTGCAAATCAGTAAAACAGCGATTTTTTCTCTAAATATGGTTTACCACTTTGGCTCGAGTTTACATTGCTTATTTGGTCGAATCAGATTGCAGTGACCAGTGATGCAGGTTTATAATCGACATCACTATTTTAAAATAAACAGTTATTTCTATGTATTGATCACATCGCAATTGTAAAAAAATAAAATAAAAATAAAAATCACCAGACGTAGAGCTACACCAAACCCTGCAGATCAGAAATCTCTGGAACGTAAATAGTCACATTGTCCTATTGTATTAGAGATGGAATGAGCGATAATACAGGATTCTGATCATAGGTCAGATCTTGATTACGTATATACATATCCGTTTCTGCTTCATTCTGAGAGTGATGCACACTGAGGTTGCAGCGAGCAGAGGCGTGTTGACGAGGATCGGTTCAACCTTCAAAAGGAAGATTGTTAAGGCCCCCTTTGGCTCACGGGGCAGGTACAGGAAATTTGTAGGAATCATTCCCAAGGGATTTGCTGATGTCAGGTAGCCTTTGGCAACATACGGAAAAATCTGGAGGAATCCACCCTATGGGATTTGCCCTCTCACAGCGATACAGGAAAACAAACATTAGCTTTGGGCTCTTGTTTGTGCGAAGTCCGAGGCATCTCCTCCGCGCTGGGCTCCTTCACGGACGCCGTTGCCGCCGTGGTACCCGCGACGGGACCGTGCACCGCCGTCCGCGCTCGAGGCTGTCCACACTGAGGCTGTCCGCGCTCGAGGCCGTCCGCACCGGGGCTGAACGCCGCTGTCCGCGCGCGCCGCCCCCAAGTGCGTCGCCCTTCGGCCGTCCACGCAGCTGTCCGCGCGCCGCCCCCAAGTGCGTCGCCGTCCGGCCGTCCGCACCGTCCTCCGACCGTCCACGCCGCTGTCCCCGCGCGCCGCCTCGAAGTGCGCTGTCGTCCAGCAGTTCGCGCCGCCCTCCGGCCGTCCGCACGCGCGCGCCTCCTTCCGGCAGTTCGCGTCGCCCTCCGGCCGTCCACGCCGGCCTTCATCCGCGGGGGAGGAGACGGAGGGCCTTCATCTGCGGGGGAGGAGACAGAGGGCTGGCGTTTGAAAGAACCGGATAGGCCAGAGGGGGGGTGAGTAGCCTATAATTTTTTTTTACAAAGCACTTGAGCACAAGTTAGTAATTAACAAGGCTATCGCAAAGCACTAGCTCTAAGCTACTCTATGCAAGCCGTCTAGCACAATATACTACTCTTAAAGGTATGCATTCAATCGCAAGAAACCCACTCCTTCGAAGCCTAAGGAGAAGGCACCTAAACCAGTAATATGCGCAAGTGATTAAGAGAACGAGAAAACAATACCACCGAGAAGAGTAGAGGTTGATCCAATCACCGGGAAATGATCAATATGAAAACCAAACGATCAACCACTAGAATGCCGGAAGACCAATCATCCACTCGAAGGTGGAGAAGAGAGAACACTCGATTTTTTACCGAGGTTCACGTGATCGCCGTCACGCTACTCCTCGTTATGGCATCGGTCTTCATTGGTGGATTGCGAGTTAGGCTTCACACGCCAATCCCTCACCGGGAGCCGCTCACCAACACAAGAGAAGTGGCTATCAACCACGACCAATCCATTAGAGTCGGTTTTGGCACTCCGCCGGGGAATAACCGCAAGAACTCCTCACAAACAACACCTCGGTGTGGGTTTGAACAATCACCAATCAACTCACACTGGAATCGCCTCCAAGCCGCTAGGGACACGGAAATGCCCCAAGAGAATAAGAATTCAGCAGTGGCTTGCTCTCAAGTGCTTTAGAATGCAAATCACTTAGCAAGATTGCACTTGAGGTTCACTCAATCTCACAAAGAATGATCAAAGGATGAAAAAGTGAGAGAGTGAGAGGCTAGAATGCAACCAAAGTGTATGTCAATGAATCAAATGTGCAAGAGAGTCACCAAGTGACCAGGGAGGGAGTATAAATACCCCCAAGTGTACTCCTAGCCGCTACCCCACAAGAAACTGCCGTTAACACACTTTTTGGGGCGTTGGACAGACCCCGTCGGACCAACGCCACGGTCCGACGCTCGGATAGAAGCCACGTGTCAACACTGTTCAACCACAGCCGCTGGATCTCAACGGCTAACTGATCGTGCCAGTTTTCAAGTCGTCGGACTGGACAGCGTCGGACCAAATGTTCACGTCGTCCGACGCTTCCAGAGAGCACACGGAGACGAATTTAATCGTCGGACCAACAAACAGCGTCCGACGCCTTGAACGTTCTTCGCCGCGCACGTGCACAGAACGTGAACTCGCTGCGACGCGTCGTCGGACTGTCAACCGATAGTCCGACGCGCGCTCTACTCGATCCGTCGGACTGTCCGACTCTCACAGCGGATAGTCGAGCAGACGACCGTCGGACGCACCCGTGTTAGTGCGTCTTTTCGGACCAATGCACCGCAGCGTCCGACGCTTAGCAAATTTACGCAGAGAGGTGCTGAAATGCTCGGACGCCGTCCGACGCCCACCGTTGGACCGTCCGACGCACAACACAGTGCTGGGAGGACTATCGGACGCAAACCGATGGTCCGACGCCCTGGAGATCCCAGCGTCCGACGCTCAAAACTCACCGATTTCAAGTCTATTTCTCCACCCTTTCTTTTATGTGCTAACACTCAAGGTCTTCAATACTTGTGCATAGTGTGTTAGCATTTTCAAAAACATTTTCTAAGGGTTTCTAAGTTGGTCTTTAGGTTGAGTTAGATTCAATGCAATGGAATGCAACCTAGAGCACTTGAAGGTAATCCAAACACTTAGTTCTCCCCTTAATAGTCGGCCATCTATTCTAAATGTGATCACACCCACTTGGTGTCTTGATCACCAAAAGAAAAGCCTACTAGGGTTATACCTTTGCCTTCAAGCCTTTTCTTTTCACTTGATCAACTTCATTTGATCCACCATACTCTGTCCATGGTTGAGCCACCTTGATCATCACCATCATTTTGCTCATCACGCCATGGACGGGACAACCTAACCTTGCCAACACTTAGCAACTTAGGTTAGTCCTTAGGGTGTCATCAATTATCAAACCAAACTAGGGCTTTCAATATCCCCTTTTTGGTAATTGATGACATCCGATACAAAGATAAGAGTTAAGTTTGTTTTTGAACTGGTGAGCTTGTCCAAACAAGATTATCATGTTTTGGAATGGACAAACAACACAAATTCGGTTTGGTGGCTATTTAGCTCCCCCTACATATGTGCTTGAGTTTGGATTTGAAAGCTTGCACATATGTATAATTAGAGAGTAAATTTCCACCAAGATATGCTAGGATGGTTAGGATAGACCTTTGAAGCATGATACCAATTGAAATTTCACATCAAAGTTGTGGAATCTCCATCCTTAGCACTTAGATAACTAGATCACAAAGCTTGAACATACTCGTGAGATCAACAATATAAGCAATGCTCCAATATCAAATGAAAAAGTGCAAGATCATCTAGCTACCACCTAAGCATGCTAGTTATCAAGTCATCAATCAATGCTTACACTAGCATATATCACTCAAGAACATGGCAATTGAAAATAAGTACATATGCAAATGCATCAAGGATATGTAAGTGCACATTCCAAATGCATTCAACCAACTTCATGAGTTTGCTTCCCCTTAAGGTGAGCTTATCTTAAATAAAGGTTTTGATTCAAAATTTTGATCCCTTCACTTTGGCCTATTGCTCTCCCATCATCAACTTTAATGATGGTTCATCGCGTAACTTAAGTTTTCTCCCCCTTGTTCTTTATCTTTGTTTTTCTCCCCCTTGGCATCAAGTACCACAAAAGGGTCAAATTAATAGAGTGAGAAACTTTCTTAGTCAAATTTTAGTTCAATCTAGCAAATTTGCACAAGTTACTTAGCATGGTTTGAACCAAAGACAAGCTTCTTCACGCCACTAGGGGTTATCTTGCCTATGTTGAGTTAAACACTTAGTTACTCATTTAACTAGATTCAACATTAGGTTTGCATCCCCATGAACAAGTTATATGCCATCTTTAGATCAAACAAACAAAGAAGTAATAGTGATGCCATATAGAGTTCAAATCATTTTGGCTTCCAATGAATAACCTAATAAATAACAAAAGTATGTCTATATGTTCTAACAAGTCCTAACAAAATATATATGCAAGTGTCAAACAATGATATTTTTGCCTTGCTTGGTGAGAAGACATGTCATAATATTTTCATGAAGTGCATCAATACATGTTGGAGTAGTCAAGTATGTTCAATTCATTCCTTAACTTGCAAAACCTTGCTTCATCAAGTGGCTTGGTGAATATGTCGGCTAGTTGATCCTCGGTGCCCACACTTGTGATTGCAATATCTCCCTTTGCTTGGTGATCTCTTATGAAGTGGTGCCTCACATTTATGTGTTTGGTTCTAGAATGTTGCACCGGATTGGTTGTGATCTTCACCACACATTCATTGTCACAAAGCAATGGAACCTTGTTGATTTTCAATCTATAGTCCTTCAAGGTTTGCTTCATCCATAAGATTTGTGCACAACAACTTCCCGCACTAATGTATTCGGTTTCGGCGGCAGAGAGCGCAACACTATTTTGCTTCTTGGATGAACATGAGACTAGTGACCTTCCTAAGAGTTGACATGTACCGGAAGTGCTCTTTCTATCAATTTTACAACCGGCATAGTCCGCATCCGCATAACTAATCAAAGTGAAGTTAGAGCCTTTAGGATACCACAAACCAATGTTAGGTGTGCTCTTCAAATACCTCAAAATTCTCTTTGTAGACTTCAAATGACTATCTCTTGGAGAGGCTTGATATCTTGCACACATGCACACACTAAACATTACATCCGGCCTAGAAGCGGTCACATAGAGTAGACTGCTAATCATTGACCGATATTACTTTTGATCAACCAATTCACCTTCTTCATCCGGTTCCAAGCTTCCACTAGTGCCCATAGGTGTTAGAGATTGCCTTGGCATTTTGAAATCCAAACTTCTTCACCATGTCCTTGATATACTTGTTTTGACTCACAAAAGTGCCATTCTTCAATTGCTTAATTAGGAGTCCAAGAAAGTAACTAAGTTCACCAACTATAGACATCTCAAACTCCTTGTCCATCATCTCCCCAAACTCCTCACAAAATGCTTGACTTGTAGACCCGAAGATGATATCATAAACATAGATTTGCATGATGAACAAGTTATTACCAATCTTCTTGGTGAAGAGAGTAGTGTCAACCTTTCCCATCTTGAACTCTTTTGAGAGTAGGAAGTCCCTCAACCTCTCATACCATGCTCTTGGTGCTTGTTTCAAGTCATAGAGAGCCTTCTTGAGCTTGTACACATGGTCGGGCTTCTTGTCATCTTCAAAACCGGGTGGTTGCTCAACAAATACTAACTCATTGATGTAGCCATTAAGGAATGCACTCTTGACATCCATTTGATAGAGCTTGATATTATGAGCACATGCATAAGCCAATAGAATCCGGATAGCTTCCAATCTTGCCACGGGTGCATAGGTTTTTCCAAAATCTAAGCCTTCAATTTGAGTATAAACTTGTGCAACCAATCTAGTTTTGTTTCTAACAGCAATCCCATCTTGATCTTGCTTGTTCCGAAAAACCCACTTGGTGCCAATCACATTGTGCTTGCTTGGTCTTGGAACTAACTCTCATACTTGATTTCTCTCAAAGCTGTTTACCTCTTCATGTACTGCATTTATCCAATCTTCATCCTTGAGTGCCTTCTCAATGTTAGTAGGCTCCTCTTGTGAGACAAAAGAATAATGCTCACAAAAAGAAGCTACTCTTGACCTTGTTTGCACACCTCTACTAATATCACCAACAATTTGATCTAGAGGGTGGTCTCTTGCAATATGAGTTGGTTGAAGCACTTGAGTTGAACTTGTATTTTGAACTTGATCATGATCTTGTGCTTGAACTTGAGTCTCACTTGAGCTTACTTGATTTACATCATCTTCCACATGCCTAATAGGAGGGGTGACATCTTGATCATCATTTTCTTCAACTTGTCTAGGCCTAATGTCACCAATGTCCATATTCTTTATAGCATCAACTAATTGAGGTCCTCTCACATCATCAAGATTATCCTTCTCATCTAGTGACCCATTAATTTCATCAAACTCAACATCATAGACTTCTTCAACTATATGGTGTACCAAGTTCCATACTCTATAAGCCTTGCTTGTAGTTGAATATCCAAGTAGAAAATCTTCATCACACTTTTTCTCAAACTTGCCCAAACGAGTGCCCTTCTTCAAGATGTAGCATTTGCAACCAAATACTCTAAAGTATGCAATGTTGGGCTTTCTTCCATTCAAGAGCTCATAGGGTGTCTTCTTCAACATTGGATGACAATATAGATGGTTGCTAGTGTAGCAAGCCGTGTTGATAGGTTCGGCCCAAAACTCATTACTCACATTGTATTCACTTAGCATTATTCTTGTCATGTCAATAAGAGTTCTATTCTTTCTTTCCATAAGACCATTTGATTGTGGGGTGTAGTTGGCTGAGAATTGATGCTTGATACCCAAATCATCACATAGCTCATCAATTCTTGTATTCTTCAATTCATTTCCATTATCACTCCTAACTTGCTTCACCCTTGTATCAAACTCATTTTGGCTTCTCTTGAGGAAAGATTTGAAGATTTCATATACTTCACTTTTGTCAACAAGAAAGAAGACTCAAGTGTATCTCGAGAAGTCATCAACTATCACAAAGCCATATTTTCTTCCTCCAATACTTGCATAAGTGGTAGGACCAAACAAATCCATATGCAATAGCTCAAGTGGTCTAGATGTACTCATCATGCCTTTCTTAGGATGTGTATTCCCAACTTGCTTTTCAAATTGACAAGAACTACACAACCTATCTTTTTCAAAGTGTACATCCTTCAAGCCTCTAACCATGTCATGCTTGACCAATCTTCCAAGTTTCTTCATTTCAACATGTCCAAGCCTTCTATGCCATAACCAACCAAGACTTGATTTGGAGATCAAACATGATGAGAGTTTAGCTTCACTATCATTGAAATCTACAAAGTATAGGTTCCCATGTCTAAAGCCCTTCAAGATCAAGTTAGAACCATCCACACTCACAATCTCAACATCATCAATACCAAAGATGCACTTGAAACCAAGATCACAAAATTGTGCAACCGATAATAAGTTGAAATTGAGAGATTCAACTAGCAACACATTGGATATGCTCATATCATTTGAGATAGCAATCTTGCCTAAGCCTTTCACCTTGCCTTTGCCATTGTCACCAAATGTGATAGAATCAAACTCTTGATTGCCACTTGAATTGATAGATTTGAACATACTAGACTCTCCGGTCATGTGTTGAGTGCATCCACTATCAAGCACCCAATGCCTTCCTCTGGATTTGTAATTGACCTACAAAGAGTAAATCAATTGGTTTTAGATACCCAAGCATTCTTGGGTTCTTGGAGGTTAGTGACCAAAGACTTTGGAACCCAAATGAATCTTCTCCTTGGGTTGCCACTTGGTGTACTAATATACTTGGCCTTAACACCCTTCACTCCATTAGTGAGCATGTAACAAGAAGCAAGGCAAATTGAAGTCGCACTAGCAAATTTGACTTGTTTGATCTTATTGGCTATGCAATATTTCTCATGATGCCCTACTTGCTTGCATCTTTGGCAATACCTACCATTACTCCTCACAAAGGTAGCTTTGGGAGTCACAAAGGCGGCCTTGCCTTTTTTGGGGGTATAGACTAGTCCCTCCTTAGAGTGACTAAATTTTTGGCTACCCAAGCACTTTAGCAAGCGAGCATCCCTACCATAGGCATTACCTAAGGCACGGGTGAGCTTGTTGACCTCCTCTTTGAGGTTCTTGTTTTTCACCACAAGTGAAGTCTTAGAGCCATCATCTTTGGGTGAAATAGGAGTGGTAGAGCTGCAAGAAGGGTTAGTGACAACAATAGTAGAAGAAGGAATTGACTTGTTACTAAGGATATCACATGATGAACCCATGTCACAAGTCTTGATGGATGCCTTCTCATTTTCGGCCACTAGAAAGGAGTGAGCTTTCTCTAACTTGGAGTGAGCCATCTTGAGGTTCTCATGGGTTTCCATTAGCCTCTCATGAGACTTCAAGAGCTCATCAAAGGATTGCTCAATGGCTAACTTGCCTTTGCGTAATTCTTTGCACTCCTTTCTCTTAGCCTCAATGTAAGTATTGGCATCATCAAGCATGGACATAAGCTCATCATATGAGAGCTTCTCCTCATCATTCTCATCATCGGATTGTACCTTATATGGCTTGGCCATCAAGCATGTTGATGTAGTGTCGAAGAGAGATAACTTGTTGTTGAGAGCAATACTAGCAATAGCTTTCTTCTTGATGGTCTTGCTCTCATCATCACTATCATCATCATCGGTAGAGGCATCACTATCATTCCAAGTGACACAATATGATTGACCCTTCTTCATCTTCTTAAGTGTCACATTCTTGTTCTTCTTTTCCTTCTTGTCCTTCTTCTTGCTTTTCTTTTTGTCATCATCACTATCATTGTCATTGTCACTATTTTGAGGAGAATCGGCAATGAAGTGATCCAAGCTCTTGCACTTGAAGCATCTTCTTGGCTCTTGCTTATTCTTGGAGATGAACTTCTTCTTGCCTTGACCATAACCCTTCCTCTTCATGAAACAGCCAAACTTGCGTACTCGAAGAGTCATAGCCTCATCATCTTCATCATCACTTGAAGTGGATTCTTCATCAAGCTCAATCAACTTGGCTTTGCACTTGCTCTTGGAGGGTGTAGCTTTAAGAGCCACACTCTTCTTCTTCTTCTCCTCAACCTCCTCCTCATTGTTCATATCTTGAGTGATGATCTCACCGAGGATTTGGTTGGGCTTCTTCTTACTCAAGTCTTCTCTTGCTAGCAATGTCTTGATGATTGCAAACCTTGGGGGTAAGCATCTCAAGAACTTGTGAGAGAAGTCCTTGTCCTTGATGTCTTCACCCAAGCTCTTTAATTCATTCACAATAACTTGTAACCGGTTGAGCATTTCCAGCACACTCTCATCATCATTCATCTTGAATGTGCCAAACTTCTCCCTCAACATGTAGACCTTGGTGTTCTTGACCTCTTGTGTGCCCTCATAGGTCTCCTCCAACCTCTTCCAAATGTCATGAGCTAAATCAAGATCCTTGAGCTGCTTAAACACATGTGACTTAAGAGCGGTATAGAGAACATTGATAGCATGGGCGTTACACTCCATCTTCTTCTCGTCGGCATCGGTGTGAGCTTGAGCATTCTCATACTCAAACTTTGTCTTCGTCACCTTCCACACATCAATGTGCATGGTCATAAAGTGCACTATCATCTTTCTCTTCCAATGGTCATAGCTTGTGCCATCAAACTTTGGCGGCTTTCCCAACACATTGATTTGAGCCATTCTGCACTACAAGGATGTTAAGCCTCAAACGGTGGTGACCTCGGCTCTGATACCAAATGAAAGGACCGAATAGGCTATAGGGGGGGTGAATAGCCTATAAAATTTTCTACAAAGCACTTAAGCACAAGTTAGTAATTAACAAGGCTATCGCAAAGCACTAGCTCTAAGCTACTCTATGCAAGCCGCCTAGCACAATATACTACTCTCAAAGGTATGCACTCAATCGCAAGAAACCCACTCCTTCGAAACCTAAGGAGAAGACACCTAAACAAGTAATACGCGCAAGTGAGTAAGAGAACGAGAAAGCAATACCACCGAGAAGAGTAGAGGTTGATCCAATCACCGGGAAATGATCAATATGAAAACCAAGGGATCAACCACTAGAATGCCGGAAGACCAATCATCTACTCGAAGGTGGAGAAGAGAGAACACTCGATTTTTTACCGAGATTCACGTGATCGCCGTCACGCTACTCCTCGTTGTGGCCCCGGTCTTCCTTGGTGGATTGCGAGCTAGGCTTCACACGCCAATCCCTCACCGGGAGCCGCTCACCAACACAAGAGAAGTGTCTATCAACCACGACCAATCCACTAGAGTCAGTTTTGGCACTCCGCCGGGGAATAACCGCAAGAACCCCTCACAAACAACACCTCGGTGTGGGCTTGAACACTCACCAATCGACCTCACACTGGAATCGCCTCCAAGCCGCTAGGGACACGGCAATACCCCAAGAGAATAAGAATTCAGCAGTGGCTTGCTCTCAAGTGCTTTAGAATGCAAATCACTTAGCAAGAATGCACTTGAGGTTCACTCAATTTCACAAAGAATGATCAAAGGATGAACAAGTGAGAGAGTGGGAGGCTAGAATGCAATCAAAGTGTATGTCAATGAATCAAATGTGCAAGAGAGTCACCAAGTAATCAGGGAGGGAGTATAAATACCCCAAGTGCACTGCTAGCCGTTACCTCACAAGAAACAGCCGCTAACACACTTTTTGAGGCGTCGGACGGAACCGTCGGACGGACCCCGTCGGACCAACGCCACGGTCCGACGCTCGGATAGAAGCCACGTGTCAACATAGTTCAACCACGGCTGCTGGATCTCAACGGCTAACTGATCGCGCCAGTTTTCAGGTCGTCGGACTGGACAGCGTCGGACTAACCGTTCACGCTATCCGACGCTTCCAGAGAGCACGCAGAGACGAATTTAATCGTCGGACTCTGTCCGACGCCCTGCGTCGAACCAACAAACAGCGTCCGACGCCGTGAACGTTCTTCGCCGTGCACGTGCCCAGAACGTGAACTCGCCGCGACGCGTCGTCGGACTGTCAGCCGATAGTCCAACGCACGCTCTACTCGATCCGTCGGACTGTCCGACTCTCCCAGCGGACAGCCGAGCAGACGACCGTCTGATGCTCCCGTGTTAGTGCGTCTTTTCGGACCAATGCACCGCAGCGTCCGACGCTTAGAAAATTTACGCAGAGAGGTGCTGAAATGCTCGGATGCCATCCGACGCCCACCGTCGGACCGTCCGACGCCCATCGTCGGACCGTCGGATGCAAACCGATGGTCTGACGCCCTGGAGATACCAGCGTCCGACGCTCAAAAATCATCGATTTCAAGTCTATTTCTCCACCCTTGCTTCTGTGTGCTAACACTCAAGGTCTTCAACACTTGTGCATAGTTTGTTAGCGTTTTCAAAGACATTTTCCAAGGGTTTCTAAGTTGGTCTCTAGGTTGAGGTAGATTCAATGCAATGGAATGCAACCTAGAGCACTTGAAGGTAATCCAAACACTTAGTTCTCCCCTTAATAGTCGGCCATCTATCCTAAATGTGATCACACCCACTTGATGTCTTGATCACCAAAAGAAAAGCCTACTAGGGTTATACCTTTGCCTTCAAGCCTTTTCTTTTCACTTGATCAACTTCATTTGATCCACCATACTCGGTCCATGGTTGAGCCACCTTGATCATCACCATCATTTTGCTCATCACGCCATGGACGGGACAACCTAACCTTGCCAACACTTAGCAACTTAGGTTAGTCCTTAGGGTGACATCTATTATCAAAACCAAACTAGAGCTTTCAGCGTCGGCGAGCGCGGAGGAGGAGATGGAGGGCTATGGAGGAAGGGAAAATGGTGTGGAGCTGCAAGATGCTGGACCGTGACGAAGCGGAGGATGCGAAAGGAACTATTCCTCTGAAACTCTACTCCGTTTCCTTTCCTGTGCTTAGTCGTTCCTATCCTTTTCCTTTGTTTGCCCCACGAGCCAAAGAGGCCCTAAAAAAAAAAAAATCCAAAGGCAGATGGTCAGAGCTGAGCTGGAGTCAGCTGCTTCTAATAACAAGAGAAATTTGTGTGGGGGGATACTATGAAGGTGTGGTTTTGTGTGGAACGCATGTTGAAGTCAATTTTAGCTCCAACGCAATCTAATTACGTGATTTTTGTCAACGAATAAATTAATAATTTTATGATGGGCAAAAAACCATATTGTCCTCCGGTCGATCTGTATCTTCTTCCCTCCCTCTGCTACGTACTTTCTTTCGTTACGCCTGCCTTCCTTTTCTTTCTAGCATGCCAGTCTTCGATGGAGCTTGATCTGGCAGTCAACGGGCGATGGCCATGGGGCAAAAAAACCCGCTGATTCAGCTGATGTTGATTTATTATGAGAGAAAATATTATTTCAGAACTAAAAATAAACGTTGATAAGATGAAGTGAACGCAGCAGTCGCAACCGCAAGAACTAGCTGCAGGGGCCACATTGCCACATTGCCATTTGATCACCCATCGTCCCGTACTCCCGTTGTACATACGCTGCTGTACCCGTGCATGCATGTACTACTGTTGAAGAAGCATCCATTTCAGGCTGAAATTTTCATGCAAGTGGTGACGGTACCGGTACGGCCGACCACTTTGCGCTGCGATCTGCATGCAGTGGCCAGATTGCATTGGACATTGTCGACCACTTTTATGACTCACACCATGGTCATTCGCCACTACATGTACAGTCCACGGGCGTGTTCGATATGGGCCAAAAGGCCGTGGCCGAGCCCCCCAGATGCAATCTCTCGTGTTTGATATTTTTGGCCTAGTTGGGAGCCTGGCCACCGGCGTGCATTTTTCACTCTCTGTCCTGGCTCTGGTCGCACGTTCCTAGAGTTCGTTCCTTCTCGGCCTGGCTCTCGTCCAGCTCGCGTGGGTGATTTTGGGCGGCGGCGGGAAGCGTGTGGCCTGGTAGTTGGGGTTGGGCCAGGCTCCATGATGCAAATCAAACACAGAAACACCTGGGCTGGGCTCTAGTGCTCCAAAGAAATCAAACAAGGTGGTTTGTGCACTTCTGGCCCCACAAGACTCTGAGCACCGGCTGCGGCTAGTGTCATCCTCTGCCATGAAGACAACGTGTTTGGATTGTTGGTGAAAGGAGTCTGGCTCCTATATAATCATAGTATTTATTTGTGCTTGTCAACGTTTTTTTCAGTTACGAAACAATATTTTTTTCGCTATAAATCAACATCAACCAAAATCAGCAACTTCTTTTCCAGCCAGCTAAACAACTTAAGTGTTTCCGCTATACAAACCGCAGAGATGCAACCGACCAACCGTACGTTATGAAATAAAAAAGATTAAAAACACGAGAGATCTTATAATATTTAACTTGTGTCATATTTTTCTTTACAATCTTTATATACTTTAAAATACACTAATATTATGTAATACACATTAACCATATGTTAGCGTCATTAAAAAAAAACTATGCGTTGCACCATGTGAGCCAAGCTCACCAAAAACGAAAATAAAATCCAAATCTAGGGAGCCACGCCCTAGGCTGCCTTTTGTATCATGGAAGGCAGGTTCTGACTCTGAAACAAGCAAACCAGACACTTCAAAGTAGCATATAAGGGCATTTACAAATGCAAAAATTATCATAGTTTATATGTGCATTGATTACTCTGTCATCTAAGCATTTTGCTGATGTGGCAAGCGATTTAATAAAAAGAGAGATAGAAACTATGTCTATACAAGAACCAAGACATAAAAAGATGTGATAGGTAAATGAGGGAGAAAGAAGATATGTTATTAGACAAAAAAAACTAGTTGGTAGAAACTATCTATTGGAATCGTAGTTTCTATACATAGTGCCTGCATACATAGATTTTTTTTTTGAGGAAATACATACATAGAAATTATATATGGTTTCAAATATTGGGAGTGCCATAAGAAGTCTAGTTTGAAAATAACCAGAAAATAAAAAAAATACTACGTATATCTGAATTGCTTTTAATTTCCTGGTGCTGTGGTGCAGCGACGCTATGGCAAAGGGAGGGTCACACACTGGGGCAACCTCTCGAAGCAATGCGCTTTGTTTCTCTCGATCGATCTCTGACTATGCAGTGCCACGGCTAGACTATCCAAGGACCACCCTTACAAGTGACTAGAGAGAGGGCAACTTCAACTTGGTGTCGTGCTGATAGTTGGCCCTACGTGGCGAACGATTTTAGCGTTAGTCAGTCGCAGTGTTGATGATTGATTTATGTTGGCAGTGGTGTGTTGTTGCAGTGGCTGGCAGATGTTGTGGCGACATGTGGTTTGCGAATCGTGTTTTTGTTTACTGTGTCACATGGCCTAACTCTTCCCCGCGTGCCATCGGTGGACCTTTCACTGCCCCACGTTTGCATATCACTGCCGGTTCTAGATCCCTCAACTCTACCGGAATTTAAACCGGCATAACCACATTGACAGTGATAGGGAGTCAGCATCAGTATCGGATGTTACCAATCAACACAGATGTCGAACCACCACTGCTGGGTCTTGTTTCGACACGGCAGTGTTCCACGTAGCTAACACTGCCGGGTACAAGGTCGATAAAGAAACCAGCCGTGTTTGCTAAGTGGAACATTACCGGGTCATTAAACAAACCGGCAGTATTTACTAAGTGGAACACTGCCGGGTCGTTGAGCAAATCGGCATTGTTTGCTAAGTGGAACACCGCCGGGTCGTTAAACAAACCGGCAGTGTTAGTTAAGTGGAAAAATGTCAGGTTGTTCTAGCAACCGGCAGTGTTTTCTAAGTGAAACACTGGCGGATTGTAACACGAGCCGGCACTGGTGGTGACGACAACACCACCGGCGTGTTGATGAAGCTGGTAGTGATATCTCGAGAATCAGTGTCGGCTTATTTGTTCGTTCCGACAGTGATATGATTTTTGCGGTTTATTATTAATGAATAGTAATATTGTTATTTTTGGAATCCGGTTTCGCTTTAATTAGAACCCTAATTATCGGTGAGAGTATTCAACATTACAAAACGACAAATATGAACAAATGTCAGGTTACAATAGAGTAGCAAAACCCCCGAGTGATGATCATCAGACTGTACTCGGCATCAATCTTTCTTTGTAGGCTTTTGCAAGGGCCTTTTTGTCCGGCGTTGTGGCATGGGTGATTGTGAATATCCCTTTTTGCGTGAACACCTCATCCAGGAGGAAGCCTGCTATCGCTTCTTGGAATCCTCTGATCTCGGGCTCTAGCAGCCAGTGGCGTTTAATCTTCTTGCACTGTAGTTCAAGTAAGATAATGTGTCAAAAACACATAAATGGTACATAAGAAGGGAACTAGGTCTACACACTAAATCCTAAACCCTAAATTAAAACATACATGAGAAGGAAAGCATACTCACTAACTCATCGGAGGTCTCAATTTTGCCGCCGACGTAATGGTACATAGCCCACATTACGTAGAACCCGCATTCGTTGTTCCCCTGTGGCTGCTGCAGAGTGTACATTTCCATACGATAAGCTTCAAATGGGGGCGTCGAGGGCAACACATTTTTCTTGACCCTATCATATATAATGTTTAAAATACAAAATATTAGAGTATGCTATATATGAGATTAATAAAAAATAATATGCTAATCCACTTACTCATTTAGAACTAGGCGTAGGGGCTCAACACACTCAAGTTCTTTGTTCTTGGAGTCCCAAACCTCGATACGTGATTCTTTGATCTTGATATCCACGAAAACGAAATGCCCCCTGCAAATAAAAAACAAATATCCAACTTCATTAAATTCTTATGAAAACAGTAAACGATGAGAGGTAGAACATACCCGCAGTTGTAGGCTAGCAGAATGTTGGTTTTCCCCTGTGCCAAGAAACCCCGAAAAACTTTGGTCACCTCTTCTATCGTATGGCGCATGTCACGGTTGCAACCTTCATGATTTACCAAGATTGGGTCTAGGAATCCAATGTGAAATAATTGTTTCTTGTCGCAAAAAGCTACCATATACCTAGAAAAGGATGGGGACATGGAAAATGTATATATGTTACAGTGTGAATAATAGTCTATTAATTATAACAATGATGAACTGGGTATATATAGGGTACTTACAGTGTCCATATCATCAAATTAGAGTTGTCGAGGTCGTGCCTTTGGTAGAGCAGGAATAAGTCCTCATATTCGACAAAATGACATATTTCGTTGGGATTGCCAAACCAGGGTACATTAGGCACTATAAGGACTATGAAACCTGTGTACTGGTGAGCCGCGGTATCTAAAGTGTAATATTCATGGAGTTGCCTCGTATTACTTGGCAGATCACTAATTTCACCGGTGGTTTCTATCAAAGGCAGCCCATTATTGAACTTGTATACGACTTTTGCCTTCTCAAATTCTCGTCCCTCCAAATACATCAGCTCAGCCATCTCTTCGGTTAGGCAACCATCTCCTTCGATGAACTCGTTTACAGCTAACGTCTTAGCCAATAACTCGTCCATGACTTTTTCTTTATTTAACAAACTTTTGTCTTGCCTGTCGATGTCGGAGACAAACATCCACCTGGGAAACCCGGCAATCCTTTTAAACCAAACACTGCACGGCTTCCCGCATTGTTCACTGTGAGGGGAGGGCTGTTTCTTATTTCCGAGCAACCCCGTGATGCTCGCATCCACATGCCTCTTCCGTTTATTATTATCCATTTTGGAAACATTATCTTCTGAGGCAGACGACGTTCTCTGGATGCCTCTCCTTGTGTTGGGACCTTTTGGTGATCGAGGCGGGGATTGACGACGTGTACTCTGACGTGGATTTTTTTGTGGTGGAGCCTTTTGGGAAAGAGGATGTGAATGCGAAGTGCTCCGAGTTGGAGGTCGTTTTGGCGATGGAGGTGGCGATGGCGGTGGTGGTGGTCGTGCCGATGTTGCAACATGACGAGGGGGATTATCTTTGCGCTGGGTAAGGGAGTTGAGGTATCTGCATGAGCAAGACAGTCATCTTCGTCCCGCGCTAATGGTGACCACTGGCCATGGTCGTCTTCATCCAAGGACACTTGGTGATCAAGCTTAATTAAGCTCTTGGTCCAGGCCACATGACATCCCTTCGTATGGACAAGATACGGCCTATCTGCCGACACATGGTACTCAAGCGTTATCTTGTTATACTTCTTATCAAGTATAGTATCAATGCTCATGTGGGCATATCCTTCAGAAATTGGGCGACCATCAATGGTCCCGTCTTCGCGTGGCCAGGCCTGGCCAGTTGCCACCTTGTCTTTGGTCCACTGCTGGCGGACATACAACCTGACATTAACGGGTCCATTGATGTCATCCACTGGATGAGGCGCATTCGCCTGTAATTCATCGAGTGGGGTGGACCCACAGCTGCTACGACCCCTGAATACTGGGCTAGAGCTGGGAAGAACATTGTATTCTATTGCAAGAGGTGCGGATCCCCTGGACCTCAATGCTTCCTCAATTTTTATCCTAACCAGCTCATCAACTCGAGTAGCAGCTCGAGCTTCAACTCTTTCCTCTATCTCCTTGAACCGCCTCTCCTCCTCTGCTTGCCTTCGCTTTTTACCCCTATCGTGTTTACCATATGTGGCCGAGTCCTCCTCGAATGAAAATACCCAAGGAACGTCACCGACTCCTCTTGTGCGGCCAGGGTGCTCCTTGTTTTCGAGGCACTGGGTAAGCATGTCATTTTCCCTGTCAGAACTGTGGGTCCCGTCCCTCAGCTCCTGATGTGCTTTTGTCACCTTCTCGATGAACTCATCAGTCACTGCTGACTTATTGCTGCCGCTGGCATATGAAGGATTATTGCGAGTTGAAAGGCTCTCGTCCGTTCCATGGCGTGCCCCCCTAGCCATGATATAATAGGTGCATCTCGGCTCCCAAGTGCTAGACTCAGGCTCAATGCCAAGGTTTCGCACTTTTATAATGTCCTTATCAAACTCTTTCAGCTTTCTAGCATAGCCACGAGAGCCAAGATGATGAGGATCTGTCGGTTTCCGCGAGTTCATCGTATTATTCACACTCAATTCTAAGGCCTCCGAGGATAGCCTATAATCCATGAATTCCTTCTAGTATTGCCTCTGTTTTTCATGCTCTCCAGCGTCCCAATTTGGCTCATCACCCTTCAGGATAAATTTATCATGCAACCCCTGCTTGTAAGTCCTAAACATTACCCCCATGGATTGTTTTGCTTTTGCCTTGACCTTCACCTCATCCCAGTCATCTAGGAAAGAGAAAAAGGTTTTCAACTTCTCCCAAACGATTTCCTTCTCTGAGTCGGGCACCACCCATTCGTCGTCATCTTTCCCGACCCAGCGCCTGTACTTAATGGTGATGTAGTCCTTGACAAGAATCCTAAGGATATTCTTGAATTTTGCCACCGTCACACGTGGACCTAACGGCTCCCCTGTCTGCTCAAATGCATCTATGTGCTAGTGTGCATTTCTGCCACTAGGAAGGACTGAGGCTCCTCGCTTTGGCCTAGGATTGCTGGTACCGAGGGCATTGTTTGCCATATCCTGGCGAAGACAAACAAAAAGCTAATTAAAGTGCCAGTCACTTATTAGTTACCATGTTAACCTATCTTGTTTATTATGCACTAAGTTACCTCAACATCATGTTGTTGCATATTAAGAAAATTCGAGGGGCTGAAATCCTCTCCACCGCCACTGTTTGCCTGCGGTTGCAGGACTCCCGTGCCAGCGTCCTGATAAGGGGCTTGTTGTTCATGGTTTGCCATAGGTTGCGGGACTGCCATGCTAGCGTCCTGATTATACGCTTGTTGTCCACGGTTTGCAGGAGTTCCCGAGTCTCCCGTCCCAGCGTTCTCACGCGCTTGTTGGCTGCTGCCAATTTGGCGAACACTCGACGCTGAGTCATGGCTGTGGACGAACATGATTGCCATTTTCTAAGTAATATTTAATCATCTAGCATGGCAAGTAATATTTAATGCTAATTTGTTATCCATACATCAGTTACGTGATAAACCCTATATTCATGCCAAAGCATTATCTCTTGCAGAAGGAATTTTATCATCTAGCATGGCTAGTAATATTTATTACTGCTAATTTGTTATCCATACATCAATAACGTTTAGTTCAGGGTCACAGCACCTGAAAACCAAAGGGGTAATGCCGAACACACTTACCTTCGTCGGTGCACAGCTGCTGTCCACACGGTGGATGTACAGTTGGCGTCCACGAGGAAGTAGAGGAGGTCGCCGGCGTCGACTACAGGGACAGGCAGCCACGGGTCCAGGGTCAAGCAGCTGCCGGCGATGGAGAAGCCGCACTACACACAAATCCCAAGACAACTTCACTGCAATCCTCATCGGCAAAACGTCGAACACCTTAGGGGCGTTCCAGGGATCGCACTCACCGTGACACCAAAGTAGCCGCGTTCGTGTGCTCCTGAGTGCTTGGTGTGATGGCCGTTGTTGAGTGAGCTGTAGGGCTACTTGGAGGCATCACCTGAGGTGGCCGGAGCACAAGAGATTGAGGGCCGGCGTCCTACGACGGTGGCGCGGCGAGGAGGACCCTGGTGCGGAGCAAACCGGGAGGGGGACGGCGTCGGGCGGCTACCTTGGTGGGGCGGGGTGCACGGCGAAGAACGACCGACGCTGCTGAAGAAGGGGAGAGCGCGGCGGCGGCGGACGGTGGCGCGGGAGGAGGCAGTGGACGGCGGCGAGTGTTCGAACACAGTGAGCGCGGGGCTAGGAGAGATGAAATTTTGCCCCTGCGCGGGCTGGGCTTATATAACGAGGCACATCACTACCGGGTGGTATTCCAAACCGGCACTGATGACCCTTATCAGTGCTAGGCCGTTGGACTAACCGGCACAGATGACCCGGCAGTGATATCTCTGCGGCGTAAACGGTTAAGTGTATTGAAGTGCCACTTGTTTCCGAACTCATACTACTAGCACAGCAGTTAAGGAATTATACTCTCGCCCAGGTTCCCCTGGTTCGAAACCCATGGCTCCAACATTTTTTTCTTATACAACTCCAATCAAACATGAATATTGATACAATAGATATTGCAAACCACATATATATCAGCACAAGGACATTCATCCCAACCATTCATCACAAATACATCTCAAGTTCAAATACATCACAAGTTCACAAGATTGTCCACCAAAGTTCACAAAAAAAATTGATCACAGTGAATTAACAACCAAAGTTCACAGAGGAAGGGCAGGTACTCGTTGCAAGGTTCACAGAGGAAGGGCAGGTACTCGTTGCATCAGGCACAACTTTCTTGAGTGATTGCCGCTTCCCGTGTCTCCACCATCTTTGGATTCAGAAGCTGTAAAGGAGTTTTGTTAGCATAGGGACGCATGGACAAATTGTATTGTTTTAATTGGACAGTGCTATACTAAACGTACTGATGGGAAGACGGTGTCGCTGGTCCATCGTTTACTTCGGTCAAACATAGTACCAGGCTCAAAACTGACAACGGGGCAAATGGATCTGGTGGTGTGTCCGGTGGTGTGTCCGGTGCAAGGATTGAATCTGAATCTCCGTCTGATTCATGATCCGAGGGTGCTTGAACAAAGTAAGCTGCATGGGAATCCATGTGAGGTAGTTCAATATTTGGATTGTGATATATCTCAAGTATGTGGTTAGGGGAGATGTATAGGATGGTTGTACCATACCTAATAGCAGATGCTCTCCTTCCTGTGCACCTCCACCTCCTTCAACATAACCAGAAGGCCCCGCACCTTCCTCTTCACTCCATGGGTACAGTGTGTACTAGATCTGGGCTGCAATAAGAGTGAGAAGAACGAAGAGTGTAACATTAATGGAGCAAGGTTCTGTTGTAACTGCAGTTACCGTTGTGCTCGGGCTAGGGTGCCCGTCGGGGACTCGGTGGTGGTGGAGCGCTTTCTACAACAATCCAAATTGGCCACATGTTCAGCATGAAACTTTGACCCAGCACACGTCTGCGGATGGCTACAGTCCATGTATTAGGTATAGATTCTCTCGATGCAAATGTCTCGAAGGTATAAGTGAGATCCTCCCTCCTCAACTGCATGTTGCAATAGTGACATATGTTCGCGAAGATTCTAGGCATGATGATGGGTATGAGAAGATGTGGTGGCATTCCTACAACGGTAACCTTGAGAGGTTCGTAATTTCCTATTGGTCATGGGTGTTTATTAGCTGGTGTTTGAGTGCGGGGCATGCGGCCATCGAAGAGTATTTCTTTGGAGTTGTGGTAGGGATTCCATAGATAGAGAGCAAGGTGGCTGCCCGCAATGTGAATTGATGGTGTGCTCATGATTTGATTGGGTTGGGTGGGTGATGCGGTCCACACTAGGTGATCATGAACATGTTTAATAATATTGTCCAGTGGCACAATAACCTGACATTTCTCTTCAAGTGCATGTTGTATCAGGAGGCGAGTAATCTGCTCTTGGTTTCCTACTGGTGGGACCCTGAAAACGACTACGACGCCAAGCAAAGTTGGATCCGAAAGGTCGACCTCATGTTCACCAAATATTGTGATGTTCTCACGGTGGTAATGTGCCATCAGTGTGTTCTCCTGCAAAATAAATAACAAAAGATTGTCAATTAAAAAATTCAACATCACCTCTACTCAGTGGCGTAGCACGACAAAATCAAGGAGGAGCACGACACATAAGTGAAATATAGTCGACATTAGAAAAAAATGTACTGTAATACTATTTAAAATATGTAAATAGTCACATATCAAGTGACCATAGACTGTCAGAAATCTTAACCAAGTTTTGGATAAAACTATCTAGATATTTAAATAGTTATAATTGGGTCACATTTCATAAAATACAAGTGACCACAAACTATTAACCAAGCCTCTACTGTACGGTGAGGTTACCAAAACATAATATTTGCTATGGCACGATAACCAACCATCACACTGTTGACACCTGGGGTGGCACACGAAAATGACTGCAAGCGCACGGCTGTCAGATGTAGCTTTTCCCTAGGAGTAGTCCCAGGTTATATCGAATCCACAGGGAACGTGTATGATAGGAGACGAGATATAAAGATAGGGTAGAAAGAGAAGTTCTGAATGATAGCCCCGAATAATTATATGATATACCAAGACTTGTTTACTGTGAGCATGCAAAGTCCTAAACTCGCCCAGGGTAGGAATGATTAGGCACCGTACATCCCGAAGCTCTACGCTGATAAAACTAGGCCGAACATGGTGGAATCCGGAGGATCCTAGGGCTGTCACCACTTAGAACCTACCACTACTATCCGTGGGCCTAGCCACACTCACGGGTAAGATATAGCCTAAGCACCGCGCTTAATCTATAAACTTATTACTCTAACTCGGATCCAAGAACTAGAGCACTCCAACCAAGCAGTGAGACAAGCAATCAAAAACTTAAAGTATAACAATAATTAAATAAGAAAGTGGGATTTTATTACCATAAAGAAGCGCAGAGGTACACCATAGAAGAAGTCACCGACAAGCCCGGCTCCTCCTCGGACTCCTCTTCTTCTTTTCAGAGAAGTGACTCTCTCACTCTCTAATGTGTACGAGTACTACACATTCTACTTGAGACTATCGTTTGTATCTAAATATCTATCTCACTTAAGCATCATAGTCTGCCTACAAATGATCAAATAACCCCTATTTATAGTGTTTAGGGGCCCCTGGGGTACGTGTAGGGGAGGTTAGAGTCGGTTCGGAGCAGGTGAGGCGGCGGGCGCCCTGGTGGATAGGGCGGCCGCCCTATGATCCACCACCTTTCGCATCTGACGGCCCTCCATCACTCTCCCAAGTCGGTTGGCACATCGGTTTTTGCTTGGAAAGACGGTTTGTGGCCTGTAGGGGGATACATGTGGGCCCATGAATCCTTGGCTCATCACTTGATCTCCCTTGGATGAAAACCGACTTCAAATGGACGGTTGCAAGGGCTTGGGAGCCTTTCCCTCGGATTGTGGTCGTGGCAGGCCATCCTAACGGACGCACTGTCCAGAGGGCTCCCGGATCCGAGTGCACTGTTTCTCAGCCATTGATGATAAATCAACATGCCATAACTTGTTTGGAGGGACAAGCCACGGATCCACGACGTGGCAGGGTGCAAATGGCACCAGGAGGGGGTGAGCGCCCTGTCCCACAGGGCAGGCGCCCTGTGACTTGGTTCCTACCTGGCTCCCGTCACTTGCATTGCTCATATGTGCCTTGGTTCGCTTTATTTTCACCTGTTTTGTACCTGCACTCACAATTTTCCAAGTACAAGTGGAACCGGCTAAAATTCAAACATAAAATGCATCTTTTCTATGGATTTTGTCACTTTTATCTTGTTATGTTGATGGTATTTTAAGGTGTTAGCACCCGTCAACAAACTCCCCCACACTAAACTCTTGCTCGCCCCGAGCAATTTACTTAGTGCAGACTCATGCTTTTCTTCTAAACTTGATCAAGTATAAACATTGTTCTGTAATCTCATACCTAGACTTATGATCTTTCCGGTGGCTAAGATCATACCATTAGTTGTTGAGAAGTGGAATGGCTATGAACTGGTGTGTCCTTTCTTACCTTGGAGCTTTTTAATTTTTTCAAAGAAAATATGATTCATTATCTCCTCATATGAGACTCTCGGTCACTCATAGAGTATGTTTCTTTATAGTTTTCATGGGGGTACTCACATCTATCTAAAGGCTTTTTGTGGAGCTCAAGGTGTGTGGAATAAAATGAGCATCTTTGATTTACTTATTTTGCTAAGCCAAACAAAAGATCCTAGGAGGGTTAAGTCATGCTCTCTAACCAAGACATGTGGTGGTAACTAGGATATGCTTTCACTCTTTGATCCATCCCTCTTTCAATTCCCAGGGGATCATGGCTTACTTTCTTTCTTCTTTCTCTCTTTTTTTTCAACAGAGCACTTGCTCTTTCTTTTTTTTGGTTTTTTAGCCATGTCCCTGAGATTGAAGTTTCATGGGATATTTTCATCTTGAGCATAGGGGAATGATGCAATCATGAAGTGGAAGAATACTTCTTATGTGGAAGTTCTCTCAAGGGTGCATGGAATCTTGGTTCTTGAGGCATGATAAAACTCTCTACTTAGATCATTAGGCTTGGCAAAACTCAAAGTATAATCAAAAGAGCTATATGGTTGTTTTCCTATGCTACTCTTTTTGGCCTTAGTAGGTATTTTTTCACATATGAGGAGTAATGAATTCATTCATCTTTTTTTCAATAAATATTCTCCTCGGTAAAGAATGGACAACACTAGACATACTATATCACACTAATCAACAACTTAGGAAGATCATACTAAATTGAGTAGATCACAAGTTATAGGCATTTGACAAGAACAAAGATTATACAAGTCATGTCTCGAAGTATGGCATGGTTTTCAGGATAACTTTTTAATTATGGGGGTGACAAGTTTGTTTTTAATGTTTCAAGAGCATTTATGGATTAAATAACTCAAAATAAACTGACAAAAACAATTGTGAAGGAGTCATACCTGCGCTGTGTACGAAGTTGGTCATGTTGGGCACCAGAGGCCGGGCGGCCGCCCTGTTGAGGGGGCGCCCGCCCTACTGCTTGGGCCAAAAGGCCTCGGGTGGCGTCCTTTAGTCACGTTCCACCTTTTTTAGGCTGCTTAGGTACTTGTCTCAGCAGTTTGGTATGGTGTTGGTGTTTTTCCCACACTTTCTCTTTCGGTACTTCTAATTTTTATTCATGGAAGGGAAATGTAAAGTGATAAAGGCCCGACTGGTGGGAAAACACCAGCGGACCGACCAACAAATGGAGTAAAACAATCATAGGTGCTTTTTATTTATCTGCAGCTAGTACAAAAACTAATTGAATTCAAATAAAAATCAAACTAGAGCAAACAAACTAAGAATAATTAAACTAATCAAATCAAAAGCAAGCACCTATGAGATTCTAGTCTAGTCCTATGGGGCTTCATAAAGGTCCTCATGGCCCATTGCCTTGTAGAGGCGCTTGGTTTTGGAGGTGCACGCGTTGCGCAGCATGGCGAACCTATCCTCCACATCCAAGCGCCACATCTCGTGCTCAGCTAGCTTATCTTCTAAGGCCTTGTTCTCGGCCTTCACCTTCTTCACTTGGGCCAAGAGGCCCTCCATGGTGGCGTCATTCCCTCCACTATGTTTCATCTCTCCTAGCACACCAATTTGCGGCGGGGTGCGATGGCGGTGAACTGAAGGAGCAGACAGCGACCCCACCTGTGTCTTGGAGTCGCTGGAATCGGGAAGGCGATGCAGCACCTTCTCATAATGGCCATCCGGCAAGCGACGGCCCGAGACAGCGCACTTCTGTCGTTTTGGATTGGGAGTTGTGCTGCAGGTTGTGCTGTCTGCCAGGGAGTCGGAGTTGGAGATAGACACCATTGCCTTCTCCGGAGGAGTTGGCGTAGTGAGGTCCTTTTCCGAGGGATAGGTCAGCGCCTTCTTTGGGGTGATCTCTCCGGTGGTAGGACGAGCATGCGGATCACCACGGAGCCTCTTCCCGGCCATTCCGGACATAGGGGAATGTGCTGGGATCGCGGGGAGCGCGGCCGACGAAAAGTGGGGGGCGCCCGCCGCCCCCTGGCTAGCCTTCGGGCTTTACTGTGCTGGAGACGCGATCGGGGTACAAGGAGGAGGTGCTATGGCAAGTGGAACTTCATCAACGATGTTGGTGGGAGCATCGTCGTCGACTAGGAAGCGGACCATGGTGGGTGACATGCTCTTGCGCTTGAAGGAGGCCATGGATTAGGGTTCTAGATGGGTTTTGGATGATGGAAGGTTGTGGAGTCAAGAGGGAGATGGAGTTGGCTATTTGAAGATGGTCATGGTGGATGGATAGGCCTTCTTTGCAATATTCTAGGGGAATCTTTTCGAAATTCGCGTGAAGGAATGTTGCACCAACCGTGGATCATCTAGCACGTGACAAAGAATCACGTTTTTGCTGAATAGGGGGGCGGGCGCCGCCATAGAGGCGGCGGGCGCCCTGCCTCTGGTGAGGTTTGCCCACCCACGTCCCTCCAGGTACTCTTCAGGGCCCTTGAAAGGCTTTCTTCACGGTTTTCATTGGGCCTTTAAGCGATTTTAAGGCCAAATAGGATGCTTCTAATTAAAGGAGGTAGTGTTCAGGATTTATGAGCTCTACTACATCTATTTCTCCTTCCTCTTCCATCTCATGATAGACTTTAAGGCGTTGACCATTCACCTTAAAAAGTTGGCCATCATCACTTTCAAGTGTGACGGCACCATGAGGTGATACTGCAACCACCTTAAATGGTCCCTCCCATTTACTCTGCAACTTCCCATGACCAAAAGATGGACTTGGGAGTTAAAAAGTAAAACCTTATCTCCTGGGTGAAACTCCTTCTTTTTGATCCTTTTATCGTGCCATCTTTTAGTCCTTTCTTTATATATTTTGGCACTATGGTAGGCTTTCTCTCTCCATTCTTCTAATTTAGAGATTTGCATCTTCCTATTTTGTCCAGCCATCTCAAAATCCATGTTCCATTTCTTGATGGCCCAATGTGCCTTGAACTCAAGTTCTACGGGAAGGTGGCAAGTCTTGCCATAGACCAATTGATAAGAGAACATGCCTATTGGGGGTTTTATATGTGGTTCGATACGCCCAAAGGGCATCATACAACTTATGAGGCCAGCCCCTTCCCATTTCTTCCACCGTCTTTTGTAGAATGTTCTTTATTTGCTTATTAGTGGTTTCAGCTTGGCCACTAGTTTGGGGATGATATGGTATGGCTACATGGTGTTGGATTCCTTGATCAGTCAGATATTTCCTGAAGTTTCTATCTATGAAGTGAGATCCTCCATCGCTAATGACTAATCTAGGAACTCCAAACCCGGGGAAAATGGTTTCTTCAAACATTCTTTTGGCATTTTTGGCATCTGCTGAGGGGCAAGGCATGGCTTCTACACATTTAGACACATAGTCCACTGCCACTAAGATGTATTCAAAATGACCAAATTTAGGGAATGGTCCCATGTAATCTATTCCCCAAACATCAAACAGCTCTACTTGCAGATTGTTTTTAAGTGGCATGGCATCTCGGGTACTGATGTTGCCATGTTTCTAGCATCGGGCACATTGTCGGATGAAGTCCTTTGTATCTTCATACATAGATGGCTAGAAAAATCCACTCTGCCAGATTTTAGCATGTGTTCGAAAGGCTCCATAATGTCCTCCGTATTCAGTGGAGTGACACCTTTCTATTATTTTAGTTGCTTCTTCCAGAGGGACACATTTCCTAAGCAACCCATCAGCACAGACTCGATAGAGATAGGGGTCATCCCACAAATGAGTCCGGCTTTGGTAAAGCAACTTCTTTCTATTTTCTCCTGGCGGAACATAGCCAGTGACTATAAAGTTCATGATGTTGGCATACCATGGATTGGTATTAGTCACCCTTAAAAGAGTATCATCGCGAAGGAAGTCATTTATAGGAAGGTTGTCTTGGTCTTGGCCTTGCAAACGAGACAAGTGGTCTGCTACGGAGTTTTCTACTCCCTTATTGTCCCTGATTTCTAGATCAAACTCTTGAAGGAGTAAGATCCAGTGGATCAAGCAGGGTTTAGCATCTTTCTTGGTGAGTAGATATTTCAAGGCGGAATAGTCAGTGTAGACAATCACCTTGGCTCCTACCAAGTAAGATCTAAACTTATCTATTGCAAAGACAATGGCTAAAAGCTCTTTTTCTATGGTTGCATAGTTAAGCTAGGGCCCTGTTAAGGTCTTACTGGCGTAGGAGATAGCATAATGCTTTTTCTCCTTAGTTTGACCAAGGACGGCTCCCATAGCAAAATCACTAGCATCGCACATGATTTCGAAAGGCAGGTTCCAATCAGGGGGTTGTATGATTGGGGCCAAAACTAGAGCTTTCTTTAAAACGTAAAAGGATTGAAGACATTTATCATCAAAACTAAAAGGGATGTCTTTAGCTAGAAGGCTAGTCAAAGGTCTAGCTTTCTGCGAAAAATCCTTGATAAACCTCCTATAAAAACCTGCATGGCCTAGGAAGCTTCTTACTCTTTTAACATTCATGGGTGGTGGAAGTTGCTCTATTACACTGATCTTAGCTTTGTCCACTTCTATCCCACGCTCCGATATTCGATGGCGCAAGACAATTCGCTCTCGCACCATGAAGTGACACTTTGCCCAATTGAGTACTAAGTGTTTTTCTTCAGAGCGTTGTAGGACTTTGTCTAGATTTTGTAGGCAGTCATCGAATGATTTTCCATAGACGGAGAAATCATCCATGAAAACTTCCATGATTTGTTCGATCATGTCGGAGAAGATGGACATCATGCAACGTTGGAATGATGCAGGTGCATTGCAAAGTCCAAAGGACATGCGCCTGTAAGCATATGTTCCATACAGGCATGTAAAGGTTGTTTTGCTTTGATCATCAGGATGGATTGGGATTTGATGGTATCCCGAATATCCATCCAGAAAGCCAAAGAATGAGTGTTTGGCCAATCTTTCTAACATCTCATCGATGAAAGGAAGTGGAAAGTGACCTTTCTTAGTGGGCTTGTTGAGTTTCCTATAGTCTATGCACATTCTCCATCCCGTAACAGTGCGTTGTGGTATGAGTTCATTCTTATCATTTTTTATGATGGTCATGCCACCCTTCTTAGGAACTAATTGCACAGGGCTCACCCATTCACTATAAGGGACTGGATAAATAATGCTTGCATGCTGAAGTTTCAACACTTCCTTCTTGACAACCTCACGCATGGCATTATTGAGTCTTCTTTGGGGCTCATGAGATGGAATTGCATCGGATTCTATTGGGATTCGATGAGTACAGAGAGTTGGACTGATGCCTTTTAGATCTTGTAGTGAATAGCCAAAGACTGAATGATGCTTTTCTAAAACAATGATAAGCCTCTCAACTTCCTCTGCGGATAATTTATCACTGATTATGATAGGGCTCTCAGGGTTATTGTTAAGAAAGACATACTTAAGCCCGTCTGGTAGAGGTTTAAGCTCAATAGGTGTCCTAGTTGGCTATTCAAATTTGTCTAGGTGATAGGTATTATTGTCTGGAGCCTCTTCCTCTATAAATGACTCAGATTCTTCTTCATTATCTGGTTGGGCTAGTTTTTCATGATTAGCTATTACTACATGTTCCAAAGGATCTGGATCAGGAGGATGCTCGGCAATAGAATTTATTGCACGAGTTATAGGCAAAGCATACCTTTCCCTCCCTAATTTGACATCAATGTTTCCCTTGGTTGACCCTTCATATGCTATGTTGGACCAAGGTTGTCCTATAAAAACTTTGAATCTGGTGGTTTCAAAGATAAAGAAGTCCAAGAGTAGGTCCGTATTATTAAGGTGGCAAGAGATTATCTTAGCAATACCTTGGCTCTGTATAATGTCACCATCGGGGTCTTTGAGGCATTGAGATGTAGGTTGAAGGATAATGTTTGAGAATTTCTCGGATAGAAAAGTGCTAGACATCATGTTTATCCCAAGAGTGGGATCATAAAAGACTGAAACATGATCTCCATTAAATCTACATTCTATCCTATTGGTCATATTGTCTATGCGAGAAACCTTTCTTGATACTTTAGCTTCAGTAGTCCACTCGTGGCTCCTGATAGCAGAACGATGTTGTATATCTTGATGATCAAGAACTTCGTCAGGAGATTCGAAAGATGATTTTGAAGGTGGTTTAGGCCCGGTCAAGTAATTTGCGGCTTTTCCAAAGTCTTCGAATATATTAGTTTTGATTTCAGATAAGAATTCTAAAGGTACTTCTTCTTTCTCCTCTAGAGTTTTAGCTTTATTTTCGGGAGATTCAATTAAAGGTTCAGTTTCTTTGGAAACTGAGGGCTTAGCTTCTTCTTCTCCAGGAAACTCGTCATGGATTCCGGTGCAAGGAGTGTTCTGTAGGATTTTCTTAAGAACGTCTCTACCACCAAGTGCAGAGAGATGAAGGAATGAACCTCCGGATGCTAAATCAAGGTGATGAGCGTCGTGTCTTCCTAATCCAACATACAGGTGCTGAAACAGTACCTGGTCTGGAATGGCTAGGTCAGGTCCAGAATTGACTAAATCAAGTAATCGAACCCAGGCAGCACCTAGGGTTTCCCCTTCCTGTTGACGGAAAGCAAGCACCTCGAGTCGGAGTTGGGTTACTCGGGTTACTGGGAAGAAGGCTAAGGTAAACTGTGTGTGCAATTCTTCCCATTCTCCATTTACACCACCTACGGTCCGAGCGTACTACAGTTTGGCTACTCCCATCAAAGTGAACGGAAATAACTTCACTTAAGGGTCTCATGTGACATGCCTGGGATATTCAGACATGCACACAATTGCTCGAATTCTCACAAATGAGTATATGGGTTTTCTTTCTCATTTAAGGAGAAAGTATTTTCTTGTACCATAGTTATGAAACTAGGCCGCAGTTCATACCCATCGGTAAGAATAGGTTGAGATGATGAAGGTGGTTCCAATCGCGTACTCTTGGGAGCAGCGAATTGGAAGATAGATAATTCTTCCATAAAGGATTGATAGGGGTAAATATAGATCTTTGTCTCACTAAATCAGCTACCTTTCCCTGGCAACGGCGCCAGAAAAGCTTGTTGACACTTGGAGTGCCACACGAAAATGACCACAAGCGCACGGCTATCAGATGTAGCTTTTCCCTACGAGTAGTCCCAGGTTATATCGAATCCACAGGGAACGTGTGTGATAGGAGACGAGATCTAAGGATAGGGTAGAAAGAGAAGTTCTGAATGATAGCCCCGAATAATTATATGATATACCAAGACTTGTTTACTGTGAGCATGCAAAGTCCTAAACTCGCCCAGGGTAGGACTGATTAGGCACCGTACATCCTGAAGCTCTATGCTGATAAAACTAGACCGAGCATAGTGGAATCCAGAGGATCCTAGGGCTGTCACCACCTAGAACCTACCACTACTATCCGTGGGCCTAGCCGTACTCACGGGTAAGATATAGCCTAAGCACCGCGCTTAATCTATAAACTTACTACTCTAACTCGGACCCAAGAACTAGAGCAATCTAACCAAGCAGTGAGACAAGCAAACAAATACTTAAAGTATAACAATAATTAAATAAGAAAGTGGAATTTTATTACCATAAAGAAGTGCAGAGGCACACCATAGAAGAAGTCGCCGACAAGCCTGGCTCCTCCTCAGACTCCTCTTCTTTTCTTCAGAGAAGTGACTCTCTCACTCTCTAATGTGCAGGAGTACTACACATTCTACTTGAGACTATCTTTTGTATCTGAAAGGATCAAGGATGCCCAAGAGGGGGGCGAATTGGTCAACTAATAAATTTTTCGAAACACAATTCAACCTATCGCAATTTGCCCAATGTCACCCCACAAGTGCTTGTGTCAATTCTATTCCTAAAACAAGTTATGCAACCTAGAGCCAAGTCCTATCACAAGTATACTACTCTAGCAAAGTAGAGAACACAAAAAAATGCAGGAATGTAAAGGGTTAGAAAGACAAATCCGATTTTTCCCGAGGTATCGGAGAGTCGGCACTCCCCACTAGTCCTCGTTGGAGCACCCGTGCAAGGGTGTAGCTCCCCCTTGATCTTCGCAAAGACCAAGTGCTCTCTACGGGCTGATCCTTTGCCACTCCGGCGCGGTGGATCGCCCACAACCGCTCACAACTTCGACTTAGGCCGCCCACAAGCTCTCCAAGCGGTCACCAAGCCACCGATCGCCACCAAACCGTCTAGGTGATGCCGATCACCAAGAGTAACAAGCCTAGACTCTCACTTGACCAAGAACAAGGCCAAAGAGGGTGATGGATGCACACAAGTCACTCTTGATCTCTCTAGGGAAGAAGCTCACAAGCAATGGAGTTCACACTAATCTCCCTAGGGCTCTTGCTCTCTCACAAGATCAACAAGGGTTCCTTCAGCTGTTAGAAATGGCAAGAGAGGTAGAATGGAGGCTTTGGTGGAGTATAAATATTCACCCTCTACAAAACTAGCTGTTTCTCACTTTCCTGCGAACCGTCGGACTCTGCCGAGGCTCGACCGTCGGACTAATCGCCACGGTCCGACTCTCACACAAGCACTACGCCCAGAACTGTGACAGAGGGGCATCGGACCGAACTCGATGGTCCGACGCTCCTCAGTCCGACGCTTCTGAACTGCGGGCACAGTGCCTCTTAACGGTTAGTACACGGAGCAATGGTCCGACGCATACAGTCGGACCAAGTCCGACGCTCAGAACCGCGCTGGGAACCTCTCTGGAAGCGTCGGACGCTAACAGACATTAGTCCGACGCTCCCACTCGCGACGGTCCGACGCTCGCTCAAAAACCCAGAGGCACCGTCGGACTCTGGCCAATGGTCCGACGACCATCCAGCCAGGGTCCGACGCTCCCTGGCATGCTGAGACTCGTCCAGGGGCTGCCACGTGTCGTCGGACTCTAGCTATTGGTCCGACGCCCATACTAGGTAGAGTCCAACGCCTCTAATTTGATCAAAACTTTCGCCGAATCGAAACTTTCCAAAATGAAGTTTGATCCTCTCTCTCTCAAGAGTCTCCCTGGGCTGTCTAGAGCTATGTTGGACAAGTGTGCATCACATCTACACTCTCCAATCTTGCTCTAAGTCAAGCTACCCATCCAAACCCCTCTTAATAGTACGGTCAAAGAGAAAAACAAAACCTAAGACTACGCCAAGTGTCTCTCAACTCCAAACGACACTTGGTACTAGCCTATCACCGTCTTGTCTTCCATCCTTTGAAAGCCGAATCGATTTCCATCGCTAGGGGCTTGAACCTACATGTTATTATGACCTAACCTCTAGGTTATCCTGCAAAATACACGTTAGTCATAATAACCGTCTTGTTGTCATTAATCACCGAAACCACTAGGGCCTAGATGCTTCAATCTCCCCCTTTTTGGTGATTGATGACAACAACCTCAAATAGATTTAGAAAGAGTGAGGTTTTTAAAGGTTTGATTCATATAAGCATGTGACAATAAGAGCAAAAGGGTTAGGCAAGCTTATACAAATCAAGACCACAAGGTACATATAAGATATGAAATAAGCACAATTACCAAACGATACGCTCAAGATCGGAGTGAAGTGCGGAAGCTAAGACAAGAACGTAACCAAAAGTGAATCAAGTGACACAATATATAAATAATCATGAAGCTCAAACACATGTCACAAGCAAGACTCAAACATGAAAATAAACATGATGCATGATAATGTCACATCCAAAAGAACAAAAGAACCAAAACCCTCTCATGCGCTCCCCCAAAATCTATGCTCTCTCCCCCTTTGGCATCAAGCACCAAAGACCTAAGACTCAGGAGGAGGAGAAGAAGCTGCAGCGTCGCGGTCGGAGGAGTGAGGTCGAAGCTCAAACTGAGAAGGATCTCCCTCGGACTCGGAGCTCTGAACAGTCTGACCCTCTGTCGGAGCACGTGAATGTGAAGCGGTCCGGGTTTGCTCAGCTGTCTCTGTAGCTGCTACTGTGACTACTACGGTCGCAGTCCCTACTGTAGTCGAGAGAGGCTCTGAAGAGGCGACTGAAGACGGTAGGGTCTCTGTAGTCCCAGTGGCAGGTGGAGCTGTGGTGGTGGTAACAGGCAATCTGAACTTAGGAGGTGTGGGCATGCCTGTGATCTCACTGAAGATAGCACCCAAGCTCCTGGACACTGAGGGGCCACCTAGGTCAGGTGTGAAACCGGTGTGGATCGGAGTGAACCCCTGAGTGCCTGGCGTGGCAAACCACTGCTGAGTCTGCTGAGGCGGCGTGACAAACTGACTCTGGAGTGAAGCTGTGCCCTGACTCTGAAGTCCACCGGACTGTATCACTGGAGTCACCTGGGCTGCAGTGGCTGCCGGTCCAATCTGCTGGACTGGAGAGGCAGTGGCTAGGTACAGCGGGGCTCTGGTGTGCCTGATGAAGTGCTCCATAAACCCAAAGGTCTGTAGCTATATCTGCTGGCTCTGGAGATGCATCTGGAGCATCTGCTGCTGGAACTGATCCTGCCTGAGCTGAATCTAAGTGAGAGCTGCAGCCTGCTCCCTAGCAAACCGGGACTGCTCCTCTACCTGTCTCTGCTGAGTCCGCTGTAAGGTCTGAAGAATAGCAAGCAGCGCAAGGTCTGTCTGTGAAGTCTGTGGAGCGGAGCTGGACCCACCAGCCTTCGAGTCGTGAGCTCGTGGACGTGAAGGGATGGGCCGGTAGTCCCGGTCAGAGCTGGACGAGGAGGTGTCGACGGGGTCGTCGTCTGCAAGTAACTGCTCAAGCTCGCTATGGGCAACATGCCTCATAGCCTCGTCCTGCTGCTGCACCTCTGCCATATCTGCCCCTGAAGTCTGACGGCACTGAATCTTGTGTAGAGCTCTGCTGCCACGGTGTCCGTCAATCAGAGAGGTCATCCTATAGACTGGAAACTCTGTCTCAGTCTGGCGCAACTCACGGGAGATACCTGTCCAAATCCGGTGCAGCCTCCGCTCAAGGATGTGTGAGATCCAGTGAGCGTAGGGGAGCTGTCGCCTAGACCTGATGCCCTCTGCTATGGTGTCCTCCATCTCACTGATAATCAAGTCGGCAACGTCAAACTCGGACTGCTGGACCAGGGCACTAAGGAGCCACAGCTGTAAGTGAGTCAAACCCCCCTTGTACCCCTCCCGCGGTAAAAGAGTATGCCTCATCACGTCGTTCAAGAGACGAACGATGGGACGAAGCTCTGAGGGTGTTCCGGCGGGAGCTGTCTCCGAACGGTGGTCGAAAACACACTGCTATGTGAGCAATACCAGGTGCCAGTCCTCCGTGAGCCCTCCTCGGCGGGTCTGTCGTGGCATAGCAAATACTATGCAACCTGGTCGCTGACTCTGGCACTCCAAGCAGCTCTCGCAGAGCCTTCGTGTAGTGCCGGTATGGCTCTCCGCCGAAGGTGTACTGCAAGTACTCGTGGTCGGGATCGATCCATAGTGAAGCATAGAACTCTCGGACCCACGACTCCACGTATCGGCCTGATCGGCCAAGAAGCTCCGCAAGTCCAGGCAGGTATGTCAAATATGGCCTGATCTCCTCTCCTGCTGCCTGGACTATGTCCTCTAGGGGACACACTCTGTGCTGTCATAGTCCAACTCCTGTGGCCATGACGGCGGTGAAGAAGTCCTCGTGAAGAGTAGATTACCAACCCTCAGAAGCTCTGAGATCTCTCTGATCTGGAAATCAACTGGCAAGCGACGTCAGCCGAAGCTCTCTGACTCGGGCTGCAGAGATCCTCTGCAAGTCCAAGTGAACATCTGGCTCCGGCTCCAGTTGAGGCTCGGAGGGAGCAGGCACCCTGGGGACTCGGTCACCACGCCTCTGACCAGCGGGCCGGGGTGGCACCGAAGGTCGAGTGCGGCCCGAGCGACGAAGAGGTGGAGCCTGGGACTGCTCCCCCTGAGTAGCTGCCTCCTGCTGCTCTGGCTGCCTCGGCTCTGCCTCTAGCTGTGCTGACTCAGTCTCCGGCTGTCTCTGAGGCTGTGGCTGCTCCTCGGTCTCATCTCTGCCCGACAAACTGACAGAGATGCCTCCAATGTGTATACCTCTGCCACGCTCTGCCTTCTCTGCAGCCTGTGCTACCCTGATGGCCTGCCTCTGCTCTGCTGAAAGCCTCTTCCTTTTCTTGCTGCTCTCGATGAGAGGGGCCTTCCCCTTGTCCAAAGGTGGACGAGGAGGAGGCCTCTCGTCTCCACCTGTGCCTCCCTAACTACGGCTGACCTGCTTGCACCGAACCATCTCTGCCAATTGTCACTGCCCCTCAGAAACTGACAACTGCCGCTGACACTCAGAGGCTTGGCCTCGTTCTATATCCACGGGCTTGGCCCCGGATTCACTGACGCATTGCCAAACACTCTGACCATGACAGCTGCAAGAGAGAGATAGACAAGGTTTACATAAGCATATATAAGCTAGAGATGAGAGAACCAATGGAAGCAAGCATATAGGATAAGAGCGGAGAAGCAAAGCAACCTGAGGAAAGACCTGCGAAGTGGTGAGAATCTCTGTCGAACAGGGGCACCACAAGGTCAAGGAGAATCACTGCATGACATAGGGCACAAGTCAATGACTAGAGCAACTGACATGGATATGCAATGAATAGGGAGGAAACTAGGTGTGGAGGCAAAAGATGATTACCACAAGGTGAGAATCACCTCCACGAACCCTAGAAGGCCGAGAGCAGAGCTACGCTCCAAAAGATCTGCGATTAACGCGAAGAATGCTAGTTAGGGCATTTTATCGAACAGGTCAAGAGCGAGGAAGATTTGAAACAAGGAATTCAAATCTAACCACCAATGGAGCAGCTGAGGAGTGTAGGGGATGAAGAACTCAACGACGGGGAACACCTTGGGCCGCGGTGAAGAGCTCAACGGCGGCGAGGAACACGGCGGCGGCTGTGCAGGGCGGTGGCGCTCGGCACGGCGGCGCTGCTGGGCTGTAGCAGCTCGCGGGCGTGCGTACGGGAGGGAGGAGGTGCCCGCACAGCACGGGAAGGTGCTCATGGCCGGCGGCGAGGGCGCGGGCAAGCTGGTGGCGAAGTGCTAGGGCACGGCGCGGCGGCGGTTAGGGCTAGGGCGAAGACATACGGGCAGTGGCGCGAAGGCTCGGGATGAAGACGAACGCGATCTAACAGCGGGGCCCCACGCGACAGAGAAAGAAAAAGGCTGATCCGCGCCTTCGAACCGACCGTCGGACCCTAACTGTGCAAGCGTCGGACCAATACTCCGCAGAGTCCGACGCTTCCAGTAAGCTCCAGCGGCCGTCGGACTTAGTCCGACGCTCCTCGTCGGACCAATCCTTTCGGTCCGACGCTGTGAACGTGGCGTGAACGCGGCGCGACACGGCGTAAACTCTCTTATCCAATAGTCCGACGCCCGAAATTTCCCGGTCCGACGCTGCGTCCGACGCTTCCTTCGGCTTTGCCGTCCACCGTCGGACTAAAGCTGAAAGTCCGACGCTGTGAAAACCAGCGTCCGATGCCTCCTTCAACAGGGAAAGGGACCGTCGGACTGAGACAATTGGTCCGACGCTGGGAAAATTAGCGTCCGACGCCTCGGTTCGATGCCCTAAAACCTGTTTTCTTCCAAATTTCTTTGCGCCGATATTTCCCAACTTAGTTCCAACCCCAATAAGAGTCAAATAAACACCAGTTAGAACTAGTATGAGATGTACTCTCTCAAACCCTAAATTTTTCAAATATTTTGCCTTTAGGCATATGAGAATTTTATGAAAATAGGCAATGAAATCCAAGAACGAAACGACAAAACAACAACCATGCAATATGCAATGCAAATTCACATAAATTAAACTAGTTGCTGTCAAGTTTTTCCTCGGGTAAGCTTCTTCACACGCTTTTGGGCAGGTTATCTTAACCGAGTTAGACAAGCCCTACGTGCAATTCAATGTTAGACATGTTTTAGGTTACAATACAATGTACATGACAACATAAGATCATCTTTTAGTGAAGTTGCTTAGATCAAGGCAATTAAGTTCATTCCTTAGAGTACAAAAGCAGTGCCTCATCCAATGGTTTAGTGAAAATGTCTGCCAAGTTATCATCCGTTCTCACTCCCTCAAAGGAAATGTCACCCTTGACAACGTGATCTCTAAGGAAATGATGACGGATGTCAATGTGCTTTGTACGGGAGTGTTGAACCGGGTTATTGGCAAGTTTTACTGCACTCTCGTTGTCACACAACAAAGGCACCCTTTTTAAGTTGATTCCATAATCAAGTAGGGTTTGTTTCATGTAAAGAATTTGTGCACAACAAGCACCCTGCGGCAATGTATTCCGTTTCGGTTGTTGACAAGGCAACACTATTTTGTTTCTTGGAGGACCAAGAAACTAGTGATCTTCCAAGCAAATGGCACCCTCCGGATGGGCTTTTCCGGTCAATCTTGCAACCGGCATAATCCGAATCGGAATAGCCGACAAGAGTAAAGTTAGCTCCTTTGGGATACCAAAAGCCAATGCTCGGAGTGTGCTTTTGTAACACCCCAATTTTTTGCTAATTTTAAAATAGAGCTAAACTGATTTGATTTTGTATTTTTGTGTTCATGAAAACATAGGGGAATTAAAAAAATTATTAAGTTAAAATTTAACTAAAGTTTAGCAACATGTTTGTGCACTCATGCCCTTGCATATTATTTACTTTGGTTGAGTGCTCTTTGACAAAACTAAAAATAATTCAAATTATTTTGTAAATGATTTTATGATGTGAGTGAATACAGTTTTAAAATGTGTATAGTACCACGATCTACTCTGTGGCAAGTCTCTGTCTCTTTCTATAATCAAATTCCGTGTTTCTCAACTCCATCCCTTTTAGCAAAGTTTATCAGAACCTTTTCTTCAGCTCCAAATCACTCTTTGGTGCTCATCGTTTATCAACGTATCTCTAAATACTTTCCGAAAATTTTTCCGGCTTTTTCTAGGCCTTTCTCCTATTTATCTGTGAGCAAAATCTAATTTTTAGATGCTCCAAAATATCTTCTCATCATCTCCAAATCCTTTATTTGGGTTCATCATGTTTCAAAATGTCTCTGGAAATTTTCCTATAATTTTCGGAGCTTTCGGAACATTTTTCAAGGCCTAAATATCAATTCTAGACTTTTCTGGATTTATTTAATATTTAATAATTACGAAAATAATAAAAATATCTTATTCTGTGCCAACCTCAAATCCTACAACTATATATATCACCGTGTAGCCCTCGACGCGCTGATTCCGAAAGTACGGCTCGTTTTCGCAGCCGCCACCCGTAGCCTCGTAGATCCAAAGTCAAATTTTGGAAAAGTTAGGTTTCCGGTGAACTCTCCGGCGAGATTTTCCGGCCATCTCGTTCGTCTCCGGCGAAAACCGTCACCACCACGAGGTAGCTCTTTTCATTCTCTACACCGTGGTATATCTCTTTTGTCGAATCCATCTCCGTTTGACCGTTCCCCGTCCGTTTTTGTTTTTCCGGTCAACTTTCCGGCGAGTCCACCTTTGGAGCAGTGTGATTTCTTCGTTTACCGGCGAACCGCAGCCCTCTACGGCAGCCGGCCATCCTGGGAACTTCTCCTCATCACCACCGGTCGTCCCTGCAGCCTCGGCCTTGCCCAGCCCCGCGTCCCTCTCCTATACGAGCAGCAAAGAAGCAGCATCGAGTAAGCAGGTAGGCGGCAGCCACCAAGCAAGCAAACGAGAAGGCCATGTCGCCCCCTCCTCTCTGCTGGGCGCCCCTCTGCTGATGCCAGTAGGCCGTCTGCTGGCCTGGTCGAGACCCTTCCCTTCACCTGCGACCCAACGAACTGTAGCAAGGGCACCATGGCCATGGCTGCGCAGTAGACAGCTAGAGGAAGGAGAAGACCAAGGTTGAAGATGAAGTATTTATCAGTTTGCCACCGGTTCGTATTTTCTCCGTCCTTCCTCCGTTTTAACTCCGATTTGATTCATTCGAATTGCGTTAGATTCGTATTTTCAAACTCTACCTGGTTATGCCGCTGTGCAGTAAGTTTGACACTTTTACAATTTCGAATTAATAATATATTAATTATTTCTCTATACGAAATCTTGGGAAAATCATAACTTTCGTATTTGAAATCCATTTTTCGTGAACTTTATATTGATGCGATCGTAGAGACGAGTACAAAGGTTTTATTAACATTTCAAAACTGTTTGAAGAGTTTGAACTAAATGTTATTTTATAAATCTATAAAGCCACTAGTTTCTGTATATAAAATTAATTCAACTTTGGTCTTTTATTAATAACTATAATTGATCCTTATTTTGTTTTCTTGATATAATATGATTTTAATATAAATAATATTCTCTGAAAACTGATTATAATGTATTTATATATACAAATTTTATGGTTTTCTTTTGTTTCTTTTATAAAAAGCAAATCTTTCAGTAGATTTAACTTTTCAATCGTAGCTCCGACTAACGTGATCTTCACGTCTGTGTGACCATAGCAACGTGTAGATTAGTTCTATGACCTTCTTAAATTCTGTGTTTATTGATTGGTGTACTATTCTAATTAATCTTCCTTGTTTGCTTCGTGTATGTCTGCTATATGATTGTGTGGTGCTGTGTTGATCGAGTATAGTCGGTGAGAATTACGTGGTGGATTCAAGAAGCAGTCTTCAGAGGTTTGAATCAGAGAAAGGATCTCAAGTTGAGGCAAGTATTAGTGTGGACCATCCTTGTTGTCCTATTCACCAAATAAATAATTATATTTGCATGTGTCTTCCTTGTTAACCATAGTTGTTTCCTAGTATTGTTACCTTGTTCCTTGTCACCTATGGGTTTATGCATTGGGTAATTGATGCTAGCGCACTACTGAAATCATGATCATGTAAACTGATTAACTGGATATGCAATAAGTTTAAAAGATGCCTTTTTAGCAACATGGAACTAGGGGATTAGAGCATAGTTTTGTGATGCTCAAAATTCTTCACCTTTGGTAATTATCTGTAAGTATGACACCGGTATTAACAGTGCAACTATGAGGGCTACATGGCTCTAGTTTTAGTCAAGTATGGGTACTTTTCTAGCTTGTTAGAGGTTACCGAAAGGCGTGATGGGGCCTGCCGACTCGGGTATAGTGCGGCTCCTGTCCGAGTGTGTATAACCTGCGTGACCTTGTGCCACGAAGAAGGGGGGCTCTACATCTGCTTGCCGGGTCCCTAGCGGCCCTAACTTGTTAGGCGAAGTTCTTTGAAAGACTTCATAGTGAAACCCTGCTCACTCACCTTGGTAGTGTTATGGGAGTAATTAACCTGAGCAACTGGGAATCACGGCTCACAGTGAAAGTGCACAACCTCTGCAGAGTGTAAAACTGGTATACTAGCCGAGCTCATGGTCACGAGCGGTCTTGGACGTCTTACGGAATAGTTATCTTTGGGGTGATGTTGGCTTGTTGCTAATATAGTGTTGCTATTCATTAATTATGTTTACTATTGATCATGAATTATGGGCTATTCAATTTGTTGCTATCCAATCACATAAAAGATGATTAATTAAAAGCAAACTGCTGTTAAACCCGTGTCTATCCTTTTTGAGCCTCATAAACCCCATGTTATATTTGCTGAGTACGATATGTGCTCACTCTTGCTATATCAACAACAGTTAGGCTTGTGGTCAACCAGTTAGCTGTGTCCATGTGAAGTTGGCGTCTACACGTGAAGATCGGAGAGTCTTTCTGCTGTTTGATTTTTAAGGTTATATCCTAATTATTACTACGTTATGTATTTGAGCATTGTCTTTTGATATTACCTTGTACTTGTCGGCTTATGTGTGTGACTGATCCTGGGGCGCACATAAGGTTATGCATTCAATTTTATCCCTAAAATTGGGTGTGACAAATTGGTATCAAATCAATGCTGACTGTAGGACGCAAGCCTTAGTTAGAAATTGAGCATCTTTAGCTTTATATCTTGCTATGGAATACTTGTCCCAACACCCTTGATAATTTCTACTATATTATACTCCTTGCCTTACTCATCTTCTCCTTGTTGCTATAAATCTATTATGTCTTATCTACTCCTTGCTTTATATGCTTTTACAACTATCTCTTATCTTATTCTTATGAAGTAGTAGCCTTAGAGATGAACCCTTGATAGAGATAGAACGATAGTGTCGCAAAGTATTAGTGACTGTTGTGCCTTATTGAATTGTTATTATGACATTGCTTGATTTGGATCTTTGTACTGATTGTAATGATCTTATGGAATTGTTCATAATTTCATTTAGTTTATATGCCTAAGGTATGAGGATTAATGGAATACATAGTTGGGCTCTCTTTCTCTATTGCTTCCTTTATTCTATCTTCTCGGAGCAACTTGTCGTTGTTAGCTTCTACCTCTATTTTTGGAAGATCAAAAATCTTGGAAAAATTCTGGACATAAGTACACTTCAATATCTTTCCATGAGCGCCAGAATCACACTAATAGCTATTATGGTTTGGAAGATATGAAAATCACAAGACGATGCAACTGCGCTGTCTGAAATCTGAAATAGTTTCTGTTGTTCACTGTTTTCGACCACCTTAACTGTAGAATCTGGAAAATTGGTCTACATGACAGTTGTAGAGATTTTCTTCAGCTTTCCAACAGTATAATATTCAACTTATTTATCAATAGAACTCCAGTTATAGCTGTTTTACTGAGCTGTTGTTTTTCTGCTCGCGAAGAAATTCAGATTACCTATTCTTACCTATGCTCATGGGTATTGTTGGGATGTTAGAAGTACATGATGGTAGTTAATCAACCCACTCGGAAGAAGATGTGAGCTATCCTTGGTACCCCAAGTTAATTTCTTTTAAGGGGGGTAGCCGAGCTAAAGAGTAACAAGACGAAGATTTCAGAGCTTCTGTGATTTTACTTGGAAGAATCAGATACCTCCATGTTTGGAGAGGACACTATCAAGGACAAGATTCGGAAATAATAATTCATGTATGAAGTTGAGAGATATTTTCTGATTGGACACAAGTGTAGTGTTTGGATGGAATATCAGAGTAGCGCAGCGGAAGCGTGATAGACCCATAAACATTGGAATCACTTGAGATATTATGTGGAACATTAGATGTGTATCACATATGCGATTGGATGAGTTATTACGGAAAAAGGATCTTACCATACTGGGTACCCATCAAGGTTATGGAAACATTACATGGCCTATTTATAGCAAGGTGGTGACAACAGGAAATGCGGATCAGAATTATTATCACGAAAGAGGAGGTACCCGAGAAAATAAAGAAGATTCAATGGTAGAGTACCTGAATCTCCTCAATCATCTATACTTTATTCTTTTGATCTTTCTCTCTCGAATCTCGGGACAAGATTCCTTTTCAGGAGGGTAGAATTGTAACACCCCAATTTTCGCTAATTTTGAAATAGAGCTAAACTGATTTGATTTTGTATTTTTGTGTTCATGAAAACATAGGGAAATTAAAAAAATTATTAAGTTAAAATTTAACTAAGTTTAGCAACATGTTTGTGCACTCATGCCCTTGCATATTATTTACTTTGGTTGAGTGCTCTTTGACAAAACTAAAAATAATTTAAATTATTTTGTAAATGATTTTATGATGTGAGTGAATAAAGTTTTAAAATGCGTATAGTACCACGATCTTCTCTGTGGCAAGTCTCTGTCTCTTTCTATAATCAAATTCCGTGTTTCTCAACTCCATCCCTTTTAGCAAAGTTTATCAGAACCTTTTATTCAGCTCCAAATCACTCTTTGGTGCTCATCGTTTATCAACGTATCTCTAAATACTTTCCGAAAAAATTTTCGGCTTTTTCTGGGCATTTCTCCTATTTATCTGTGAGCAAAATCTAATTTTTAGATGCTTCAAAATATCTTCTCATCATATCCAAATCCTTTATTTGGGTTCATCATGTTTCAAAATGTCTCTGGGAATTTTTCTATAATTTTCGGAGCCTTCGGAACATTTTTCGGGGCCTAAATATCAATTCTAGACTTTTCTGGATTTATTTAATATTTAATAATTACGAAAATAATAAAAATATCTTATTTTGTGCCGACCTCAAACCCTACAACTATATATATCACTGTGTAGGCCCTCGACGCGCTGATTCCGAAAGTACGGCTCGTTTTCGCAGCCTGCCACCCGTAGCCTCGTAGATCTAAAGTCAAAGTTTGGAAAAGTTAGGTTTCCGGCGAACTCTCCGGCGAGATTTTCCGGCCATCTCGTTCGTCTCCGGCGAAAACCGTCACCACCACGAGGTAGCAATTTTCGTTCTCTACGCCGTGGTATATCTCTTTTATCGAATCCATCGGACCGTTCCCCGTCCGTTTTTGTTTTTCCGGTCAACTTTCCGACGAGTCCACCATTGGAGCAGTGTGATTTCTTCGTTTACCGGCGAACCGCAGCCCTCTACGGCAGCCGGCCACCCTGGGAACTTCTCCTCATCACCACCGGTCGTCCCTGCAGCCTCGGCCTTGCCCAGCCCCGCGTCCCTCTCCTATACGAGCAGCAAAGAAGCAGCATCGAGTAAGCAGGCAGGCGGCAGCCACCAAGCAAGCAAACGAGCAGGCCATGTCGCCCCCTCCTCTCTGCTGGGCGCCCCTCTGCTGATGTCAGTAGGCCGTCTGCTGGCCTGGTCGAGACCCTTCCCTTCACCTGTGACCCAACGAACTGTAGCAAGGGCACCATGGCCATGGCTGCGCAGTAGACAGCTAGAGGAAGGAGAAGACCAAGGTTGAAGATGAAGTATTTACCAGTTTGCCACCGGTTCGTATTTTCTCCGTCCTTCCTCCGTTTTAACTCCGATTTGATTCATTCGAATTGCTGTTAGATTCGTATTTTCAAACTCTACCTGGTTATGCCGCTGTGCAGTAAGTTTGACACTTTTAAAATTTCAAATTAATAATATATTAATTATTTCTCTATACGAAATCTTGGGAAAATCATAACTTTTGTATTTGAAATCCATTTTTCGTGAACTTTATATTGATGCGATCGTAGAGACGAGTACAAAGGTTTTATTAACATTTCAAAACTGTTTGAAGAGTTTGAACTAAATGTTATTTTATAAATCCATAAAGCCACTAGTTTCTGTATATAAAATTAATTCAACCTTGGTCTTTTATTAATAACTATAATTGATCCTTATTTTGTTTTCTTGATATAATATGATTTTAATATAAATAATATTCTCTGAAAACTGATTATAATGTATTTATATATACAAATTTTATAGTTTTCTTTTGTTTCTTTTATAAAAAGCAAATCTTTCAGTAGATTTAACTTTTCAATCGTAGCTCCGACTAACGTGATCTTCACGTCTGTGTGACCATAGCAACGTGTAGATTAGTTCTATGACCTTCTTAAATTCTATGTTTATTGATTGGTGTACTGTTCTAATTAATCTTCCTTGTTTGCTTCATGTATGTCTGCTATATGATTGTGTGGTGCTGTGTTTATCGAGTATAGTCGGTGAGAATTACGTGGTGGATTCAAGAAGCAGTCTTCAGAGGTTTGAATCAGAGAAAGGATCTCAAGTTGAGGCAAGTATTAGTGTGGACCATCCTTGTTGTCCTATTCACCAAATAAATAATTATATTTGCATGTGTCTTCCTTGTTAACCATAGTTATTTCCTAGTATTGTTACCCTGTTCCTTGTCACCTATGGGTTTATGCATTGGGTAATTGATGCTAGCGCACTACTGAAATCATGATCATGTAAACTGATTAACTGGATATGCAATAAGTTTAAAAGATGCCTTTTTAGCAACATGGAACTAGGGGATTAGAGCATAGTTTTGTGATGCTCAAAATCCTTCACCTTTGGTAATGATCTGTAAGTATGACACCGGTATTGACAGTGCAACTATGAGGGCTACATGGCTCTAGTTTTAGTCAAGTATGGGTACTTTTCTAGCTTGTTAGAGGTTACCGAAAGGCGTGATGGGGCCTGCCGACTCGGGTATAGTGCGGCTCCTGTCTGAGTGTGTATAACCTGCGTGACCTTGTGCCACGAAGAAGGGGGGCTCTACATCTGCTTGCCGGGTCCCTAGCGGCCCTAACTTGTTAGGCGAAGTTCTTTGAAAGACTTCATAGTGAAACCCTGCTCACTCACCTTGGTAGTGTTATGGGAGTAATTAACCTGAGCAACTGGGAATCACGGCTCACAGTGAAAGTGCACAACCTCTGCAGAGTGTAAAACTGGTATACTAGCCGAGCTCACGGTCACGGGCGGCCTTGGACGTCTTACGGAATAGTTATCTTTGGGGTGATGTTGGCTTGTTGCTAATATAGTGTTGCTATTCATTAATTATGTTTACTATTGATCATGAATTATGGGCTATTCAATTTGTTGCTATCCAATCACATAAAAGATGATTAATTAAAAGCAAACTGCTGAACCCGTGTCTATCCTTTTTGAGCCTCATAAACCCCATGTTATATTTGCTAAGTACGATATGTGCTCACTCTTGCTATATCAACAACAGTTAGGCTTGTGGTCAACCAGTTAGCTGTGTCCCTGTGGAGTTGGCGTCTACACATGAAGATCGGAGAGTCTTTCTGCTGTTTGCTTTTTAAGGTTATATCCTAATTATTACTACGTTATGTGTTTGAGCATTGTCTTTTGATATTACCTTGTACTTGTCGGCTTAAGTGTGTGACTGATCCTGGGGCGCACATAAGGTTATGCATTCAATTTTATCCTTAAAATTGGGTGTGACAGCTTTATGTTCCTAAGGATTCTTTTTACCACAACTAAGTGAGGTTCCTTAGGGCTAGCTTGAAAGCGCGCACACATACACACACTAAACATGATGTCGGGCCTAGATGCGGTCAAGTACAACAAACTACCGATCATAGAATGATAGAGAGTTTGGTCAACCGATTTACCTCCCTCATCAAGGTCGAGATGTCCATTGGTAGGCATGGGGGTCTTGATGGGCTTGCATTCTTCCATCTTGAAGCGCTTGAGGAGGTCCTTCGTGTACTTCTCTTGCGACACGAACGTCCCCTCCCTCATTTGCTTGACTTGAAAGCCGAGGAAGAATGTGAGCTCACCAATCATGGACATCTCAAACTCCATGGACATCATATCACCAAATTCCTTGCAAAAATCTTCATTAGTCGAACCAAAGATAATATCATCAACATAAACTTGACAAATGAAGATGTGCCCTTTGTGCTTCTTGGTGAATAGTGTGGTATCAACCAAGCCGATTTTGAAGCCCTTGTTGATGAGGAAGTCACGGAGGCGCTCATACCAAGCCCGTGGGGCTTGCTTCAAGCCATATAGCGCCTTGGACAACCTATAATTAGAGTTTGGATATCTAGGGTCTTCAAAACCCGGTGGTTGCGAAACATAGACAAGTTCATTTATGAAGCCATTTAAAAATGCACTTTTCACATCCATTTGAAAGAGTTTTAAATTGTGATTAGATGCATATGCAAGTAGGATTCGAATGGCCTCTAATCTTGCAACCGGGGCAAAAGTCTCCCCAAAATCCAAGCCTTCAACTTGGGAGAACCCTTTTGCCACGAGCCTTACCTTGTTTCTCACAATATTGCCCTTGTCGTCTTGTTTGTTGCAGAACACCCACTTGGTGCCTATGACTCTTGCTCCTTTTGGCTTCTCTTCAAGTGTCCAAACTTGATTGCGGGTGAAGTTGTTGAGTTCTTCATGCATGGCATTCACCCAATCCGGATCTTGAAGAGCTTCCTCTATGCTAGAAGGCTCAATGCAAGAGACAAACGAGTGATGTTCAATGAATTGAGCATGCCTTTGTGAGCGAGTCATTACCCCAGCTTGAAGGACTCCCTATTATGAGATCTTGAGGATGTGCTTGTACGAGTGGAGTAGTTCTTCTATCAACCACTTGAGGAGGAGGTTGTGGAGCATCAACATCTTGTGCTTGTGCCTCAATTTCTTCTTGTGTGATGTGGGTGTCTTCATGTGGATCCACCCCTATCTTTATCTTCATCATCTTGAGGCACATTTGATGAAGATGGTTGATCGATCACTTGCACATCATCACCATCATCTTCATCATCTTTTGGCTTGATGTCTTCGGTTGGCATGTTCTTCATGGCCTTCCTCAAGGGTTCATCACCTACATCATCAAGATTCTCATGCTCTCCTTGAGAGCCGTTAGATCCATCGAACTTCACATCATATGTTTCTTCAACAAGGCCGGTGGCATTGTTGAATACTCTATATGCTTTGGACTTCAATGAGTAACCAACAAGAAAACCAATATCACAACGTCTTTGAAACTTCCCTAGGTGTTGCTACTTCTTGTAGATGTAACATTTGCAACCAAACACCCGGAAGTAGGAGACGTCCGGCTTCTTGCCAATGAGTAGCTCATAGGGGGTCTTCTTTAGCAACCGGTGAGGGAATAGGCGGTTGGATGCATAGCATGCGGTGTTGATTGCCTCCGCCCAAAACCTCTCCGGTGTGTTGTACTCATCAAGCATAGTCCTTGCAAGGGTGATCAACGTCCGGTTCTTCCTTTCAACTACAGCATTTTGTTGAGGGGTATAGGTGGATGAGACTTCATGCTTGATCCCAACTTCATTACAATATACTTCAATGTTTGTGTTGTCAAACTCTTTTCCATTGTCACTTCTAATCTTCTTGATCTTTACTTCAAATTTATTTTGTGCTCTCTTGGCAAACTTCTTGAAAGATTGGGCTACTTCAGTCTTGTCATGAAGAAAGAACACCCAAGTATATCTTGAAAAGTCATCAACAATCACTAAGCAATAGAGCCTGCCACCAATGCTTGCATAAGTTGTTGGCCCAAATAAGTCCATATGAAGTAGCTCTAATGGTCTTGAAGTTGACACAAATGCCTTGGATGGATTTGTATTTGCCACTTGCTTCCCGGCTTGGCAAGCACTACATAATTTGTCCTTCTCAAATACAACATCTTTCAATTCTCTCACCATCTCCTTCTTCAATAACTTCTTGAGTGTGCTCATCCCAACATGTGCAAGCCTTCTATGCCAAAGCCACCCAAGAGATTGTTTGGTGAATAGACAAGTCTTCAAATTTGCATCTTCCGAGTTGAAGTCCACTAGATAGAGATGATTGTACCGAAAGCCCTTGAATATCACTTCATTGTCATCTTTCTTGGAGACAACCACCGCTTCACTTGTAAATAGGCATTGGAAACCAAGATCACACAATTGACCAATGGATAGCAAGTTGAATCGCAAAGAAGCAACTAGAAGCACATTTGAAATGGAATGATCATTAGATATAGCCACTTTGCCAAGCCCTTGCACTTTGCTCTTGGAATTATCACCAAATGTTATCTTTCCTTGGTCTTCTACATTCTCTTCAAGGGAGGTGAACATACGAGCATCACCGGTCATATGTTGAGTGCATCCACTATCAATTACCCAATGAGAGCCACCGGTCTTGTAGTTCACCTACACACAACAAATCAAGCTTGATGTTTAGGAACCCATACTTGAGAAGGGCTCCGGACTTTCTCAACCAAAGCTTTCGCCACACATAGTTGCCTAGGCCTATTCTTGTTAGGGGGTTTTAGGAACATGACTTTCACTTTGCCCTTAGAATCTTTCCTTAGCATGTAATGAGCATCAAAGGCAAAGGGCCTAGCATGCTTGGGCAAAGGTTGTGGTGGCGGTGTCTTGCACTCATGAGCAAAGTGACCTTCTTGTCCGCATTCAAAACATCTCTTTGGCTTGGGCTTGGGCTTGGACTTGTTCTTTGCTTTGTTGAGGCGATTTTGAGCTCTAATATTTTGCACCTTCTCACCCATGTAGCCAATCCCACTTCTATCAAACTTCATCACGGTGTTCATGAGGAGATCACTTTGGAGATATTGGCCTCTTGTGAATTTTTGCAAGCCCACGGTGAGATGACTCTTTTCTTGCCTCAACTTCTTGTTCTCTTCCAATAAGCTTGCAAGGTGACACTTCTCATTCTTGAGGATCTTGTTTTCTTTTCTAAGTACTTTAACTTCATCATCTTGTTGTACCGCTTCAATGACAATGGTATTTGTGGTTGATTGCTTCTCAAGCTCTTTCTTCAAGTTGTCATTTTCAATCTTGAGCTTCAAATAGTCATCATGGCAATCGGCCACCACCACTTCCTTGCCTTTGCTACTAGCACCTTGCTCAATGATCTCATCAATCAAGTCATCACATGATGTAGCTATGTCACACTTAACAACATGGTTAGGAGCATCATGTGTTTCATTGGAAAGCAAGTCATAAGCCATAGCAAGGTTGTCATGATTCACTTTCACTTGAGTATAGTGCTTTTTTAGCTTGTTGTAGCTAGTGGTGAGCTCAATGTGTATCCTCTCAAGTTTATCATGTTTTTCTTTGAGCTCTTTTATGTTGGCTTTGAGCTCCTTGAGCTTGGATGACACATTTTGATTTTCAACTCTAAGCTCATCACTAGCTTTAGTGAATTGTTCATTTTGAGCTAAAAGGTTGCCATTCTCAAGTTTTAAGTTTTCATTTTTCCTTATTAGCTTTCTTATAACTTTGGTGTAGTCATTAAGCAAGCTAGCAAGTTCATCATAGGTGGGTGAATCATATTCATTGTCACTATCACTACTCTCATCATCACTTTGTACCTTCTTGTCCTTAGCCATAAGGCAAAGGTGTGTTGGAGATGAGGGCGGTGATAGCGGTGGAGGAAGTGAAGTCCCAATCACAAGAGCGGCCACCTTCTCCTTTTCATCATCACTTTCTTCACCGAAAGAGCCACTAGAAGATTCAATGTCGGTGATCCAATCACCAATAATGTAAGCCTTGCCACTTTTCTTGCTTTTGTGAAATTGCTTCTTCTTGAACTCTTTCTTCTTGAATGGCTTGGCCTTCTTCTTCTCATTTTCACTTTCATCACTTGAATCTTGCCTTTTGCCCTCGTTCTTATTCTTGAACTTGTCTTTCTTGGGCTTTGGGCATTGATGAGCAAGATGCCCAAGCTCTCCACAATTGTAGCAATCCATCTCGGAGATGGGTTTTCTCTTGCTACTAGTGAAGAACTTCTTCTTGTTGGAATCAAATTTGATTCCCTTGTTGTTGAGCTTCTTGAGCATCTTGGTGGTCTTCCTCACCATGAGAGCGATCTCCACATCATCATCATCATCATCATCACTTATGGAGTCAAGAGAAAAGTACTTTTCTAGAGCTTTGCCTTTCTTGTCGGCCTTGAGGGCCAAGTCTTTCTTCTCTTCCTTCTTTGATGATGAGCTATCTTGAGGGGTGATCTTCATATACATTTCATGAGCATTGATCTTCCCCAATATTTGAGTGGGGGTTGCATTGGAGAGATCCGTTTGATGAAGTACGGTTACATTGAGGATTCTCATTGCAACCTCGGCCGGTGAGATTTGAGTGAGTCCAAGGCCATTTACTTCCTCTACAATGATATGCAAGCGAGAATACATGTCATTAGCACTTTCATTGGGGAGCATTTTGAAAGAATTGAGCTTGCCAATGATAAGATAATATCGTTCCTCTCGCTCATTCTTACTTCCCTCATGGAGCGCACAAATATCCGACCATAGTGCATGGGCGTCTTTGTGGTTCCTCACATGGTTGAACACCTCTTTGCTAAGGCCTCTAAATATGATGTTTCGAGCCTTAGCATTCCACTTCTCGTGCTCTTCCTCAACGGGTGTGAGGGTTGCGCCGGGTTTGGGAGTGGGGTACCCTTGTGTGGCGGCTTTGTGAACACCAAGGTCCACCGCCTCAAGGTATGCCTCCATACGAATCTTCCAATAAGGAAAATCGTTACCGTCAAAGACGGGAGGGGGACCATCGTGACCACCGGACATCCTTCCTCCTGGCGGTTAAACCAAAATAATGAGCAACAAGGCTCCGATACCAATTGAAAGGATCAAGGATGCCCAAGAGGGGGGGTGAATTGGGCAACTATTAAATTTTTCGAAACACAATTCAACCTATCGCAATTTGCCCAATGTCACCCCACAAGTGCTTGTGTCAATTCTATTTCTAAAACAAGTTATGCAACCTAGAGCCAAGTCCTATCACAAGTATACTACTCTAGGAAAGTAGAGAACACAAAAGAAATATGGGAATGTAAAGGGTTAGAAAGACAAATCCGATTTTTCCCGAGGTATCGGAGAGTCGGCACTCCCCACTAGTCCTCGTTGGAGCACCCACGCAAGGGTGTAGCTCTCCCTTGATCTTCGCAAAGACCAAGTGCTCTCTACGGGCTGATCCTTTGTCACTCCGGCACGGTGGATCGCCCACAACCGCTCACAACTTCGACTTGGGCCGCCCACAAGCTCTCCAAGCGGTCACCAAGCCACCGATCGCCACCAAACCGTCTAGGTGATGCCGATCACCAAGAGTAACAAGCCTAGACTCTCACTTGACCAAGAACAAGGCCAAAGAGGGTGATGGATGCACACAAGTCACTCTTGATCTCTCTAGGGAAGAAGCTCACAAGCAATGGAGTTCACACTAATCTCCCTAGGGCTCTTGCTCTCTCACAAGATCAACAAGGGTTCCTTCAGCTGTTAGAAATGGCAAGAGAGGTAGAATGGAGGCTTTGGTGGAGTATAAATACTCACCCTCTACAAAACTAGCCGTTTCTCACTTTCCTGCGAACCGTCGGACTCTGCCGAGGCTCGACCGTCGGACTAATCGCCACGGTCCGACTCTCACACAAGCACTGCGCCCAGAACTGTGATAGAGGGGCGTCGGACCGAACTCGATGGTCCGACGCTCCTCAGTCCGACACTTCTGAACTATGGGCACAGTGCCTCTTAACGGCTAGTACACGGAGCAATGGTCCGACGCATACTCCAAGTGCCGAAACATGCTCAACCGACCTTGCAACCGTCATTGGGGAGGATCCAGGAGCGTTGGATGGTGAGGCGGTGGAATCCACCAGGTGCCTGGCCCTCTAGCATGGTGCCCACCCTACAAGTTCGGGCCATCGACCTCCGGCCACCTCTACAAGTGCCACAGGGGTCTCCAAGTGCTATAAATACCCACCGAATGCTTTAGTTGTAATCAGCTTAGAAAGAATAGTGACATTTGGAGTTTAGTCCATCCTAGCTCATCTAGTGAGAAGCCTCCTAGCAAGGCTAGTAGTGAGAGTGTGAGTGAAGAGAAGCTGAAGAGTAGGAGAGCTCTGCGAAGGTCTCTCTCTCGGGCGCTTCCTTTGTAACGTACTCTTTGATTCGGTAATATAATTTCCTTTCTAGTACTTACATTTTCCGCATTACTTTCAGTATTTACTTTTAGTATTTACTTCAAAGTATTTACTTTAAGTATTACTTTGAGTGCTCTAGTTGCGGTAGTACTAGGGGATTAATTATCGGTTTTCATACACTTAGTGCGGGATCTTCGCCGCTAGACGGTGCTCTAATCTTAGCGCGAGGTTAGAGTAGTAGCCTATAGTGTAAGCGTGGTGCTTAGACTAGAAGTTACCTTAGATTGCGGCTAGACCCATGGATAGTAGTGGTAGGTCTTAGGTGGTGATAGCCCTAAGATCCTCTGGATTCCACCACGTTCGGTCTAGTTTTATTGGCGTAGGGCTTTTCTGAATGTGAGTAATCCCAATCTTTTGGGACCGCGCATTCGCCCCGAAGTGCTAATTGGAGTTAACCTATAGTGTTGCCTTGCATTCCACTCTTGAGCTCATCACTGTCTACGCCATTGCTTGGCTCTATCTTAAACTAGATTATTTGGATTATTTATCACTACACTAGTTCATTCTTATCATAAATCGTGATTGTTCTTGGCTTACCACTGGATATCTCTAGCCATTAGAAGCTTCCCTATGGAAATAAATACGATACTTGGTTACTCCCAAGTGAAGTGCTACATCGATAGATTCTGTGCGTTTGCGGAATTCTGCAATAGTCATAGGAATTATCAACAAGCATTTCCGGCGCCGTTGCCGGGGATAGAGTCTAACTCTGTTTCTAGTAGCGACGCTAAGAAACGCCAACAACAGTTTCGTGAAGCCGGCAGTGATAACTCTGCGACATAAATGGTTAAGTAATTCTACTCTCGCCTAGGTGCCCCTGGTTCGAAACCCATGGCTCCACCATTTTTTTATTTTACAACTCTTTGGTTTTTTTAGTTTTAAGAAATATTTGGTGTCTATTTATCTTAAATAGCAAATATTATATATTTAAAATATTTGCTAACAAATAAGTTGAAAGTTCAGAACCAAATTTCTTACATATAGGACAATAATTAAACACAAGACGTACAAATTGAAATTAAACCAAATTAAACTACAACCTTGCAAACCTAGCTAAATAAACACTAATCACTATCAGAACCATTGTCGCTAGGGATCGGGCCATTCACATGGATCCACTCCTGTAGCCATATATTATAGTTGATGTCTCCGATCGTGTATCCCCTCTTAGTATCGATGTACTCTAGTGCATGTATGATTGCACTCTCCCGTGCCACGTGAGACACAAAGTTAGCATGACCGTAGACGTAACCTACTGAAGCATCACTGTCCGTTTGGGTGAACCTTATGCAAAATTGTTTGCCTACTGTAGTATCTTGGCCAAGGTTCTCAACCCAATCCCAATCGTACCCGAAATAATCCGTAGCTTCGTTTAGAATTGCCATCAAGCCACATGCAGCATGTGTAAGATCATGGAGCATAAGCTACAAGTGGAGAAATAGAGATAATATTACTTCACAAAGAGCAAATAATATGAACAACTTATTAATTATTGTCGATATAATATATGTTGACTTTACCACATCAAGAGTGTTGTTCATCACATTCCATTCACTAATTGCCAGGACAGTGTGACCACTTGTAACGCAAAGATAGCTCCTTATAGTATGAGAAATCAAGCACAATATAGCAAACTTGTCGAAGTGACTCTAAACAGATTTTGATGAGACTGAGCTGGGCGCTCCTCATGGATGCGCTCTGTACCCCACTTCGGTGGATAGTGTGCGAGGGAGGATTTGGGCCATGGCTCCTCCAAGGGATGGTAAACCTAAGGTCACACAGCCAGAGCCGACTATTGGGAACAGGTACCGTTCACTTCGAGAAACTCAGCATGGAACCAGCTAAGTGATGAAAGTAGCCAATCCACTGGAGATATTAACTTCGAAATACAAATGCCATGCAACAATTGTATTAAACTAATTATACTTTGTTGTTAGCATATTGTTGGCATAAAATGTGGTTCTTGCGTCTCAACACACCAGTGAAGCCGGATATGATCTCAAGAGCGTCGGAGCTTTCAAGATCCAGCTAGCTTCAAATCCGGTCAGAGAGTGCCGATAACCCTCAGGCGTGCCAGTCAATTTGACCTGCAATTGACAAGGGAAAAATAATGATCAGTAATCACAGGGCAGAACTAACCGGTGTGTTCAGGTAGTTCCAACTATGTGGCTCTGAGAGCCGATTCAATCGGAAATCGACTAAAGAGTCGATTCTGGCATATATGCATGTTTTGTTATAGAAACAGATATTGAACTGATACATAATCGATTGATATGCATGATCAAATAGAACAATCTACATTAAACAAATCTATGCAGATAGTTGTAACAGATTAAAGCATAATCGATTGCTGTAAACAGGTCAAATTATTCAGTTCAGGCTGTCTGAACGTAAAACAGGCAGAAATCGACTATTTAGCCGATTCGGCAGAATGCGATCGGTTAATTTGTTTTTCTCGAGAAAGCATAACCGTATCTGCTAATTAGCCGATTCGGGGTCCGTGAAGCAGAAAACTTGGCGGTGATTAGTTTCAAGTATAAATCTAGTACTAATATGAAGCTGGTCTAGAAGGCCCGTGGCTTTGCACCAGTTTAAATATATTCCCGAAAATAATCACAAGCAAATTTAGAAGGAATACAGCGCTGGTCTAGAAGGCCAGCGGCTCTGTGTTCATTCAGATCGGCTCTTGTCAAGCATCCACAGCACGTACGAGCAAGATTACGATAATACTGGCCGAATCAAGTGATATCATAACAAAGCATAAACATGAACGAGACATAAATGACATTTTTCAAGTGGATCTAAGGCCAATACTACGCAATCTTGATCGGGCAGAAAGATGTTATATTAATAAATAAACAATAAATGACAAATAACATCTTGATAACTCAATGAATCTAACTAAGATGCCAAATTAGTTAGAGCCGATAACTAACCCATGCACATAATCAAGCTTAACCTAAGCCTTCGTCCACCAGATGACGTTAAATATAGATTAAACAAGAAAACAAATATGAATCGATAACTAACTCTTATTTGATCTAAACCCACGTCCACCGGATGACGTTAAACTTATATCAAATAAGAATCAACCCCGATCTACGATGCTCCCATGTCCACCGGATGACATTAAAGAGACAAAGCTTAGCGAGGCATGACCGTACTTACAAGCAAGCCTGCGTCTACCGGATGACACTCAGCCCGATTGAAGAACTCACCGAGATCTACGTTACTCCTACTCCTAAGTTTTGGCCGGAGCCGAAAGATATGTTGTATTGATGTGTGTTCTGGTTACAATGGCCGGGGCTTATATTTATACCCAGGGCTTTGATAGAGTCTTATTCGAATTACAACTCAAGATAAACACGGAAACTAACAAACTTTCCTAAATTAAAGGTAACTTGGAGCCCAATCTTTCCTTTCCTCAACGGACTCCGAACGTGATCGCTTTCTTGGCCGAAGATCCACGTTGACGTCACCAAATCGGCTATTCGCGTCGTCTTTAACTCCAGCCCACAATCGATTCTGGGACCCGATCGACTATATCTGCCTTGGCCTCTGTTCCCGAAAATCGGCTACCTACATCCGGCAACAGTTATCCGCACTCAGTCCAGATTTTGGCATAAACACATGCCCTCCAATTTTGGGATAAAATAGTTTTATTCCAAAATTAGCATTGAGTCTCGATTCAGTCCACTCTTGAGCCAAAATCGCAACCTCCCGCTCATCGCTTCAAACTCCGGCGGCGAACTGAAACCCTAGCTTTGAAAAAAATCCTCTGTTGCATCTCCGGCCTCGATACGCCGTCTTCAAGAAATCCGCAAGCAATGGCGACTCCTTTCGAGATTCCTGAGGTATGAATCTTGCCAACCTGTCTTCCATTCATGAATCCCCACTCGATTAGTCACACCTATCATCCATCTGCTTCAGGACCTGAAAAATGAAATCTTGATTCCGCTGAGGGATGCTCCGACCGCTTTCTTCCTAGGCCCGATGGGCGACTCCAACCCCACGAAAATTCATCAATCAAGAGACCAACCAAATCCCTTTTAGAGGCCCGCTAGTGGATGCATCTTCATGGTCCAGGCAGCCCTTTAGGAATTGGCCAAGGATGCCCAGCGGATGGAGAAATTGGTTCCGCCGCATCTCAGAAAGGAAAAGGGGAGACTGGGAGCTGCGCAATCTGAGCCAGTGCCTTGACCTTTCTCTGTGTGACATGAAAAAGAATGAACCCCTCTTGATCGCTGCAAGTTACTTTTGGTCCAATTCTTTGAACGCCTGTGTATTTGGAGATGGGCCAATGAGCATCACCTTGGTTGATATCCATATGCTGACTGGCCTTCAAATCACTGGGTCTTTCTAACTGTGGGATCTCCTTTCAGGTGGCTGAAAAGAAGTTCCCCAAACTGAACGAGTACAAGGGCTGGACCGGCTACATCAAAACCCATCAGCAAACAACCTCCAACATCAGCGACAAGGAATACATAGCATTCTTGATCTTGTGGCTGGAAAGGTTCATCTTCTGTGGCGCTTCCTTGGGGCCAGCCCATCCTTTCAAAGCCCTTGCAGAAAAATTGGCCCAAGGCAATTCAATCCCCTTAGGTAAAATATTGCTTGGATCTGCTTACAGATTAATGAACCGAGTTGCCAGTTATCTGCTAAAAGGGGAAGAAGTACGGTGCATAACAGGTCCCTAGTGGTTGATTCAACTATAGCTCAACATTGTATTTGCACAAGATGGTCAGGCCTAACCTCAACAACCTCAATTACCCTTCTATCAACTATGCAGAAGAGGACAGCAACCAGATCACTAGGGGCTGTCAGAACTTTGGAGAAGCTGCCTCAGCCATCACTATTAACATGAACCGAGGGAACTTACTTGAGAAACTCTACAGAGGCTTGGGACCAGACACCTTGATTTGGTTTCCATATACAGATGATGTTGAATTTCCAATGCCCTATACCTTCAGGTTCAGTACAGGATGTTCTGATGCTGGAGCTACTGAAGTCTTCAATGTCATCATAAAGCCCTACACACTACCAGTTGACTTTAAGCATCTTCGCGGCACCAGCAGTACTGAGCCTACCTGGCCTTCATATGAATTCTATTACCCCAACGTTGCAGCAAGACAACTAGGGCTTTGGCCAACTGCCCCCCAAGTTTCCATTTCTACACCTTCTGAGGCCCAGAGATGAAATCACCGAGATTCTAGAAGTTGACAGGGTCTTCTCATTGGGAGCAGACTTGCTAGTTCATACTGTAGAGCATTGGAGCCAAATTTCAATGTCCCATGAGACCTTTGATCACTGGTGGCAACAGTGGCATGCTCATCTTTTCTGTCAAGGGATCCATGATAGATGCAGAGCCCTGGACCCAACTTCAACTCTATCTCGGCAGTAAGTACTTTAACCGATTCCATTCAAACCGGCTGCAAATTGTGTTCTAACTTTTGTTAATGCAGGACCCAGAATCCAACCCAGCCAGAGCAGATCAACTATTATCCTTCTTGCCCAACTGCCAGGCTAGGCTCTCAGGCCCCATCCTTGAAGAAGATGATGAAGGCCCCTGCCAGTATGGCAACTGCTCTGGCTTCAAAAAGAAAAGCCTCATCAACTCTTCAAAAGAGGACCACCAAGAAGGGATCCAAGAGGAAAGCCTGCCCAGGTACTTGGATGTCTTGAAATACTCTCTGCATCACTTACTCAGCATACCTGACTGAATCGGCTATACAATAGGTGAGCATTCAGCCGATCCAGGCACCTTCTGAAAATATTCAGGCCAAAACCCATCCAGAAACAACAGGCCACCAAGATACGGCTGAAGGGTTTCTGGGAACGGACGAAAGCATTGCTATCCAGCAAGAAGGAGAAGGAACTCAGGTATCAACCAAATCTGTAAGCACATAATCCTTCCTTACTGAATATTTTCTGACCCCTTCTAAAAATGCAGCCGAACAGCCCTCCTTCGTGGAACGAACTTGAAGAAGAGAAAACACCATCTCCCGAACATCCAGGTAAGGCTCTTTGGCTGTTAACACTTGTCATGCTTGCTCTATTTCTAACTCACTTTTCTCTTTCAGAGCTTCAACTGACTGCAGAAACACAAGCTGAGGCCATCCCCATTGCTAGAAAAGAGATCGCCGTAACAGATCAACCGGGCACTTCATCGGCTCCACTTCCTTCAAGCTTAATTCAGGTGAAGCATTTATCCTCCTAATCGATCCAAAGTCTTTATGTCATCACCAGTTTTAATATGTGAACCCAGGCGCTGCAGCCTTCCTCCCCCAGTTACTCCTTCGACCTAGAGGAATGCTGTGATGAAAACGAACTGAGTTCCAGGTCTTCATCACTACTAGAGCCAGACCTCAAGAAACGACTGAGTGAGCTTCTTCCTCAGCTGGAGGTGACCCTGACTGACCTGGCCGAGCACCCTGAACCTATTGATCAGGTTATTGAACTAATTCAGCAACAGACGTGCCCGACCATCCTCAGCTCCCTACCACAATTTGTCAAACTCAAGAGGGCTGCTCCAGGGATCAAGACTGCCCATGAAAACTTGACCGAGCTTGAGCAACTGACGAACAACAGGCTGACCAACAAACAAAAAGCCGGCGGGTTAGCTGATGAAATAAAGTTGCTGAAAGCCACAATTAACTCGGCCGAGTCAGAGCTAGATACTTTGAAGATCAGACGTGAGCAACTGATAAAGGAGCTGGCAGAGGTCGACGCGGCCATTACTCAGCGTGAAATCTCCATGTCAACGAGCACCGTTGATTTGGCCGTGAAGAAGAAGGAGGTCAGCGGCCAGGGTCATTGAGGGCCAACAAATAAAACAGCGCCTGAACATCCTGAAGTCAGCAGCCGATGAGGACCAGGAACTGCTACAGACCGGCCATGTTCTTCTTACTGAATATATCACCATTGTCCGGTCCCTTCTGGGCTTGTAATCCTACACTTGCTCTATATACCTGAATGATCATGTAATGCATTTTGGCCAGACTGAAAAAATTGGCCTTCTCTTTTGTTCTATCTCTGAATCGGCTTCTTATAGCCTGATCCTTAATACTGTCACTGGAACGAATGAATCGGCTGTTCAGTCGATCCAAGTAACTGACCTACTCAGTCGATCCTAAGCAAATGACCTGATTAACCGATCCCAGGCAACTGGCTGATCAAGACGTTCCACCTCCCACGCGCGGCATCGGTTCCGGATTCAAGAAACGTGGGTAAACTCCAGTATCAATTCTGCCGTGTCGCCTCGTCTCCCGAGGGGAAACCGTCTTGGTACCTCCAGTCTTTATAAATAGACGCCTGGCCTGAGCGAGCAACCGCAAACACCCTAGCCTTTGCTCACCCGGCCTTTGCTCTTCGCCTCTTCTCCTCGAACAGAGAAAACAAATCTCCAAAACCAATCTCATGGCCGGCGACGGAGGCCACGGCAAGCGACCGGCTTCGAGTTCCGCTGAAGGCGACAACTTCAGCCGGAGCCTGCGGGCCGTGGGTGAACAGAGGCAACGCCTGCGAGCTTGGTTAGGGTAAGAGTACTGTTCACTTCTTGATACATCAATCCGATCTAATCTGACCACCAACGTCTTGCGCAGTGATGTGGGAGCCTCCGGTGCCGGAGGTTCGGGAACTGCTGCTGGGCCATCTCAGGCCACCCCTGCAGCCGCTGGAGCCACCCCCGGTGCAGGTGCTACCGCTGGCCTGTCTCATGGCCGTCATCGCTAGGTGACGCCCCGGCAGTTGGCCATTCATAGCAAGTAAATTTGACTACGTCCATGACATTGACCTCTTTCGATTCTGATACGCCTGCTTCTCTGCCATTTTCAGTCAGGCTCGCCTGATCCCTTTTCCTCCGGGCGTGCCGATTGGCCCTGACTCCCGGGTTCGCCGGACTGCGCCTCTCCAGGACCCGCCTCAGGTTCTGGCTCTGAGCGCTGGATCTAATTCAGGGTCCTCTGCAGACTCTGATGGGTCCTACACTGCCGCCGATGGTCGCCGCTTCCACCTCCAAATGGTGGAATACCGTAACCTCTATTCAGAGGCTACGAAGGAGAATGGCCGGCTACAGGGCGTCAACGAAGCCCAAGCCACTGCCGAGGCCGAGGTGACCAGGGTGCAAGCCCAGCTCGCCAAATCAGACGCCACAGTGGCAGGTGATCATGTCTTGAAACTTCTTCGCGTTGTACCGATGGCCACCCTTGCACTGACCTTTCCTGTTCTTGCAGCCCTGACCGCATAGCTGGAGGAGCTGCGCGTCGCCGCCGAGACCACCGCCAATGCAGTCAACGCCCGTGGCAACACGCAGGCGGAACGGCTCTTGGATGTTCACCACCACGTCCACCAGGTAGCCAGGGCCGGTGTTCGTCACGGCGCCACCGGGGCTCTCACGGCCGCACACCTCCGTTCTGGCATAGCCTTACAGGCGATCGAGCCCTGGGTTTCCGGAGGGCCAGGACATGGAGGTGGCCAGCGCCCAACTGGCGAACTTCTTCCCTCACGCCGACGAGGTGGCGGCCGTCACCGATGCCCAGGACATCATAGATAGAGCTACTCATAATCCAAATTAGAATGTAATAGAGCTCCTCTCTAAACACGAAGCAGAAATGAAAAATTGTATTGATAATCATCAATCTGTCTTTATTATTTTTATTTTTTGTTCTAAAGACGATGCAATTACATCGGCTGTTACACCCCATCGAGGGCATTTCATTTTTGTGCTAAAGGCGATTCATCAGACCAAATCAGCTATTTGTCCTGAAGGCGATCCTCTTCGTAGAATCGGCTGTAAGAGCCAGATCTTACACCGATCGGCTATCATCCCCCAACTGGGATACTGGGATAATATTTCTTCAGGTACTTGCCGTTGATCACTCTGGCGAATCTCCTTCCTTCCATATCCTCGAGTATATAGGCATTGCCAGACGCACATTCAATAATCCGAGACGGGCCTTACCAATTTGGCGACCACTTGCCGAATCGGCTATCTTTGGTTCCGATGGGTAGGATAGTCTTTCATACCAGCTCCGATTCGGCAAAGCTCTTTTCTCTTACTTTAGTGTTGTAATACCTAGCCACCCGTATCTTATTGGCTTCGATGCACTTCCAAGGCCTTGAGCTGAAGACAATGTAGATCTTTCAGACTGTCCATCATAATATCCTTGTACTCACTGGCTGTAAGCTCATTCTGTAACTTGACACGTTGTGTCTCAGACTGAATTTCGCAAGGAAGAATAGCAGCATGCCCATAGACCAACTCATAGGGCGTGGCTTTAGTTGATCCATGCTGAGCCATTCGGTATGCCCACGAAGCTTCACTAAGCGTCAAGTACCACCTCCTGGGAGTCTGCTCAATCTTCTTCTTAATGATCTTGATTAAAATTTGATTTGATGCTTCAGCCTGACCATTGGCTTGAGCATAATAAGGTGATGAATTATAAACTTTAATGCCCATGTCGTCAGCAAAGGTCAAAAACTCATCCGAAGTGAACATCGTCCCTTGATCTGTCGTGATAGTCTGTGGTATACCAAATCTGTAAATGATATGTTCCTTTGTAAATTCGACTACATCTCCGGATGTGGCGTTCTTCAAAGGAATAGCTTCTACCCACTTAGTAAAGTAGTCTGTTGCAACCAAAATCCATTTGTGACCTTTACTAGACGGTGGATAGATTTGGCCGATCAGATCGATTCCCCAACCTCTGAACGGCCATGGCTTGATAATAGGATCCATAGCTGAGGCAGGAGACTTCTGCACATTCCCGAATCTCTGGCACTCTTGGCAACCCTTGTAATACCTGAAACAATCTTCGAGCATTGTTGGCCAATAATAACCAGTCCTTTTGATAATCCATTTCATCTTAAGAGCCGATTGGTGAGCACCACAGACTCCTTCATGAACCTCACTCATCAGCTTCATCGATTCTTCGGCCCCGAGGCATCTCAGCAGTACCCCCTCGATAGTCTTATAATACAACTGACCGTCTAGCAGCACGTACTTGATAGCTTTGTACCTCAGCTTTCTGCTAACTTTCTGTGAAGGATCTGCAAGGTATCTTGTTATCTCGCCCTACCAGGCATCAGCTGATTGCTCAGTATTGAGGATTTCCTGCATCGATCTGTAACCCGAAGCACTCTGCACTAGCTGAACATGATATAGTGAAACTGGTAAGAACCCTCTGATCAAAGCTTGGCACTGATCATAATAGCCTCAGAGTACGTCGTCTTTACACTCAAATAGGCCGAGCAATTGGTTGATGATTAGTTATGAATCTCCAAAAACTTCAACTATGTCAGCCTTTGCTTCATGCAGAAGCTGAAACCCCTTCCAAACCGCCTCATACTGAGCCTGGTTGTTTATCACCATTGGCCCGATCTGGAAAGCATATTCAAACCGTTGACCTCGAGGTGATATCAGTATTACCCCAGCACCCCCGCCTTGCTTGCAAGATGATCCATCAAAGAACATGGTCCATGGCGCCACATGAACTATACCGTCGGCGCCCTCATGATGCTGGGTGATGAAATCGGCTATTGCCTGTCCCTTGACTGCCTTAGCCGATTCGAACCTCAAGTCAAACTCAGAAAGAGCCAAGATCCACTTCCCTGATCCGTCCATTCAGGATAGGCATTGACAACATATGCTTGATTACATCGGCCTTGGAAACTACCACACATTCGGCCGATAGCAAATAGTGCCTCAGCTTGGTGCACGAGTAGAATAAGCATAAGCACAACTTCTCAGTTGGCGTGTATCTTGTCTTGGGATCCAAGAGCCTTCTGCTCAGATAGAACACTGTCCTCTCTTTTCCTTCAAATTCTTGAAAAAGGGCCGATCCAATTGTATGGTCTTCGGCCGTACGTACAGCTTGAACGGCTTGCCTGCCTATGCCGGCACCAGAACAGGTGGAGACTTCATATATTCCTTGATTTCATCGAAAGCCTTTTGCTGTACGTCACTCCATTTGAACTCCTGAGTATCCTTTAACTTCAACAGTGGTGAGAACGGCAGCACCTTTCTCTGACAGATTGGCAATGAATCTTCTGATGAAATTAATCTTGCCAAGTAAGGACTGCAATTCCTTCTTGTTAGTCGGCGGCACAAGCTGATCGATGGCCTTCCTGCTCTTGCTGCCGACCTCGATTCCTTTGCGATGTACCATGAAACCTAGAAACTCGCCTGCTGACACCTCGAAAGCACATTTATTATGATTCATCTTCAAGCCATGCTTCCGAGTACACTCCAGTGTAGCCTTCAAATCGGCTAAGTGCTCCCTGTAGCTTTTGGACTTCACAATTACATCATCGATGTAAATTTCTACAATCTTATCGACCAACTTATGAAAAATATAATTCATAGCCCTCTGGTAAGTTGCGCCGGCATTTTTTAAACCAAACGTCATTACAACCCATTCGAATAAACTGATAGTGCCAGGACATCTGAAAGCAGTCTTAGGAATATCTTCATCAGCCATAAAAATTTGATTGTAGCTAGCATTACCATCCATGAAGCTGATGACCTGGTGCCCTGCAGCCGAATCGACTAACATAACGGCTATCGGCATTGGGTAGCCGTCCATCGGAGTAGCTCTGTTCAAATCCCTGAAATCGATGCAGACCCGCAACTTGCCATTCTTCTTGTACACAGGGACAATATTCGATACCCACTCGGCGTATCGGTAAGCTCGAATGAACTTGGCTTCCAGCAACCTTTCAACCTTGGCCTTGATGTCAGGTAATGAATCCTGCTTGAATCATCGTGGCGGCTGCTTGAAAGGCCAAAAACCGGGCTTGATAGGCAATCTGTGTTCGACAATCGATTTGTCCAAGCCGGGCATCTCGTAGTACTCTCAGGCGAAGCAGTCTTTGTATTCCTTCAATAAGTCAATCAGCTCTCGCCTGAACTCAGGGTCAAGATTGGCAGCAATATACGTCGGCCTTGGCCTATCACCAGATCCAATGTCCACTTCTTCAAGTTTATCGGCTGACGTGAAACCTTGGCCAAGCTTGCCCTCGGTGCCATCGATTGGGTTATCCATTAATAAAAAGACTCAGAGCCGATTGCCCTGACCGGCTGTTGACTCTCATCGCTGACCTTGATGGAGCCCTCTTCCCAAGTCTTGCCAGAGAAATAGTCGTGATCCCCAGCTTCCCAGTAGGCAGCATCTGCTGCGGCTATGCTCACCGAATCATCATCTGGGACCACTTCAACTTCCTCACCATGCCACTACATCACACATTGGTGCATGGTTGATGGCACGCAGCAATTAGCATGAATCCAATCACGTCCAAGTAGCAAACTGTAAGAACCCTTGCTGTCAATCACGAAGAAGGTGGTGAGCAGCGTCTTCTTCCCGACTGTCAGTTCGACATTGATTGCCCCCCGGGTATTCGAAGAGTTGCCCCCGAAATCTTTGAGCATCATGTCGGTCTCGATCAAATCATCAGGGCCCTTGCCCAGCTTGCAGAATGTGGTGTAGGGCATGAGATTGACGGTGGCGCCACCATCGACTAGCATCTTGGTCATGGGCATCCCATCGACATATCCTTTGAAATACAGGGCCTTTAGGTGCCGGTGTTTGGGTGGCTTGTCAAAGGCAGCCTGCTGCGTGAAAACCAGCTTGGCAGTGGCCTACTCAGACTCCGACTCATCAGAATCAGAGAGAACCTCAATCTTCTTGGCTCGAGATGCCCTGAATTCAGCCGGAAGCACAAACACCATCTGCGCATCGGCTGTTGCCTACCCTTTGTCCTGAGGAGGCTTCTCCCACCAGATTTGCTTCGTGCGGCCTTCTGCTTTGAGCTCGCTGTTCCTAAGGCATTGCACGCGGTGCCTCTGTCTCTTGGTCATGTTCCCAGGGAACCATTGATTCTCTTGCCAGACCGGCTCTTGGTGATCAACTGTCGCTTCGCTGAGCCGATCGCGCAGGTCTCTTTTTTCGCGCCGATCCTGCATATCATGTGGGCATCCAAGCCTCTCATGGACAGACCGGCGGTTGGTCTGAGAGTGTCTGTACTCTCGGTATTGATCGCTGCACTCCGGGCAATTGCGCAGAGTCGGCAATCTCAGACCTTCGTTCCAACAATGCCTCAAAAATGGGCAATGCCAGTGCCTTTCTTCTTCCTCCCGGCGGCGAGCCAATTCTTCCTGGTAGTGGGCCTCCTCCTCATCACGAACCCATCTTCGGTATTCTTCCTCTTCGAGCTGCTTCTGATGGGCCTTCTCCTTCTCCCGACGCCATTTGTTCAGCAGATCGCGGGAGGTAGGCCTGGTCTTCTTGGTGCCACTGGACTCCCCCTTTTCGTATTAGCTCTGTTCTGCTCCCGTCTTCTCTTGATCATCGCCAGCTCCTCAGCTGATATCTGCATATCGGGATCAACTGACGCATTCCTTCTAGCTTGGTTGGAGGTCAGAACTTTCATTTTCCTGCAGGAGCCGACACCTCGACCATATTCTGGCCCTTCGGGAATGGGAACTTATCAATCTTCATTTTCCCTTTAGCAGGACTGTCAAACTTCAATAAGCCGCGGGAGATAGCCCTCTGTATCTGAGTTCTAAACGCGCGGCATCCATTGGTGTCGTGTGAGGTGAGGCCATGGTACTGGTAGAAAGTCTTCCCTTTCAAGTCTTTAGGAGAGGGCCTTACATAATCGGCAGGGAAGGTAATCTGCCCAGCGCTGACCAGCAGATCAAATAATTTGTCCAACTTATTCGTATCGAAATCATACTGATCTTTCGAGCTCCAATTTTTGGGTACGGCCATGGGCTTTTTGCCCCATCTCAGCTTGACAGCGGCGATTTCATCTTCATCTTCATCCTCCGAGTCCGAATTACTAACGAACACCGCTGTTTGCCTCTCTAGGCGAGATGGCGGACTTGAATAGTCCTTATAACACTATAGTGGCTACCGACAATTCACCCTCTACACGACATGCCTCCTGGGCTTGATTAACTAGCTCCAAGGCGCGTCACTCGCTGCAACACCTGGCTAATGCTATCGAATTCAATGCCCACAAGCTTTTCCTGAATGTGCGGGAGCATCCCACCAATGACCAAGTAAGCGAGCTGCTTGTCAGGCAGGTTCAGTGAATAGCACATGTTCTTCATCTCCCTGAAGCGCTTGATGAAGGCTGATCCGGTCTCGCTACTCTTCTGGCACATGCTGGTCAAATCAACAATAGTTTTCTCCCCCGTGCCAGAGAAGAAATAACCATGAAACTTGCTTTCCAGGTCTGCCCAGTTTTGGATTGTCCCGGGCTCCAGAGTGGTGAACCAACTGAAAGCCGGCCCTGTCAAGGACAATGAGAAGAAACGGACGCCTCACCAAACTGAGTCAGGTAGTGGCTGATGTGCTCTATGGTGGATATGTCGTCTTGACCGCTGAACTTGGTGAAATCCGGCATGCGGTACCTCTGTGGTAGTGCCACACGATCAAACCATTCAGGTAGGGGCGCCTGTATCTGATCGATACCCCCGTTTGTCACTCAGTTACCAAAACAAACAAGACCTTTCAATCTCCCCCTTTTTGGTAATTGATGACAACATCTACAAAGATATGGAAATTAAGCGCAATTAACCAAGTTAGCTCTTCACACAAGTGTAAATTACTAACTTGGGTTGGATTTTATGTTACTTATCCATCTTTAAGCTCAAATATTTGGACTTGGATAAGCTACATAAAACCCGACTTGGTAGTGTTAACTCCCCCTACATGTGTGCTCAAATGGTTTGGTTTCAAATCTCTGTATAGCTTAGGCTGCAGAGCTATTTTTGGAGCCGAATCCGTCGTCATATTGGGATGTTGATCAGGTGACTTTGACGGTTTCGGCTGTTGCGGCAGAGGATCGGATGTTCTGGCCGCTGCAGCTGATTTGGTATCTTCTGGGGGAATATTGAAGTATGTTGGGCCCAATGATTCCCAGTCCTGCTTCTTGATGACGGTGCTGTGTTTGCTTCTCACTTGATTGAAAGGATTCATCCCATCTATGCTCAAAGCAAACCAAAGGTGCCTTACCTCTCCTCTGATTTTGTCATAGCACATAGTATTGATAGTCCTCCAATCCTTTCCATCGGCGGGGTGCCGCGACAATCTATCCTTCTTGCGCTCTTCGCCATGCTAGCACAACAGCTTGGCTGACTTTTCACATGCAAACAACCTATGCACCCGAGGAGCTATAGGGAAATACCAAACTACCTTTACTGGCCCTCCTCTGGTCTTGCTACCCTTAGTTGATGGCCCTTCCTTGTATCGTGGAGCTTTGCCCACGGGACACTTGTCCAACATTTCGTAGTTCTCTCCACGGTACAATATGCAATCGTTGGTACAAGCGTGGATTTTCTCAACCTATAGACCTAGTGGGCAGATCATTTTCTTGGCCTTGTATGTATTTTCTGCCAATTCGTTTTTCGCTGGTAGCAATTTTCTTATTTTTTCTAGCAAGTTATCAAAGCCTTGATCGCTCAACCCGTTCGTGGATTTGAACTCTAATAGCATGATATTGGCTTCGAGTTTGGATATCAGGACAATTCTCATAGAGTGGTATCTTGGCATCTTTTCTCATTGCCTCTAGCTTTTTGAACTGTTTTTCACTGAGAAATCCGTGCTCTGCATTATTTATCATCTGAGAAATCGCATCATCATGAACAACATTGTCAGCTAATGTATTCGCGAACATGGGAGGAACGAATTGCTCGTTCGTAACAGCAGCCACATTGTCACCACCTTCTGCCATGTTGACATCATTCAGTGAGATGTTGACATCATCAACGTTTTCTAGCGGCGCAGTGCCACCAACAACCTCTCCATGCTTAGTCCATAACGTATAGTTTGGCATGAAACCTCTGTGAATCAAGTGCGATCGTATAGGCTCAACATTTGTCCATTTCCTAATATTTTTGCAATCTACGCATGGGCAGAAAATTGGCTCTCCATCCCGAGCATCGGCTTTGGCAACGGTGAGAAAATCGCGGACGCCACTCAAGTAGGCTTCGTGCGTTCGCGTGGAACCATACATCCACCCTCGATCCATCTGTATATATACAAAAATAATATTTAGAATTTAATCGCCAAACAAAAAATGGGCAGAGTAATTACAGATAAATTAATAGAAATTATTGGTCCTTCATGAATAACAATTGTAGCTCGAAAATGTTACTAATTATTGGAACACTTAAATTATTAGTGAGCTATATCATCAAATCCACCGTGCATGTAATGAGCAACCAAATTCAATTGGTACATAGAAACCGACCTTATTTAAGAAAGTGCTTGATGTCTACAATGGAAAGTTCCTTCCTCAAAGTCAATTGGAAAGTGCTTGATGTAAACAATGGAAATTAACAAACCACAAGAATCATGAAATAAAATAAGCAAGCCATCATAACAATACTACTTAAGCAACAAAATCAATGTAGGTAATGCATTCTTAGTTGCTCCTAACCTTAGAGCAAAGTAGGTCATGCCGATGCTTGCAAATCCCATGTGCTTCACGACGAAGAGCGGCCACAACAATGGAGGAGTGAAGCACGCGCGAGCCCTCCCTGGCTGTGTGCTCTAAACTGGAGAGTGAGGGGAGCTTGTATATGTAGGACCAAAGATCACTGGCGGTTTGTAATACAACCCGACAGTAGGCTACAAAAAATAGGCAGAGTAATTACAGAGAAATTAATAGAAATTATTGGTCCTTCATGAATATCAATTGTAGTTCGAAAATGTGTCTAATTATTGGAACACTTAAATTATTAGTGAGCTATATCATCAAATCCACTGTGCATGTAATGAGCAACCAAATTCAATTGGCACATAGAAACCGACCTTTAGAAAAGTGCTTGATGTATACAATGGAAAGTTCCTTCCTCAAAATTAATTGGAAAGTGCTTGATGTCTACAATGGAAAGTGCCTTCCTCAAAATCTGAGAAGAGTGAGTAAACAATCAAAACCTAAGGAGAAAACACCTAAACAAGTAATATGCGCAAGTGAGTAAGAGAAGAGTAGAGGTTGATCCAATCACGGGGAAATGATCAATATGAAAACCAAGGGATCAACCACTAGAATGCCGAAAGACCAATCATCTACTCAAAGGTGGAGAAGAGAGAACACTCGATTTTTACCGAGGTTCACGGGATCGCCGTCACACTACTCCTCATTGTGGCACCGGTCTTCCTTGGTGGATTGCGAGGTAGGCTTCACACGCCAATCCCTCACCGGGAGCCGCTCACCAACACAAGAGAAGTGGCTATCAACCACGAGCAATCCACTAGAGCCGGTTTTGGCACTCCTGAAAGCTGTATGTTTGGTTTTGGCTAATTGATGACACCTAATATCTAACCATGTGCTTAAGCTATTGATTGCAAGTATGGTTAGAAGATCAAGTGGGAAGCAATGACGGCATCCAAGCTCTTGGTGTAAGCCCATCAACATGAAGATCAAATGCTTCAACACTTGGTGGTTTGTATGGAGCTCAAGGTAAAGGTGAAACTCAATAGGGCTCTTTCTATTTTGGTGATCAAGACACTATAGAGAGTGTGATCACGTTTAGGATAGATAGTCGTACTATAAAGAGGAGAGTTATTCCATGGTTAACACGGTTATCAAGTGCCATTAGATGTTTGGATCCTGCATTGCATTTAGATCTAGTGGCTAACTCAAAACCTTTGCAAAACTCCTTGAAAAAGGCTGACATTCTTCAAGAAATGTTTCATAATTAACAAGTGTTAGCCAATATAAGCAAAGGATTTGACACGGGCTCGTTTTCACCCTAAACCGAGTGTCCGACGCTTAGTCCACAGAGGGTCAGACTAATAGCCAGCGTTCGACAGGCTAACTCTGCTTGCCTAGTGAAACAGAGCGTCGGACTGTGTTTTCTCCAGCGCCGGACTTTTGACTCAGCGTCCGACGGCTGCTAACAGTGCGTGGGAAACATTTTTCAAAGCGTCGGATGGTTTCCTTTGGTCCGAGGCCAACCGTTGGACGGTGGTCCGACGTGTTTTTGCTCTTGGGGAGCTCTCTGTTTCCAGTCGGACTGCTCTGCACTTTAGTCCGACGGATCGCGTCCGACGTTCACCGAACTTTTGTCCTCCGTCCGACGGTCCACAGAGCGAAGGCCGCCAACAGTTGAATTCAAATGGAACGTACACGTGGCAGCACATGATTCGCCGGTGGAAAGCGTCGGACGGAACTCTTTGGTCCGACGCCCACGCGAGTAGCGTCCGACGCCTCGCAGAAAGTGAGTAATGGCTATGTGCGTTTTGTGCAAGTCTATAAATTGCTCATGGCCGGTTCTAGCTCACTCTCTTGGCTCTCTAACTTGTTGATACACCCCTTGAGCTTTCTCCTAATACTCTTACTCACTTAGATTGCATAAATCTCATCCATTGTGAGCTAGAGTGTGATCCAAGTGCATTGCTTTGATCTTTGCATCCATTGGCACTTGTTGATCTTGTTTGCTGGCAGAGTTCTCTTGTTTCTCTTGGTGATTGCTGTCACCTAGACGGTCTTGGAGCAGTGGGAGAGCCTGGCGGAGTTGGAGATTGTCTCCGGCCACTCCCGGTGATCTTGTGAGGGGTTTGGTGCCTTCCCCGGCGGAGTGCCAAAGGTAACTTTAGTGGATTGCTCGTGTCATTGAGTTACCTTACTCGTGGTAGTTCTAGTGGCGCTCCTTTGTTAAGCTTGACATTGGTTGTCAATTAGCCACCGAAACCACAGAGTAGTGGTCGACACAACGGGGACTAGCGTGCCAGGCAAGTACGTGAACCTCGGGATAAATTTATTGTCTCCATTGTGTCAATTGGGATTTCCTTGGACCATCACCTTCGAGTGTATTGGTATATTTCTCAGTGATTGGATATCTATTCTACTCGGCGGTATAACACAAGAACACCCTTTCCTTTACTTTTGTGCACTTACTTGTGTAGTGGTAGTTGTTGTAGTTTGCTTGTCCACCTAGGAGTAAAGTAGTTGTAACCTAGGTTAGCTTGCGTGTGACTTAGAGACATAGCTGGAACAGTTAGGAAAGCTTACATTTTGAGTAGACTAGCTCAAAATTCGCTTTGCCATTTTTGTTACTAACCACTTGATCAAGTGTTGTTTGTGGAAGTTTTAATTAGGCTATTCACCCCCCTCTAGCCTATTTGGACCTATGTAACACCCCTGGTGTTACTGAACTAAAAATCGGACAAGTCATCATATGCACTGCATAATATGCATGTGTAAGCCAAATTTGAGATGCATAGAAATTAAAACAAATTTAATTTTATAGGTTGTTTGTGCTTAAGTGATTTAGAGTGATTTAATTTTATCTTGTATTGGCTTGTTATTGGGTGCATTAATTAATCACCACCTTAAAAATAAAGTTTGGAATTAATTTAGAAACCTAATAGGGCTAAAATCCTAGTATCAAAACTACGTGGAATTGGGCCTTGCTCCCAAAAGAAAAGTTGTAGCCCTTAATTAGTAGAGCAACTTTGGTGTAAAAAGTTTTTCAAGTTGCTATTTGGAAATTCAAATTAAATCTGAATTTCTACCTTTAAATTTGAATTTAAAACTCTAATTCAATAATTACTTGGAATTTGAAGTTGATCCTTAAATAAAAGTTGTAAAGCTCACTAAACTGAGTAACTTTCATGTTTACAGATTGTGGGCTTGTTCAATAAATATTTGGGATTTAAATTGAATTTGAAAAGGGCTATTTACACCCTTTTCAATAATTTCAAAAATATTTAAAATTTCAAAATGTTTTCTGTATCAAAGTTGTGAAGAATAAAATTATGCATATTTCATATATTGGATATTTTTCGAGTTATTACATGAAAATAAAAGTAATTTAAGAAATTCAAAATCTGGATAAAGGTTGCTACAGCAATCTATCCAATGGGAGCAGGGCAGCGAGCTGCTTGCCTGCTTCACCGCCGACGTGCCGTCTCTCCAGCGTCGTTCTCGTAGGCACGGACACGCGGCCAGGGACGTGGCAACGAGCACTATCGTCGTGGCGAACTCCCGAAGCCCATCCCTCCTCTGCTTATCCAAAAACGAAGCTCGTAGTCACCTCCTTCTCCTGTCTGTACGTCACCGACGTCCTTTCTGTTCTTGCCAAATTCGCCAGCTCTGTTCTCCCTCGTGTGAAATTGAAGGTGCCAATAGTTTATACACATCCTCACGTCTCTGTAGAGCCTGGCCGTGTCCCTTTTGGTCACCGGAAACGCCCGGACCCTCTCCATCTTATTCCCTGCCGGCGTGGGCGCCGCCGTGAGCTTCCTCATGGGCCCGGACTGTTTTGGTGAGCTTCAGCTAGTTTTTGTGCGTTTTAGACTCCCTATGATTCCGTGATGCTCATGGACTAGACGGATTCAAGTTTGGTATACAGGACGCTTAGGAACGACGACGACGTCCACGGTTCACCCCGCCGCCGCGACCTCCGACGTCGACGCCGGGCTTTGCTGCATCGCTGCTCCAACCGATTCGATCAGAAGCACGCGGTGAGCATCCTTGACGCGTAGGAAGTCACACTTCGGAGGTTAGGACCTTCGTGGCTGGTGACCCGCCCGCAGCGACGCCTTGCCACCGTGCAGACTACCATCGAGCCGCCATGGCACCTCGCCGTGGCCAACTCTCTGTGATGCACTTTTCTCTCTTTTCGTTTGCAACGCATACGTCAAGGTCTCTTGATTATCTTGGCTCGCTCTCTGCGCCGTTTTTGCTCAGGTTTCGCCGGAGTGCGGCATGGTGCAGCGTCCGCCACTGCAAGCACGGCGGTGCACGTGCGCAGCCCTCCACCGACCATCTCTGGCCGCAATTCGCCCACCCATGGGTGCGTCCGGGCATGGAGCTACTCCTATGCCTCTTCCTCGTCTCCGACGATCATCAACGAGCCGGAAACTGAGCCTCGCTGTACGTCTTCTGCTCTGTTTTCGCGACCAGGGGTTCCGTGGGAGAAGATGACACTTTCCAGGGGGCTAACTGCAAAGTCTGTGACTCATATAAATAGTGCACACAGTATTTTTCTTTTCTTTTTCTATTTTCAGCTGAAACTTGTGATTTTCATAACTATTTATTAGTGTATGCTAAAATCGTGAAATTTGTTGTGTAGCTTTTACATGATGTGGTCTACCATATAAAAATATGAACCAATGATTTTCAGTAATTTTTATATAATTTAAAATTACCTCTTTTAATTAATAAATGCACCTTTCATGATTTTCCTAGGCCAGAATAAATATCTATTGGTCATGAAAATTTTTGTGTAACTGTTTTATGCTTAAATTAAGCTTCACAAAAATTTTGAGATATATTTGATGATATTTAATTATACCTTTAATTATATGCTTTAATTATTAGTTGATAAGTATTGAAATGATTAGCGTAAATAATGAAATGACTTTGGGTGAATTTTTGGAATTGATTGTGGACCTTGGAACATGAAACCCCTGCTGTTCCTTGGCATCTTAATTACTTCTATGATGTAGTTGTAATCCATTTGTTAGTTAATAATGAAAGTGATTTATGAAATATTTCTTTAGTGGATGCATGTATATAATTGTGATTGCCTCTTGTGTGCAACCACATGGGTAAAATGATTAAGTATTTCCATGTTAAGGTATTGATGGATATAGTCTTTTAATTTATAATTAATTAACTTAATAATTAAATAAAAGAACATGTTTTCATAATCAAAACCCTAGTTCTTTTGTGAAGGGAAGTTATACTAAACTTTCCAATCTAAATTTACTTTCTATTAATAATCTTATGAGCTTTCATTTCATACATCATGGCATGCATTTCATTATGTTGAAACATGCATCATTTCATTACGTGTAGTGAATGCGGGATATTATTATTATCCGAAGCAAGCCCTGAGTAAGGGTTTCACTCAGTGGACGTGAAACTTTCTCGGTGATAAGACTTCAGGGTTATATCTGCTCCAAGCAACAGGCAAGCCCCGGTGCATTAGCCCCTCCTTGTGTTTTATAAATCTTTATCACCTTGAGTTAAATTGCTACATTAGGTTGATAGGAGTTGATTGTCACCTACTTGCTGCATGTACCTGCCTTGATATATTATCCTTGAAACCTGATTTAAAGGCAAATGTTTATAAAATGCTTAGCCATGCTTAATAGTTAAGCTTTTATGAAAAAAGATATTTTGTATGCTTGGGCTATACTACCATGAACTATTATAATGGTTTGACAGGGCAGTGGACTTGCATTGAGAAAGGAATCTCAATGTAGTGTCTCTGACTGTCTATTAAGAAAACGAAATGGAATCCATTAGGGACCATTTGTTGTCGGCCTGATGGATCGAGACTTTGCAACTAGCCACATACTACGGAAAGCCTCTGACTCCGGTCGCTCCTCTTCTTGAACCGACAACCACGCACTGGGAATGGAGAGATGGCGAGAGTAGCGTGTACCCTCGTGGCCGTCGTGCCTGGAGACGAGAGGAGTACTGTGCTCTCGGGTGGCGCAGGATCAGTTCAAGTTTTGGAAAAGCCGTGGTAGGCGGGGTTGGCATATGCAAGCTTAAGTGCTACATATGCAGTGTGGATAGGGATCCCCAGCTGGGTACTTAATCGATTCGAATCGGCGTTGCTCCTCGGATAATGGAGACTTGATCCACTGACTTACAGCGAAGAGTGGTTCGGAACTAGGTGAAAGATGTGGGAAATGGGTGAATATTGAGATTATCTTAATGAATCAATCTAGATTCAGGATTGAGTTTTAAGCGGACTTAGAGTGCTTTTCTGCAAAACTCTTTGATTCTTGCTAAAGCCTCATCTTGATTCTTCTCAGCCTGCATTCCTGAGTCTTCTACCCAATTTTTGGTCGGGTAAGTCTTGCGGAGTACCCCATGTACTCAGGGTTTGTTAACCCCCTGTTGCAGGTTAAAGTCAGGAGCTGTACAGGTTTGGCTACCGCCAAGCTAGTGGCACCCGAAGAGCTACCATATGCAAGTAGATGACATGTGCTTATCAGCACTACCTTGGGCAAGATGTCATCTACATTACTTAGAAGTGTAAGAGCTACCTTATCTTGTCTCTATCGACAAGAATTTTTGTAAAGACTATCATTGGAACTTGTAAATTATAATTGTTCTCTTCCGCTTTTTACTCTGATGTATTTTGAACTCTATGAATGAATGTGATAAGATGGTTGGTTTCCGTTCCGTGAAATGATCCTCAATGGGACATTGCGGTGTTCGCGAGAGCACCCGACAGGGCTTCCGGAGTTATCAGGCTCCCGTGCATAGCAGTCGGAGGTCGTTGGACTGCGACAAGGTGCACGTGGGCCATGGTAATTCGGGCGGTTCTGTCACAACCTATCAATTGGTATCGGAGCCGTGGTCACCGTTGTTGTAAGGCTTAACATCTTTCAGGTGTCAAGATGGCTCGCAACAACTTGATCAACCATATGGTCAAGCCACCTCGGTTTGATGGCACAAGCTATAGGTATTAGAAGAAGCAAATGAAAGCTCACTTGAAATCAATGAATATAAAGATATGGGAAATTGTAGAGAAGGACTTTGTTGTGATTGATGTGAATGATTCCACTCCCAGAGAAGAAGAGAAGCTTCAATTCAATGATATTGCTCTCAATGCAATATATAGTGATCTTGATGAGAAGGTCTTTGAGCAAATCAAGGACTTGGAGTTTGCTCATGAAATATGGAAGAGATTGGAAGACTCTTATGAAGGCACCACCACGGTCAAGAGTGCCAAGCTATACATTCTCAAGGACAAGTTTGCAAACTTCAAGATGAAGGATGATGAGAGCATACCGGAGATGTTTCACCGGTTGAGTGTCATTGTGAGTGATCTCAAGGCTCTCGGTGAAACAATTAGTGATAAAGACTTCTCCCACCGGCTCTTGAGATGCCTACCTCCCCGGTTTGAGACCTTGGTTACTATCATTGTGAGGGAGGATCTCTCAAAGGTGACTCCAACACAAGTGCTTGGTGATGTCATGACACAAGAGACATACCGAGTTGAGAAAGATGGAGGAGTCAAGGAAGAAAAGGATGATGAGAAGAAGGACAAAAATGAGAAGAAGAGCATTGCATTTAAGGCAACTTCATCAAGATACAAGGGCAAAGCAAAGAAGCAAATATCAAGTGACGATGAAGATAGCTCAAGTGATGATGATAATGAGGAGATGGCACTTCTTGTGAGAAGATCTGGTAGATTCATGAGGAAGAAGGGCTATGGTGCTAGAAAGAGGAGAGACTTCACCAAAGGCAAGGGTCCAACCTTGAGATGCTATGAGTGCAAAGAGCAAGGACCACTTGATAGCCGATTGTCCTCACAAGAATGGTAGTGATGATGAGGTTGACAAGAAGAAGAAGAACAAGAAGGACAAGAAAGAAAACAAGATGCAATTCAAGAAGAAGAAGGGGCATTCTTATTGTGTCACATGGGATAGTGATGCTTCTTCTTCCGATGATGATGATGATAGTGATGATGACCGCAAGCTCACCAAGAAGAAGGCCATTGCTAGTCTTGCTATTTCTAGCAAGCCATCTCTATTTGACTCTACACCGACTTGTCTCATGGCTAAGCCATCTAAGATACAATCCTGAATCCGATGAGAGCGATAATGAGAGTGAGGAGGAGGACTTCTCCAAGGAGGAGCTCCTTGACATGTTGCGTGACACACACACTCTTATCTTAAGAAGAAAGTAAAAGAGTGCAAAACTTTGACCAAGGAGAAGAAACTGAGCAATCCTTTGATGAGCTTAGTGCTTCTCATGAGTGTCTAAAGCAAGACCATGAGAGTCTAAAAGAAGCTCACTCCAAGCTTGAGAAGGCCCATTCTTTACTTTTGGAGTTGGCTAAGATAGAGGATGTGCCCACAACATGTGACGTAGGTGTTACTTGTGATTTATTTGATACACCTATTGTTGTTGCCTCCACTAACACTTCTTGTAGCACATCCATCTCTACCTCATCTAAGGATGTTCGTGTCACTTGTGTTGCCACAATCTTGATTGAGAACAAGAACCTCAAGAAGGAGGTGCATGAGCTCACTCTAGCATTAGGCAATGCCTATGGTGGAGATGCCCGCTTGCTTAAGTGCTTGGGTAGTCAAAGGTTCTCCATTAACAAGGAGGATCTTGCCTATATCCCCAAGAAGGGCAAAGCCGCCTTTGTCCCTCACAAGACTACTTTTGTGAAGGGCAATGGTGTGGTTTGCTATAGTTGCAAGCAAGTGTGGCACAAGGAGCAATATTGCAAAAGGAGGATGATGAAGCAAAGCAAGCCTAATGTGTCATCCATTAGACTTGATTCTTGCTATGTGCTTACAAAACGTGCAAAGGGAGTGAGAGTCAAGAATATTGGTGCACCTAAGGAGAGCCCAAAGAAGAAGGCTATTTGGGTGTCCCAAGAGCTTGGTCACTAACCTCCAAGGACCCAAATAAACTTGGGTACCAAAATCTAGTTGATTTCTTTGTAGGTAAACTACAAGTCCGGAGGGAGGTATTGGGTGCTTGATAGTGGGTGCACTCAATACATGACCAGGAGAATCAACCATGTTCAATTCAATCAAGTCAATCAAGATGAGAATCTTGATAGTATCACATTTGGTGACAACAAGAAGGGCAAGGTTATTGGTCTTGGAAAGATTTTCAATTTCAAATGATATGTCCTATCTCCAATGTCTTGCTAGTTGAGAGCTTGAACTTCAACTTGTTGTCCTGTGGCTCAATTGTGTGACTTGGGATTCAAATGCATCTTTGGTGTTGATGATGAGGAGATTGTTAGCGTAGATCCAGGCTAGCAATCAAGAGAGAGATTAGAGAGATAGAGTAGATGAGTAGAGATTCGGAAGAGTCCCGGCCTATCGGAGCTTCTTCGTAGCTGTGTTCGTCTGAATTCAGCTCCCTCACCCGAACTTGCGTTCTGAGGTACTTTTGTATTCAACATCCTGATTCCAGTAAGCATTTGTTCATATTCGTTCTTATGTTTACAACTCTATTTGAGTGCTTTGATCTTGGTAGCTCCTTGGTTGAAGTAGTAGTTTGTAGTGTAGACGTGGTGTCTGAGCTATAATTACTTGTGAACGTCCCCTGATTAGCCGGATAGTGGTAGATCACGTAGGTGACAGCTGCGTTGAGTCCTCTGTAGTCCACTTCCCGTTGATAGGATCGATAGGTGTATAAGTGTCTGGTAGGAGGGAACTCTGATTTCCGCTCTTATTCATTTCACTGCCCGATTAGAAGGATATTATTCAAAGTTTACCGGTTGTCGGATCTAGATAATCATTTGTTATCTGCTCATTCTTGATATTCTCTGGATTGATTGTGTTATCGGGTTAAGAGCCAATAGACTTAGTCAGTATCACCTACTGTTCCTTTGGGTTCGATATTAAAACCGGGATTGTCTGGTGAAGTGCTACATCGGTGTTTTATTTGTGCGCTTGCGGATACCTTGATAATAATAATATTTAATAGAGTGCAGTTAATTTATACCAACAAGCATTTCTGGCGCCGTTGCCGAAGAACGGTTTGCTGATTTTGGCTTAGTCTATCTTAATCTTGTATTATACTTTTATCTTTTATCTTTTACCTTTTAAAAGTATGAAACCCACGTCCTAACTTTTATATCAATATGGAGCACCATCGGGATCATATCTCCAACCAAAAGAATCATCTTTACCCATCACATCATCTGGCTATGAGTTACGCCCGGGATTAATTAAGTTAGTTCAGGATCACATTTTTTCTGGTAGTTCTAGCGAAAACCCCTATTTCCATTTAGCATGATTTTTTGAGCAGACATGTTCATGTTTGCACATTAAGGGCATGGCAGATGAAACTTTAAGATGGAAACTCTTTCCGTTTTCATTAATGGGAAAAGCAAAGAAATGGTGTAATCGTCATGTTGGGAGTAGTTAAGGAGATTGGGAAGTATTGCGTGCTAATTTTTGTTTTAAATTTTTCCCTATCGAAAAGGTCGCTAAACTTCGTTTTGAAATTATTGGATTTAAACAATTAGATAACGAATCGTTAGGTAAGGCTTAGGAACGCTTTGATGGATTTATAAATTCTGGATCCTAATCTTGCTTTGTTAGAACTCTATGCTTTTGCAACATTTCTTTTTAGGACTTGATGATAAAAATAAAGAATACCTTAATTTGGCCGCAGGAGGAGCATTTATGTATATTACTGCTTCACATATTAAAACTATTCTTACTAATATCTTAATTGATCTTTATGAAGAAAAAGAAAAGTTGTTAGAAGATGAATTTTTGTCATTTGATTCTAAACTTTTGTCTGATTCATCTCAACCTTTACCTGAACTATCTAATGAGAAGGAGATAATTACTATTTCTGATTTTATGCTTGAATTTGAGAATGAACTTTTTGATGATTATGGAAACAGCCTCACTCTATCATAAAATTATGAAATCACAAGAATTTCTGAATTTTAAAAGTTTTAATATTTCATATCCTGCTGATTTAAAATTCCTTAGAGAGATAACTAGAGAATTGATTTTTGTTATGAGTAATGAGTGGTTGATAGAATCTGAGCTTTCAAATGATATAATTCGTTTAAATTATCCTGCCATTACCATTAAATGTCAAATTGATGCATATCCTTTTGATGCCTTTTATAATCTAATAGTAGGTGTCAATATCATGTCTCTTACATTTGCTGAAAAATTCTTGAAAGATATGCCATTAATTGCTACAAATAAATTATTGAAAAATCATTCAGGACATATTATTTCTTTCTATTGTGATTAATAAATTCCGAATTTTACTGAATTTCTATATCTTTGATATTTGGGATTTTGATGTAATGATTGGGTTACCATAGGAAAGCTTTTGCGAGATGGTTGTGTGGGCAATTTAGATATTAAACTTGGGAAGGGATTTAATCTCTCAGTGCCTATAACTAATATATTAAAAGCTAAGGCAGAGCCACCTCCTGAGTTAGATCCGATAGAAAAAGTTAATGTTGTGTCATTTGAGGAATTTATTGAACCTAATTTAGAGGATGATACTCAGTTCTTCATTAATGAAGAGGAGGAGGATCCAATTGATCCTGAACCTCTGGATGAATTACTAGAGCCACCTAAGCCTTCTATTGAGCTTAAACAACTATCTTCTGGTCTTAAGTATGTTTTTCTGAATAATGATCAAAATTCTCCTGTGATTATTAGTGATAAACTTTCCGATGAAGAGTCTTTTGGATTAATAACTGTCTTAGAAAAACATCGGGCTGCTTTTGGTTATTCACTCCAAGACCTTAAAGGGATTAGTCCTGTTTTATGCACCCATCGTATTCCAACCAACCCAGAAATTACACCTTCTAGAGAGCCCCAACGTATGCTTCAAAATGCGATGAGGGAAGTTATTAAGAAAGAGGTCTTGAAACTTTTGCATACTGGGATTATTTATCCTGTTCCTGCATAGTGAGTGGGTAAGCCCTGTTCAATTTGTACCTAAAATGGGTGGTATGACCGTAGTTAAAAATGATAAAAATAAATTGATACCCCAGAGAACTGTTACAGGATGACGAATGTGTATAGATTATAGAAAACTCAATAAAGCAACCAAGAAAGATCATTTTCCGCTGCCCTTCATTGATGAGATGTTAGAGCGTTTGGCAAATAGTTCTTCCTTTTGTTTTCTTGATTGTTATTCTGGATATAACCAAATTCCTATCCACCCTGATGGTCAAAGCAAAACCACTTTTACATGTCCTTATGGAACTTATGCTTATCGTAGAATGTCTTTTGGATTATGTAATGCACCTTGCTTCTTTTCAAAGATGTATGATGTCTATATTTATTGAAATGATAGAATAAATCATGGAAGTTTTTATGAATGATTTTTCAGTTTATGGAAAAACTTTTGATGATTATCTAGAAAATCTAGATAAGGTTTTGCAGAGATATGAAGAAAAACAATTAGTCCTTAATTGGAAAAAAATTCATTTTATGGTTAGAGAAGGAATAGTGCTAGGACATTTAGTGTCTGAAAGAGGTATAGAGGTAGACAAGGCAAAAATTGAAGTAATTGAAAAACTACCTACCACCTGTTAATATAAAAGGAATCCGAAGTTTTCTTGGTCATTGTGGTTTTTATCGTAGATTTATAAAAGATTTTTCATATATTGCTAGACCATTGACTAACTTGCTAGCTAAGTATGTTCCTTTTGAATTTGATGATGCATGTTTAAAATCTTTTAATATTCTTAAAGAAGCACTTACATCAGCACCAATCATTCAACCCTCTGATTGGTCTTTACCTTTTGAAATTATGTGTGATGCTAGTGATTATACTGTAGGGGCAGTATTAGGACAAACAAAAGATAAGAAGCATCATGCAATTGCTTATACTAGTAAAACTATGACAGGAGCACAATTAAATTATGCAACAATTGAAAAAGAACTCCTGGCTATTGTTTTTGATATTGATAAATTTAGATCTTACTTAGTAGGAACCAAAAGTAATTATTTATTCTGATCATGCTGCTTTAAAATATTTGCTCACTAAGAAAGATGTTAAACCTCGTTTGATAAGATGGATTTTGTTACTCCAAGAATTTGACTTAGAAATTAAAGATAGAAGAGGAATAGAAAATCCAGTTGCTGATCACTTGTCTAGAATACATTTTGAGAAACGTCAGGAATTACCTATTAATGACTCATTGAGAGATGACATACTGTTTAAAGTGACCAAATCAGACCCTTGGTACGTGAATATTGTCAACTTTATGGTTGCAGGTTATGTACCACCAGGGGAAATAAAAAGAAGCTCATTTATGAAAGTCATCTCCACATATGGGATCCACCATACCTTTTCAGAATTTGTTCAGATGGATTACTGAGAAGATGTGTACCAGTAGAAGAGGGCATGCAGATCATTCAGAAATGTCACGCATCACCATATGGAGGTCTTTATGGAGCATTCCTGCACTCATGCTAAAATCTGGCAGAGTGGGTTCTTCTGGCCAACTATGTATGAAGACACTAAAGATTTTGTCCGGAGATGCGGATCATGTCAGAGGTACGGAAATATCAATGCAAGAGATGCTATGCCACTCACCAATAATCTCCAGATCGAGCTCTTTGATGTCTGGGGAATTGATTACATGGGACCATTTGTGAAATCAAGAAATTATGAGTACATTCTGGTGGCAGTTGACTATGTATCCAAGTGGGTAGAAGCTATGCCATGCATTAATGCTAATTCCAAACATTCAAATAAGATGTTCGAAGAGATTATATTTCCAAGGTTTGGAACACTAAGGATGGTCATTAGTGACGGAGGGAACACACTTCACTGATAAGAAGTTTCACCGATACTTGCAAGCTCATGGCATCCGTCACAATGTAGCTACTACATACCATCCTTAGACAAGTGGCTAGGCATAAACATCAAACAAACAAATCAAGAATATTCTACAGAAAACATTAAATGAAATGGGTACTGCACGGAAGGACCGATTACCCGAAGCACTTTGGACATGTCGGACCGCATACAAGACACCTTTGGGTATGTCACCTTACCAGCTAGTATATGGTAAGACCTGTCATTTACCAGTGGAGTTAGAGCATAAAGCTCACTGGGCTATTAAGAGATGGAATATGGACTTTGAGGCCGCTGGAGAAAAGAGAAAAATGCAATTATCAGAATTAGAAGAATGGAGAGAAAAGGCTTATCACAATTCAAAGATCTATAAAGAAAGAACAAAAAGATGGCATGACAAGAGGATCAAGAAGAAAGAGTTTGCACCAGGAGATAAGGTATTACATTTTAATTCCAGGTTTAAATTATTTGGGCTTGGAAAACTACAAAGCAAATGGGAAGGACCATTTACGGTTGTGAATGCATCGCCACATGGAGCAGTAACTCTACAATCACACGAAGGTACGTTATTCAAGGCAAATGGTCACTGACTTAAATTATTTTTAGAACCATTTAATTCAGAAGTTGTTGACGGGCTGGACTTTGTCCAATTACCCACTTTTTAGTTCCAGTCATTATCCGTTACGAAAAATTATCGCGCATCGCAACTAACAGGAGGTAGGAAGAGTCTAGAGGCTTCACGAGCACGGCCACCATGGGAGGACACCAGGTGGGGCTGGCCGGCGCCATTATGGGGCCGGGCGGCGCCCCCTGTCCCCTCTCGTCCCGACTCTTGTTTCCTTTTCTTTCTCTATCTTTCCTAAACACAATGCCATAGATTCCCGATGTGTATGGATAATCTTTCTACGAATCCTGTAGAACCTAGATTTGATCTTATCCTAGTCTCCTGAAAACCCATATAAATACGAACCTATACCGCCCTCAAATGGCATCCCATCATCATTGCCTTCCTCTCCTTCAAAGAAACTCTCTAGTTTAGATCTAGTAGCAATAGCAGGAGAAGCGGTCATCAGCGCTGACTCCGGCAAGATCCAAGGCGATGACTCGAAGGCCATCGTCCTCGTGCAGCCAAAGCCTCTTGCCATCGTGCCACCAAAGCACCTCGCCTTCGTGCCACCGAAGCTTCTTGCTACTGGTGCCCCAGCAGTTCGAGCAAGTCTACTACACGCATGCTCAGCCTACTCTGCCATCGCCACCTGAGAAACTGCTGCTAGAAGATGGTACCAGGGCGAAGCAGATCGCTATTCCCCGAGGCACCCCACTTCTTCCACCTAGAGATAATGAGCGACTCCTGTCGGTCAAGACCGACAAGAACGGAACGCTGGTATGTGCGAAGTACATCACTGCTCCCCCTACCATCCAAGGAGTTCGTGCACGTCCAAGGCCAAGTCCGCTACACCGAGTTCATACCACCTCCGCCCAAGAGACAGCGGGCTACATCTACATCAGCACTAGAAAAAGTCCCTAGACAGCCCCCGCTCTCTCTACGAATCCTTAATGAGAAGATGGAAGCTCTCTCTAGCACCGTTAGGGGTATAGAGAGGAATGAAGACTTAAGAAACAAGGTTATGAGCGACATGACTAAGCAGATAGAAGTCAATGTCAAGTTAATTTGCAGTCTCAAGCGCAAAAAAAGATCAGCTGAAAGAAGAGATTGGTGAGCTGAAGGAAGAAATTAGGAAGCTCGCAAAGAAGGGGCAGCCTTAAGTTGCCCTCGTTATCTATGTAATAAGGCACAAGTGTGTTAGGTTTGATTATATCAAGTGTGCTGGCTTTGATTTATATATTAAGTGTGTTAGGCAAGCCTAATGAGCTAGGGCAGTCGTTAGCTCAAGTAAGTTATCAGAGTTATCTAGTTTCGTTAATGAATAAAAGTGCCTTATTCTTTTTAGCAATATTAATGTTTTAATCTACTCTACTCTCTATATTTTTGGTACGCATGTTGTCTCCACATGTTGCGCAAAAAAGTATGTAGAAAAATAAGTGTGGGGAAGGCACATCGCGACTATGGAAATCAATTCGCTTGGGAAAATAACGTAATTCGGAAGATAATCGAACCAGGACCTCCCGCTACCGAAGTGGACCGTGTGGGACCACAGAGGCACGCCGCTCGGTGCCCTACCTGGGCCGGCCGGCCCCCTCTGCACCCTCTGCATCCCCTTCTCGGTCATGGTCAGGTTTGATCCCCATACAATATAGTTGCATATGTGTCAATTTCTGTTTCGATCCGAATTAAAATTCACATGCTAAATTGCTTTTCAAAGAGAAGAACAAGATTGTTTAATTCATGGCTTAAGAATAAATTATATAACACTTTTCTAGGAATCATGTTACTATTGGAAACTATTTATAGGGACCCCATGATTGCTTAAGTCATTGTGAAACATGATATAGTTGAATTATGAGAACCGAATCCGTTATGTTTTGTCTTTGGAGATTTTATTTTGAAAATTTAAATGATTAGTTATACCTCTCCTTTGTGGTAAAAATATTGTCCTACTAGAGCCATATATAGGATAGAAGCCTGCTACATATAATACTTGTCTTTGTATTGAGTTTGGTCAACCTTTGTAACCCTCTGAAGAAATCTATCATATTTTCGAATCAAGTGCCAATTCCACATAAGCATCACTCTAATCCGGAGTAATGGCGAGTCATTCTATTAAAAATGTTTCCCTCCTACACTAGGAGAAAACACCAAAAAAATAATTATATAGTATAGTCACCAAATAATTGCTCCATGTTTTATTAAAATCTCTCAACTACTAAATTCCAAAGAGGAATGAGCTATGCAAAAGAAGAAGGGAGTATAAAAAAATGGACAAGTGTCCGAAGAAATTAAAACAATAGGTACTTAGATACTCGCCTCCCTTGAAAAAAAAGAAATAAGAAAGAGATAGCTCATACCCTCTGAATAAGCTCAATTGTATAAAAGAGAAATTTATTTTCTCAAGGAGAAAGGTAGAATTAGGTTCCACCATATTCCACCAAATAAAACTTGATTCGATTATATGCCTCATTTCTCTGTGGATTCATTGTTTGACTTTACAATAAATACAATGCAAGTATGTTTTCACATTTTACATCCACATTAGCTTTTTAGAAGTAGGATCAAGAAGGCAATTTCATTAATGCCTTGGTAAGGATACAAAAATACCAGATATATCAGTGATTCGAGAGTACTACAAAAGGAGAAGGTAAAGCTAAGTTTATTTGCAAAAATTACATACCCTCCAATTGACTTAACTAAAGGAAGAGAGTGATCTGTTTTCAAGCTATTCTGTTTTTCAACTACTCAAAGATTCATAGGTAAACACTTTGAATTCCATAGTACATGCATGACTAGACTAGTTTTATATAATGCACTCTCAAATTATGTTTTAAATGCTCCATTCTCTCTAAAGATCTTATATCTTAAAACCAACCTTCTTCTCGGGACGAGCAAAAGCCTAAGTGTGGGGGTAATTGTTGACACTTGTTATCGTTCAAATTTTATTATCAATTATCCCTACATTAAACATGAATATCCAGTAGAATAGGGTTATTACTGACAGATTCCACGAGGTTTGGTGAATTGTCTATTTTCCAGGGGATTTTCCAGAAAAGCTTAAAAAAAGGATTAAAGAGCATAATTACCACGAAACTTGCACGCGAAGGAAACATCATCACGAAGACCCTGGAAGAGTGTAGAACACACCTGAAGCAAGCAGGGGCCCACACCTGGCCAGGTGGGGCCGGCCGGTTCCAAGGGGGCCGGCCGGCGCCCCCTAGGGTTTCCTCCCGCCGTCTTCTGGAGTCTTCTACCACCGCCTATTAGGAGTCATCTGGGCCCTTGGTTAAGTCAGTTTGATCTAACGGCGCGCGTGCATCCCACCGGCCTATAAATAGAGGGCCAGACCCCCCTGGAGGAGAGCCAGATCAAGAGATGAAGACCCTGAAGCATTAGATAGATATCCACTAGATCTAGGCTAGCAATCAAGAGAGAGATTAGAGAGATAGAGTAGATGAGTAGAGATTCGGAGGAGTCCCGGCCTGTCGGAGCTTCTTCGTAGCTGTGTTCGTCTGGATTCAGCTCCCTCGCCCGGACTTGCGTTCTGAGGTATTTTTGTATTCAACATCCTGATTCAAGTAAGCATTTGTTCTTATTCGTTCTTAAGTTTACAACTCTATTTAAGTGCTTTGATCTTGGTAGCTCTTGGTTGAACTAGTAGTTTGTAGTATAGACGTGGTGTCTGGGCTATAATTACTTGTGAATGTCCCCTAATTGGCCGGATAGTGGTAGATCGCGTAGGTGACAGCTGCGTTGAGTCATCTGTAGTCCACTTCCCGTTGATAGGATCGATAGGTGTATAAGTGTTTGGTAGGAGGGAACTCTGATTTCCGCTCTTATTCATTTCACTACCCGATTAGAACGATATTATTCAAAGTTTACCGGTTGTCGGATCTAGATAATCATTTGTTATCTCCTCATTCTTGATATTCTCTGGATTGATTGTGTTATTGGGTTAAGAGCCAATAGACTTAGTCAGTATCACCTACTGTTCCTTTGGGTTCGATATTAAAACCGGGATTGTCTAGTGAAGAGCTACATCGGTGTTTTATCTGTGTGCTTGCGGATACCTTGATAATAATAATATTTAATAGAGTGCAGTTAATTGATACCAACAGAAGTGACAATGGAAGTGAGTTTAGTAATACAAGAGTTGATGAGCTATGTGATGAGTTTGGAATCAAGCATCAATTCTCGGCCAAGTACACTCCTCAATCAAATGGCCTTATTGAGAGGAAGAATAGAACACTTATTGATATGGCAGGGTCTATGCTTAGCGAATACAATGTGAGTTTGGACTTTTGGGACGAAGCAATCAACACAGCTAACTATTGTGGCAATCCGTCTCTATTGTCACCGGCTACTGAAGAAGACACCATATGAGCTATTGAATGGAAGAAAGCCCAATATTGCCTATTTTAGAGTGTTTGGTTGCAAACGCTATATCTTAAAGAAGGGTGCAAGATTGGAAAAATTTGAGAAGAAATGTGATGAAGGTTTTCTACTTGGCTACTCGACTACAATCAAAGCATATAGAGTATGGAATCACACCACCAAGCTAGTACAAGAAGTTCATGATGTGGAATTTGATGAAACCAAGGGTTCACAAGATGAGGATGAAAATCTTGATGATGTGAGAGCAACTCAATTGATAAATGCAATGAAGAACATGGACGTTGGTGATATTCGGCCAAGACAAGTGGTTGATGTGAAAGATGAAGATGACAAAGATCAAGTGCAAACTCAACCTAGTGTGCAAGCAAATCCAAATGAAGCAAGCTCTAGTGATTCTCATGATCAAACTCAAGTGCAAAATGATGAAGATCAACATGCTAGTCAATCTCAAGTGGGTCAACCAAGCTCAAGCAATCAAGTTCTCCAACCGGTTCATATTGCAAGAGATCATCCTTTGGATCAAATCGTTGGGGATATTAGAAGTGGTGTTCAAACAAGATCAAAGTTAGCAAACTTTTGTGAGCACATCTCATTTGTGTCATTTGAAGAGCCAACTACCATTGAGAAGGCTATTGACATCTACTAACGTCGCCAAATATAACTATATAACTTTTAATACTAGAGACGACATTAGAGATGTAAGGTAATTAATTAACTGGTCATTAGCAACTAGCCACTTATCTATTACCAACATTCTTAGGCATGAACTAGGTTGTCATCCCTAATTATATATGCTAAGAATAAACAAAGGTTCCATATATTGTTTAATGTGACTAGGCAGAAATATAAATATAAACTACGAACAATTCTTCAAGCGGACAGATAATTGTACCATTGTAGCATTTTACCTAGAGTCTACCAGGTTGTCGATTTATATTTATACCACTGGGAAGGACTGGATAAACTTTAATCTATTATATTGATAGTAATTATTTACAATGGATAAGTGACATTACCGATGTCATTTACTCTACTCATAACAGGTAGAGGTCATAAGATAATAAAGATAAATAAAGTGATAAGTATGATCAAGTATCATAAATAAAGGATAAACATCATAGCACTCTCTAATCATAGTAACAGCTAGCCAATGGATAAACTAAGGAATTAATATCTAAGGTAATTCTATAACTACTGCCAATGAATAACTCTAATTAGTGCAACTACATCTAGCAATAATTGTTAGATTAGTCCTATATCATGATCACATGTAAAGGGCATCATCTAGAAAGGATGTGAAACAGAGTTATCACCCAACTTCGCGACCGTGCCTGCTTGCCTACATACGGGGGGTGGACTACAGAGGACTCAACGCAGCTGCCACCTACGCGATCCACCACACAACTTGGCACATCAGGGTGCATTCGCAGATAAATAGAATACCTAGACACCATGTCTACATATCGTTCATCATCTACCCATCGATCGTATGGATAAACGCTATACGAGCAATTGCATAAATTCAATAAGATCAAACCAACTATACTAGACATATAATCAAAGTAGACAAAGACTATTGTAATCAAGAACATATAAACTATTAAGAACAATGTTTCCCTAATCATAATGAAGAATACAATAATAGAGAAAGAACTAGAACAATACCGAACCTCGCGCTCCAGACAGACGCCGGGGCTCCAGATCCCGCTGAAGAACTAGAACTCCTCTACTTCTAATCTAACTAGGCTAGAACTATGAACTAGATGGCTCTTGATGAACTAGGAGGCTCTTGATGGCTTGACTGAAGACTTGATGCCTTGGATGAATGATGGGATTCTCCATTACCAAAAAGGGGGAGATTGAAAGCTCTATGTTTGGTTTTGACTAATTAATGACACCTAGTATCTAACCATATGCTTAAGCTATTGATTACAAGTATGGTTAGAAGATCAAGTGGGAAGAAATGATGGCATCCAAGCTCTTGGTGTAAGGCCATCAACATGAAGATCAAATGCTTCAACACTTGGTGGTTTGCATGGAGCTCAAGGCAAAGGTGAAACTCAATAGGGCTCTTTCCATTTTGGTGATCAAGACACTATAGAGAGTGTGATCACGTTTAGGATAGATAGCCGTACTATAAAGAGGGGAGTTATTCCACGATTAACACAGTTATCAAGTGCCATTAGATGTTTGATCTTGCATTACATTTAGATCTAGTGGCTAACTCAAAACCTTTGCGAAACTCCTTGAAAAAGGCTGATACTCTTCAAGAAATGTTTCATAACTAACAAGTGTTAGCCAACATAAGCAAAGGACTTGACACGGGCTCGTTTTCACCCTAAACCGAGCGTCGGACGCTTAGTCCACAGAGCATCGGACTAATAGCCAGCGTCCGATGGCTAACTCTGCTGCCCAGTGAAACAGAGCATCGGACTGTGTTTTCTCTAGCGTCGGACTTTTGACTCAGCGTCCGACGGCTGCTAACAGTGCGCGGGAAACGTTTTTCAAAGCGTCGGACAGTTTCCTTTGGTCCAAGGCCAACCGTCGGACGGTGGTCCGATGTGTTTTTGCTCTCAGGGAGCTCTCTGTTTCCGTCGGACTGCTCTGCGCTTTAGTCCGACGGATCGCGTCCGACGTTCACCGGACTTTTGTCCTCCAGTCCGACAGTCTGCAGAGCGAAGGCGCCAATGGTCGAATTCAAATGGAACGTACACATGGCAGCGCACTGATTCGCCAGTGGAAAGCATCAGGACGGAACTCTTTGGTCCGACGCCCACGTGAGTAGTGTCCGACGCTTAGCGTCCTGACGCCTCGCTGAAAGTGAATAACGGCTATGTGTGTTTGTGCAAGTCTATAAATTGCTCATGGCTGGTTCTATCTCACTCTCTTGGCTCTCTAACTTGTTGATGCACCCCTCGAGCTTTCTCCTAGCACTCTTACTCACTTAGATTGCATAAATCTCATCCATTGTGAGATAGAGTGTGATCCAAGTGCATTGCCTTGATCTTTGCATCCATTGGCACTTGTTGATCGTGTTTGCCTGCAGAGTTCTCTTGTTTCTCTTGGTGACTGCCGTCACCTAGACGGTCTTGGAGCAACGGAGGAGCTTGGCGGAGTTGGAGATTGTCTCCGGCCACTCCCGATGATCTTGTGAGGGGTTTGGTGCCTTCCCCGGCGGAGTGCCAAAGGTAACCTTAGTGGATTGCTCGTGTCATTGAGTTACCTTACTCGTGGTAGGTTCTAGTGGCGCTCATTTGTTGAGCTTGACATTGGTTGTCAATTAGCCACCAAACCACCGAGTAGTGGTCGACACAACGGGGACTAGAGTGCCGGCAAGCACGTGAACCAGGATAAATTCATTGTCTCCATTGTGTTGATTGGGATTTCATTGGACCATCACCTTCGAGTGTATTAGGTATATTTCTCGGTGATTGGATATCTACTCTACTCGGCGGTATAACACAACAACACCCTCTCCTTTACTTTTGTGGACTTACTTGTGTAGTGGTAGTTACTTGTAGTTTGCTTGTCCACCTAGGAGTAAATTAGTTGTAACCTAGGTTAGCTTGTGTGTGACATTAGAGACATAGCTAGAATGGTTAGGAAGGCTTGCATTCGCAAAATTCGCTTCACTGTTTTTGTTACTAACCACTTGATCAAGTGTTGTTTGTAGAAGTTTTAATTAGGCTATTCACCCCCCTCTAGCCTATTTGGACCAATCAACTCCGCAGGGGAATAACCGCAAGAACCCGTCACAATAAACCTTCGGTGTGGGCTTGAGCAATCACCAATCAACCTCAACACCGGGATCGCCTCCAAGCCACTAGGGACACGGCAATGCCCCAAGAGAATAAGAACTCAGCATTGGCTTGCTCTCAAGTGCTCTAGAATGCAAATCACTAGCAATGATGCACTTGAGAATCACTCAACTCACAAAGATGATCAAAGATAAACAAGTGAGTGTGTGGGAGGCTAGAGAGTGCTCACAAGTGTATGGCAATGAATCAAATGTGCAAGAGAGTCACCAAGTGAAAAGGGAGGGAGTATAAATATCCCCAAGTGCACTCCTAGCCGTTGCCACACACAAAACAGTCATTAACAAACTTTTTCTACCGTCAGACGCAACCGTTGGACCGAGTCCATCAGACTAAAAGCTAGCGTCCGACGCTCAGGATTGTGCCACGTGTCAACAGGATTTAACCTCAGCCGCTGGATCTCAACCGCTACTGCTCGCACTCTTTTTCAAGACCGTCGGACGAGTCAGCGTCGGACCAAAGATCCTCTGCGTCCGACGTTTCCAGAGAGTTTGCAGAGAAGAAAACTCCATCAGACTCTGGTCCGAGGCCCTGCGTCAGACCAAGCCACACCGTCCGACGCCGTGAACACACTTCGCCGGGAACGTGCCCAGAGCGTGAACTCGCCACGCCAAGCCGTCGGACCTGACAGCCAATAGTCCGACGCTTGCCCTTCTCTACTCGTCAGGACTGTCTGACTCTCACACTGGTCAGCAGGCCAGATCACCGTCGGACGCTCGCGTGTTAGTGCGTCGGACCAAAGAAATTTGCCGTTCGACGCTTCCAGAGAGTTCCGGAGAGCTCCCAAAGGCCTCGGACGGTGTCCGACGGTCACCGTCGGACTAACCCTGACTTTGTACAGAGAACAGCACGTCTGAGGACCGTCGGACCCTAGAAGCTAATGGTCCGACGCCTTGCTACCCCAGCGTCCGACGCTCCTTTCTCAGCGATTTCAAGACTATTTCTTCACCCTTGCTTCTATGTGCTAACTACTCAAGGTCTTCAACACTTGTGCACAGTGTGTTAGTGTTTTCAAACAATTTTTCAAGGGTTTCTAAGTTAATCTCTAGGTTGAGTTAGATTCAGTGCAATGAAATGCAACCTAGAGCATTTGAAGGTAATCCAAACACTTAGTTCTCCCCTTAATAGTCGGCTATCTATCCTAATCGTGATCACACCCACTTGGTGTCTTGGTCACCAAAAGAAAAGCCTACTTGGGGTTATACCTTTGCCTTCAAGCCTTTTCCTTTCACTTGATCATCTCCACTTGACCCACCTTGATCCATGGTTGAGCTCACTTGATCAACATCATTTAGCTCCACTTACCATGGTTAGGATAGCCTACACTTAGCCATCACTTAGCAAGTAGGTTAGTCCTTAGGGTGTCATCAATTATCAAAACCAAACTAGGGCTTTCAATCTCTCCCTTTTTGGTAATTCATGACATCCTATACAAAGATAAGAGTTAAGTTTGTTTTTGAACTTGTGAGCTTGTCCAAACAAGATTATCATGTATTGGAATGGACAAACAACACAAATTCGGTTTGGTGGCTATTTAGCTCCAGCTACATATGTGCATGAGCTTGGATTTGGAAGCTTGCACATATGTATAATTAGAAAGTAAATTTCCACCAAGATGTGTTAGGATGGTCAGGATAAACCTTTGAAGCGTAATACTGTTGATGGTAATTATTGTATGATTTTACCCGCCAACTAAATACGAAATAAGGGTATAAAAGCAAACACCACCATAGAATAGGGCTTTTACTGACCGAATTCCATGGTTTTGGTGAATAAGTGTTTTGCATGGGGTTATCCAGAAAAGAACCAAGGGAGGCCCAAATTTCAGATTAAAATAACGAAATCCGCCACGAAAGGAGATCAAGAATATTCTAGAGAACACCAAAGACTCGCTGGCAGAAGCGGGGCCCACTTGGCAGTAGGAGGAGGTTAGCCGACCCACTGACCAGGTCGGTCGACCTGTCAGTGAGCCATCTCGGCCTCCGCTTCGACGTGGACCCACATTCCCAAAATTTCACGCAATCTTGACCGCCCGTCCAAGACGGTTTGATCCAAGGGCTACGGTTCATCCCACCGGCCTATATAAGGACCCCCAGACCCCCAGGGTTTCATATCAATTCAGTCATCAATCAGTTCAACCCAGTTGTAGAGAGCCAGAAACCGTAGAATCATTAGAGCTTCACCATCTAGAGCATAGCTACATAGGTTAGAAGTAGAAGGAGGCGAGTTCTACTCGAGTTTTGGATCTGTCTGGAGCAAGAAGGCTTCCTAGAGCCATTGTAAGCTATCTCTTGTATCTTAAACCTCTTTTGAGTGATTGAGATAAAGTTGATTGACATTGTTCTACTATTAATTATGTTCTCAATTATACTATTCATTGCTTATCTAGATTATATACTTTGCATAGTTAGGATGTATTCATATTCATACATAGGTTTGCATAGCGCTCGTTCATTGATATCATGGGTGGGTGATGAACAGCATGTAAGCATGGTGCTTAGATGTGGTTTGTCTGCAAATTCACCCTATATTCTGGGTTCTGTGGTAGATAGCGAATGTGACACTCCCGTTGAGTCCTTTATAGTCCACACTCCGAATGTAGGGAGAGTAGGAAGTTATTATTACTTTAGAAGGCTGGCTATTATCTTGATCTTCCTTAATAATATTCCCATAAGTATGAATATGAAGTGTCTTCGCTATGATTGCTAGTATAATTGCACCAATCTAATATGTCTTTAATAGTATAGTTAGAATGATTTAGGATACCCTTATGCTTCAACCTAATCCATGCTAGTGCCTAGATAGGAAGTGCTCTAAGTGATCATTATATATTGACTGAATGGATTGATCATTATGCTTATCATATATATCATATATGGGTCATGCATGGTTATCTCCATATCTGCATATGCATATGACATCTATCTATCTACTTACATCCCATTTATTGCCAACCCTTCCCAGTGGTAAAATATAAATGACAACCCGGAATACTCCTGAGTAAATTGCTACAATGGTATAATTAATCTGTGCGCTTGCAGATACTAATATATCCTCTTTAGTCACTTGTATTTTATAATAACTGCTTAGTATTATTCTAAGTAGTTTCCATACATGTCTCTTATATTCATGCTAGGAATGAAAACTTAGTTATTGTAAGAGATATAGGTTTAAAAGAGGTGGCTAATTAATTTACCAAGTGACACTTAATTATTACCATCAGCATTTTTGGCGTCGTTACTAGGGATAGAGTCTAAACTCTATTTTTGGTGATGACGTTAGAAATGCCAACAAGCATTTTTTGCGCTGTTGCCGGGGATGTAGATAGATCATGTGCATAACACCAAATATGTTGAGAAACCATATAAACCATACTCAAACAGGCTCACCCTGTCCTTGTTTACTCTTTGTGTAGCTTATGCAGGGTGATGTATGAACGGATTTGACCTTCCGCAGAATTTTGTTGAAAACCTAGAAGCTTTGATCAGGAAGCCTCGAGCCAAGCTCAAGAAGACCCCAAATCCTCAGCCGGAAGACATCCGTACAAGAAGAAGTTTGACACCAGAGTTTGAGGCCATGGCTAACAAGAGCCTTCGTGAGTTCTCTGCTCCAACCACTGCTAACATCTTGTAACACCCTTGGTGTTACTATAACTAAAACCTGTCATGTCATCATTATTGCATGTAAATCATCCCGTATAAACTCATTACTACTGTGCATCATTAAAATAATTTTTATTTCCACTTGTGGTTGTGCATAGGTGATGTAGAGTGTTTTATTGTATAAATATTGGTATTGGTGTATAATTACCAAAATCCAATTAGAAAATAAAAAGAAAATTATTTATAAACCCTACGTCGGACCCGAAACCCTAATTTAAAAACTAAAAGGAATTAGGTGTTGGGTCTTAAACAAAAGTTGCAAATCTTTAAAATTTGAGCAACTTATATTTTGGGCAGTTTTGAAGTTATTAAAAATAATTTCAAATAAAACCTTAATTCATGCTTTAAAGTTTAGAGTTGAAACTCAATTTCAAAAACTAAAAGGAATCTGATGAAAGTGATTAAATAAAAATATAGATCTTTTAAAATGGGACAACTTTCATTATTGGATATTTTAAAGTTATACATTGGAAATGAAAATTAACCTCAAAACAGTGTTTTAAAATTTAGATTTGAAATGCTATTTCAAAAACTATGAAGAATCTGACAAAACCCACTTACTGAAACTTGTAGGCCTTGTTTAATAGAACAACTTTTATTTTTGTAGAACTTCAAGTTGTTGAGAAAAGTTCTGAGAATTTAAATGAATTGTAAGTGACCTTCAAAATGCTCATTTACCCTCTTTTAAATTATTCAAAAATTATTCAAAATTTCAAACTTCTTCTAAAACAAAAGTTGTTCAGTTTAAATTTTTCCACAATTCTTATTTTGGGAATTTTTATAGTTTATATGTAAAACAAAAAGTAATTGGGTCCTAAAAGTCAAAAGGTCAAGTACTGTTACAGTACTCTACAGGGGGGTCCGGCTCGGCCTGCTCGCGTGCAGGTGTGCGTGCGCGCGCCGGCCGCCGGTGCTGCCCGGGGCTGGCCAGCTGCGTGTCGCCGATGGGGCCAGGTCCGTGGGGGTCACCTACAAGTCGCGCACCCTTCTTAGACACATATATAGGTGCCTTGAGCTCGCCGTTGTTCCTTTCTTCCTCCTCGGTCATCTCCGGTGAGCTTCCTGCTCCAACCAAATTCGCGCGGCTTGAACCACCACAAGCCTCTCCATCTTGGCTCCAGTTTCTCCACCCTTTTGCGAAGCCGTTGAACCCATTATAGCCTCACATCGTCGCCGGAGTGGTTCAGGGGCGGACGTTGTCGTCCTCGGCTCCGGCGGAGTGCCACCGTGCTCGTCTCACCGTAGCTACGTCGTTCGGGTGAGAGTTGTGCTTTTTAAGTTTGTGTTTTGGGTTCATCTTGATGTCGTGGAGCTTATGCGCTCGTTGGCTTTTCGTGAGGTGCTCGGTAACCGCCGGAATGGGCTATCCGACAAGGTTTGCAGCCGCTGAGACCACCGCCGACGTCGCCAGCTCGTGTCGAGCTCGTTTTGCTCCAACTAGCGCGAGCAGCACTCTTGGGTGAGCTCCCTCGTACTATTTTTGTAATCGGTCAAGCCCTCATAGCTCGAAGCTACCGGAACACCGCGCACCGCCGTGTGCGACGCGTCCGGGTCGCCATGGCCGACGGCAGGTCTCCGCCGGAAATAGAGTATTGTGGCTAGGCATCTAGGTTGGTGCGGATGGTGGAGGGGAGCACTTTGATGCCCTCACCCTGTCCGGAACCTCGCCGCCGGCGGACCGAGCCGGTCTGTGGCGCTCGGCGCCGCGGTTTGCGTCGGAGGGCACGGGAGGAAGGAGAAGGGGGAGAGGAGGCCGACTAGGCCGGGTTCTGCTAGAGTGGGCCGGCTCAGTGGCGCATGGGGCCGTGGAGGGGGAAACGCGGGGGTCCTGCTGGGGCGTATTGGGCCACTTGGCCGGCCCAGTAAGCAGCCCGAGCTAATGATTGTTCTTTCTATTTTCTGAGTAAAATGAATAGCACTAGGTTTTGTTATTTTTGTAGAAATAAATGTATTGCCCTAAAAATCATGGAAATTTTTCTGTGAGCTCTCTGAGATATGGTAAATGCAGGACAAATATAAAATAAATATTTTGAGCACTTTCTATATATAGTAAAAATGCCTTATTTAATTCACAAATGCGACTTCCTCGAATTTTGTAGTCTAGAATAATTATCCAAAAGTCATAAAATTCATTTTGGTATTGTTTTAGGCTAAGGTCTATCTGTAGAAAAAGTTTGGGCTCAAATAGAAATAGTTTATTTTGTTATTACTTAAGGTTTGATTAATTGAACAATAAAATAAATAGAAACCCTAAACCTTTTAGGTTTTGTGTGACTTATTGGATTGAGTAATGTCCCTGGGTCATTAACTTGAGATGGTCTTTGGCACTTTAATTAGTTGTCTGAGTTCTTAATTAAATTGCTAATTAGAACATTAATAATTTATATTACTCACATATGATATTAGGGTTGGTGACTTGTTTAAGCAAAGGTGTAGTAGTGTTATAAGGAAAATTAACTCGGCCTTCTATGACTGTTAAAATGGTCAATGAATAAATTATATAACCACCACCTTGTCTAACGAAATTTGTTTTACCACTTTACCGTGAAGGAAAGTTGTACTCAACTTTCTAAATTTAGTTTACTTTTATTAATTCACAATTTAGTGCATCTCCTACATCATGGCATACATATCATGCATTTTTATTTCGTGTAGTAAACGGGTTTCCGGAAGCCTTGCTTGATGCCCGACGGAAGTATTGTTCGTCAGGAGAAGTCAAGGGGGTTTTCTCTGATTTCTGACAGAAGTGACAGACCTGCAACACAGGCAAGCCCGGGTGCATTCAGCACCTCTCCTTGTGATTTGAAAAATATTTATAACTTGAGTTAATCTATTGCATTAAGTTGATAGGAGTTGATTGATAACCCAATTGCTGCATTACCAACCTTGACCACTGAAATACCTTGAAACCATTTTAAAAATAAAATATTTGAAAATGTTTAGCCCTACTTGAATAATTTAGATTTGCACAAAATGCTATTTTTGAGCTATTGTGATATATTATTGAGTAATTCATGAAAAAGGGAACTGGTAATATTCTCGTTCAGTGGCTGTGCACCTAATCAGTACATCGTCACCGACGGGAGGGGATTTTTCTGTTCGGTGGTTGCATCACTTGGGTTAGAGTCCCGAGGTTTGACCCAGGGCAGAATCAGGAAATGTTTCGCTCGGTTGATGTGCACATGGGGCGGCGTTCCCCATGTCTTGTCGCCGGCAGGCATGGATTTAGAAACCATTGGGTAACTGTGTACTTGGGTTAGAGTCCCAATGCAGGGTCACTGACGGAAAAGAATTAGGGACCATTCGTTGTAGGCCTGCTGGATCGAGACTTTGCAACTAGCCACTATACTCCGGGAAGTCCTATCTCCGGTGGCTCTAGTTTGGGAGTGGAGAGATGGCGAGAGTAGCGTGTACCCTCGTGGCCGTCGTGCCTGGAGACGAGAGGAGTACTGTGCTCTCGGGTGGCGCAGGACCGGTTCAGGGATAGAAAAGCCGTGCTAGACGGGGTTAGCATATGCAAGCTTAGGTGCTACATATGCAGTGTGGATAGGGATCCCCAGCTGGGTATTAATCGATTCGAATCGTCGTTGCTCCTCTGTTAATGGAGACTTGATCCACTGACTTACCCCAAAAAGTGGTTCGGAACTAGGATGTTTTTGAGAAAGAATAAGTAATTGGAATTAAAGGATATATGTGAAAGAATTGAGAACTATTGATGTTGATTATAATAATATTGAGTAAAATACTGAAAGCAGGATTAGTAATCCTATTTCCACTAAAATACTTTCACTCTTGCTAAAGCCTTACCTTGATTTCCCTCAGCCTGCATTTCTAAGTCTCATTCCTTTTTCTTAGTCGGGTAAGTCTTGCGGAGTACCCAGTACTCAGGGTTTGTTAACCCTGTTGCAGGTGAGCCGAGAGTATAGTTCTGCTTGTGACCATGCCAGTTGGCAAATCGAGCATGGAGGATGATGTGTATGATATAACCCTTGGGTAGGGTGCCTAGTTGTATGATGCTACTCCACTACGAAACTCTAGTTTGGGATAATGTCATTTATATTTGTAAACCTATGTTTATGTAATACTTCCGCACTCTTCACTCTGATTTATATTATTTGTGTAAACTGTTGTAATGCTTGCAAGGTCTTTACAATGAGATCCTCGGGTGAATTAGGGTTTTTGAGGAAACCCGGCAGACCACCTAGGTCAAGGGGAGAACTCGTGCACAGTAACCGAGTGTCCTTAGGGACGATGATGGTGCACGTGGGGCCTATGATCTAGGCGGTTCCGTCATACATCTGTACTGGACCTCCTACCAATGTTGGAGACAATGGATTCGAGCTCAAGCCTACGCTCATCAACATGGTGCAAGCTAGTCAGTTTTGTGGAAAAGCGCATGAAGATGCGAGTGCCCATCTCCAACACTTTTTGGAGATATGCAGCACTTTTCAAGGGAGTAACCAGAGATGCAATCCTGCTCTGCCTATTTCCATTCTCACTGTTGGGAAGAGCTAAACAGTGGTTGTACGCAAACAAAGACAAGAACACTACATGGGACCACTGCTCCACTACCTTCCTAGCAAAGTTCTTCCCTGTGGGTAAGACGAATGCTTTCAGAGGGAAGATCACCAGCTTTCAGCAACAGCATGATGAATCAGTCCCGGAAGCATGGGAACGCTTTCAAGACTATATTTCAGAATGTCCTCACCATGGTATGGAGAATTGATTGCTTATGCAAACCTTCTACCATGGGTTGACTACCAGCACCCGTGAGACGATGGATGCTGCTGCTGGAGGAGCTTTCCTGTCACTCACCATTGAGCAAGCTACTACCCTTGTGGAAAAGGTGGCATCCAACCAGAGTTGCAATGAAGAACGAGCCCGGACCCACAAGAGAGGAGGAATGCACCAGCTCAAGGAGACCGACATGATTTCTGCCAAAATGGACCTGCTAATGAAGAAGCTTGATGACCGAGCCAATGACAAGAGAGAGGTCAACCACATCCACGATGCCTACATGACATGTGAAGAATGTGGAGGCACTGGCCACTCAGGTCACAGCTGTCTGGAGATTCAGGAGGATGTGAACTACGTGGTCAACAACAACAACAACTACCGTCCCCAGAATTAGAACTGGAATCAGAACCAAGGTTGGAATCAGCAACAGAGGCCCAATTACCAAGGTAATTACTCAGGTAATTACCAAGGTAACAACTTCAACACAACGTTGAGAGATCTAGTCTCTGACCAGACCAAACTGCTAGATCAGATTTCCAAGATGCTAGTCTCTAATGACAAGTTGCTAGAAACCATCAACAATAGGATGGATGGTTTTGCCTCTGCTATCAAGAACCAGTTCAGCTTCAATAAAATGCTAGAATTCCAAATAGCTCAGCTGGCGGCCTCTATCCATCCAGCCAATGAAGGAAAGATCCCAGGCCAACCAGAAGAACTAGAAACTGCAAACCTGGTAGATATCTTCAATGCAAGATGGTACCATGCATAGCATCGATCCAAAGGATGGAACGATGACTCTCTACCGGAGAAGAAAGGAGACCCAGGAACACCCGTCATACCAATAGCCATTGGTGAACACGCCTTCGAAGAAGTAATCTGTAACTTTGGCACAAGCGTCAATATTATGCCCAAGGTGATCTATGAGAAGATCCATGGAGATGCACTCCTATACACCAACATGTGCTTGCAGCTAGCAGACCAGTCACTCTGCTATCCGAAAGGGATCCTGGAAGATATCTGTGTGCGAGTTGGACACTCATACGTACCTACTGACTTTGTGGTAGTTGAGACAGGAGGGGATGAGAAGTCGCCAATCATTTTGGAACGACCATTCCTTAGCACCGCCTAAGGCTATCATCTACGCCGATAGCGCCAAGATCTGTTTCACTATCAGCGGAAGAAAAGAACGATTTAGCTTCAAGAACAAGACACTGGAAAGTCCAGCCCATCCACAGAAGCCATACATCTATGAAGACAAGCCTGCGCAGAAGAAGATAAGCAGAAAGAAGAACAAAGCTAGGCAGACTCACATTGAAGCTGTGAGGATGGCCAACTCAGTTCGAGCTGAGTACGATCACCTTCTGGTTTCCTCCATCATAGTGTCATTCCTGCAGAATTATACTCCAACAAGAAAACCAAAACTCGAGGCTCGAATTTAATAAGAGGTTAGCGATTAGCCAATAAGTAATTGATTATTCTTTGAGTTGATTTTAATTGACAGATTCTAAAAGGATTCTCTCTTCTCTTTTTTATAGGATTTTCTAGTTTTCTTATGCAGAAAAGTAAATATGTATGCATGATGTATATTTTATTTTTATGCCACCATGGAGAATATTTATTCTCATGGGGCTTAGGATTTTTATAATGCCATGATAAATTTTTATTTTCTTTTCTATGTCACCACAGTAAATATTCCTACGGGGTTACCATAAGTTTATTCACTTGGTGCTTTAATATTTTAGGATGCAGTAAATAAGGTAATAAATATTTTTACTATTTTCTTTAATATGCATAAAGATGAATATGCTAAAGTGAAATACAAATGAAGATAGAAATACTAATTAATTAGATAACTACCGTATTACCTTATAGCAAGGGTGCCGGATTTAAAGTCTACCGTTATGACTTTTATCCACTCTTGTGCATCTTGATGGTTGCACCCCTTGTGATGATGATGTTGCTTTTATCCTTTGTTTAGCCAGCAGGTTGGAGTAGAGCATTAATGGTTGGATCTGGCAGCATCTTCCTCAGTGTGCATGTTCACAGGACTTCTACTTGTGGAATTTTGGGAATTAACAAACTTTGCTCGAAAGTGTTGTCCTGTTTGCACAACCATGGTAGAGATCAAGTGCATGGGCTCTGCTGGTGGAAAAACACCAACAAAACCAAATCTATCTCTTTATTCATTTTTCTTTAGGCACATTGAACAAGACAAAATTGATGTTGCATAATTTATTTACTTATAACATGAGCGGTAAGATTAAGAATTTAATGTTGCATTTAAGTTCATATGGCAGAAAAGATTTAAATTGCTTAACCAATGGAAGGGTTGTCTATCTCTACATAATATATAAATTTTCACATGAGTATGACTATCATCTTCCAAAGATAGAATACAACGTTTTAGCACATTTGGTTAAGACTGAGATAAAAAAAATGATGACATGAACAATCTTAAAAGACAAAGCATGTTGAGTTAATGAGGTTAATCAATTAAAGCTGTAACACTAACATATTTATGTCTTTATTTAACTGCATTCCAAGGTCAAGAGGAAAATAGTGATCACTTACCTTAAGATATTACCTTCATTATTAGAGCGTGATGGAACCAAGTAATGAAGGATAGATGACTGGTGGTCCTTTCCTTCTCTTACATCTTGAGTTGTTCATGAGCATCTTGTCTCCTTTTTTGGATATCTTCTTTTCCATCTTTTGCTTCTTTGATCTTATGACACCTTGTCACTCCATTCATTATTATGCCTGCAACAGATTAGTGGACAATACATACCCGAAGGAATGTACAACTTTGGAACATAGGTTGTTTGTCTAAAATTTTATTGTGTTCCATCTATGCTACTAAGAAGATAGTGTTGATATTATTTAAGCATAGATCATGTTCTGTATAGGCATGGCTTAAGACAAAGTAACTTGCAGCAGAAGATAAAGTGAATGAATCACTGATACTTACAGTTCTTCCATCCATGACGAATGAGCTGTGTCTTCCTCTGCAAAGTTATTGAAGTTCAGCATGTGCCCTGTCTCATCTCGTGACTTACCCAAATTAAATAGGAAGTTTTCTACAAGGGTTAGTCCAACAAAATATCCAATGTCTACTACAGCATACGAGCGGCTCAAAAATCAACCTAGACACCACGTCCAATTTGACTTAGGAAGGCATTTTAACCTAAGCACCACGCTTAATTCAAAAAGGCTTAGAAAGTAAAATCATCACACCTCTTGGTTTGGAAATCAACTAAACACCTTGTCTAATTATGATTCCAGAAAACAGTTTAAACTAAGTACCATGCCTAATTTAAAAGGTGTATGAAATTTCTCCAAACCTTAAGTATACTATAGCGAACAAAGGTAACACGAAAGTTTATAGAGAGTTATGCAAACAGAGATGAAAGAGCATAATCATTGATTAACAATTTGAACATGGATTGACAAGGTAGAGACAACCAATATTAGCAACATAGGATTTTCTAAATAAGCCCATTCCCCCAAGCTTGAATTTTACAAGGCAAAGTTAACTTTGGATAGATTAATATTGCATGATGATTGGTTGGACATACCTAATGATGTCATCCTTCAACCTCAAGCCTGGAATGGTTAGTGACAAAAATACCCGAAGGAATATTTTCATGATTATAATTCTATGCTCAATTCACAAGGGCATTACAGCAAAATGTGCAAATTCATATTATCTTTCAAGAGTGGCAATTTAAGACACAAAATCATTCTTAGGAAACTTTCTAATTATTGAGTTCGTGGGTTGGTTTCCTCTAGAACACCAGCCTTTGTGTAACGAGATCTACAATATTTATGATAAACATATGCATCTACAACCACCCTTTCAATAAATTTATGAATAGGTAGAATGAGGGGTTGAAGATCTCGTGTGTGATAATGTTAGAGAGACCAATTAATTCAGGGGTTTTCTCACATGAGCATGGATCCGATGTGGTGCCAATTAAATAATTCCCATACTCATCGATATGATCTTCCTTTTCAAACTCCAAGGGTGTTTCTTCATGGATGTCTGTAGGCAAAAAGTTTGTCTTTGTTATTTCATGCCTATGTCATTCATTGGATATTTTATTTTCTAGGATTTCCCATGGATTGGTGTCTCTAAGATTGGTTTTGTCTAAGGCTTTCTCCAAACTTAGATGAGTTATGTTTATTACAGATATTGATTTAAACTCACCATTTGAATCTAGACCAAATTTAGATGCAAGCACTAAGGATTTGTCTTCTTCCATCCATTCTTTGACAATAGCATATGTATTTTTCATATGTTCTATGCATTCCTGCCATTGTCGTAGCTCTTCTTGGTCATCCCAATAGTCTTCATGACTCCTATACTTTGGATGTCTTAACGGGTCCCTAGGGTCATTATGAGACTTAGGAGAGAGAGCATAAGAAGGATCATTGGGGTCAAGGATGGGTTTAAAGATGGGTTCAGATGAGACATTTAATGTAGGCATAGAAGGGGAGAAGATAGAATTGATTCTTATATGGCTTGGCTCTTCTTCTATGGCATCACTAGACATACCATCCTTGTATTCTTCCCAGTGTTTTTCAGGGGGAAAGGAAGTTGACGGCACTTTTTCCAAGATGCTCTTCTAAGAAGATCTGATTACTTTGATTTACAAGCATCTTAGCTAACTGGAAGTCTAAATCATCAAAGCGGGATTTCGATGGTTTAGGATTGACAGCTAAATCTTGGGATTGTAGTGATTGTGTTTTAGCTACCAAAACTTCCTCTTCTTGTTCGGGAGATGATTTCTTCTCTTCCTTGGGGAGCTCGGAATTAGCTAGAGCAACCTTGTTGATCATAGCTCTAGCTTTACTTATAGGCAAATAAGGAAAGGCTCCACCAGAGGATAAATCAAGAGATTTCCTAGAATTCATGGGAAGACCCAAATAAAAATGTTGAATAAGTACGGGGTCTGGAAAACCATGGTCAGGGCCAGATGTAACAAGTTCATTAAATCGATCCCATGATGTACTAAGAGATTCTTACTCCACTTGCCTAAAAGTTAGAACCTCTTTTCGAAGGTTAACTACTCTATGGATGGAAAAGAAATATAAACAAAATTCAGAGTATAAAGTTTCCCAATCCCCTTGCATACTTCCTACGGCTCGATTATACCACCGTTTGGCACTTCCGGTCAAAGAGAACAGAAAAAGCTTCCATCTTAAGGTTTTATCGGACATGCCAGCTATGCGCAAGCATGCACAGGTCTGGTTGAATTCTCGTAGGTGTAAGTATGCGTTTTCGTTACCTTCTCCCGAGAAGGGTTTATCCCGAATCATATTAATTAGACATGGGCGCAGCTCATAGCCAGGTGTTATTATAGGCTCTATAGATTTAGGTGGCTCGAAGCTATTGCGCATGCCATAAAGACTGATAGGAGTGAAATTTAAAGCATCCATAAGAATGAACAGAAAAGATAAAATAAAAGTATAATACAAGATTAAGCTAAACTAAGGTCAAAATTCGCAAACCGTTCCCCGGCAACGGCGCCAGAAATGCTTGTTGGTATAAATTAACTGCACTCTATTAAATAAGATTATCCGCAAGCGTACAGATACAATACCGACGTAGCATTTTACCCAGAGGCTTTAAATATTGTATCCATAGGGAACAGTAAGTGATAATGACCAAGACTATAGACTTAACCCAACAATTAGGCTAGATAATATTAAAAAAGAGGAAATAGCTATTGACTATCTAGTTCCAACAACCAGTAAGCTTTGTATAATACCGTTCTAACTGGGTAGTGACCTGAATAAGAGCAGAAATAGAAGTTCTCTCCTACCAAGCACTTATACACCTATCGATCCTATCAACGGCAAGTGGACTATAGAAGACTCAACGTAGCTGTCACCTACAAGAACTACCACTATCCAGCCAATCAGGGGACATTCACAAGTATACCTAGCCTAGGCACCACGCCTACACTACGAAACACTACTTCAATCTATAAGGTCCTAAAGATCAAAGCACTCAATATGAGTTACAAACTTAAGAACAAATAAGAACAACTGCTTACTTGAATTAGAATGTTAAATACAAAAGTACCTCAGAACGCAGCTCCAGACGAGGAAGCTGAATCCAGAAGAATACAACCACGAAGAAGCACCGACAGGCCGGAACTCCTCCAGAATCTCTACACTCCTACTATATCTCTCTAATCTCTAAGCAAGACTAGATCTAGATGAACTAGTCTCTCCTAATTGCTACAACTAGATGAACTAGAACTAGAACTAGATCAACTAGAGGGACACTAACCCAAATTTATGTAGAGAATGTGAAGCACCAAGGTGTAGAATGCCTCTAGGTGGGGCCTTGGGGCATCATTATATAGGCCAAGGTGGAGTAGAGGGCAAGGAATCGCCACGTCATCGATCCGCGTCTCATGTTATGTGCACCGTCGGACAAACCGACCTTAGATCGACGTAAGGATGCTTTACTTAGGTGCCAAGGAAGTGTGGGAGGAAGATTCTAGAAGGGGAGCGCTGCCACTTGACCTAGGGCGCCGGGCGATGTGCTTAGGGGAGCCGACCGGCCCCACCTTGTGGGCTTTGGGCCCCACCTCCGCTCCTGTGTCTTCTAGATACTTCTAGTAGTCCAATACGCGATGTCTTTGTCGATGACACGTTTCATGACTTTTAAGCACTTTAAACCCTCTTTTAATCCTTTTCTGGAATACTCTTTGGTAAATGCGAAATCACCAAAACTCGTGGAAATTGTCAGTTAAAACCCTAGACTAGGGTGTATTCATGTGTCCTTTCATGTCTAAAGTTCTAATAAAAGTTGACGTTATCCACCGTCAACAATCATCTATATGAGAACAGGAGAGGTCCACTTCCAGTTCCACAAGGAGAAGGTCCGTTGCTATTTCAACAGTTACACAACTTATGAGCAGCCGAAGAAGAACAGGACAAGGAGGAGACGCCGTTCCTCTCAAAAGACCTAACCACTCAAGGATGGTTGGGCAGATTATGAAGGAGAAGTCAAGAGAAGTGACTACGTCAAACCAGAAGATAAGAAGGAAGAAGAGACTGAGAAAGATGAGCTCCCAGCTTCGACCTCACCAGCAACATCAACTTCACCAACCAGAATGGAATGGAGGAAGAAGGAGTCATCTTCCAGCTCATCACCAGAAGTGCAACCAGGGTCATCTCAACCCGACGCTGCACTCGATAAGGAATGAACAGACAAGGAGTCTTGTCGGAGGACTATAAACTGCCGAGCCTTCGCCAAAAGGTAAAATTGGTATTTATCCATATTTACTTTCAGCATTGCATTATTATCTTAGTAGTTGCACATTTACTTTCCTGCATTAAAAAGAAAATAAAAATATTTATTGCTTAGCATAATAAAACCTGAAAGCCCCATGTGACTAATCTTATGGCATAGTCACCGTGGTGGCACAAAAATAATTTTGCATGTAGTATAGATTTTTGCATCATATTTAATTCCTGCAATTATAAAAATTAAAAATACCAAAAATATGTGGGCACATGAAGGTCCACCCAACTAGGGAAATTTCTGCTGGAACTATAAAAATGTTTAATCACTTACCATGGAGTGGTACTAACCTAACCCCTCTCCATGAGATTTGGTATTCTTGTTGGCAATTGAGTTTTACAGGATAATATAAAATCAAAGAGCTAGTCAACTTGACACCCTTACGCTGCCGGTACACCTGCTCTCAGAAGGATCACTCAACTTGCAACATCAAAGACCCTATCAAACATCCAGCTTGGCGAAGGGCACCCTCCACTAAAATCCAGCTAAGTATAAGTTTCCCACCTTATTATTGTACCATATTGCTTTTCGCGTGAGTTAGCTAGTGAGATAAAATTTGAAAATCAAATAAATAGTGTTTAGGTTAGTTAGTGTGTTTGAATAAAATAAAAAGAGATTACTTACAATAATTTTGCTCAGACTAGATGGAACTATACTCAGGAATTTGATAAGTAGCACCCCACCATGATTCCTCATAACACTTAGCTTTCAACCTTGAATCATCCCAAGTTTTAGACACAACTATTTTAACTTGAAGATTTACTTTGAACCTGAAACTTGTGGGTAGCAAATGCTTGATCTGAGTCTAAGTAATTGAGGGATATGATATGCAAAGTATGAGCCGCTATTTATCTTGTTCCTAGTGATACTTGAATTCTAGAGATTCATTTTGAAAATCCTTAAAACCACATGATGAGTTCCTTTATGACAAAAGCTTTACATTCCTACCATAGGCATACATGCTAGAATAGGAAAACACATCATATTATATGCTACTTGCTTTGTTTTGAGTTTAGTCAAGCTTTGTTGGTACCTTAGGGACTTGTCATGCTTTTACAATCAAGATCATGTGCATTCCACCCATAATGCACTACTCAATTCCTGAGTAGGCGCATCCACATTCCGTACATTCCATCTATTCTACCCAAAATATATATAACCCATTGGTAACCCCAGATGCTCCAAAGTTCTTGCTGCTATCTCTCAAAAAGAAAAAAAGGAAGCATTGTTGTACAGAAGAGGCATGTGGCTATGCAAAAGAGTGAGATGAGAGAAAACAATAGGTACAAAGATGCCCGCCTGAGAGGTAAAAATGGACAAGTGTCCGAATTTATCAAAACAACGGGTACTCTGATGCCCGCCTGAAAAAAAAAAGAGAAAAGAAAGATAGCCCATGTTGTCCTGCAGCACAATTCTCTAGTACTGAAAAAGAAAGAGAGAGATGTTTTCAAGGTGCAAAAGAGTAGAATTAGGATTAGCCACCATAAATATCCACCTATCACCTCACATTCATACACATGCACATCTTGATTCAATTGTATGTGTTGTTTCCTTTGGATCCACTGTTTGACTTTACAACATATTCATAGCAAGTATGTATGAACTGTCTCCTTACCCATGAACTCCACATAAGCCATTAGTTATAGGGTGAGAGGGAGAGAGAGAAGGCATGCATCACTATTGCCTTGGTAAAGATTCACAAATACCACATATTGAGAGACTTGAGGGAGTCATACACAGGAAACTCTGAGTTTTATTTTGAAAACTTGCAAAAGCTCCAGGATAAGAGTTGAACGACAGAGCATGAGACATAGTGCTTGACTTAGACATTCTGTCCTTCAATTTTCCAAGACCCAAGAGAAAGCTATATGGTTAAAGGTAATAAAGGTAAGTCTGAAGGATAGCTTGGTCCACTCTAATCCTTGAGTACTTCTTAGTTTAAAACTGAATACTTGTGAGGGATAGCTATAACTTATAATTTCTGCTAAAGTTTGGCTTTGCTAAGGGACTAGCAATGGTTAAGCTTGGGGAAACTTGTTGATGTTAATTATTGTATGATTTTACCCGTCAACTAAATATGAAATAAGGGTATAAAAGAAAACACCACCATAGAATAGGGCTTTAACTGACAGAATTCCACAGTTTTGGTGAATCAGTGTTTTGCAGAGGGTTATCTAGAAAAGAACCAAGGAAGGCCCACATGTCAGATTAAAATAACGAAATCTACCGCGAAAGGAGATCAAGAATATTCTAGAGAACACCAGAGACTCACTGCCAGAATCATGGCCCACTTGGCAGTAGGGGGAGGTTGGCCGACCCACTGACCAGGTCGGCCGACCTATCAGTGAGCCATCTCGACCTCCGCTTTGACGTGGACCCACATCCCTAAATTTCACGCAATCTTCACCGCTCGTCAAAGACGGTTTGATCCAAGGGCTACGGTTCATCCCACCGGCCTATATAACGACCCCCAGACCCCCAGGGTTTCATATCAATTCAGTCATCAATCAATTCAACCCAGTTGTAGAGAGCTAGAAACCGTAGAATCATTAGAGCTTCACCATCTAGAGCATAGCTACATAGGTTAGAAGTAGAAGGAGGCGAGTTCTACTCGAGTTTCGGATGTGTCTAGAGCTAGAAGGCTTCCTAGAGCCATTGTAAGCTCTCTCTTATATCTTAAACCTCTTTTGAGTGATTGAGATAAAGTTGATTGACATTGTCCTACTATTGATTATGTTCTCAATTATGCTATTCATTGCTTATCTAGATTGTATACTTTGCATAGTTAGGATGCATTCATATTCATACATAGATTTGCATAGCGCTCATTCATTGATATCATGGGTGGGTGATGAACAGCATGTAAGCATGGTGCTTAGATGTGGTTTGTCTGCAAATGCACCCTATATTCTGGGTTCTGTGGTAGATCATGGATGTGACACTCCCGTTGAGTCCTTTGTAGTCCACACTCCGAATGTAGGGAGAGTAAGAAGTTATTATTACTTTAGAAGGCTGGCTATGATCTTGATCTTCCTTAGTAATATTCCATTAAGTATGAATATGAAGTGTCTTCGCCATGATTGCTAATATAATTGCACCAATCTAATATGTCTTTAATAGTATAGTTAGAAAGATTTAGGATATCCTTATGCTTCAACCTAATCCATGCTAGTGCCTAGATAGGAAGTGCTCTAAGTGTTGGTATAAATTAACTGCACTGTATTAAATCAGATTATCCGTAAGCGCACAGATACAATACCGATGCAGCATTTTACCCAGAGTTTTTAAATATCGTATCCACAGGGAACAGTAGGTGATAATGACCAAGACTATAGACTTAACCCAATAATTAGGTTAGATAATATTAAGAAAGAGGAAATGGCTATTGACTATCTAGTTCCAACAACCGGTAAGCTTTGTATAATACCGTTCTAACTGGGCAGTGACCGGAATAAGAGCAAAATCAGAGTTCTCTCCTACCAAGCACTTATACACCTATCGATCCTATCAACGGGAAGTGGACTACAGAGGACTCAACGTAGCTATCACCTACGCGAACTACCACTATCCGGCCAATCAGGGGACATTCACAAGTAAATCTAGCCTAGGCACCACGCCTACTCTACGAAATACTACTTCAATCTATAGGGTCCTAAAGATCAAAGCACTCAATATGAGTTGCAAACTTAAGAACAAATAAGAACAACTGCTTATTTGAATTGGAATGTTGAATACAAAAGTACCTCAGAACGCAGCTCCGGGCGAGGAAGCTGAATCCAGAAGAATACAGCCACAAAGAAGCATCGACAGGCCGGAACTCCTCCAGAATCTCTGCTCTCCTACTCTATCTCTCTAATCTCTAAACAAGACTAGATCTAGATGAACTAGTCTCTCCTAATTGCTACAACTAGATAAACTAGAACTAGAACTAGATCAACTAGAGGAACCCTTAACCCTAATTTATGTAGAGAATATGAAGCACCGGGGTGTAGAATGCCTCTAGAAGGGGCCTTGGGGCGTCATTATATAGGCCGAGGTGGAGTAGAGGGCAAGAAACCACCACGTCATCGATCCGCGTCTCATGTTATGTGCACCTTCAGATTAAACCGACCTTAGATCGACGTAGGGATGCTTTACTTAGGTGCCAAGGAAGCGTGGGAGGAAGATTCCAGAAGAAATGCGCCGCCACTTGATCTAAGGCACCGGGCGGTGTGCCTAGGGGGCCGGCTGGCCCCACCTTGTGGGCTTTGGGCCCCGCCTCCGCTCCGGTGTGTTCTAGATACTTCTAGTAGTCCAAAAGCGATGTCTTCGTCCGTGACACGTTTCGTGACTTTTAAGCACTTTAAACCCTCTTTTAATCCTTTTCCGGAATACTCTCTATAAATATGAAATCACCAAAATTCATGGAAATTGTCAGTTAAAACCCTGGACTAGTGTGTATTCACGCGTCCTTTCATTTCTAAAGTTCTAATAAAAGTTGACGTTATCCACCGTCAACAACTCCCCCAAGCTTACCTTTTGCCAGTCCCTTGGCAAACTATCTAAGCCTGATTACTAATATATTTGGATCAGGAGTTGCTACAATGCTTTCATGCCTTCCAAGTGCACATGCTTTCAAATAGAAATTCTCCTCCGGATTAGACAAAACTGCTCTAACTCTCAAACTTACCCATTTTACCTTTAACTATGGAGCTTCTCAGCTTTTGCATAAGTCTTGAGCAATCGAAAGACAGAACAATCAAGTCAAGCACTATGTCTCAAATTCTTCACAGTACCAATATTCCGGAGTTTTGCAAGTTTTTAAAATAAAACTCAGAGCTTAATTGTATGACACTCGCAAGTCTCTTAGTATATGTGGTATTTATGGATCTCACTTAAGACATTAATGATGTTATGCCTTCCTACAACTAAGGATTATAGTGGAGCTTATAGGAGTGGCAATAACAAGGATGAGCATACTTGCAATTCATATATTGTAAAGTCAAACAATGGATCCACAGGAGAGTCAAGGCATACAATCAAACCAAGATGTGCATGTGTATGGAACATGGTGGATAAGTGTATATATATGATGGCTAATTCTAATTCTACTTTTGCTCTTTGAAAAATGGTTCACTCTCTCTTGAAACTTAAAACTTCTGCGGGAAAATATGGGCTATCTTTATTCTTTCTTCTTCTTTCTTTTTTTTCATCAGGGAGGCGGGCATCTAAGTACCCATTGTTTTAATTGCTGGGACACTTGTCCATCTTTTACTCCCATTTCTTTTTCCTCTTTTTTTTCAATACTTTTGTATAGCCACATGCATCCTTTGAATATAAATAATTGGAGAGATAATGATAAGAACTTAGAGCAATTAAACAGGGGCTGTCCTATAGGGTATATTTTTTGGGTGTTTACTCCCAGTGTAGGAGAAAATATTTTTAAGGTGGATCTGGATGAAAGTGGAAAATGATTGCGCTTACTCCCAGAGTGGGAGTAATGCAAATGTGGGTGGAGTGTGTAAGTGATCTTGGTTTTAAAAGCATGACAAGACTCTCACCAGGTATACAACAAAGGTTGACTAAACTCAATGCAAAGCAAGCATCATGAATGTGCAAAGGTTTTCCTAACTCTAAATGTATTACATATGGCTTTGGTAGGAATTCAAACTTTGTCATACAAGAGCTCATCATATAAGATTTTAAATTTTTAAAATGAATCTCCAGAACTTAGTAATGCTAGGAATAAGATAAATAGCAGCTCAACCTTCATGAATCATATCAATCAATTACCTAGACTTAGCTAAGCTTATGCCTCCACAAGTTTCAGGTTCAGAGTAAATTCTTAAATCAAATTAGTAGTATCTAAAACTCGGGAGAATTTGAGGTTAAAAACTAAGCACTTGAAAGGAATTGTGGCAGAGCAACTATTCATCATCTCCAAGACAAAATCTTAATGTTCTCCAGTTTTTTGGTTGACTCTAAACTAGAATGACTCTGGACACACTCTAAGATTATACCTTAATAGATAACTAAGTATTTTTATTTGGTTTTGATTTGTTATTCATCTTTTTATATCTATTAACTAATGGACTCACAAAAGACTCTAAAGACATGGACCTTCATGTGCCCATATATTTTTGGCATTTTTAAATTTTCATATGATACTATTGTGAACCTTCATGTGCTCACATATTTTTGGTATTTTATGACTATATAAAACAGACTCAATAATCGCATAGGTATAATTACCTAATAACTAGAGGATGCTCCTCCCCTAAGCTAGATGTTTGCAATATTTGGCATTGATGATCTTTAGAGCAAGCTTGTCAGCAACAGTCCTAGTGGGCTCCACTGATGGACTCACTCCTCTGTAGAATTATACTCCAATAAGAAAACCAAAACTCGAGGCTCGAATTTAATAAGAGGTTGGCGATCAGCCAATAAGTAGTTGATTATTCTTTGAGTTGATTTTAATTGATAGATTCTAGCAGGATTCCCTCTTTTTTTTAGTGCAGAAATCAAATATGTATGCATGATATATATTTTATTTTTATGCCACCATGGAGAATATTTATTCTCATGGGGCTTAGGATTTTCATAATGCAAGAAAGTAAATACAGATGCTATTATCATTTTTATGCCACCACAGTAAATACTCTAATAGGGTTACCATAAGTTTATTCACGTGGGGCCGTAATATTTTATGATGCAGAAAATAAGGTAATAAATATTTTTATTATTTTCTTTAATATGCATAAAGAAGAATATGCTAAAGTGAAATTACTAATGTAGATAAAAACACTAATTAATTAGATAACTACCATATTACCTTATGGCAAGGGTGCGGGTTTTAAAGTCACCGTTAGGACTTTTATCCCACTCTTGTGTATTTCTCCGTCTTATAGATGGAGATCTTGATGTGCACCGCCGGTGATGGTAATGTCCCTTTTGTTCTTTTCATTGGCCAGTAGGTTGAAGTAGAGCATTAATAGTGGAAACTGGCAGCATCTTGCTCAGCGTGCATGTTCATAGAACTTTCACTTGTGGAATTTTGGGAATTAACAAACTTTGCTCGAAGTGTTGTCCTGTTTACACAACCAAGGTAGAGATCAAGTGCATGGGCTCTGCTGGTGGAAAAACACCAACAGAACCAAATCTATCTCTTTATTTTCTCTATCCTTAGGCACATTGAACAAAACAAAGTTGATGTTGCATAATTTGTTTTACTCATGACATGAGCGGTAAGATCAGACGATTAAGCATTAATGTTGCATTTAAGTTCATATGGCTGAAAAGATTTAAATTGTTTAACCAATGGAAAGGTTGTCTATCTCTACATAATATATAAATTTTTACATGAGTATGACTATCATCTTCTAAAGATAGAATACAATATTTTAGCTCGTTTGGTTATGATTGAGATCAAGAGAATGGCGCCATGAAAAATCTTAAAGGACAAAGCATATTGAGTTAATTAGGTTAATCAATTAAAGCTGTAACTCTAACATGTTTGCATCTTCATTTATGTGCATACCAAGACCAAGAGAAAAATAATAACCACTTACTTTAAGATATTACCTTCATTATTAGAGCATGATGGCACTAAGTAATGAAGGGTAGATGACTGGTGGTCCTTTCCTTCTCTTGCATCTTGAGTTGTTCATGAGCATCTTGTCTTCTTTGTTGCTTATCCTCTTTGCCATCTTTTGCTTCTTTGATCCTATGACACCTTGTCACTCCATTCATTATTATGCCTGCAACAGATTAGTGGACAACACATACCCGAAGGGATGTACAACTTTCGAACATAGGTTGTTTGTCCAGAATTTTATCATGTTTCATCTACGCTACTAAGAAGATAGGGTTGATATTATGTTATCATAGATCATGTTCTATACCGGCATGACTTGAGCCCAAGTAACTTGCAAGCAGAAGATAAAGTGAATGAATCATTAATACTCATAGTTCTTCCATCCATAATGAATGGGCTATGTCTTCCTCTGCAAAGTTATTGAAGTTCAGCATGTGCCCTGTCTCATCTATGATTTGAATTTATCTCGTGACTTACCTAAATTAAATTGGAAGTTTTCTGCAAGACTTAGTCCAACAAAATATCCAATGTCTACTACAGCATACGAGCGGTTCAAAAATCAACCTAGACACCATGTCCAATTTGACTTAGGAAGGCATTTTAACCTAAGCACCACGCTTAATCTTTGAAAGTAAAATCATCACACTTCTTGGTTCGGAAATCAAACTAAACACCTTGTCTAATTGTGATTCCAAAAAATAGTTTAAACTAAGCACCATGCATAATTTAAAAGGTGTATGAAATTTATCCAAACCTTAAGTATACTATAGCGAAAAAAGGTAACATGAAAGTTTATAGAGAGTTATGCAAACAGAGATGAAAGAGTATGATCATTGATTAACAATTTGAACATGGATTGACAAGGTAGAGACAACCAATATTAGCAACATAAGATTTTCTAAATAAGCCCATTCCCCAAGCTTGAATTTTGCAAGGCAAAGTTATGTTTGGATGGATTAATGTTGTATGATGATTGGTTGGACATACCTAATGATGTCATCCTTCTACTTCAAGCCTGAAATGGTTAGTGACAAAAATACCCGAGGGAATATTTTTATAATTATAATTCTATGCTCAATTCTCAAGGGTATTACATCAAACGCTACAAGCTCACGTTATTTTTCAAGAGTGGTTATTTTAGACACAAAGTCGTTCTTGGGAAACCTTCTAATTATTGAGTTCGTGGGGTGGTTTCCTCTAGAACACCAGCCTTTGTGCACCTATATCAAGATTACAATGAGATCTACAATATTTATGATAAACATATGCATCTATAACCACCCTTTCAATAAATTTATGAACAGGTAGAGTGAGGGGGTTGAAGATTTCAGTGTGCGATAATGTTAGAGAGACCATTTGATCCAGGAGATTTCTCATATGAGCATGGATTCAATGTGGAGTCAATGAAATAATTCCCATGCTCATCGATATGATCTTCCTTTTCAAACTACAAGGGTGTTTCTTCATGGATGTCTGTAGGCAAAAAGTTTGTCTTTATTATTTCATGCCTATGACATTCATTGGATATTTTATTTTCTAGGATTTCCCATGGATTGGTGTCTTTAAGATTGGTTTTGTCTAAGGCTGTCTCTAAACTTGGATGAGTTATGTTTATTACAGATATTGATTTAAGCTCACCATTTGAATCTAGACCAAGTTTAGATGCCAGCACTAAGGCTTCGTCTTCTTCCATCCATTCTTTGACAATAGCGTATGTATTTTTCATATGTTCTATGCATTCCTGCCATTGTCGTAGCTCTTCTTCGTCATTCCTATAGTCTTCATGACTCCTATACTATGGATGTCTTAACAGGTCCCTAGGGTCATTATGAGACTTAGGAGAGAGAGCATAAGAAGGATCATTGGGGTCAAGGATGGGTTTAGAGATGGGTTCAGATGAGACATTTAATGTAGTCATAGAAGGGGAGAAGATAGAATTGATTCATGAGTGGCTTGGCTCTCCTTCTATGGCATCACTAGACATACCATCCCTGTATTCTTCCCAATGTCTTTCAGGGGGAAAGGAAGTTGACGGCACTTTTACCAAGATGCTCCTCTGAGAATATCTGATTTACTTTGATTTACAGGCATCTTAGCTAACTGGAAGTCTAAATCATCAATGTGGGGTTTCGATGGTTTAGGATTGACAGCTAAATCTTGGGATTGGAGTGATTGTGTTTTAGCTACCAAAACTTCCTCTTCTTGTTCGGGAGATGATTTCTTCTCTTCCTTCGGGGAGTTCAGAATTCGCTTGAGCAACCTTGTCGATCATGACTCTTGCTTTACTTATAGGATAATAAGGAAAGGCTCCTCCAGAGGATAAATCAAGGGATTTCCTAGAATTCTTGGTAAGACCCAAATAAAAAAAAGTTGAATAAGCACAGGGTCTAGGAAAACCAAGGTCAGGGCCAGATGTAACAAGTTCATTAAAATGATCCCATGATGTACTAAGAGATTCTTGTTCTAGTTGCCTAAAGGTTAGAACCACTTTTTGAAGGTTAACTACTCTATGGATGGGAAAGAAATATAAACAAAATTCAGAGCATAAAATTTCCCAATCCCTTGCATACTTCCTACGGCTCGATTATACCACCATTTAGTTCTTCCGATCAAGGAGAACGGAAAAAGCTTCCATCTTAAAGTCTTATCAGACAGGCCAGCAATGCGCAAGCATGCACATGTCTGCTCGAATTCTCGTAGGTGTAAGTATGGGTTTTTGTTACCTTCTCCCGAGAAGGGTTTATCCCGAATCATATTAATTAGACATGGGCGCAGCTCAAGCCAGGTGTTATGATAGGCTCTATAGATTTTGGTGACTCAAAGCATTTGCGCATGTCATAAAGACAGATAGGCATGGAATTTAAAGCATCCTTAAGGATGAACAGAAAAGATAAAATAAAAGTATAATACAAGATTAAGCTAAACTAAGGTCAAAATCTGCAAACCGTTCCCCGGCAACGGCGCCAAAAATACTTGTTGGTATAAATCAACTGCACATCTATTAAATAAGATTATCCGCAAGCGCACAGATACAATACCGATGTAGCATTTTACCTGGAGGTTTTAAATATCATATCCACAGGGAACAGTAGGTGATAATGACCAAGACTATAGACTTAACTCAACAATTAGGCTAGATAATATTAAGAAAGAGGAAATAGCTATTGACTATCTAGTTTCAAGAATCGGTAAGCTTTGTATAATGCCGTTCTAACTGGGCAGTGACCTGAATAAGAGCAGGAATAGAAGTTCTCTCCTACCAAGCACTTATACACCTATCGATCCTATCAAGGGGAAGTGGACTACAGAGGACTCAACGTAGCAGTCACCTACGCGAACTACCACTATCCGGCCAATCAGGGGACATTCACAAGTAAACCTAGCCTAGGCACCACGCCTACACTACGAAATACTACTTCAATCTATAGGGTCCTAAAGATCAAAGCACTCAATATGAGTTGCAAACTTAAGAACAAATAAGAACAACTGCTTATTTGAATTAGAATGTTGAATACAAAAGTACCTCAGAACGCAGCACCGGACGAGGAAGCTGAATCCAGAAGAATACAGCCACGAAGAAGCACTGACAGGCCGAAACTCCTCCAGAATCTCTACTCTCCTACTCTATCTCTCTAATCTCTAAACAAGACTAGATCTAGATGAATTAATCTCTCCTAAGTGCTACAACTAGATGAACTAGAACTGGAACTAGATCTACTAGAGGGACCCTAACCCTAATTTATGTAGAGAATATGAAGCACCAGTGGTGTAGAATGCCTCTAGGAAATGCCTTGGGGCGTTATTATATAGGTCGGGGTGGAGTAGAGGGCAAGGAACTGCCACGTCATCGATCCGCGTCTCATGTTATGTGCACCGTCGGATCAAACCGACCTTAGATCGACGTAGGGATGCTTTACTTAGGTGCCAAGGAAGCATGGGAGGAAGATTCCAGAAGGGGAGCGCCACCACTTGACCTAGGGCATCGGGCGGCGTGCCTAGGGGGCCGGCCAGCCCTACCTTGTGGGCTTTGGGCCCCGCCTCCGCTCCGATGTTTTCTAGATATTTCTAGTAGTCCAATATGCGATTTCTTCGTCCGTGACACGTTTCGTGACTTTTAAGCACTTTAAACCCTCTTTTAATCCTTTTCTGGAATACTCTCTGGAAAATATGAAATCACCAAAACTCATGAAAATTGTCGGTTAAAACCCTAGACTAGTGTGTATTCATGTGTTCTTTCATGTCTAAAGTTCTAATAAAAGTTGACATTATCCACCGTAAAAACTAAGTGATCATTATATATTGACTGATTGGATTGATCATTATGCTTATCATATATATCATTATCATTGTGACATAACCCTTGTTCTGAGAATATGGGTCATGCATGATTATCTCCATATTTGCATATGCATATGACATCTATCTATCTACTTACATCCCAGTTATTGCCAACCCTTTCTAGTGGTAAAATATAAATGACAACCCGGAATACTCCTGGTTAAAATGCTACAATGGTATAATTAATCTGTACGCTTGCAGATACTAATATATCCTCTTTAGTCACTTGCATCCATAATAACTGCTTAGTATTATTCTGGGTAGTTTCCATAAATGTCTCTTATATTCATACTAGAGATGACAACTTAGTTATTGTAAGAGATATAAGTTTAAAAGAGGTGGCTAAGTAATTTACCAATTGACACTTAATTATTACCATCAACATGTTTGGCACCGTTGCCAGGGATAGAGTCTAAACTCTATTTTTGGTGATGACGTTAGAAATGCCAACAGATACCAATTGAAATTTCACATCGAAGTTACGGAATCTCCATCCTTAGCACTTAGATAACTTGATGATCACAAAGTTTGAGCATACCCGTAAGATCAACAATATTAGCAATGCTCAAATACCAAATGAAAAACACACAAGATCATCTACCTTCCACCTAAGCAAGCTAGTTATCAAGTCATGAATCAATGCTTATACACTAGCATACATCACTCGAGAACATGACAATTGAATGTAAATACAAATGCATATGCAACAATCATATGTAAGTGCGCATTCCAAATGCATTCAACCAAGTTCATGAGTTTGCTCCCCCTCAAGGTGAGCCTATCTTAAGTAAAGGTTCAAATTTTAATTTTTGATCCCTTTACTTTGGCCTATTGCTCTCCCATCATCGGTCTTAATGATGGTTCATTGCGAAGCTTAGTCCAATTTTATCTTTGTTTTTCTCCCCCTTGGCATCAAGTACCACAAAAGGGTCAAATTAATGGAGTGAGAGACTTTCTTAGTCAAGTTTGGTTTAATCTAGCAAATTTGCACAAGTTACTTAGCTTGATTTGAACCAAAGATAAACTTCTTCACGCCACTAGGGGTTATCTTGCCTATGTTGAGTTAAGCACTTGATTGCTCGTTTGACTAGATTCAACACTAGGTTTGCATCCTCATGAACAAGTTATATGCCATCACTAGATCAATCAATCAAACAAGCAATAGTGATGCCATATATACTTTAAATTATTTTGGCTTTCAATGAATGATCTAGAGAGAACAAAATCATGTCTATATGATCTAGCAAGTCCTACCAAAGTATAAATGCAAATGTCAAACAATGATACCTTTGCCTTGCTCGGAGAGAAAACATGTCATAAGATTTTCATGAAGTGCATTAACACATGTTGGAGTAATCAAGTATGTTCAATTCATTCCTTAACTTGCAAATTCTAGCTTCATCAAGTGGCTTCGTGAATATGTTGGCTAATTGATCATCGGTGCCCACAATTGTGATTGCAATATATCCCTTTGCTTGGTGATCTCTTATAAAGTGGTGCCTCACATCTATGTGCTTGGTTCTTGAATGTTGCACTAGATTGGTTGTGATCTTCACCGTACTTTCATTGTCACATAGCAATGGAACCTTGTTGATTTTCAATCCATAGTCTTTCAAGGTTTGCTTCATACATAAGATTTGTGCACAACAACTTCCCGCACTAATGTATTCGGCTTCGGTGGTAGAGAGTGCAACACTATTTTGCTTCTTGGATGACCATGAGACTAGAGATCTTCCCAAGAGTTGACAAGTACCGGAAGTGCATTTTCTATTTATTTTGGAACCGGCATAGTCCGCATCCGCATAACCAATCAACTCAAAGTTAGAGCCCTTGGGATACCACAAACCAATGTTAGGTGTGCTCTTTAAGTACCTCATTATTCTCTTTGTAGCCTTCAAATGACTTTCTCTTGGAGAGGCTTAATATCTTGCACATATGCACACACTAAACATCACATCCGGCCTTAAACCGATTACATAGAGTAGACAACCAATCATTGACCGATATTGCTTTTGATCAACCAATTCACCTTCTTCATCTAGTTCTAAGCTTCCACTAGTGCCCATTGGTGTTGGGATTGCCTTTGCATTTTGCAATCCAAACTTCTTCACCATGTCCTTGATATACTTGCTTTTACTCACAAAAGTGTCATTCTTCAATTACTTGATTTGGAGTCCAAGAAAGTAACTAAGTTCTCCAACCATGGACATTTCAAACTCTTTAGCCATTATTTCTCCAAAATCCTCACAAAATGCTTGACTTGTTGACCCAAAGATGATATCATCTACATAGATTTGCATCACGAACGAGTCATTTCCAATCTTCTTAGTGAAGAGAATGGTGTCAATCTTTCCCATCTTGAACCCTTTAGAGAGTAGGAAGTCCCTCAACCTTTTATACCAAGCTCTTGGTGCTTGTTTCAAACCATAGAGAGCCTTCTTGAGCTTATACACATGGTCGGGTTTCTTGTCATCTTCAAAATTGGGAGGTTGCTCAATAAATACTAGTTCATTGATGTAGCCATTAAAGAATGCACTCTTGACATCCATTTCATAGAGCTTGATATTATGAGCACATGCATAATCCAATAGAATCTAGATTGCTTCCAATCTTGCCACGGGTGCATAGGTTTCTCCAAAATCTAAGCCTTCAACTTGAGTGTAACCTTGTGCAACCAATCTTGTTTTATTCCTCACAACAATCCCATCTTGATCTTGATTGTTCCGGAAGACCCACTGGGTGCCAATCACATTGCACTTGCTTGATCTTGGAACTAACTCCCGTACTTGATTTCTCTCACAGTTGTTTAGCTATTCATGCATTGCATTTATCCAATCCTCATCCTTAAGAGCCTTCTCAATGTTAGTAGGCTCTTCTTGTGAGACAAAAGAATAATGCTCACAAAAAGAAGCTACTCTTGAATTTGTTTGCATACCTCTACTAATATCTCCAATAATTTGATCTAGAGGATGATCTCTTGCAATATGAGTTGGTTGAAGCACTTGAGTTGAACTAGCACCTTGGACTTCGTCTTGTTCTTGAGCTTGAACTTCAGTGTCACTTAAGCTTGCTTGATTTGAATCATCTTCCATTTGCACAATAGGAGGGGTGACATCTTGATCTTCATTTTCTTTAATTTGTCTTGGCCTAATATCACCAATGTCCATGTTCTTCATAGCATTGACTAATTGGGGTCCTCTCACAACATCAAGATTATATTTTTCTTCTTGTGACCCATTAGTTTCATCAAACTCAACATCATGGACTTCTTCCACTATCTTGTGTTCCTTGTTCCATACTTTATAAGCTTTGCTTGAAGTTGAATATCCAAGTAGAAATCCTTCATCACACTTCTTTTCAAACTTGCCCAATCTAGTGCCTTTCTTCAAGATATAGCATTTGCAATCAAACACTCTAAAGTATGCAATGTTTAGCTTTCTTCCATTCAAGAGCTCATAGGGTGTCTTCTTCAACATTGGATGACAATAGAGACGGTTGCTAGTGTAGCAAGCCATATTGATAGCTTTGGCCCAAAAGTCATCACTAAAATTGTATTCACTAAGCATGGTTCTTGCTATATCAATAAGAGTTCTATTCTTCTTTCACCAAGTCCATTTGATTGTGGAGTGTACTTGGCCGAGAATTGATGTTTGATACCAAAATCATCACATAGCCTATCGACTCTTGTATTCTTGAATTCACTTCCATTATCACTCCTAACCTGCTTTACCCTTGTATCAAACTCATTTTGGCTTCTCTTGATAAAAGATTTGAGGATTTCATACACTTCACTCTTGTCAATGAGAAAGAATACCCAAGTGTATCTAGAGAAGTTATCAACTATCACAAAGCTATATTTCCTTCCTCCATTGCTTGCATAAGTGGTTGGACCAAACAAATCCATATGCAATAGCTCAAGTGGACTAGATGTGCTCATCATGCCTTTCTTAGAATGTGTATTTCCAACTTGCTTTCCAAATTGACAAGAACTATACAACCTATCCTTTTCAAAGTGCACATCATTCAAGCCTCTAATCATATCATGCTAGACCAATCTTCCAAGTTGTTTCATTCCAACATGTCCAAGCCTTCTATGCCATAACCAACCAAGACTTGATTTTGAGATCAAACACGATGAGAGATTAGCTTCACTATCATTGAAATCCACCAAGTATAGGTTCCCATATCTAAAGCCCTTGAAGATCAAGTTGGAACCATCCACACTAACAATCTCAACATCATCAATCCGAAAGATGCACTTAAAACCAATGTCACAAAGTTGTGCAACCGATAATAAGTTGAAATTAAGAGATTCAACTAGCAACACAATTGGATATACTCATATCATTTGAAATAGCAATCTTGCCTAAACCTTTCACCTTACCTTTGCCATTGTCACCAAATGTGATAGAATCAAACTCATGATTGCCACTTGTGTTGATAGAATTGAACATACTAGACTCTCCGGTCATATGTTGAGTGCATCCACTATCAAGCACCCAATGCCTTCCTCCGGCTTTTTAATTGAACTACAAAGTGTAAATCAATTGGTTTTAGGTACCCAAGCATTCTTGGGTCCATGGAGGTTAGTAACCAAAGACTTAGGAACCCAAATGGATCTTCTCCTTGGGTTACCACTCGGTGTACCAATATACTTGGATTTAACACCCTTCACTCCCTTAGTGAGCATGTAACAAGAATCAAGGCGAATTGAAGTCGCACTAGAAAATTTGACTTGCTTGATCTTGTTGGCCATGCAATCTTGCTCATGATGCCCCACTTGCTTTCATCTTTGGCAATACCTACCATTGCTCCTCACAAAGCTACCTTTAGGAGTTACAAAGGCGGCCTTGCCTTTCTTGGGGGTATAGCCTAGTCTCTCCTTTGAGTGACTAAATCTTTGGCTACCCAACCACTTTAGCAAGCGGGCATCCCCACCATAGGCATTACCTAAGGCACGAGTGAGCTTGTTGACCTCCTCCTTGAGGTTCTTGTTTTCCACCAAAAGTGAGGCCTTAGAGTCATCATCTTTGGGTAAAATAGGAGTGGTAGGAGCTGCAAGAAGGGTTAGTGACAATAATAGCAGAAGAAGGAATTGACTTGTCACTAAGGATATCATATGATGAACCCATGTCACAAGTCTTGATGGATGCCTTCTTCTCATTTTCGGCCACTAGAGAGGAGTGAGCTTTCTCTAACTTGGAGTGAGCCTATCTTGAGGTTCTCATGGGCTTCCATTAGCCTCTCATAAGACTTCAAGAGCTCATCAAAGGATTGCTCAATGGCTAACTTGCCTTTGCGAAATTCTTTGCACTCCTTTCTCTTGGCCTCAATGTAAGTATTGGCATCATCAACCATGGACATAAGCTCATCACATGAGAGCTCCTCCTCATCATTCTCATCATCAGGATTGTACCTTATATGGCTTGGCCATCAAGCATGTGGATGAAGTGTCGAAGAGAGATAGCTTGTTGTTGAGAGCAATGCTTGCCATAGCTTTCTTCTTGATGGTCTTGCTCTCATCATCACTATCATCCTCATCGGTAGAGGCATCACTGTCATTCCAAGTGACACAATATGATTGCACCTTCTTCTTCTTCTTGAGTGTCACATTCTTGTTCTTCTTTTCCTTTTTGTCCTTCTTCTTGCTCTTCTTCTTGTCGTCATCACTCTCATTGTCATTGCCACTATTGTGAGGACAATCGGCAATGAAGTGATCTAAGCTCTTGCATTTGAAGCATCTTCTAGGCCCTTGCTTGTTCTTGGAAGTGAACTTCTTCTTGCCTTGACCATAGCCATTCCTCTTCATGAACCGGCCAAACTTGCGCACTAGAAGAGCCATAGCCTCATCATCTTCATCATCACTTGAAGTAGATTCTTCTTCTAGCTCAATCATCTTGGCTTTGCCCTTGCTCTTAGGAGGATGAGGTAGCCTTGAGTGCTACACTCTTCTTCTTCTTCTCCTCAACCACTTCCTCATTGTTCATGTCTTGAGTGATGATCTCACAGAGTATTTGGTTGGGCTTCTTCTTGCTCAAGTCTTCTCTTGTTAGCAATGTCTTGATGATGGCAAACCTTGCGGGTAAGCATCTCAAGAACTTGTGAGAAAAGTCCTTGTCTTTGATGTCCTCACCCAAGCTCTTCAAATCATTGACAATCACTTGCAACCGGTTAAACATCTACGGCACACTCTCATCTTCTTCCATCTTGAAGGTGCCAAACTTCTCTCTCAACATGTACACCTTGGCATTCTTCACCTCTTGTGTGCCCTCATAGGTCTCCTCCAACCACTTCCAAATGTCATGAGCTAAATCAAGATCCTTGATTTGCTCAAATACATGAGACTCAAGAGCGGTGTAGAGTGCATTGATTGCATGGGCAGTTTGAAAGGTCCTTGTTTGGTTTTGGTAATTGAGTGACAACTTAAGTGGACTAATATGTGTTTAAGTGTTGATTACACAGGTGATTAGTCCACAGGTACATGTGTGTGAGCTTCTATGCCATGGAGGTGAAAATGGCTTGGAGATGATGCTTAGCTCACACATATGGTATGAAGGAGCTAAACGCATGAGACATGACATGGAGTCATGTGGCTAGGTGAAGAAGATCAAGACAAGGCTTCGCGTCGATGGACCGGTTGCAAGTGTGAAGGGCAAGTCGGGTGATGGCTTGGCGTCGATGGACCAACGCAACGGTGAAGAGCAAGCAAGTCAAGGATCGATGAACCAAAAGCCACGTGATGATATGAAGTGGATCATATCATTCATGAGGTGTTGGTGCATGTGTTGCACCGGCATCGATGGTGTCGGAGACGGTGATGAAGACGGTGATCGAATGGAAAGCGCAAGGCAAAGGTATAACCTAGGGCATTTCCATTTCACCGGTCTAAGGTTGAGTAGAGAAGTGCTTGACCGGATTTAGGATAGATGGCCGTACTATCAAGAGGGGCAAACTTGTTTGCATATCGGTCATCTAGTGCCACTTGAGTGATCTAACTTGCATACGTTGTTAGGATCGAGTGGCGCGGTGAAAAGAGAGAAAAATCCTTTGAAAAATATTTGTGAAATGCTAACACACATGCACATGAGGTGTACACTTGGTGGTGTTAGCACACTTGCAAAGGTGGTGGAGTTTGGAGTTGAGAGGAGCTCAAAAAGAGCGTCGGACGCTGGCTTGGGTGAGCGTCGGACTATTGCGTTCAGTCCGACGGTAAACCCTAGCCTCTGTGCAGTTGAGTGCGAGCGTCGGACACTGTCTGCAGTGACAACGTCGGACCATCCTTGTGCGTCCGATGGTGTTTGGCCTATGAGCGTCGGACGCTGAAGTTTGTGGGCGTCGGACTTTTGTCCGAGCGACCGACGGTGCAGATCGTGCGAGAGCTGACACGTGGCGAGCTCTGAGAGCGTCGGACTCTTGGATTTAGTCCGACGGCGAGCGTCGGACGATCGTCCGACGGTTTTCAGCGTTCGGGGAGCTCTCTGGAAGCGTCGGACCGTGGAGTTCGTTGGTCCGACGGTGTTCCGTCCGACGGTGAGCTGAAGCGCGGGAAGTTAGCCGTTGTGATCCAACGTTCGACTTCAAACGGCTAGTGACATGTGGCAGCCATCGGGAGCGTCGGACCGTGGACATTGGTCCGACGGTGGCGCGGCTGAGCGTCCGACGCTCAGTCCGACGGCCGGTTTGAGAGGGCAACGGCTCTATTCGCTTGAGGGCTATAAATCCAAGCACTTGGCGGCCTTGGCCGACCAGCTGAGCACCCTTGGGCCTATGTGGCTTGTGTAGGTGTGCTTGGAAGCCCTCCCACTCACTCACTTGCTTAGTGCACATCCGATTGATTGATAGTGAGTGATTCTAGCGCGTTGCATTGTGAGATTGCATCGAGTGGCACTAGGTGATCGTGTTGCAAGCCGGTGGTGCTTGTTACTCTTGGAGCTTGCCACCTCCTAGACGGCTTGGTGGCTTGTGGCTCCATGAAGCAAGCAAGAAGATTGTGCTTAGCTCCGGAGAAGCTTTGTGAGGGGTTGGAGCTCACCCCACGGGAGATCGCAAAGAGCGTCGCTAGTAGAGCGAGACGTGAAGAGCGACAAGTGGTCCGGCCGAGTCAAGTGCTAGAGCTTGTGGTAAGCACTCCATGTGGGAGAGTGTGACTTGCTGGTCACCACTAGCAAGAGGATCGGCGGCAACCTTGGAGCTTGTCTCAACGGAGGACGTAGCTTGTGGCGACAAGTAAACCTCCGGGAAATAAATCACCGCGTCAACATCTTCCCATCCTTCGCGGTGGTTTGCTCCCTTCTACACAAGTTATTTATATTGTGCATTACTTTATTTGTGTAGTTGTAGTTGCTCTTGTGAGACCGGTTAGCTTGTGTAGCTTGCCACTTACCTTCTTAGCTTGTGTAGCTTAGAAGTAGTTCTCACTTAGTTTGTGTAGCTAAAGTGAGTTGTGTTCTTTGATTTGGATTGTGTATCCTTGTCATTGAGCAAGTAGTGAGCTTAGGTGCTTATTGCGTTTTTGCTTGCTAGTTAATAGGAGTTTTCCCGGTGCTTAAAGTACTAGCGCTTAGGTTTGTGTGATCTTGCGCTAGAACGGTTTAGGAAAGCTCAAGCTAGACTTGCACCTTTGCTTCTCGCTAGGATCTTTGGCAAGGTGTTTAGAGTCTTAGTTAGAGGGGTGAATTGTCGCTAGAACCGATTAGGTTTTATTCCGCTGCGATTAGTTGTTATAAAGGACTATTCACCCCCCTCTAGTCCGCCATCTCGACCCTAAAGCGTTACACTCCATCTTCCTCTTGTCAGCATCGATGGGAGCTTGAGCATTCTCATACTCAATCTTTATCTCCGTCACCTTCCACACATCAATATGCATGGTCATGAAGTGCACAATCATCTTCCTCTTCCAATGGTCATAGCTTGTGCCATCAAACTTTGGTGGCTTCCCCAACACATTGATTTGAGCCATTTTGCACCACAAGGATGTTAAGCCTCAAACGGGGGATAACCTCGGCTCTGATACCAAATGAAAGGACCAGACAGGCTAGAGGGGGGTGAATTAGCCTATAAAATTTTCTAAAAAGCACTTAAGCACAAGTTAGTAATTAACAAAGCTATCACAAAGCACTAACTCTAAGCTACTCTATGCAAGCCACCTAGCATAATATACTACTCTCAAAGGTAAGCACTCAATCGTAAGAAACCCACTCCTATGCGCAAGTGAGTAAGAGAACGAGAAAGCAATACCACCGAAAAGAGTAGAGGTTGATCCAATCACGGGGAAATGATCAATATGAAAACCAAGGGATTAACCACTAGAATGCCGGAAGACCAATCATCCACTCGAAGGTGGAGAAGAGAGAACACTCGATTTTTACCAAAGTTCACGTGATCGCCAGTCACGCTACTCCTCGTTGTGGCACCGGTCTTCCTTGGTGGATTGTGAGCTAGACTTCACATGCCAATCCCTCGCCGAGGACCCGCTCACCAACATAAGAGAAGTGGCTATCAATCACGAGCAATCCACTAGAGTCGGTTTTGGCACTCCGCCAGGGAATAACCGCAAAAACCCCTCACAACAAACCTTCGGTGTAGGCTTGAACAATCACCAATCAACATCAACACCAGGATCGCCTCCAAGCCGCTAGGGACACGGCAATGCCCCAAGAGAATAAGAATTCAGCCATGACTTGCTCTCAAGTGCTCTAGAATGCAAATCACTAGTAATGATGCACTTGAGGATCACTCAACTCACAAAGATGATCAAAGATTAACAAGTGAGTGAGTAGGAAAGCTAGAGAGTGCTCACAAGTGTATGGCAATGAATCAAATGTGCAAGAGAGTCACCAAGTGACCAGGGAGGGAGTATAAATACCCCCAAGTGCACTCCTAGCCGTTGCCTCACACAAAACAGTCGTTAACACACTTTTTCTACCGTCGGACGCAACCGTCGGACCGAGTTCGTCGGACTAACAGCTAGCGTCCGACGCTCAGGAATTGTGCCACGTGTCAATAGGATTTAACCTCAGCCGCTGGATCTCAATGGCTACTGCTCGCGCTCTTTTTCAAGACCGTCGGACGAGTCAGCGTCGGACCAAAGATCCTCTGCGTCCGACGTTTCCAGAGAGTTTGCAGAGAAGAAAACTCCGTTGGACTCTGGTCCGAGGCCCTGCGTCGGACTAAGCCACACCGTCCGAGGCCATGAACACACTTCACCGCGAACGTGCCCAGAGCGTGAACTCGCCATGCCAAGCCGTCGGACTGATAGCCAATAGTGAGATGCTTGCCCTTCTCTACTCATCGGACTGTCTGATTCTCACACTGGTCAGTAGGCCAGATCACCATCGGACGCTCGCGTGTTAGTGCGTCGGACCAAAGAAATTTGCCGTCCGACGCTTCCAGAGAGTTCTAGAGAGCTCCCGAAGGCCTCGGACGGTGTCCGACGCTCACCGTCAGACTAACCCTCACTGTCTGATGCTTTTGCACAGAGAACAGCACGTCTGAAGACCGTCGGACCCTAGAAGCTAATGGTCCGACGCCTTGCTACCCTAGCGTCCGACGCTCCTTTCTCAGTGATTTCAAGACTATTTCTTCACCCTTGGTTCTATGTGCTAACACTCAAGGTCTTCAACACTTGTGCACAGTGTGTTAGCGTTTTCAAACAATTTTTCAAGGGTTTCTAAGTTGATCTCTAGGTTGAGTTAGATTCAATGCAATGAAATGTAACCTAGAGCACTTGAAGGTAATCCAAACACTTAGTTCTCCTCTTAATAGTCGGCTATCTATTCTAAACGTGATCACACCCACTTGGTGTCTTGATCACCAAAAGAAAAGCCTACTTAGGGTTATACCTTTGCCTTTAAGCCTTTTCCTTTCGCTTGATCATCTCCACTTGACCCACCTTGATCCATGGTTGAGCTCACTTAATCAACATCATTTAGCTCCACTCACCATGGTTAGGATAACCTACACTTAGCCATCACTTAGCAAGTAGGTTAGTCCTTAGGGTGTCATCAATTATCAAAACCAAACTAGGGCTTTCAACGGGCCTGCAGTGAATTAACCTATCACTGTCGGGTCGTAAAACCAACCAGCACTGATAGGAAGCTTCACTGCCGGGTCGAAAAACCAATCGGCACTAATAGGTGCCTTCAATACCGGCGCGCGCAGCCGGCAGTATTAACTGTTGGGCAGTTCTTTGGAATTCAATGCGCTTCTTTGGAATTCCAAGCGCCGATCGCGGGAATGCATCGCCGGCGGTTCCTTGGAACTGAAGAGTCGTAAGTCACCACTATTTATACACGCCCTCCTGATCATGGCCCAATCTGTGCTATCATCTCTATCATCTTCCTCATCGTCTCTCTCTCGACCTCTACCCCACCGAAGATCATCACCATGGCGGAGCCCTCTACGAAGCGCGCGAGGGTGGAGGAGGAGGAGGAGGTCCAGAGGGCGGCGGCGGACTCCTCCGACTCCTCCGACTTCTCCGACTCCGACGGGAGGCGCCACCGCCGCCGCCGTGAGGCCCCCTTGACGAGCTTGCCGACAGGCTAACGGTGGTGGGCGACGACCCCAGGCTCAGCTTAAGGTGGAGCAGGCCTTCACCGTCAACCGTCTGGCGGCCGCCTTCGGCAAGCTCAACGAGCTCGCCGGCGCCATTGGCATTCCCACGGTCAATAACCCCTTGGCCAAAAAGCCTAAATTCTACGCCTTCCTCCTCGATCAGTTGGCCGATATCCTCAGTGAGGGGGTACCGGCCAAGATCAAGGGCAAGGACAAGAAGGGCGACGGCGCCAAAAAGGACTAGGTGGCCCTGTTTTTTATATTCAATATTATATTTTTATGTTTTAATATATACCTATCTATGTTTTTTTATTTCTATGTTTAATATATATAGTATCAACTATCTTAATTATGTTCGTCGATGTCTTGCTTGATGATTACCGTGAGTTTTTTTATCACTGATGATTACCACGGTTTGGCCTTGATTGATTTACTTCATTAACCGATCGGTAGTGCATTTGCCATGGTAACGCTATGGTAAACACAAAATCAGATAAAATTTATAAAAAAATCAACAATCACATTCATTAAGACTCACGTGTCTTATTACGATCTAGGGATTGAACCAGTAAGATGCTAAACCGTTACATACTAGGGATTGAACTAGTTAGTGACTTAGATGCCAAACCAAGTTAAGGGATTCAACCATGTCAAAAAAAAAGGTAAGGGATTGAACCGCCATGAATCTATAGCAGCTATGATCACTGGCGGGTTGAAACACAAACCGGCAGTGATAATGCAATATGCCGGGCGGCAAAATGGGCCGACAGTAATGAAGCCTTATCAGTGCCGGCTTGTAACATCAACCGGCACTGATAAGTCAAAACATAATCACTGCCGGTTCATGTTACGCTCCAGCAGTGATAAGTTTTTTCTCTGCCGGTTCTTTGGCAGCCATAGTCATTTCCTGATTTTAAAGTGCAGAACCGGCAGTGAAGAGTCATCAGTGGCGGTTCAATAGAATTTGGCACTGATGGGCTCAGCACGGATGTACGAATCTATAGTAGTGTTTTGTCTAATGCTGATTGGACAAGTTATCCAGATACTTATCAATCTACGGGCCTGTTGACTTGGTAAAAAATAGGGTGAAAAGTCACTATAGCACGTAAGGAATCTTTTCCTAATTGGTATCCAATCATGGTTCAAGTAAATTCAAAATATTTATCTCGAGATGGTCAGGCTAAAAGTACAAACATGCAATAGCTATTACTTTATTTAGTGCTTCATGGAGACGGAAAGTATAATTGATGTGATAGAGAAAGAGAAAATTATTTGTGAAGTAAATAGGGCCTACGTTCCGCTAAGCAGTATTTTTTTCGTGACAACTTGATTTCTCGGTCCTCCAAGCGCCCACAAACTGTCTCTCATTCCAATGCCAAGGCGAAATATCGGACCATCCTGAATGGTGTCACAGATGCTTCATGACTGCGTCAGCTTCTTGATGAATTTCGGCACCCTCTTCTGTCATGCTACATTAGTTTATTATTACAATATAAGTGTTCTCTACCTCTCCAACAATCCAGTTTAGTACTAACATATCAAGCATGTCAGGATCGACATGCACTTTGTTCAAGATCGTGTTAGGTACCCTCGATCTTCCGTGTACTCTATGTCTTGACGACATCTCAATATGTCAACATTTTCACGAAGGACCTCTCGACTTCTATCTTCCAGGAGTTACCATCCAGCCTGAACGTCTGCGATGTTACCGCTCAAGACTACAGGGGGAGCGTTAGCGTGTATTGTTTTGTATTTGTACTTGTGTAACCGTTGCTCATATATATATATGTACCCAGAACTTCTGCAATGGGTAATGTAATTATTTCCCTATAATTATGTTTACAAATGCTAATGAAACCCCTGCTCTGACTGGCACTATAAGCAGAGAGCATATCCACTTTTTCCAAATTCTACCGGTGGTTGGTTCCAGTTCATGCTTGACTGCTTGAGAGGTCAGTGTAGCCACTAGTCAGTGCGCCGTAACTAACTGAACCTTCTGAGGCTAGTGCGGCCCACTTCAACAACTTGCAAAAGTAAAAGAGGAAAATGCACCCGTCCCTTAACTTGACTCAAGGTGTTATATATGTCTCTGAATTTTCAAAGTGATATATACATGTCTCTGAACTTGGTAAAAGATATCATTTAGGTCACTAAACTTTTAAAGTGATCACCGTAGGTCTCTAAACTAGATACAAGGTGTCATCCAGGTCCCAAACATTGTAAGTAATTCCAGCACCAAATTTTAAAAAAGAAAATCTAATTTCGGGTACTGTAGCTACAATCTTTAAAATATTCCAAAAATTATATTTTTTTCATACGATCTCCGATGAAGATGAGTTTTACATAAAAATTGTAGCGCGCGATGAGATCTACAACTCTCTAGTTTCGAGTTTTTTAATTTAAGGTCGTTAAGATGCTCAAAAAATTAAATAAAATTTTCAACAGTATATTAATCGTGTACAAGCGCATGTCGTCTTGAAAAAATCATATCTTTCTTATATGCTATCAAATTGAGATACTTTGTATATGAAAGTTATAGCGTTCGATGAGATCTAAAACTTTCTAGTTTTAAGTTTTTTAATTTAAAATTGTTAAGATGCTAAAAAAATTAAAATGCTAATTTCAGTTCTTGCATAGTAGTTTTATATTTTAAATTTATTGAGAATCTTAATGACCTCCAGTTAAAAAACTTAAAATTAGAAAGTTGTAGATCTCGTCAAACGCTACAACTTTCATATAGAAAGTATTTTAATTTGATAGCATATAAGAAAGATATGATTTTTTCAAGGCGACACTCGCTTGTATGCGATTAATATATTGCTGAAAAATTTTATTTAATTTTTTTGAGCATATTAACAACATTAAATTAAAAAACTCGAAACTAGAGAGTTGTAGATCTCGTCGCACGCTACAGTTTTTATATAAAACTCATCTTCATCGGAGATCGTATGAAAAATATACAATGTTTGAAATATTTTATAGATTGTAGCTACAGTACTCAAAATTAGATTTTCTTTTTTAAAAATTCGGTGATGAAATTAGCTATAGTGTTTGGGTCCTGGATGACACCTTGTCTCAAGTTTAGGAACCTACGGTTATCACTTTGAAAATTTAGGGACCTAAATGATACGTTTTTCTAAGTTCAGGGATTCATAACACCTTGAACCAAGTTGAGGAGAGCAAGGGTGTATTTTCCGCAAAGTAAAAACCAAACAAGTAACACTACGAACACTAGAATTTGGTCTGCAGCCATACTCACTGCCCCAATACAAGTGTCCACTTGGCCTGTTCGGCTGGCCGATTTTCGTCTACCATTGCTGATTTATAGTGAGAGAAAAATAATATTTCATAATTAAAAAATAGTGCTGATTTTATCCGATAAGCTTAAGTGAACGGTCTTGGGCCTATCAATCCATGCTACATGACCTAAAACCTTATATTTTGTAAATATTAAAACAGCTAGGATAAATTTAGTATGTCCAACTAATTGGATTTGATTATGTTTACTCTCTCTATTTATTTTCTAACGCAATACATACTTATGTACTCTATAATCTCTATTCAACTATGAAAAATTTATGGATGGTTCTACATGTGTGTTCATAATTTGTATTTTACCTCCATGTGTTTTTAATGTGTATTTAGGTGAAACCTACTTAAGTTATATTGACTCTTTGTTGCATCCTTTTGTAACACCATGAATCTGTTGTTTGGATTTTAATTTTGTATTTTATTAGATGTTGAAATTTTTTTATTTACGTGTTAAATTTAAACTTTTCTTATTATATCTTTTATTAATTGTTTCCTTTTTGTTCAAAAATAGATTTAGGTCGAAGCTCCACCCTTAGTTATTACAATGACATAAACAATTATATATTTAGACTACATCATGACACTCTAGATGCTCCATTTTTTGTATCAAAGAGCAATGGTTGTAGTAGCATTTTTTTTTCTAAAAAGAATAGAGTGATTACAAACCACATGCATTTATATGTCATAGTGTTTTACTTCAAAAGGTATAAACTAATTCAAAGTGACAAAATAAATAATGTTTTGAACTTTTATTATGACAAAGCGAAGAACCTTATCCTTTCATGAGAGGAAGGATACATTTTCATTTTTGTTATATAAAAAGAAGTTGGATAATTTCACACATGGAAAAAAAGGCACACCCTGCAAAATATCAGGGAAGCAGGGACAATGGTGCAACGTCAGAAAGGCGAAGAATGTTGGCGCGGTCTGAGGAGAAAGTGCAGCGACAATGGTGCAACGTCAGAAAAGAGAAGAATGTTGGCGCGGTCTGAGGAGAAAGTGCAGCGAATAGCTGCAGACCCTGGTGGTGGTGGGTTGGTCCGATCCGATCTGGTGCAACCATACTTGTGGTGGTGGTGGTGGTGGTGGGGTGGTCCACTCTCGCCGCGCATCCATCTGAAAATTGCATGTTAAAAATATGATTTTGGAATTCAGGATAGTACACGTAGTATAGCAACTCCATCTGATATCAAGCACAAGTTTTGTTAGGGCAGTCGTTCTAATATGACGTTTTGACTATAAGCAGGCATCACGCGCCCTGATATTGTATATGTGATTGTTTTAGATATGGGAGAATTGGCTACTGGGCATTCAAAGTGACTACCATTTATTTCTGGACATGTCAAAAGGAGCGATTTGCCGAAAGACACCCTTGTTCTTGATAATTATGCTGGTGGACATAGTGTCTGGTAAGAATACTTTTACAAAATAGATATAAAATCATATAAGTGCCTAAAAATTGTACTATAAAATTTTCTAGACTCTACACGATGAGAACTACGTAGTTAAAATATTTCAAAATATCTTCTGCAATAAAAATGACCATTTCACCCATCTTCACAAATAAAAAAGTTCAACCAATGTTAATTTGTTCATATATTTTTAGGGCATTAAAAAATCTTGGAAAAATCACAGGATGTGTATATCATCGAAGCATGAGTAGGCTAAAAATATCAGCTCAAAATGATAAAGTTTATAATGGTATATCTAATATGATTGAGTTATAGATTTATCTCTTGTCAAGGTTAATTAATACATTAAACTTTAGTCTTTTCATCTGATATTTTTAGCATAGTAATGATTTGGTGTCGTAGATATCCTATGATTTTTTCAATATTTTTAGTTTCCTACGAATATATGAACAAATTAACAATGGTTAACTTTGTTTATTCATGAAGAGGGGTAAAATAGTCATTTTCGATGCAAAATAATATTTTCAAATATTTTTACCGTGCAATTCTCGTCATCTAAAGTCTATAAGATTTTATGGTACAATTTTTGGGCACTTATATGATTTTATATTTATTTTGTAAAAGTATTCTTACCGGGCACTGTGTCCACCAGCATAATTTTCCAAAAACTAAAGTGGCTTTCAGTAAATCGCTTCTTTTGGCATATGCACAAGCAAATAGTAGTCACTTTGGATGTCCAGAAGCCAATTCTCCCTTTAGATATTGAATGGATGATAGTATTTAAACCTAAATAGAATGATTTAGCACAAAGCTAAACTGATTTATACAAGTATTTAGGATGAGGTAATAATAACCGGGTTGATGGGACAGTAACAAAAATTGTAGTCATGTAGTACCCCAATTAAATTCAATATTTGTTAGTTATTCTGTAAGAATCAGATGAATGGATCCGCTACTGCCCTGTTGTGGTTCTCCTGAAATGAAATTGTCCCCACAAACACACAAGAAATCTTTGGCCATTGGATACCCTAGTTAGTGAATCCGATCGTCAATCAACCTGTCTTGTGCACACCAGCTTTTATCCGGATGGAAAGGAAAGAAGCCTCGCTGTAGTTGGAGTCTGCGTGTAGATAAAGAGTAGGTAGGCCCTGTTTAGATCCCGTGCACATTGTAATTGTAACTAGTTATATTAACATTGCGGCATATGTATGGAACATTAAATGTAGACAAAATATTTACATATTTGTACTTTTTGCATGTACATTACGAGACGAATCTTTTAAGCCTACTTAAGTCATGATTAGATAAAAGTTATCAAATACAAACGAACATGCTATAGTATAAAATTATAACTATAAATGGGATCTAAACGCGGCCGTAGTCCGGGCCACAATGCAACTGGATGAAAGGACTGGTGGATCATGGACGAGCACGAAGGACGAGGACGAGAGAGGCTTCTCATCACAATTCACAGCAGCAACGAATGGAAGCTGATGAAGCACCACCCAGCTACCCAAGCAAGAAGAGACTATGTTCACGAAAAGTTTGGTGAAAAGTTATAAAGAATTTTCTCTAATAAGTGTCTAATCATGACGTAAGTAGACTTAAAAGATTCGGTCTCGAGAAAAATATGTAAACTATACAAACATGCAATAGCTGCTACTATATTTAATGCTCTATATATGCGTCTAAAGATTCTATATGATGGAGAATTAAAAAAAAAATTGGAACTAAACAGGCCTAGGCATCTGATCTGATGCACCCACCACGGCTAATGCAGTGTGCAGTCATGCTTGCATTGTCCTGTAATGATCAATTGGCAGATCGTGCTTGCCCCGACCGACGCTGCCAACCATCTTTGTGACTCACACCATCGTCATTCACCACCACCATTTAGATGTAGTTGCAATTTATAATTTGAAAAAGAAAATTTTTTCGATAAGTGTTTAATCATGGTCTAAATAGATTTAAAAGATTCGTCTCATGATTTACATACAAACTACACAAACATGTAAAAATTTCATCTATATTTAATACTCCATACATGCGCCGCAACATTCGATGTGATGGAGATAAATCTTGAAGTGTAACTAAACAGAGGCAATAGTCCCACAGGCGATCGAGGCTCATCTCGCTAGCCGTCACTCACTGCATGATCTTGGATTTTTTTCTCTTCGGCGCTGCCATGTCATGGTGTCCTACAAAGGCGAAGCAGTTTCCAAGGACGGCACTCTAGCTACAGTAGCAGTCCAGATCTCAATTTATAGATTTTTATTATTTCCTTGACGGCTTGACCGCAGCCCGCATAGGAGGAACCTGGTATTTGGTAGTGAGCGGCTTTAGGATGGTTCGACTTGTAAATCGGAACAGCTCAAGAAAAATGCTGTTATATGTCTGAAAATAAGGTGAATCTAATTCAAATGAACAGAAAGATTCTTTCTTGTGTTTATAAGTTTCTTTTACATTTGTTCCCTTTTCGGATGCGGTCGAATTTTCGTTCAGTTATTTGGCTTAATAATACCAACCCAGATTTAATAGTATTCCTTCTCTCTTTATAATACTGCTTGCACTCATAGCACAAACTTGTAATTGGGTGCCTATAAATTCTTTAAGCTCCAGCTAGGACCCAGTCACCCAACCCAAAGTTTGATACAGTGCTAATTTAAACCTAAATTAACTGCAAGTGGTCGTCAAACTCAACTTTCACTACTTGCTGAATTAGAACAATATATATGATCTCTAGCACCCTTTCTATTACTAGGTTATATATCTTAGAAATAATCTGATCAGTGTGATAAGAAAGCGACACAATTATATTAAATAGAGTAGGTTAGTTTCCAGAGAGTCCTGCTCTTTGAGTCACATGTTGATGCCGTCCATGCATTGCTAGCCACACGCAAGCTAAGATTTGCAGCAAAGATTTGGTAGTTACTATAGTTAATAAAACGCCTAATATAGTACGTGAAAAATTGATAGCCAGCCCTTCGGTTGACTGTCGGCCTGTCGCGCGCACGCATATTCCATATTTTGTTCAACAGCCACTGCTCACCTTTTCTTAATCACTTCTTCTACGGTCCGTGAAAGGGACATGCACTGTAGTATGCAGGAACGCAGGCATGTTAACTTGGCAGCTACCATTAACTACAAAATTTTGGATGGCCTGTTTTTAGGCTTCGTCTTAAAGGCGCTTATTTTTTACTCTACAACAGTGTTTTCCTCTTATAACAAATCAGCATCGGCCGAAATTAACTTTACTTTTCAGCTCCAGCGAACAGAGGACGGTGATTTTATCCTTTTTTTAACTTAGTGATTTTAGAACCGTGATGTTGAAATGAAACAACCATTTACTCTAACACCATTTAGCCCGGGTGAATTAAATGGAAAAAAAAAAAGAAAAGTCACATGCACGAAAAGACTACAATACCCTCAGACCTTTTCCTCCCGAACATATTGTTAGAGTTTCACTCGCCGGCGTCCTATGGCGGCATGGCTAACGACGGTGAGTCTCGACGATGTTGCCATCCAGGTTGTAAGTACTGTCCTCCCGGTTCAAAAGATTCGTGAAACAACGTTTTGTCAAACCGTCACATTAGTTTAAGTTTTTATCTATATTTAATTTTTTATGTACATATCTAAATATTGATGTGACCAGTTTAATTAGAAGTTGAAAGTGAACTAAACGGGGCCTTGGACACAAACACACAAAACATAACCAAGATGCTGGGATGACTACCTGCTACAGTAGCTGGGAATTGGCATGATCCCTTGCCTCTGCAGAAATCGTGTCCAGAAGAAGCCATGCGCACGCACAGCTGTCCAACGTTATGATCTTTTGGGCCAAAAATAAAAGCTAATTTTAATTGATGCTGATTTGTTTATGAGAGAACGTGCTCTCTCTCTCGAACGAGCATGCTACACGCGTCCAAGATGAACAATGATCACCCATGTCAAATCACAAAAATCTGCTTGATCAGGTGGCGATACGACTCCTGCTCTGATCCACGAATTTAATAGTATCTTTATTTATGCCGAGGAAAATATCTCGGCGGCCACGCTGGTGTTGGCAGTGCCAGCAAGGCAGCAAGGCAATCCTAGCTGGTGGCCATGTCAGCGGCTCAGCGCCAATTATATTGTAGAATATATACACACCAAATTTTATGTGCAACTTTATTCGGACGAGAATTTTGTGCTACAGTTTCCATTTGGTCTTCCTCGTCAACTGCATGAAAAGCATGAGTCTATTTTACGGGGGTGGTCATTATGCTCGATGCTGTTGGGGACTTGCAAAAACAAACGAGTTCTTTTATGATGGATGGTCAGGGGTACCTCGTGGTTATTCTAGATTACCTATATAAAAAGAGAACGTATCATGTGTAAACCATAATTTCGTGAAAATCTATACAAATCACGATAAAAAACATCATCTAAATTCACAAAAAAATCACACATATAGATGATATGATGATACATAGTCTTGTAAAATATCTTATCCAAATTCGACTTCGTTTGACGAAGTCGAATTTGGACAAGATATTCTACAAGGTTGTGTATCATCATATCATGTACATGTATGATTTTTTGGTGAAATTAGATGACTTTTTCATCATGGTTTGCACAGGTTTTCACGAAGGTTATGGTTTGCACAGAATACGTTCTCATGTAAAAAATTACCTCTAATTTAATTTATGCGTGAAAGGACAGTATAGTAATTGACACCCATACGCATCAGCACCCTCACCTCACCCATCGGCACCCTCGTCCTTCCCCGAACCCATAGCCCCCCCCCTCCCCGGCTACCAAACGGGAATCGTGGTTCCCTAGCCGCCGCTGCCGCGACCTCTCCCGCCGTGCCGTCGCTCCTCCGTCCTCCGTCCTCCCTCCTTCCCAGTGACCCCGTGCCCTCGCAGCGCCTTCGACCTCGCTCTCGTCTAGTGCCGCCGCAGCGCCTTTGCCCTCGCCCGGCGCCACTGCAGACGCGACCTCACGGTGCCACCGCCTGGATCTAGTCTTCGCGGCGCTGCTCTATCTCGACCTCAGCGCTAGACGCCAGACTCCGGACACGAAGACGCCGGCAACAATGTGAGTGGGCTGTCTCCCTGCACAAGCAAAGTCAAATCTACATATATAAGAGAACTCAAAGTAGATACAAGCCAGCATTCTAAAGCACAGAAACAGTACCCTGGTTGAAGATTTATTTGAGGACTGAGTGGATCAATAGGAACAAGAGCATCTGGTACACCTGAGATAGGCACCACACGTCGCATGACTAATAGTAACATGGACATACATCACGGCTCCAACTCAGGGAAGCTAGATCGGATCTCCGATCCACTCTCTCACCCTCGCCGCCGCCGCCGCCGCCCTAACCTAGACGGGAACAAACACGAATGGAAGAAAAGAATGGAACAGGGGTTTCAACGGAGAGATACAACTATACTAATGTAGTCATTTCTAAAGTAATCAGAATATTATTTTTAATTATAGATTTACCATTCTACCCTTAGTTACATAATAAAATTTTAAAAATGGTATTATCGTACTTTTTATCTAAGCACCGGTCTCACCAATTTCAATATATACCTGATACCTACAACCCCCACATTTAGAAGGTACTAGGTACCTCTTAGTTACTTTAAATTTGGTACCTCTTGGTTACTGTCCCTTTCTAGCCGTTGGATCGGTGCTCGTGACCCGTCCATTTTTCTTCAACTATATCAAAAATTCTCAAAACATATACCTAATTAAAGGAAAGATGCACAAATGATACCAAGAATAAGTTTTCTTTTGCTGCACACTCACTCATCCACCACTCAATCGGATTTTTTTAAAGATCCTGGAACAAATTGTTCCAGCTTATAGACACTACACCTGGGTGCATTCTCTAAATTGAATGCACCCACCCTGTTTGCAATTGGTTCTTACTCAGTTGCAACTAGCCCAACTCTAGTTGTAATTGGATCGCGTCAGGTTGCAACTGGTTATTGCCCAATTGCAACTGGCCCGGCTCTAGTTGTAATTGGATCGCGTCTAGTTTGCAGCTGGTTCTTGCCTAGTTGCAACTGACCCAAATCTAGTTGTAATTGGATCGCGTCAGGTTGCAACTACATCAGGTCTAGTTGCATTGGATCAGATCTGTTGCAATTACTTTCGTCAAGTTGCAATTAGTATGATGTTATAGTTGTGATTGGTCTAGTCTCGCGGTTGTAATTGGTAGAGAATACACATATTTGGTATATAAAATGCACGTTGTTCACTAACTAGTTGCATGTAATAGCAAATTGGGTAAAAATTACGTTCTAAGTGGTTGCAATAAGCGCTAACTACGCTACAGCCAAACTGTAATTGTGTTGTAACCATGATGGCAACTCATAGTACATTGAAGTTGCAATTATATACTTAAAAAAAGTTCATCAAAGATAGTCTTCTTGATTTCGTTTTGTTAAACATATTTTTTTAAACAACCTGATGCAAACGGATCTGAAATAGGAGCTACGGTTTAGGAGATATTGCATTTTTTCGATCCAAAACAAAAAAAAATTCCCTGCATGCGGGACAGATGGGTGGAGCGAGAGGTGGGCTGGTAGGATCTATGTATTTACTAGTTTTTTTTTGAGGATGACCATCGTATACATGGAATTTTATGTGTTGCAAAAAAAATTTACAATGCAATGGCCGAAGGCTACCGTTCCATAATTAAGAAAACACAAAACTATGTGCTGGAGTTTTTTTTATTCTTTGTCTAGTGACCAAAAGATGTCTAGTGACCAAAACTATGTGTTGTCTTATCACTAGTACAGGATTGGGTTGTATTCCCGGTTAGAAAGAACCTTTGCTCCCGGTTTCCCAGACAGGAGTACGTTTCTGGAAAACACGAACCGAGACTAAAAGTCCCTCCAGCCTAACCACGCTGACAGGAACCTTTAGTCCAATACAAACCGGGAGTAAAGGTCTTTTTCCTTTTTTTTGGCTTATTTCAGCTTATTAATTCATATTTAGGGTTTAGAGTTTAATATAGGTATTTGAATACGCATTCTACGCTAACGTTATATGCATACGCGTATCAAGCATATGTAAAATATTAAATCAAGTATAGTTAGGAAACTATACATATCACATGTATGATTGAATATACACATAAAATATACACACGTGTTTGTCCATGTCCTTAACCCAGAATTACAAGCTGAGAAAATTAACTCCCGCTGCAGTAGTGCTCTCCATCGGGATTCAAGACTTGGTCATTAAGAAAGCCTGCTATTATCTCTTGGATGGCTTTGATATTGTGTTGTTATAGGGTCCTCTGCCTCAACCAATCAGTCTTCAATTTGAGTTAAATTGAGAGAAAAAAATATTAGTATGCATATATATGATTAATCATGTATACACCCAAATATATTTTGCAACTCATTTTGATCCTCTCTTCAGGAGTTCTGTTAGAGTGAACCCTAAGGAACTCGTACACGTAGTATCCACATAGGTTGTTCCCCGGCTCCTGCTGCAGACACCACTATACGAGAAAAGAATCCTCTCGTCATCCAGTGATTTGAACTATGGCAAATGAAGATGTTGGACACTACATATAGAAAAGTGGTACTTACTAGGGGTGTGACTATTTGTAGCGGCACTTTGTACTTGGGACAATGTTTTAAAATAAATTCTTCCCAAACACTGTCCAATATCCAAAAGAATCATTTAGGAGTTAAAAGAGAGCAGGTATATATATGTATATAAACATATAGTGAGTTGTGGAAGAGTGAAATTAGATTACCGCTGGATCATGTCTATCATTAGTTGGTATCATCTCAGATCCTTTTTCATCGAGTCAAAGATCCATAACTGATTGGTTGACAGCTTGATGACCATCAAGATCCAATGATTGCTGTATAGGAATCATATAAATAACTCGATAAACTATACGGGGCACGTATAAAAAAATGACATTATAATTAATAACACTCACTCGCAGCCGTACGGAAAGAGAATCGTTGTCTTCTTTCCTTGTTTCTCTATGATCATCTTGAGATTCACCTCCGCTTGAACTTCCCAATCAGGAGTAACTGGGTCTTTGAATACGATATATGGATCAATGAAACCGGGAAAGACCGGTTGGTAAGTCCCCTAACACACCTGCCCGAGCCACTAGCCGTTGGGCATGGACCTTTAGTTCCGGTTGGTGTCTCAAACTGGGACTAAAGGAACCTTTACTCCCGAACACAAAATTTGCCGGAACTCAAGCCCATTTCCAGACTCGGATTAAAGGTCCATTCTCTACTGGTGTATAACCACGCTTATTATTAAATGCCATATTATGACTTGGTAGACAATATGCACAATGCTTGTCCTTTTTAGTTGTCTCAAAATAAATCATAGTTCTTTAATTTTTGTACACAAGAAAAGAAATATTGTGAATTATATGACAACAATAATCATACCATAGTTTCGCAAAAAGAAATAGTATATCATATCATAGTGTAATTGTTGTTTCATGTTCTAAATTTTAGCTTATGAGGCATTGTGTTCGGTGAAATAATGATATTTTATTTTCACCTTACTGTTTTCTCTCGACGTCATCAGAAATCCACATGGCTATATAATAGACAACCTATTAGACCACTAAAGTGTAGCAACATGCTTCCCCTTATACTACAATACCTCCATGCTAACCCCTGAATATAAAAACAAACAAGCGCAAATTGAAGGCACCAGTGAATAAATAACTTACTAGTAATTCAGGACTTTCAAAGAGAAAGAGCACCGGGAGCAGGGCCGGAAAAGAAAAGACCCTGAAAAGCACAAGACGGCCAGATGAATGCAACGTCAGAAAGGCAGAGAACGTTGTCGCCTTCTGAGGAAAAAAGCGTATGCGGTGGTGAGAGCGAGGGAATTCTATGTGCTGGTGATCAGTGGTGCATTGAGTGTGTAGCACTTGCTTAATTAGTTGCTTTTTAATTGACTCGTCTCATCGATCGATCGCGAGTTGTTGACGCAACTACCATGTGGATCTTCCTTGTCCATAATCGGTGGCCGCCCACCGTACCACTCTGTACCCGTCCATCGATCCATCTGCAAATTGCATGCTAAAATATGGTTTTGGAATTCAGGTGTGTTGTTACATATTCAGTGAACTTGCTTTGGAGTCCATGATTCTACTTAGCTTGATTGATCCGACATATAGGCACCGAAAGCTGTAGCCCTAAATATCTTGTTTAGTTCTCTGTCAGGACAATCCATGGGTCATTGGATACCTGCCTCACCATGCCCTGATGGTTGAAATGTACTAGATGGATCCATGCATTATCCTGTCTGTATGCAACACATCAACTTACAGAGCTTGCGTGCAATTGTCAGCCCAAATCGATACAGACTATGCATGAGTACAGACTGCAAGAACCACCGCTAATACAGCCAGAGCCAGCCACTTATGCAGCATGCCAGCATGCAGGATGCGTCCTTTTCGTTTGTTTCAGTATGTGTGGCGATGTCCGTTGTTGGTGAAGATCACCTGCCGTGGCCATTGCCATTGCAACAGGCTGCGCGCGTATACGCCGTCTGCCTTGGTCGACGACAGTGCCGAAGCCCATCTTTATGACTCAGACCACTGTCTGTCACTCACAACCGGACACTTATCCCAGCTATACTCACCCACGTGCCCTTGGAGCTTCTGCACCTTTGGCCTCTGCCCTGTCATGGTGTCCTTCAAAGGGGAAGCAATATGCAACTTGCAAGGTCGGCACACCGGCTCCTGCATCTGGCTAGTACTCATGGGGTGATCGAGTAGAGGCCCAAGTATTCGTTTTAAGCTATGTGATTATTAAATTCATATTTCTGAATTTCTTAAATGACCTCCAATGAAAACTTGTTCTATGCCAAAATTGGTAGTGCTTAAAAAAAAAATCTTAAATTTGGTTTTTTTTTTCATAACCTTTTTTGGGTTTTCTTTTGTGTGTGCGTGTCGTCGTGGGGGGGGGGGCTGTTAATTTATCTTGTTTTCAAGTGAAGGGAATAGGTTATTCAGCTATAAATTCAAAGGAACAAAATCAGTGTTTATCCTTTTGTTTCGGCAGTTTTGACAGTCATGTGGTTCCATTTAGAAGCACTCTGAGTTGGGCGATCGATCAGTGATCCATTGGCCACACAGATGTACAGTCCACTTAATTGATTGAGCATTAGCAGTATTATTCTTCTTCTCTGGTTGATGTAGCGTAGTATATTTTGCTAAATCCAGTCAACTGCAAGCAGTTGTCAAACTCAACTTGCTCCATGAATCTGAAGAATAATATGTGATCAGTAGCCGTATGTGTGGTACTGATTAACTAAATGATCAATCTGATAAGAAAGCGACACAAACTGGATTAAGTTTGTGGACGAGATTATAACTGTCCGTGCACTGCTAGCCACAAACATGATTTCCAGCTAGATTTGGTGGTTAATAAACACACTAGGTCTTTTCAAAAAAATATATATATTTGTACACGTGTATTATATTGTTTTCTGTTTGATGTGGGGATGGGCTGTCAATTCCCATCCAGTTTGTTCAGAAACTGGTCATCTTACCTTAACCACTTCCTGTGAAAGGGACAAGAATTGCAAGAATCAGTCATTGGCATACTAGTAAAAAAAAAAAGCCTTTGAACTATCAATTAGGTAAACTAATAAGCTAAACCAGTAGTATATATATAATGGTGATTAGCTAGGCGGTTAGTTTTTTTTCTTTGCTAGGCGGTTAGTTGGTCATTATTGATTGATTAAGGTCACTTCTATGAACTCGATCGTCGAGGACTTCCTTAATTTCGGAAGGTGGCCTTATTGATTCAACATTTTGAGCTTGTGGACGAGATTATTCATTGTTATATGGACGTTCCTGTCACGACTCACGAACTGTGTTGTTATTTATTATATACTTATATGTCTGGTTACGTCTAGATTCATGAGAGAACCATAGAGAAGCTACCGTTGTTTTCATGCATTGTTTATAGATTTGCATTGCATTTGTATACATATAGCAGTAGTGGCCCTCCTAAGCTGCTAGCAAACTTCTGTTTCGATCATCCGATAGCAGCCTTGCCGACAAAAAGTGTGCCGGAAAGCTGATGCCCGGAAGGCCATCGCCACAAGCTTCTTCCCTCCGTGATAGAGCCAGCTGACAGCCTGCCTGTGCCTGGTGTGTTAGCCATTCATCGGCCGCTGAACCGTCACCAGCAGTAGGGACTGGACTATAATGAATAATGAGCCATCATCCATCCAGAATTCCAGATAAAGGCAGAGCAATTTTCGATTTACAGAGGCCTGGTTGACTGAATATCTATATTAAATAGTCTCTGTTAATAGGCTATTTGTAGAGTTATGTAAATTAATTAATAAAGACTGACTTTTTATGGCCTCCTCTGTAAATAGAGAATGGCGTCTTAATTCTAATAATTTTAAAAACAAACATTTGGGACTCCAAACGATTCAAATAAAAGCATTATCAACTATAAGATGTAAATGGCGTTGAGCACTATAACTTTAGTATATACCACGTCAACAACTAAGGCCTTTGAGAATTATAAATTTCCAATTTCAAAAAGGATTTGAGATATAAAAAAATCAACTATAAGTTTAAAGATTGATTTGTACAACTTTAGTATAAGCTATGTCAACATCCAAAGTTATTTGAAAATTCTAAATTTGAAATTTCAAAGTCTAAGAACTTTAAAAAAAGTGGGACACTAAAAAGTTTCAAATCAAAAAGTTATCAACTACAAAGTTATAGATTATGTTAAGCGCTAATATAAAGTTCATCTTCATTTGACTTCATATGAAAAAATTGAATTTATTTTTTAAAAAACTATCTCTGAAGACACGTCTTTTAAGAGTAGTGCATCTACTAATTGATTTACAACACTCTTAGGAAGCCAACATTTTTTAAAAAAAATAGTTATTTACACGAGACGGTCACTTCGACACACCCATCTTTATAAATGATTAACAAAGAGGGATTTTTACCTAAGCTCTGCCTAACCATTAATAGAGGTGGCGCTCAAAGTTACTTGCCTCTGTTCATTATTAGGAGGAATGTCTCCTAAAATATTGTTTAGCAGAGCACACTAGACTGTTTGAGAATAACCGTGTACATTGCACATGTATATGCCACGAAATTTGTGCCATGCACCTAATAAGAGAGTTCCCACGTGCAAGCGAGACGCTTACAAACCTTTTTTTTTATAAAGGATGGTTTATATTCGGCTTCATCTATTAAAAATAGAATCAAGCCAATTATTACAACGTTTTGCCCAAAGGCCACCACACATGCTGACTAGAGAGAGCAAAGTCACAGGACTCATGTGGGAAAACAAACAAAATAGAGATTTGACTAAGTAGAACCAACAAATCTAGATGACAGCCAACCATTGAAGCCAAATAGCTGCAAAACCGAAGCCTCTAGGTATCGCCCAACTAAAAGTTGTACCTCCCGTAGATCTTCACGCCGCTACAATTGTGCCCATTGGCGTAGCCAATGACTTCCCCTGAACAGTACCTGCAAAAATGATTTTGGTCTACAATTATCAAAAACCACCTCATTTCTTGTTATCCACACAGACCAACAAAGTGTGGTTGCTGCAGTTATTAACAATGTACTTTGATCCTTATTAGTCCTCTTCGACCAAGAACTAAATAGGTTATTTATACTTGTAGGGGGTGATATTCCATATAACATATGTACAGTTCTCCACAAGAATTTGGCATAATAACAATCTAAAAAAAGGTGATGTATGGTTTCTGGACAATAACAAAAAGCACATGTTTTGTCACCATTCTAATTCCGCCTAACAAGGTTATCCTTAGTTAGGACTACAACTTTTTTTAGGTACCACAAGAAAATATTTATTTACGAAGGTACTTTGATTTTCCAAATATCCTGTGAGATTCTGGTTCCATTATTAATTAACGCAGCATACATAGATTTGACTGAAAAACTTCCTGATGGATGTAATGCCCATATAAACAAGTCCTTCTCCTGCAATAAATTCATATTCTGTAAAGAATTAATGACTATATATATGCCAATCCCTTAAGTTCGCACCCACTAAATTCCATCGAAACGAAATATCCTGAGGTAGTGAACTAAACACTTGAGCCACAGAGTCTTGTTTTATTCTTACAATATTGAACAACGCTGGAAACCTGTCTTTTAATGGTATATTACCCAACCAAGTGTCTAACCAAAAACGTGTTTGTGAGCCATCCTTCACTTTAAAATAACCATACCTTATGAAAGTCTCTTTAATATTCATCAAACTTTTTCAGAAGTGCGAATCAGTAGTTTTCTTAACACAACTACCTAACGTTTTGTTCTTAATGTATTTGTTCCTTATCAGCTCCTGTCACATACCATCCTCATTTAATAACTTAAAAAGCCATTTGCTCAGTAAACATTTGTTTTGTATATCTAAGTTTTGTATTCCTAACCCCCCCCCCCCCCCTGAATTTTTGGTTGGCACAAAACTTCCCATTTGGCTAATCTATCAGCTTGTCCGGCTGCCCTTCATTTCAGCCGCAGCGCTACGGCTGATCTTCCCACTCCTCATAAAACACTGTTTGCACAGCCAAAAAAAACAGCCATAGCCGCTGCTAGCCAGCAGCCGAACACGCTCTATATTTCCGCTTGTGTTGATCATTTTGCCAGTAGAATCGTGATCTATAGAAATCAATCTTCTCCAATACTCCCTTTGGGATTTCGAAGAAGGACGTCATGAACATCGGTAAACTAGAAAGCACCGAGTTGATTAAGACCAAACGCCTATTGAGAGCAATTTTCCTTTCCAACCACTGAGTCTCTTTTCGATTCGTTTTTCTATTGCTTGCCAATCTTTATTGTTCAACTTTCTAAAATGCATAGGTAGGCCAAGGTAACGAAAGGGAAAATTCCCAATTTTACACCCAAATAATTGCAAGTAAAACACTTCTTGTTCTTTTGCTTTACCAAAGCAAAAAATTTCACTCTTGTGAAAATTTATTTTGAGCCCACATAATTGTTCGAAGGTGGTAAGAATTAATTTCATGTTTACCGCTTTCGCAACATCATGGCTCATAAAAATCACTGTCATCCGCATATTGCAGGATGGATAGACCATCTTGTATAAGATGTGGAATTACCCCTTCTACCTATCCCCTTTCTTTTGCTCTAGCAATTAGTATGGCCAACATGTCTACCACTATATTGAATAGTATTGGCGACATTGGGTCACCTTGCCTCAAGCCCTTTTTTGTCTGAAAGTAAGAACCCAATTGATCATTCACCTTAATGTTTACATTACCACCTTCTGTAAATTGTTGAACCCAGTTGCACCATTTTTCTGAGAATCCTTTCATTCTTAGTGTTTGTTGTAAAAATCTCCATTTCACCTTAGCGTATGCCTTCTCAAAATCTATCTTAAAAATTACCCCATCTTGCTTTTTTGTATGTAGTTCGTGGACCATTTCATGTAGAATTACCACACCTTCCATGATGTTTCTACCAGGAATGAAAGCAGTCTGTGTGGGTTCAATAACTTTTTGGGCTATGGTAGACAATCTGTTAGTTGCTAATTAGTAAAGATTTTGAAAGATACATTGAGCAAACAAATTGGTCTGTATTGTTGAATTACCTTTGCATCTTTCTGTTTTGGTAACAAAACTATTGTACCAAAATTTAAGCAGTTTAGGGGAAGTGAGCCAAGATGAAAATCTGCGAACAGGTCCATTAGATCATCCTTGATCAGATCCCAGAAAACCTGATAAAACTCTGGCGGAAACCCATCTGGTCCTAGTGCTTTATTATGTTCCATTTGAAATATTGCAGCCCTCACTTCCTCTTCAGTAAAATTGGCAGTCAAAAACTCATTTTCCTCTACCTACACCTGAGGAATGTCCTCAGCGAGATGCTCATTCATAGAGACTGTAGAATTATCTGATGGGCCAAACAGTGACTTATAATAATTGGTGATATGCTTCTTAAGTTGAGCATCACCAGTTATTATATTATTCCCGAAAATACGAGTCTTCCTATGCCTACCATTAGCCAACAGATGATAATATTTAGTATTTGAATCCCCTTCTAAAAGATGTTTTGCCTTAGCTCTTTGGTACCATTTTAGTTCCTCTTCCGTAGTAATTCTGCCAACCTTTCATTGAGCACGTGTTTTAAGTTTAGTTCTGTGTCATTCAGAGTACATCTTTCTGCCTTTTTATCGAATTCATCTAATTTAATTTAAAGAGTCTCCTTTTCCTTCTTATATGCTCCACTAACATCCTTTGCCCACCCTCTAAGGTATTGCCGAAGCCTCCTGATCTTAGCTTGCCACCTCTCGATAGGGCTACCGGAATTAGGAACACTATGCCACATGTTACTTACTAGCTCACAGAAACCATCCCTCAACAACAAGCCCAATTCAAATTTAAATTGGGTTTGGTAAGTTGATGATGAACTGTTGGAGCAATAAAGTAGTGGTGTATGGTCAGATATCTCCCTAGTAAGAGCAGTTACTGTAGATCAAGGATATTTATCTTCGATTTCTGTGGAAACTAGGACTCTATCTAGTTTTTCAAAGGTCTGGTTTTGTAGATTATTAGCCCATGTAAACTTTCTGCCTGATAAATCTAATTCTCTAAGATTTAATGAGTCAATCACTGCATTAAACAGAAAAGGCCATCTGTCACTATAATTATTATTATCATTTCCTCGGGGCTACGAATAATGTTAAAGTCACCACCTATAATAATAGGTAAAGTGTCTATAGAACATACTCGTACTACTTATGAAAGGAAGTTGGATTTGTGTTCCACCTGAGCTGGGCCATATACGAAAATTAAGTTAAATTTAAAGTTGTCTTCCTTATTACGAATTCTAAAACGAATATAAAAATCTCCTTCGTCAATTGCACCGATATCAAATGTAGACAAATTTACGCCTAGGATCATGCCACAAGATCTACCACGTGGAGCCATAACATGCCATAAATAATCTCTGCCAGCACAGATTTTATTCAGGGTATGTTGTGGGAAGTCAGTTCTACCGGTCTCTGATAAGGCAATGAAGTCCAGGTTGCATTCTTTTGTTAGGTCAGATAAGAAAGTATACTTTTTTGGATCCGCAAATCCATTACAATTCCAAAAAATTCCTTTCATCTAGACCGATTTTTAGATTTTTTCTTCGCCTTAGAACCTGACCTTTTTTTTAGATGATACAGGAGTATGTAGACAGGTTGAGTCACACCCCCCATCACCAAGGTCCTCAGAAATTTCAGTACAGATCAGATTCAAAGCCTCTAAATCTATGCTTTCTTCTAGTGAACAAACAGTGGAGGTCTCATCAATGTTCGTTACTTCTTGTGATCTAATTTCCTCCTGCATCCCAAGTTTATCTATTTCTCGCAAAGTATTTAAAGAACAGGCAGTTTCCGTTTCATCATTACCAAGTAAAATACATAATGAATTGACAGTAGAAAGCACGGTAGTATCATCAACAGAATGAAAAATGCTTGGGATTGTAGTATTACCTTCACTTGTAGAGGAATCCAGATTTTTGCGAGCTTTTAACTTTGATGCCTTATCAATGGAATCCTGCTCTGAAGTCCTTGCATTCCCTTTGCTTGACCTTACTGGTGATACTGTCCCACCATTGAGCATAGTAGCATTCCATTGGCCAGAACCATCAGCTGCTAAACCACACTGAGAAAGCACTGCCACTGGTTTTTTCTTTGCTTGGACAATAGGTGGTGCCGATTGGGTGCCCTTTTCTACGGGATTATTGCCTGCAAGACCATCACCTTTTGTCTCAGGAAGTTGGTCCTTAGGTGCATTGTCTTCTGCTGAGCCTCCTTTTTTATCATCCTCCTCCATTGGGTCCCCTTTATTCTCCCCCCCCCCCCCCTGTGGATCTCCTTCCTCTGTAGTAGAGTCCATGTCTATGACCTGAGGCTCATCATCAGATGTCTCATTCTCCACTCGAAATTGTAGCTCGTAAACATGATCCCCTATCACTATATCCACAAAGTTAGGGATAAGTGCGAGATCTAGCACGGCTACCTTCATCCTTGCACGCCCGAATTTCTTAGTAAACTTAGTGTCAACAGCTCGGGAAACACCTAAAATGGAGCCAATTGCCTAAATTACAGGGAATGCCCGAAATTCCTCAGGTAAACCACGAAATTGCACCCAAACTTTGTCAATTTCGTATTTGTATACTCATTCTCAACTCCCTTCTCAAATCTTATCTTTCCTTTGACATTCTTAGTATCCATAGGACCCCAGTTAACCACATACTCCAATAAATCAGATGATGGAAAATTAGTGACAAAGAAATCTGTGCCTTTCTCCTCAATTTCCCATTTATGTTTGATAGGTATTAATTTTTCCAGTTCCACTGCCAACTGATCAACAGTAAGTGAACCTTCTAAAACACGTACCACAGCAGATTTTTCTTCTACATTTTCCTTCGGATTCTCAGCAATTGGAATAAAGTAAAAGCCCAGATCTTGTACTGCGTAACCACAAGGGATAGCAGTAACATTCATTTTCTTTGTATTCGGGCATATTTTTGTAAGATGCTCACCATAGCAAATTTCGCAACACAGTATGACAGTGCACTCAGAAATAGTATGTCCTTTAGTATGACAACGATAACAGAATGGTTTACCCTTGCCTTTAGCTTTTTCTTGGTGAGATGGTTCTGGCACGTCATTGATTGGGGTGGGGATTGGTGGGACGCTGCTGTCCAGGGCTTCAGAGGCTGCTCCCTGAGCTGTTGACGCCGAAGGCGCCTGTGATCCAACCCCCTTGATGGGAGCATTGACGGCTCCTATGCCGGAGGTGTTCTGTCCTGCGGCGCCACCAACTTCCCGCGAGCCGCATCCCCTTTTACCCTGGCAACATTGCCAGAAGGAAAGGCGACGTGCTGGGCATCGACTTGCTGCTTAGCCTGGCCGACCTGAGCCTCTTGCCGGTGGGGCTGGCCTCCTATGCCCTGCTGCTGCTATGGTTGGCCCCCCACAGCCAACTGTGGCTAGCCGTGGCTGGCCGCAGGCTACTGCTGGTGGCCACCCATAGCCGACTGGCCAGCCATGGTGGGCTGGAACTGGCCTCCTCCCCCCTACTGTAGATGGCCGCCCGCTTGGCCTCCAGCCAAAGGGTTTGGTGGTGCCAGCTCCTAGTGGAGACGCTGCCCGCCGTGGTTTCCACCACCGCGACCTCGCCTGCCTCCATAACCACCGCTGTACGGCCGACGACCAAGTCCGGCACCATGGTTGTAGCCGAAACCGTTGTAGCCGATTCCGTCGTAGCCACTGTAGCCACCGTAGCCACCGTGTGCACCTCCATGTCCATGTCCGTGCCTACGGCTCTGACCGTGTGGGTAGAAACCGTAGCCGGGACCTCGTCCCCCAAACCCTGGATCAAACCCCGGCTTGAAGCCAGAGTTAAAGCCCGCGCCTCTACCTCCACCACGCCCGCCAAAGCCGCTTCCGTTGCCTGCCCCTTGCACCGCCATTTTCCTACCCTCTCGAGCGACCTCGGCGTACAAGCGGGAGAGGGGCGACAACGACGCAGATGAGCGTGAGAAGGGTGACGACGACGGTGATGGTGGCGGGTGCCTGGAATTAGTACGCAGTCTGTGTTTCGTTCCAGTGCGCGAGAAGAGGGCGCATAGACCCTTTGTGGGCAGAAAAAATTTCCGGACCCGAGCTTAACTCGATCCAAAGCCCGAGACCTTCTCTCTTTCTGTTCCGCGCTGCACACCTCGGCCTCGGTCGAGATCGAGATACATGTAGTCAACGACGGAAATTCTGGATCGGAGCCCTTGGTACCCGGAGTTTCAAATGTTTTTGAATTTGCTTTTCTTCCCTGTCAGAAAACTTGCTGGGGATGGCCTCGCCGGTGACTGAACTTGACCGCCGGCACACACAACCCCCTGGGTCGGTAGTGCCTCGGTGTTCCTCAACTCAGTCGCTCGAGATGCCCGTGCCGTTTTCCGCCTCGGGGACCTCTGGTAAGCTGCCATGGCCAACGCGTCCCCCAACGTTCTAGGTGGAGAGACCCGGGGAGACAGCAGTGGCCCTTGCCATGGCGCAGCAGTCTTCCTTTGTACCAACGTCGAAACAATAGTCTTTGAAAGCCGAACTTTTGAAGAACTAGGATTATTACCTGAGTCCAAAGCATTTTCAGCTATGGATAGTTGATCGAGAGTGAAACCCGCTTCCACTACTTTGTTGATGAACTCCGGTGTCGATTGTTCTTCGTCGTCGAAGTCGTTCGAGACACCAGAATATGCCCAGAACTTGGAGTGGATCACGCCGGATTGAAGTCCATGAATCGGCTTTGGTCTCTGGGAGGCTTCGACTACCAACTGCACTGCACGCGAAAGTGCTTCTCGACCTTCCGTGCGCTGGTGCTCGTCGTCATCGTCGTCTTCTTCCTCAGAAGAAGCTAGCGTCGGTGAAGGTTGCAGTGCACACCTTGTCGCCGGAGCAAGGGTTAGACGTCTATGCCCGTTGACAGACAGGGAGCAGTCTCGGCCCCTGCTGCCGCTACTAGACGCGGGACAGACGCCCGCCGAGGTCACCATCCGAGAAAGAGGGAGGCCGATTTGGTGTCGCCTGCCAACCTAAATCTTAGCTAAGTTAAGGCATTAACCTTAGAAAACAACTAAATATTTTAGGGCTTAGGATCGTGCACTCTATTTCTGTCCAAAACACCTCCCAAGGATGCAAGGCTCTCCTCTCTTCTTCCCTTTGCTCCCAACTGTGATTTCCCCAAGGATTTGAGTGGAGAGTGAGTGGATTGAGCAAAAAATCATCTAGCAAGTTTGAGCATTGATTTCTTCATCAAGCCGGTTGAATTTGCAGTCGTTACTCTTGGGGTTTAGCCCCTAGCCGGTTAGGCGTTGCCCAAAAGCTTCCATCTTGTGGAAGAGCCTTGGAAAGTTTATATTACCCTTGATTTCAAGTGGAGAAACTTAAGAGATCTTGGTGGTTTCCTTGAGTGAGGCAAGGATGTGAAAGAGACTCCAACCTAAGTGCACTTAACAATGAGGATGTAGGAGCTCCTTTGTGAGGTTGCTAAACCTCAGGATAAATACTTGCGTCTCATGTGCTTCTTGTTGTTGTTGTAGTGATTTGCTCGAATATATTATGGTATTTAGTTGTCTCTTCTCCCCTACCTCCATTCTTAGGGTTTAAACTCGGTCTACACATTGGTGGCACTTTGAGGCGAAAGTAATGGCCCAACATCATCTTCTAACCACTAGGAAGTGGAGTTGTAAGCATATTCAACTTTGAAGCTCATCTACTAGCTGTTCTCACAATTTTCATAGGAGCCGCAACTTTTGGTAGCTAGCACTAGAACTTCCGACCTCCAAGAAGTTTCGCCCCTAACTCCCGGAACTTCCTGACATACTCTAACCTGTGACTTCGAGTTTGTGATTTTAGATTTTAGATACGCCTATTCACCCCCTCTAGGCATTGTATATCCATTCAACATGGAGCATCCACAATGCACCAATCGAAGATCCGATAAGAAGAAATTCCCCAAACACTAAAAGTCAATCGCAACTTACAGGTACATTTCAAAAGTTTTATATACAATGTGTATGCTTTCTACATGTTCTAACTAGTGATATCGTGTATTACATATCATGCAGTGCTCCAAACAACCTTATGGTTCACTTTTATGCGGATACTATGTCTGTGAGTACGTCAGAGTGTTTGGCAAATTCTGCAATAGCTAGAGGTAGCTGAAGAAGTCACTAAATTGGTGGCAAAATAAAAATATAACCCATAAAACCATCACTAGAAATGTTGCATACATCCGTAAGTTTGTCAAGAACAGCTACGTGTATAAGGAGGGATGGTTCTTCAACTATAACAGCAAGTTAGCGCACCTAGACAAGTAAAAAGATAGAAACTAGAGCACCATGCTACGCATTCCATATTACAAGATACCTGACATTGGATTTGGAATATCATATCGTGGTAGGTGATCAGGCTATGCTAATTGAATATCAAATCGATGTGATGTAAAATGACTTAATTTGCTTTGCTTGAACATCGGATGTGATGACACACGTATACATATGTATATATCTATTTGTTCTTCATATTTCTATTTATTGTCTTTTGTTGGTGCTTGATTTGCTCAATTAGAATCCAAATTGAATTCAAATTCAAATTTATTATTTTTTAAATTAAAATTATTAACAGAGGCAAATATATATGGAGCAACCGTCCCGGTTAATATCTTAACAGAGACAGACACTCCAACGCGACCACCTCAATTAATATATTAACGGAGGCGACGCGCCAACATGGACGTCCTAGTTAATGGCTATTAATGAAGGCGGTTGTGTTATAGAGCCCGCCTCTTTAAATGCATTAACCGAGACGAGCTATGTAACCGCCTCTACTAATCAATGATTAATAGAGACCTTTCATTCGAGGCTCGCTTGCAATACCCATCTCCATTAACTTTTTTTGTCCACCTCCATTAACCTCTCTATATAGTAGTGTATACTACGAGCAGATCAAAACGTTATTGCACTAAAAAAAATGAATCCATACCATCGTGTTTCACACATTAATATACATGTCAATATCATCTGTTTCAGCGTGATTCTATCATTTATTCTGATTTCAAGGTTTACAAAGATATAAAGCACTACTAAAGTGGTGGGCTTCTCCTAGTATTTTTATTTAGTAGTAAAATACTACCACTAGTTATAACACATGAAAATATTATTAAAAGATATTTAATAGGAAAATTTTATTCTAAATTTTAAATAGCAAAACACTAGAAAAAAGTCTACTCACTAGAAGAATTCTAAAATTTTAGTTGGGAAGAATCCGTAGCCCCATGCATGATGCACAGTTGATTCGATGAGCACAAAAACATGTATCACATAATCACACCACACCCAACTACACAAGTTCGCAGAATATAATGCATGATCCGCGGGGAATGAATAAAATTATTTGGTTTACCAGATCTGTGTATCATACTGCGACCGTTGTTGCCGAGGTCGTCATGCTTCTTCATTTTCAGAAATTGTTTGTAATCATAACCGATGCTCATTATATCGATTGGAACGAAATTGGAATAATATCATAACTAGGGATGAAAACGGTACGGATATTTTCCGATCGTATTCGAGACCGAATCTGTTTAGAGAAGTTTTTATCCATCCGTATCCTAGTCTGGATATTCAACATCCGATACCGTATCCGTATCCGTATCCGAATGCTCAAATTGCATATTTATGATGTCGATATCCAATCATATCCTATCCGACATAAAGGATACTATCCGTATTCGAATCCGAATCCGAGTAGAAATATGAAAACAAATATGATATCAGTAATATCCGTCCGTATCCAATCCGTTTTCATCGCTAATCATAACCGATCATAATATTTATTATGATTTGTGAGATGGTGTGTGGACCTTCGTTATAATCAATTAAGCTGGGGAATACGAACCCTAATCTCAACCACTAACCAGCTTCGTAGCTGGATCCGCCTCAGTTAGTGGCTAAGCAGATTAATTAATCATTTCTTAAACAATTGAGCGAATAACAGTACTGTTGAACAGAGAAATTGCTTTAAATAGCTGGTGAAGATTGAGCAGAAAGTAATGAGCAGATTCAATAAAAAAAAAAGGTAATGACCAGATGGACGTCTCGTCCTTTTCCATGTTGATCTCTAACAATAATCTTCTGAGACAAGTTTTTCAGGCTCCAACTCCAAATAGATATATGAGCATAATTACACCTTATTCCAATAAAATGTAAGCATCGAGATGCGAAGCAAGTCGCTGTTATGGTACGGTAAAACATTTCAATAAAGCTTCTTAATATTGAATAGACTTCCATGATATTTTGTTAATCAAAATGCCTCTATCGGTTGGCAAGTCGTGAGCTAGTCTTCAACTCTCCTTGTTGTTTTCATTAGTCGATGGGAGGTAGTGGGGAGGACGAACAGAAAATCATATCTTGTGAACTAACATTATAATAATGTACTAACAGAAAAGCATATCTTGTGAGCGAACATTATATTTAAATGCTACTAAAAACACCTCCAAATATGCTGACGTATATACTCTTCAAGTTTGAGCTGCAGCTTTTAGTTTTCTTTTTTTCTTTTTTGGTTACTCAAAAACTGGCTTCTGGATTTTGGCCGTTGATGTTTACTATTGTCTTTTGTAATAGTATTTTGACACATTAAAAGCTAGAAAACTGTCTCAACGTGCTTTTTAGCTTTTAGTTCATTTTCTCAGAAGCTAAATTTTCAGGTTTTTAAAAGACAAGCTCAATAGCTGGGTCATTTTGTTTTAGCTTGTGGCTTCTGGATACTTCCTTTACAGCGGTGGATCTAGGATTTATTTTAAGAATATGCTAGAGTACGCAGCGGATTCGGCCCGGCTCGCTATACCCATGAGCTAGCGCCTCGGGCCCAAGTTCACTGGAGCCGATAATATACTCAGGCTTTAGGCCTAACTCAACTCAAAAAACTATACTGATAAGTGAGGGCAGCCCCCGCCTTATACGTTGTGCTCCCCCACCATCAATTACCGATGTAGGACTAAACCTAACAATCTCCCCCGTCACACATCGGATCCAACTCTTCACATCACATAACCCCGTGTGATCTTCCGAAGATGTTTTTCAGGCCCCGAGTCTAATTCTCCATGTCACACATAGCCCCTGTGAACCTTCGAGACGTTAACGGGCTTCCCCGACAGCATGTGACGCCCGTGATTTTTCGGGTTTTCCGACCATGGGCTCCTATACCACTTCTTAGAGTGCATAGCGGATTCAGCCCTGCTCGCTATACCCATGAATTGGCGTCCCTCGGGACCAGTCCATCGGAACCAACAACATACCCAGTCTTTAGGCCTAATTCAATGTAAAAGACTAGCCTGGCAGGTGAGGGCTACCCCCGCCTTATATGTTGTGCTCCCACACCATCAATTACCGATGTGGGACTAAATGTAACAATCCACGCCGACTTGCCGCAACCAAACATTTGCTGATCACACGTGTCGGCCACGACCATGCTCCACCTTGCGTCGTATCCGCTTCGCACCACCTGTACGCTGCAACGACACCTTGTAGATGCATAATCCTCGAACCTCTAGATGATCTTCTACAGAACCTCAAGATCCAATCCAACCATAGCTCCAGATACCAATTGTTAGAAATTAGCCCTCACAGTGACAAACTGTCTGCTAATCTCCACTCGCAAAAGCGTCGATTGAATATACAGAGACAAACATGCAAGATCACAGACGACAACAGAGGCACGATATTTGATAACGAGGTTCAGCCGAAGCCTAATCCCCGGGGCATGACTACGGGCGCTCCTCCCCAATACCAGCAACACCGGTCGCTCCAAGGTCCCAGTGGCGTGCCACCGCCCTCTCGCGAACCTGTCGGTATGTCTTCATGGTTACAACAGTAGCCCTCCTCTCATATTTATAAGGAGACCAAGTTACAGAGTCCTACTCTAACTCTACTCTATACTGCCAAATATAACACAGGGTCTTAACGTAAGCAAACTCGTACGTAATATTCGACACATATTCTAACGGAATATGTCGCAAGAAATTGTGTATATATACAAATGGTAATAAATAGTACTATCAAGGCTTCAGTAATCTCAAAATCTTGCTATTGACTGAGGCATGGAGAATAACTTGTCTACATCCATACATAGGAAAAAAAAAATCTATTGACTGAGCCATGGAAAGGAGTTGATTGTATTCACAAAAGTTGGAAAAAGGGATGGAAGCAAAACACAGAGGACTCTAGACGAGAGGAAAAGGGGTCGACGGAGAAGAGCAGTTGGCATGCCATTAGAGGAAAGGAGGGTGCCAACACCTACTAATTGGCACCTCCCTGCTCCTTTTTCCTAGTTTTAGCTGCATGCATAATACTCCCTCCATCCTTTAAAAAACGACGTTTTAGGTGTTCGTGCCGGTAGTTTAACTAGATTTATAGAAAATACGTGCAACATTTACATCCCCAAATAAATTTGTTAAAAAACTAGACTCAAAGATCTATCCAATGATACTAATTATGTGTTATAAATATTTATATTTTTTTAATATAAATTTAATCAAAGATATTTATCGGGAAGTGAGAACGATACTTTTTTAAGGATGGAGGGAGTAGTAGGCAAGCCAATAATCGTACACGTACGGTATAGTACAGGAGATGAGATGAGTAGCCTGTTCTTTTGGCTGAAAAATAAGCGCTGATTTCGGCTCGTGCTGATTTGTTGTGAGAGAAAAATACTGTTTTCATAGGCTGAAAATAAGCGTTGAGAACAAGCTGATGACTGGATGAGCATATGACACGCCACACGCGCAACACGAAACTAGGCAGGCAGTGCTGCCGCATCTCTGCATGTGATGTGCGCCAACACCCAACAGTCGTCGCCGGCAAGCCGGGTCGGCAGAAAATCTGGTGGCTCCAATCGAAGCGGGCGCGGCTGCCGGTGCCTGTGCCGGTGATCGCATCTGCGGAGAAAATCACTTGAGGTGGCCTTGGCCCTTGGCCTGGCCGCCTAATTAAACACCACCGCTCGTAGTGGTAGTAACAGTGGTGTGGAGTGGACGCAACATCAACATAGCGGTCTGGTCGCCGAGCACGCACAGAGAATCCATCTAGCCCCACCGCGGGTGACACAAATATCTTCCTCATGCCACGCGTCCTGTGGGCCGGGCCGGCGGGCCCGCGCACAGGAGGGCGGAGCCACCCATTCCTGGCAGTGCCAGCGGGGCGGCGGCATGGCCATGTCAGCCCGCTGCGGCGTTCCTGTTCGCTCCCGCGTCCACACTCTCACACCGGCGGGAAATGACGTACCTGCCCTCCGATGAGTTTACTTGGTTATTAAACCTGATGGTGATGATTTCACAGAGGCTCGTATTACGGTATTAGCCAGGTGAAAATTGCAGGGTTTCGTTCGTATATATCCTCTGAATATTCTTGTGGCTCAGGGCCTCACTGCTGACACCATTGACCATTTGAATACTATTCTTGCTGCCTTTAGATAATGCTATCTTCTTCCGAAAGGTTGGGACAGGGCAGCATGGATAAACAAGCATATCAAGTTATCAACGCTTCCGGATAGGTTTTACGATTGCTGAATGCCAGCCAATATCGCCGGGTTTTTTCAGTCATTACGTGCGCTGGAATTTGGCGGTGCATGGTTTTATTTATTTTTTTTCCTGAGAAGAAAACACTAAAGCCTACTCCCTCCATCCCATAACGACTATCAGTTTTAGACTTTTTAGAAATTATGTTTGACCTTCCATCTTATTCAAAAAATTGTACAAAATACAAAAACAATAAATAATTATTAAAGTCTCTCTAATGATATAACAAATCATAATAAGATAAATGATATTTATACAAAATTCTCAAATAAGACGAATGGTCAAACGTGATATCTGAGAAGTCTAAAACGACAGTCTTTCTGAGATAGGAGGGAGTACTTTGAAAGTAACGGGCATGAAAAGCCCTCTCTAAAGAACTAAAATGATAATTAAAATGGTATCTTTATGGATTACTTATCATGAGAAAGTCCAAGTTTTCGGAGGGATGGGAGTTTTCAAATTATATCTAAAAGCCACGGAAACATTTATATGAGAATAAAATATTATAGTCATGTATGAATGAACTATATGCCTACGAAGACTAAAAAAAATATCCCAAGCCTAGTCAATTTCGGCCTTGATTCTGGATTCTAGGCGTTTCTCAGCATGGGGCAATGATGGTGTATGTGCCTTTATTTAAAATACAAAAATAAGAAATGAAATTCCACGTGTCGCTCGTAGGAACTATATCTCTTTAGTATAAGTCGTCGGTAATTCTATCCTCATCATCTAGTCCATGACGTTTGATTTACCAATGAAAAATCGTATGTATAATGGAGTCCACACTTTGACAAAAGCAGGCTCTAACCTCCCCTCCAAGCCAAAAGCGCCGCTATAACAAGCATGTCCCCTTCCCGTGTCGTCCCTTCGCAGCCTGCCTCTCCTAAGTTCCAACTCGTGTCCTTAAAATTCACCACATATGCTTCATTGTCAATGACACATCGCTTATCACAAAAGGAATAATGTCATTAAATCTTGGAACTAGAAAAATATGAGTACTCATGCTAAGTTGAGTACTTTGATAGGTAGGTAACCAGCTGAGCTACGCTCATCTCGTAACATAGTTCTATATGTTGGCATCTAACAAATTTAGTCATTCATTCGACCTCACACTCCTCTGGTCTGGTCTTCTTCCTATCCAATCTACCTCTCCTCTCTATTGGTTCATGTCATGGCCAACGACATCCAAAAGCCCAGTGTGCAGTTGGACGAGCGGCGGTTTGCGCGCGGGAGAAAGCAAGTAGGCGGTTGGGGTGTGTATGTGCATTGGAGGGCGGTGGACTACATGCAAGCATGACAGCGTGCAACGAGCGGTGGTGCGTAGAGTTCCCTGTGGAGAGTAGGTGGTAGTGAGGATGGCAGCAGATCGGATTTTGGTTTCAACAGGTTCGGTTTCTGGTCTATATTTTTGCCTATTTGTTTTGGATTCGGGTACTCGAAACTTATCGGGTTTTGGTTTTCACCCGCGGATACCCAATAGATATCCGAAATATAACATTTTGAATAAAAACCCATGTGCTTTTATTAATAAATTGTTTGTGTAAGCTATTAAATTTGTTCTAAGTTGAGTCATGAAACTGTGTGTTGTTTATTGCCTCTTGTTTACACTTTTGAATGTGTAATATATGTCATAAATATGTTGCTAATTTTGTTTTATTATTTTCTTATTACTATATAGTGGTGGGTTTCGGGTTTCGGTTAATCCATCAAGTTTCGGATATCTGCGGGTTTTAGTTTCAGGGATAAATTTTCATCCCGAATTGGTGTTTGATTCGGGTTTGGGTTTTAAGTTCAGGTTTCATTTTGGGTGCCCAGAGATTCCACCCAATCCAAAACTCCCGTTGCCATCCTTAGTAGTGAGCGGACATGACATCAAACGCTATATGCAAGTCGTGGCGAGCGGGCACCATCGAGCTGCCTTGGCACTTAGGGAGGGAGTGGTTGCAGCGTGAGCAGCCAAGCACGAGCTTGCGGTGCGCGGAGGATACCCGATGTGTATTATTTTCATTTGCATGTTCATCTTCATCGACATCTGAGTCCTCCAACTCGTCTACATCGAAGGCTATGTCCAGGGCATCATCAGTGTATACGCCATAGTCATGCATGTCCTCGATCATGTCTACAAGAGCAATTATTTGGTGAGTTCTTGTACCAGTGGAAAAAATTTGTTGATTATTTGAGAAAAAATGGTCTGCAAATTTGGATCTTACCGTTCATTTGTTCTATCTCTTGTTGCTGATCAAAAGGTTCTGAGTTGAGGTCAAATTCATCTTGTTCAAATGCACCATGAAAGCTGATATTTCTCCATATTGATGGTCTTCTTCACCAGCAATGACTGCAGCAAAGGTGAGGCATAGTGGGTATTCATGTTTGGAACATGTAGTTACAAATTTCACCTTGTGCTTCTTGTGATGATGCAATTAAGAGACATTACCTTCATGTGGTGGCGGTTGTCCCTCACAAGCAGCGATGTTGAGATCAATGCCATGTGCACTGATAGTCATGCACGTACTCGATCATGTCTACAAGAACAATTACTTGGTGAGTTCCTATACCATTGGTGCAGAGATGTACGTAAATGCTTAATGGTTGATACTACTAGTTGCTGAAATTGTTTGTGAAAGATAAAAGACTTTTCCTATAATTGATATTTTAAACTTCTAATTACACACAGTTCTTCATATGCTTGTTGTAGTGCTACAATTAATAAGATAAAAACATTACCTTCATCAGGTGGTTGTTCGTCCATCACAAGCAGCAATGTTGAGATCGATGCTCTGCACACCAATCTGTTGAGCTTGCTGAAGATAGTGGGCCTGATCTTCATGGTGTCAATGTACTTCCATCCTCTTCAAGGAGATGGACTTGAGCGCTTTCCTTATTTGCAGATTCTGCAATAAGGTCAGGGCAAGGCTACTTCGACTCCTTCATATGGTACTATGTTTAGATCTATAGCCAACGGTGTAGTTTCTTCTCCTGGTACTATGTTTAGATCTATGGCCATGTCTAAATGTGGATTGGATTGCATGGTTGAATGGAGTTGAGGGCATCTGGAGCATGGTGAGCCTTCCGTTGGGTCCATGTAGAACAACTGGAGGGATTTTATAGTGGTGCAATGGCGTCAGTTTAAATTTGTAATGAGGGACGCCATGACTGTCCAATTCAAATTTTGTAATGCGACCGCAGGTGGTGCGACGTTTGTGGTACTGGAACTTTCTCTTGTCTTCGTGGCTATTAGTATGTTCCACTGAGTATTCTAATTCTCTGTTGTGGCCACCAGTTTTATTTATTTAAAATTGTGCTTTCTAAAACTCTACTGAAGGTGTCAGATGACTTTATAGGGGTATAAGTGTAATTTTTTCCACCTACCTTGATCTGTGTACCTAACAGTTGCATGTTCTTTTATTTGTTGAACGGAGGGAGTACATGCCATTCCACAAGTTGTGAGCGATATAGGCACGGTGTGTTCTCCTCATTTGATGGTAACATTGGAATGAACGGTTTTTTTTTCTGTTTCACATTTGTTAACTTTTGTCATCGTTGATATTTGATAGAGTTTAGTCGTGAAATAATTTTTTCTCTCACAATAAATCAGCAACAGGCAAAAATCAACCAATCAACCAGGCTGATATTTCTTATATTTCTCGAAAGTATAAACATGGGTTGAAGATAAACTTATTGCTCTCATATTCTCCGTCCATCCTTAAAAAAATATGCAAAAATTTAACCCAATACAATATATAAAATCTACTAATTGATGAGTATTATCAATTTAATCATAACATATATCTATGGTAAATATATTTAGAAATAAAAAATGTTGACAAAACTTCTATAACCCTAGTTAAATTTAAATTTAAATTAATATGTGAGATGCCTATTTTTTTTTCCTCCCAGGAGTGGCTAAAGATCCCTACAACAAAAGCACATTCCAGAACGGGACTGCCCTCCTCACCCACGTCATGACCGAAAAGCGGAGGAAGGGATATACCTGAGGGGCCTATCCGACATTAACCAACCACACGAGGGAGAGGAAGAAAAGCCGCGTGGCGTGCGTGCCGTGACTTACCGTCCGTCCAGTCCTGGCCTCCTGGGGAATGTTGCTGTGCAAGCGACGGGCACCGCACCGCGCTTGCTGCTGACTCGCCATCCCCTGCTACCACGGCTCTTCCTCCCACCTCATCTTCTTCCTCCTCCTCCTCCTCCTCCTTTAAAAGCTCTGCCCAAGCTTTCACCCCACTTCGAACCACAATTCACAGGCCCTCGGCCAATCATCGGTAGCACCTGAGCGCCCAAGAGAAGAGGCTCCTTGATTTGTATACTAGCAGTAGCAGCGATCCCAGAGAAGAGAATGCGGCAGATCTCGTCGCTGCTGCAGGGCCTGGCCCGGTCGCTGTCGGTGGGGAAGGAGAAGGAGAGGGACCGGAAAGGCGACGGCAAGGCCGCCATGCCGGCGGTGCTGCGGACGTCGGGCACCCTCTGCGGAGAGGGCTCCGAGACGTTCGCCGCCGTCTGCTCGCGGCGCGGCGAGAAGGGCATCAACCAGGACTGCTCCATCGTCTGGGAGGTTAGCTACTCCTACACCTCTCTCTCTCTCTCTCTCTCTCTCCAACTCGGCTCCTGCTGTATGCTCTGCTTCTTGCGTCCTTCCCTTTAATTTCGTTCATCTTTTTCTATTGGAATTCCGGTGTCACAAAGTTTGTGGTTGCACGCGATATCTCATGTATCTCCATAGAATTTTGCAGAAACTTTTTTTTCTTAATTTTTTATATTTACAAAGTCTGGAAAATTTTCGTCGGGCTCATGCGTTCTAGTATACTGTATGTATATATGAGAAACCAAACAAGCAGCCTCTTGATGTGCTTGTGTGCTGAACAAACGATGAACCTTGACTTTCTTTCCGTTGCCCACCTAATCAGTAATTTATATTTTCATTTTTCAGCATTAGATTGGTGTTTCAGTTCATTTTGTGTTTCTTTTGTTTTAAAAAAAATTGTGTTTCTGAGAACTATGGAAAAAAAACATTTTTTAACCAAACGTGTTTTTCAGTGATAGGGCTAATTAGGAGGCATAGGTAGTTGGAGCACGAGTCTGGTGTTTCCTCTTGGCTTTCTAGGGCTCTCTCTTTCTCACAATACTACAAATGAAAGGGGTCATACGTGTCCTGTTTTGCTGCTATGAGGAAGATGTTTGCATTGTTACTGCTGATGGTGAGGTTTCTTTTCAGCTCTTGGTATGTGAACCCAAAGGTACCAAAGCTTTGGGGGTAGTTAAGCTCACTGCCTAAGATGGAAAGCTAGCCACATCATCACATAATAGATACCCCACAGCACACATTCTTGAGAGTTCTTCATGGACGGCATACTTGTGGTCGTGCTATAGGGCGTTTATTTCTGAAGATTGTATTTTTCTATTCGTGTTGCCTAACTAATCTGGCTTGTTAATTCTGCAAACCAACGCATCCAATAGAGTGAGGACAAGGATGACCTACTGCTAGGCTAGGTAGCTCAGTTTGGTTGTGTGTGATGTCACCGTGGATTCATAATTAAATTGTCGCTTACCATGCAATGATTGTACAGCATAAGATTAACAATCCCCTTGAACTCGAAGCTCAACCTCATATTACACATATATAATACCAAACAGGTAGAACACGTTACCCACCATAAAGAATCATCATGCCTGCTGCTGCCAAATTAAACCCATGTGTGAAGAGAAAGAGCTCGCATCATTCTGGCTTCAATTTTCTTACAAACTCAATTTTGCACAGTTATGGAATGTTAATTAGGAATCGGAGAAAAAAATCTGAAGAACTTCACACGGCACGATTCTTCTTTCATGAAATGAAAGAGTACAATCAGTCTGTGGAGGAGGATTATTCTTATTCTTGTGTAATATAATGAACAAAATTTGTTCACATGGCTGCTTTTCTGTCCAAAAAAAAAAAATGTGTTCAGGGCTTGGGGTGCCAGGAGGACACCATCTTGTGCGGCATCTTCGACGGGCACGGCCCGTGGGGCCACTATGTGGCCAAGGCCGTGCGCGACGCGCTGCCGGCGTCGCTGCTGTGCCACTGGCAGGAGGCGCTGGCGCTGGCGTCGCTCATCGACGGCGGCGGCGAGAAGGCGAAGCGCGGCGGCGACTGCCAGTTCGACCTCTGGAAGCAGTCGTACGCGGCCGCCTGCGCCGCCGTCGACGACGAGCTCCGGCGCAGCCGCCGCCTCGACGCGGTCCAGAGCGGCTGCACCGCGCTGTCCGTCGTCAAGCAGGGGGACTTCATGGTCGTCGCCAACGTCGGCGACTCCCGGGCCGTCCTGGGCACCACCGCCACCGCGTCCGGCGACGGCGGCGCCACCACCATCGCCGCCGTCCAGCTCACCGTCGACTTCAAGCCCAACCTGGCCGAGGAGAAGGAGCGCATCCGGCGGTGCAACGGCCAGGTGTTCTGCCTCGCCGACGAGCCCGGCGTGCACCGCGTGTGGCAGCCCAACCGGGAGTCGCCGGGGCTCGCCATGTCGCGCGCCTTCGGCGACTACTGCGTCAAGGACTACGGCGTCATCTCGGCGCCGGAGGTGACGCAGAGGAGGATCGGCAGCGGTGACCAGTTCGTCATCCTCGCCACCGACGGGGTGTGGGACGTGCTCTCCAACGACGAGGCCGTGCAGATCGTGGCGGGGACGCCGGACCGGGGGAAGGCGGCCAAGCGGCTGGTGGAGTGCGCCGTCCGCGCGTGGCGGCGCAGGCGGCGCGGCGTCGCCGTCGACGACTGCTCGGCGATCTGCCTCTTCTTCCACTCGCCGCCGTCCTAGACACCAAAGTCAGAGGCAACCAAATGCACGTCTCAAGACGAGGATTATTGTGCCCGTCGCATTCGTAGCAGAGACGATGAGAGAGTGCATCGCCGGCCGCCGTCCACCATTTAGAACGTGCAGTTTTGCCGCATGATCGTGACACTCCACGTCCACGATAAGAATTGCAGCTGGTGGACGGCCAAACAGGGAAAAAAAAAATCTCTGGCTTTCACACGTTGCCAGTCAAAATGTACGAGAACGAACACCAGCCATGAGAAAAGAGGGGAAAAGATGCATTTTGTCCTCATTTTTGGGTTGTCTGGCTCTGAATTTCTGATGTAGCAAACAGTCGCAATTATGGCGCACATCAATCACAATTTGGTCATTAATCACACAGTCTGGCGCCACCCGCCGAACACACCAGAATCCTAAGATCCTCTGAAACGGAGGACCGTGCATTATTTCGAACATCCGGGAACACACACTACTACTAAATCCTACTGTAATTCAATAACTGTTATTAATATGGGACACAGCAAGCGCATGATAGCTCAACCTGTGGTGGATACGAGTCGTCAATCAAATCAGCCACCGTAGCGACTTTTTAGCGACTCGGGAGGCTCCTCTTCCATGATTCCAGCTCCGGTAGTGGCCAAGTATTCCCTTACTGTAGTTTTCCGATCACCGAGATAGGTGTGGTCTAAGAAGTTGCTGTATGCTGGTTCGCCAAGATTTTTCGCAGCAAGAACACTGGAAAAGCATTTAGAATCACAAGAATATCAATAAGATCATATCTCCATTGATAACATCGTGCTTGTATACACTTAGTAGTCGTTATCTGGAGAAACTGTGTTGCTATTGGATAAATGCAATGATAAAAAAGAAATGATTTCCTATTGCTTCAGACATGCTTGCAGTAGTCAGAAAGCAATGATATATCATTTATCCACGAGAGATGCATATTAATTTGAGATATCATAATCTCATAGATGCGCTATACAAGAGAGAATAGATAATATATACTCCTCTCCTAAAATATCTGCACGTCTTGCTTTCCAAATAGTAACTTTTTTAAGTTTGACTAGGTTTATAAAAAACATTATCAACATTTATATCTCGTAATATGGTTAGTACCTAAATATATTCCCCTATTGATCAAATGATATTTAATGCACATCATAAATGGTATATTTTCTGACTCCCTTGAAAAGCGAGATGTACAATTATTTTAGAATGAAGAGAGTACCCCAGATTATTGGCAGCGGGCCAGGGTAACTACACAGTAGGCGTATTCCAATTTGATCACAAGGTAAACCCTCTCTAATATTAATTACAAATTTATCTAATAGGTGAAAGAAGCAACCCCACATAGGCACATACTCCCTCCATTCCAAAATGTTTGTCGTTTGCGTTTTCCAAAAAACAACTACCGGCAATTATATATTTAAAAATATTAATATTTATAATACATAATTAATATCATTAGAAAGATCTTTGAATCTAGTTTTTTAATAAATTTATTTGGAGATATAAATGTTGCACGTATTTTGTACAAATCGAGTCAAACTTGTGACATAAAAACCTAAAACGACATATATTTTGAAACAGAGGGAGTATAGTTTAACATTATATATCTTTGATCATCAAATACTAACCAATGTCTGAGGTATAAGCGACATGGTAAAATATCATCTCTCCATATTTTGTCAATGTTGTACCTTCCATAGCGCTGGTTATATATTTCCTTGCTTCCTGTAGAAGTAGCCACTCAAAGTTTCAATAAGTAATTGACTGTATCCCCCCTAAAAAAAAGGTAAATGACTGTGGAATCAAATATGATTTAGTATTGTCTCAAGCAATTCTCTAGAAGTTAGAAACCTATATCTATATTGCCTTAAAATAACAATTTCCATCTACACAAGCGTGCTTTGATTCGCAAAAAAAGGTAGAAGAATGTTCAGCATAAAGATTTGTTAGTCATCAATTCATCATAAATTTGTTTGAACGGGATTCAAACATATCTAGCTTAACTACAATCAAGTACTAGTATTTGTATAGAAAAGGGAACCTGAAAGAACTCAAGAACAAATTACCATTTCCTTTGAAATAGAAACAACTATCTCCTACCAAATACAATGATCAACCTTGGCATCTCTCTTGCAAATATTCTTCATCACTGTAGCGCGCACAGACAACCTAACCACCAAATTCCAACAAGACGAAGAAAAATAACTATGATTGTAGGAAGCAGCAGCAAAGAGCAAAAGCAAAACTATGCAGAGGAGTACTTACTGCTCGATTTGTAAAAGGTACCCCATCCAATCCTTCAGGGACAACCTGAAACACAATAAAAGACAAACAGAAATGGCAGCAAATATTTGTCAAAAAGTATTCCAAATTAAGGGTAGAGAATTTGTTTCACTTTACAAACTAGGCTACATCGGCAAGCATGGAATGAATTATTTGGTCACCCACCGCAAGAAATCTAAACTCATGTTCCCTCTCAATAAATGCTGGCACCTGCAAATATCATGGATTTTCAGTCCTAGCCAAAAAGGAATTCAGGACCAGTCCATTAGTTTGCCCATGGCTGATTATTATGATATAATCACTGAGAAAACCACCTTACCTCTTCCTCCTTGATTTCGAAAACCGTGACTACTATCAGTTCACCGTCACATGGCTCCACACTCAAGCTTGAGAATTCCTACAAGTCACCCAATACTGGAATGAGAAAGGAGAAAATTATGAAACCACAAGAAACCAGTAATGCGACTCTCTCAGGGAAGTACATACGGTGCTCTACATCGGCAAACATAATCCAATGTCAAACAATTTGATCTCGACAACATAATTAAAGTTTATTTTTCACCAGGATCAAGATGACAGATGGCAAAAGCAGGGATGTTGATGCTCATGTTACAGAGAAGCTCTTTCATGAGCAGTTGAGCACTAAAATCCATGCCCTCGTGCATGAAGCAAGACCAGCATATTTGTTCAATGCAGCTAGTTCCTTGAAATCCTAACTTTTTAGCTGTCCAGTGTTGCGGAACTAGCATTGCAATTTTCACGACGTCAAGAAAACGCAGGTATAAACTGTAGCATGGTAAATTGCAGTATCATTCAAGTGCCCCTAGTACTAAGTGCATATTTGCCTTTATTGTCTGCACATTCAGCTGTACGCAACAGGTGTAGTAGTAGGACATTATATTGCTCTGAAAACAAATATATCTGAAACCCACTACAACAATGAATATTCAGGAAGAATTAGTGAATTAGTGAGATGACATAGTCATGCAAAAATTGCCAAGATCCTACTTCATTCAGAAATGCAAAATTAGCGGAGCAAACATCCTGAGTCATCCATACCCTGATCAAGATCCTACCCACCTTGCAGAACCAGACACACGGAGAAACCTGCTGCCTAATTAAACGATGACATGAGTAGAGAAATACTAGGCAAGGCAAGGCATGGGGGGACCTTGGTGGCCTCGATGGCGATGCCGCGCTCGAAGAAGATGGGGGCAGCGTGGGCGAAGACTCGGCGGAACCCCCGCAGCGCCGCGACACGGAAGCCCTCCAGTTCCGGGAACGTGCTCCTCGCGCTCCGCTCTGGCACCAACCAACCAGGAAGGAGGGTAGAAAGCGTCAGGCCTGGCAGGGTTGAGGGAGGGCTCGAGGAGGAGGAATCCCCACTACCCGTGACGACGATCTGCGCCCCGCTCACCGGAGAGGAGGGATCCGAAGCCGACGACGGAGAAGCGGCCGCCCGGGGCGGCGACGGCGGCGAAGTCCGCGGGGCAGGTGAGCTCCGGGAAGGTGCCGCCGGCTGCGGGGGCGGCCGTCGCGGTGGGAGGAGGCATGATGGGGCGGCTCCATCGGGTGGTCGGCGGCGGCGAGTGACCTGGCTCCAGTGGTCGGCGGAGGCGGAGACGGGCGGCGGTGACCGGGGCTGGTGGGAAAGTGGCGCGTTCGGGGGCGCTGGATCTTGATCGGACGGCTGAGGGTGGCTCCGGGCGAGGAAGCGCGAGTTGGGAGGCGATGGCGCGCATTGTTGGGCAAAGTGACAGTGAGGGTCCGTCCCTGAGATGAGCACAGAATTGACGTCCTGCTGCTGCTGGGTGCCGCAGCTACACGTCGCTGCTGCACTCGCTCGAAAGGGCGAAGCATCCCGCCAATGACGCCTCCGCTCGCGCCACTGCTGGTAGCTCCGGTGTCCCGAGCTGACCGAGCGAGCGTGGCCACCCACTTTGCAGGGGCCGAGCCTGAACAAATCTACACTGCTACTTAAAAACTTAACTGTGGCAGGCTTTTTTCATTAACCGTGGAACCACCACTGAAGGTAAGGTCACCGTGACAGTTGTCTGTCCCGTCACCATAAATCACGAAAAAAAACAAAAAAATTTGAAAAAGCCCAAATTCCAGGCTCGTTTAGGGTTGGATCCTGACCGGCGCTGTGCGCCGCCGCCGCGTCATCTACCGTGGAGCCTCGCGCCGCCATGGTGTTCACCGGAGTAGACGGATCCGCCATCGGGGTGGCCGGATCCACCACCGAGGACGCCGGATCCGCCACCGGGGAGCCCGTCGTAGCGCCATCGCACGCCAGGTTGGTGGATCCGACCGCAGGAGAGGAAGATCGGCACCAGGAAGGTGGATCTGCGCCGGCAAGTGGTGGATCCTAGGACGACACGCTCGGGCCACTCTGGCCGGCCGCCGAGAGCCCAGGCCGCCACGCGCGCCGCCCTGGCCTGGCTCACGCCGGGAAGGAGGTAGAGAGAGGGAGAGAGAGAGAGAGGGGAGAAGGGGAGGGAGGGGCGCCGCCGCTGGTGGTGTTCGGGAGTGAGCTGAGAGTGAGAGTTAGGGTTAGGGGTTCTAAGTCACGCTTTTATATTGGGCGCTAAGTGGGCTGGTCTGGGCTATTGGGTTGGGCCTCATTTATAGAGGCGGTTGCTTTAGAATGTCCATCTCGGTTAACGATTTACCGAGGCGGTTAGCTTAAAATTGACTGCCTCGGTTAATCGGTATTAACTGAGGCAGGTATTTTAACGTGCCCGCCTCGGTTAATAGATTTTGCGAGGCGGTTTTTTATAGCCACTGCGGTTAATAAAAAAGTAATTGTCTCGGTTAATCCCAGCATTAACCGCGTTGGTTATTCTTCCTGCCCGCCTCGGAAAAAAATTAGAAACGTCTCGCAAAAGAGTTTTTTTTAGTAGTGCTATATTGAATGCATCTTGCCTCGATGTAATGATATAGAACATGTGATGCAAATATGGTAACCATTTAGATTTTTTTAATGTTATGACATGATTGAATATAGATTTGCCGTGCCTCTCCTAAACAAAGCTAAGGCTATCTGCACCGTGTGGTTGGTAAACAAACCTGTAGAGTGGAGTAGTCCACGCGTCAAAATAGAATGTACAGATTTGTGAACCAATAACAATGTCATCGCGGCCCTCTATTCCAATCTCTAAAATGACGCAATAAAAAAATCTCCAATTCGACGACCACCGAAGGAGAGCTCGCCCATCGCTCGCTGCCCGCCCGCTCACCCATGCGGAGCTCGCCGGTGCAGCGCTCGCCCGCTGCCCACTCGTCCATGCGGAGCTCGCCCCTGCCAACGCCCTCCTCCCTCTAGCTCGACGGCACGGGGAGGGACTGGCAATGTGGGCCTGCGGCAGGAGAGGATAGCATTCCTCTCCAGTGTCTTTGGGTTTGGAGATGCCTTGTAGCGAACGGAGCGGTTGGGGTGGGATAGAGGTGCGGTGCGAGAGTTGAAGTGCTAAGTTTGGTGTTGCGGTCCTTTTACCGAGCAACGGTGTGGATAGCCTAAGCCGTGAGCGACCAAATTTTCAATGGATTCTCTGGCATCAGTTGAGGCATTTGATGACACGGAATTCTCTCCTATATATTTAAGTGCATAGCAAAAATTATATACTAATAGAAGCAAAATGAACTGATTTGGTATGGAGAATTCAGTTGATCATATCCATATTAACTAAAACTCGCGTTGTTAGCAAGGCCCAGGACAAGCATGAGGTTTATTTTACTTGGGTTTGAGAGGTTGACGGTGAAGTTTTTGTAGAAGGGAGGTTGATGGTGAAGCTACACACTATTTTCCTTCCTCGGTCTGCAGTCGCGCCATAAAACAAAATCTAAACAGAGGGTGGCAGACCGTATAACGTTTAGCCTTCAGGATAATACCTTCATTAATTATTTGTCACGGAAACACTCTCTGCTCGAATGCAACATGTGGGCGAGATATGTGTGGGCATTGGAACATAAGGAGATTGTTGAATACCTGAGTGAGTTGCAAGAGGGCGATTCCAAGGCGTGGTTGGAAATTTGACTAAAAACAATGCCTCATGGTGACCTCAGCAGGGTGATGGTGACTCTGTGGATGATCTGGTATGCTAGAAGAAAAGCTATCTACGATTATAGTTTCCAAAGCCCGCTATCTATGATGGACTCATTGATGCTGAAACAGCCAAGGTGATTTCTTGCAAGGAGGGTTCAGCTTTGGCCTCTGATCTTTCGCTGATGTCCTCTAGACTGGCTTGTAACACTACCAGTATCATGGCGATCATAAGAAGTGTTGGAGGAGCAAGAATGTGTTCGTGTGCCCAAGTTGCGAAAGAGATAAAGGATAGTGTACTAGTGTAGGTTTTGCTCATGAGTAGACAGACTAATGTTGATGCTCACAATGTAGCCAGAAGTATGTTTCCTTGTGAGACAGGCAAAAGCATGTCTGGTTGTTAGAACTGCATGTTGACGTTTATCTCATACGATCAACTCTGTGAAGTAAAGAGTATGGAGTTCCCTAAAATTTAAGGTATGTTTGTTTCGTGACCGAAACCAACTTTGGCTGCTATAAACTTTGACAAAAAAAATGAGTCTATGACGTATGGGATTGTATCCTAAGAAAGTGTAATATACCACAGTCCCGACAGTGAACCACAACCAGAAAAACTATGATAAAACTAATTAACTTACGGTATGATAAGTCTGTCACGAACTTATTTATTTTCCTCCCGGCAGTGGCTTCCAATTAAGAACCACGCCATTTGGGTAGCAGGCTAGCAGTCCGCCGGCAAATGGGCCTAACTCCGCGTTTCGAAGCGAGGTCCAGCTCCAAATGTGAGTGAGCGAAGCCTAGTAGAACAGGTACCATATTGATGCGATTATTGTTGAACACGGGAGGAAACCATGAAGAGATTGACGTGTGTTTATGGGGAAGCTCAGATTTGGGATATGTTGAAATTTATCAAGGCAACCTCGCATCTTCCTTGGGTATGTCTTGGTGATTTTAATGAAGTACTACATAGACATGAGCACATGGGCGTGCAAGACCGCAGTCAGGCACAAATTGCGGGCTTCCGCGACATGGTTGATGTGTGTAGATTGTGTGATCTTGGCTATGAAGGACGGAGCTGGACATTTGAGAAGAGGGTTTCTAGTGGATCTTTCTGCCAGGTACGGCTTGATCGAGCCCTGGCATAGCAGAGTGGTGTTCGCAGGTTTCCACTAGCGCGAGTTCAACACCTCACTGCTGCGGCGTCTGACCATGATCCTATAATGCTTCGTTGGGAACAGGAGACAGGAGCGGAATAGGAGGAAGAGGAGACAGAAAACATTCAGGTACGAAACAATGTGGGAATCTCATGAGAATTTCTTCACAATGCTTGCTAACTCATGGAAAGATGCTGGCGAAGCTCTAACTCTACATGAGCTGCAATGCAAGATTAATTCGGTATCAACTGAGTTGAGTGCTTGGGATAGAAATATATTTGGTAATGTTCGCCAGGAGCTGAAGCGCCTTAACTTGGAGCTAGACCTGCCTCAAATCTGATCCGAGGCGGGGGGCAGGACCATCACATGCCGAAAGGAAGGTGGTGGAGAAAATTATGCAGCTAAATCACATAGAGGAGATCATGTGGAGGCAGCGATCCAGGGTCACGTGGTTGGCGGCTGGTGATAAAAACACAAAAAAATTTCATATGAGAGCTAGCCAAAGGAGGAAAAAGAATCTCATCTCAAAATTGAAAATACCAGATGGACAGTTTACTGAGAACGAGGATGAGTTGGAGAGCTTGACATCAAATTTTTACAAGGAGCTGTATCGATCAGAAGGAATGACGGGAATGGAGCGTGTCGTGGAGACAGTGCCAGTAAAAGTTACATCGATGATGAATGAGAAGCTTATGATGCCGTTTGGGCAAGAAGAAGTTAAGACGGCATTGTTCCAAATGTTTCCAACGAAAGCGCCGGGGCCAGATGGACTGCCAGCACATTTTTTCCAGCGTCATTGGGAGCTTTGTGGAAAAGAAGTAACTACAGTTGTGCTTCGGATGCTGAGTGGAGAAGATGATCCAGCAACCATTAATAATACTTGTGTGGTGCTAATTCCCAAGGTTGAAAGACCGGAGGAGCTGGGTCAGTTCAGGCTGATCAGTCTTTGTAATGTTATATACAAGATTGCGTCCAAAGTCATGGCAAACAGAATGAAGCTAGTGCTTCCAGATATTATTTCTGAAGAACAATCAACTTTTGTGCCGGGACGGTTGATTACGGACAATATAATTACAGCTTACGAGTGCATGCACTACATGAAAAAGAAAAGGGCTAGTGACAGGAGATTTTGCGCTCTAAAGCTGGACATGAGGAAAGCTTATGATAGAGTAGAATGGGATTATCTGGAAGCGATTATGACCAAGCTAGGGTTCCATCAGATGTGGGTCCAAATGACTATGAGATTGATTACTACAGTATCGTTCTCAGTCTTGCTTAATGGTCAGCGGCTCGAAAATATTTTTCCTTCAAGAGGGATCCGTCAGGGGGATCCAATATCACCCTATCTCTTTTTATTAGCAACAGAGGGCCTCGTGCCTTTTGAAATCTCGAATTCAGTCATCAAACTTAAGTGGAATATTAGTGGCTGCATCGGCACCGATGGTCAGTCACTTACTCTTTGCAGATGACAGCCTGCTGTTTTTTAAAGCGAATAGGGAGAGTGCGGATGAGGTGGTGGACATGCTGAACATCTACTGCCAAGCCTCAGGACAGCGGGTAAATATGAATAAATCTTCAATACACTTTGCTAAAGGTGTTACTGGAAACATACGTGAAGACATCATGGATTGTCTATATGTACATAATGAAGCGCTTAGCGAAAAGTACTTGGGCATGCCTACTGATGTCAGGTTCAGCAACAAATGGTGCTTTTAAGTACCTGAAAGACAGAATGTGGAAGAGAGTGCAGGGCTGGTTGGAGTAGATGCTATCAGCCGGTGGGAAGGAAGTTTTGATTAAAGCAGTTGCGCAAGCTGTGCCAACTCTTTTCATGTCGTGTTTTAGGTTACCTCAGGGGCTTATGCCATCACTTAGAGAGTCTCCTCCGAAACTTCTGGTGGGGAAGCAAAGAGGGCAAACGAAAAACTTGTTGGGTGGCATGGGAGGAGATGACCAAGCCTAAACATATGGGAGGTTTGGGTTTTAGAGATTTTGAGCTATTCAATCTTTCTTTGTTAGCTAGGCAAGCATGGCGCATCCTACAGGAACCATCCTCACTTAGTGCGCAAATGCTAAAGGCTGTTTATTTCCCTGAGGATGATTTTCTGGAGGCTGAATTGGGACCCTCGCCGTCAAGAGTGTGGCGGGCCATCGTTGATGGTAAGGAGGTGATGAAGCAAAGCTTGATTCGGCGAATTGGCACGGGGGAAGATACCTATATCTGGAGTATGAATTGGTTGCCAAGGGATGGCTTGCTGAGGCCGGTTGTATGTTCGAGCAATGAGCCACCGACAAGGGTTTGTGAATTGATCGATCCTACCACAGCGTCGTGGGATATGCAGGCACTACAGAACCATTTTATTCCTATGGATCGGGAAGTGATTCTCAGTATACCCCTAGCGACCCGGAGACAGGGGGATTTTTGGGCCTGGCACTATGAAAAATCAGGTTCATTTACCGTCCGTTCGGCTTACCGGATGTTAATCAGAAACCGGGAAAGCAGGTCGGATTGGATAGAACATAATGCTGGAAAATCAGATCTTGCATCAGATCAGCGAGACTGGGTAAACCTATGGAAAATTAAGGTTCCTACCAAAGTACGGAATTTCCTATGAAGGTTAGCCAAGCAATCTATTCCGACAGGTGATGTTAGATGTCATAGAAACATGGCTCAGGACTCTAAATGTTCGATATGTGGCACTCACGACTCCTGGAGGCATGCATTATTGGAATGCAGCATGGCGCAATGCGTTTGGGCATTACAAGGGGAAGAACTTCTGGAGTTCATCAGCCGAGCACGACATGGTGATGCTCGAGCGTGGCTTCAGGAAGCTATAGCGACATTGCAGCATGAACGGGCTCATTCGGTTGGTAGTCACGATGTGGTCGATATGGTATGCAAGGAGGAAGGCTATGCTTGAAAACTATATTTCAGAGTCCCTTATCGACTCACAGTTTTATACACAGCTTCATAGCAGATTTGGAGTCTGCAATGTCACCGATGGTAATTGGGAAGAGTAAGTTGGAACATAAGGACGCTCGAGCCCTCGATTGTCCATGGCTACCCCCACCGGCTGGAATGCTGAAGATAAATGTGGATGCAGCATTATCGAAGAACACGTCCACTGCAACAATGGCGGCAGTGGCAAGAGACGACTCGAGCAGATTTCAAGGGGCGTCAGTGATAGTGATGGAAGGTGTTACCGACCATTGAAACTGCCGAGGCACTGGCATGCCGTGAAGGGATGGCATGAGCAGCTGATCTTGCTCATCATCGTATCCGGATTGCCACCGACTACATGAACGTCGTGAGGAGGATGCAAGGCTCCGGCATGGGTGCCTATGGCCATATAATACAAGAGATCAAAGCTGTTTTCGCTCAGCGTCGAGAAGGCGGAGATCATTCATGAAAGATGGGCTTCGAATACTGACGCACACTATTAGTTAGGGGCTCCGATATATGAATCATTAGGTAGGTATGTCAGGTTTTTATCTCCCCCTGATGGAGTCTGTACCACCTACTGTAACGCTTCATCAGAGTCTGCTACCCACCCTAAAAAAAAAATAAGGTGAGGGGACGGAGGACATCTTTTAGGCGGGAGCGACATCCTCTTTCCCGCCATTCTCCTACCATCTCTTTTCCCGTCTCTACCCCTACGAACGAGGCGGCGCCGCCTACCGGTCGCTCCCTCCCTCCGTAGCCTCCCGCTGCGGCCACACCACCACCGTTCACCCCTGCCTGCCACCCCTCTCTCTGTCTCTATGCGCCGGCTGGTCGACCATCGCTGCCACCCAACGAGAGCGGCACCCCCTTTCTCTCAGCGACGAACTCGGCGACCGTCGCTGCCGCCCTACGCCAGGTCGCCAGGCCTTCTTCGGGCCCTTCGCCGGTGACAGGCACCACCAGGTACACCCACTCTCCTTGGTCTTCCCTTCTTGCTGTGCAAAGTCAGTCCGTCCTTCTTAATTTGAATTCCTTTGTTTCGTTTGGTCCTCCAGTCACATCTGAGGATGGGTAGGAACGATGAGCAGGTTGACTCTATGGAGATTGACGACAAGAGGCAGCAACGGCTAGAGGCAAACGCTGCCTTGCTAGAAGGGTTCAACGCTGACTATCTCCGTGTCTACTACGGTAAACTCATTCCCCTTAAAGTGGATGGAACGGGCAAGTAAATTGAAACAGAACATCTTATCGGTGCATAACCATCTGTTTTCTGTCTTTATTTATCATTGATTCTACACAAAGTTCTGATCTTGCATCACGGATTAGGGGATCTTTTTTGCTTCCATTAATTCTGTGGTTGATATGTGAATTGTGATATAGACATCTAACAGATGAGGAAGCAACCGGCTAGCATTTTCTTGCTGGAATAGTTTCCTTCCCTTCCCAATGGCTTGAGAACTTTAGAATATCTTGTTTTCATACTCTTTCTTTTTTTTTTTTCAAGATCATGCACATTTTGTTATTCGTCTGGTGTAACTAGGCATGCTGTCACTTGACTGAGGCTTTGCATTTAAGAACCTGTTCGACTATGTAAGGGATATTACAGTGTCTGATTATTCCTGCTGCTTGTGCTAACAACCAGGGTTATGATTTCAGGAAAGCTCTTCCCATATGGTGATTTCTTCAAATGGCTTTGCTATGGAAATGGTTCGTGCTCACATCCTGGTTCTTTGATTAGGAGTTGGCCATACACTCATGCTGTGTCTTGATTGTCCAAATTTTGTGTTCTATAGATGGAAAGCACCCCGGATGTGATCAGTCATATGTTGGACGCCGAGAGTTTTCATTTACACTGGAGAACGACATCTACTTGCGCTTCCAGTCCTTTGATAGTGCTACTGAATTGGAGAGTTCTATCAAGGAGAAGTGCCCTTTCAAGATTGATATCGGACCTGTCTACAGCGTGGATGTATGATGCAGCAGTCGCTAAACACATAGATTCTTTTGATTTTGGTTCTAATTTTCTGCATTATACGTTCTCAGCTACCTGATGAATCGTTGTTTTTCTGTAGCCTTCAAAGCGTCATGCTTACGCCCAATCTGGCAATAATGTCTTTGTACCAGTGGAGAGAGAACTAATTTTTGACATTGTAAGATAAGAAACTTACATTTTCTTTTTTTCATTCCATTTTCCTTTTATATTTGCGCTCCGTATTCTTGTGCAACAGTTGCAAGCTGTCAACATCTTTATCCTTCCCAGGATATATCTGATTATGATGATGTTCGCTATTGCTGCTCTGGAGCTGATGTCTGCTTAGACTGCTGGCCCTTAATGACAGTTGCTATCAAAATTTTGAATACTTCTCTTAGAGGTATGTCATTTCATTATGCAATACATCACAGCATGGACTAGCCACCTTTTCAAATTTATACACGCGAAACTGCAGATATACAGTGCTTATTATAATTGAAACCATTGTTTGCAGATGATTTTGGTTTCAATCACATACTATGGGTATACAGTGGTCGTCGTGGTGTCCATTGCTGGGTCTGTGATAGCAGAGCAAGAAAGTATGTTCGAATTTACTTTATCTGTTTCCTATGCTTGTTGATTCTAAACACACATGTTCTCCTGTTAGGCTCAGCAATGAACAAAGGGCTGCAATTGCTGACTACTTTCGAGTCTACAAGGTGACACACTTCATCATGCATTTTTTTTACGATGTTTTCAGAAATCTAATTGATCCTGTTAATCTATCTCAGGGTGGTGAAAATGCATTGAAGAAAGTATCCTTGGCTGGACCTGTCCTCCATTCCTTCCTTTCGTATGTATTGACTGCCACATAATTTTGTTTGATCTATCAACACAAATTGGAAGAATTAAATTGATTATATGTATTTTATGTTCCTATAGCTGGTCGTACATGGATGTTCTTAAAACCTTCTTTGAAGATAAGTTGCTCCTTAGCCAACAACTCTTTGCATCAGAGGAGAGGTGTCAGAAGATACTTGATCTCATCCCTGATGAAAAGTAAGAAAAGGCACCATGAGAAATGAACATTACTCTCTGACATAGATGAATTCTACTATCCCTCCCTTATTTAGCATGCCATAGATTTGTTCATCATCATTATGAATTGGATTTGATTTCTAGATGTTGCTAGTGAGGTCCATGACAAGTGGCAGGGAAATAGACGAGCTTCTATTTCAAAGGAAGATGTCAATGTGACCAGATGGGAGCAATTGAAGACGGCTTTACAGTCAGGAAAACACAAGGTTCATGTTTGATCTACTTACTTTTTTCTGTGTTTTGTTGTTCAGACATTTGCCCTTTTATCGATAGATCGTGTGTAATATTCCAAGTTCTCAATTAAAATCATATCTGCTAATTCATCTGATTATGTTACATAATAGTGCTAATTGTTCTATGTTTCAGGCTCAGGGGCTTCGTAGATGTGTGGAGGAGATTGTCTGCACATACACTTATCCTAGACTTGACATGGAGGTAAAAGAAAATTCATTGTTGTATGTGTTTGCTCTGGTAATAATGTACTAATGTCCAAGGTTCCCACTCCTGATCATGTTTATACCCATGCCAGGTATCAAAGCATATGAATCATTTACTAAAAGCTCCCTTTTGTATACATCCAAAGACAGGTAAAAGTCACAAGGTGGCATGCTCTTATGCTCAAGAGACGGTGGCATGTCCTTTTGAAAGCTCTAGATTCCATAACAGATGCATTCACTTAAATACATTGACATTATTCATTTAGTTTAATTCTAACAATTGCGGAATAATGTTTGTCACACAATGCACCCTATTGCTCACAATTGACTTTCTTTTTCTAGGCCGCGTTTGTGTTCCAATTGACCCAAGTAACTGTGATGATTTTGATCCTGCAGCTGTTCCAACTCTATCACAGGTATGGTCCATACTCCATAGAGCCTAGCATGAGAAGCACTAACATTTCATATCCTTCTTCCAAGCATCATTGTGCAATGCTGATTTGCTAAAACAAGTACACTTATACAGCTTTTAGGAGAGCTCAATGCTAATGGTTTTCAGACAGATTCTGAAAATAGTAAGTGCTTGTAACTATGCTCCTTTTGTGATTTGTGTAAAAGTTTATTATTTTATAATTGCAAAAATAAAGGAGTTCTGGTACCAACATGCAGCCTTGCCTAACAGGCTTAACATGCTCTTTTTGACAATCCTATTGAGTTTCAGATTTGGAAAGAACGTCCCTTGGGAAATCCATCAGTTTTTTCAGAACTTCCTTCCAGCACCCGTTGCTGAAAGCATGCAAGGTATGGGCCATTTCTGTGGCAATGCCAGCATCCATATGCATGCATATATATGTGAATAATTGAAGCACTGAAAAATATCTTCAGTAGCAGAAACCTAGGCACGGTTCTCTTCATCCCCCAGCACCCACCCAAAGAAAAAAAAAAAGTTAGGATGCTCGCTTACTTTCAGTTAATCTGTTCTCAGCTCCTTTATTATGAGATCCTGTGCTTGAAACCATTTAATATTGCTCTCGAGCACTCTCTTACTAGCAATTAACTCTATCTCATGGTTCTGATATTTCAGTTTTTCAAAAATGGTTCTGACATTTCCTGAGGCATACGTCTGAATCTTTCTCTGGCATGTAATTTTGCAGGAGGAACTGGAAAGTGCATATAACGCGAAGCTTCAACAGTCCAAGAATTCCTTGAACTGGTAAAATCTACGCATGCGTCCCTGAGCATTCCAACTGTGGCATGGACCTGGTGCTATGTGGATTGTCTATGTGACGCTGCCAACCTGTGTTGCATACATGGGATGCACGCTACCATGTCAGTTTGAAGTTGCATCTACGATGTACCTGTTCTGCTGCAGGAATTACTATCTTTGGTTTCAGATAATCCAAGGGGAAATGAATGTAACACTCGCTGGCCGACGGTGGCAAGATAATCATGCTACCTTGTTTACTAAGTTGCAGTTGCATCGACGAATGTGACCAGAGTATACCTGTACTGGTGCTGGAATTGCTGCTATTAGGTTTCAGTTATTCATGGGGGAAATGATGCAACACTTGATGGCCGATGGTGGCAAGATAATCGCGCATCTTAGGATTCATGCCAACTAGGAACAAATCCAAGTACATGATCTTTTAGATTGTTTATTTGGTTGAAGGGTTATAGTGACGGTCAAAGACTCAATGGATGGAGATATGCTTAGTCGGTCATTTAATGCAAGTTCGTCGCTCAGCAGATACTGGGGCTTTGTTTCGCCGACGGGGTATTGCCTCACCGCTGCGCTTGCACGCTCAACGAGAGATGCTCGCCCAGATGAGCTGGGCCAATTTGGCTCTCCCTTCACGAGCAAGGAAAATCTCGCCTACATCGCCTTCACAACGAAGGAAAATCTTGCCTACATCGCCTTCGCGACCAAGGAACAAAACCTAAGACGATGAAAGAAAAGGATGGTCTAAGACTGTTTTCAACAGAGCACTTAAAAGAGACCCAAACGCAAAAAAAAAATGATACGCAATGTGGCTTTGCCTATGAAAACCGAGCTCCAGCAGACGACCCATTCAGCCCACCTATTTTGCGTGTGAGATGAGGGAGAAGGTAAATATGCGTCGCCGTTGTTTCCATGACGCAATCGCTCCCGCACGTAGTGGTGGGCCCATGGAAGCGTCGGGGTGAGGCGGCCCAGACGATGAGTCAATGACGGCAAGGCGGCCAGCAACGCAGATCTACGGCGGGGCGGCCAAGGGAGCTACCTCGATGGAGCCGCCGCCTCCTCTGATGACCCACTCTGTGGGCCCTGCCCTGTAGCCTGCCTCCCAAAACAGGGTTGTCGTCGTCAGCTTCATGGGTGGCGTTTATTTCAAAAAAAAGCTTCATCGGTGGCGCGAGGAGCGCCCGCCTCACGGCTCGGATCCTTGACACCCGCTACAGTGGGGCGGGTGACCGCGGCGAGGTGGAGTGGGGTGGCGAGGCAGACCGCGATAGCAGTGGGGTTTGACGATGGTTGGGCGACGAGGCGTTTTAGGTTTGTGGCTGTTGGAGAGTTTGGGTGCGGACGTTTTCTATTTTGCGTGACCCAAATGAAGCAATGGGTCTCATGAATGGGAGAATGGAGAGACACTCTAAGGCATCTTTTATTAATGAATGAGGTTCTGCTAATTACATGCTCGCTACACTACACATATTAGCTACAAACTGTCACCACCAAACCTTTATGTACATGGTATTCACAATATTTACATGTTATATACCGCTACTGTTTCCAAGAGAGCTCACCAGAACGGACACCACCTGTGAAACAAACAAGCAACAAACAGTGAGTAACGTACAGTCATAAAAAACGATGGCTGGCCCCGAATCAGCAGCAAGAAAAGTGGAAGTATTGATAGATTCATACCCAACATAGTTTTGGCACAAATTTTCGTGTGAAGTCGCTTGCAGTATGAGCTTCTGAACCTGAACCTTCACTGAGAGACCAGGTTGCGCATCCCGGGGGGCATCTCCTGAAGCCAAGTGCTCACTGCCATGTTGAGTCGAGCTACCAGCTCCAGCCAAAGCTGACCCAGAAGAGAAGTCACGCCCTGTTAGCTTGTCACTCATCCGTGCCATCACAGCTACAGCACGCTCATTCAAAACCTCATTGGCATCACCGAGTTGATTGACGGCCTGCATGAACATGAATGGTTACTCATCCAGTTACGTGGTCAGGTTTAGTGCAATCATGCCATGAGGATGGAGAAGAGCAGGCAACCTGTAGCAGTTCCCTCTCACGTGCTCCTCGCTGAGGTTGCATGAGCTCTCGGTTAGCCACTGCTTCTTCACTACTGACAACCGTGTGAGCATGGACATTACCATAGTTTGACACTTGAGGAACCTCGTTGAAATTGAACAGACGCCAATTGATTAACGGGTCATGTACAAATGCCTGGGGAGATCAAAAGCAAAATATTTAAGAAAGCAATGCCTAATAACCACGAGATCACCAAAGCATGTAGGAACTAGGGGTACAAGAAACACGACGACGAATTCAAGAACAAAAGATGTAATCGTCTTCCTACTGTGTCTCCAAACTATCCCCGTTACAAAATCAGACCTTTGTGGCAACATCGGGAGCATCAACTCAAAATATAGTGCCCAGGTATGACAAATTAGTTTGCCACTTAAAATTTCTGCTAAATAAGGATACGAGAATTTCTTTAGTGAGTGGCAATTTCCTTTATCTAATCAAGTTCTTGAGTTCTGATTGAATCCAGCCTTAAGAAAACCAACTCCTAAACATTATTTCTTTTTTACTTTTCAGAATTTGTACTAGGAATAAAAAATCTATAACCTTCTGAAGTGAAGAACTAAATATTTCTTAAAGATATACGCTATGCAATAGGGTCATATGGAAAATAATGTGATAATCTCACCTCCATCATGGCCATAACGCTGTCTCTGTTTGTGCGAAGGACTTGCATCACATTCTCACAAGTTGTTCGGAATGTACCCTCAATACCGCTAACTTCCATAGCTTTCACAAGCATTCTAGTCAAACGGAACGGTACCTATACAGTACATTGCAAACTGGTAAGATACTGTCACAAACAAAAATGCAGTGGCTAAGTCAAGGTTAGGAGTACAAGCCATGAACACATTTGGCGTGTCTCCAAGACGGCAAGAATATACTTTGACCACTAATTTCTCTTAGGGCCCGTTTGTTTCCTTAGAATTGGAGGAATTGAAATATAGATGATAAGTAAAACTATTTAGCTTAGAACGCAAGGGAACCGTAGACAGGCAAGTGAAATCCAATCCACGAAATAAATTGATCCATGGATAGCACCGTTGTGGTAAAGGTCGTAATGCCAGAGGAATCATTACCGCAAGGCATTTGAGATTCCACACCTTTTCCAAGCTCACAAATAAGCCTATCTTCAATTCCTAAGGTGGGAGATGGAATTGGATTCTATAGATCATTATGCTACAATTCTATTCTCCAATTTAGAACACATTTTTTAACTCACTTCTATACAATATAAAGTGCAATATATAAGTGTGTTCCTTACATACCTAATCATAAATATACAAATATATTTCATATACAACTATATTAGCTTAATTAATCTATAGCTAAATTGTAATTCTTAAAATAAATTCAGTTCCTTATAGCAGTCTATGAATATAAAGTCTCAAGCATGGACTACCGATTTCTCTAGTATATTGCCTACGACTATATAAAATCTTAATCATAAGAAAGCACTTTCAAATCAAATGGTGCAAATTTTGTGTCATGCAATCTACGCACTGGACACTAGTATATTAATTTCTGCTCAAAGATTATAAAGTACGAATGTTGAAACACCTACACACCTTATAAAAAGAAATCTGAGGGAATAATTAAGGTATAATGCACACAGCAAGATTACTTACTTTTTCAGGGAACTTTTCTCGATTCATTGAAGCCTCAAAGCAATCTCCAAAGTCAATGTGTAATATTTTTCCACTGAAGCAAAAAAGAACAATTTTATTACAGAAGTAACTGCACAATACATACACTAATGGAAGAATAGTTCTGAAGATGTACATGTACCTATAGCGATCTAACATAAGGTTACTTGGATGCCGATCTCCTAAACCAAGCAAATACCCAACCTGAAAATTACCTTGTCAGCATCTTAAAGTAGTGAAGATTCCATTTGAAAAAACATAATAAGAAAGTAACTCATACCATGCTCATAACAGCCAGGCTTCTAGCGTAGTTTGTGCGGCGCTCAAGCCATACTTCCGAAGTTCGACTCTTCAGCCACAGAACCTGCCACAGTTTATTTATATTAATATCGTAAATGTAAAGCAGCAGTGGTGTGTGTGTGTGTGTGGGTTTAGAGTTGTGTGTGTGGTTTTTGTGTTGTTTTGTTTGGGTTCTTGTCCCATTTTTATCTTTTTAATATAATGATGCGCAGTAAATGGCATACTCATTTCCTTCAGTATTTTGCAATACCTTTGCAAGGTCATTTCCTTCAGTATTTTGCAAAGCATGCTGAAACACTTCCACCTTTGCAATGAGGGGTAATTGATCATAATAGGGTGCAAAAGCCAACATAAGTCTGTGCTCCTGATTCAAGAAAATCTGGACAGGGAAACAAACACTAATTGCTAAATAAAAGAAATCAAAATATATATAGCTATGACACAGGATATTACAGCAGACAAACCTTCCTGGCATCTCTGTATTCACGGATCAGCTGATGAAGTGTGTCACAGTTTGGAACCCATCCAATTAAGCCACTGTTTGGCGACAAAGGTATAACAGCATATCTTTGGATTGATAAATCCTTCTCTGATGTTTTCCTTGAGTTCTCTAGGAGAGTATTCACCAGACCAAAAAGCTAAATGGAGAAGAAAGAAAATTAGATATTGTACAAGAACAAAACTACACAAAAAAAAAGGTAAACAAGAGGTCAAATTTATGCTATTTCCACTATTTATGCTTTTTCCTCTATCAAGAAAAAAGCATTGAAACTAGTAAATTCTTCTTAAGTGAAAGTCACTGAATGCCTAAGGGGCTCCGGTTCCCTTACTAGGCTTTTCAGAATCACAATAGGGGCAAGACAGTGCTATTTATGGATGAAAATGGTACGGATATTTATCCGACCGTCTGTTCGACCGAATCCGTTTAGAGGTGTTTAGATCTGTCCGTATCCGTGTCCGGATATTCAATATCCGATACCGTATCCGTATCCGAATACTTAAATCTTATATTTATGAAGTCGACATCCAATCGTATCCTATCCAGCATGGCTGACACTATCCGTATTCGAATCTGAATCCGACCAGAAATATGAAAACAAATGTGATATCAGTGATATCCGTTCGTATCCAATCCGTTTTCATCCCTAGTGCTATTTATGCATAGATCATACATTTTTCAGCCTCGACAAGCTACCAGTACAATTTTTCACCTAGTTTCAGAATACGTATCACATTGCCCATTTGATGTTTTTCTAATGGACACTTGAATTGATTTTGTCAAAGATTAGACTATTTTGGTCTCAACCAAAAAAGCCAGATAAATAATGCTGAGGCATAAGATAACTGCTCAAATGTAAAGCCTCAGCTGCACTAAGATATTTCTTTTAGGGAAAAAAAAAAGAGCTGGGCTTATCACAGTTTTGTGGGCTCACTACACAATGATATGAGTTCTAATCAAATCCATATTACTAACAAAAGGACCATTTAAATCAGTATAAAAAAGGATATAGCATCAAAATACAGACCTGCATTACACGTTCATCTTGCCGCAAATCTTCATGGCCTTTAAGCAAGAATGCATAATCATTGCCATCACTTCCATGAATTGTCAGTTTTCTTGGTCTTTGCTTGGATGTTATAACAATCAATTGGGGAACAAAATACTCAATCGTCACAAGTGGTGAATCTGGAAGCAAAATGTCAATCTAAATATTAGAATTCTATGAAATGGAATCAAAATCCAGGGTTCTGAGAGCTCAAAGATGTAAGAAACACAGTACAGGTACCCTGAACAACAGAGCTAAATTAAATATTCTAGTCAGTAACTGGATAACCTGCAGCATAAGTCCCTGGCACAGCAAGTTCCAACTTTTGACATTTGAGTAGCTCAGGCGACACAGACTGAAAGAAAGATTAAATACTTGATCAGGTAAGAGATGGTAAAAACACTGCTTTCTCGCAATAAAAATAATGATATGCTTACGTGCAGATCGAGAGTTGTAAGACTTGGAAGCTGTTTATCGATTCTTCTGAAAACATGGTAATACAAATCCCAGGCCTAAAGAATAGAGGTTTATCCTTAGATGCATTATCAACAGAAAACAATACAAGCTATCAAAATCACAAGTTTTTGTGTACCTTAGTTAGCTCAGCATCCTCTCCTGTAGCCCGATATTTCAAACAGCATTCATGAGCTTCCAGTAATTCATGTCCATAAGCCTGAACATGTTCTTAAAAAACATTAGTTACAAATGTGTTGTAGAATAAATCCATTTCAAAATAGGAAATTATGCCTTGCTACTTCCATGAGCCAAGATGCAGCATGACCTACTGTTACAAAACCAAAACAGATTGGGCAGCTAACATATATCAAATATATATTCTCATGAAGTACTACCCAAACGTATGGTGGTTAGGGCAGATAACTGGATAAGCACCGAAAGATAGAAACTAGAGCATATGATTTTCATGAAAACAATACCTGAATGAAGGCATTTTCTTTAATTGTCTCAGCCCTCCTCTCAAGCATTGCATGCAATGGCTCAAGTACAGCAAACATTCCTTCGATATTGTGCTCACCAAAATACATCCTGCTAGCTTCCTCAAGAGCCTCATGCCACATTTCATGCCACAAAATTGCTACCCGTATCAGTTCTTTTGATACAAGTTGTGCCTGGTGGAACAGAGTAGAATTAGAATGAGACACATCTATCCTTAGAAGATCCACAATTAATGATGCAAACCTGGTCAACAAGACCTCCACTGTGCTGGCGGATCTTATCAACAACCTCCTGTGCTGCTCGTTGTCTGAATATACTTATTGATTTGCAGGCAACCAAGAGAGGATACATCAGAGCCTGATTAAGATGGTTCACCAAAGAGGAGAATTAGAAGGTAAAAAAAGTCCCTGTTGGGTGCCGGCCAGTTAACAGACATACTGGTTATAACCGATAGATGCAGTTTCACTGTTATGGGTAATAATATATAGATCTGTTTGAAAATAAGCTCCAGGGCACTGAAAAATCGTTGGAACATGGGGAAGAACAAAGACAAAAATGAAGAAAACAATTGTGATCAAGCAATAACAAAGAATAGAAAAGGTCATGTTCACTTGTCCAGATTTTGACTTCTTTTCAGGCATAAAACAGTATTTTCCTCTCAGCGCTTCTTTTCAGACAAACGAACAGGGCAAAAGAAAAAAAGGTAAAACAACGACAAATGAACATAAGTGTTAGACTGTCACATTATAGGCTATATGGGCTGTTTATATGGGCTGGGCGCCCCAGCCTTAGGCTGTACGGCAGCCCCTAGGATTTATGGTAGTTGATATTGGATTAGGCAAGGATCTCCGTTGATTGGGTGTGTTTCTATAAACCCTACACGATCCTTGCCTATATATTGTACACCTTTGTATCTCCATAATCAATCTACTAAGTTTCCCGAGCCACCTCTTCTCTCATGAGCCAGTACCTGCAGAAAAGAACTTATGGGCAGGTCCAATGGGAGCCGGCACATAGTCAGTAATGTCCAAGAAATTGAGATCGTCCGGGGATGATGGGGTGTATGCTTGGCATAGGGAAAGGCTGACTCGTCAAAGATGACATGACGAGAGATGATAACTCTATTGGAAGAGAGATCAAGGCAGCGGTATCCTTTATAGTGAGCTGAATATCCCAGGAAGACGCACAAGGTGGAGCGAGGGAAAAGCTTGTGGGGAGCTGTGGCGGACAGATTGGGATAGCAAGTGCAGCCAAAAACGCGCAAGTGATCGTAAGAGGGCGCTGTGCCAAATAGAGCAAAGTGCGGGGTGGACAAGCTCAGCGTTTTGGTAGGCAAGATGTTAAGGAGATATGTTGCTGTCTGCAAAGCCTCGACCCAAAAAGAGGGAGGTAGGGAAGCCTGAAACAGTAGGGAGCGAATTACATTGTTGATGGAACGAATGATGCGCTCGGCCTTACCATTTTGGGTGGAGGTGTAAGGGCACGACATGCGGAGGAGAACACCATGGGTAAGGAAGAACGTGCGGGAGGTGGAGTTGTCAAACTCACGTCCATTGTCGCACTGAACTGCCTTAATGGTGGTGCCGAACTGAGTAGACACAAGGGCAAAGAAGTGAGCGAGGGTCGAAAAAGCGTCAGATTTCAACTTCAAAGGGAACGTCCATAAATAATGTGAACAATCATCAAGAATGACCAAGTAATATTTATAGCCCGAGACACTTAGAACAGGCGATGTCCATAGTGTTGGAGTATGTGTATTAGGCCCATGAGGCTAAGCCCATGAGGCCCTTGTATACAGTCTACTTAGCTACCCTTCTAGGGTTAGCCCAAATTAATCCAATCATTCATTCTAAAACATAGATCACAACGAATTAGATCAAAAATTATTGGACGCTCGAGAAGTTAACAAGTGGAATGGAAGACGCACATGACGACCTAACTGACAAGCATGACAGACACTAGTAGTATCATGACGACAATTAGGAAGACTCGACGCAAGCTTGGAGAGAGCCTCGTGTCCTGGATGACCGAGACGGCAATGCCAAAGTGAAGACTCGGTGGCGGCGACCAAGGAATGAGCAGCAGGCAGCCGAAGAGGATACAACGTCCGGAGCTATTGCACCTGACGATCACGTTCCGAGACAGAAGATCCTTCACAGCCTCCTCCTCAGGGCCTCCTTCGGCGGATTATTGCAGCCCTCCAGTAGGAGTTCGCCATGAAGGATCTTAGGCAAACTGCATCACTTTCTCGGTATGCATGTTCAGCCATGTGGAGACGGTCTCTTCCTTTCGCAGCGGCAGTATATGCTGTGAGAGCAATTAGATCTCTAGATTGATTGATGATGAATAGGGTACAGGGTACAATATATAGGCAAGGATCATTAGGGTTTATAGAAACACCCTAATCAATAGTGATCCTTGCCTAATCAACACCATCTATCTATCTTGACACATAAGCACAACAGCCGCATGGGCTGGGCCCCTGGCCCAATGGGGCGCCTATTCTAACACACCCCCTCAGTCAAAACGTCAGCCACTTTGCACGTTTAGACTGGACCTAAACTCCGTAAAAACTTAAGTAGGCAGCCCTTTGGTGAAGATATCTGCATACTGTGAAGAAGTGGGAACATGCAGAACACGAAGATCACCAATGGCAACTCGCTCCCGGACGAAGTGAAGATCAATCTCAATGTGTTTCGTACGCTGATGCTGCACTGGGTTGGAGGTCATGTAGACGGCACTGATGTTGTCGCAATACACCAGTGTGGCGCGCCGAAGGGGAGCATGGAGCTCTAGGAGCAGCTGTCACAGCCAGGTTGCCTCTGCCACGCCGTTGGCCACCGCGCAATACTCGGCTTCTGCACTTGATCTTGACACTGTGTTCTGGTGCTTGGAGGACCACGAGACAAGATTATCACCGAGGAACACTGCATAGCCCGAGGTGGACTTGCGAGTGTCCGGACAACCTGCCCAGTCAGTGTTGGTGTAGACGACAAGATCTGTCGAAGTCGATGGTCGCAGCAGGAGACCAAGGTGGAGTGTGCCCCGAACATAGCGAAGAATCCGCTTCAGGGCAGCAAGGTGAGGCTCTCGAGGGTCGTGCATGTGAAGGCAGACCTGCTGAACGGCATATGCGATGTCTGGGCGAGTGAACGTCAAGTACTGAAGAGCGCCAGCAAAACTGCGGAAGTCTGTAGCATCAGACACAGGAGCCCCCTCAGCTGCAGCAACCTTTGGATTGGTGTCAACTGGAGTAGAGCAGGGCTTGCAGTCATCCCAGCGCGGTCGAGGATGTCCAGCATGTACTGTCGCTGTGAGAGCAGAAGTCCATCACCATGTCGCTAAACATGCATGCCGAGAAAGTGATGCAGCTCCCCAAGATCTTTCATGGCAAACTCTCGCTGAAGTGCTGAGATGACCCGCCGAAGTAGATCAAGCGAGGAAGCTGTGAGGATGATGTCATCAACATATAGCAACAGATAGGCCGTGTCCGAACCACGCCTGAAGACGAAGAGGGAAGTGTCTGACTTGGCTTCAACAAACCCAAGAGACAGCAAGTAGGTGGCCATCCGGCTGTACCAAGCACGAGGGGCCTGCTTTAGGCCATAGAGCGACTTCTTCAAGAGGCAGACAAAGTCCGGATGAGCTGGATCTTCAAACCCGGACGACTGCTGGCAATACACAGTCTCCGTCAGATTGCCATGAAGGAAGGCGTTCTTCACAGTCCAGTTGGTGAATAGGCCATTGGCGAGAGAGCGCCAAGGAGAGCACCGTGCGAACAGTAGCAGGCTTCACCACAGGACTGAAAGTCTCGTCAAAGTCCACACCAGGGCGCTGGGTAAAGCCGCGGAGAACCCAACGTGCCTTGTACCGCTCAAGAGAGCCATCAGACTGAAGTTTGTGCTTGAAGATCCACTTCCCAGTGACAACATTGGCCCGGGACGGACGGGGCACGAGATCCCAGGTGCGGTTCTGCAGAAGAGCACTGTGTTCTTCTTCCATAGCTGCTCGCCAATTGGGGTCAGCAAGAGCGCTGCGGAAGGTCTTCGGCACCGGAGAGAGAGGTACAGCATGGTAGATGGCGGGCATCCCGTACCCGCTCTTGGAGCGTGTACCCATGGAGTGCTGGTTGGCCACCGGAGGGACAGCAACCGCGCCCTTGGGCAGGGGTGCGGCTGCTGCTGGTGCTGGTGCAGGAGCAGCAGGGGCGGTCGGTGCAGGGGCAGCTGAGGCGGCCGGGGCTGGAGTAGCAGCTGGCGGTGGTCGCGGTCGACGTGAATACGTGAACATGATGTCACGAGCCGGCCGTAGAGGTGGAAAGCCAGGCGGAGGCCCGCGGGGCGCCTGAGCAGGCGCTGAGGAGCCCGCGGCCAGTGCAGGGGACATTGAACCGGCGCGAAGCGCGAGCGGGACGTACATGCCGGCAGCCCCGCCGGTCAGCTCCGTGGCCGCGCGTGGCGCAGAGCGCAGGAGGGACGAAGAGCGCGGGTGTCGGGGGGTCAGCATCATCCTCTGCAGACTCCAGGGGCACCCCAGGCACAGCCACAGGGGGACTGGCAGGGGTGCTGGTGGTGCCCGACGTGCTGGGCGAAGTTCCTGCAGGCAAAAAATTATGCATCGATCCAATAGGAGCGGGCACAACATCAGTAGTATCGTCGTCGAGGAACTCGAGGTCCGCTGGAGTACTAGGACCATGGCGCTCAGCAAATGGGAAGGCCGTTTCATCAAAGATGACGTGCTGGGAGATAATGACTCTATTGGAGGATAGGTCAAGGCAGCGGTACCCTTTGTGGTGAGCGGAATAGCCTAGGAAGACACAGAGGACACACCTAGGAGCGAGTTTATGAGGGGCAGTGGCGGACATGTTGGGGTAGCATTTGCAACCGAAGACTCGGAGATGATCATATGTGGGCGGGTTGCTGAAGAGGGCAAGGTGAGGCGTGGAAAATGCGAGAGTCTTGGTAGGCAAGATGTTAAGGAGAACAGTCGCCGTGGAGAGTGCCTCCACCTAGTACGAGAGAGGCATGGACGCCTGAAACAGTAGAGAGCGAACGACATTATTTATAGAGCGAATAATGCATTCAGCTTTACCGTTTTGAGACGAAGTGTAAGGGCAGGACATGCGGAGGTGGATGCCCTGAGTGAGGAAAAAGTGGCGGGTGCTGGAGTTGTCAAACTCACGCCCGTTGTCGCACTGGACAGCTTTGATGCGGGCGCCAAACTGAGTGGAGGCGTGGGTGATGAAGTTGGCGAGCATGCTGAAAGTGTCAGATTTGAGTCGTAATGGAAAGGTCCACAGATAATGGGTGCAATCATCAAGTATGACCAAATAATATTTATAACCAGAAATGCTAACAACTGGTGATGTCCACAAATCACAATGAATAAGATCAAACTTGCTAGACGCACGGGAGGTGGACACATGAAAGGGTAAGCGAACATGACGCCCTAGCTGACAAGCATGACACAAATCTGAACAATCCTGGATAGGAGCAGAGACACTGGACGCTAGCTTTGACAAGGCCTCGTGACCGGGGTGCCCAAGACGCCGATGCCACAGTGGAGAGGAGCTCTGAGCGACAAAGGAGAGTGCGGGTGGAAGGCGGAGAGGGTAGAGCGGCCCGGAGCTATTGCACCTGACGATCTCTTTCCGAGATGGAAGAACCTTCACATAACAACCAGCGGGGTCAAACTCAACAGAGCAATTATTATCGATAGTAAACTGGCGGACAGAGATAAGATTCTTAATAATTTGTGGCGACACAAGAACATTATTAAGACGTAAAGAAGGTGATAATTCTGTGGAACCAGTGGCAGTAACAGGGATAAGGGAGCCGTTACCGACAATAATGGATGAAGGGTTGGGGTACCGTGGTAGAAAAACATGTGAAAGTGAGGAGGACTGAGATGTCATATGCGAAGTAGCACCTGAGTCGAAGTACCATTCGTTGTTGGGAGGGGTCAGCGACGTCGTGCTGAAGGTGGCGGCGAGATCCATCGGGTCCCATGAAGGGAGGCCGGTCATAGGGTTGTAGTGCCCCGGAGCGACCCACTGTCCAGCGCCTGGAGGTGCAGCTTGCTGGTGAGCAGCAACAAGCGCCTGCTGCTGCTGCTGTTGGGCGAGTAGGGCCTGCTGCTGCACCTGAAGATGAGGAGGCACCGGGATGGGCGCAAGTGGTGGACGAGGTCCCCCAGGCCACATCTGGATGGAGCCGGACCAGGGGTTGTAGTAGTTGGGCCAAGAGCGACCCCCAGGAGCCGCCTGCTGCTGCTGTACAGCAGGCTGCTGCGGCTGCTGCTGTCCAGCAGGGGGCCGGGGACCCTGCCCTGTAGAGTTGGCGTTGCCGGGGCCCTGACCGCAACCCCCTTCGCTTGTTGCGGCGGTTGTTGTTGCCCTTGGAGCCCCCACCAGCGCTCCCAGAACTCGTGCCAGAGGCCGTGGGCGTGGTGGAGGCGGCGAGTGCAGCAGCAGGAGCCTCCTTGCGGTGCTGCAGGGTGAGTTCCTCGAGGATGAGGTCCTTACGAGCTTCCAAGAAGGTGGGGAAGGGTCGAGCGCGGCGGAGGAGCGTGCCGACGTGGCTGAAACGCTCGTTGAGACCGTGGATGACGTTGAGGACGAGGGTGCGGTCGGTGACGACCTCGCCAAGGGCCGTGAGATCATCGGCCATCTTCTTCAGCTTGCAGGTGTACTCGGTGACGGAGAGATCGCCCATGACGAAGTTGCGAAACCGTGTCTCCAGCTGAATGGAGCGGGTCTCGCGGTTGCCGAGGAACTGTGACTCGACGGCGAGCCAAGCACGCCGAGCGGTGTAGCCCCGGGCGGAGATCTCACCAAGATCATCGGTGAGCGTGGCGATGATCCAGGACTTGACGACGCAGTCCATCCGGGCCCAATCGGGAGAGATGGGAACCGGAGGTTCTTCGCGGACGTGATCCTGAAGCGAGAACTTGCCGAGGATGAGCAGAAATTGATCACATCAGCGATTGAAGTTACCGGAATCGACATCGAGGATAGTGGTGACGTGGTTTCGGATGTTGCTGACGGCAACGGCCTGGGAGTGGAGCTAGAGCAGGGCCACGGCTTCGTGGTGAAGCATGGCGGCGTGGAGGTCGGTGGGGGCAGGGCTGCCGCCAGATGGCGGAGAAGAGACGGCGCCCCCCGTCGGGTCAGGGGCCGAGGGCGGCCTCGGCGGCCTCCCGCTCCTTGACGGCGCGCGCGAGAGCGTCGCTGATACGCTGGGCCGCATCGTCGCGTTCCTTGGCCGCGGCAGCGGCCTCCTGCTCGGCCGCGAGGGCACGGGCCAGGGCAGCATCGCGCGCGGCCGCGCGCTCGCGCTCGAGGCGCTGAGCAGCGGCGGCGGCCTCGTTCGCTTTCTCCTGGGCGAGACGGGCGGCCACGGCGTCGGCCTAGACAGCGATGGAGGTGGAGTCATCGGCGTCGCCGGCCTTGGGGGTGGACGGGGACGTCATGACGGGGAGGAGGGGTGCGCGGCAAGGGCCGGCGCACGGGGAAACACAGCGCGGCTAGGAGCCGGCGCTGGAGGCAGCGGAAGAGAAAGAATCTAACCTAAGCGGCTGATACCATGAGAGCAATTAGATCTCTAGATTGATTGATGATGAATAGGGTACAGGGTACAATATATAGGCAAGGATCATTAGGGTTTATAGAAACACCCTAATCAATAGTGATCCTTGCCTAATCAACACCATCTATCTATCTTGACACATAGGCACAACAGCCGCATGGGCTGGGCGCCTATTCTAACATGTTGGATATCTTGGACCGGGCTGGGATGACTGAGTGCAAGCCGTGTTCTACTCCAGTCGACACAAACCCCAAGGTTGCTGCTGCTGATGGTCCTCCCGTTCCAGATGCCATAGATTATCGTAGTCTTGCCGGCGCTTTACAGTACTTGACCTTTACTCGGCCTGACATCGCCTATGTTGTCCAGCAAGTCTGCCTTCATATGCATGACCCCTGGGAACCACACTTGGCAGCTCTTTAGCTCATCCTGCGCTATGTTCGAGGCACTCTCCACTTGGGTCTCTTGCTGCGGTCCTCCTCTGCCACTGATCTTGTTACTTGACCTTTACTCGGCCTGACATCGCATATGCTATCCAGCAAGTCTGCCTTCATATGCATGACCCCCGGGAACCACACTTGGCAGCTCTTAAGCGCATCCTGCGCTATGTTCGAGGCACTCTCCACTTGGGTCTCTTGCTGCGGTCCTCCTCTACCCACTGATCTTGTGGTCTACACTGATGCTGATTGGGCTGGTTGCCCGAACACTCGTAATTCCACCTCGGTCTCGCCATGTTCCTCGGTGATAATCTCGTCTCCTGGTCCTCCAAGCGTCAGAATACAGTCTCCAGATCCAGTGCTGAAGCTGAGTACCGTGCCGTGGCCAACGGTGTTGCCGAGGCCTCTTGGCTGCGTCAGCTCTTGCTCGAGCTCCATGCCCCTCTCCGGCGTGCCACTTTGGTCTATTGTGACAACGTCAGTGCTGTCTACATGTCCTCCAACCCAGTTCAGCATCAGCACACCAAGCACATTGAGATCGGTCTTCATTTTGTTCGGGAGAAGGTGGCTGCTGGTAATGTCCGTGTCCTGCATGTGCCGACTTCATCCCAACATGCGGACATCTTTACCAAAGGACTTCCATCCTCGGTCTTCACTGAGTTCAGGTCCAGCCTGAACGTGCGCGGTGGCGACGATCAGACTGCGGGGACGTGTTAGACTGTCACATTATAGGCCATATGGGCTGTTTATATGGGCTGGGCACCCCAGCCTTAGGCTGTGCGGCAGCCCCTAGGATTTATGGTAGTTGATATTGGATTAGGCAAGGATCTCCGTTGATTGGGTGTGTTTCTATAAACCCTACACGATCCTTGCCTATATATTGTACACCTTTGTATCTCCATAATCAATCTACTAAGTTTCCCGAGCCACCTCTTCTCTCAAAAAGAATGTTAAAATAATTTTTAATTTTGATCAAACACGGATTTTTTATAATTATTTTCTAGATTGCTAGATATGTAAGTTTATTTTGCACCTTTTTCCATAGTTAAACTAAAAATGATACTTCAGGTACAGCACTACGGTTGATGTAGTGATATACAATCATGGTAAATTACATGAATAGCCTTACATATACAGTAATAAAGCACATAGTAGCAGTAGAAGTAGCTAACTCGAAGACGATAATGCATACCTGTGGATGCCCCTTTCCAATTTGAACTAGCAAAGATTGTATCAGTTCTCTAACTACTCTATTGTTCGAATGAATCCTTGCAATTATCTGGGGTAGCACAACCAACCACATCTCAATCTTAACAAGTGAAAAGCCTTTCTGCAACGCTGTTTGAACTTCTGAGGTAGACCCATGGTTGAACCAAAGAGTTAACAGACGAAGGATATCCTACACAAACAATTAAACAAAACTCAACTTCAAAAGCCTCACATCTAACCAGAACTGAATTTATTAAAGAAAGCATTAGGGAATTTTTTCTGCGGTTAAATTATAGCAGGCAGGGTGTTTTACAGGCCATGAAAGTTGCACAATCAGCTTTTTAGCAGTTTGATGGTTTAAATCTGTATCAGCCAATGCTAGAACTTCCAAGTTACCATCAGACTTAAAAAGTGTCAATGTTTGCAAAACTTGGACATAAGCTGGAAAACATTGTAGTAGACGGGTGGTAATAATGTCCGTGTCGCTGCATTTATCACTAAAAAACACATAAAACAAGTTTCTACTATGCTTGAATTCCTCAACATAATGAGGCAGTAACTCAAGAGCACTGTTAGCAACTAAACCAGCCAACACATGGAAACTGGACTCTGTTGTGCCGAACTGGACCATCTGGTTTTAGGCTCCAACTGATAGAAGCACAATTACTACTACATTTTTTTTACCTTCCAAACCCTAATCTCTGTTCTGTCTCGACGGTGACTTGAGGCATTCTAGGTGTCCTTAACTGTCACTCTTTCTAAGCATTTATTACTGAAATCTACCAAAAATCAACTAATGATATTCATGTGGCAAATCTTACTTCCATTGTATGCTTGGAGCAACTGGATATATTAAACACTCCATCGAAAACAGTAAGATGGTGACAAACAAAGCAAACTATTGCGTAGAATAAATGTCTGCATGAAGGTGAATCCTACCATTACAAAGGTGAGAAAAAAGCATGTCAATGCTGGTAAATTTTGAGTTCAAAAGAAAAAAAAAAAACTTTGTCAAAATAAAGCTTGCAGAACGGAAATAAGAAAAGAGAAGATTCACCTGCAAGCTATCATCAACCCCTTTCGTAGTAGATGCACAGGCAATAGAATAGAAATACCCAGTTACTGCTGCAACAACATATTTTCCAGCAGTGTCTGGTCGGCCTCGGAATGTATAGCGTGACATGACTTCTGTGTTGAACAAAGCCCATCTGTGCCAGGCCTTCCCCCAGTCCTTGGCACTTAATGTGGCATTATTGTAAGAAATCAAAATTTCTGGAGAGAGAAAAAATACAAATATTATTTCAAATAAAAGGTTAAAGCACAACAAGCGAGAAAACTGACATTGTTGATACCTTGAATGGAATCGTCATCTAAAGCAGGTGATAGTGCCTTCTTCCAGGTACCAAGTGTCAAGTAAACACGAGCAATGAGCGGCACTCCAGCATTTGACATGGTGCCATGGTTTGCTGATGTACCAGAGAAATTGCCCATGGTGGTAGCAAGCTGCACAGACAACTCCTATCCCCCAAAGAAGAAAGTATTGATGTACATTGGTCAACACTTAAATGTGCGCTGCAATGTAACATCGAAGTACATGGACAAAAACAAACTTACCTGCAATCTAGAAAATGCATCCCTCCTTTTAAGCTCATCACCAACTGCATACTGGTATTTTAGATATGCCAGGGCTACTTGTGGATGTGCATGATACAGTGTCCATTCAGGAGAAGATTCAGGATCAAACTGCAAGTGGCAGCAGAAATTTATTTTGTCATAGAGAAGTTAGACACGCACATTCCAATAATCGATGACTGCTAAGGACCTAGCATACCTGTAAAAGTTTGACTAACGTAGATCTAGCCTGACTAATACGACCATTCTTCCAGCAAAGTTTAGCAAATTTTATCCAGGTGTCTCTGTCTTCGTTAGGAGGAAGAACCAACTCCCTGACAGCAAGCAGGGCTTGCCACACCTGAAACATGTTTCGAAGTCAATGCAGACAGTAAATGCAGCACAGATCAGCACTCAATAGCAGAAACATAATATCAACCTCCACATTCCGTTTTGTTCCTTTAATACGTTCATTCCACATATTGCGAATGAGTTCCCTCCGTCCGTCAGCAATCGGGCTTTCCACAGGAAGAGTGCAGTAATCAATCACCTAATTAATGAACCACTTATTTTGTTAGCAAAACAGCAACGTTATTCAGAATGTACCCAAGAGAACAAGAAAAAGACCTCTTCCAGTTCTGAAAGCTGTTGAACACGCACCATGTTATTATACGCACGCTCATAACTCTCAAGTACCTGACAAATATGTCGCATAAAGAGAATATACAATTATAATACAAATAATGAATTTCGAAAGTGAACTGGTAGCACCTTAATGCAATAACATCTTATTGCATCAGTAGAAATACACAGAACAGGTAAGCAGAATAATCTAGATACAGAAGATGCCAGATAATTGTATAGCTATAATCATTACAGAAGTGAAGACAGATACTGCAATCAAACAGTCTTCTACAACGAAAAGGGGCTATGCAGGCAAACCAAATAACACCTCATTGCATGCAGTTATACAAGCTAAGGCTATGCTGAATAAGGTGTAAAGTGCAATGCAGGTTTATCATATTGCAGGAAACCAATCATGCCCTCTGTCGACTTAGGCTCCCTCTCCCTGTACAAAGTTTCAAATTATTTTATTCCCAACAACGTATACCTCATCAATCCACCTGTAATGAAATGCTTCGTATTTGTAATCAAGGGTGTTTGGGAGTAGGCAAGTCAGGCTTTCTGTACTTAAGAGCTTAGGAGTGTGGATATGTGTTGTAAGGGACTAAGGGCTCTTGCCCCTTTTTCTTCTTATTAATACAAAGATCTGCAGGATCTTCCATAAAAAAGGCTCTCTGTACTTTTCTCTCTTAACAAAATGACAAGCAGCTCAACTGCGTTGTTGGAGGAAAACAAAATGAAATGCTAACTTTTGTTTCTCCCTACAGTTCAACTTTGTGGTGTATGGAGCGCATCATACCAGATGTCAGACAAAAAAAAAAAATTTAAAGATGTTTTGTGATCAGTATTCATCCATCTGTGTATCAATGGTTATGTCAATACAGGATGCTTCAAAGATATGAAAATAATTATGAAATTCTAATCATTTTGTAACATAGGATGTCAGCAATCACTTCAAAAAAAAAAAAGGTAAAAGCACAACTTGTACAAGCAGAAATAACAAAATTTTGTTTTAGGAAAAACTGTGCCAACTTAATAGTTTGCTGAAGTTAAATGGGTCCAAAAATTGACAGGGGGTAAGTGGACAAACCAAATAGTTGGGGTTAACAAATGGACTTTTCCGGTTTTCCCGAATTCTAAGGTACAATGCAGGTGAACAATAGGAATTGCATTATGATACATTCATATCAATTGCTTCAGATAGCATCACAAGATCATCTGATTGGGGACAAGATGTAATGGCAAATTTAATAAAATGCTGAAGCATCACAAGATCATCCAATTGGGGACAAGATGTAATGACAAATTCAATAAAATGCTGCACTTTATAGTACTCCCTCCATAAGACATTCCAAGAATCTTGGAGAGTTAAAGCATCTCAACTTTAACCAAGTTTATATAATAAAACAATAATATTTACAATATCAACTAAATATCATTTGATTCTTCGTCAAATATATTTTCATAGTATACTTATTTGGTGTCATAAATCTTTGTATTTTTCTCTATAATTTTGGTCAAACTTGAGATGCTTTGACTCTCCAAGATTCTTATAATGATTACAATTGGAGGGAGTATCATAGATAGACCATACCAGTGCTGCAAGTTCTGTAGCTAAACACCGCCTAGCTCGCTCAACAAATATCCGAGCTTCATCATACTGTAAAAGAAAACATAAAGTTGTCAATAAAAGTAAAATCAAATAATTAAAACAATACAATCACACAAAGCAAGGGGCAATTACATTTTTGGAACGAACTGAAAGAACTGCCCGGAAGAAAGCACCATTACTGCTTCCATCACCACTAGCTGTTGTATTACCCAACATATGGAGCTTATTTTCATCCCCATCATCCAGGCGAGAAACATATTCTGCCATATGGTCCCACTCACCCATATGCCAAGCAGCATTTGCAGCCTATGAAAATAAAAAGAACTTCACAGAAATTAGATTACCAATTACCATATACAACAAAATGGGTAATCGGAGGTATCCACAACCATTGGAGCCATTTCCAGTCGAGCAGACGGTTCTGCACCAGTCCATTGCTCTCTGCACAATGCACTTAAATCCTCCCACCGAGCCAAGGCTGCTAGACACCTCATTCGACCTAAAATATGCATGAATTTTACTTAGTAACCAGTATCTTTGAAGGAACCAAAAGACAGCAAACAGGATTGCGTGCTACCTAATGAAGCATCCAAGTTTTGTAAAGGGCCAGATGCTTGAGATGATTTCACGGCGTATGCTTTAAGGGCCTCATCCCAACGGTGCAATTTTTCATACCTGCATTACACAAAATTTAGGAAAGTTCATGAGTTGGTAATGGTATTGGAAGCACCATTGTTTCTGGAAGAAACTAAATAGAAGAGCAATAAGTCTATACCATGATTCTTTCAATTGAACTTCCAAATTCTGTTGTGAGTAAGTCAATATGCCAATAGCTGCCTGAAGAAATAGTGGCACGTGTCAACAAACTAAGATAATTTTTTTTTTTAACCTAGCACATGACATTAGAACCAACCTCATGCTGGTGTAGTTGATTGTTAATATGAATAAGGGATTCAACCACTGTAACAGGATTTGCACCCATCTTCTTGGTGCACACAGCTTCAAACTCCATTTCTTTATAATGGAGGGCTTTTGCAAATGCTCGACACTAACAGTAGTTTGAATGAGTATCATGTGATTTTAAAAAAATGCCAAACCACACAAACAGCAGAAGTAAAAGTGCAAAACTCACCTTCTCAGCAAGTGCACCAAGCAGTCTTGTATCAATAGGAAGCGGCTTCTCATCGTGCTCCATAAACTCTGCCTACTTATAAATGGACGTCTATTAAATAAAAGAAATGAACCAAATCAACTATATAAATTAAAACACAATATCAACTTACTAAGTTCAGCAGTGTAGCAAGTATTTCAGGAGGAATGTTTTGAGATGAGAAGGCTGTCTTGAGACTTCTCACTAGCTGTTCCTGGGAAGATTCACTCATTTGGGCCCAGCAACTTGCAAAACCCGCAGCAAACAACTCGCGGCCAACAGAAGGCTGGAAAATTTGTGTCAGAAAATACTCATAAGATGAATGACATATATCTAAAGAACTACTTCACCTGAAGCTGAGCTAGCCTTGCGCAAGTGTGCAAAGCTGGAGATGGTGACTCTTTGAGAAGTGCAATACTGAAATGCCTCATCCATTCAGCCCAGTCTTCCCTAGTACTCCTCTGAGAAGCCTCACCGGCACTCAGTAACCGGATATCATTGACCTGGAGCAGTCAAAAGACTTAATTCTACAAATACCAACAGAGATAGAGGCTACACGTAAAAGGGAAAAGCATAGCTACATGTCAGATATGATATAAACTTATAAAGAAAAATCAAAACAGAACATTGATTTATAACTAGAATAGCTTATATTCTTCATGGCATTCCAGAGATCTTTTTGCAACTATTTTTTACTGGGGGTGGGAAAAACGACATCCTACTTATGCACAGCATATTTTATCATCACAAATGAACATCAGGAATCCTGTATGTTGTCCAAGCTCTTTCAAACATTACAAGTCATCATATACTAAAAGGCTGTGTTCTGGCAATATGGTTATGTCAACGTCCAAGAAAGAGATAGAACTACATGCCTTTTCCTAACACCAAAATCACTGGGACACCATTTTAGAATCCATTAAAACTTTGTTATAAGAAGTATAGAAAAGTATAATTTTAGAGCTCGTCAAGGCATAATAAAATTAAAAGATGTAGGGTACAAGAGAGGAAATGTATTATGAGTAAAAGGCTGAACATATTACTTGATGACTTCTTGCTTGTCGCTGTGTTTCATCAGCTATCTCAGGTGTACCATCAAAATCACCAAGGGGGTCACTAATGACATCAGGTGGACATTGTGTGTACTTCTGTACAGACAAGTTTTCAGTGATGAGTAGCTCTCGCCTCAGTAACCGATTTTCAATCTCATCCCATTTTCTGTACTGTAAGAAATGACAATCATTATTAGACAAACATCCAAAATGGTATAATCATAAAACCAAAGGTTTCAGTGGGTAAGTGATAGGGTGTTTCTGCTCTCCAGCTTGTACTACATCCCTTTTCTTAATGAAATGATATCCAGCTCTTGTGTTTTTGAAAAAGAAAAAAAAAAAGATACCCGCAAATGGTGCTTCACAAGAATTTTGCGTATCGATGGAATGAAGATAGTAAAGTCTTCTCCGAGGGCATGTGCGAGGCAGCAGAGCGCTTCTGCAGCATCTTTCCGCAGATCATCATTGTTGCTAGTCATAGGAAGATATAAAAGAAAGTTTAGCTAATAACAATTGTGGGGGGAGCCAAAAGAAAACACAGCAAATGAAGTATTGTCATAATGAAAAATATGCTAATCATGCAAAACTTCTCGCAGACAAGCCACAAAATTGTACTTGCTCCATTTATTTTTATAAGGCGTATTACGCTCTGAGGAAGTCTTTCAAAGTATGCTTTGACAATTACAATATGGTATCAATTACTACAAAACCAATGTCTTACTAAAAGATATGTGACATAAGAATCTGTTGGTGCATCTCTTGTGCGCTAAACGTGAATATATTTTGAGTAATTGATTGATGGTCAAAGTTTACAGTGCTTGACGTTTCCAAATATAACGACTAATGGATTGAGATTCCTTTAGTTTTGAGTAATTGATTGATGGTTGAAGTTTACCACTAATGCAAAATATACTGAGGACTTCTAGTGTAAGCTGAGAAACAAATATGATACTGGACTAAATCTATAGTTGTTAACTCATTGTCAATCCTCCGAGCAACAAGAACCAACTCACCATGATAAATACTCCCTCCTTTCTAAATTATAAGACATTTTGGCTTTTCCAGATACATTGCTTTTACTATGTATCTAGATTTGATGTCATATCTAAGTGCATAGCAAAAGTATGTGTCTAGAAAAGCCAAAACATCTTATAATTTGAAATGGAAGGAGTAACTTTTTCCCCAAAAGAAAGACACCTTATAGAAATTAAGGGTTTACTTAGGCCCCGTTTGGATCCTTGGAATTGAATTCCATTTTAATAATCATAATTTAGACAAATATTAATTAAGTTAAAATGGTTGTATATGGACTATGTATATTATTGTTGGCTATACGAGAGAGATGCATAGGTCCTGTTTAGTTCCCCTTCAAAATTCCAACTTCCCCGTCACATCACGTCACATCGAATGTTTGGACGCATGCATGGAGCATTAAATATAGATAAAAAGAAACTAATTACACAGTTTGCATGTAAATCATAAGACGAATCTTTTGAGTGTACTTAGGCCATGATTGGACACCTGTTACAAAAGTTATCCAAAATTCTAACTGTCCAGCATCTAAACACAACCTTAAGTGTTGCATTCTACCGCAGGGGAGTGAGTTGAGCGTACTATAAGTTGCAAAGTAGATAGAATCAAATTTCATCTCTCGCCCAATGAATTTGAGGTAGCCTTATATGTGAACTCTGGAAAGTGGTGTAATGTAATGTCATATTCCAAGTCAAATAGACTAATTTATTAAGTAGATTTCAATTCCTCCAAATGAAAGGATACAAACGGCCCCTTAAAGTAAAAAATCTTACCCATCCAAGACAAACTTCAGATGATGCACTAAAGCCGAAACATGAGTACCAACCTGTTCAAGATACGTAAAATACACATGACGTGTATTAGATACAAAAACCTAATTAGATAGTATCAACCCCAATAATAGCATCAACCAACCTGAACCTTAGGTATAAGATTAGTCAAAGTAACAATAGCACACCGCCTGATATCAACCCGCTCCACTTTAAACAAACGAACAAGCACTGGAGCAACCAAATGCATGTGCTCATCCAAATTTCCTAAATGTCACCATTCAATTCAACATAAGTTTTAATCAATACAAGCTCCATGGTGAACATAAAACTAAGTGAGAAATGGAGGTGAACATGAAACTAGGTGAAGAAATGGGGACACACCACCAAAAACTTCAAGTGTGTGTAATATGTCAGGAACATAGTAATAATCATTGCAACGTTCAGCGTCACCTAAGACTTGGATACAACTCGGTAGAATGTGAAGTAAATACATTCTGAACTCATCATTTAAAGCTAAGCAAAGTTGTTCAACAAGGTGAAGAACCTGAAGAGAAAACAAATAGTTATGAAAACTACAAAACCATGGTATGAAATACAAGGATCAGAAAAGGTAAACCTTCAGCAGGTAATATAAGAGTGTAAAGACAACTACATATGCCAAAAGGTTATTATGCTGATTACCCATACACAAGAAACCTTAAAAGAAAGAACAAAGCGCACGATGGGCCTAGTTCTTCTCAATGTTAAGAATTAATAATCAATCTAGAAAGACAAAGGCAACATAAAGTGAATATGCGAACTGATACAGGGTTCCAGCCTAATAGTCATCATGTTTCCTCACTAATGATCCAGTAATGGTTTCAGTGGTTACCATCAAGGTCAGGATACGATGATACTGGTCAGCATTTGAGGAGTACTGAATACTACTCACTCATACAAGGCATACTTTGGTTCGGACTGACCACCAGAGAACTAAAGAGCTTATAGAACCAAGAGGATAGAAGAGATATTAAAGAGAGAAAAAGATCACTAGAACATTAACTAAGAATCTGAAAAAGGAGATATGAAGAAGCTAATGGTTCATTTTCAAGCTTTTCTTAGGGTCCAGGATATAAAAAGAAATAATGTGAAAATTAACTATCTACCTACCATTGCAGTGAGGAATGTGTTAAGATAACTCTGCTCTTCCACAAGATACCAATGTCAATTGTTAAGATGAGATACTGTGCATTATGATGGAATCTACAAAAGGCCATAGTTTGGCAGACATGTTTATGCTAGGTTAGATGATGGCATGGTCAAAATACATTGGCCCACTGTAAGGGCCTCTACAAAATGTTTGAAAACAATGGGTCCACTGCAGCAGTGTCTGCGCTGCGCTGCAGCCGTAGCAGTTAACAAAATATAAAGAAAGTTGCAGCAGCTACAGTCAAATGGCTGCAACTTAGCGCAGCCAAACAGGCTAATAGAACAAAAGACAACATGAAAGTCAACCACAATTACCGGTGAACCCTGTGGGCCCTGTATTATTCGATTTGGTGCAGCCAAGCTGAATGAGGAAGTCCACAACTCAGAGATGAGGGAAAGTACGTCTTGCAAATATTTCCGGATGTGCTGAAAATAAGTAACTTTTAATATAATATGCCAGAAATTAACTGCAACAGAGAGAATCTAACATAACAATAAAAAAGACAGATTACCTGCCGGACAATAGATATCAATGTTCCAAGCTTCCAGGTTATGAACTCTTTCAAACTGCCATCCTCGCACATGCGAACAGCACGGAACAGCTCAGGGAGAACCTTTAGAAGCAAAAGATGAATTTCAGAAATTTATGTGCACTTATAATATCTCTTCCCAGGAAACACAAGCATGCCCAATTATATAACATTCAACAATTACAAATTATAATTGAAAGCTTCAAACTACAAAGATTTAAATCTTCAACTCAGCCACCACAATTTCTTGAAAATAATGTCTGGACATAGTGGGCACAAGCATTTGAAATTCCATGCTGAGTTGTCAAAAAGTTTACAATGCAAATCCAATAATAAGAAACTGTATCACAAATTTTTAAGTGAAGTCTAGCATGACGTCAAAAATTCAGCATTCTTAAGAGAAGCAGACTATTTATTTCATGTGACATATTTAAACTTCCAGTACAAATCATACAGAAAAGATGTATTAATAGCCCAAGGTTTGAATATGCTTCTCCACAATATTCTTCACGTGACATTTTTATCATTGCACAGTGAAAAATGAAATATTGTGGAAACAGCAATACTTTTAGAATCTCATAGAATCATGAATTAGTCCCAGCGATCAAACTACAAAGACTTCAAGAATGCAACAAGCAATTAATAGCCCAGATCAGTTATGATACCAGGCTTGAAGGCCATCAATGTCTATGTTAGTTAAATTTAGCATAACTGAGGCTGAAACATGTGGCTTGTTGTCAATTAGACTACATGAAGCAATGAGCATATCTGAAATTTTAGATCCTACTGTGGTCAACACGAGATAATAGGCACTAATAAATAAATAAAATAAACAAATCTATAAAACAGCATAGGGATGGCAGTAGACCAAACAAATTGGGAGGCTCTCACCTTTGGTAAGTATGGAACACAGCCAAGGCCCATAGACTATATGCCAATTATCATAGAGAAAAAACAATAAATAAAGTGATTAAATTGTTGAAAAACAAAAGGTTGTTGAGGAAAATAGATACTTAAAATAGAAAAAAATAAAAGTATTAAACAAGAAGTATTACCTTAAAAATAAAGATAAGGGAGCCAACCACCATTTGGTGATAACTTGAAAGAGAAGGATCTCGAAGAATTCGCATGAGGGAACTAATCGCAACCTAGCAAAATGGGAATAAGCTGAAATAGGGTAACACCTGAATTTCAGATGTCTAATGAAAGAACATAAAACCATACTGTTGAATAATAGTCTTCGGATGCCGAAAAAGATGGCCAGAAGTCAGTTGGTAACTCTTCCATGGAAACAATATGTTGTGCAGTATCGATTGTTGGCCGTAAGACCTCTCTATGTTGACCACGTACATTATGCTGATTTCGCTTGTGTGCATGAGGGTCCAATGCACCCATAATCCCTAAAACCTGAGAAAGAAACATATTGCCTTATTACTTGGTCAGGACTGTTATACAGTTTTTTAAGAAACTTTAAGCAGAAATTGAAACAGATACCTTCAGCACTTCTAGTCTAGTTGACCATTCCAATTCACCATTCAGCAACTTCAAGAGTAAGCCAAGCAATGGCGGGTACTCATTATAGGGGGCAATAACATAGCTGGTGAATCACCCATACAAAAGAATATAAATCATGTTCAAGACGCAGTAATACACAGTATAAAATGGAAATAACTATAGAGCATTTATCACACAGCTGTGTTCAATCTTCAATGTTCTTAAGAGTGGAACCATATGCTGGGTAGGAAAACATGTAATTTAGGAACAATGTAGCAGATGCAAAGAGAGAACATGTACAAATGGCAGAAGCAAAGCACTAGAAGCGGGTCCTTGTTGTGGGAGACACAGCAACATTAAAGAGACAAACAAGATGGCTGCAAAGTACTAGGAAAATATTCAGTGCAAGACATCAAAATAAACTTGGTGGCAAAAAAGCATGACTTTGTAAAAAAAAAAAAAAAAAAAAAAAAAAAACTCTAGGAGAGTCAAGACTTATTGAGGTCATAATTATAGTCTTAGACCTCAGAATTCTGTACTTCCTCCACTCACAAATACTAACGATTTGAACAAAGTAAAAGTCTCCAAAGCCTAGCTTTTGACACTATTTTCTCTTAGAATATGACCATAAAATCTGACGAATTTACAACATTGCGAAAGTACTTCCCAAATCAATGAAGATAAGTTTCATGTTTCAAACCATTTTTTAATGATTGCAGTTAAAATTTCAAAAGTTTTACTTAAGTCTTGTTAAGAACAGGAAGAACCTGTGACTGAATAAGCTCAAAGTGGCAAGAAACTTCACACACAGACAGGCAAATACCAGTTGCAAAAATCTTGCAACACAGTACAGAAATCAAGGACACAAAATAGGGAGCAAAGAAGAATATACCCTGTGCTTTGGATAATTTGTCCCAGAGTTGACAGTGCCACTTCCCTTTTACTAACAGCACTTCCATCTAAAAGAGAATCCACAACGACAGGCATCAGCTCAGGAAGATATTGCCTCATAGCAAAGCCACCCTAAAACACAGAACATATTATTAAAAGCTGTGCCATTATGAGGACACAAACACCACAAATGGAGGAACAGATGAAGACTAACCACTTTGGCCAGTTCTCCAACAGTGGCAAGCACTCCCGCAGCAAGAGCATTATTAGCATTTGGTTCTATTCCTTCACACAATCTAGTCAATAGTGCCTAAAACAAAACCAATGTAAGAAGACAAATCGCAAGATAAACATAAGTACTGATTTCACTTCTTGCTAACCTTGTGAACTGAAGCAATGTAAGGAAGAATGAGCCGCGCACAGCTCCTAATTAAACAACCCAATAATCTAGCACTTTCCTCTCTACACTTGCTATCCATACTACAAATGACAGACTTTTATGAGCAAAATGCTGAAGCAACACAGTGTAACTTTAGAAACCACGTTTATTATCAAAAACATATGCGGTTCAAACCTCTGGTCAAGATATGTGAGCAACTGTATAAGATAGCGACGAAGGGCAGGCAGTACATATGCAGGATTCTTTTCAGACAATCGGCCAGCAATAGAAATTGCCAATTCTCTGACACCATATTCCTAAGAATTTAAACAGTAAAATAGATCATTTGTCAACATTCTAAGAGTCATTGAACATTACAAATGTACTTCCTTATAAGAAAGAGCACAGAATAGAAAACAATATTACAACAGTGCATATCAAGCTTATACAAGTGCACTTCTTAACGAAATGACATGCAGCCCTCCGTCATTTGAGGGAAAAAAGTTTGGCAGGCCTAGTGTAGGGTTCACATCATGGTTTCAAACGCGAATAGGCATCCAGGCGGCGCCTAGGAGACAAGGCGCCACTGTTCCCCAAGGCAAGCTTGGCATGCCTGGACACCTAGCCGACGCCTTTGAAACAGGGGTTCGCGTTCACCTATGGAACATTGGAACCCATATCTTGTATATAAGCATCATTGTTTATGGAATAAAGTATATTGTATGAAATTAAAATCTACTGTAGTACCAGACTTCTCATGGAAGCCATGGAAAACTGGAGCTTTGCTGATTGTTTAGAATTAAGACCTTGCAAATAAAAGCATCCGCATGCAATTGAAAGTAACTCCACATTATAGAATGAGCCATATTGAGAACCTTTCTCTGGTCCATTATATCAGAAGTCTTCTTGTGAGAAAATCATAGATTTACTACTTCCTCGTAGTATGAGTTAGAATTTCAAACCCACTATTAACCACCAAAACATCAAAAGGAAATAAACTGTACTACTCTCCTAAATGATGGAACACACATGATTGGTCACGAAAACATCCTAGTGTATTAGAATTAGAAGTATACTAAAGGGATCCGATCTCTGTCATTTAGCTTGTACAACACTTCAATTAAACACCCCACCATAATTACTTTTATTAATAACAAAAAGAAAGGGTGCATAGATGTTGTGTTGAAGCAGCAGGTAACAGATCCAGTAAGCACCAGATAAGATAAGCTGGTAACAGATTTAACAGGCCCAGTTAATGAGATAAACCTGCAGTTCAGTGTACCTCATCATTCAAGGCAACAAAAATTGAAGTCAAGATGTCAGCTTGGGCCAAGAAATCATCAAAAGCTAGATTTTGATACAAAGCCTTGAAGACCGAACTTCTAACACCAACGTCAGCATCAGCAACTGCAGCCATAAGAAGTTTCTCCACTATCTGTGGATGAAGGTAACAACAGGAACAGATACAATTGTTATCATCAAAGTGCCTATGGCAAAAGAAAGTGCATGAGCACGACAAAAAATAACCAAGTCTCAGCTTTTGAAGAATCTCATCTCAAGTATGAGTGTATGACTAGTTCGAAACAGGGATTAGATTCACACCAGACCAACAAAATAACACTGATTACAACTCAGTTGCAAAGTACATGCATAGCCAATTCCCATTTATGTTTGGTTGAAGGGTCCTAGTATAAGTCCAGATTTCAATAAATAGCTCCAAGTCTATCATGTTGCTGGCTTGCTGCCTCCGCTCTCAACTGTGCTAACATATCCTCTTCCATACACTTCAACATATAATTCAGTCCTAATGTTCCACATGAGAAATTTAAATCATTTAAAATAACTCCACTCAAGAGCAATTAAGATATTATTATGAGTTTGGAGGGGAGTTTTTGGTGTATGGCCGGAGCCTCCAAGCTCACACAGCTCTTAAACAGGTCTCTTCACTCTGGAACTTAAGTCCTGAGAATTTTTTGGTCGTCTTTTAGACAGCTTGTGGCGCGCTGTTCGTACCTCTTTACTGTGGGCGCGCGCACGCCCGTGTGTGTGTGTGTGTGTGTGTGTGTGTGTGTGTGTGTGTGTGGTTGGGTCTCCTTAGACCCATGTACTCTTTTTTCTACCTTAATGAAATGACGCGCAGTTCTCCTGCGTGGTTCGAGAAAAAAAATTAAGATATTATTAAAGAAAGCATGCTGACATGCTTAAAATAATCACATCTATCCAGAGAAATTGGTAATAACTACATGAGGGCACACAATATGATAAAAGGTTGTTATTTCCATTTATTATTTCCGTTTAGTTCAAATAACTATTACAGTTAGCCTCCCATGATAAACATAAGAAGAGTAAACCAAGTTTATAATATACTGTACTCCATGTAAGCTATGCACTTCAAACCAAACTACCAAAGCATGTGTTAATTGGCATAGCTCCAATGCCTCTAATATGCAACTTAAACCACAGAGATTAGTTAGTGTTAGGAATGCCAAATTAGCACATTTATAGAAGTTGCATCAATTGTCTGTTGAAAACTTAAAATTTCATCCATGTTTTGTTCTCAAATGACAGTCAATCCATGTTGTACAGCATAATAATGTACATCTAAGCCACATGAAAACAAGGCTGCCAAAGGGCTACGGCTACATCTATTATATGGCCCTTTACAATGACTAGAAGCTCAACTTGTACTTTTTAAAAAAGGGTCATGTTGAAGCTAAGTATTACTATTATTTACTTCTGCATAGAAGTACCATTATTTTCTACTAACAGTTTACGGTAACATAAAGTTCATAAGTTCCTGTGAAACAATATTGCATGATGGATTCTAGACATGATTAGCTTCACCTCACATAAAAGGTTTGGAAGCACAAAAATAGAATTAGCCAAAAGAGAGGGAGGTGTATGCAGTAATATAGTACTGAGTTCAGATCTGATTTTCAACGCAGTGATAGCGAAGGCAGGGTAACATAGAGAATATTTCAATAAACTAACATCAATCAAATAAGTAAAAACCCAAACAAGGTATGCCTCACCATATGTTACCATCAAAAAATGAGATTGATCTAACCAAATGAACTTTTAGCTAACACTACCATTTATGCATTTAATGTACTTGCCCTTATCCAAATGACAAATGTTGTTAATGTGAACTCATAAGCCAACGCAGCAATGCTTAAATACATGTTAAACTATAAATTTTCATACAGACCTCCTCTACAAGCCGGCGGCGCTTAGCTCCTCCAATACGATTTGTCCTATTTGAACCGAACTGTGAAGTTGAGGAAGCAGAAAGGGAGTGTGCAACTAATTTGCAACAACACAACGAGGCAGCTTTTCTGGTATTGCTATCTTCATCTTCCAAATAAAGTATGACACTCTCTCTAGCGAATTCCAGAAGTTCATGGCCCTGAAACAAATGCATATTTAAGTTTGAAAGGCACTAGACAGTAGACACTACCATATGTCAGCTTACTAGAGCATTTCAAACCTTAAAGTTGAAGTTTGCTAGAGTCCACAGTGCAAGTTGCACAAGAACAAGACTATTAGAGTCCACAAACTGTTGCAGACTGTTTGACCTGCTTGCTCGACCAACAGAAGCACTTTGCCTTATTGATGACTTTGGCAGTGCTTGAGATATACAATCCAATAAACGCTCCTGTATTGTGGGCAATAAAGATGGGATACTGTACACAAAACATTGTCACATACTCACATAGCAGCCCTATAGTAGAGAATAAAACGAAAGGAACTATAATTAACTAACGCAATGAAATCTTACCTTGTGCTTATAGATTCAAGTGCATCCACAAGTTTATCAGAAAGACCAGCAAAAATCATAGCATCTAGCAGTCCGCTACGAATATGAGGTTCCATTGCAGGACCCATAGCTTTTGCAAAGCTTCCTACGCAAGAAATTGCCTCAAGAGATGGTCTTCCTCTGCGAGGAGCAATCTGCACATACAAGTTCCATCCAATAAGCACAACAAATTTCAAGTAAACACCTGAGTAGCATAGGGCTGCCAAAGCATACCGCATCTTGCAAATGTGAGGTAATTGCTGGTAAATAAGGCACAAGTTCAACACCCAGAGCCCCAGCCATCTCACCAAGTGCAACAAAACCACTAGCGCGCTCGTCTGGTGTACGTAGAACAAACAAGATATGATCCATGCAAATCTGGAAAGGATAACAATACTCATCATGGAACAGCACGATTTCAACATTCCTATCTTCTACTATGACACTAGGACTAGGTTAAATGGGGAAAAGAAAACAATAGGACATAAATTATGGTATTAAGAATAACCTTCAGGTAATTAGTCACAAATCTATCACGCAGGAAGTGGGCAATTCGAGGAAGAAGTGATGTTATACTACGTCGAACAAGCTGATCTCGATGCTTTAAATAATCGAGGACAATATCAGCCACTTCTCTGTACCGAGACATCATAAACTCCCCCGTATTCCTATAATATTTCAAGCAAAATTAGAGGATCAGACATTGGACATTGTTGTCAGAACTAAATGATGTTATTTTATTTCTGTCATGATACCATGATACATCGCTGTTCACAAATTACATAATTAGACATGCATCTCATAATTGAAGAAATGCAATAAGTGTTAGAGGATCAAATAAGGATGAATTATAGTGATTATTAATAATATAATGACTTCTTTCTTCTAAGAACAAGAAAGGCATCCAACCAAACAGTAAGTTACCTCAGCAATTCTCCAACAGCCAATAATGAGCCATGAATACTATGAACAGAAGCATTCCTGCCAAGTCCAACTTGTGCAGCTTCACACATGCGGTAATACCTGATAGAATCAAAAAATTAAAACGTAAGACAGAGAAGCCTCCATAATTGTATAGCAGAAGTGAATTGATGAAGAGTTGTGGAAATTGATGTGCTTTGGATTCTACGAGATGCATACACAACAACAAAACAAAGGCCTGAAAGCAGATATTCATAACCACTAGTCCCAAAAAAAGAACTACTCCCTCCGTCCCTAAAAAAGAGTTGTTTTCGCTTCCTGAGAAACAACTTTGACCAAATATATATTAAAAATTATCAATGTTTATGGTACATAATTAGTATTACTGGAAAGATTTTTGAATCTAGCTTTTTAACAAATTTATTTAGAGATACAAATGTTGCACGTATTTTCTATAAATCGAGTCAAACTTGTGGCACACACACCAACGACGACTCTTTTTTGGGATGGAGGGAGTAACTATGAAGAACCCCATACACACTAACTAAACTTTTAAAGACCAAAAAAATTAAATGCCAACATGCTCCTAAATCTTGACCAATTAATTTATGAATTTACCAATAGATTGGAAAAATGCTGGTTCAACCGTTCAAGAGACTAAGACTTGCAAAAGCTTTAGATGAGAGGGTGGCTGGTAAAGATCATATATGAGCTTGCATGTAACAAGTTACTAAAAACTTACATCTATTTCATATTTAGTCAGGCTGCAATTTTACTATGTTAACATTTCCTTACGAAATGAAACTTTTGTAATCAAAGCACAAATCAATTGGGAAGTAAAACATCAAAGTTAGGCCCCGTTTGGGAGAGCTCCAGATTCCGCTTCTCCGAGGAGAATTACTCTCAACTAACCAAACACTCAAAATGCCAATTGATTCAGGTTGGGATCAGCCGAGAATCACTTCTCCATTTATACTGGGAGCTGGGAGCTAAAAAAAAACCTGCTTCACCCTGCTCCATGTTATATTCTGGTGGGGACAGCAGAGAATCAGGATGTTTGGTTGAGGGGATGAAGTGGGATGGGATGGACCTGGGACCAGCGCTGTTTGGTTGGGGGCGAAGTGGGGCGAGGACGTCCCCCACGTGAATATTTGCATCCGATGTGGGACGACCCGTCCCCCAAAATTTCACGGACGGGGTCCGTCCCAGTTTCGACGAGCCGCTCGTGGAGGCGGGCGATGAGGACGCGGAAGCGCGCGGTGAAGCTCTGGCCGGCGAGCGCTCCACCAAGCTCGGGCCCGCTGCCAACGTATCCACCGAGCTCCGACCTGCCGCCGCCAAGCGGGCGAGATCCGGCGGCCCTCTACTGTGCGCCCGCAGATCCATCGAGCTCCAACCTGCCGCCGCAGGTGAGCGCATGAGCGAGCATCGACCTCGCCTCCGCGCAGGAGTGCTCCAGCCGAGCTCCGGCTCGGTGCCAGCGCGGGTGAGCGCGCGGCCTCACCTCCGCACGGGTGTGCTCCGGACGAGCTCAGGCTCGGCACCGGCGCGGGTGAACTAGCTCGAGCTCGGGCTCGGCACCTCGCCTCCGTTCGGCCGTTTCTTTGGTAGGAAGAAGGAGAGGAAAAGGAAAGAAATAATAAATAGTACATTTTATGTCTCCGAACCAAACAGAAAACAGAGCCATCCCGTCCCTTCTCAACCAAACAGCAGATGGGATCGTCCCGCCCTCGGAAACTGAGACGGGTCCGTCCATCCCACCTTGCCTCCTAACCAAACGCTACCTCAATTCTCATCAGCTCCCCATCCTGCTCCCACCTAGGCATCCAATGGAATCACTCTACTGGAATATCAATGAATCAGGGAGCGGAGCTCTCCCAAACGGGGCCTTATTGTCTTATGAGGATGACCTTATTGGTGCACCAGAGCTAGCTGCACAAGCATGGCTTCATACCACACAACAGCTGCAACACAACATTAGTATCATTTATGGCAGCACTTTCCATAACAAAGTATAAAGAAATTTCTATTACAAGTGATTGTAGAAGCTACAATGTAAAGAACACAAACAACTCACTCACGTCTAAATAAAGCTCAAAGCAATTCTCAAAGTTCGATGAAGTATACTAGTATATATCTTTTTCTTTAATTATTTTCGCTTCCAACAGTTACCGTTTCCAGTTATTACCATGGTCGACTCTTGATAGATTATCAAATACACATTACAATTGCCAAAAACTTACTCTATGTGCCAATTTTTGGTTCATCTATACACATTGCACACAACATAATTCCAAATTGACAACCAGTTCCCTTAACAAGAAAACCAGAGCAATACTTCATAATCAGTGGTTAGTCCTACATAAATTAACAGAATTTAACCCAACTTATCGATCAAGTTAAATAATACATGCAAGAATGATTCATTATGTAAAAACGAACTAAACAAATTAAATCCCCATACCATTTTAATCATTTAAAGTGAGTTAACACACACTGGTTTAATGACACATAGATACCAAATTTGCAAAAGAATGTAAACATAAAAATCAGGCTTACCATTGTACACGCCAACGAGTCTCCCGTTTTTCAATAACATGGAGACAAGCACGTAAGGCTTCAACTGCTTTTTCACGAACAGCCTGTTTAGGGTCTCTCAGTGCTACCCATATAGCATCTACAAACTCAGGAACATGAACATTGAAAACTGTTGATGCATTTTCAGCCATCTCCTACAGTATAGAAAATGTAGATTTGTATAAATTAGAGAGTAGCGGGTATGGGAATAATAATACTGACATTAATTCAGATAAATCAACATAAATCACAGGCTTACATATATCTTTTTCACAAATCACAAGTCTGGGAGTATAAATAATAGCCTAGACTCTAGTGGCAGTATGCAATCACCCATGACTTAATACAGGGTACATGCTACTGGTGGATTGGGTAGAGAGAAAAAAAATAAAGATTATATGCTGTGGTAGTATATATAGCCAATTCAGCCATGCATCAACAAATGAACACATGATGCACTACTTCATACACAAAACCAGCCATGTTTAGTAATATATATGAAGTAATAGTAAGCAAGACAAAAAAAAATCAAGAATGCATTCACGATGGAAGGCATATTTGCATGCAAAAGGTTGGTCAGTTCAACTTACTTTGAGAATGAGTACAGCTGCAAATCGGCGATATTCCACTCGATCACCAGTAAGCCACCCCAAAGCCGTTTTAATCTATGAAAAAGAAAGGATGTTGGCAAAAAAAAAAATGAAAGCATAACTGTCAAGCAAATTTGAGCCAAATATAGTTCACCTGCCGCTCCACTTCATCTGCAGTCATTGCTCCACCTGCTTTTGCTAAATGACCCAGCACTGCACTTGCTGGAACTAGGATTTCAGGGTCACGCTTCACTTCAAATACATTTCTCAAGAAGCTGGCGAACTTAGAAACTTTGGAAGCACCTTCTCCAAAGGGCATATCAATTAAAGCATCGATAGCACGGAGAGCAAGTAAATTTTCGTCAACATCGTTGCTCTGCAGTAAACTAGATATCTGCTCATAGAGCTGATCCATAAACCTTAAAAAAGCTTCGCCACTAAGATCTCGGGCTTCCTCCTCAACATGTTTACGGAGCGCAGCAGCAATAACATCCTAGAGCCAACCAAAAAGCACAATTATATATAGCTACAGAATACATAAAACAAAAAAGAGAATATCGTATACAGATCAGCATTAAATATTTGTTGATGCCTTGACGGAACAAAAGAATCATGCCAAATACTAGATAGTTCAGAGGTTTAACAGTCCAGAAAGATTAAACCTGGAAATAAACCATTCAAATAACAAGGCAATTGAAGGAGTGTTACAATCAACATATAACGCATATATACCACCAAAGTGGAAGGACGTTACCAATGCACATAAACCCCACGGCTTCCCCCACCGTTACTAGTTACTACCGTCACATAGAGATAGAAACGGCAGGAGCAATGACAGCAAGTAATCCATCCAGTATCCACTATCCACTATCCAGTATCCTGTATGAAGATCGGAACAGAAACCCATGCCCATCCCTCCAACACCAGCCAGCACTAGCTTAATGGCCTACTGGGCAACAAAGAACTAGAGCTAATGTGCACACTGATTTATCCAAACAAACTAGCATACCCCAACAAACCCAAAACAGTGCAAAACGCTAGCCCCAAACCTAGTCGTCGAGTCAAGCTCTAATTGAGACGCAAAAGTAGAGGATTCTGGGGGAGGAGGAAAGCGAGGCACGTACCGCTCCAGACGAGATGTAAGCCGCGATGTTAAATGCGTGGTCCTTAGCAATCAAATCTGCGTACAAGATGGAATCTCAATTATTTTCAGCGAAACAAAGGAATTCCGTGAGCGCATCCAGGGGAGGAAGATGGGTGTACCTTTAGGCTTCTTCCCGATCTCCGGGAAGTGCGGCGAGGGCTTCATGGCGGTATTGGCGGCTCCACAGCCGGCGCGCCGGATAGAGGCGGAGGCCGGGGGAACCGACAAGGGTTTAACTTCGCGAATGCGCACGGCAGGAATGCACGAGCCAGCTCTCTCAAATCGGCCGAACGCGCTCGTCCCACCGAGACGCCGTCTTGCTCCGTCTCTGTCTCACTCACGCTGACGCTCCACGCGAGCAGGGCAGGCCAAGCCGCCGAGGAGGGAGACGGCGCGGCTAGGCGGCGGCGCGAGGAGAGCGATGGCGCGAGGAGGGCAGGATTCGCGACTCGGCGACGTCTCGGCTGCGTGGCGGCGCGGCTGTGCGGCGGCGCGGGGAGGGCGACGGCTGCGGCTGGGCGGCGGTGCAGTTGGGCCGCAGCCCGCAGTGGCAGTGAACGCTGAACGGGAGAAGAACGAAGATGAAAATGAAAGAAGTGCTGGTTTCCTTACACGCGGGCCCCACAGTTAATCTGCTATCTCATGCGTCGCGTGTCCCTTCGTCCATATAATGTCGGCTCTCAAAAGAATATTTGACCAAATGTATAAAAAAAATAGTAATAATATTAAGGGCCTCTTTGTAAAGAATTGTATAGGAATTAGTTCACATGAAAAACACAGGATTGGTAGAAAATTCTCGCAATCCAAGGGGCCTCAAATGGGTTGATTTAATATACTTCTATAGCAAATTTATTTATAAAGATATAAATATTGCAATATTTTTTATAACCTAGTGAAATTGAATAAAATTTAATCAGCATGAAACTCTGCGTGACACTTTTTTCGAGGAAGAAAATACCTCCGAAAGAACATGTCCTTCCAATCCATCAAATATTATAGGTGTGTTACACGTGACTAAGGGTCTGTTTGGCAGGCATACATCGTTGTAAAAAGTGAATATGAATTTGGAATTCAGTGTGGATAAGATTCACCGTGGATTTGAGATCCATGTGGATCCTTCGAGAAATTGTTTGGCAAAACAATAGATCTAGATTCACCAAAAGTGAGGTTTGATGGAACGATCTATTTTGCCATTGGGTTATAAAATGATACATACCACACATAAACCAAACTTTTACACCAATGAACATTATGACACACAAAATATACAATTAATTAACACATGTCCATAACAACAGCTAAATAATATTACGATTATCAATACATAAAAATAAGGAAAATAATTAAAATTTCAATTAGGACTAGTCTTCACTCAAGCTAGTTGTTCCAAGCAAAAACAAGAGCCATGGCCAAGGCATCACGAAATACGTCCACAATGATGGCATTGGTTTCCGATGTAGAACGATCCGATGTAACTGCATAGAGCATCTGATGTAAATAACAAATGAACATAGGATGACAAATAACACCCACCTTTGTATCATCTTCCACCACTCGAGGTCTATGTTAATCGTTCCCGTATTCCAATTAAAACTAACCCCTCTGCTTCCTCATTAATTCCACCATGAAGTGTATTTCCTCGACAACTTGGCCAAATTGTCTTTTTTTTTTGTTGTTGTTTACTCAACATTATTCCACTTGACTCATGAACCGATGAGATACCGGTAGGAGGGAGAGAGATCCCAAACCCCTTTCTATCTCACAAACTTCATCTCCTTTTGTAAATGTGCTAATACCATCAAATGTACAACCTCTTGTGTTTATGTGTTACCATTTCACTAACATTTTCAAAGGATTTTTCACTCTATTTCTTCAACCCTTGTCCCCAAGAACTAACACCAAGATAATCTATCGCTTTGTGCACAGTGTGTTAGCTTTTGAGATCATTTTTCAAGGGTTTCTAAGTCAATCAATAGGTTGGTTAGATCAATGCACATGAAATGCAACCTAAAGCAATTGAAGGAAAGCCAACAACATAATTCTTCATTTGATAGTCGGCTATCTATCCTATGTGTGATCACACCCACTAGATGTCTTGACCACCAAAAGAAAAAGTCCTACAACATTATACCTTTACCTCTAGCTTTTCTTTTCTTCCTTTCTTTCTCCACTAGTATATTGCCCGTGCTAACGCTACGGTTTCATTTCAGGAAAATTCGAATTAATTGCATTATTAGCATATATTACATATACTTGTCGTGTACATACACCATTTAGAGAATGTGTATTATACAACTAAATTCAACAAAAAAACATCAGAAAATATTTAGTCCGGTATAAAACATAAATTCTCAATTCTTGCTACCGCTACCGAGCTGCCAATGTTGTCTTCTTGCTTCAGGTAATGTCCATTGTCCAGACATCCCAATCATTTGACTGACCTTTTGTCCCTGCAATGGCTATATACTCTATCAATACTATAGATTAGTCAAAACAGAATGAAGTTGAATTAAGAACGACAAGCTTAGAAGCCTAGACCAAAAGGAGGTGTCTATAGTTAAGGGGACCTTATTCTTTGAACACACCAATAATTATATCAACACAGATTGCACAAGTCTCAGTCTACTGAGTAAGAAGAGAAGTTAAGGTAGTGTAATTACTACAATGGTGATCAAAGATCCTTGTTAAATTCAGAGTTTGCAGCGTTAAGTATATCCAGTCATGGCAAGATAAATAGGACAACATCATTTAAACATTCACAAGAGTAAAACACTAATGTAGGTACGGAGACCGTTCCAAGCAGATGTAGCTGCTATAATCGCATAACTTGATAAAAAATTAGGTAAAACCACTATGCATGGACAATGGACTTTGTGAACGCAGATCCTAAAGACTGTCATCTCCCTGTTGCTCCTGCGCAGTGCTGGCCTGGACGTGCTTTATTGTCCCAGCAGCAAGGTTGGTGCTTCACCTCCCAGCAATAACACATAGTGGATGAAGGTCCCAACAATCTCTACTGACACCACTGTTGGTAGGGAGGTCGTTGAGTACACCTTGTCAATTTTGAATAAAAAGAAACACTGAGAAGGTGACACAAAGTTTGTTTAGAACTTTACAAGCTAAAATTAAAAGTTTGAATGAGATACCAAATCTCCGTTATAGCAGAAACACCATGGTTCCCTCCCCTCTGCTTTTGGGTCATTGGGTGTTTGGCACCACTGCAATAGCTCATCATCATCCTCTCAGCCATCTTCAGCATGCTCTTCCTTCCCTCCGTGCTAGGCACCACTGCAAGAAATGATTTTTCATAATGATCTGAATTTTTTGGGATTCAATTGGATAGAGAGAAAATGATACACGGTAATGCTTGTCATAGACTATATACAGAAATTACCACCAATATAACTTGGTTGGAATACTGCTGGCCATGATGACAGCAAGGTGCTCGCACCGGCGATCCAACATTCCATCCAACCAGTGTGCTGTAGAAACGTGCGACGCACCATCGTCGTCGTCAGTGGTCACCAGTCACCAGGATATATTTTTTGAGGGAAAGTCACCAGGATATATGGGCTTGAACGGTGCAAACAACGCCACCGAATTGTGCCCACCAAATCCAAACAAATTGGAGATACCTGCATATGCCAGAGGGACGAACTCATCACTGCCAGTACCAGTGCCAGCCTGCAAGGGAGCGATCGTTTCAGCTCTGTACAAATGCATTTGACACTCACCGACGTGTACCTTGTGCCGCTGTTTCACCCCACGCACCGTGTCAAATTCACCAACTGCTGGCTCAGGATTCTGCAGTCGATAGAGCAATGCAAAACAAAACTGTATTATCAGTATCAGTAAGCTAGCCTTTCTAAACAAAGTATCAGTATGCTAGTACGCTTTCATTACCTACAAAAAATCACATTTGTATAACAAGATAGGAATTCTTCAAAGCTGGATTCAATTATTTCTAGGAGGATCAGTAATTTTGGAGATGTAAATTTACTGAACCCGTAACTCGTTGCAAACTTACAAATTGGTTTATGGTCGGATGCACCTAACCGGTGGTTATGGCTTTGACGGTAGCAATGGCTTCCAGCCCACCGGCCACGCCAAGGCAATGCCCGATCATGGACTGCAAGAAGAGAAGACACCGACAAAAGAGATCAGTTGCATCATGCACGGACCTCAAGCCAAGTTGTTACACAAGATCGATCGAACAAACTGGGCAGCATCCCCCATCTAAGCATTTCATCGAACAGCTTCCAGGTGCACCCAAAACTGTGTGCTTGTGTAAACAAACTTACAAAGCAACAGGATTCGCCGTGACGCCATCAATGGTTGCACCCGGTCGCCGGAGCGTGCGAGGGAGAGGAGGGATTAGGGGAGGGCGCAGAGGTCATGGAAGTGGAGGCGCATGGCGTAGACCCTGACCACGCGGTCGAGGACGACAACGAGGTACTCCTTCACCCGGACGGCGCGGACGGGCGATTGGAAGTCGAGGACTTCATAGAACCGGCGGTTCTCGTGGTCATCCCGAACAACGACCCGGTGCCTGCCCTCACCCTCGCCCGTGGCAGCGGCGACGAACGCGAAAGTCCTGTTGCAAAGCAGCATCTCCACGCCCACCATAGCGTACCCATCGCCAGCGCACACAAAGGAGTAGCAGCGACGTTTGGTGCAAGGTCCCGTCGCTGAATGCGCTGATCGCGGCGAGCAGAGAGGGCCGATCGCGGCTGGGGGCGGCGCAGATCGCGCGGCAGAGAGGGCCGATCGCGGTGGGGACTGATCGCGGCGTGGGCCGTTGTCGCGGCTGGGGACGTCGTCGCGGCTGGGGGCGGCGCAGATCGCGCTGCAGAGAGGGCCGATCGCGGCGGGGACTGATCGCGGCGTGGGGCGTCGTCCCGGCTGGGTGCGTCGTCGCGGGTTGGGGCGTCGTCGTCGCGAGAGGGTTTTTTCCGCGTGACAGGAGCCGCGATCGCGGCTAGGGAGCGGCACAGATCGCGGCGGCTTGTGGAGGTGCGGCCTTTTTTTGACAGGGAGCGGGAGCTGTTCGCGTGAGAGACAGGGTGATTGATGATGCGAGATCTGGAGACTTAGAGCCTTTGCATTTTAGTACGTAAGAGAATATGGATGTTGAGGTATCTTTAGAGCGTTGGATTCCTAGATATATGATTTAGGGTGCGTTTAGTGAAGATTAGGAGAGACATAGATTGAAGGTTTGTTTTGGTGAGGTGCGTTTAGAAAAATTCTAACTGGTGCCTTTTATATTAGTAGAGATTCTTCATGTCTTCATCTCCACCACACCATCGTTTGGACAACCTATTCTTTGTCATTGACTTAGATCAATAGGTTAGTTTATAGGTGTCATTAATTATCAAAATCAAATTTGGGCTTTCAACCGGCCGCTGCACTCTTTTTACCCCTTCTACTCCTTCCTCAATCCCCCATCTGTTGTTCTGTCATGTCTCTCAGCGAGATTTGGTGGTGTTCTCGGTCTTGCTAGTCTTAGGGAAACCTCCACGCATTCCTCTTCGACGGATTTTTCTGACAGGTGTTCGGGAGTCTGCTGTCCGGCTAAGAACGACCTCTACAACAGTCCTTTCGGTCTATAGATCGATATCCATCGATTATGTTGCGTTATTACCGCGTTAAAGCTTGTGTGCAATCTCTTAGGCGTGCTAGCCTTTATTGGTGTGTTGACCCATAATCTATTTGATGCCAACATAAATAAACATAATAACTATTTAATTGAGTTTGTTTGTTTCTTTGTCTACTACTGCTGTATGGTGGTAGACTGATAGATTGATATAAGTGCGGCAGCCGCTAGCCTCCTGTCTTCACCCCTGTTATTGGGCGTTGCACATGTGACCCCCTCACCATTTCTGCAGATCACAGCTTGCGAGCTCGGCCACCTGAGCACGCGTGCGGCAGGCCAGCGCCAGTCCAACCTCTCCAACAAACCAAGCAGCAGCCCGCCACCGACACCGAGCGGCCATGCCAAGAGTCGTCGCCGGTGGCGCGGGTGCGGCCTACAAGGGCGGCATCAAGGGCTACTGGAAGCGCCGCGGCTACGACCGGGTCGACGCGGCCGCGGCGCAGCGCCGCCCGCGCCTCCCGACCGCGGAGCTCGGTGGCGGTGAGGCGCAGCCTCATCAGCCGCAGCCGCAGCAGACGGGCCGGCACCGGCACCGCCGCCGCGGGTGGCGCGTTCGCCGGCGTGCGGGCGTCCTCGGCCGGCGCCTCCTGCGCGCGCTCTCGCCGCGGCGGCTGCTGGCGCGGCTCCGCGACGCCTACGTGAACGCCATGCTCCGCCTCGCGTCTTCCGCCGCCGTGCCGTACTGCACCGCGGCCGACCCGTTCGCCCGGCCGCGGCCGCTCGCCACCAGGGACAGGGAGTACGACGAGAAGGCGCTCGTCGAGATCTACAGGTCCATCCTCGCGCGCGGCGAGGCCGGGCCGGTGGTCGCCGTCGCGCGGCTGCCCGCGGCGGTCTGAGCTGATGATGACGGGGGCGATGCCGTTGCGCGCGCGCGTGGGAGCTTGCCACGCTCTGCCTACCCTTCTTGCCTCATGCAAGACTCGTGTACGCTAGAATTTCGCTTTCATGTAGCAAAGACAAGATGCATGTCGAATGAAAGTCTGAGGTCATTTATTCCAGTACCATATACTTTGAACCTGTGAATTGTTCCCAAGAATGGAACGAACTTGTGTAGCCAAATGCGTAATTCGCATGATTATTCTGTGAGAATCGTACAGTTTTTCGAATTCTACAGAATTACAGTATTATACAATCTAAAACGGGGAAAAAAATTAATACCGACACAAGTGTCTAGAGGGTTACTCCATATTCTAAACTTGAAGGCTATATATTCGCTAATATAATACTGGTATTTTGGGTGTATCACTTTACTACTCTTTTTGTGTTAAATTATAAAAAGTTCCGATTTTTCTAGATATATTATTTTATTATTTTTCTAGACATAATATATAGCTAATATAATAAAATTATATATATATATATATCTAAAAAGCCAAATTGTATTCTAATTCAGAATGGAGGAAGTATGCTGCAAACTGCTTCAGCGTCTAGAGAATGGGAGTTGCCAGCAGCGCTTCATTCTACTTTGTTTATTTGTTTAGATGATGTGAATGGCTCTGTGCTAGGAAAGCATGGGTCCAACAGCTTTCTAAACCTTCCCCCAAAATTTACTCACTTCCAAAAATGAGCCCGCGCCCCTCATATATGCAACATACAGGCGTACCCCCAAACGGTGCATGGAGCCACTCCTATCCATGTATTGCTTGCATGAAAAGAACGAGTGGACGGAAAAAAAAAAATCAAATCTAACTAACTAATGACGTGTCAGTATTGGGGGTAAAATATTAGGGAGCTGTTGTGGATAAAAGTAATTTTAGGGTACAATTTATTTAAGAGAGCTCCCAATAAAAAGTTTTGAGGGTTAACTTTTTAGGTACCTCTTAGAGTTGCTCTTACTGTGATTTGCTAATAGAAGATTTTGGAAGGATCGTTATGATCTGAATGATTGTACCAGTAGTGCGGGTCAACTGAACTCTAACTTCCCACTTACGTAAGGTGTGATACATTATCTCAAAATGGTGACACATCGCGTTCGCTGGTGATATCTGCTCAACCTCTACGACTAGCAGACAACTTGGGTAGTAGAAGATTGAGAAACTGGAGCCTGCAAGGCATATTCCAAATTTGTATTTGCCTTGCCCGGCGCCTGCCATCACGCACGCTGCACGCAGCAGGCACGCAGGACCAGAGAGAGCTGATTCTCCACGGAGGTTAACGCCACAGAGGTTAATGCCAATACTGACAAAGGATGACAAGGAGGCACACCAAGACAGTGAGCTCATAGCAAGGGATAGCCAAATTGTCCGGTTAGAGATGTGCTAATAGAATGAATAAATTGAAATAAAACAGTATACAAAGGCGGTTTCTTGAGTGCATTCAGCAACTGGCCTGTATAAGACAAGTTCGGTTTAGTGACCACCTAGAAATAAGTGCTTCATTCTTCGCAAAAAAAAGAAAAAAAGAAATAAGAACTTCATAGCTGATGGCAATACTCTGAAAAATGTACAATCAATCAACAGAACAGGAAGGTGCGCCATTCTGCGGGTCAGATGGCAGCCAACGGTAGAGTTGTTTAATGATATACTCCCTCCATTTGATATTTTTAGCTCCAAATTTAACTACTCGTCTTATTCAAAAATCAAAAATTTATATAAAATAACACTTTTTTTTGTTACGACCTGCTTTATGAATAAAAATTCTTTAAAAGTAACTTAATTTTAACTCTTTTTATGTAAATTTTTTAATAAGACGATTAATCAAACTTAAATTTGAAAAAGTCAAACGACTTATAAATTGAGACGGATTAAATACCAAATATATCCACATATTTCCTGTACAGAGAATTTCGACCTTTGCTGTGACAACTTTAGGGAAGAATGCCATCACAGATGACTGCGTGAGACGGATTAAATACCAAATATATCCACATATTTCCTGTACAGAGAATTCCGACCTTTGCTGTGGCAACTTTAGGGCTCCTTTGGATGCTGGGACCAATACGCACGTGAATTTCATCCCCCAAGGGAAAACACTCCCTTGCAGATGCCACCCCCCTCCCGATGGGCAACAGAATTCCCCTAGGAGAGAAATTCCTTGGTACCGTTTGGGAAACACAGGTATACAAATCCCGGCCAACCAAAAAACATTCAAAACACTCAGAAAAAAATAAGGATTTCGAAAATGCAATTGTAATATGGAAAATCAGTACCATAAATAATCTTTGAATGATAAATACATGCACTAGATCAAGATCAATTACTAATTCGAAGTACATAAACTCATGGGGTAATGAACGTTGATCTAAGATAGAGCTACTCTTCAACATTGGCTGCATATGAGTGTGCTATGAAACTGAAGAAAACATACATGCTTTGCAACAAAACTAAATATTACATTAATGAGTTGACACAAAATCAAAGAGAACTAGCAACTGTCTGCATAGTCCACCCCTTGCAACTAGCATCAGCAGCATGACTCAACAGCACCAGAACATATAGAATTAGCCCTGCAATTAGATTAACAGAGAAATCAATAAATCCATCGATGAAATGTGATATTTATAATTTATTAGTCAACCATATTAACATTACTTCATTTCCTTGAATATAGACAAAAGGAGAGCTGATTTATGACACTCACATTCCTAACTATACCTGAGATAACCAAAGTACAATCTGCATCACATTCTTAACTACACGGACAGGGAAAACTCTGGTGTTGTTAAACAAGAGCATGCAACTCGGATGTCTGTTTGCCTAATTATATTGCACATGGCAGGTAATAATGTAAGATTTGCTTGTCAGCTGAGCTGTCAACAAGTAATCTATCGATAGGGATGGATATAGGCAGACAGATGACATGTCACAATGACCTTTTCGCACCCATGAAAAATGGGAGCAATTGGAAAACATTTGGCTGGGTTGGGCTTTGGCAAGTGTGTGATCTGTGATGCATGCAAGAATTATTCACAGCAGGCAAACAAGAATAAGTCATTTTCTTCAAACAGTTGGCAAAGAAATGAAAACAAGAAAGTTAAACAAAAGAATTATGAAACCATCTTCGAATGCTAATTGCTGAGTATTGTAAAGTAGGCATTTGAGCTAGTACTAGTAAGATAGCTAGCAGACAATCATGTGCTACATTAATGAAAAGCTTCCTGCATTTCAGAGTACTGTAAAACTGGGCATTTGGGTTTGCAGTTTCAGTCAAAGGCATTGCAAAGCTCACAAAAATTCCAAGTTCCAGTCAAATGCTTGTACACAGAGTTGCACTTGTGCTGAACCAGTAAAATTCCAAGTCTCAGTCAAATGCTTCCTAGCAGACCATGCATGTATTCATACAAATAACTTCAACATGCAATTCATTTAGCTTCTCGCAAGCCACAAATATTATTGATCGAATAATTGTACACATTGGATAACTACACAGAGATTTGAAAAACAAAGTATTTGTCCATCAAGCACATCGAATATTTACACATGTTCTTCGCAAAAAGAAAATCTCAGCTCACGTTAACAACCTGTCCCTGCAGCTAACATGTGAAAGAAGTAACAGGGTCCTAGCTTATTTACCTATCTATCATGTAATGGATTTTTGTAAAAAAATATATTAGTGAACCTGTGTATCATTTTTCTGTAACCGGAAGTAGCAGGGATATGTTATATCCCGTGCACCGGCATAATGAGAATACAAGTTGAAGATGACAAACTTATTCCTCCTTCTTACTCTCTCTTGAAACCAACTTCACTTCCTTCTTTACCCTTTTTTTACTCCAAAGTTCCTACTCAGATCCTTTTCCTAACCAAGATGGACTTGCAGGGTCCTGACAACACGGTACTAAACAGAGATGGACTTTATAAAAAATGATTTATTAGCTCTATTAAGGCCACAAAACTAGGGACTGTGCCTTCCACAGTGCACGGCACAATAATGGACCTGCAGAGCACCCTCCCCGGCACAATAAATTGCTCAATCAAAAGGACAGAAACACGATCTGATGTAGAACCCTAGAACACGATTCAATCGAAAGCACCAGCCATGCCCAAGAACCACCACCCAGTTCATCCATCCATCTATCCATCCATTCGATTTGATTCTAAGAAGTGAAGATTGAAGACCCGCAGATCTAAGAAGAAACACACAACAAGAGGATGAGGACGAGGTGCCCAACCTGTGCCTAGGAGACCACGCACGACGCGGCTGGCCTGGGACGTAGCAGGTACAACCAGAGGCGGCGGCGGCGGAGCGATGAGCGATCCAGGAAGTGTGCACGGATCGAAGTCGAAGTAGCCTCCGGGAGAGGCGGCGGTGGCGTGACAAGGGGTTGGGACGACGACGGCTGGCGCAAGTGATGGAGGCGGCGTCGCTCAAACCCTAGCCGCCATGCTTGGGTGAGGCGACACAGGAGTAGCGAAGAGGGCCGAGCGACGGAGCGAGCACCACGGGGAAAGAAATAAACGCGTGTGGAGGAGTTTTTTCTGTTCCCCGTCGATTGATGCGGATAGGGTCCAGAAGCCACGTGCTTTTTCTGGCTCGCCTTGATCCCAAACGGGTACCGGGGCTGAAGGGGAAAGCAAAATCGCGCGCGTTTCTAGCCCCCCGGCTCGGGCGGGGATCCCTGCGGGTATTGGGGTATCCAAACGAGCCCTTAGGGAAGAATGCCATCACAGATGACTGCGTTTTGAAACACATGCATGCCAAAGCAAATTGTCAGGTGCTGCGGGGGCCCGTCCCGAACCAGTACTGGCTATCGCTGCTTCCAGGACCCAGAGGAATTCCGGCGCAGACGCGAACGCGGCGAGACCAAACCAAGGCTGTGGCGTTGCAGCGACCAACGCATCTTCTGGGTTGCTTTTTAACTCAGGCTCTGTCTTTGTAATCTTCTGGGTTGCTTTTTGTTTTTTAAATAAATTTCAGTAGTTCCCTCAAAAAAACCAACGCCATCTTCTGAGCGCTGCATCGACGTCACTGTTCCAGATTTGGAGAGTTGCATGCATGCCTTTGCCTTGATCAGCCGCACCATGGCGCTCAATCGCCTCACGTGTGGTTTCATCGGGTATTAGGGTACACGCTGATAAACCTTCTGTTTAGTTTTTTTTTTTTGACTCCTTGTGGTTCATTGAGCTCATACGGTATTATGGGCTCTGTTCGCTTCAGCTGAAAAGCTGAGCTGATTTGGACTGAATCTGATTTGTTGTGAGGGGAAATACTGTTCCAGAGCTGAAAAATATGTGCTGTTTAGTTGAAGCGAACAGAGCTATAGTAACGTGAATACCATTCAGACAGTAGCTTGTAAAGTATGATTGACAAGTTGTTCTTAATCACCCAATCTTCAGTTCTCTTTGATCTTCCCGATTCAGACAGTTATACTTCATGGTCTGCATATATTTCATTGTGCAGTAATCATCAACAAAAATGACATAAGGAATAATGGAATCAAGGACTAAAGGTTGGAGTCAAGAATAGAAGACTATAATTGATTTTAGATTTTTTTTGTCATGTTTATAGTGTTTGAATAACACCGTTGTCCCTAGTTTCTGTTGAATTGTACTGGTTGAAATTGTTTGGCTCTTTTGATTTGGATGGACCAAATTGTTATTTATGGATAAATAATGTGGTGGATGATGACACTCCTATTTATTCTTTATTTTCAGGATTTTTTTCTCTACCTTTAGCTTATGTACAGAATTTGCAGTGCCTGAATTGAATCTATCCTTAACCTTATTTGTATACACTATGGACTCAGCACACTGTTCAGGTTAAACAGTGCCCAAACTGCATGCCAATGAATAGTACCCAATCATGGCACACGAACAATGCTCCGATCACTGTAGCAACCATGAACAGTACCATCTATGAACAGTGTTGCGCTACAATATCGGTTGTTTGTTTTCACTCCTCGTTTCATGATTTTTCTAAAAGAGACCTCATTTCTGGCCCTTCCCGCGCTTTGCACCGGGTTCCCCTCTAGTTTTGATAAAGTGTATAATGCAGTTGTAATCTAGTCTAGGCAAGTAGTAGAGGGTTTTCTCGCTTTAGTCAGCATGACGCCACGCCCACGTTGCCCACGACGCCTGTGCAGCCGCGGCACGTACAGCGGTCCGTTCGTGCCGTCTGTAAGCCATCAGTTTTGCAGAAAACCCCCCAGTAAAGCCAAGAAACGGGAAGGCCGACGTCTCACGAAAGTACGGCTCTTGCTCGTGCTCCGAGGAAACAATACCGCCTGGAGTAAAAGGCCTCGATCCCATGCGGCGAGAGGGAGCGACGATGGCACCACTCTTTTGCCTTGTCTTGTCGTCGTGATCCGCAAGCTGGCAAGCCCCACCCTGCCATCATGAGCCGCGCCGACGAGATCTGCCATTGGCTTCGCGTGGGCGAGCTCCGCTGCAAGTTTCACCCAGGCAACCTCTGCCTAGCCGCTGGCCGCTGCAAGCCATGCGGGCTCTGCCTTGCTATTGCGAGCCGCGCTGGCAAGCTCCGTTGCAACCTTCACGTGGACGACCTCTACCTAGCCGCTGGCCACTGCAAGCCGCGAGGGCTCCCCTTTGCTACTGCAAGCCATGTCGGCGAGCTCCGTTGCAACCTTCGTGTGGGTGGCCTCTGCCTAGCCGCTGGCCGCTGCAAGCCACGCGGGCTCCGCCTTGCTACTGCGAGTTGCGCCGGCGAGCTTCGTCGCAACCTTCGCGTCACCACCGAGAGCCGCGTGGGCGAGGTGGTGTTGAAGAAGTAGTGTGGTCTGTGGCGCAGTACTGTGTGCCAAAAGTGGAGAGTTGCAGCATTTCTTTATTTACTTAATTTGAACTTTCATTCAGTTTGCAATGCAACTATTATTTAGCTGTTAATACGTAATCGTATTATGTTTTATTTGATTCATGAAAATCATTGTTCTATTACATTATATATTAATGTATCATTTATATTTATGGTTCTTAAAAATATTGTAACCATGATCATCTTATTTATGCCTGATCTTTTTTATCATCAAGCAACACAATGGTTACATGAATCATATTTACATTTGATCATAGCTATATATAGACATTAAAGAGTTAACAGATAGTTGAACTGACGAACCATTGTATACGCGGTATATTTAGCCATCTGTATAGGATATGACATCATCATAGAGATAACAAGCTGTCTGTGGGTTGTACATGCCCTGTGCCTAGCACACCTCTGGCCTGGCAGTTGTCTGCCTGAGATTCTATATATGTATACTGAGATCAACAAAGAAGATTTTGTATGTGTATACTGAGATCAACAAGGAAATCTTCGTTGGCTCCATTATCATTTCTTTCAAATTTGACACCCCATGTTAATCTATAAGGGTGTGTTTAGTTCGCGAAAAGTGTGGTGAAAAGTCACTGTAGCACTTGGACAATCTTCTCCAATAAGTGTCCAATCATAGCCCAAATAAACTTAAAAGATTCGTCTAAGAAAAACAGGTAAACTGTGTAAACATGTAACAGTTGCTACTACATTTAATACTCCATACATGCATTCAAAGATTCGATGAGAAATTTGAATTTTTTTAACTACACAGGGCAAAGTGTCCGAATTGAATTTGAAATCCCATGTAAACTCTAGCTATTTCTGTTGGCAGCTGAAGCATGCAGTTGCAGGTGCATGTGGTGTCTGCAAGCAGGCGAGAAATCAGTTTTGGGATGCGTGCTTATTAGTACTTCATATGCACAGTCATGCATGCTGTGTTTAGATCCCGTTGGAATTTGAAATTTTAGCACTGTAACAGCAGATAATCTTTTCTAATAAGTAGCCAATCATGATCTAAGTAAGCTTAAAAGATTTGTCTCGTGATATACATATAAACTGTGTAAATATACAAACATTTCGTCTACATTTAATGTTCCATACATATACCGTAACATTGATGTGACTAATTGCAATTGAAAGTTACAGGTAAACAGGGCCTAGCAAAGCATGCAGTTCCGGCACATGCAGGTCTGCAAAGCTTAGGATGTGGCGATTAGCAAAGCAGGACAGGTCTGCAAAGCCTAGGATGTGGCGATTAGCAAAGCAGGAGCTGGTGGGTCCTTCAGGGAGCAAGCATACTCCGGAGGCAGGTGATGGGGCGGCGTGCGGGCTGACTAGGGTTACTTAAAATTACCATGTCATCGTATTAAACTGCAAATTGTAATACCTTAGGTATTACTATTAATTAATCTGCCATGTCATCATGTTTAAACTATTTGCATGCATCTGATTGTGCTTAGGGCTCATAGAGTGATTTGATTATGTTTGGAATGATTGTGCAATTAACCCTATGATTAGAAATCAAAAACAAAATTAAATAGAAAAATCAAATTAAGGCTTAATTAGGCCCCAAAAACCTAATTCAAAACCTATAAGGAATCTGATGATAGTGTCTTAATAAAAGTTGTAGATCTTTTAAAATGGAACAACATTTATTTTTTAGAGTTTTTTAAGTTATACAGTGGAAATTTGAATTAAACTCAAAACAGTGGATTAGAATTTGAATTTGAAATGTCATTTCAAAAATTATTAAGAATCTGAACAAACACCCTTAATAAAAGTTGTAGAGCTCAGAAAAGTGAACAACTTTTAGGTTTACAAAATTTCAAGTTATATAGAAGACTTTGGAGAATTTCATTGAATTGCAAATCAAATTTAAATCCAAGTTTTACCTCCCCTTTTGAATATTTTCAAATTTAGGCCGAATTTGAATATGGTTCAGAAAACAAAAATACTCTACATGAAATTTCCCATAACTTTTGTATTTGGCACTTTCACTGATTCGAATTTTATAGGGCATAATTGGATTGGATAGGGTTTGACCTAAATAGGAATAGCTACAGTACACGGACCCCTACAGGGTCAGTGCATGCGCACGCGTGCGCCGCGATGCACGTCGGCGTCGTCCGGCCGGCCTGCACACTGTTGCCGTCACGCCAGTGCCTCTCGGGGGCCCCGGACAACCGTTCAACCTTATCCCCACCTCCCCGGTCGCTTAAAGGCGACGACGCGCCCTCTCCTCTTCATTCCCTCCCTTCTCGGCTCGCTGGCGAGGTTCTCGGTTGAGGCCAAAATTCACCGTGCTCCGACCACCGCCACCCTCTCCATCTCGCCACCATCATCAACATTCCGTAGCGCGTCTCTTGAGCCCCCAGTGCGTGCTCTCGTCGCTGGAAACGCTCGGGCGCCGCTTTCTTCTTCCTCGGGTTCTCGCCGGAGCGCCGCCGCAAGCCGCCTCGTCGCGTCTTGCTCACTTCGGTGAACATTTGTTCCCACGGCTTCTTGTTTTGGGTTCTGGGTGCCTTACCGATGCTCATGCATGAGTCGGTTTACTATTTTGTGCCCAGGTCAGCTCGGAACGAGGACTTGCCGTGAGATCCGCACCGCCGCATCGGTCGCCGCCGTCGCGTTCACCTCTCCGCACCGCCACAACCCCAACCAACTGCCGGTCTAGAGTCATGGTGAGCCGCTGTACCTTCCCGCGCACCTTTCTTAAACGCTACTGTGTTGCGGTGGCCAGAACAGGGTCGCCGCGCCGCCGTTTCCGCCATGGGTGAGTCCGAGCTCGCCGGAGGCGCGTAGGGCTAGGGCTAGGCGCTAGGGTGTCCGCTAGTTCTAGGGGCTCACGCTGGTGCGCTCGGTTCCATCGCTCGGGTCGCCGACGGCGAGCTGCGCGGCGAGCCGGCGCGTGCGCGCGCGGGGGAGAGCGGCTGGAGGTGGGAGAGGGAGCTGACAGGCCAGGCCCGCCTGTCAGCGCCCCTGTGAGAGAGTGGGGGAGCGCGCGCGGGCACGCGGGCTGTGCTGGGCGGCCTGACTAGCTGGGCCGCCTCGGGTGAGAAGCTGTTTTCCATTTTCCCGGGATTTATAATGCCTTTTCCATTTCTATTTTAAGTGAATAGTTCTGCAATTTGTTATTTTTGTTAGAATAAATGTGTAGATCCAAAAATCATGAACATATTTGTGGATGCTCTTTGTGATTTGTAGAATTTAAAAAAAATATGAAATGTAGGATTAGAACACTTTCTGTAAGAGCTAAAAATCTGTAGATTAATTGAAAAATGTATCTTTGAGCAATTTTAATTAATTCCCTGTTAATTCAAAAATCATGAAACTTATTTTGCCACTGTTTTAGGTCAAGAGCTATCTGTTAGTAAAGTTTGGCAGCAAATAAAAATAGTTTAATTATTGATTAATTAGATGCTTGATTAATTAATTAATAAAATAAATAGAAACCTTAATCAGTTAGGGTTGGTGTGAATTTTGGATTAATTGTGGTCTTAGGTCCAACACCCTTATGACCTAGGGCCAATTTTTATAAACAATTACTTTGAATAGGTTATAGATGATAGTAGTGTTTGAATGTTGTTCTATTCATTATTTCATGTACCCGTATTATTGCATCGCATTCATGTACTCATCATTGCATACGTGTAGTGACCGGAGATTAGGAGGTGAAGACTGAGGTGACTGCTAAGGAGCCTACTCCGGAGTTGGTGCAGGGATTTGACATTTGTGGCACCGACCCCGATCCTACTCTTTTTGCAATCCAAGACAAGTCTCGGTGCATTAGCCCCTCCTTGTTATTTATAAATGTTTATCACTTGAGTTAATCTATTGCATTAGGTTAATAGGAGTTGAGTGATAATCTATTGATGCATTACCTTTCCTTGACCACTTATTATACCCTGAGAACCTGATTTATTTAAAGTATTGAAAAATGCTTAGTCATGCTAAATTACTAGATTTGCAAAAAAATGCTATTTTCAACTATGATGATATGCAAAGAATGAATCATTTAAGGGAATGGTATTGTCCTCGTCATTGGCTATTGACACTTCTTAGCGCAACCACCAGAGACATGGTATTAGGCTATCTCTGATAATGGCGCCAGAAGTGCTTGGGGTATTTCTTATGTCTATTGGATAATTCCGCAAGCACACAGAATATACCGCTGTAGCACTTCACCCGGAAGTATTTCAAGGTATCGTTATTTATTTTATCCCAAAGAAAAGTGATTGTTAGAAATGTTAATAGAAGGAGATCCTTAATTCTATCTCAACTTAGCATAACTAGTGCAGAGGGGGTAATCGAAGTATAATAGGAAGGTGATGATTCAAAGATAACAAATGAAATGCTAAAAGATAACTAGTGTAGTATAACTAGGTGGGAGGACAACGAGTGAGAAAGGTTCCTGTGATTCAAACTCAACTCCTGTGATCTATCCTATCAAATGGACGAAGTACACTAAGACTGCTACCTTACTTCCGACGTGTAGGGGATAGTGCGAGACAATAGAGGATATAACCTCTACCCGAAGCGCCTATGCTCTTATGGAGCCTACCTTTTAAGAACTTGCCTAAAACACGTGGAGGGATACTAAGACTAGACGGGGCTGTCACCACCTGCTAGCACCCACTAACAATCCGTGTGATAAGCGGCATCCAAAGGCAAGATCTAGTCTAACCACCACGCTTACACTAAGCCTTACTACTCTAGCAGTGATCAAGGCAACTAGAGCACCCTATGACAGGCGATGAACTACACACGTGAGTTGGTTACAGGATCACAATCTAATGTATTCCAATCAAGTAATATGATAACTCACAACAAAACTATTAGTATAATAGTAATGCACTAAGTAAAGACTTAGTAAAGTAAAGCAATAATATTATATTAAAGTAGATAAATCTTACAGAAAGAGAAAGATACAAGAGCTATACCAGACTCTCCAACAGACGACTCCAGAGACCCCGAGCGCAGCTCGACTCAACTCTAACTCCCACACTAGACTACTACTACTAGAGGTGGAACTACACTAATCTTCACTTGTATCTTGAATAAATCATATCTTGAGAGGGTGGATGCAGCCTCTATTTATAGGGGAAGATAGAGGGGTGCCACGTCAGCGATCCGTGTGCCTTTCCACCTTGGCCCTTGGATGAACCGTCATTGAAACTGCCTTAGATGGACGGTAGTAGCCAAACCATCACGTGGAAAGCATGCAGGAAGGCGGTGGAGCACGTCGGTGGCCTAGGCCCACCATGGGTGGGTCGGCCGACCTCCTATGACAGGTGGGCCCAGCCAGGTGTTGTCCCCACCAGCCATAGAGCATGGCTATGTACTTGATTTGTTGGTACTTGTCGGTTCACAACTTGATCCATGTGCCTTGATCTTCCACCGTTGATTGGAAACACAACTTTGATCCAATGATGGAATTGAGCTGAGTGGAGTGTCACACGGATCATGCCATGTCGGCAGAGCACTGGTGGGCCCCACATATGGGTCGGCTGACCTGCATATGGGCCCTCCAGGTGCTCCACTCTCTTCCATGTGCCTTTTTGAGTCATTTGTTGAATTGTGATGGCTTGGTGCCCATACAAGTGGTTCGGCCGACCCACTTAATTGAACTCCAAGTGCTCATTTCTACTCTGTTTTGATCTTCTCTGCATTCACAAGATAAGAGTACAAGTGGAACTAGTTATTGGATAAAATATGTCTATGCCATGTTATTCTTCTATCAGAAACCGAGGCTGTTGACGGTGTTTGAATGTGGATTTTTATGGTATATCCACCGTCAACATTGGCAGTGTTCTTGGCCAGTCTATTGTCATCAACGGGGATGGGTTTTCCGTGTGGTGGCCATATGTTTGGGTTGGAGTCCCAACTTATCGTCGCCAGCGGAAAAGGGATGTGAAAACCGGGTGGTCACCAGTGTATTTGGGTTCGAGTCCCAATGCATGGTTTTCAACGGAAAAGTATTAGGGACCATTCGTTGTCGGCCTGCTGTGATCGAGACTTTGCAACTAGCCACATACTCCGGGAAGCCCTATCTCTGGTGGCTTTATTGCTTGAACTGACAACCACGCACTGGGAGTGGAGAGATGGTGAGAGTAGCGTGTACCCTCGTGGCCGTCGTGCCTGGAGGCGAGATGAGTACTGTGCTCTCGGGTGGCGCAGGACCGGTTCAGGGATAGAAAAGCCGTGGTAGACAGGGTTGGTATATGCAAGCTTAGGTGCTACATATGCAGTGTGGTTAGGGATCCCCAGCTGGGTACTAATCGATTCAAATCGTCGTTGCTCCTCGGTTATGGAGACTTGATCCTCACACCTACATCGAATAGTGGTTCGGAACTAGGATGTTTTTGAGAATGAATAAGTGATTGGAATTGAAGGATACATGTGAAAGAACTGAGAACTATTGACGTTGACTATAATGATATTGAGTAAAATACTAAAAGTAGGATTAGTAAAGCTTTTTCCGCAAAATACTTTGACTCTTGCTAAAGCCTTACCTTGACTTCCCTCGGCCTGCATTCCTGAGTCTCATTCCTTTTTCTTAGTCGGGTAAGTCTTGCGTAGTACCCCAGTTCTCAGGGTTTGTTAACCCCTGTTGCAGGAAATCAGTAGTCGGAGGTTTGTCTTGCCCCTGCTGTGTGACTATCGTTCAGGAAGGAAGTGAGGAAGAGTAAAGTGGAACCCGTGGGCAGGGTTCGTGTATCAATTATCTAAGTATGTTGTATTGTTGTCCCACTGCTACCAACCTTTAATTATGGTTTGTAATAACTGCACTTTAATTCTATTTGGACAACTGGTTTGTAATCTAAGTACTTTATAATCTTTCCACACTTTTACTCTGATGTATTTTATTATGAAATATTGTAATCCTGTAATGCCTTCGCAATGGGATCCTGTTGGAGAATTCGGGTTCTTATGTAGCCCGGCAGAGCCTTCTAGATCATCTGGGACACGGGCCCGGCTGTCAGAGGTCATTAGTGATAGTGACAGGTGTCTGTGGGCCATGTGATTTAGGCGGTTCTGTTACAGCTGGTATCGGAGAGTTCCATTGCTAAATCATTGCAGTTTTACTTTTCAAAACTTCAAAATGTTTTGGATCATAAAAATCTAAATTGGTATTTTGGTCCAAATTGCTTATTCTTATCTTATTCCGTAATATAGTTATAGTAGCAAGTGGAATAGCATTATTACTAGCCCTATGTTAAAATTATTTATGCATTTATCTATCTTGCATTGATTTAAAAATTCGTAAGTAAAATTCATGCATCATGATTAATTCACATGTTAATTAACTTCCTCCTTAAAAGTGGTATGGGTTAGGATCTATCAAACCTATTCTTGCTAGCCTGTAATATCTTTGCTAATCCAAACTCACCTTCTCTAGCTGGCACGCACCAAGCTCACCGCTCGCAAGATGACTGGTCCCAAGGGAGTTCCGTGCCACCAGCTGGCACCACGTGACGGGGAGGCCTCTGGCAACAGCTGTGCCCGCCGCAGCCGCAAGGAGCTCAAGGAAGAGATCAAGCTGCTCACTGAGGACTTCAAGGTGGCCCGTCGTGACCACTACAGGGACATGGAGATGGTCGCCGAGCTACAGCGTGAGGTGGACCACTTGACTCGCGAGAAGGAGGAGGCTTGGGCACGTGAGGACGTGGCCCGGGCAAGGGTCCACGAGTTGGAGTTTTATGTGGAGCACATCGAGCACTACAATGATGCCCTGCATGAGGAGATCCACAGGCTCAACGACCAGCTCAACCCCATCCTTGCTCCTCGCGAGGAAGAGCCTGAGTTGGGCATGGTCAAGGGGCCTAGGGAAGAGGTCGAGGAGGACGATGTTGAGGAGGCAATTGATACCATGGAGGATGTGATCGTGGAGGATGACGACGAGGAGGACGTGATCGTCATCGACGATGACTAGACTAGTCATAGGACTAGGAACGTCGGCCTATCGTTATCATTTGTGTTGTAATGTTGGTGCTTGCCGAGAACCTTAGCTGTGGGATGGTAACTTTGTTTAAGTCCTAGTCATGTCTTTTAAGTATCGTTTAAGTGTTGTAATGTTTAAGTGCGCACTGCTACTACGTTTTGTTTAAGTAATGCTAGTCCTATGTTCGGTTTGCAATTAAACAGATGCCTGTCAATACCCGTGCGTCCGGTGCTAGAAGCTCTGAGGATGGAGCTGCTCCCAACCCACCGCCTATTCCACCAACCTTGGCCGATGCCATAGCGGCCTTGGCCAATGACACCACAGCGATGGCGCAGAATCAAGGCAATCGTGGTGGGCGTCATGGCCGCCGCGATGATGATGAGACAACATACGTGGACTTCACGGATACCCGTCCACCTGTGTTCACCAAGGCTGATGAGCCCCTGGAAGCTGATGACTGGCTCCGTACCATGGAGCAGAAGTTTAGCTTGATTCACTGCATTGAGATTCAGAAGCCACTGTTCGCGGTGCAGCACTGTGAGGTCCCGCAAGCGCGTGGTATGCAAACCTTCTGTCTGCATAGCCTGATGGTCATCAACTCACCTGGGCAGAATTCTGTGAGGCTTTTCGTGCTCGTTACATCCCTGCGGATGTAATGAAGATGAAGCTGGACCAATTCCTGGCCCTGCAGTAGAAAGAGTCCACCGTCATGCAGTATGTTGGTCAGTTCAATCACCTGTTACAGTACGCCCCTGAGCACACCAACACTGACCAGAAAAAGAAGGACTGCTTTATCAGGGGTCTGAACTACAAGATTTAGAGAAGCCTGTCCAACAACCTCCACTGCACCTACCACGAGGGTGTCAACATTGCTATTGCCTTTGAAGAAAGCGACCGTAAGCACCAAAAGGAAAAGAAGAAAAAGAAGTCTGGGTTCTCTGGCGGTCAGAAGCGTCAGAAAATCATTTATCATCCCACTCACCACTCTCGTCCACCGTACCCTCAGCAGCAGGTCGTTGTTCGCACTGCTGCTACCTCCCACACCTCCAACCAACAAAACACCACTCAGCCGAATGCCCCTAGCGTTTGTGTCACCACCCCACAGGTCAACTACAACCATCCTTGCTACAACTGTGGCAAGATGGGGCACTGCGCTCGCAACTGTCCATTCCCGAAGCAGTACAACCAGAATGCACAGAAGGGTCCGGGTGGTCAGTAGCAGTAGGCTCAGCAGTGTGGTCATCAGTAGCATGCCTATTGACACCAGAAGTGGTAAACGTATATACCGCAAGCGAACGGTAGTCAATGTAGCCTTCACCGGGAGTATTCCAGGTATCGTATTTTCCACAGGGAACATGAAGTGTTCTAACTAGGTTCAAGACCGTCCAGTGATGAGACAAAGGAGCTATGATAACTAGGTAGAGAGGTTCTTATGCAGCAAAGATATCTGATCTTGGTGCTCTAAGTATAAAGAGGTTTACTACCAGCTCCCTTTACAAGAGGCGATAGGCGAAACAGGAGGAGATATAACTCCTCCCGAGGTGGCTATGCTATTATATTGATGCCCTGCCATTTTAATAACTTGTCTTACACACGTGGTGGGATACTAAGACCAGACAAGGCTGTCACCACTTGCTGGCACCCACAAACAATCCGTGCGACAAGCGGCCCACACTGATAAGATATAGCCTAGACACCATGTCTACACTACACTTACTACTCTAACCTTCGCGAGAGACTAGAGCACTTCACTAATTAAAGCAATGTGCAAGTAAAGCAAGTATATACTTAAAATATCAGAACCAAAATATCAAATACTTAGAAAGACTCAGATGTAAAACTTACTTGAAGATTCGCATCTGCTGAGGTACACCTTGGAGAAGACTCCCGACAGGCCCGGGGCTTTCTCCTGAAGACTTTCCTCACTCTCTCCCAACTAGCACAGCACTATAGAAGAGCTAAAGCTACTACATAGTGGTTTCTCCTTGGAATCATGCTCTAAACTGAAGGCCTATGGGGGGTATTTATAGGGGGAGGTGGAGTAGAGGCTACTCCACTGTCATGTCATCAATCCGCATGACCTCCATCATGCACCGTTGGATCAAACCGCCATATAACCGCCCTAGGATCAAGGGTGGAGCTTTACCATTACGTGTTCAACATGAGGAAGGCGGCGGAGGTTCAACCGACCTGGCTGGGCCCAATGAGGGGGTCGGCTGACCCCCCTTGGCAGGTGGGCCCAGCCAGGGTCTTCTAGAAGGTTTTCCCACCTCGCTGGAGTGTAGCTGAGCTTCGGGGCCCACAAAGGTGGGGTCGGCCGACCCACCTTTGGTGGAATCAAAGGTCCATCTTCTGCAGGTGGCTTTCTCATGCAATTCTAAGCACAATGGTGGTGCTACCTTGCCCAAGGTGGGGTCGGCCGACCCCATCATTGTGCCCATCTTTTGCACATTGTCTCCAAAAGCTATGATATTAGTGCTTGTGAAGTTGGTTTGTCATTTAGCCATACTTGGTTGGTTTCCCAACCTTCATATGGAGCTTCCGGACACTGAAAATTAACTGTTCTGAGTGCCTGCAACCAAATAGTGACAAGTACATGTGGAACCAAGTTATTTGTATCTAAGTCATTATGTGTTTGGTGGTTTCCTTCCAGAAAGAATGTCTTGTTGATGGTTTTGATGGGGTAAAAACTTGGTATAACTACCATCAACAAGATCCGCACACTTAAGTCTTTGCTCGTCCTTGAGCAAAGGTTAGAGAGAATGATAAAATAAGATTATGACATTTTCAAGGTATTAGCAAACACAAAGCTTTACTCAAGACATATCTCATACAAGTGGGTTATGTGGTATTGTCTAGCATATAACCTTCAGATGTTGAAAAATGGAACAGTTCTCAAAGCAAAATCATCTTCCCATTTTCATATCCTTAGCACTTAGAGTTTTTGATAATGGTTTTAAAAGAAAGCACATAGTTCATTTTTACTCTTCAAATAGTACTCTCAAGTCACTCAGTAAGTATATGATTCCTCACCAAGGCATAGCATAAGATTGCCTTCTTTTGTTTCATCCTACATCTATCAAACTTATGTGGGGCTCAGGTAGGGATAAGATAGCATATTTGCATTGCATATATTGTAAAGTCAAAACAAGGATCCAAGAAGAAGATTGTCATAATCCTAGATCAAGATGTGCAAGTGTGTGGAAAATGATGGAATGTAGTGCTCCTTTTTTGATAAGATTTCTCTCTACTTTATTGTATTTGAGACATGGCTAGCATTTTTTTTCCTCTCTTTATTTTTTTCAAAGTAGTGGACCTTCATGTGTCCACTTTCTTTCGTTCTTTTTTTGAATAGCCTTTGTGTCTCATCTACTAAGTCATACTTAAAGAGATATTCTGAACTTTAAAGCATGGAGCATATTTATGATGGAGATGGATGGCATATTTTTGCATACTTCCAGTGTGGAAGAAGTATATGTATATATGGCGTGTATGTGATCTTGATCTTGGGACTATGACATAATTCTCAACTAGGTTCAATAAGGTTTGACCAAACTCAACACAAGTACAAGTAGCATATATAGAAGGGGTTTTGAGTCATGGTATGAACATATATGGCTTTGGTAGGAAATTCCTTACTATTGAGGAGTAAGTGACACTATGGTTTTATGATATTTTTAAAAATAAATCTCTAAGCACTTTGAATAGAAAAGGTATGAATCATGACCTAGGAACTATATCACATTTGTGAACAACTAAGTAAATATGATATTCCTATCAAGATATGTGACCCACAAGTATAAGCATATGCAAGAATTAAACTTTGTGACGCTTCTACCCTTTAAATGTCATAAATCATGTCACTTTTTATTTTTAGATGCAAGTCTTCTTATTTTTATTTTTATTTTATTTCATCTAAGGGAAGTAGATAAAAAGTAAAAATGAAAGAACAGAGGGGAGTAGGAGTGGCAAACCAGTCAGGAAGCAAGTAGACGTTGGGTGGATGCTGACTAGTGGGTCCAGAGATCCCAGGTGGGGTCGGCCGACCCCACCATGGAGCTTCTGGCCACTCTGATGATCGCCATTCGAATCCTCACCTTTAAAGGTGCTCCTGCACTTGCGTTCTTCTGTTTTGTGCTCGTCGCCCGACCTGCATTTAAAGGCTTCTTGGGCCAGGTATTGTCGAGCAGACGTGTCTCGTTGTGAACATCATTGTGTTGTGTTCAGAATTGTTCCTGAGTATATTGGGAAGGTCACTGGCCTCCCCCACACTTGGCTTGCTGCATACTGGATTAAACATAGTCAAGTGCAGGGGCCCTGCTGGTGGCAATACACCAGCAGAACCAAAATTTCATTAAACATAGGCACAAGTTACTAGGAAATATACCTAGCTAAGTGCCTTTCTTATTTGTGAAGATTTTTAAGATATCTAGCCTGAAAAGTGGATGACCTCACACCCTATGGCCTTGGAGATACACTTCATCTTTGCACTAGTGCTAATGCGAAGAGTGCGGAAGTTGTCTTCTAAATCCAAGTGGGCCGTTTTCAACTCCGCTACTTGCTCCTCTAAGGCACTATTGTTATTCCTAGATGTGGAAACCACACAAAGGAACTTCTCCATGACACTCTTCTTGGTGTGGTCATCCTCAAAGTGCCTTGATGGCCCATTGATCATGGAGGATTAACCTTTCGCTAGGTGGTCTTTGGAGAGCTAGTGGAGTTTCGCTACTCACACAACTACTTCTTCTCCTCGTATGTGAGCTGGGAAACAAACATCTTCCCTTGTCCCAGCCCACCACCAATGACCTTGTGGTTCTTCATGAAAGGTGGGCGTCGAAGGCGTGTAGGAGCTGATATACTCCGTAGGGCTCAACCTCAAGCATCTTGACCTCCATGGCGACCTTTGGGGTCTTTAAAAGTGATATCTCATATTGAAGGGACCCTTACCAAAGGAACAATGGCATTTTTACTAGTGGGGGCCATGGTGGAGTCTCTCTTAGAGACTTGGGAGGTACAAAGGAGGTTGGAAAATACTAGAGTTGGGAAGTGGAGAAGTGGGAAGAGGAAATAGAGGAGGAGAGGTTAAAGGGAGGCGTGCCAACATTCTCCCCATCCGAATTCGCGAGAGTTTGAAGAGAGATCATCGAGGGGACGTTGGCACAACGTTCTGGAGCGAATGAATCAGGCACTGGAGCCCATGTGTGGGTCGCCCGACCCCTATCTGGTAGAACCAGACCACGCAGAGCTAGCCCATGGCTCTCTGAACTGTCCTCAATGGATTTTGGGAATGCTGGCTCAGGTTACGTGTCAAACCCAGGTCGGCCGACCCACCTTTGGATGGTTCGGTGCGAATGTGTTTAGGATTTAGGCTTCCCTCGAGGCAAGAAATGGTTTGCCAAAACTTGGCCACCAAGAGTGGGTCGCCCGACCCATGTTTGGAGGCTTCTTGGGCCCAGTTTTGACATGGAGGCTAGTCTAATTATGTGCATTATAGACTAGTGCTCAAACCATAAAGAAGTAAAGACATGTAGATTTTAGTTATGTTAAATCATTAGCAAGGATGAATTCTAGCATGTCACTTTCTTCTTTCATACTTCATGCTCATGAAAAACTTTAAGAAGGTGGACACTTACCTTAGAGATGAGTTGTAGCATTGGTCCTTCTCAGTTGTATTGCATCGAAGTTTTCCTTGGCCAAATAACTTGACCCTTGAGTTACACCTGAGGACCGTGATTTGTCTCCATGAATGATCTTATGACTTATCCATAGAGATGTCGAGGTTCTTGCTACAGGGGTTAGTCCAAAAGTGTAACCAAGTTCTATGCAAGTATGTTTTGATTCAATAATCAAGCTCAACACCATGTCATGCTTGATTAAGGTAGTCTATTTAACCTAAGCACCATGCTTAATTTAAAAAGACTATGGAGGTATGACCGATCCATACACCCAAACCAAAGCATGCTAACATAGAAAAGGAAGCATAATGGAATAAACAAGATTCATTCTACTAGAGACAAGAGCATGAGTGGTGAAGACAAGAAGTATTTTTTTATCTTTTATTTTATTTTAGAGGGTTGAAGATAAAAGTAAGAGGAATGCACTAAACAAGAGGAAGGGAAAGTGACAAACCAGTCACGAAGTATGGCTCAATATAGTGGAGGTTGACTGGTGGGCTGAGGGGTCCATGGTGGGGTCGGCCGACCCCATCTTGGAGGCTCCAGCAACTTTGGTTCTTTGCTTGTGCATTCTTACCACTAATGATGTGTTCCTGTACTAATGCATTTTGCTCGGGATGTCCTTCAACACCCAAATGTGTTCGAGGAGGTCAAATGACCCCCTCACACTTGGTGTAAGGTATGTCCTGAGTCATGGAAATAGAGAAAACATCAAGTGCAAGGGTTCTGCTGGTGGCAACACACCAACAGAGTCAAAAGTCTCGCTAACCTATTCAAATTAGGCACACAAGTTGCATGATGTTAATTTGAAACCAACTTGTGGCGGCCTAACTGTAAGAATTCATACCACTACGAGATTTGGAGAACTTCTGATAAATAAAAGCATCTACAACCTCTACTGCAAAGATTTTGGACATAAAAAGAGTGAAGGGGTTATAGATCTCTTGTTGGGTAGTGGTAGAAAGAAAGATTGAGTTGAAAGATTTCTCAAATGAGCAAGGACTTGATGAGAGGATCAGAGGATAACTTCCATGCCTTTTGATGAAATTCTCCGTCTCAAGGAGTGGGTGAGCGATTTTCTTCTCATGACATTCCAAATCCTCCTCAAGACTTGGGTATGCCATGGTTGTTTGTGAAATCATCTTAAACTCACCCCTTGGATAAAGAACAAGATTGGATTCTACACTTGTGCTAAGAGGTTGGGAAGACCAAACAAGTAGATATTCCTTGCCTATTCTATGACCAAGCTTCTCATTTCCCAAATTATTCTCCAAGATTTGTTCAATTGGCCTTCCAGTAAAAGTGAGATGAAAGGAAAGTCTATAAGGTCAAAGATGTGAAAATCTAGGGAGGTCTTTAGATCATCAACCACCACAGGTATGCCTTGAAGGACTCCTAAACAATCAAGGACTTGACCATTTGGGAGTCTAAGGTGTTTTTAGGATTGTAGCAGGTGATTCTTTGATGAACTTTGAACATGGAGATGAGGAATGATGTTTATCCCAAAGCTAGGATCATAGCAAATTTCACTATAAATGCCCATGACTTGACAAGATATTCTCCTTATATGAGTAGGCATTGTTGGTGGTCCTTATGGATAAATTTTATACCACCAACTTTGACTAAAAAGAGGATTAACAATCATATTCTAGAACATATGCCTTTACTACTAACAAGTTCCACTTGTACCCCTAGCATTCATATTTTACAGGTTTTATGGCATAACAAGTGGAAATACGCATCAACATGAAGAAAGCACAAAATCAAAAGACGAATCCAACAAATGCGCAACCAAAGAATATTAAAGAATCCCACCTTCAAAGCGTAACTGGATCCATCCGCAACCAAGGGAGAGGCCCAGGCCCAGGGAGCAACCGACCACCCGAAGGCGGTGGCCAGATGGTGCTACCCAGGGACCGACCGCCCCCGGGGGTGGCCGTTCCCCAGATGGCACTTCGCGGGCCCATCTTCAGCCACAGTACTCAAGGCGGTTTGCTGATGGCGGTTTCACCTGCTTCCATGTTTAGAACGCCCAAACCGTCATAGTTTCAATATACATAGAGGGTGCTCCATCCCCTTCAACACACACATCATTTGGAGTCATCTACCTCACACCTCTCACTTGTATCTTTAGAGTAGTTGTAGTAGTTTGTGAGCAAGGCAAGAGCTATCAAGGAGAGCTTGTCTCCTTGGAAGAAAAGGATCATCTTGGTATGAATACAATTCGGTCTTCTTCCATGAGCAAGTTCTTATCATACTTATATGATTATGCATATGAACTAGATCTAGTTATGATCTTGTTATGAGCATAGTATATGAGCTACAATATAGTTTATGTATCATGTTCTTGACTTGTTCATCATCGTTCTTCATTGTTCATCAAATTAGTATGAATAGAGGAAGAACTAGGAATGAGGTGATGGTTCGTCGTGCTGTCATGGCTGCTCTTAACCTAGCCTGTCAATCCGAAGGGTTAGGGTCTGCGGGGGTTAGGAGTTGTTTCCAAGTATGCAAGCATGGAGCTTGGGTATGCGGAGATCGGCGAATATGTCGGTATCCCACGGGCAGAGGGGTAGGTGGGCAGGTGGTGACAGCCCTGTCCATCCCTAGCATTCCCCCACGTTCGGATATTGAGTAGGAGTTCATAAAGTCTCTATCGGCTGGTAGACCAGCTGCGGGGATCTCCCTATCACCCCAGACTTAGTCCTGATACTAGAATTACTAATTACATGATCTGCTAACAGTTCTTTGCATAATTATATATGACCAATGTCTGCTCAATTAGATATATTCTTTTATTCTTTATTTTCCTTTTATCCTTGAGGTTGATCCATACGTGTGTCCACTATCTTGAAATCATGTCTTATTCCTGTTTACTCTATACCTACCATTGCACTTAATAAGTGATCATGTTTACACCACGCTTGATGCATATTGCCCTCCTACGGGAAATTATAAATACGACACCCTACTCACGGGTTGAAATGCTACAATGATAGTTCTGTGCGCTTGCAGAGTTATCTTATTTCTTACTGAGCCATCGATTGGCGTACCTAAGTACCACTACTTAAGGATTGTAATTCTTGTGCACCCCACGGCGCCGTGTCACAGTTTTGCATATCGTAAGTAATGACGGTTAGGAAGGCCAATTCGGTACTTCTAACTGCTATTACCCGACTGCACTACCTAGGCCGACGCCTTTAAGGGCCAAGGGTTACCTTTCTAAATTAATGGTGGTTGGGGATGCCAACAAGCATTTCTAGTGCAGTTGCCTGGGATGGACTTTTAGTCTATCCTTTGTAACGATGTTAAGAAATGCCAACAGCCTTCTTGGTTGCTCTTAACCTAGCTTGTCAATCCGAATGGTTGGGGTCCGCAGAGGTTAGGAGTTGTTTCCAAGTACGTGAGCATGGTGCTCAGGTATGCGGAGATCGGCGAATATATCAGTATCCCACGGGCAGAGGGGTAGGTGGTGACAGCCCTGTCCATCCCTAGCACTCCCCCACGTTCGGATATTGAAGTAGGAGTTCGTAAAGTCTCTATCGGCTGGCAGACCAGCTACGGGGATCTCCCTATCACCCCAGACTTAGTCCTGATGCTAGACTTGCTAATTAGATGTGTTGCTAGTAGTTCTTTGCATAATTATATATGACCAATGCCTGCTCAGTTAGTTATATTCTTTTATTCTTTATTTTTCCTTTTTATCCTTGAGGTTGACCCAGATGTGTGTCCACTATTTTGAAATCATGTTTTATTCCCGTTTACTCTATGCCTACCATTGCACTCAATAAGTGATCATGTTTACACCACGCTTGATGCATATTGCCCTCCTACGGGAAGTTATAAATACGACACCCTTGAATACTCACGGGTTAAAATGCTACAATGATAGTTCTGTGCGCTTGCAGAGTAATCTTATTTCTTACTGAGCTGTCGATTGGCGTACCTAAGTACCATTACTTAAGTATTGTAATTCTTGTGCACCTCACGGCGCCGTGTCACAGTTTTGCATATCGTAAGTAATGACGGTTAGGAAGGCCAATCCGTCACTTCTAACTGCTATTACCAGACTGCATTACCTAGGCCGGTGCCTTTAAGGGCCAAGGGTTACCTTTCTGAAGTAATGGTGGTTGGGGATGTCAACTTACGTTTCTAGTATTATTATTAAGGACAGACTTATAGTCTATCTTTAGTAGTAATGCTAAGAAACGCCAACAAGCATTTCTGGCGCCGTTGCCGGGATGGACTTTTAGTCTATCTTTTGTAACGACGTTAAGAGATGCCAACAAGCATTTCTGACGCCGTTGCCGTGGAGGGCAAAAACATCTAAGCTGGCATAAACATTGATTGCATAATAAAGCATTGGTAGACGTAGTTTAAACAGGCTAACTTCGCTGTTTTCTTCCTCTTTTTATTGGAATCAAAACAGGATAGTGTATGACCGGTTTTGCTCTGCCGAACAATTTCACCAGTAATCCGGAAGCACTCCTAAGGAAGAAAAGGTCTCGTACCGCTTCTTCCTCTGCTACCCCATCGGTAGACGAACCGGTCACTCTCGCACCATCTGCCACTACCGCTATGGCCAAGACACTCCGTGACTACTCCACTCCGGCTGTTGCCAACGTGCCCGTTGGGCCCGCTGTCAATGTGGGAGATGGAAATTTCGAGAGCCGTACGGGCCTTATTTCGATGGTGCAGGCGAGTCAGTTCTGTGGCTTGCCAAGTGAGGACGCAAATGCTCACCTGCAACACTTCCATGAGCTGTGCGACACCATTGTCATCAAGAATGTCGCACAGGACAGCATCAGACTCCACTTGTTTCCTTTCTCCCTCGCGGGGAAAGCGAAGCAATGGTTCTACCAAAACAAGGAAGCTGTTAACACGTGGGACAAATGTTCCACGGCGTTCCTCGCCAAGTTCTTCCCCATGAGCAAGACCAGCGCTCTAAGGGGAAAGATTTCAAACTTCCAGCAATCTTCGCTAGAGTCCATCCCCGAAGCATGGGAAAGGCTTCAGGAATGCATCCGAGCCTGTCCTCATCATGGAATGGAAGATTGGCTCGTGCTCCAAAACTTCTATGAAGGCCTCACGGCCATGTAAAAAGGGCACGTAGATGCCGCAGCTGGAGGTGCATTCCTCTCTCTCACCATCGCGGATGCAACTGCACTCATTGAGAAGATGGTGGCCAACCAGAGTTGGGGAGAAGGAAGAAAAACATAAAAAGGCACGCATACCGTAAAGGAGATGGACTTACTTGCCGCAAAAATAGACTTGCTGATGCAGAAGCTGGACGATCGTGCCACCAACCCTACCATGAGTACCGTTCAGGCCATGGACTTACACATGACGTGTGAAGTCTGTGAGAACGTTGGCCACTCGGGGAACAACTGCCCCGAAACCCAAGAAGAAGCTTCATACATCAATAATGGGTTTCGCCAACCTCAGCAAGGTAATAACGGGTGGAACAACCAACACCGCCCGCAAGGTAATAATTTTAATTCAAAATACAATTCAAATCAACCTTCCTTAAAAGACCTCGTGTTAGGACAAGCTAAGATCAATGAAAATCTGACCAAAAAGCTGTCCTTCAACAATAAAACGTTTGAAAATATAAAAGCAAAGCTTGTAACTCTGTCTTCTTCTATTCAAAATCAAGCAAGTTTTAACAAAATGATAGAAACCAAAGTGGCTCAAATAGCTGCTTCTATCCCTGTCAACAATACGGGAAAAATCCCGGGGCAACCCGAGGCTTCTCCCAAGTTTGTTCGTGTAGCTGCAGAGCAATAAAGGAAGAAGAGTCATGCCAACGGACTGTAAACATTGAGTCCTTACCGTAGGTCATCGGCAGTTATCTAAAAATAAATAAATATAAAGAAATAAATAAATATCTGAAGGGGCTCACATCATCTTTCAAGCTTGGGGGAGGTGTGCCCACTCAGGTATCGTATCTTATCCTTTTGAAAATAAAATAAAATATATATATAAATATATATATATATATATATACTTATATAATTTATATATATTTCATAAACTTATTTTCATGCATTTAAAAAGAGTTTCCCTCTTTCTAGTTTTATAAAACTCTATTTTTAGTCCAAAATAAACTCTTCTCCATAAAAAATTCTATAAAAACTATTCTTAGAAAGTTTAGATTTTGTTATATCTAAACCTTATTTTTTTAATTTTTGAAAATCAAAAAGTTTCAAATAAATTTGTGAAAAATCAAAATCTGGGGCAAAATTCCGAATGGGAGTCATTCGTAACCGGCTACATCTTGGGGTAGCCGTTAGAGGGAGCTGTAAAAAGATGGGACAAAACCGGCCCCGCCAGGGGACCGGCCGGTCCCAGGGGCGACCGCCCCCTGCCCAATGGCTCTGCGGCGCGGCCTTTTGCCAACGGCTACTAGCCGTTGCAAGCTACACTCCCCCGCCTGCGATCAAGTCTATAAATACCAGAGAATTCGGGTGGAGCTTCTCACCCCTCTCACACTCATATTCTTTCACTCCCTCCATCACTCTCTTGCTCCACCACTCTCCAAATACTTTCCACAAAGTTCAAGTGCAAGAAAATTCTGCAAGAACCTGTTGCATTTTCCACCACAAAGCAAGATCCCACGCTAGCTCACTCATCATGAGTGGGATCGGAGGTCGGATTTCCAGCATGTTCCGGAAAGGCCGTCGCTCTCGTGGGGAGTCTAGCCAAGGCCCCCCCGCAAGTGAGGAGAGCCCGCTGCATGAAGAAGAGGAGGCGCCAAGAGGACACGCCATCGACGAGACCGACTCCCCCTTCATCGACTTGGAGAGCGAGCGGGAGATGCAAGCATACAACCTCCTCAAGGGACGCGAGTTCCTGCATACACCGGCCTTCGACCCACACTTTCTCCAGCAGACAGGTATGAACGTTGAATTTAATACCGTTTTCGAAAATGTTGGTTGGAGCCGAGTTGCCCCTGTACACGAACTTGGATCTCGTCTTTTGACCATCCAAGTCCTGGGCACTCTACAAATTGTCGATTATGGTATTACTTTTCGCTGCTTTGGGAAGGAGCATAGTCTTTATTGGAAGGAGTTTGCTGACCACTTAGGCTTTCATGAGCGATGCTCTGTTGACTTGGGTTTTTCTCTCTCGGGTTATCATCGTCATACTTTTTGGCACTTGATAACCGGACAAATTATGACTGGAAAATTCCAACCTAATATCAACAACATCCATCACCCTACTTTAAGGTTTATGCTTAAGTGGATTGCTAATTCCTTCTTTCCTAGAGAAGACACGCATCATGCTTATGATATTGAGTTGAAGATGCTTTATGCCGTGCTTAAAAAGATTAAAGTCGCTCCTGTCTATGATATTGTTAAGCACTGGTTGAACTCTTTCAAAACTTCTACACCTATCATGTGCACTTCACTCATCACTCGTCTTGCCGCTAGTATTGATCTTCATGGTGCTAATACTATTGTTTATTTCTCCACTCCTCGCATTATGCTCAATGAGTTTTATTTCGTGCAAGCCCATACTTTAACGTGACAAATCGGGACAGAATTTGGTATTTTATTTTCTGGGATATATAAACGAGATACCGTTACCTAACCCGGATCTCGCTTTATATACATCCCCATCTCTTAGCTTCGACCTTGTTGAGAAGGAAGAAGCACGTAGGAGTTCTGTTTCTCACAGGAGATCACGAAGGAGAGGAGTACAGGAGGAGGAGTCTGCACCATCCGTACAGCCTACACCACTGGCCATGCCCACCATGACACCAGGAATGGGATGGTCCCCCTGTCATGTCTACACCCGGGTTCACCCCTGGGTATGGATATGGTATGGGACACATTCCTCACCCTCACGGGGCTGGAGGGTCAGGGTGGCAACACTCACATGGGGCAGGAGGATCAAGGCAGCAAGAGCATGTGCATTCCTCAGATTCTGAAGGCATTCCACCTCCACTTCACCCACAGTCGGTCACACTAGAGATTCTCAACGCATGCATGGGAGGACTAGAGCTACAAAACAGGTAGATCCAAGGTACGCTCAACGCTCACATCCAAACTGCCACTCAATGGCAAGAGCAGTACCAGTAGCACTTCGTGGACCTCGAAGATGCGAACCGGCGGTGGCACGAGGCACAGATGGCGTACCTTCGGTCTATGGGACATTTCCCGGGACCTAGGCCTTGAACTAGCTTGGGGGAGGAGACCCCACGGAGGTAACATGTATCTTTAAAATTTCTTGCACTTTACTTCTTGCGCTTTTAAAATTATGCAATTTTATTTCCTTATTAAAAATAAAAAAATAATAAATATAATAATAATAATAAATAAATAAAATATTCCACTCCCGTATGTGCTAATATATGTTAGTTTCTCTTCTGTTGAAATGATGAATAGTTGCTCTGTCTATAATTCGTTTGTGCCTAAAGTTATAACTTAGTATTCCTCAAGATTTAAGTTTGTTGGCTGAAAATGTCTCATTCTGAGAACTTGAAATCTTGTGGGTTGCAATTGCAAGATCCTTTTCTAAGTTGTTGCAAGATATGAGATGGTACAAATAGACTTTGCTATGACTTTGTTCTAAGAGAAACTTGCCATCCGGAGTTTTCTTTTCAAAAATTCAAAAATCAAAAAGTTCCCCGATGATTATGAAATACCTACCAAGGCTATATGACATGCTCTACTTTTGCAAAACTTTAGTCATATGCTGCTAACGGAACTTTGAGTCGAGTCAAAAAACTAAGACTTAGTGAGATTATAGTCATGCACCCATGATTGAGATTCACGTACACCCACCAAATAAAGCCAACTCTCACCCTAAGAGTTGCGCACAACAAGCACCCTTCCATCCAAAAAATAAAAATATACGCCAACTCTTACCCTGAGTGTTGCGCCCTCTATTTTTACCAAATTAAAATAACTGACCCTCAGTATGAGAGTCGCGCAAAATTTTCACTCCTTGCATTCGCCATCATGACATCTCGCCATTGTAACAGAACCGCCTAAATCACGTGGCCCACAGGCACCTGTCAGCGCCACTAATGACATCTGACAGCCGGGCCCGTGTTCCAGATGACCTAGGCGGGCTCTGCCGGGCTACATAAGCACCCGTTATCTCCGACAGGATCCCATTGCGAAGCCATTACAGGATTACAACATTTCATAACAAAATACATCAGAGTAAAAGTGCGGAAGAGTAAATAGTACTTAATATTACAAACCAGTGTTCGAATGGGAATTAGGTGCAGTTATTATAGACCATAATTTAAAAGGGTAGCAGTAGCGGTAGAACCAGCAGTACAACAGATAGATAAGTATTACACGAACCCTGCCCACGGGTTCAACCTTATTCTTCCTCACTCTCCTGGATGATAGTGACACAGCACGGAGCCAGACAGACTTCAGACTCCTGCTGACTACCTGCAACGGGGTTGACAAACCCTGAGTACATGGGGTACTCCGCAAGACTTACCCGAGTAAGTGTGTAAAATTAGACTCAGAAATGCAGGCTGAGGGGAGTCAAGGTAAGGCTTTAGCACAAGTTCAAGAGTTTTTGCGGAAAATCATTACTAGTCCTAATTCAATATTTTAATTCCATAATATTACTAATTATTACCATAGTTCAAGTACTTTCCAGTATCCATCATCATTCTTTCGATACTTCTTTATTCATTTCAAAACATCCTAGTTCTGAACCACTTTTCGATGTAGGGGTGAGGATCAAGTCTCCATAACTGAGGAGCAACGACGATTCGAATCGATTAATACCCAGCTGGGGATCCCTATCCACACTGCGTATGTAGCACCTAAGCTTGCATACGCCAACCCCACCTACCACGGCTTTTCATACCTCGGAACTGGTCCTACGCCACCCGAGAGCACAGTACTCCTCTCGTCTCCAGGCACGACGGCCACGAGGGTACACGCTACTCTCGCCATCTCTCCACTCCCAGTGCGTGGTTGTCGGTTCTAGCAGTAGAGCCACCGGAGTCAGAGGCTTCCCGTAGTATGTGGCCAGTTGCAAAGTCTTGATCACAGCAGGCCTGACAACGAACGGTCCCTAATATTTTTCCGTTAGAAACCATGCATTGGGACTCTAACCCAAGTACACTGGTAACTATCCGGTTTTCACATCCCTTTCCGATGGTGAGGATCGTTGGGACTCTAACCCAAACAGATGGTCGACCAAACAGAAAAACCCATCCCCGTGGATGACAATGAACTAGCTAGAAACACTGCCAACTAACAAGGACATAACCATTCTCATAAAGTGATTCATTTGATTTGTCTCATCATAGTTCAAAATAGCATTTTTGCAAATCTAATCATTAAGCATGACTAAGCATTTTTCAATACTTCAAACACATCAGGTTCTCAGGTATTGATCAGTGGTCAAGGATGGTAATGCATAAATGGGTTGTTTATCAACTCCTATTATCCTAATGCAATAGATTAACTCAAGTGATAAACATTTTAAAATAGCAAGGAGGGGCAAATGCACCGAGGCTTGCCTTGGATGGTGTAGAGTGTCGGATCCGGGTCGGTGCCACAAATATCAAAACCTTGCACAACTTCCTGAGCAGTCTTCTCAGATGCACCCTCAGACTTTACCTCCGGATTTTCGGTCACTACACGTTTGCAATGAATGAATGTACGAATGCGATGCGCATGAAATGATAGATGAAATTAAATAATAAATAAGGCACACACATGATCAAGACCCTACCATAGGCTAGCCATGATTACTCTAATTCACAATGCCCTAGGTCATAAAGGTGATTGACCTAAAATCTCAAGCAATCCAAAAATCACACCAATCAATAATCATTTCATTTCCTATTCCTATTATTAATCATTTAAACCAATATATAATTTAATAAGTATTTAATTATTTCCATTTGATGCCAAACTTCACCAACAGTTAGCTCTGAACCTAAATCAGTACGAATTAAATTTTCATGATTTTTGGACTTACAGGGAATTTATTAAAAATCATCAAATTCCCTTTTATCATTTAATGTGCTGATTTTTAGTTAATACAGAAAGCACTCAAATCCTATATTTCATATTTTTATTAAATTCTACACATCACAGAGAGTATCCACAAATATTTTCACAATTTTTAGTACAGTAGATTAATTCAGACAAAAAGATTAAAATACAATACTATTCATTCTAAATAAAAATGAAAAGCTTTGTAAATCCTTTGGGCAAATGAAAACGGCCATTCGGCCCATTTAAGCGAACAGGCCCAACACGGCCCGGCCGCGCCCGCGTGCGCACGCCCTCCTCACGGGACGCTGACAGGCTGGGCCTACCTGTCAGCTCCTCCTCCTACCTCTCGCCGCGCCCCTGGATGCGAGCGCGCGCGGCGGACCACCACGGAACTCGCCGCCGCCGACTGCCGCAGCGAAGCTAAACGACCCTACGACTCCCCTAGATCCTAGCCGACCACTCAACTCACACAGCCTACGCCCTACCCGCCTCCGGCGAGCTTGTGCTCGCCCATGGCGGACCACGGCGGCACGGAGGCCCCATTCCGACCACCGAGACATGGTTGAGTTAGCAAAAATGGGCTAGGGAGATTCGGGGGCTCACCAGAAGACCAAATCGGTTGTGGGTTGGGACTGAAGTGGCTTGAATCGACGAGCGTGACGGCGGCGGAGGGTCGGTGGCGTTCACCGAAGACAAAGCTTCCTGTTCCGACGACCCTACAGCACCGGAGCGAAGACCACCGCACGCAAAAGGATCAGTAGGATTTAGAGAATCCACAACACGGAACCTAAGGAGAAGAAACTCACCACGGAGAGCTAGGCACGGCTCGAAGGCTCGCGGCGGCCCTCCGGTCGGATGCGGAGACGACGACCCGCGTTCCCGGACGTTCAAGACACCACAGCCCACATCAAAGACACCAAACTATGCGCAAGGGAGCTAGCAAGCTTGCTGTGAGATGGAGGAGGTGGTGGTGGCTTGGTCACGATGAATTTCACCGTAATCCGAACGAGCTCAATGGCGGCCGCGGTGGAGAAGATTTAGGGAGGAGCGGTGCTCGACGGTTTTATAGGACCGGCAAGGGGAGGATAAGCTCGGACTGGGTACGGGGCCCTCCCTCGGCTGCTCGACAGCGTCGCGGTGTGCCCACGCCGGCCGGGCGGCGCTCTGCGCCGGACGCGGCACGCGCGCGTACGGGCGCGACGGTGAACAGGGGGACCCCCCTAGCTACAGTGCTAGAAGAAATAGGTCAAATGCTATTTGATGTGATTTCGAGCTGATCCAAACTGTATCTGAAGATGGTGTAAAAATAAAAGTTGTGCACAATTTCAAGAAGAACAACTTTTCTGAAGACACCCCATTCAAATTCGGTCAGGTTTTCAAACTACAGAAAAAGGGGTAAAAGTAGGGTTTGAATTTCAAACTGAATTTTTAAAATTACTTTTAATTTTTCTCAACAACTTGGAAAATGGTCAACATGAAAGTTGTTTCACTCAGTGAGATTGACAACTTCTATTAAGGAAGTTTGGAAGATTCTCAATATTTTTGAAATTGAAGTTTCAAATTTAAATATCAACATACTAATTTGAGTTTAATTTGAATTTCTATAATATAACTTCAAAATCTCCAAAAATAAAAGTTGTTCCTTTTTAAAAGTTATACAACTTTTATTAAGACACTTTCATCAAATTCATTATATATTTTGAATTAGGGTTTTAGGTCAACTCTAGGGTTGAATTTGATTTCTATTTAATTTCTATTTTTGGATTTTTGATTTAGAACTTAATTACACAATCAATACTAGCTGAAATCAAATCACTCTAGGAGCTCTAAGCACAATCATATGTAGATGATTAATAATAAATATGATGACATGGCAATTTTAATTAAGCAATAATACCGGAGGTATTACATCCATCCATAAGTTCCCATACGTCAATAAAAAGATATGGGCTATGTAAAAAAAGCCAAGGGGCATGAGAAAACAAACAGAAAAGAAAATCTAAATACCCGTTAAAAAAAGAGGATGATCTTTTTATAGCCCATATCTCTCCAAAAGACTATGTTCCATCCAATAAAAGAGGGTCATGATGCATGGAGTGCCAAAAAAAAGAAAAAAATCAATTAGAGATAGGTTTCCACCATACTTATATTCCACTCACTTGCACATCTCAATCAAAGTGTATGACTTGTATCTCCTTATGGTCCGGTCTTTGACTCAGCAATACAGGTGATGTAAGTATGCCCACATACCTACCTAAAAACTCTACTCTCAGCCTTAGTGGTAGGATTTAAAGGCAACATTACAATGCCTTTGGTGAGGTAATCATACACATTGAGCGATTAAGAGAATCATTTGAGGAACTTGTTTTATCTTACAAAAATTCATAAAACCTCCAGATAGAAGGTCTATCAAAGAATGAATGATTAGTGAATCTGTTATAACCAATCTGTCTTGCAACCGCTCAAGAAATTGGAGAAGCTACAAGCCCCATGAGAAATCAAGGTAAAGAGTGGATACAATGCCAACCTATTTAAATTACGAATGAATACTTTGTTATAGGCATGGCACTTATGAATTATATCAGCATCGTAGCAACTCCTGATCAACAACCATACTTAGCTATTTGCTCAGGACGAGCAAAGGTTAAGCTTGGGGTCTTGTTGGCAGTCCTTATGGATCATTTCTATGCTGCCAACTTAGACTAAAAAGAAGAAAGACAATCATATTCTAGCACATATGCCTTTACTACTAACAAGTTCCACTTGTTCCCCTAGTTTTCATGTTTTGCAGGTTTTAATGGTGTAACAAGTGGAAATGCACAAACATCATGAAGAAAGTGCAAAAGCCAAAGACGTATTCAGCAAATGCGCAAACAAGAATAATAAAGAAGCCCACCTTCGATGCATATCTGGGCCTGATCGTAACCACGGGAGAGGCCCAGGCCATGAGAGAAACCGACCACTAGAAGGCGGTGGCCAGCGGGCCCACTCAGGGGACCGACCGTCCCCAGGTGCGGCCGCCCCCCTGGTGAAGCCTCCCGGGCCCAGTCTTCGGTGGTGGTGCTCTAGGCGGTTTTCCAAGGGCGGTTTCACCTCCTTCCAAGTTTAGAGACGCCAAACCGTCCTAGTTCAACTATAAATAGATGGTGCTCTTTTCATTCAACACACACATCATTTTGGAGTCATCTACCTCACACCTCTCACTTGTATATTTAGAGTAGTATTAGTAGTTTGTGAGCAAGGCATGAGCTATCAAGGAGAGCTTGTCTCCTTGGAAGAAAAGGATCATCTTGGTATGAATACAATTCGGTCTTCTTTCATGAGCAAGTTCTTATCTTATTTATATGATCATGCATATGAACTAGAACAAAGTTATGATCTTGTTATGAGCATAATATATGGACTAGAATATAGTTTATGTGTCATGTTCTTGACTTGTTCATTATCGTTCTTCATTGTTCATCAAATTAGTATGAATAGAGGAAGAATTAGGAATGAGGTGATGGTTCGTCGTGCCTTCTTGGTTGCTCTTAACCTAGCCTGTCAATCCGAAGGGTTGGGGTCCGCGGAGGTTAGGAGTTGTTTCTAGGTACGTGAGCATGGTGCTCAGGTATGCGGAGATCGGCGAATATATCGGTATCCCACGGGCAGAGGGGTAGGTGGGCAGGTGGTGACAGCCCTGTCCATCCCTAGCACTCCCCCACGTTCAGATATTGAAGTAGGAGTTGGCAGCTGTGGTACATGCATTGAAGATATGGCGTCATTATTTACTAGGTAGTACTTGCAAAATCTACACTCATCACAAGAGCCTAAAATATATCTTCACTCAAGAAGAGTTGAACATGAGACAAAGAAGATGGCTCGAGTTAATAAAGGATTATGATATCGAAGTACATTACCATCCAGGCAAAGCTAATGTGGTTGCCGATGCGCTAAGTCAGAAAGTTCACTGCAACTATTTGACCGTAATGCCGTGTGACTTATCTTTATGTTTTGAGCTGGTGTTGACACTTCTTAGCGCAACCACCAGAGACAGGGTGTTAGGCTATCTCTGATAACGGCGCCAGAAGTGCCCTGAGGGGTATTTCTTATGTCTATTGGATAATTCCGCAAGCGCACAGAATATACCGCTGTAGCACTTCACCTGGGAGTATTCCAAGGTATTGTTATTTATTTTATCCCAAGGGAAAATGGTTGCTAGGAATAATTAATAAAAGAGAGAGATCCTTAAGTCTATAGCAACTTAGTATCAACTAGTGATAGGGGGTAAATCGATAAATAGAGGAAAGGGTAATGACACAAAGACATGACAAGGTTTTAGGATAACTAAGAATAATTAGTAGAGTATAGCTAAGTGGGAGGACAACGAGTGAGTATAAGACTCCTATGACTCTTACTTTACTCTTGTGAACTATCTTGCCAAATGGATGAATTACACTAAGACAGCTACCTTACTTTCGGTGTGTAGGGGTAGTGCGAAACAATAGAGGATATAACCTCTACCCAAAGCGCCTACGCTCTTATGGGAGCCTACCTTTTAAGAACTTGCCTAAAACACGTGGAGGGATACTAAGACTAGACAGTGCTGTCACCACCTGCTAGCACCCACTAACAATCCGTGCGACAAGCGGCATTCAAGGGTAAGATCTAATCTAAGCACCACGTTTACACTAATTCTCACTACTCTAGCTGGGTACCAAACAGCTAAAGCACCCTATGACAGGCAATGAACTACACACGTGAGATGGTACAGGATCACAATCTAGTATAACTCAACTATAAGGTAAGACAAGGCACAACAATACTATAATGAATAGTAAAGCACTAAGTAAAGACTTAGTAAAGTAAAGTAAAGATAATATATTGATAAAGGTAAAGTATTACAAAAGGAAAGGTGCAAGAGCTATATCAGACTCTCCAGCACACGGCTCCGGAGACTCCGAGCGTAGCTCGACTCGACTCTAACTCCCACACTAGACTAATACTACTACTAAAGAGTGGAACTCTAAGTTCTCCTGTCTCTTGTGTATCTTGTGTTTCTTGAAGAGAGTGATGGTAGCCTCTATTTATAGGGGAGAGTGGAGGGGCACCATGTCAGCGATCCGTGTGCTCCTTGCCTCTCCTCCCTTGGATGAACCGCCTCAAAACCACCATAGGATGGACGGCATTGTTGAATTCATCACGTGGAAGGCATGCAGGAAGGCGGTGGGGGCCAACCGACCTGGCCGGGCACCAGGGGCATCGGCCGACCCCCTATGACAGGTGGGCCCGGCCAGGTGTGGTCCCCACTAGTCATAGAGTGTCGCCTTGTGTGGGTTCTATCTTGATTGTGTCGTTTCACGCCTTGATCCGTGTGCTTTGATTCTCCACCGTTGAATGGAAATACATGTTGATCTGATGGTTGAAATGAGCTGGGTGGAGTGTCACACGGATCATGCCACATCACTAGAGCCAGGTAGGCCCCATGTAGGGTTGGCCGACCCACACATGGGCCCACACTGAGCTCTCCTCTCTTCTACATGATATCTTGAGTCCTTTGTTGAATTCTGATGGCTTGGTGCCCATACAAGTGGTTCGGCCGACCCACTTAATTGTGCTCCAAGTGTTCATTTCTACTCTGTTTTGATCTTCCCTGCATTCACAAGCTAAAAGTACAAGTGGAACTAGTTATTGATAAAATATGTTCATGATATATTTATTCCCCCTTGAATCCGAGGCATGTTGACGGTGTTTGAATGTGGATTTTCATGGTATATCCACCGTCAACAGCTGGAAAAGTTGGGCATAGAGATAGTTCCACATGGCAGTCTGGCCAACATCAGCATTGAAACACCTATTCGGGAGCAAATCATTGCTGCTCAAAAGGGAAACAAAGGAATGAAGCACATTAAGGAGAATGTACAAGCTGGAAAGGCTGATTGTTTTAGAATTGATGATGAAGGTGTGGTATGGTTCAAGGATCGACTTGTAGTCCCAAAAGTTCCTGAGTTACATCGCATGATCCTCGATGAAGCACATTTTACCAGATTCTCGATTCATCTAGGAAGCAATAAGATGTATTAGGACTTAAAGCAGAAATTCTGGTGGACTAAGATAAAGATAGAAATTGCTCAATATGTAGCGAGTGACATGTGCCAAAAGGTGAAAGCTGTGCATATGAAGCCGGGTGGAGAACTCCAACCGTTGCCTGTTCCTGCGTGGAAGTGGCAGGACATTAGTATGGATTTCATCATGGGTTTGCCCAGGACATCCAGAGGCTTTGATTCCATCTGAGTTATTGTGGACCGTCTCATGAAACAAGCTCATTTCCTACCAGTCAAGAAGGATTACCGGGCACCAACATACGCAAGGCTTTATATAGAAAATCTGCTGAAGCTACATGGAGTGCCGAAGACCAATGTCTCCGATCGAGGTACCCAGTTTGTCTCCAATTTTTGGAAGGCATTTCACAAGTCATTAGGGACGAAAATTCTGCATAGCACAGAATACCATCCGCAGACTGACGGACAGACTGAAATAGTCAACCAAGTACTTGAGGACATGTTGAGGGCTTGTGCACTCAATTACACCAACACGTGGGATGAGTGTTTAGCTTTGGCAGAGTTCTCATACAACAACAGCTATCAAGAAAGCATCAAGATGGCTCCATTTGAAGCGGTTTACGGTCGTAGATGTTGTACTCCATTGAATTGGTCTGAACCTGGAGAAAGATGGTTTTATGGAGTTGACTTGGTCAATGAAGCCGGAGAAAAGTTCCGACTGATACAGGAGAATTTGAAGGTGGCACAGTCACGTCAGAGAAGTTATGCCGATCAAAGGCGTTGACCGTTAGCATTCAAGACTAGAGACTATGTTTACCTAAAGGTGTCGCCAATGAAGGGGGTCAACCGTTTCGCAGTCAAAGGCAAGTTAGCCCTGCGTTATATTGGACCATTTCTGATTATAGAACGTGCAGGAAAAGTAGCTTACAAGCTGCAATTGCCTGAGCACCTCTCTGAAGTGCACAATGTGTTCCACGTGTCGCAATTGAAGAAATGTCTTCGAGTGCCCGATCAAGTTATTGATATCGAAGAAGTGGAACTCGAACCGGATCTGACATGCTCCAAGTATCCAATTCGAGTCTTGGATCGAAAGGATCGTGTTACTCGAAGAACCACAACCAGGTGGTACAAGATACAATGGTGTCAGCATTCTGAAGATGAAACTACTTGGGAATCGGAGGACTGTCTTTCTGAGAATTTTCCCGAGTTTTTCGCTACCTTGTAAATGTAAAATTTCCCCGTCGTGTAATATGAAAACCTTTCTCACTCGTTTAGTGATCAAGTTAGATTTAGTTTGCCTTAGCACATTTTCTTTTCCATTACTTAGTCTTAAGTCTTAGACGTGTATCAAATCTCGGGACGAGATTTCATTTAGGGGGGAAGGCTGTAATACCTCGGGTATTACTATTAATTAATCTGCCATGTCATTGTGTTTAAATTACTTACATGCATCTGATTGTGCTTAGGGCTCATAGAGTGATTTGATTATGTTTGGAATGATTGTGCAATTAACCCTACGATTAGAAATAAAAACAAAATTAAATAGAAAAATCAAATTAAGCCCTAATTAGACCTCAAAAACCTAATTCAAAAACTATAAGGAATCTGATGATAGTGTCTTAAAAAAAGTTGTAGATATTTGAAAATTAAACAACTTTTGTTTTTGGAGACTTTTAAGTTATAAAGTGCAAATTTCAATTAAACTCAAAACAGTGGATTGGAATTTGAATTTGAAATGTCATTTTAAAAACTATGAAGAATCTCACCAAACACCCTTAATAAAAGTTGTAGAGCTCAGAAAAGTGAACAACCTTTAGGTTTACAGAATTTCAAGTTCTATAGAAAACTTTGGAGAATTTCATTGAATTAGAAATCAAATTTAAATCCAAGTTTTGCCCCCTTTTGAGTATTTTCAAATCTAGGCCGAATTTGAATATGGTTCAAAAAGAAAAAATACTCTACATGAAATTTCCCACAACTTTTGTATTTGGCACTTTCACTGATTCGAATTTTATAGGGCATAATTGGATTGGATATGGTTTAACCTAAATAGGAATAGCTACAGTACATGGACCCCTACAGGGTCAGTGCACGCGTGCGCCGTGATGCACGTCGGCGTCGTCCGGCCGGCCTGCGCGCTGTCGCCACCACGCCAGTGCCGCTCGGGGGCCCCGGACAGCCGTTCAACCTTATCCCTACCTCCCCGGTCGTTTAAAGGCGACGACGCGCCCTCTCCTCTTCATTCCCTCCCTTCTCGGCTCGCCGGCGAGGTTCTCGGTTGAGGCCAAAATTCACCGTGCTCCGACCACCGCCACTCTCTCCATCTCGTCACCATCATCACCATTCCGTAGCGCGTCTCTTGAGCCCCCAGTGCGTGCTCTCGTCGCTGGAAACGCTCGGGCGCCGCTTTCGTCTTCCTCGGGTTCTCGTCGGAGCGTCGCCGCTAGCCGCCTCATCGCGTCTTGCTCACTTCGGTGAACATTTGTTCCCACGGCTTCTCGTTTTGGGTTCTGGGTGCCTTACCGATGCTCATGCATGAGTCGGTTTACTATTTTATGCCCAGGTCAGCTCGGAACGAGGACTAGCCGTGAGGTCCGCACCACCGCATCGGTCGCCGCCGTCGCGTTCACCTCTCCGTACCGCCACAACCCCAATCAACTGCCGGTCTAGAGTCGTGGTTAGCCGCTGTACCTTCCCGCGCACCTTTCTTAAATGCTACTGTGTTGCGGTGGCCGGGACAGGGTCGCCGCGCCGCCGTTTCCGCCATGGGCGAGTCCGAGCTCGCCGGAGGCGCGTAGGGCTAGGGCTAGGCGCTAGGGAGTCCGCTAGGTCTAGGGGTCACGTTGGTGCGCTCGGTTCCATCGCTCGGGTCACCGGCGGCGAGCTGCGCGGTGAGCCGGCGCATGCGCGCGCGGGGAGAGCGGCTAGAGGTAGGAGAGGGAGCTGACAGGCCGGGCCCGCTTGTCAGCGCCCCTGTGAGAGAGTGGGGGAGCGCGCGCGGGTGCGCGGGCCGTGCTGGGCCGGCCTGGCTAGCTGGGCCGCCTCGGGTGAGAAGCTGTTTTCTATTTTCCCAGGATTTATAATGCCTTTTCCATTTCTATTTTAAGTGAATAGTTCTGCACTTTGTTATTTTTATTAGAATAAATGTGTAGATCCAAAAATCATGAAAATATTTGTGGATGCTCTCTGTGATGTGTAGAGTTTAATAAAAATATGAAATGTAGGATTTGAACACTTTCTGGAAGAGCTAAAAATCTGTAGATTAATTGAAAAATATAATTTTGAGCAATTTTAATTAATTCCCTGTTAATCCAAAAATCATGAAACTTATTTTGACACTGTTTTAGGTCTAGAGCTATCTGTTAGTAAAGTTTGGCATCAAATGGAAATAGTTTAATTATTGATTAATTAGATGCTTGATTATTTGATTAATAAAATAAATAGGAAACCTTAATCACTTAGGGTTGGTGTGAATTTTGGATTAATTGGGGTCTTAGGTCCAACACCCTTATGACCTAGGGAAAATTTTTAGAAACAATTATTTTGAATAGGTTGTGGATGATAGTAGTGTTTGAAGGTTGTTCTATTCATTATTTCATGTACCCGTATTATTGCATCACATTCATGCATTCATCATTGCATACGTGTAGTGACCGGAGATCAGGAGGTGAAGACTGAGGTGACTGCTGAGGAGCCTACTCCGGAGTTGGTGCAGGGATTTGACATTTGTGGCACCGACCCCGACCCTACTCTTTTTGCAATCCAAGGCAAGCCCCGGTACATTAGTGTTGACGGTATTTATACCATGTTTTCTACCATCATAACCGTCAACAAAACACTTTTGTTGGGAAGAAACAAGCAAACACATAGTGACATAGGTATAAATAACATGGTTCCACATGTACATGTTAGTATTTGTTTGCAGGTACCCAAAACAGGTGATTTTGGAGGTTAGAAGCCCAAGATGAAGATATAATGCAAAGCCAACTATGACGAAATGTCAAGGTGATGTCACAATCATCAAAGACTTCACTCCAGGATCAAGTGGACACTATTCATGGTTCGGCCGACATGTTAGTATTTGTTTGCAGGTACCCAAAACAGGTAATTTTGGAGTTTAGAAGCCCAAGATGAAGATATAATGCAAATCCAACTATGACGAAATGTCAAGGTGATGTCACAATCATCAAAGACTTCACTCTAGGATCAAGTGGACACTGGGTGGACACTATTCATGGTTCGGCCGAACCATGAATAGTGGCCACAGCACACCACCTTCAAGTGGCGAGCAATGGAGTGACGCCGGAGAGAGCTGAGGCCACGTGGAGCCATGTCATGGTTCGGCCGAACCAGACATGGAGCCCAACTGGCTCTGCTAACGTGGCACGATCCGTGGCACACCTCCTGAAGTTCATTTCCACCCTTGGATCATAAGTGTGCGTTCAATCAATGGTTAAAGAGCAAAGCACATGGATCCAGCCGTGTATCAACAAGGCCAAGACAAAACAGGTACATAGCCACACTCTATGACAAGCCGGGACCACAGTGGTGGGACCACCTTGCCATAGGTGGGTCAGCCGAACCATGGATGATGGACCCAGGCTACCTACATACTCCAGGACAGGTGGGGACACCTTCTAGAAGCCCCTAGCTGGGCCCACATGTCATAGGGTGGTCGGCCGAACCCCCCTGGTGCCCAGCCAGGTCGGTTACCTCCCCACCGACTTGAGCACACTTCCCACGTGCTGGTTTGATCATCACCGTTCATCTGAGGCAGTTTCAAGGGCGGTTTATCCAAGGGTAAAGGCGGAAAGGCACATGGATTGATGACATGACACTCCTCTCATTCCCCCTATAAATACCACCTTAGTCCTTCACTTTAGAGGCATCAAGGATCCAGTATCAAGTGTATCATAGAGAGAAACACTACTTAGTAGTTTTAGTGTTAGAATAAGAAGGAAGAGAGTGAGGGAAGTCTTCAGGAGAAAGCCCCGGGCCCGTCGGGAGTCTTCTCCAAGGTGTACCTAAGCGGATGCAAGCTTCTAGTAAGTTTTCCATCTGAGTCTTTCTAGCATTTAATATTCTGGTTCTGGTACTTTAAGTATATACTTGCTTTACCTGCTGTTTACACCAAAATTTGGTAAAATCCTTAAAAGAGGGGAAATGGCCGATGTGCTCATCAAGCAAGCAGTATATTTGAGGAGTGCAACGTCCAGGAGGTTTTAATCGGCCGGAAGATAAAGAAATGAAATACATGCATATTTTATCTCTGGGATTGCATGTTCGACTATTGCTAAATGCCCATGCACGAACGGCTGATCAGTGAAAGAAAGAGTTCGAATACATCTGTGCTCACATGCAGAGGAAAGGAGATGCGCATGCACTAGCAAGTCCAAGGATGTTACGCGTCAATTAAAGAAAGATATATACGTTACAATCGTATTGTGGATACAGTGTACGCAGGAATTAAACAGGGATGAATCTTGGACTTCATGGTCACGTGCCGTGTCAATGATAGGAGGCCGATAATATTGGACACAAGAAAATTTGCAGATTAATAGTCATTTGCACATCGGCCAGAAGATATTGTTTAAATATATTTTGAGAGGAGCCTCATGCACAAGTGTTCTTCACGTAAAGGAAGAAAATATATTTAGCCAGGTGCATGTCAAGGAATATTTTGGGTAATGTACGATAGTCCACGAGCAATGCGGAAGGAAGCAAAGAGGAGTCCAGATTTAGTTGCATATTTACATGATGGCAACGTCAAGGTGCACAAACCATCCTTCATCGGATTGGTCAACAGAAGGAATGAAAATAGAAGACCGGGCCTTTGTTTCATGCAGATACGGAAGGCTAGAAGATTTGTTGCCGACGCATGGAAGTTGCTTGGTCTCCGGATTGTTCGGCCAATTAGCACGGCTGAACATAATAGATTAAGATATTTTATTTGTATATTTGAAAGGAGGTTACACGTATGGCTTCTTTTGTGCCACCGGTCAGACCCTATAAATATAAAGGGCTGCCGTCAAATATGAACAACAACATCAATACAACACAACTTTTGGCTCCGGCCACCAAACCCTAGAGTCAGTCGAGTCCGGCGAGTTACTTCATCCAGGCTGGGTGTCATCCGGTGGACGCAGGCTTGCTTGTAAGTATCGTCAACCCCCTGTTAAACTATGTCTTTTTAGCGTCATCCGGTGGACGTGGAAGCATGGCGGACCAGGGTCCTTGCTAAGCTTTGTTTCTTTGGCGTCATCCGGTGGACGTGGGAAGCACAGTGAGTCAAGGATGATTCACGCTGGTTTACCCGATCAATCTGTGTTAACCGTCATTCGGTGGACGAGATGCAGATTAGGACGGTTTTCACGCGCGGATTAGTTATCGATTCGTGTTTGTTTGCTTGATTAATCTATTAGTTAACGTCATCCGGTGGACAGGCTATAGATTAAGACAGTTTGCATGCATGAATTAGTTATCGGCTCTAGTTAAATTTGGCAGTTTAGCTGGATTCATTAAGTTACCGATGTTGCTTATGTTTATTGTTTATTATTTAAAGCAATCATCAATTTGCCCGTCTTGATCCATATGCGTCGGCTTATATCTAATAGATTTATATGTTCAACGAATTATGTTTGCCATTGTTTTATATTGATAATATAGAATGCTTTGCACCAGCCGGTTGTATTTTGGATCTAGATTAGATACGGGTCGCACTCAAGTAATAAAATAAACATTGTATAGATTCAAAGGTTAACGGATCTAAGTTGCAACGTCATCATGACTGCCTCGATCCGCTCGATCTCCACTGTTGCAAGATTGCGATCTAGATCCATTAGCCGGAGAGTTGAAACATTGTTTGCTTTATAGGCTTGTATGTTGCCCGTATATACTAAATCGGCTGAAATAACCGATTTCATCTTGTTTTACATTGAGACATCTTATGATCATGTCAGCTTGCTGTGACTACATCTTTTATAGTATACTTCCGTGTAATGCAAGTATATGTCATTGAATTCATGTCTGAATCGGTTAACTTGTGTTATAATGCATGTTTCGCTACAATCGGTTCATAATATGACGGAATCGGCTTTCTAGTCGATCTCCCATTGCATCGGCTCTTCGAGCCATACTGTTGGAACTATCTGGACTCACCAGTTGGTTCCGCCTTGTATTACTGATTACGTCTTGTTTCCTTGTCAATTGTAGGTCAAATTGACTGGCACGCTTGGGTGTTACTGACACTCTCAGACCGGGTTCGAAGCTAGCTGGATCTGCGAGAGCTTTACTGCCTCAAGGGTCGTTTCCGGCTTTGCTGGTGTGTTGGGCATAGGGAACCACTTTTTGCGCCAACACCTGCACATTGCTTTACTTCGTGAAGTGCTCTAGTCTCTAGCTAAGATTAGAGTAGTAAGTATAGTGTAGACGTGGTGTCTAGGCTATATCTTATCAGTATGGACCGCTTGTCGCACGGATTGTTTGTGGTAGCCAGCAAGTGGTGACAGCCTTATCCGGTCTTCGTATTCCACCACGTGTGTAAGACAAGTTATTAAAACGGTAGGGCATCAATACAATAGTACAGCCGCCTCGGGTAGGAGTTATATCTCCTGCTGTTTCGCCTGTCGCCTCTTGTAAAGGGAGGAGGTGGTAAACCTCTTTATACTTAGAAAGCCAAGACCAGATATCTTTTGTTACATAGGGACCTCTCTATACCTACATCCTAACCCCCTTGATCACCAATCCCTTTGATCACTATCTGACGGCCTTGGACCTAGTTAGTTCACTTCACGTTCCCCGTGGAAAATACGATACCTGGAATACTCCTGGTGAAAGCTACATTAACTACCGTACGCTTGCGGTATATCCGTTTGCCACCTTTGGTGTCAACAAGCTTTCTGGCGCCGTTGCCGAGGAACGGTAGCTGTCTTAACTAGAGTCGAGTCGTCTTAGTTATCCTTGTTTGATCAAAACTATCTCTTTCATGCACACATGGATCAAGCACCTATCTTCGAGTATGCTGCTCCATCGGGCGCTAGTATGGAGCCGCCTAGTTCATCACAGGCCATTTTGGCCGTTCGTTATGAGCTACGCCCGAGTTTCATAGCGATGGTTCAGGAGAAACCTTTTTCTAGGGATGAAGATGAGAACCCCTATACACACCTACGAGATTTTGAACAATTATGCTCTTGCATACATATCCACAGGATGAAACGAGATACCCTTAAGTGGAAGCTATTTCCGTTCTCTTTGATGGGAATAGCCAAACGATGGTATACTCGTCACGTAGGTAGTGTAAATGGAGAATGGGAGATGCTGCAATCAAAGTTCTGTATCACCTTCTTCTTCATTCCCCGAGTTGCTCATCTTCGTAAAGAGATCCTAAACTTTGTACAAATAGAAAAGGAGCCTCTAGGTGCGGCATGGCCCGTTTCACAGACTTAGTATCTTCTGGCCCTGATTTAGCTATAACCGAGCCAGCTCTCTTGCAACACTTCTACCTCGGTCTTAGCTAAAATTCCACACAATTTCTTGATTTAGCCTCCAAGGGAGCATTCTTGCATCTCTCTATTAGTGAAGGTAAGGAAGTTCTTGTGAAAATTCTCGAGAACACCCCCTACACTAATATCTATGATGAAGCCCCCGAGGAAGATCAAGCCCCGAAGGACGAACCTACGATAGCCGGAACCTGACCACTTACATCACAAGCTGTCGAACCTGAACCAAAACCACCAAATCCTCCAGAGAAAGTTAAACCTCTGGAATTTCCTCTTGATATCGAGGCCGATCTCTTCTCCGATTTCGGAAATGCCTCGAATCAAACTGTGCAAAAGAAGTCTACAACACGTAGAGCTCCAAATGATCACATCCCACATCACCTTGAGACCCGCTATCTCGAGGAGACCGTTCAAGAGCTCGCGTCCATTATGAGTGACAAATGGCTGAAAGAGGCCGAAGCCTCACCTGAAGTTATTAGGACCCTATCTTGCTTCACAACCATTCCCTGCGTCATAAATAGGACCACCCATGACTCTCTTTATGACCCCGCCATAGGAGTAAGCATTATGTCTAATTCATTAGCAAATGCACTCCTAGGAGAGGAACCTCTAGCCCCGACCAACAAATTTCTTAAATTACCTTCTGAGATATTGGTCGAAAGCTGCGGGATTGCACAGACCATCCCTGTCACAATTAACAAGGTCCATATCCTCCGACACTTCTTTATTTTCGATATAGAGGAATTTGACTTGTTGATTGGACACCCGCTCATGAGATTCCTTGATGGATTTCATGAAGGGAAACTTGAAGGTCATCTCGGGAAGAACATTTGTCTTTTAATTCCACTAGCAAATTCTGCTAATTTTAAAGCAGAATTGCAACCCGAGTTTGACCCGATACAGGAAGTAATGGTTGCTTCTCTTCTAGAACCTTCTCATCCTGATCTAGAAGAGGAGGCTAAGGATTTCATCCAAGAAGAGGCCGAATTAGAAGAACCTTTAGATTTAGATAAATCTGAACCCCCATCTAAACCCTCTATAGAACTTAAGCCCCTTCCTTCTAGACTTAAGTATACCTTTCTTAATAGTGATAGAGAGACTCCTGTAATCATTAGTGACCAACTTTCTGAGGAGGAAACCTCCAAACTCATCACCATTCTAGAAAAACACCGCTCTGTTTTAGGCTACTCTCTTCAAGATCTTAAGGGAATTAGTCCCACTCTCTCCACCCATCGCATCCCAATTGAGCAAGATGCTGCACCTTCTAGGGAGCCGCAGCGTAGGCTAAATAATGCGATGAGAGAAGTAGTAAAGAAAGAGGTCTTGAAACTCTTGCACGCAGGTATAATCTACCCTATTCCTAATAACGAGTGGGTCAGCCCCGTCCAAGTAGTTCCTAAGAAAGGAGGGATGACGGTCGTTAAAAATGGGAAAAATGAAGTAATCCCTCAACGAACCGTCACGGGCTGGAGAATGTGCATAGACTACTGAAAACTTAACAAGGCCACAAAGAAAGATCACTTTCCGTTACCATTCATCGATGAGATGTTGGAACGGCTTGCAAAACATTCTTTCTTCTGTTTCCTTGATGGGTATTTGGGTTATCACCAAATCCCAATCCATCCCGACAACCAAAGTAAGACAACCTTTACATGCCCCTATGGAACATATGCATATAGACGCATGTCTTTCGGCCTATGCAATGCCCCTGCCTCTTTCCAAAAGTGCATGATGTCCATCTTCTCTGATATGATCGAAGAAATCATGGAGGTGTTCATGGACGACTTCTCAGTCTATGGCAAAACCTTCGATCACTGCCTAGAGAATCTGGACCGTGTCTTACAAAGATGTGAGGAAAAGCACTTAGTCTTGAACTAGGAGAAATGCCACTTCATGGTTCGAGAAGGAATAGTGATAGGACATAGAGTGTCCGAGCGTGGGATAGAGGTGGATAGAGCTAAGATAGAGGTTATCGAGCAGCTCCCACCGCTCACTAATGTTAAGGGTGTCCATAGCTTTCTTGGACATGCAGGATTTTATAGAAGGTTTATAAAAGATTTCTCTCAAATTGCTAGACCTTTAATAAACCTGCTTGCTAAAGATGCACCCTTTAACTTTGATGATGAGTGCTTAGACTCCTTTTATTACCTTAAGAAAGCACTTGTCTCTGCGCCAATCATACAACCCCCTGATTGGACGCTTCCCTTTGAGATAATGTGTGATGCTAGTGATTATGCTGTAGGTGCTGTCTTAGGACAAACCAAAGATAAGAAACATCATGCAATCTTATATGCTAGCAAAACCTTAACTGGGCCGCAATTGAACTATGCAACAACTGAAAAAGAATTGCTGGCCGTAGTTTTTGCTATAGGCAAATTTAGATCTTACTTAGTTGGAGCTAAAGTCATCATTTACACTGACCATGCTGCATTAAAGTACTTGCTCACTAAGAAAGATGCTAAACCAAGATTAATAAGATGGATATTACTGCTCCAAGAATTTGATCTTGAAATTAAAGATAAAAAGGGAGTAGAAAACTCTGTAGCCGATCATTTGTCTAGAATGCAATTCAAAGACAAACAGGATCTACCCATCGACGACTTCCTGCGAGATGACACGCTCCTCAAGGTCACGGACTCCAACCCCTGGTATGCAAACATTGTCAATTTCATGATCATAGGATATGCGCCACCAGGAGCTGACAAGAAGAAACTCATCCAAGAGAGTAAGGTGCACCTCTGGGATGAGCCATATCTGTACAGAGTCTGCAATGATGGAATATTAAGGAGGTGCGTGCCGATGAATGAAGCAATCAAGATCATTGAGAAATGCCATGGAGCAGAGTAAGGAGGCCATTATGGGGTATTCAGAACCCACGCAAAGATATGGCAAAGTGGATTCTTTTGGCCTACCATGTACAAAGATGCACAAGAATATGTGAAGAGATGAGCAAGATGTCAAAAATATGGGAATATCAACACCTGGGATGCAATGCTACTCACAAACAGCCTTCAAGTGGAACTATTTGATGCATGGGGAATTGACTACATGGGTCTATTCCCCAAGTCTCAAGGTTGTGAGTAAATCCTGGTGGCAGTAGATTATGTGTCCAAATGGGTAGAAGATATGCCTTGCACAACCGCAGATGCTTCACACTCAAAAAGGATGTTTAAAGAAGTCATATTCCCAAGATTTGGCACCCCAAGACTAGTCATAAGCGATGGAGGATCACACTTGATAGAAAGAGGCTTCCGACGTTTCCTGGTCGACATGGGAATAAAGCATAATGTTGCAACTCCATACCATCCCCAGACAAGTGGCCAAGCAGAGACGTCCAATAAGCAAATCAAGAACATCCTACAAAAGACAGTCAATGAAATGGGAACAGCTTGGAAGAGCAAACTGCCGGATGCACTTTGGGCATACAGGACCGCATACAAGACCCCAATTTGTATATCACCATATCAGTTTGTATATGGGAAGACATGCCATCTGACGGTAGAACTAGAACATAGAGCACATTGGGCAATCAAACAATGGAATATGGATCTGCCCTTTGCTGGAAGGAATAGAAAGATGCAGATCTCAGAGCTTGAGGAATGAAGAGAAAAAGCCTATCACAATGCCAGGATCTATAAAGAGAGAACCAAAAGGTGGCATGACAAGAGGATCAAGCCCAAGGAGTTCCATCCTGGAGATAAGGTCCTAATGTTCAACTCAAGGGTCAAGTTATTTAGGCATGGAAAGCTATGGAGCAAATGGGAAGGACCGTACCTGGTAATCGATGCGGCAATGCATGGAGCCGTTGTTGGCGGTCCTTATAGATCATTTTTAACCACCCATTTATGCCTAAAGGGAGAGAAACTATCATACTTTAACACATAGACATATGCTATTAACAGAGTTCCACTTGTACCCCTAGTGTTTATGTTTTTGAAGGATTTATGGTGAAACAAGTGGAAGTGCACAACACCAATTAGAAAGCGTAAAGGAGAAACGTGAATTCAGAGAATGCGCAACCAAGAATAACAAAGAAGCCCACCTTTATTACAAATCTAGGCCCATTCGTAACCATAGAAGAGGTCTAGGCCCAGAGGAGAACCAACCACGAGAAAGCGGTGGCCAAACGGGCCCACCAGGGGACCGACGGGTCCCGGGGGCGGCCGCCCCCTGGTGGGGCCTCTCGGGCCCGGTTTTCTCTGGCGGTTGTAGGGCGGTTCCCCAAGGTCGGTCCCACCTACGATCAACACAGATGGAAAGTGGAAACCGCCCTTTGGAGATCAGTTTGGGTCTTTCCATGTGGGGATGAACCTTTTGCATAGAACCCCCTCCTCTCAAACTATAAAAGGAGGTCTCCTCTCTACACCTATTCATGAAGAAATCATTTCATTCACCAACACAAGAGGTCACAATGTAGAGAGGAAGAGCAAGCTCCATTCCATTAGCTTCTAGCTAATTTAGTATAGGAAGTGAGAGAGGGACAAGAGCTGGAGAAAGAGCGGAGTCGAAGCAGTTCTGCCTCCAGGTGGACGAAGTGCCAGGCTTGTCGGCTCTCGATCCAACTTGTACCTTTACGATCGTCTTGCTACTTGAAGTAAGAAGTTTGTGTTCAACTTTGGTTTGATTCATTAAGCATGTTACTTCTATAAAGCTACTTGTTTGTGGGATCGTCGTTCGTCCTATGGATGGATGCTCTAGTAAGAGGACTCCTGATAGAGACGGATGTTCCTATACGCCGCTAGAGTAGTAGTCGCCTTCGTAGACGTGGTGTCTAGGTCGGAGTCTACCTTCGTATGTTGCGCGCGCCCACGGGCTGAGGGGTAGGTGGCAGGTGGTGACAGCCCTGTCCACTCGTATTTGAACTCCCCCACGTTCGGCCGCGGAGTAGCGCTGATACTGGTATCGGCTGGCAGACCAGCTGCGTCAGTGGGCCTGAAGCAGACAAGTAGTGGGGAAGTTACCATCGCTTATTTGCGTTTGACCTTAGAAGAACCTCTCTACCCAAGCTATCCCTTCCATCTCTTCTGAGTAAACTAGTTTAAGAGACTAAGTAGAAAGACCGTTCCTCTAGGAAATTACGATACCCTGAATACTTCCGAGTGAAGGCTACAATGGTACTTCCGTGCGCTTGCGGACTTTTCTGCTGACGCTAAGAAGCGCCAACAGCCGTCACGCTTCAAGACGACGACGGCAACATCTTTAAGGTAAATGGTCATCGCCTCAAAGTTTTTCATGAACATGCACCAATAGAAAAAGAAGTTGACATGATAGAATTCATCCCTGATAATGAATTAACATAACTAAAATGTACATGCCGTACTTTCTTTTTCGACTGTTTGTATAGCGTGATCACTAGATAGGTTTCAAATAATTTCTTGGGTCCAACCGAAACTTGGTGACCACTTGGAACCAAAACTAATCTAAGTGATAAAATTTTCATAATGTGCAATCTGGTCACACCGGGCACTCCAAACCCAGGTTGGGCGACCCACACTTGGCAAGATTTGAAAATTTTGACTTTGGGGCAGTGTTTAGAAGCCCCCGTAGGTGACGTGACAGAAATTTGGGGCAACTTTATGGTTCGGCCGAACCATATTTGGCCACCCCTCAACTTGTCACGTCTCGGGAAGTAATTGGGGAGCGTATGGAGAAACTGCCACGGCCAGGTGACCCATATTTGGGTTCGGCCGAACCACCCCACGTGACCCGTTGCGACCCACCAGTTCCAGAACATTGTGCCAACGTTTCCCCGACGTTTTCTCGCGTTTTCGAAAAGGAGAACGTTGGCACTCGTCTTCTTAACCCTTTCCTCTCCTCCTTCCTCCTTCCACCTGCATTCTTTCATCACTCCAGCACCCTTCTCCGATCTTAAGACACCAGAGAGATCCACCATGGCTCCTACTAGTAAAAATGCCATCATCCCCATGGGAGAGGGCACTTCAAAGCCCCAAAGGTCCCTAACCGAGAGCCTAGAGAGAGCAATGTCTGTCGACGTGCTGGAGGTGGCACTGAATTTGCTGCCGCCGACCGGAGTGTCACCGGGGGCCAGGCCTGGTTCGGCTGACCCTAGGGGGGTTCGGCCGACCACCCCCCGGCCATCCCCTCGGTCCACTTCGTCGCCGAGATCCCTCTCTCCGCGACGGGATCTCCGGAAGCCCCCTGTTCGTTCCACCACGCCGATTAGGCCTACCACAGGCCAATTGGCATTGAAGGGGAAGGCTCCGGAGGTGCCGGAACAGTGCCCCAGCTCTCTCTACTCGGATTCATCAAAGAGCATCAGCTCCTACACCCCTTCCACACCTACCATGTTCAAAGGTCGCAAGATCGTTGGTGGTGGGTTGGGTGTAGGGAAGGTGTTCGTCCCTCTCAATTCGGATGAGAAGAAGCAGTTAAGGGAGGCTCTTGACTCCAATTCTCCTTCACACATCAGGAGGAGGATGGATCCACCACCGATCAATGGCCCGCCAGGCTAATTTGAAGACGATCGAAAGGATAAAAGTGACATGGAGAAGATGCTCAAGATTGTAACCACCCTTAGGAAGAGAACTAATGAATTAGAGGAGACGGTGTCGGAATTGAGGATCGCAAACTTAGATATAGAGGATAATTTCCGCTCGCTCCACATTAGCACTAATGCGAAGCTCAGGCGCGTGGCTAAAGCCATTGGCCAAGAAGACATCATAAATCCACCCTCTCCCTAGATTAGAATTTCTTTATAATAAAATAGGCATTAGCTAGATTTCCCTTTTCAAGTTTTGATTTTTACAATTGTAATCTTGCCTACATCAATTTTAAGAAATTGAATAAAATGCCTTTGCATTCTGCTGGTGTGTTGCCACCAGCAGAACACCTGTACTTTATGTTATTCGCTGTTTGTGTCATCAGATGAAAAGAAACAAGTGTGGGGGGGGTTCGGATGACCCCCCTCAACAGCTCTATTGGTGAATTCAAACATGCCACGATGCACAGCACGTCTGCTAGATCAAACAGGACTGGAAATCTCACAAAAATTGGGTCGAACGACCCACAAAGTGAAGTCCATTGGGAAAGCAACTTTGCAGGTATGCATTTTGAGACGAGGAGATTCAAACGACAGGAAAACATCCATTTTGGTGGTTCAGCCAAACCACACAATGGGGCCTGCTCCCACCAGCCAGACTCCCTGCGGCGAAGGTATTCTCCTTGACTGGAGTTGGTATAAATTAACTGCACTCTACTTAAATAAGATTGTATTCAGATTATCCGCAAGCGCACAGATAATATACCGCTGTCACATTTCACCCGGAGGTTTTAAATATTGAATCCACAAGGAACAGTAGGTGATAATGACCAAGCCGATGAACTTAACCCTACAATTAGGCTATATAATGTTAAGAAAGAGGAAATAGCTAGTGATTATTTAGTTCCAACAACCGGTAAGCTTTGAATCATATCATTCTAACTGGGCAGTGACATAAATAAGAGGCGAAATCAGAGTTTCCTCCTACCAGACAATTATACACCTATCGATCCTATCAATAGGAAGTGGACTACAGAGGACTCAACGCAGCTGTCACCTACGTGATCTACCACTATCCGGCCAATCAGGGGACATTCACAAGTAAATCTAGCCTAGGCACCACGCCTACACTACGAAATACTACTTCAATCAAGTAATGGCCAAGATCAAAGCACTCAATATGAGTTGCAAACTTAAGAACGAATAAGAACAAATGCTTGCTTGAATTAGAAGTTGAATACAAAAGTACCTCAGAACGCAGCTCCGGGCGAGGAAGCTGAAAACAGAAGAATATAGCCTCGAGGAAGCACCGACAGGCCGGAAATCCTCCAAAATCTCTACTCTCCTACCCTATCTCTCTAGTCTCTAAACAAGACTAGATCTAGGTGAACTAGTCTCTCCTAACTGCTATAACTAGATGAACTAGAACTAGATGAACTAGAACTAGATTAACTAGAGGGACCCTAACCCTAATTTATGTAGAGAATATGAAGTACCGGGGTGTAGAATGCCTTCTGGAGGGGGCCTGGGGTGTCCTTATATAGGCCGAGGTGGAGTAGGGGGCAAGGAACCGCCACGTCATCGATCCGTGTCTCATGTTATGTGCACCGTCGGATCAAACCGACCTTAGATCGACGTAGGGATGCTTTACTTGGGTGCCAAGGAAGCATGGGAGGAAGATTCCAGAAGCCGAGGGCCAAAACCCTAATGGTGGGGCCGGCCGGCGCCCAAAGTCGGGGTCTCGGGCCCAATTTCGTCGTGTTGTCTTCTTGGGTCTCCTGCAGTCCAATGGTGCATACGTTGCCGCAGATTTTGATTCCGAACTCCGAATATAGCAAATGATAGGTCTGTTTTGATCATCTCGACGAGCCCATCGCAATGGTGTAGTCCAATTGCTTATTTGAGATACTTTATTGATGAAAAATTGCGTATTCCTACAATACAAGTGAGAACACCAAAACTCGTGGACTTGTTAGAATCAAAACCTATAACTATGCTTTGTGATTCATTTTGTGTCAAATCATGTTACAGTTGACGGTTATTTTTGGTACCTAACGACCGTCAACAATACCCCCAAGCTTACCCTTTGCCAGTCCCTTGGCAAATAAACTAAGCCTAAATGCTAATAAACTTGGATCAGGAGTTGCTACAATGCTTCATGCCTTTCAAGTACACATGCTTTCAAACAGAAATTCTCCTCCAGATTTGACAAAACTGCTCTAACTTTCAAACTTACCCATTATACCTTTAACTATAGAGCTTCTCAGCTTTTGCATAAGTCTTGAGCAATTGAAAGATAGAACAATTAAGTCAAGCACTATGTCTCAAATTCTTCATAGTACCAATATTCCGGAGTTTTGCAAGTTTTCAAAATAAAACTCAGAGCTTAATTGTATGACACCCTCAAATCTTTTAGTATATGTGGTATTTATGGATCGCACTGAGGCATTAATGATGTTATGCCTTCCTACAACTAAGGATTATAGTGGAGCTTATAGGAGTGGCAATAACAAAGATGAGCGTACTTGCAATTCATATATTGTAAAGTCAAACAATGGATCCACAGAGAGTCAAGTCATACAATCAAATCAAGATGTGCATGTGTATGGAATATGGTGGATAGGTGTATCTATGGTGGCTAATCCTAATTCTACTTTTGCTCTTTAAAAATAGATCTCTCTTTTAGAACTTAGAACTTTCGCGGGAAATATGGGCTATCTTTATTTTCTTTTTCTTCTTTTCTTTCTCTCTCTTTTTTCATAGGGAGACGGGCATCTAAGTACCCATTGTTTTAATTGTTGGGACACTTGTCCATCTTTTACTCCCTTTTCTCTTTTTTCAATACTTTTACATAGCCACATGCATCCTTTGAATATAAATAATTGGAGAGATAATGATAAGAACTTAGAGCAATTAAATAGGGGCAGTCCTATAGGGTATATTTTTGGGTGTTTACTCCCAGTGTAGGAGAAAAACATTTTTAAGGTGAATCTGGTTGGAAGTGAAAAATGATTGCGCTTATTCCCAGAGTAGGAGTAATGCATATGTGGGTGGAGTGTGTAAGTGATCTTGATTTTAAAAGCATGACAAGACTCTCATAAGGTATACAACAAAGGTTGACTAAACTCAATGCAAAGCAAGCAGCATAAATGTGCAAAGGTTTTCCTATCTCTAAATGTATCATATATGGCTTTGGTAGGAATTTACACTTTGTCATACACGAGCTCATCATGTAAGATTTTAAATTTAAAATAAATCTCCAGAACTTAGTATTGTTAGGAATAAGATAAATAACAGCTCAACCTTCATGTATCATATCAATCAATCACCTAGACTTAGCTTAAGCATATACCTTCACAAGTTTCAGGTTCAGAGTAAATTCTTAAGCCAAAACAGTAGTATCTAAAACTCGGGAGAATTTAAGGTTGAAAACTAGGCACCTGAAAGGAATTAAGGCAGAGCAACTATTCATCATCTCCAAGATAAAATTTTAAGGTTCTCCAGTTTTTATTTGACTCTAACCTAAACTGACTATAGACACACTCTAAGACCACTCTAATATATAGCTAAATATTTATTTGGTTTTCAAATTTTATCTTACTAGCTAACTCACACGAAAAAGCGATATGGTACAATAATAATAAGGTGGGAAACTTATACTTAGCTAGATTTTAAATGGAGGGTGCCCTCCCCCAAGGTTAACGTTTGACAGGGTCTTTGATGTTGCAAATTGAGTGATCCTTCTAGGAGCAGGTGTATCGGCAGTGTAAGGGCGCCAGATTGACTAGCTCTTTGATCTTGTATTTTCCTGTGTCAAGGATATATGCTAGACAATGCCACATAACCCACTAGTATAAGCTATGTGTTAAATGAAAACTTTGATCACCACTATCTTGGATATGTCTTTTCAACCTCTCTTTCTAACCTTTACTCGAGGATGAGCAAAGACTTAAGTGTGGGGGGTCTTGTTGATGGTATTTATACCATGTTTTCTACCATCATAACCGTCAACAAAACACTCTTTTTGGGAAGAAACAAGCAAACACATAGTAACATAGGTACAAATAACTTGGTTCCACATGTACATGTTAGTATTTGTTTGCAGGTACCAAAAACAGGTGATTTTAGAGTTTAGAAGCCCAAGATGAAGATATAATGCAGATCCAACTATGACGAAATGTCAAGGTGATGTCACAATCATCAAAGACTTCACTCTAGGATCAAGTGGACACTGGGTGGACACTATTCATGGTTCGGCCGAACCATGAATAGTGGCCACAGCACACCACCTTCAAGTGGCAAGCAATGGAGTGACGCAGGAGAGAGCTGAGGCCACGTGGAGCCATGTCATGGTTCGGCCGAACCAGACATGGAGCCCAACTGGCTCTGCTAACGTGGCACGATCCGTGGCACACCTCCTGAAGTTCATTTCCACCCTTGGATCATAAGTGTGCGTTCAATCAATGGTTAAAGAGCAAAGCACATGGATCCAGCCGTGTATCAACAAGGCCAAGACAAAATAGCTACATAGTGTTGAAAATAATAGCAATTTAGCGATGCACAAATTAATTCCGACAATGAGAAAAAGACCAACAGCATGTAAATCATATTTGAGATCTAACACTAGCACTACGATCTGAGACAAATTCACGCCATCTAGTGCTAGCAACAGAAAGGAAGCGAGAACGAACAACAGAGAGAGAGAGCGGACATCCTTACAGTGGGGTTGTCAGCGCTAACAGCGCAAAAGAAGACGAAGCAGACCGTCGATGGAGATCAGCGAACACCGGGCGTAGAGGGAAGAAGACGTCCAGCGAGCAGTCGCGACGGCGCTTCCCAAAAACCTGGTACGCCCTCTACCCCGTGCAGGGACACGAGAGGACGTCGGCTTCGGAGCCTGCTCTCCCGGCGTCAATGGCACGTCGATGGCGGGATGGGGAAGACGGTGGCAGCGCAGCAAAGTGGAACGGGGAGAGATGAATTCTCAGTATCCTGAGGACGACGTCTCACCCTTTATTTATACACGCGCACGCGTCGCAGCAAATAGGAAACCAATTAGCCGTTCAATCACAGTCATTATGATAATTAACCTGCTGTTTATGTAATTACCATAATACGAGAATAATTGCTTACCAAATAGGCCAGCGCAATTTTCTCCATGCATGCAAAAATTTCGAGTGGCAAAAGGAAGCCGCGCACCCGCAAGGGTTGGAACGGGAAATCGCCGGACCATTCGCGCGCATGTCGTGCGTGCGCGCCCATTAGCCCCGCCCCGCCCCGCTCGTCCCGGCCCGGCCCGGCGAGGTGAGGCAAGCGAGCGCGCGCGTGTGTTTCTTCCTTTTCCCTCTCTCACATAGCTTCAACTAGATGGAGATAGCCCACACTTTTAAGTTGGCTTCACTCCATTTAGACTAGCAAGGTGGGACTAAAGTCCCCCACCATGTCACATATGCATGTATGTGTGAGTGGGCCTTCGGGATTTCTATGGAGATATTTGGGTCATAGCCCAAATCTTCTAACAATCCCCCACCATATCCCAAGGGCACGCGAGTCATACTCCCTGTACCACAGTACTGTTAATATACCAGCTATTCAGTGGAGACCAGTTAAGGTTGAACATCCATTTAGAACAACAAGATAGACCCACCCACAACTGTACAATGGACTAGGCCTTGAATTGACAGTTTGGTGTGAATAGGCTTCTCTTGAAGTCTTGACTGATACTAGGCTGCCATAGCCAACCCCGCGAGTGGAGCGTATAAGTCATACTCCTATCTCACTTCATGAGCTACTTAAAGAATTCCTAATTCTTATAAACTGCGACTAACAGTTGGGCTCACATAGGTGTGTTCTTATAGAGATACTCTGTAGGACAGTATCTCACTATAAAGCCTCAGAACACATTAAGACATAGTCAACCTGCCTTACAGAAATGAGAGTACTGCATCTCCATCGGAGTGGGTTAAAATAGAATTGTACTCTCCCATCAATCAACAGCTTGTTCTTCCCATATCCTAATTCACGGGATCTCCGATCACATAGGCTGGGTTATTACTGAGGTTAACTCACTTGGGGTCTCAATCCCATCTCCTTCGATGCATTGTCAATCACGGTATGTGATAGTCCCTTCGTAAAGAGATCTGCCAGGTTCTTAGCTATCTGGATATAATCCACAGCTATTACTCCGGAGTTCTGTTGACGGTGGATATACCATAAAATTCCACATTCAAACACCGTCAATAGGCATCGGATTCAAGGGAAGATAAACATATCATGAGCATATTTTATCAATAACGAGTTTCACTTGTACTCTTAGCTTGTGATTGCAGGGAACACTAAAACAATGCAAAAGTGACCAGCTAGGGGCTAACTACATGGTTCGGCCAAACCATGTCATGTTGCCCCAGGCCACCACCTTTCAACACAGTGCATACAACATAAAATGAAAGAGATCAGAGCTAAGGGTCGGCCCACCCATGGGTCAGCCGAACTGCCCATGGGGCCCACCTTGCTCTGGTGACATGGCAGGGTCCGTGTGGCACTCCAACCAAGTCATTTCATCCATCGGATCAACTTGTGCTTTCATTAAACGGTGGAGATCAAAGGCACACGGATTGAGGCGTGAAACGAAGCAAACAAGACAGGACAAGTACCAGGGGAAACCCTATGACTGATGGGGACCACACCTGGCCTGGCCCCACCCATCATAGGGGTCGGCCGAACCAGTTGGTGCGGGGCCCGGCCACCGACGTTCCCCACTGACTCCAAGCATGCTTCCCATGTGCTCAAATTGCCAAGACCGTCCATTTTGAGACGGTTACAAGGTGGTGGATCCAAGGGTGGAGAGTTGAGGAGCACACAGATCGCTGACGTGGCATCCCTCCACTCTCCACTATAAATAGAGGCTGCCCACTCCTCTTCAAGAGACACAAGACACAAGAGAGACAAGAGTCACAAGTCACAAGAGTTCTACTCTTTAGTAGTAGTATTAGTCTAGTGTGAGAGTTAGAGTCGAGTCGAGCTATGCTCGGAGTCTCCAGAGTCGTCTGCTGGAGAGTCTGGTATATCTCTTGTACCTTTTCTTCTGTAAGACTTTACCTTTATTAATATATTATCTTTACTTTACTTTACTAAGTCTCTACTTAGTGCATTACTATTATTTATAGTATTGTTGTGTTTTGTCTTAACTTATAGTTGAGTTATATTGGATAGTGATCCTGTAACCAGCTCACATGTGTAGTTCATCGCCTGTCATAGGGTGCTTTAGTTGTTGGTACGCAACTAAAGTTGTAAGGCTTAGTGTAAGCGTGGTGCTTAGACTAGATCTTGCCTTTGAATGCCGCTTGTTGCACGGATTGTTTGTGGGTGCTAGCAGGTGGTGACAGCCCTGTCTAGTCTTAGTATCCCTCCACGTGTTTTAGGTAAGTTCTTAAAAGGTAGGCTCCCATAAGAGAATAGCCGCTTCGGGTAGAGGTTATATCCCCTACTGTCTCGCCTATCCCCTACACACCGGAAGTAAGGTAGCTGTCTTGGTATACTTCATCTATTTGATAAGATAGTTCACAAGAGTAAAGTAAGTATCATAGGAGTCTTATACTCACTCGTTGTCCTCCCACCAAGCTATACTCTACTAGCTATCTTTAGTTATCTCAAAACCTTATCGTGTTTTGGTGTCATTACCCTTTCCTCTATATATCAATTTACCCCCTATCACTAGTTGATACTAAGTTGCTATAGACTTAAGAATCTATCTTTTTATTAATTATTCCTAGCAACCGCTTTCCCTTGAGATAAAAATAAATAACGATACCTTGGAATACTCCCGGGTGAAGTGCTACAGTGGTATATTCTGTGCGCTTGCGGAATTATCCAATAGACATAAGAAATACCACAGGCACTTCTGGCGCCGTTATCAGAGATAGCCTAACACCCTATCTCTAGTGGTTGCGCTAAGAAGTGTCAACAAGCTCCTCAATTTCCTGACAGACTTCAGTCTATGCTTTACATGTTTGCTGGACTTCGCATTATCCTGACTACTCTTCACCTTTGTGATTACTGTTTGATTATCACAATTAATAAGAATAGCAGGAATTGGTTTATCAACAACTGGTAAGTCCATCAACAGTTCTCGTAACCATTCAGCTTCAGTAGAAGCTGTATCTAGAGCTGTGAGCTCTGCCTCCATTGTAGACTTTGTAAGTATTGTCTGCTTACAAGACCTTCAAGAGACAGCGCCACCACCCAAAGTGAATATGTATCCACTAGTGGCCTTAAGCTCAGCAGCCTTTGTAATCCAATTTGAATCACTATATCCTTCGAGTACCCCCGGGTACCCAGAATAGTGAATTGCATAACTCATAGTACCCTTTAGATAGCGCATTACTTGATCAATACGACGCCAATGATTAGTTCCTGGATTAGAGGAAAATCTACTCAACTTGCTTACAACAAATGAGATATCAGGGCAGGTCGCGCTAGCTAGGTACATCAGAGAACCAATTATTTGGGAGTATCTCAAATGATCCTTACCTAGCCTCTTATTCTTTCGAAGTATTAGGCTAGGATCATAAGGTGTTGGACAAGGTTTGCTATCCATATAGCCGAAACGGCTCAAAACCTTTTCCACATAATGAGACTGCAAAAGAGTAATCACATTCTCATCCTTATTAAGTTTAATGTTGAGAATTACATCCGCTTCCCCCAAATCTTTCATGTCAAAGTTTTGGGATAAGAATGACTTTACATCATTAATCTCGTCGATACTTGTCCCAAAGATTAGTATGTCATCAACATACAAGCACAGGATTACTCCTTTACCCCCACCATAGCGGTAGTACACGCAAGTGCCGGCTTCATTTACTACAAACCCAGCAGAGGTCAGAGTCTTATCAAACTTCTCATGTCACTGCTTCGGTGCCTGCTTTAAGCCGTACAAGGATTTGAGTAACCTGCACACCTTGCCCTCTTGTCCTTGTGCTATAAATCCATCGGGCTGGTCCATATAAATTTCTTCCTCAAGCTCTCCATTAAGGAAAGCCGTCTTCACGTCCATCTAATGAACGAGAAGACCATGGGTAGCAGCCAAGGATAATAGCACTCGAATTGTAGTTAATCTGGCAACCGGTGAGTAGGTATCAAAATAATCATCGCCTTCCTTTTGTGTATAACCTTTAGCAACAAGCCTCGCCTTGTACTTTTCAATAGTACCATGAGGCCTAAGCTTCTTCTTAAATACCCATTTATAGCCAATCGATTTGCAACCCACAGGTCTATCTATTACTTCCCATGTACCATTTGCAGTAATTGAGTCCTTTTCACTTCGGACGGCATTTTTCCAATATTCTGCATCTGGTGATGCATATGCCTCTGCAATGGTAGTGGGTGTATCATCCACGAGATGCACAGTGAAGTCTTCACCAAAGGATTTTGCAACCCTTTGTCTCTTACTCTGTCTAGGGGCTACAACACTGTCATCCTCTTCGTTACCATGTGGAGTTATAATTGGTTCAACTATGGGCATTGGTTCAGGAATAAATTCATTTGATGAACTGGGCAAAGAGTAAACATTTTTCATCGGGAATATATTTTCAAAGAATGTAACATCCCGTGAATCCAAAAGTGAATCAACTAAATATCAGGCGTTTCTGATTTTATCGCTAAGAACTTATACGCTGTGCTATGGTGCGCGTATCCCAAAAGGATACAATCAACTGTCTTTGGTCCGAGCTTGCGCTTCTTAGTAATTGGTATACTAACCATAGCCAAACAGTCTCAAGTGCGCAAGTAGTGGAGAGATGGTTTCCTCTCTTTCTATCCTTCGTACGGAGTCACATCACTATTTTTAGTAGGAACTCTATTTAGAACGTGACATGCTGTCAAAACAGCCTCCCCCCACCATGCCTTAGCCATACCAGATGTTCCTAACATGACGTTCACCAAGTCCATTAACGTCCGGTTCTTTCTTTCGGCAACCCCATTAGATTGAGGTGAATATGGAGGTGTCCGTTCATGAATTATTCCATTCTCCGCACAGAAAAGATCAAATTCATTGGAGAAATGCTCCCCGCCGCGATCAGACCTAACACGTTTGATTTTCTTTTCCATTTGATTCTCTATCTCAGCTTTATAAGTCTTAAAATATTCTAGCGGCTCATCTTTAGTTTTTAGAAGAAATACATAACAATACTTAGTAGTATCATCAATTAAAGTCATGAAATATCTTTTTCCTCCTTTTGTCAATACACCATTCATTTCACAAATATCAGAATGTATGAGCTCTAATAATGTCGTGCATCTCTCGTCTACAGCCTTATGTGGCTTACGAGGTTGCTTTGCTTGCACACACGCTTGACACTTAGAGCCTTTGACAGTAGAAAAATTCGGAATTAAACTCATACTGGATAGACGCGACATAAAACCAAAATTAATGTGACACAAACGTGAATGTCATATATGAGCCACTGAATTGTTTGAATCACACATATGGTTCACAACTTTATTACAGAAATCGGAGAGTGAAAAGCGGAACAAGCCTCCGCTATCATAGCCTTTGCCAATGAACTGGCCATATCTTGAAATGACTACTTTATTAGACTCGAACACCAGTTTGAACCCATCTCGACATAGGAGGGATCCACTAACGAGGTTCTTCTTTATTGAAGGGGTATGCTGCACGTTCTTCAGCCGTATGATCTTTCCCGAAGTAAACTTCAGATCGACCAAACCAACTCCAAGAACAGTGGCATGCGACCCGTTCCCCATCATGACGGTTGAACCTCGGATGTCCTGGTAAAATAAAAATATAGAGATATCAGTACAAACATAAATATTGGCTCCTGTATCTATCCACCAATCATTAGATTGACATACAGAAAATATGCTAGGTAAAGAATTACCGTACCCAGATCCGTTAGGATCGCCAATAGTCACGTTGGCAGATTTCTGCTCTTGCTGATTCTTCTTGCCTTTGCGGTCCTTGCACTTCTTGGCGAAGTGTCCAGTCTCACCGCAAATGAAGCACACAACTTCATCCATGTTCATCTTCTTCTTCTTGAATTGAGTAGTCTAAACAGCCTTTTGCTTGTTCGTGCCAGCGTGCCGTATCACATTAGCGCTGGACTGCCCTTCAGGTGCTTTCGGTGGAGCATCCTTTGCCCAAGCCTTCTCTTCAACATCAAGAACAGCCAACGAATCCTCAATGGAGATTTTCTATCTTTTATGTTTCAGAGCCGTGGCAAAGTTCCTCCATGACGGAGGTAATTTGTCAATAACTCCATCGGCCACAAACTTATCAGGCAAAGCATGACCGAGCTGTTCAAGTTCCCTCACAATAAGTTGGAACTCATGAGCCTGTTCCACGACCGAACGGTTTTCAACCATTTTGTAGTCGTGATACTTCTCCATCACGTACAGCTCGTGCCTAGCATCTGCAGCACTAAACTTGTGTTCGAGTGCCTCCCACAGTTCAGCAGCACTCTTGATGTTCATGTAAACATTACACAACTAGTCAGAGAGAACGCTAAGAACACATCCGACGTAAATCGTCGTAGCCGCAGTAAACTCCTGCAGCTCTTTCTCAGATCCGAGAGGTAGTGCGGGAGGATTACTCATGACCCAAAACACGCCCATAGCCGTCAGCCACAACTGAGCCCTCATCTGCCATCTCTTGAAATTCACACCAGTGAACTTCTCCGGTTTCATCGCATCAGAGTATCCCTTAGTCATCGCTAAATGCCTATCAGGTTTTTGGATTGTTGAAAATAATAGCAATTTAGCGATGCACAAATTAATTCCGACAATGAGAAAAAGACCAACAGCATGTAAATCATATTTGAGATCTAACACTAGCACTACGATCTGAGACAAATTCACGCCATCTAGTGCTAGCAACAGTAAGGAAGCGAGAACGAACAACAGAGAGAGAGCGGACATCCTTACAGTGGGGTTGTCGGCGCTAACAGCGCAAAAGAAGATGAAACAGACCATCGACGGAGATCAGCGAACACCGGGCATAGAGGGAAGAAGACGTCCAGCGAGCAGTCACGACGGCGCTTCCCAAAAATCTGGTACGCCCTCTACCCCGTGCAGGGACACGAGAGGACGTCGGCTTCGGAGCCTGCTCTCCCGGTGTCGATGGCACGTCGACGGCGGGATGGGGAAGATGGCGGCAGCGCAGCAAAGTGGAACGGGGAGAGATGAATTCTCGGTATCCTGAGGACAACGTCTCGCCCTTTATTTATACACGCGCACGCGTTGCAGCAAATAGGAAACCAATTAGCCGCTCAATCACAGTCATTATGATAATTAACTTGCCATTTGTGTAATTACCATAATACGAGAATAATTGCTTACCAAATAGGCCAGCGCAATTTTCTCCATGCATGCAAAAATTTCGAGTGGCAAAAGGAAGCCGCGCACCCGCAAGGGTTGGAGCGGGAAATCGCCGGACCATTCACGCGCATGTCGTGCGTGCGCGCCCATTAGCCCCGCCCCGCCCCGCCCGGCTCGGCCTGGCAAGGCGAGGCGAGCGAGCGCGCGCGTGTGTTTCTTCCTTTTCCCTCTCTCACATAGCTTCAACTAGATGGATATAGCCCACACTTTTAAGTTGGCTTCACTCCATTTAGACTTAGCAAGGTGGGACTAAAGTCCCCCACCATGTCACATATGCATGCATGTGTGAGTGAGCCTTTGGGATTTCTATAGAGATATTTGGGCCATAGCCCAAATCTTCTAACACATAGCCACACTCTATGACAAGCAGGGACCAACGTGGTGGGCCCACCTTGCCATAGGCGGGTCGGCCGAACCATGGATGATGGACCCAGGCAACCTACATACTCCAGGACAGGTGAGGACACCTTCTAGAAGCCCCTGGCTGGGCCCACATGACATGGGGGGTCGGCCGAACCCCCCTGGTGCCTAGCCAGGTCGGTTATCTCCCCACCGACTTGAGCACACTTCCCACGTGCTGGTTTGGTCATCACCGTTCATTTGAGGCAGTTTCAAGGGCGGTTTATCCAAGGGCCAAGGAGGAAAGGCACATGGATTGATGACATGGCACTCCTCTCATTCCCCCTATAAATACCCCCTAGTCCTTCACTTTAAAGGCATCAAGGATCAAGTATCAAGTGTATCATAGAGAGAAAGACTACTTACTAGTTTTAGTGTTAGAATAAGTGTTGACGTTAGTTATTGTTCATTTTTACCCATCAACTAAATATGAATCATGGGCATAAAATAATCCACAACATAGTTAAAGGGTTTGATTCTAACAAGTTCCACGATTTTTGGTGTTCTCACTTGTTTTGCAGGGTATAAAAGGATATTTAATTTTTCACCGATTAAAAGTATCTCAAATGAGGAATTGGAGTTCACCATTGCATAGAGCTTGTCGAGACGATCGAAACGGACCTATGGTTTGCTATTTTTGGAGTCCGAAATAAAGAGATATGGATTTTACAAACACTGAAAGATTCTAAAACCTCAGCTACGGGATTAATTAAAGGCTGCGGGATTAATTGGGCCTAAATCATAATTTGGCCCATTAAAGCCTATGTGCACATGGTGGAAAGGCTTAGTACCATATTGCTTGCCCAAGGTGGAGGGGAGGCCAGGCGCCTCTATATATATACAGCCCAGGGACACCCAAGGCTCCATCCTTTTCATTATTATAATTCATATTCTCTAGTTAGGGATTGGATGGAGAAGTGCCCATTGAAGGATAACCTCTCTCCAATGTAGTAGATTAGTTCTAGTTGAGAGTTAGGGAGAGCGGAGCCATGCTTCGTTTCTGTTGAGGTCTTCAGGGGTCTGGTATATCTTTGTATCTCATCTTTGTAAGACTTATGCTTTTATATATATATCTTCTCTATTTACTTATATGCTTTATTATGTGATTGATTAGTATAGTTGTTATACTTTGGCATAGGATCTCCGTTCGTATTGAGTGCTCTAGTTATCACGTGTGATTAGAGTAGTATTCATTGGTGTAGACGTAGTGTCTAGGCTAGTGTTTACCTTAGATTGCGCCCAATTCTTACGGTTAGTTGTGGTAGCCCCAGAGGTGACAGCTCTGTCGGTCTTCGTATTCCACCACATCGGAGTTGGTGTTTCGTAGAGCTTTTTGGCAGCCTTCTCCCGATTACCCCTTCCCAGTCTATTCGAGAATCGAAAAGGCACTGTTGTTCTAAAGTGTTACTGTGTGATTGCTTCACCTACCTATCCTTTAGTTATCTTAGAACCCAAGTAATAGAGAAGTATTCAGAACCGAACTCTCCCGTTGTCCTCTCAACTTAGGTAGACTACTCATTTATCTTATAAGTGATTACTATGCATAACTCCTATCATTTATCACTTACCCCTATTATAGTCTAGTTGGTTTACTAAGTTTGTAGATACATGATGGTATCTATCAGATTCTTTAACCATTATTTCCCTGTGGTAAAATATAAATAACGATACCTGGAATACTCCCGGTAAAATGCTACAATGATATTCTGTGCGCTTGCGGAATCTTTCATATTTTATTTGCACTTAATAAATACCAACAAGCATTTTTGGCACCGTTGCCGGGGAAACAATTGGCATAAGAGTTTTATAATGATCTTGATGTCTGCTAATTTAGTGTACTACTAGATTTAGTAGGTTTACCCCTGTTCTGTTGAATTGTGAAATAAAACAGAACAGCAGAAGCCATTTTGACCTTCTGGCAAGTTTCCACAAGACAAGAAGGTACATTAAAGAACCCAGGGTGCCTGAACATTCAAGATTCATCAATAATGGAACTCTGCCATCTCACAGGTTTGCACACACACACACACACATATATATATTTCTAAACCTATGTAGATTGGAGAAGGAGGTCGTCGTCACAACAATTCAAATCACATCTCAAATGACGAATATAGAAGCTGTGCTACACACAAGTCATGGTAAGTATGATCAAGAAGGTGAGAAAGTCTTGCTCATGGACTTTAAACTTTTGAATAGTTATCTTTTAATTCTTGCATCTCATTGCATATTTATTTTCATCCATGCATCCACACCATTTAGTTTATATTCCCTCATATCAAATCCATAGCATGTTTAGTTCTTGCATACATCCATGCCACTTGCATACTAAAAAGAATATATATATATATATACCTCACTATGGTCATATTATTTTATTTCTATTTGAATAAATCCTTGTAATGCTTTCATGCTACCTTTACTTACTATAGGTTATATCTAGAATAATTTCATCCATCTCTTAAATGAAGCATGGTGCCTAATTTAGGAGTGTTTGATCTTACATTCAAAGGTTTTTAATCTAAGTTTATTAACTAAAAGTGTAATAATTAGAAGGTCTCCTAAGAACGACTTTGTGTCCTAAAATAACCACTCTTGAAAAATAATGTGAGCTTGTACTTTTTGATATAATACCCTTGAGAATTGAGCATAGAATTATAATTATAAAAATATTCCCTCGGGTATTTTTGTCACTAACCATTCCAGGCTTGAAGTAGAAGGATGACATCATTAGGTATGTCCAACCAATCATCATGCAACATTAATCCATCCAAAATTAACTTTGCCTTACAAAATTCAAGCTTGGGGGAATGGGCTTATTTAAAAAATCTTATGTTGCTAATATTGGTTATCTCTACCTTGTCAATCCATGTTCAAATTGTTAATCAATGATCATGCTCTTTCATCTCTGTTTGCACAACTCTCTATGAACTTTCATGTTACCTTTGTTCGCTATAGTATACTTAAGGTTTGGACAAATTTCATACACCTTTTAAATTAGGCATGGTGCTTAGTTTAAACTGTTTTATGGAATCATAATTAGACAAGGTGTTTAGTTTGATTTCCGAACCAAGAGGTGCGACGATTTTACTTTCAAAGGCTTTTTGAATTAAGCGTGGTGCTTAGGTTAAAATGCCTTCCTAAGTCAAATTGGATATGGTGTCTAGGTTGATTTTTGAGCCGCTCGTATGCAGTAGTAGACACTGGATATTTTGTTGGACTAACCCTTGCAGAAAACTTCCAATTTAATTTGGGTAAGTCGCGAGATAAATTCAAATCAGAGATGAGACAGGGCACATGCTGAACTTCAATAACTTTGCAGAGGAAGACATAGCTCATTCATTATAGATGGAAGAACTGTGAGTATTAATGATTCATTCACTTTATCTTCTGCTGCAAGTTACTTGGACTCAAGCCATGCCTGTCTAGAACATGATCTATGCTAACATAATATCAACCCTATCTTTTTAGTAGCGTAGATGGAATATTATAAAATTCTGGACAAACAACCTATGTTTTAAAGTTGTGCATCCCTTTGGGTATGTGTTGTCCACTAATCGGTTGCAGGCATAATAATGAATGGCGTGACAAGGTGTCATAAGATCAAAGAAGCAAAAGATGGCAAAGAGGATAAACAACAAAGGAGACAAGATGCTCATGAACAACTCAAGATGCAAGAGAAGGAAATGACCACCAGTCATCTACCCTTCATTACTTAGTGCCATCACGCTCTAATAATGAAGGTAATATCTTAAGGTAAGTGGTCACTTTTTTCCTCTTGATTTTGGAATGCAGATAAATAAAGACACAAATATGTTAGAGTTACAGCTTTAATTGATTAACCTAATTAACTCAACATGCTTTGTCCTTCAAGATTGTTCATGGCATCATTCTTTTGATTTCAGTCTCAACCAGATGTGCTAAAACATTGTATTCTATCTTTGAAAGATGATAGTTATACTCATGTGAAAATTTATATATCATGTAGAGATAGACAATAATTCCATTGGTTAAGCAATTTAAATCTTTTCTGCCATATGAACTTAAATGCAACATTAATGCTTAATCTTCTGATCTTACCACTCATGTCATGAGTAAAATAAATTATGCAACATCAACTTTGTCTTGTTCAATGTGCCTAACGCTAGAGAAGAATAAATAAAGAGATAGATTTGGTTCTGTTGGTGTTTTTCCACCAGCAGAGCCCATGCATTTGATCTCTACCTTGGTTGTGCAAACAGGACAACACTTTGAGCAAAATTTGTTAGTTCCCAAAATTATACAAGTGAAAATTCTGCCAGCTTTCACTATTAATGCTCTACTTCAACCTGCTGGCCAAGCAAAGAACAAAAATGACATCACCATCACCAGAGGTGCAACCATCAAGACCTTCATCTCTAAGACGGAGAGATACACAAGAGTGAAAAAAAAGTCCTGTTGGTAGACTTTAAATTCCGCACCCTTACCATAAGATAACGTGGTAGTTATCTAATTAATTAGTATTCATAATTTACATTAGTAATCTTACTTTAGCATATTCATCTTAATGCATATCAAAAGAAAAAAGAAAAATCTTTATTGCCTTATTTACTACATCATAAAACATTAAAGCCCCATGTGAATAAACTTATCGAATATTCGCTATGGTGGCATAAAAAATAATATAATAAAAAAAATGATAATAGTATTTATATTTACTTTCTTGCATTATGCAAATCCTAAGCCCCATAAGAATAAATATTCTCCGTGGTGGCATAAAAATATATAGCATGCATACATATTTGATTGTTGCATAAGAAAGTTAGAAAACCCTAAAAAGAGAATCCTGCTAGAATCTGTCAATTAAAATCAACTCAGAAAATAATCAATTACTTATTGGTTGACCGCTAACCCCTTAACACATTCGAGCCTCGAGTTTTGGTTTTCTTGTTGGAGTATAATTATGCAGGATAACACTATGTCTGAGGTGTGAGTCCATCAGTGGCACCCACCAGACTGCTGCTGGTGAGCCCACTCTAAAGATCATCAACACCAAGTATTGCAAACATCTAGCTTGGGGAAGGAGCATCCCCTAGTTATCAGGTAACTATACCTATGCGATTATCGAGTCTGTTTTATAAAGTCATAAAATACCAAAAATATGTGAACACATGAAGGTTCACCAAAGTACCATAAGAAAATCTAAAAATACCAAAAATATGTGGGCACATGAAGGTCCACACTTTTTAGAAAAAACCCAAAAATATGTGGGCACATGAAGGTCCACCCAATTAGGAAACTTCTGCTGGAAATATAAAACCAATCACTTACTATGGAGTGGTATTAACCTAACCCCTCTCCATGAAATTTGGTATTCTTGTTGGCAAATGAGTTTTACAGGATAATACAAGATCAAAGAGCTAGTCAACCCGACGCTCTTACGCTGCCGGTACACCTACTCCCATAAGGATCACTCAACTTGCAACATTAAAGACCTCATCAATATCCAGCTTGGGGGAGGGCACCCTCCACTTAAATCCAGTTAAGTATAAGTTTCCCATCTTTATTATTGTATCATAATGCTTTTCGTGTGAGTTAGTTAGTGAAATAAAATTTGAAAACCAAATAAATAATGTTTAGGTTAGTTAGTGTGTTTGAATAAAATAAAAAGAGAGTGCTTACAATAATTTTGCTCAGACTAGATGGAAACCATGCTCAGGAATTTGATAAGTAGCACCTCATCATGATTCCTCATACCAATTTAGTTTCCAATCTTGAGTCATCCCAAGTTTTAGATGCAACTATTTTAATTTGAAGATTTACTTTGAACCTAAAACTTGTGGGTAGCAAATGCTTGATCTAAGTCTAAGTAATTGAGGGATATGATATGCAAAGTTTGATCTGCTATTTATCTTGTTCCTAGTGATACTTGAGTTCTGGAGATTAATTTTTAAAATCCTTAAAACCACATGATGAGTTCCTGTATGACAAGAGCTTTATAATCCTACCACAGCCATACATGCTAGATTAGGAAAACATACACATTATATGCTACTTGCTTTGTTTTGAGTTCAGTCAAGCTTTGTTGATACCTTAGGAACTTGTCATGCTTTTACAATCAAGATCACATGCACTCCACCCATAATGCTCTACTCATATCCGAGTGGGCGCATCCACATTTCACATATTCCATCTAGATCCACCTAAAAATGTTCTACTCCTACACTAGGAGTGAACATTAAAAATATCCCATTGGTTACCCCAGATCAATGCTCCAAGGTTCTTGTTGCTATCTCTCAAAAGAAAAGGAAAAAGGGAAGTATTGTTGCAGAGAAGAGGCATGTGGCTATGCAAAAGAGTGAGATGAGAGGTAAAAATGGACAAGTGTCCGAGTTTATCAAAACAATGGGTACTGCCCGCCTGAAAAAGAAAAGAAAGATAGCCCATGTTGTCCTGCAACACAATTCCCTAGTGTTTGAAGTCATTCAAAGTAAACTCTGAGTATTATTTTAAAAACTTGCAAAAGCTACAGGATAAGAGTTGAACAACAGAGCTTGAGACATAGTGTTTAACTTAGACATTCTATCCTTCAATTACCCAAGACTCAAGAGAAAGCTACAAGCTCCATGGTAAAGGTAATACAGGTAAGTCTGAAGGTTAGTTTGGTCTACTCTAATCTTGAGTACTTCTTGGTTTAAAACTGAATACTTGTGAGGGGTAGCTATACCTTTTGATATATGCTAAGTTTGGCTTTGCTAAGGGACTAGCAAAGGGTAACCTTGGGGGAACTTGTTGACGGTAGTTATTGCTCATTTTTACCCATCAACTAAACATGAATCAAGGGCATAAAACAATCCACGACATAGTTATAGGGTTTGATTCTAACTTGTTCCACGAGTTTTGATGTTCTCTCTTGTTTTGTAGGGTATAAAAGGATATTCAATTTTTCACTAATTAAAAGTATCTCAAATGAGGAATTGGAGTTCACCATTGCATAGAGATCGTCGAGACGATTGAAACGGACCTATGGTTTGCTATTTTTGGAGTCCGGAATAAAGAGATATGGATTTTACAAACACTGGAAGATTCTAGAACCTGAGCTGCGGGATTAATTAAAGGCTGCGGGATTAATTGGGCCTAAATCAGAATTTGGCCCATTAAAGCCTATGTGCACATGGTGGAAAGGTTTAGTACCATATTGCTTGCCCAAGGTAGAGGGGAGGCCAGGCGCCTCTATATATATACAGCCCCAGGGACCCCCTAGGCTCCATTCCTTTCATTATTATAATTCATATTCTCTAGTTAGGGATTGGATGGAGAGGTGCCCATTGAAGGATAACCTCTCTCCAATGTAGTAGATTAGTTCTAGTTGAGAGTTAGGGAGAGCGGAGCCATGCTTCGGTTCTGGAGAAGTCTTCAGGGGTGTGGTATATCTTTGTATCTCATCTTTGTAAGACTTATGCTTTTATATATATATCTTCTCTATTTACTTATATGCTTTATTATGTGATTGGTTAGTATAGTGGTTATACTTTGGCATATGATCTCCGTTCGTATTAAGTGCTCTAGTTATCACGTGTGATTAGAGTAGTATTCATTGGTGTAGACGTGGTGTCTAGGCTAGTGTTTACCTTAGATTGCGCCCAATTCTTACGGTTAGTTGTGGTAGCCCCAGAGGTGACAGCTCTGTCGGTCTTCGTATTCCACCACGTCGGAGTTGGTGTTTCGTAGAGCTTTTTGGCAGCCTTCTCCCGATTACCCCTTCCCAGTCTATTCGAGAATCGGAAAGGTACTGTTGTTCTAAAGTGTTATTGTGTGATTGCTTCACCTACCTATCCTTTAGTTATCTTAGAACCCAAGTAATAGAGAAGTATTAGGAACCGAACTCTCCCGTTGTCCTCTCAACTTAGCTGGACTACTCATTTATCTTATAAGTGATTACTATGAATAACTCCTATCATTTATCACTTACCCCTATTATAGTCTAGTTGGTTACTAAGTTAGTAGATACATGATGGTATCTATCAGATTCTTTAACCATTGTTTCCCTGTGATAAAATATAAATAACGATACCTGGAATACTCCCGGTAAAATGCTACAATGGTATTCTGTGCGCTTGCGAAATCTTTCATATTCTATTTGCACTTAATAAATACCAACAATAAGAAGGAAGAGAGTGAGGGAAGTCTTCAGGAGAAAGCCCCGGGCCTGTCGGGAGTCTTCTCCAAGGTGTACCTCAGTGGATGCAAGCTTCTAGTAAGTTTTCCATCTGACTCCTTGTAGCATTAAATATTCTGGTTCTGGTATACTTGCTTTACCTGCACATTGCTTTACTTCGTGAAGTGCTCTAGTCTCTAGCTAAGATTAGAGTAGTAAGTATAGTGTAGACGTGGTGTCTTGGCTATATCTTATCAGTGTGGGCCGCTTGTCTTACGGATTGTTTGTGGTAGCCAGCAAGTGGTGACAGCCTTGTCTGGTCTTCGTATTCCACCACGTGTGTAAGACAAGTTATTAAAATGGCAGGGCATCAATACAATAGTACAGCCGCCTCGGGTAGGAGTTATATCTCCTACTGTTTCGCCTGTCGCCTCTTGTAAAGGGAGGAGGTGGTAAACCTCTTTATACTTAGAAAGCCAAGACCAGATATCTTTTGTTACATAGGGACCTCTCTATACCTACATCCTAACCCCCTTGATCACCAATCCCTTTGATCACTATCTGACGGCCTTGGACCTAGTTAGTTCACTTCACGTTCCCCGTGGAAAATACGATACCTGGAATACTCCCGGTGAAAGCTACATTGACTACCGTACGCTTGCGGTATATCCGTTTGCCACCTTTGGTGTCAATAATTAGCCCCTCCTTGCTATTTATAAATGTTTATCACTTGAGTTAATCTATTGCATTAGGTTAATAGGAGTTGAGTGATAACCTATTGATGCGTTACCTTTCCTTGACCACTTATTATACCCTAAGAACCTGATTTATTTAAAGTATTGAAAAATGCTTAGTCATGCTTAATTACTAGATTTGCAAAAAAAATGCTATTTTCAACTATGATGATATGGAAAGAATGAATCATTTAAGGGAATGGTATTGTCCTCGTCGTTGGCAGTGTTCTTGGCCAGTCCATTGTCATCAACAGGGATGGGTTTTCCGTGTGGTGGCCATATGTTTGGGTTGGAGTCCCAACTTATCGTCGCCAGCGGAAAAGGGATGTGAAAACCGGGTGGTCACCAGTGTATTTGGGTTAGAGTCCCAATGCATGGTTTCCAACGGAAAAGTATTAGGGACCGTTCATTGTCGGCCTGCTGTGATCGACACTTTGCAACTAGCCACATACTCCGGGAAGCCCTATCTCCGGTGGCTCTATTGCTTGAACCGACAACCACGCACTGGGAGTGGAGAGAGGGCGAGAGTAGCGTGTACCCTCGTGGCCGGCGTGCCTGGAGACGAGAGGAGTACTGTGCTCTCGGGTGGTGCAGGACCGGTTCAGGGATAGAAAAGCCGTGGTAGACGGGGTTGGTATATGCATGTTTAGGTGCTACATATGCAGTGTGGTTAGGGATCCCCAACTGGGTACTAATCGATTCGAATCGTCGTTGCTCCTCGGTTATGGAGACTTGATCCTCACACCTACATCGAATAGTGGTTCAAAACTAGGATGTTTTTGGGAATGAATAAGTAATTGGATTTGAAGGATACATGTGAAAGAACTGAGAACTATTGATGTTGACTATAATGATATTGAGTAAAATACTAAAAGTAGGATTAGTAATGCTTTTTTCGCAAAATACTTTGACTCTTGTTAAAGCCTTACCTTGACTCCTCTCAGCCTGCATTCCTAAGTCTCATTCCTTTTTCTTAGTCGGGTAAGTCTTGCGGAGTACCCCAGTACTCAGGGTTTGTTAACCCCTGTTGCAGGAAATCACTAGTCGGAGGTTTGTCTTGCCCCCTGCAGTGTGACCATCGTTTAGGAAGGAAGTGAGGAAGAGTAAAGTTGAACCCGTGGGCAGGGTTCGTGTATCAATTATCTAAGTATGTTGTATTGTTGTCCCACTGCTACCAACCTTTAATTATGGTTTGTAATAACTGCACTTTAATTCTATTTGGACAACTGGTTTGTAATTTAAGTACTTTATAATCTTTCCGCGCTTTTACTCTGATGTATTTTATTTTTAAATGTTGTAATCCTGTAATGGCTTCGCAATGGGATCCTGTTGGAGAATTCGGGTGCTTATGTAGCCCAGCAGAGCCTTCTAGATCATCTGGAACATGGGCCCGGCTGTCAGAGGTCATTAGTGACAATGACAGGTGCCTATGGGCCATATGATTTAGGTGGTTCTGTTACAGAAATCATCCTGCATTTTATTACTTGGATATGATTGTGCATAGGGCATTAGAATGGATTGAATATATTAAAGTTGCTTGGCTGTATGAATGAAAATTAAATTCAAAAATCAAAAAGAAAATCCAAATTAAACCCTAAATTTTGACCGCAAAACCTAACTCAAAAACTACAAGGAATCAGGTGAAAGTGCCTTAATAGAAGTTCTAGATCTTTTAAAATGGAACAACTGTTATTTTGGGCAAATTTGAAGTTGTTACATAAAAATTTGAATTAAACCCTAAATACTATTTGGAAATTCAAATTTAAAATACCATTTCAAAAACTATCAAGAATCTGACCATACACCCTTAATGAAAGTTGTAAAGCTCAATCAATTGAACAACTTTTATTTTTGCAGATTTTCAAGTTTCTGATAAATTTTTAGAGAATTTGATTGGATTGCAAATCAAATTCAAATTCAAGTTTTACCCCCTTTTGAATAATTTCAAATCTGGCCAAAATTTGAACCTGGGTCAAAAATCAAAGATGAGCTACACAAAATTTTCCACAACTTTTATTTTTGGTGTTTCACCTGATACTACATGGAATAGGGCATGATTAGGAGAATTAGGATTTGACCCTAGGTGTTAGCTACTTTGCAGGGGCCCCTTGTAAGTGCAATCAAGCCCTAATGTGGGTTTTGGTGATAATGAACACGCGATTAGAAGACTAATGTGGTTTATTGAGATGATGGACAGGCAAGGGTATTAGGAGGATGCATTCTTATGCAGGTGGACCCCTAACAACTTATGGATACGGCATCCGGCTCAAAGGAGGTTTAAATTCGTTTTTATTTTGAATTTGAGTATAGGAAAAGCCGTACTATTAAGGGGGATGCAAAAGGTAGGTTTGAAAGTGTGACCAAGTGCAAATATTCACACCAAACATCCTATTTTCCACTGCCAAAACCAGCCACAAAATTACATATCATTCTGATCTGTTTTGGCAGCGCGGCACTGCCGGCCTTAGGCGCGGCACTGCCGGGGTCCGACACTGCCGGCCTCTGGCCCGGCACTGCCGCGACTTATTCTGACCGTTAGACTCATGGGTGATTCAAAATCACCTCCCCGTCGCCCCCAACGGTCATCTCGGCCATTTGCACGCTTCCAGAACCAGAGAAGGCTCTCTCTTGCTCTCTCCCTCACTCCCAAAAGCTCTCCACTCCTTCCATTTGGAATCCAACTCAAATCTTGAAGAGTGTGAGCTCATCTTGAGCAAGAACAAGCTTCTCGCTCTGATCTTCATCTTCTCCAAGCACTTGGTTCGCGTTCAAGCCGGTGGTTTGCATTTGTTACTCTTGGAGCTTGCTCCTAGCCGGCTAGAGCGTCGCCCGGAGAGCTTGCCAATCTTGTGGCAGCCTAGGGAGGTTTGTAACTACCCTCACAAGCTAGTGAAATTGCCCCCTCTTTTCAAGGATTAACTTCCTTGACTTGAGAACGAGGATTGGGAGTTGTGAACCCAAGTTTCTTTTGTGGAGCCTCAACAACGTGGAGTAGGCAAGCCTTTGTGGCGAGCTGAACCACGGGATAAATCTTGTGTCACTTGATTTGGTTCACTTGCTCTCTACTTGTTGTAGTTCTTTGTTTTCTAGGGTTTGACCTCAATCTACCTTTTAGTGGTGTTTGAGCTATGCAAAGGAGGTGTTCTACACTCTACACAACCTAGGGAACATCATTAATTAACCAGATCTAGTTTTCATCGGCTGCATTTTGAACTGTGTTGATTCTGCTCGGGGAGGTCCAGCACTGCCGCTCTAGAAGCAGCAGTGCCGGGCATCCCAGCAGTGCCGGGCATCCCGGCAGTGCCGCTCCCAGGCCGGCACTGCCGCCCTATGTTTTGACCTCTGTTTGCGAAAAAATTTTGCAGGCCTATTCAACCCCCTTCTAGGACAGCCCGTGATCCTACACCCCTACACCCTGTCGGCGTCTGTGCACGCGTGCGCCGCGCCGTGCACCGGTGCCGTCCGGTCGGCCAGGGCCCGGTCGCCGCCGCGTCGTGGACACAAAGGGGGGCCCCGGGGCCATGTTCTTCCTTATCCGCTCCCTCCCCAACTGTTTAAAAGCGACGAGCGCCCCTCCACTTTCTCCACTCTTCCTCTCGGTCGCCGGCGACCTCCTCTGGACCCCGGCCAAATTCGCTTTCCCCTGACTTTCTCACTCCAAATTGATTCATGCAACACATTCGCCTCGTCGTTGCGCATTTCCTGCACCGTTTGCCTCCCTCCCTCAACAGCCAGAGCCTCGGACTGCGTCGTCTTCTCAGAGCTTGGCCGTGCGCCGCCGTGCTCTGCCTCCCTCTCGCCAGGTCTGTCCACGGGACCAACCATAGCGCTAGGTGTCGTTCTGCATCCGTGTACGTGCCTTGATGGTGATGGACCTTTCCTTTTGAACTCTACCACACCAGATCGTCAGGAACGGAGGGGCCTCGCCGCCGGTGCACGCTACCGTATCCGCTTCGTCGAGCTCGTTCCTCTGCACCACCTCGGTCCCAGCCGTCTAGCCTAATCAAGTCGCGGTGAGCTCCTGGAACCTTTGACCGTTTAAATTTGAACCCTATTGTCCTGTGTCCATTGGCGTACGGCACGCCGTGGCAACCAAGCCATCGCGGTCGTGGCAGAGAGCTCTCCGAACCCTAAACCACCGTACCAAGTAGCTCGGTAGATGCGTTAGAGCCCCTGGATCGCGTAGCTGCCGTCGGTTGGGCGTCTGGGTTCACCGGCGTTGAGCTGTGGCCGGTCAACCACTGGCGGGGCGTCGGTCAGCGCTGTGGAGGCGGAGAAGGGCTTCGGGTTAGAAGGTAACAAAGTTCAGGGGGGTATATGCAAGGACAGTGACTCATGTGAATAGTGGGTGGTGGACTACGAGGCGAGGAGTGAGTCTTTCGGGGTGTCTTTTGGCAAAATGCCAGGACGCGGTGCGGGCAGGCCCAGTGGGCCGGCCTGTTTCGTTTCGGGCCGACATGGGCTGAAATAGGTTTTGCATTTTCTCGGTTAATTGAGTTGTTTTCCATTTTCTGATAAATAGAATAGTACTAAGATTTGTTCTTTTTGTGTGAATTTATCTACTATGTCAAAAATCATGAAAATATTTTTATGTGCTCTCTGCAGTATGTATTATTTGATAAAAATATTAGATTGGGGGTTTGAGTACTTTCTGTTAGTCCTAAAATTCTATAGGTTAATTAATAAATACAACTTTGAGCAATTTTAATAAATTCTCTATTAATCTAAAAATCATGAAAATTATTTTGGCACTGTTTTAGGGCAAGGTCTATCTGTTGGTAAAGTTTGGGCTCAATTGGAAGTAATTAAAATTACTAGCCATGTAATGTTGGGTTATTTGATTAATTAAATTAAATAGAAAACAATAATGATTAGGGTTGAGTGATTTTGAATTGAGTGTTAACCTTAGGTCTTTCACTCTAGTGGCCCTAGGCACTTTGGGTTGAGTTTCTCATGGGTAACTTTAGTAATAGCGAAATAGCTGTACAGCGACTTTCTATGATTGTTAGAATGAATTCTTTAATAATCGTCGAAAGTTGGTTTTGTTGACTTGCAACTTTACCGTGAAGGAAAGTTGTACTCAAGATTGTGCATTACTTATTACTGTACTCTGTACCCCACATCATTTTGCATCATATTAAGCATGCATCATTGCATATGTGTAGTGGCCGGGAACGAGGAAGTCAATGTTGAGGCTTCAGCTGAAGAAGTGGTGCCTGAGGTGGTCCAGGGATTTGACATTTGCGGCACCGACCCCGATCCGACGCTCTACACGATCCAAGGCAAGCCCCGGTGTATTCAGCCTTTTCCTTGTGATTTACAAAATGTTTATAACTTGAGTTAATCTGCTGCATTAAGTTTATAGGAGTTGCGTGATAACCCAATCGATGCATTATCAACCTTGACCACCGAAATATTACCCGTGAAACCATTTTAAAATAAAATGTTTGAAAAATGCTTAGGCCTACTAAATTAATTTAGTTTTGCACAAAATGCTATTTTAAGATATTGTGATATATTATTGATTAAATTTATGAAAAAGGGAATTAGTAATGTTCTCGTTGAGTGGCTGTGCACCTAATCAGTACATCGTCACCGACGGGAAGGGATTTCCTGCTCGGTGATCGTAGCTTGGGTTAGAGTCCCAACACATTGTCACCGACGAAAAAGGAATTTGAAGACCGTTTGGTCACTTTGTACTTGGGTTAGAGTCCCAATGCATTGTTTCCAACGGAAAAGGAATTAGGGACCATTCGTGGTAGGCCTGCTGGATCGAGACTTTGCAACTAGTCACATACTCCGGGAAGCCCTGACTATGGTGGCTCTACTACTTGAACCGACAACCACGCACTGGGAGTGGAGAGATGGCGAGGCCGGCGTGCCTGGAGACGAGAGGAGTACTGTGCTCTCGGGTGGCGCAGGACCGGTTTATGTTTTGGAAAAGCCGTGATAGACAGGGTTGGCATATGCAAGCTTAGGTGCTACATATACAGTGTGGATATGGATCTCCAGCTGGGTATTAATCGATTCGAATCGTCGTTGCTCCTCGGTTATAGAGACTTGATTCTTTGACCATTCAGCGAAAGAGTGGTTCAGAACTAGGATGTTTTTGAGAATGAATAAGTAATTGGAATTGAAGGAGACATGTGAAATGATTGAGTTCAATGGTTCTTGATTAAATTAACATTGAGTTAAAATATTGAAAGTAGGATTTAAGATTAGTATTGTTTTTCCGAAAAATACTTTGACTCTTATTAAAGCCTTACCTTGACTCCCCTCAGCCTGCATTCCTGAGTCTTCTCCCTATTTTCTTTAGTCGGGTAAGTCTTGCGGAGTACCTCAGTACTCAGGGTTTGTTAACCATTGTTGCAGGAGAACAGCCGCGGCACGTTTGTGTTAACCCCTGCTGCATGACAGTCATTGAGGAAGGAAGTGACGATGAGTGAAGCTAAACTCTTGGGCAGGGTTCTTATTAGCATTATCTAAGTGTATTGTATCTAGCTACTCTACTGCTACTGCTACTGCTATCTACCTATGGTTTGTAATAACTACACTTAAATTCTATTTAGACAACTGGTTTGTAATCTAAGTACTATGTAATCTTTTCGCATTTTTACTCTGATTTATTTTATTATAAAATATTGTAATTCTGTAATGACTTCGCAATGGGATCCTGTCGGAGAAACGGAGGCTGGTGTAGCCCGGCAGGGCCTTCTAGGTCATTTGGGACACGGGCCCGGCTGTCAGAGATCATTAGTGATAATGAGAGGTGCCTGTGGGCCATATGATTTAGGCTGTTCTGTTACAGCTGATATCAAAGCGATCCATTGTCAAATCGTTGCAGTATTACTTTAAAAAACTTCAAAATGTTTTGGATCAGAAAAATTTAAATTAGTATTTTAGTCCAAAATTGCTTATATTCTTATCTTATTCAATAATATATCAGTAGTAGCAAGTGGATTAGCATACTTAAAAAGTGGGTGAAAATATACTGTAGCACGTGGAGAATTTTTTCTAATAAGTGTCCAATCATGGTTTAAGTAGACTCAAAAGATTCAACTCGAGAAAATAAGTACTGCGCAAACATACAAGAGTTGCTAATTCATTTAATGCTCTATGCATGCGTAAAGGACAATCGATGTGATGGTAAATCTGAAAAAAAAATTGAACTAAACAGGACCTGTAGATGAGTCGTTCTTAGTTGTTTGCCATCAAATCAAAATTTATTTAGATCAATCTAGCACATATATATTACTAATAACAAATTGATTCTCTTGTACATGAATCTTATTAAGCACACAGGGGCATCGCGACGAGCGGCATACACATCACTAGGTCGATCCGACCATGTTGCGCGTCGGCGAGGATGCACACACAAACGATCGACATCGACCATATCATCACCGTCCGATCCACAAGAACCTTTGCAAGGAGGCAAGGATGATCCGATCCACAAGTATTATGGACTTGCACATCAAATGTTTAAACACCAAACGTGGTCTCAGCTTTAGTGGAAGCATCATACTTGTCGCATTCATGGACAAGGGCATCGTGCTGTTCTAGCTGCGGTCACACTAGCTGTGACTTGCGCGCGACCCTCGTTCAAATGCCCGAAGCTGGATGATATACGTCGTTGCTGTGGCTCTGCAACCAGCCGCAGACGAGCACAAGGCGTCCCTCTCTGCTATGCCACTAGGCACCCTGTGTGTTGCCATGATCACGCGGACCTTATTGTTGTTTGATGTCAATTGACGACGGTCACACAAGGCACTCCCGTTGTTCTCGCCGTCTCGCGCATGGTCTGAAGTTACGGCAATGTAACATATACTTTCGAGGGCACGTGCCCTTAGCATTTTCATCGTTGGATTCGCACTGAGAAATGTACTCACACACATCTCGATGCGAATATGTATTGAGATGTGTGTGAGTACACTTCTCAATACGAATTTAATAGTGGAGATGGTGAAGGCACATGCCCTCGATAGTAGAAAACCGTGTACCTAAAGTTACTAGTATGCATAAAAGCAATACACTGCCATATGATGATCTATTGTGACGCACTCGCCTAACATACACTTTACCACAAATTATGTAGAGTGCAATATTTTACCACATCTGCTAAACTTCAGTTGCCTGAGATATTAGGCGATTAGTTCAAATACTGTCTACCGCTTTTTGCTACTAAGCTGGCGTAAGCAACAATACAAGCATGACCGATGGGCTAGCAACGTCCCCTGACTATTTGCAAGAAATTAGACGCCTGTATAATAGCAATCCCCATATTTTACACATTGTTGGTAGAAAACATTTTGGAAGTGGGCTCCTCCAAAGAGCACAGAGAAATAACCCAGGGAAGGCTGCTCCGTGTGTCGCTGGCCCGGGGAAAACGCTCGGATCCCTGCGATGATATGGGCTGCCGCTGCCAAAGTAGCCCGTAATGGTTTTGGGTATTCGTGAAGTGAGTGCTTATTTTGTGACGATGAAGGATCGAACCGGCCAACCGGGCTTTGGAACTTGAAACCCCGTCCGTGCCGGGCGTGCCGCCAAACAAGTCACAACTCACAACCACCTGTGGTATTCTCTCTGCCACCAAAGCAATGCAACTAGAAAACGCAGTAGATTCTCAAATAAAAAAGAAAGGCAAAGTAGTCATTTTCATCCCTATACTATTACCTGCAACTTAATTTAATCCCTAAACTTTTAAATTGTTCACTTTAATCTTTAAACAATAAATTTACAGCTTAATCTTGTCCACCCCGCTTCATGGCTCTCGACATGGCTAGCTGTAGATGCCAAATGTCGATCATGCCCCTGCTCCCTCCTCCTTTACCTGCCAGGCAGACTGCCATCGATTTCCTCCCATATTTTTATTAGACAAAAAAAATTACTTTCACAACGTTGTTATAAGAAACACGACTACTATAGCATCCAGATGTTTACTAATTTAAATATTCCCCTTATTTCACTTTATTTGTTCTATTTTAATGTCACTAACCTGATATGTATTGAATAACGATAAATCCAATTTAGGCAAACATTCAAGTTACTTATTATGCAATATAGACCCATCAAAATAAAATAAATAAAGTGCAATGAGGGGAAATAGTAAAATCAATATACCCCACGGGAGAGAGGGAAGCCTGGCCTATAAAGGAGGGAACAAGGGGTATGAGTGATATTTCACATCTATTGTTGGCCACATGGCGAGCCATGAAGTGGGGTGGACGAGATTGAGCTTCAAATACATTGTTTAAGGACTAAAGTGGACGATTTGAAAGTTCAAGACCAAAATAAGTCTTGAGCAATAGTTTAGGGACGGAAATAACTATTTTGTCAAAAAAGAAAAAGAAAAAAACGCAGGAGCAGATTCTCTCTACCAAAAATCCTCACTGACATGGGGAATGATTACAGTGGTACCGCCGCCGGCCGCCGCGAATGGGGAATGGACGGTCGCGGCGCGCACGATGGACAACAGCAGAAATCTGGCGTGGCGTGCTTGACAAAGTGCTAACGAAATAAATGGCTTCCACGCTCTAGCACTAGCAGTCGCCACTAGCAGTCGCCTGCCTCCTCGTTTGTTCCCATCGCTAGATCCGGAGATCCCATCTATGAACTCGCCTTTTGGGCGTTGGTAATTTGGCACCGATGAAGAGGAAAAAGAGAGAGCATCCACCCACTTGTATATACTCTTTGTATATACCCTGCTCCAGCCAATTGGCTGCACATCCCATCTGCCACTTTGATAAGACCGCAGCACGTACTATGCCTCTGTCGTACTGGTATTATTATGGTAATATACCAATGCATTATACTACCAGTATTTATTTTATACCAATAACAAAGTAACAACAAAAGAAATACAGTCAAATTTGCCCATGGTTCAGTGCCAGTATTTTATTGCATCCGGCAACAGGGATTACCTGGTTTTGGACGCGTCGCGCGTGGCGTTGGCGTGGCATGCCAGCGTCCGGTTTTTGGCCAAATCATGCCGCTGCGCAAGACAAATCAGCGTTGGCCAAATCATGCCTATCTAGTCCACGAACGCAAGCGAGTTTAGTAAGCTCATCACTCATCAGTAGTCGTAAATGGACTTGGTTGACATGGGGAAACAAAATGTTTTTTTTTTCGGATTGGGAAACGAAATGAGTGTGTTTGGTTGCCTGATTTGAGGCCTGACCAGTCTTCCATAAGCCACTTTAGCCTTATTTGGTTGTCCGGACAGGCCAGTTAGCCGTCTTTTTTACAATTTAGTCTTTTTTTCGAAAGATTCTCACAAATAGACCCTTGACAGTAAGATTTCAAAAAATGGACCCAAAGCTCGGCGCCATCATCATTGGCGCCGATGTTGAACGTCTCGGCGCCGAGGTTGGAGAGAGGCAGCTAGCGTGGAGCCGACGTGTCAGGGGTCGGCACCATTATTATTGGCGCCGAGTTCGGCGCCACAAATATCGGCGTCGAGGTCGGCGCCATAGATCGTGGCGCCGAGCTGGTACCCTGTACATCTAGCATTCGCAATGAAACAAGTACTATAGTTCGTATAAATAAGCAACAACTCTGCAGGAGATCAACTGCTTAGGATGTGCTGGTTAACACCCTGGCCGTGAGGCGTGAGTTCGATTCTCTGCCGAGCTCGGCGCCACGGATTTGAGTAGTCGTTATGTGTTTTCCTATGTGTACCCTATAATTGTCTCTCATGATTTGAACTATTGGCTATTGTAACTTATTCGTACTACCTTTAGTCCTTGGTTTTAATTAACGTATTGCGGTGCCAGAAAGTCCTTTGCCTCTTCCACAGTTCACAACAGATGCATGTTTTGGCAATTAATGTGGTTGTTTCTTCACATGCATTGGTTGTATTATTACAACATAGGGGCTCCCCTTAAGTCATAAAACAACTTGCTTCGTGGGATGGAGGGAGTATACCATACAGAGAATTAGAAAAACATCATATAGTTTTGGCCCAGGGTGACATTTTATTATATATAGACATGCCACAAATTAAATCAAAATAGAACGCTTGGCCGGCCCGTGCCCGTCGTCCTTATCCATTCATAAGGCCACTAGTTTGGGTGAATGACCCTACAGAGGGGCTCCAGGAGATCGCCCTTCCGTCAACTCGCACCTGTTCTGATGGTTCCTTCCCAACGCAGCACAAGAATAGTTCGAACGAATACAGACGAGAGAGGAACCTCATGCACACTGCACAGGTGCAGTATCCACATGAATAGTAACATCGTTTGGAGAATGAGCGAGCGATCAACACGACAAAGATATTACTAGTAAATTGATGACGGCTTAATTCAACAAAGATTGGAACAAAGGCTATATGTTGATTAACCACGAAAAATTTCGACAGAGTTTCCACTGTTTTTCGCAGTCAGCAACACACATATATCACAGAAATATATCACATATTGCACACATAAATATCACAGCCCACACATGACAAAAACACACATATATCACATATTGCACATGACAAGTCCATCATGTCAATAACATAAGCCATCCACATAGTCCACAAAGTCCACAACCAAAGTCCATATAGTCCATAACATATATCAATATAGTCCATGGAGTCCACAACCAAAGTCAGTAAAGAACTCTGGCCATCAACGTCTCCTAGTCTTAACCTTGCAATTGGCTCTTTATGGCGGATTTAACAAGATTCTTCCACTGTTTCTCACTGCCAATTAGGATGATACGTCTTACGACGTTCGGGGGAGGACCTAGGTGAAGTACACCCTGCATCACAATTTCATCCCCTCTATGCCACCCTAGCTCCTTTCTAACTCTTGCAACCAACTCACTGAAACAAGGTCTATCATCAAATAGTACGGACACGTTTTCCATGTCAACGAACTCGGCATATCCATAACGATCTTTTTCCACACTGTCTCCATAGTAAATGGTCACTGGGTTGTCCATCTAATTGAAACATCCAATTCAAGATTCGTTAGGACTTATATAAATTACTAAATAAATAACTATATTGTCTAACTAAAATGCCTCCATGGTAATTTACTAACTACACTAAATAACTAAATAAATTGTCTAATAACTCAACTATTTAACCATTACTAACTACATTACCTAAATTACTAACTATACTAACTAAATTAACAAAGTAAACTAACTACATTTTCTATATGTACTAACTAAATTACTAACTAAACTAACTAACTATCTTATCTAAACTAATATAAAAGAAAGATTTTAAAAAATTACCTTAAACGGAGTCCGGGGAGGCGCCGGGGCGGCGCTGTCGCAGCTCAAATGCGCCGGGGCGGCGCACACAATGCCAGGAGGCGCTGCGGCGGAGCTGCCGCGGCCGGGAAGCGGCGCCCGCGCGACCGGGGCTGCCGGGGTGGTGCTGTGGCGGCTAGGCGGTGGCGCGGCCGGGGCTGACGGAGGCACCGGCGAGGCGGTGGCGCGGCCAGGAGAGGAGGGAGGCGAGCGGCCGGGCCGGTCACCGATGGCGGCGTCGCGGTGGGAGGGCGACAGGAGAGAGAGAGCGAGTGAGAGAGAAATAGCAGAGAGAGAGCAGAGCGTGGTGAAAGGTTCTAAATGGCTAGAGGGGGTGAATAGCCTATAAAAACTTTTACGAACAACACTTAAGACAAAATGGTTAAACAATTAAATGGCGAAGCGAATTAAGCACTATCCTACTAAAAAGAGCAAGCCACCTAACTGATCTAGGCTATGATCTCTAGCTACACACCAACAAACCTATGTCGCTACTTTACTCTACTCCTAAGTGAACAACAACACAAAAGTAATCTACACAAAGGTAAGTACACGAAAGTAAAGAGTAGAGAGTGATTTTTATACCGCCGGTGAAGAGTAGAGAATACCAAATGAATAATCAATCACAATACAATAAAAATCCTCGGTAGAGAGATGATACAAGATTTTTACCGAGGTTCACTTGCTTGCCGGCAAGCTACATCCTCGTTGTAGCGATACACCCACTTGGAGGTTCACGCGCTAATTGGCATCACACGCCAAACCTTTCTCAAGGGTGCCGCACAACCAACACGAGATAGGGATCCACAAGCTATGAGCACTCCACTAGAGTAGCCTTTTACGATCTCCCGCGGGGATAGGCTCAAGAACCCCTTACAACTTCACCGATCGGAGGCGGAGACAATCACCAACTCCCCTCAACGATCCTCGCAGCTCCGAGCCGTCTAGGAGTCGGAAAACTCCAAGAGTAACAAGAGAAACCGCTGCGAAAGACAACTACCAAGTACCTCTAGATGATCTCAATCAATGCAATGCACTTAATGCTCTCCAAACTCACCAAATGATGATCACAATCAAGTAGAATGAGTGAGAGTGAAGTAGGAAGGCTCTCAAGTATGCTATGATGTTCAGGAGTGCCAAGAGATACTCCCCAAACTGGCCAAGTCGCTATTTATAAGTCACACACAAAGAACTGGCCGTTTGGACTAAACTGCGTACCGTCGGACTATCCGACGGCCAGACCGTCGGACTATCAACATCGGTCCGACGCCTTGGATGGATGCCACGTGTCCTCTGCCGTTTGAAGTCGACCGTTGAAACACAACGACTATTTTCTCGCGCCAAAACTCACCGTCGGACGGTAAGCCGTCGGACCAAAAACCTCGGTCCGACGCCTTCAGCAGACCGCCGTCGGACTGTATCGCAGAGGAGCGTCGGACTAATGATCGCGACAGTCCGACGCTTCCAGAGAGCTCCCCGAGCGCTGAAAACCATCGGACTTTAGTCCAACGCTCGCCGTCGGACCAACAGAGCGCGTCCGACGCTCCACAGCTCGCCACGCGTCACCTCCTCGTTGCTCTGCACCGTCGGACGCTTCGGACAATAGTCCGACGCTCCGAAACACAGAGTCCGACGCTCGCGATAGTGTTAGCCATCGGACCGAGGCCAATGGTCCGACGCTCAGTTAAGTTAGAGTCCGACGCTAGTTTTTCTATTGTAACGTCTCCGAAATTCGCCGAACTTCACCCCGTTTCTTAAGTCACTAACACTCCAAAGTGTCTCTCACTTTAGTGCACGTGTGTTAGTCTTTTCCAAAGAGATTTCAACGGGTTTTGTTAGTGACACTAGCATCTATATGCATATGCAATGATCATGAACACCTAGTGGCATTTGATAACCGTATTTCATCAACAATTTCACCCCTCTTGATAGTACAGCTATCTATCCTAAATATGATCACTTCCTCTATGGAGTCTTGATCACTAAAACTAAAAGAGCTCCTATTGGTTATACCTTTGCCTTGAGCTCCCGGTTTCTCATCAACTTCCTTCTCATCTCTTGATGGACCTTGTGGACACCTTTGATGATGGACTTATACCATTTGCATGGATGCTGTCAATAGGGCTTTCTCCTTTATTGATAGGCTTACACCATTTTCATGGATGCCGTCATTACCCTTCACTTGTGGCCTCCATCGACCTGGTCCTTTGCTCCATCTTGTCATTTGCTAATCAATTCTCATGAAACACTTAGAGCAATCGTTAGCAAATTAGGTTTCATCAATTACCAAAAACCAAACATGGGCTTTCACGTGGCCATGTAAAGGGTGCCAGAGCTCGGCGCCACCGATCTCGGCTCCGAGCTCGGCGTCGACATATATGGCGCCAGCCTCTGGGCCCACCTACTATCGCACCAATACGTACCATCATTCAAACCAAGCTCGGCGCCAAGATTCACGGCGACGAGCTCGGCGCCAAGACTGATGGCGCCGAGGTCCCGGCCACGTCAGCGCCACGTCGCGACCTGGGATTGATCCTCGGCGCCAACTATTTTGGCGCTGACACATTGTATCTCAGCGCCAATTATGATGGCACCGACCTGAGGGTCCATTTTTTAAAATCTTACTGGCAGGGATCTATTTGTGAGAATCTTTCGAAAAAAGGTCAAAAAAAACAAAAAAGACGGGGCCAGTTAGCCTGGCCGCGGCAAGCCACCAAAGGCCCGCTAGCCAGGCTTCCGGAGAACGATGGGGGGAGGGGTCGTTTCCGCAGAGCCTGGCTTGGCCCAGCAGCTCGCGCGTCTTTTCCACCTCCCGTCCGCTGCTCCTCTCTCGCGAAACTCACGCGTGGCGGCGAAAGAGCTCACGCGCGGTGGCGGCCTTGCTTCCTCGGCCCCTCTTTTGGCGTTGACGGTCCTGCTCCGTCGGCTCCTCTTTGCGCGATGACAGCTCGTGGAGGTCGTGCGACGGTGGGGAAGCTCGTGCGATGGCCGCGGCGGAGGTCGCGCGCGGTGGCAGAGCTCGCTCGCGCGAAGGTTGCGGAGGAGCTCCTTGCGCTCACGCCGCCCTGACGAGCTCCTTGGCATCTGTTTCGCGTGTGATCCCGTGAGCACCATCGGGCGGCAGCACCATCGTCTTCCTCCTGCCTTCGCTTCGTCCTCGCCCAACTCCAACCTCTCTTCTCTTACCATTTCTCATTTCTCAAATTGCCTACGTAATCTACTGAAACACGTTTGCTTTTTTTTCCTACATTTTTCGATCCCAACCCCTCGGAGTTCTCAAGAGATTCAACGAGCCGGAGCAGTAGCAGCTTTATTGCGAAAGATTGAGAAATGACCATGGCGTCTTCTTGCGAGCGGCCATGGCATCTTCTCGTGAGCAGTAGCAGCTTTTTTGTCCTCCGCCATGGCGTCTTCTCCGGCGGCCCGACTTTTTTGTCCTCCCGTGAGCGACCATGGCGTCTTCTCCGGTAGCCCGACTGGCGCCCTCCAGTGTACCCCGACGTCGGTGACGGCGTGCTAGCCATGGCGACGAGAACGACGGAGCCCAGTATGTGTTCGAGAAAATGCCTGAAAGATGAGGTAGCAGCGGAGTAACGCAAGCCAGCCAACCAGACAAACTCGTATCTGGCCAGGCTTAGATAAGATTAGCAACTAAACAACTGGAGATTGACTTTATGGAAACATGCTAAGTCTATCCAGGCTTAGTTTTACTAGGCAGGCTTATCTAGAAAACGAACCAAACACACCCAATGTTAGCCAAGAACCTGCATGCACCTTTTTTCGACGATCAGTTGGAGGCTTTGGAGCGTTGGAGAGAGAGCAAATGAGCAGACCACAGGTTGAAGAAGCAGCTTTCGGTCGATCATCCCAAGCACGCGGGCTCCCTCTGCCAACCCGACCCCACCGCGGCCCCGTCCACGTGCGCCGCACACGCGGCGGAAAAAGGCCCCGAGCTGGCAAGCCGGGCCCCCTCGCAGCCTCGCTTCCCTTTTTATAGCCCTCGCCACGCGCATTTCCCCTCTGCCTCTCCGTCTCCCTCACTAGTCACTACCAGCTCCGGGGTCCGAAGAGGGAGGAGGACCCGAGGACGCCAGTTGCCACTGCCGCGCCTCTCCCGCCTCCCTCCCTCTCTCCAGCTCCAAGCCATCATGATGTCCACGCGCACCGCCGCCGCTTCCCTCGCCTCCCCGGTACGTCCCACGATCGGCCGTCCTTACCACCCTTCTACAGCACCTTCCCTCCGCTATCCCGGCGCTCCGCGCGCTGGGCATCGCCATTGCGGGGCTAACCACCTGACCATTTGAGCTTGTGTGTGCGCGCTTGCCTGTTCATTCTCCGCAGTGGAAGCGGGGAGGACGAAGCGAGGGCGGCGGCAGCTGCGACGGATGCCGGACCTACAGGAACACCTTGCGGAGGGCCGCCGCCGCGGCGAAGGTGCGCGCCTTGCCGCCGAGGCCGGTGGAGGCGGTCAAGATGGGCTCCGCCGCGGAGACGGAGAAGGACAAGGAGCAGGAGGAGATGGCCGCGCCGGGCGTCGTCGCTGAGGACCACTACGGCGAGGACAGTAGGGCCACCGAGGAGCTGCCCATCATGCCCTGGGCCTTCTCCGTTGCAAGGTGAGCCCACCGGCGGGGTGTGATTAAATTCGGGACTTGGGATCTGCTAGGTGGGTGGCGGGCGGAGGTTTCGATGCGCCGATCTGGATTCTGCTTTGGTTTAGAAGACTCTCGTGTTGATCCGGGTTTTCGTTCGCGTGATGCTGACGTGTCACGTGTCTAGGAGTGTAGATGCTTTGGGCTCTGCCTGTCTAGCTCTACCATGTACATATGTACATACTGCTTCTAATAATTCTACTATTGCTTGCTTGCGTCTAGGCAAATCTAATTGCTTGTTCTATTACTAGTGTACGCGTGCTTGACTAATTGCACCGAAACCAACTTTGCCATTTAGTTTGTCTTTTATTTTAGTTTCAATAATAATATTTTATCGAAACGTGCTTTAACTTAACGAAGAAGCTCCAGCCTGATATGGTCTAGGGTGATTTGTTAAATCGCCCATGTCACATGGGAGTTTCCAGCAAGTTTCAGTATCGGAATGTTTTTTGGCGGTGTTGTAGAATTCTGAATTCAGAATGTTTTTTTTTTAGCGTTGCTGTACAGTTCTGAACCGGGTTGGTGTTGGTGGAGTCACAGATGGACTCGTGATGAGTTAGGTCCACAGTTGTTGAGCAAAGCCGGGAATTGTCTGCTTTGCTTTGGGATTTTCCTGTTTCATGCAGTATATTCCAATCTGGCCCACAGCGATACGAAATTGTCTGGTTTCTTCCACTACCCTTTTTTTTTTCCGAAAGGATGGCAAAAGCTTTGCCGCGATTTCTATTAGACGAAGAAAAAGAAAACAAAGGGTCGGCTCAGTTTTTAAATGGAAACCGGGCCCAAAAACCATTACAACTGAGGAGAGAGCAATGCTCATCTCGCACAACTCTGGTGCATCCGCCGAATACATCGTGAGAGCACAACTTCACACCCTACTCCACTACCCTTTGACAATGAAATATGATGGAAATTGATTGAAATATGATGGAAACTGGTACTAAGTTGCAACCGTATTATGGTAATATATTACCAAATCAAGTTTGTAATGTAATCTACTGTGAATGATGACCTTCACAGTGCATCAATATGACCATGTCACCCAACGAAAGGAAATAATATCTGGGCTCTAGAATGTTCACCGTTGGTTGCAAAGCTTTTCTTTGAATCTACAACCATAATTCTTTCCAATAAATAAGTTTCCTTCACTTGGTTGAAAAATATACTGACATGTTTTTTATTTCTACATCAGCGGTTACACCCTATTGAGGGATCCACATCACAACAAGGGTCTTGCTTTCACGGAGAAGGAGAGGGATGCACACCACTTGCGTGGGCTGCTACCTCCTGCAGTTGTGCCTCAGGAACTCCAAGTATGCGGCACAATACTGGCTAGAACATATCTGTTCTTATGCTGACCTTTCTTTCTTCTCCTTTTTACTGAAGATAAGTTTAATGTATTTGGAGGTCAAGAAGATCATGCACAACCTGCGGCGGTACCAGGTCCCTTTGCAGCGCTATATGGCCATGATGGACCTTCAGGTGACCCCACTTTATCCTTTCCACTCTTATATGAAAGCTTGCGACGGCCAGCATTTATGAGATGTTCAGTTAGATGTTCAGTTAGAATTGTTGGAGTGTATATTCAGCCCATGAGGCTTAGGCCCATGAGGCCCATGTACCCCTAGTATGTATATCCCTAACCTAGGGTTTGCTAGTAATGAATTGAGTGATTCAACATGGTAATCAGAGCTTAGGTTCTCCCTCCCACCACCCTCCAGCCGCCGCCGCCGCTGCCTGGTGCGCCGCTGCCGGCGCCATGGCCGCCGGCGAGCCTCCTTCTCCCTCCTCCTCCTCCTCCTCCTCCTCCTTCCCTCCCCTTCCTTCCTCTCCTCTGCGGGGCCCACCGGGGTTCCCCTCGGCCTGGGCAGCCGCCCCTCTGCAGCAGGCCCGCGCTGGCCAGCAGGGGCTGGCCGCTGCCCACCCCCGGCCGGATCCGGCCGCCTCCCAGCCGGGGCAGGCCGCCGCCGCCGCCCCCAAGCCAGGGTTGGCAGCCGCCGCCGCCCCCCAGCCGGGGCAGGCCGCCGCCGCCGCCCTCCAGCTGGGCAGGCCGCCGCCGCCGCCCCCCAGCAGGGGCAGGGGCCGGCCGCCGCAGCTGCCTCCCTCCTCCGGCCGGAGCACGCCGCTGCTGCCGCCTCCCTCCTCCCGCCGGTGTACCTCCAGCAGCCGGCCACCGCGGCGTCCCTCCTCTACACAGCCGCTCCCTCTCCGACGGTCGATTCGGCCCTCGCCGTAGCCCTCCAGGCTGCCTGCGTCGCCGCTGCTGTGGCCCAAGACCGTGTCCGCCAAGCGACACAGCTGTGGGAGCGCGAACGGGATGCCGCTGATGCCCTCGCTCGCCAGATCGCGGAGGCCGAGCACCACCTCTACCTCTCCGCCGACCACCAGCCGGTCACCTCCGCCACCCCGGGTCGCCAGCCGTCCACCCCGACTCACCAGCGGCCCGATCCGGCCGACCCGGTGGTGGCTCAGCTCCACTACCAGGCGTCCGGTGTCCAGAACATCCGGAACCTCGTTCCTCTCGTCCTTGACACCGCCTCCACCTCCTACGCCCGCTGGCGCGACTTGGTCCTCACTCTTCGCCGCTATGCCCTGGACGACCACGTCCTCCTCGACCCGCCGGTGGCTGTCCTGGCTCCCTCTTGGCAGCGCCTGGACAGCCTCGTCCTGTCCTGGATCATAGGGACCGTCTCCCTGGACCTTCAGGACACCGTCTACACTCCTGGAGGCACCGCACGCCAGGCCTTGCTGGCCCTCGAGGGGCAGTTCCTTGGCAATACCGAGGCGAGGGCCCTTCGCCTCGATGCGACCTTCCGCACCTTCTCCCAGGGAGACCTCTCGGTGCCTGAGTACTGCAGCCGGATGAAGGGCTTGGCGGATGCCCTCGCCGACCTCGGCTGGCCTGTGGAGGATCGCATCCTCGTCCTCAACGTGCTCCGCGGCCTCAACGACACCTTCGGGCACTTGAGGTCGTTGATCACCAGGCAGAGGCCCTTCCCCACCTTCCTCCAAGTGAAGGACGACCTCGCCTTGGAGGAGATCTCTCTGGGCATCACTCCGGTGTCCTCTACTCCGCCAGCGTCGTCCTCCTCCTCCACCACCACCACCGTCCTCCAGGCCACTGGCTCCCGGACGTCTACTCCCCCTCACCCGGGTGGGGGCCGGGACCGTGGGGGACGTCGTGCTCGCGGTCGTGCTCGTGGTCGCGCGGGGGGGAGGGGGGGGACCGGGGTGACTGGGGTGTCTTGCCGACCCCGCCGACACCTCCTGCTCCTGGTGGTGCGCCCTGGCCCTCCTTCAGCCACCCTTGGGCAGGGCGCATCTCCATGTGGCCACACCAGGCCCCTGGAGGAGGACAGTGTCCCCAGCACCCAGCGGCCCTGTTCGCCGGCGGTGTCCCGTCGTTCTACCCGACCTGGATGCCGCCTGCTCCACCTGGTCCCCCAGCGTCGACTCTTACTTGGGACCAGGCCTCCCTCGCCCGCCAGTTCAGCACCATGGGGCTGACACCGTCAGTTAGCTCTGACTGGATTGCTGACTCGGGTGCCTCTCACCACACCACGCCGGAGGCTGGCACACTCTCCTCTGTTCACCCTACCCACCCTTCCCTTCCTTCTTCTATCGTTGTCGGAAACGGTGCATCCATTCCGGTTTCTGTCGTGGGTTCTACTGGTACCCCCGGTTCTTTCCGCCTTTCCGATGTTCTTGTTGCTCCTCAGATGACTCATAATCTTCTTTCCATTCGTCGTTTCACAGCTGACAACTCTTGTTCTGTTGAGTTTGACCCCTCTGGTCTTTCTGTGAAGGATTTGGCTTCCCGGCGTCCTCTTCTCCGATGTGATAGCGCGGGACCCCTTTACACCCTCCGCCTTCCTACTTCAGCTGCACCTCCCTCGACTTCTTCATCGTCTCCTTCGTCAGCTGTTTTTGCTACCACCACCTCTTCCACGACTTGGAACCGCCGTCTTGGACATCTCGGCCACGACATTTTGTCTCAGCTCAGTCGCTCTTCTGATGTATCTTGTACCCGGGCTCCAGATGAGCATCTGTGTCATGCGTGCCAGTTGGGCCGTCATATTAGACTTCCATTTTACTTCTTCTTCTCATGCGGCCTGTATTTTTGATTTGATTCACTGTGACCTATGGACATCTCCTGTATACAACATTTCTGGTTATAAGTACTTTTTGGTGGTGGTCGATGATTTTTCACATTAGTCTCGAGGCTTAGGCCCATGAGGCCCATGTACCCCTAGTATGTATATCCCTAACCTAGGGTTTGCTAGTAATGAATTGAGTGATTCAACATGGTATCGGAGCTGAGACGGAGAGGGAAAGTCCAAGAGTAATGTGAAAAATCATCGACCACCACCAAAAAGTATTTATAACCAGAAATGCTGTATACAGGAGATGGGTGTCCACTCAGTTCGGCCTCACCATTAAGGCCGTCCAGTGTGACAACGGGCGTGAGTTCGATAACTCCACCTCCTGCTCCTTTCTCTCCCGTGGGGTTCAGTTGCGCATGTCTTGCCCTTACACTTCTTCGCAGAACGGCAAGGCCGAGCGCATGATCCGCACCACCACGGAAGTCATGCGTACCCTTCTCATCCAGGCCTCGCTTCTGGGCTGAGAGCCTCCACACCGCCACTTACCTCATCAACCTCCTGCCTTCCACAGCTTCCCCTGCTCCTACTCCTCACCACGCTCTCTTCGGTACACCTCCCCGCTACGATCACCTGCGTGTGTTTGGGTGTGCGTGCTACCCCAACACCGCCTCCACCTCTCCACATAAGCTCGCTCCTCGTTCTACTCTGTGTGTCTTCCTTGGATATTTCCCTAACCACAAGGGGTACCGCTGCTATGACCTCTCTTCTCGCCGTGTTCTCATCTCTCGCCATGTCATGTTTGATGAGACGGTGTTCCCCTTCTCCACCCCTTCCACACCCTCTCCGGATCCCGAGGTTGACTCTCTCTCCTCCGCTGACACGGTGGTCCAGCCGCCATTCCCTTTGTGCCCTGCAGGTCTGGATTTCCTACCCGCGCCCCACACTACGGGGGGGGGGGGGGGGGGGGGGGAGACTCCGGAGTGTCCCTCTCCGGACCGGGGGCCTACGCCACCACCTACCGTCCCCGACATCGCTACTCCGGCTGCAGCCCTCCGGCCTATGCCGCCTCCCCCTCCTGGGCGCTTCGACCACGTCTACCAGCGCCGGAGGGGGCTGGAGGCACCTCCCCCGCCTCCCCCATCGCCGCCGACGCCTCCGGCAGGGCCTCCTCCGCCGGAGACGACACCGGTGGTCCCTGGCCGTTTCACGCACCCTGTGTGTGTCTACCAGCGCCGTCCGCAGCCGCCACCGGTTCCGACGCCGCCGGTGGTACCTCCTTCTCCGGTACCTCCTCCGCCGTCGTCGCCACCGACACCTCCGGCGGGGCCTCCGCCGCCGGCACCCGCTGCCCGTGCCCCCCGGGGCTCTCTCGACGAGCCAGTGTACCACCCGCCTCTCCTGCACCGGGACCCTCGCCATGTTCACCCCATGGTGACGCGCCAGGCCTGCCGGCCCTCGGGTCCTCTCCGCCGTCACCTCCGAGCCGGGGGTCTCTCCTCTACCCTCCTCCGTCCGTGAGGCCTTGGCGGATCCTCACTGGCGCCGTGCGATGGAGGAGGAGTACGAGGCCCTGCTTGCCAACCAGACGTGGGACTTGGTGCCGCGTCCATCTAGTGGCAATGTGGTCACGGGCAAGTGGATCTGGACGCACAAGCGTCGGGCTGATGGGTCCTTGGAGCGCTACAAGGCCCGCTGGGTCCTCCGGGGCTTCACTCAGCGGCCCGGAGTGGACTACGACGAGACCTTCGGCCCAGTGGTGAAGCCTGCGACAGTCCGTACTGTCCTCTCCTTGGCTCTTGAGCGCTCCTGGCCCGTGCACCAGCTGGATGTCAAGAATGCCTTCCTCCATGGCACTCTAACAGAGACGGTGTACTGCAGCCAGCCAGCAGGCTTCGTGGATCCTTCCCGTCCCCAGATGGTCTGCAAGCTCAACAAGTCTCTGTATGGTCTGAAGCAGGCACCTCGGGCGTGGTACTCCACCTTTGCTTCATACCTGCTGACTCTTGGGTTTCTGGAGGCCAAGTCGGACACCTCCCTGTTCATCTACAGCCATGGGGGCGAGACCGCTTATCTGCTGCTCTACGTCGATGACATTGTCTTCACCGCCTCCAGCGAGTTCCTGCTCCGCTGCATCATCTCCTCTCTTCAGAAGGAGTTTGCCATGAAGGATCTCGATGTGCTCCTTCACTTCCTTGGTGTCACTGTCGAGCCCCGACCTTCTGGCCTGCTCCTTCACCAGCGGCAGTTCACTCTGGACATTCTGGAGAGAGCTGGGATGTCCGACAGCAAGCCCTGCTCTACTCCGGTTGACACGCAGGGCAAGCTGTCTGAGGCAGCGGGCCAGCTACTTGGTCCAGCGGACTCCACTGCTTACAGGAGCCTTGCTGGAGCGCTCCAGTACCTCACCTTCACGCGGCCCGACATCACCTACGCCATGCAGCAGCTCTGCCTCTACATGCATGCGCCGCGAGACCCTCACCTGGCTGCCATGAAGCGGCTCCTCCGGTACCTTCGGGGCACCCTCGCCTACGGGCTGCTCCTCCGTCGGTCCTCCTCAGCTGAGCTGGTTGTCTACACCGACGCTGACTGGGCGGGCTGCCCGGACACCCGCCGGTCCACCTCCGGCTACGCTGTCTTCCTAGGAGGCAACCTTGTCTCTTGGTCGTCCAAGCGTCAGCCGGTGGTCTCGCGCTCCAGTGCCGAGGCAGAGTACCGCGCCGTCGCCAACGGCGTGGCCGAGGCCGCCTAGCTCCGCCAGCTCCTGGCTGAGCTTCACCGCCCCCTCACCAGGAGCACGCTCGTCTACTGTGACAATGTCAGCGCCGTCTACCTCTCCACAAACCCAGTGCAGCACCAGTGGATCAAGCATGTGGAGATCGACCTCCACTTCGTCCGCGACCGTGTGGCAATCGGCGACGTTCGGGTCCTCCACGTCCCGACCACCTCCCAGTTCGCAGACATCTTCACCAAGGGTCTTCCCTCGTCGACCTTCTCCGAGTTTCGTTCCAGCCTCAACGTCACTAGTGGCTAGTTGTGGCTGCGGGGGGGTCCTGTACTTGGTGTTCTTCTTTCTTCTTGTCCAGTCTTTGACTCCGCTGCGCCGGTAGTCCAGACTGCGGGGGGGTGTTGGAGTGTGTATTCAGCCCATGAGGCTTAGGCCCATGAGGCCCATGTACCCCTAGTATGTATATCCCTAACCTAGGGTTTGCTAGTAATGAATTGAGTGATTCAACAAGAATGAATGGTTGGTTGCATCATTGTGCTTAACACCTCCTGTTTTCAGGAGAGGAATGAGAGGCTTTTCTACAAGCTTTTAATTGATAACGTGGAGGAGCTGCTTCCTGTGGTTTACACACCAACTGTAGGTGAGGCCTGCCAGAAGTATGGGTCCATTTTTCGACAACCACAGGGTCTGTATGTCAGCCTGAGGGACAAGTATGTGTGCCTATATTTGTTTGAACTTTACAATAATATATAACTGTGTACCATCTGCATATTTGATCTGAACTGACCACGAGGTGCATTCCAGAGGGAAGGTCTTAGAAGTTCTAAGGAACTGGCCACATAGGAACATTCAAGTTATCTGTGTTACTGATGGTGAGCGAATCTTGGGACTTGGAGATTTGGGTTCTCAGGTATGGTTGTCTCATTGGTTTGCTTATTACTTGAGGGCATTTGCTTATATTATACTGAATCCTTCTATAGGGAATGGGAATTCCAGTAGGCAAACTTGCTCTATACACTGCTCTTGGAGGGGTTCGTCCGTCAGCTGTAAGCCACATCATATGCATCTCTTGTAATAGTCCTCTATGTTTGGTACCAACAAACAACTACTAAGTTATCTCAATTGGTAAATTCTAAATTATGTTGCAGTGTTTGCCTATTACAATTGATGTTGGCACAAATAATGAGAAACTGCTTAATGATGAGTTCTACATTGGACTCCGGCAAAAACGTGCAACTGGCGAGGTATGTAGTTGTGTCGAGATTGCTGGGAGTTAGGAATTTGCAAAGTATTTGACACTTGAGATCTTATCTTTGCATTTTCCTTAATGGCAGGAGTATCATGAGCTTATGGAAGAGTTCATGGATGCTGTTAAGCAAATCTACGGTGAGAAAGTCCTCATTCAGGTGATTTGGACTCAACATTGTACTTGTGCTATGCCGGATCAATTTACTCTTTATTCCAAAATGTAACACTGTAAATTTTGGACAGTTTGAGGACTTCGCCAATCATAATGCCTTTAATTTGCTTGCAAAATATAGCAAGAGCCATCTTGTTTTCAATGATGATATCCAGGTAAGTGGAACCACCCATGGTATTTTTAGTTTTACTGATACCAGGGGGCAACCTTAATTAATCGAGATCATCATCCTTCAGTTTTGCCTTTTGTGATTGGTACCAATTTGGTAATATGAATGTTTGCAGGGCACAGCATCAGTGGTCCTTGCAGGTTTGTTAGCAGCACTCAAGGTGGTTGGTGGGACCCTGGCAGAGCAAACTTATTTATTTCTTGGTGCTGGGGAGGTTAGTTAAAACATCTCCTGGTGAACTGTCATTTCCTTTGTCACCCAACTGTCGAAGCATACTATGACTAGTATCTTTTGAATTGAGATTGTGACCATTATTAAGGTTCCTTTTTGTTGAGGAAAGTAGACCCATCGATAAGATTCTGATGATATATTTGATTTCAGGCTGGAACTGGTATTGCAGAACTCATTGCTCTTGAGATTTCAAAACAGGTAACTAGCTACATAGTTATAGTTCTAGTATCTGAATGTGTGGTAGGTTTCCTTTGTCCTAGTTCTTACTCTATCATATACTGGTCTGATCGATTTATAGACGAAGGCTCCAATTGAAGACTGCCGCAAGAAGGTTTGGCTGGTGGATTCAAAGGTGTGTAACCAAAGGAAAATGTGTTGTTGCTAGTGCAATGTTTGCCCACCTGTTCATCTGACGCCCTAACATGATTCCTATACAGGGTTTGATTGTTGACTCTCGTAAAAACTCCCTTCAGTCATTCAAAAAACCTTGGGCACATAAGCATGAGCCCTTGACAACCTTGTATGATGCTGTTCAGGTAACCACGCTCCCGTGCATTTAAGATTGTACTTCAGTTCATGAACTGCTGCCTTCAAAGAATTTACTAACCTTTTGTCATATCCTCCAGTCCATCAAACCTACAGTTCTGATTGGGACATCTGGAGTTGGAAGAACATTCACAAAAGAAGTTGTTGAGGCCATGGCTTCCTTCAATGAGGTAAACTTTTTTCCTGTTTACTGTCATTGTTTGTGGTATATTTTGATGATGGAAAGCTAACCTGTGATATTGCTAATTATAAATGCAGAGGCCTATCGTCTTTTCATTGTCAAATCCAACTTCACATTCTGAATGTACTGCTGAAGAAGCATATAACTGGACTCAGGTGAGCTGTCTAATCACGTTTTGCAGAGTTTGATCTCCAAATTGGTCCACTTGAGTCAAAACAATTGGCATTTTGTGCACGGTCTGACTACAATTTTGAATGTAGCCATCACTATAAGATTATCCGTGCTCAGTTTCCTGTTTATTAAAATGTGATCTAATAATTGGGCAAAAAAAAAAAAGAAGTGGCTGATTTCTGGAAAGAAACTTGCAGGGTCTGTACTCTGTAGTTTGCAACTCATCTCTCTTTTTGCACTCTATGTTTAGGGTCGTGCAATATTTGCCAGTGGCAGTCCATTTGACCCTGTGGAGTACGATGGGAAGACTTTTGTACCTGGGCAGGTAGAACTTGTTTCTAACATTAAATACTACTAGGCAATGCAATCTTGCTGGTGTAAACACCCGCAAGACATAAGTTCATTGCTAACTCAACTGTGCTATTTACAAACAGGCGAACAATGCCTACATTTTCCCTGGATTCGGCCTCGGTCTTGTTATTTCTGGAGCCATCCGTGTCCATGAGGACATGCTTCTTGCTGCCTGTAAGTACTGTAGCTCCAAACGGAAACTGTTGGTCCTAAAAAGAACGTTTTTGATACCTTGATGAGACTAGGGACCAATCTCATTTTTCATTCATTCAAACAGCGGAAGCACTAGCTGCTCAGGCCACACAGGAGAACTTTGACAAGGGATCGATCTTCCCACCCTTCACCAACATTAGAAAGATCTCTGCGCGCATTGCTGCAGCCGTGGCTGCAAAAGCTTATGAACTCGGTACGCACGTCCTCTGTTTTGCTTTGCAGACACCATTCTACATCTTGGCATTCACCACCAAGTCTCATACCTGCCTGATCTGACATCATCAACTTCCCTCTGCAGGTTTGGCAACCCGTTTGCCTCCCCCCAGAGACCTGGTGAAATATGCAGAGAGCTGCATGTACACTCCTGCCTACCGTAACTACCGGTAGCGCTGCTGGGATCAATTTTGCAGTAATAAATAAAATCTATCAACGCAGATGCTGCTGCAATGTTGTAGTTATTGTTGTTTGTTGTCCCTGCAGCTAACCACCCTTGTTGCTGGTGCTGCTGGTAGACACTGTACCTGTCTATGCATATATGATACTAGGACAATTTGGCACGCGGTGGGCGTCCCTGTCATGCTATTAATTGTAGAAACAATACATTTTAGATGTGAGAACCAAAATTTTAAATAATAATAATTATAAACAAGTGAGGCAACCATCTGTTGAGTCTGATCCGCTTCACCTCCAACAGGTCAGCTACATGCAAAGACCGATCTTACTACCTGGGAACAAGAGAGTATACAAGCACAATATCAGGATCAAAACAAAACGAAAAGAGAAGGTTTTTCACCATGGAAACAATTACTAATATTCCTACAAGTTACCATGGAATTCTGGATAATTATCTATTCCCTAGAGAAGCTACATTTTTCTAGTTCCACAAATTCCACTGGATGCTCAGTCGTCAGAAAAGACGAAAGCTTCTATTAAATTATGTTGATCTGTACAGAAATTCACCAGCACAAAAAGCACAATCGGTAAAAAGTCAACAAAATGTAATCGTGGACAACCTGCAAAGTTACATCCATGAAGCCGTCAGAAAAGACGAAAGCTTCTATTAAGGCCATGTTTACTTTACAGACAATTTTCTCTTTCCCCATCATATCGACTGTACTTTCCGTCTGTATAGAGCACTCAATAAAATAGCAGCTGTTGCATGTTTGTACTTTTAGCCTGACCATCTCAAAATAAATCTTTTGAGTCCACTTAGGTACGATTGGATACTTATTAGAAAAGATTCCTAGCGTGCTACAGTGACTTTTCACCCAATTTTTCAACAAGTAAAGAGGGCCTAAATTATGTTGATCTGTACAGAAATTCACCAGCACAAAAAGCACCATCGGTAAAAAGTCAACAAAATGTAATCATGGGCAACCTGCAAAGTTACATCCATGAAACAAATATTCCTTAAAAAGACTTGATCAGGGGGAGAGACGTCCTCCTGATTTTTGTCTTAAGAAGAGGTGCCGTGACTCGAACCTGTGTCGGACAGGGGTTCAAGCCGCTGGAGCACATCGCTCTAACCGGTCCACCAGGAGAGTGTTGGCTGAAGCAAATATTCCTTGCTCATTTGAGGGGTGGAATTTGTCCATGAAAATCTTAAGGTCTCGTTATAGAGGATTGAAAAGGCACAGGGATTTGGAAGTCGGAACACAGGAATTGAAATGTCACGGAAAATTGAGAGCTCGAAATATCGAGGCATTTAGTTTAATATTCAGTGTTCTTTTGCATAATACTTAAATCATCCACTCATTTCATGTACTTTTTAATGCATCATTTACTTGTCCTTCGTGTCATGGACATGAGAATGAGAGAGCCAAGCCAACAACAAATCCTTATTGTCTCTCCACGATTGCTCTATTTTCAACTCTGGAACATTGTTTTCTCTCATAACAAATCAACATCAGTCAAAATCAACGCTTATTTTCAGCTCCAGTGGAATTGCTATAGGTTGATCCCATTGCAACACACGGACTTATAATTTCTTAACAACAAACAATTTTGTCTAACCATAACCTTTATTATTGTAGTCCAAAAGTGACCTTTATTAGTGCTAACTCACGGCTAATTTTCTGTCTCAGCCATTGTTGGTGTTTCTTAGCATCGCTACTAAAGATAGACTATAAGTCCGTCCTTAATAATAATACTAGAAACGTAAGTTGACATTCCCAACCACCATTACTTCAGAAAGGTAACCCTTGGCCCTTAATGACGCCGGCCTAGGTAATGCAGTCTGGTAATAGCAGCTAGAAGTGCCAGATTGGCCTTCCTAACCGTCATTACTTACGATATGCAAAACTGTGACACGGCGCCGTGGGATGCACAAGAATTACAATCCTTAAGTAATGGTATTTAGGTACGCCAATCGATAGCTCAGTAAGAAATAAGATTACTCTGCAAGCGCACAGAACTATCATTGTAACATTTCAACTCGTGAGTATTCAAGGGTGTCGTATCGTATTTATAATTTCCCGTAGGAGGGCAATATGCATCAAGCGTGGTGTAAACATGATCATTTATTGAGTGCAATGGTAGGCATAGAGTAAACAGGAATAAAATATGATTTCAAAATAGTGGACACACATCTGGGTCAACGTCAAGGATAAAAAGGGAAAATAAAGAATAAAAGAATATAACTAACTGAGCAGGCATTGGTCATATATAATTATACAAAGAACTGCTAGCAACACATCTAATTAGTAAGTCTAGTATCAGAACTAAGTCTGGGGTGATAGGGAGATCCCCGCAGCTGGTTTGCCAGCCGATAGAGACTTTACGAACTCCTACTTCAATATCTGAACGTGAGGGAGTGCTAGGAATGGACAGGGCTGTCACCACCTGCCCACCTACCCCTCTGCCCGTGGGATACCGACATATTCGCCGATCTCCGCATACCTGAGCACCATGCTCACGTACTTGGAAACAACTTCTAACCTCCGCGGATCCCAACCCTTCAGATTGACAGGCTAGGTTAAGAGCAACCAAGAAGGCACGACGAACCATCACCTCATTCCTAGTTCTTCCTCTATTCATACTAATTCGATGAACAATGAAGAACGATGATGAACAAGTCAAGAACATGACACATAAACTATATTCTAGTCCATATATTATGCTCATAACAAGATCATAACTTTGCTCTAGTTCATATGCATGATCATATAAATAAGATAAGAACTTGCTCATGGAAGAAGACCGAACTGTATTCATACCAAGATGATCCTTTTCTTCCAAGGAGATAAGCTCTCCTTGATAGCTCTTGCCTTGCTCACAAACTACTAGTACTACTCTAAAGATATAAGTGAGAGGTGTGAGGTAGATGACTCCAAAATGATGTGTGTTGAATGATGAAAGAGCACCATCTATTTATAGCTAGAGTAGGGCGGTTTTGCGTCTCTAAGTTTGGAAGGAGGTGAAACCGCCCTTGGGAAACCGCCTAGAGCACCGCCTCCGAAGACTGGGCCCGGGAGGCCTCACCAGGGGGGCGGCCGGTCCTGGGGGCGGTCACACCCCTGGCTGGGCCCGTTGGCCACCGCCTTCTGGTGGTCGGTTGCTCTCTGGGCCTGGGCCTCTCCCGTGGTTACGGATGGATTCAATTCAGCTTTTGAGGTGGGTTTTCTTATTTTCTTGGTTTGCACAATTGCGGAATACATCATTTGCTTTTGCGCTTTTTTTTCCATGATGTTGTGCATTTCCACTTGTTACACCATTAAACCTGCAAAACACGAATACTAGGGGTACAAGTGGAACTTGTTAGTAGTAAAGGCATATGTGATAGAATATGTTTGTCTTTCTTCTTTTTAGTCCAAGTTGGCAGCATAGAAATGATCCATAAGGACTGCCAACAGCCATTGAAACCATGGTAAGCCAAAGTGGAACAACACACATGTAAAACAATCAATAAGAGCAACTCCAGGTGTTTCCTACAGTTAACTTATTATACCAATAAATTTAGCGCGTTAACAAAATAACTAGCAACCTCAATTGATTTCCCTCTCTAATAGTTACTTATATTGACTTCTTAATTGTGTTTGATTTGAGAACCCCAAAGAATTTCTAACCAACCAAACCTCTTTTAATAGTATCATTATCTCTTACTATTTTCTCATCTGAAACCCTTTATTTTCTGAATTTACTCATGTGTCCAATTTTTCCTGAATAAAATCCAGATGAAGAGAGGATTCAGAGTTTCTTTGGACTGCCAAAACATATGAGTTGGAGAGGATATTTGGTGACAATGGCAAACCTTGAAGCAAAGTAAAGAATGAGGGGGGGGGATTTGCCAATTGAATCCATATATACATAGGTGGTGAAAAATTGATTTTAGTAATTATAATTAGGTCACATTTAAGAAGGCACAATTCAAACGCCGTACTCACTCCATCCTAAGTTGTAAGTCATTCCAAAAATCTTGGAGAGTTAAAACATTTCACGTTTCACTATGATTATAGAGAGAAACATAAAGATTTATATATCAAATAAGTGTACTACGAAAATATATTTGGTGAAAAATCTAATGATAAATAGTTGACGTTGTAATTATTATCTTATCATATAACCTTGATCAAAGTTGAGATGCTTTGACTTTCCAAGATTTTTGAAATGACTTACAATTTTGGGATGGATGGAGTACTTATTATTAGCCTTCGTTCAAATTCAATTAGGAGTCCGTTTGGAAAATGAATAAATGGGTTTCTCATTACCCATTTGCACCTACAGAAATGCAAAATAGTTTTTAACGGTAAAAAAAGCAAATGGTAAGCATTATGCAAGTTGGGGTTAGAGCAAAGCATCTAAAATTTTCTTAATAAAAAATTGAGATCCTGATTGACTACAAAATACTCAATCAACTGGACCGTGATGCCGAGGGGGTGAATTAGGCAACTTAAAACTCTACTTCTAAATTATGGTCTCTTTTTCCTAGCCTTAGCAAAACCTATATAGTAAATAAACTAGCTAATATGCAATTAAGGTTTTTGCTAAGTGTGTTGCTATGTCTATCGCAAAAGAATTATGCAACTTAGATTCCAATCCTATCAACTACCTTATCAACTAAGCTAGAAAAGGTAAATCACATAACCAAGGTAACAAAGTAAATGTAGAAGGTAAATGTGAGGTAGAGATGCAAACCCCTGTCGACGACTCCGGTATTTTTTACCAAGATATCGAGAAGCACTCAAGGTTCCCCCTAATCCTCATTGGAGCCCCTCACAAGAAATCCCTTGCAAGGGCGAAGCTCCCGGTCGGGTCACTTCGTGGATAGACCCGGGCCTTCCCCACGCACAAGTGGGTCTTCGGTATGCTTCGCAAGGCAAGCCTCTCCCGTATGCTTCTCGTCGTCTTCACTATCAAGCTTCCGACTGAATTGTCACGGGCCTTGTTCCCTTAGTACACGGTGGCGGCCACACTACAAGTGCGGTTGGTGTGGTCTTGTAGGACTACAAGCCCACCTAGTATAAGCATGGTACGCGTAAAGCACCTTTGGATAAGAGATATACAAACCTCACTAAACACTAGGTCTAACCTAGAGCAAGCGCATGGATTATACTATTGAATTCGTTTCAATAAATCCTTCAAAACAAGATCTCACATGGGTATATTTAGATAAAATTTATTTACAAACATGTGGGCCCCACTGTTAGCTGTTGATATAGAGTATGAGATATGGAGGATGATGAGTACGGAAGAAATGTGTATATAGGAAAGAATCTTGATGACTAGGATGGATTGAGGATGAATTTAGAGGATGACGAGTGAGGGTTAAGCTACTGTAGGATCACTGGAAGCCTAGAGAAGGGTGAATAGGCCTGCAAAAACTCAATTTGAACGAAGCTCAGTAGCTAGTGCGGCACTGTCGCACTCTAAGCTTAAACCCAAACAGGATGAGCAAGATATGGTTAGAAAGTGTATACGGTCAGTAATCAATTTCCCAGATCTTGTCGAAGTTCACAGCTCGAAGACTGGATACCATAGAGAAGTCACAAATCACCGGATTGAGCCAAACCCTAAACAACACAAGAATAATGGAGAGACAACAGCACATGGTGATTTATCCCGTGGTTCAGCTCGTCACTTAGGCTTGCCTACCTCCACATTGATGAGGTTTGCCAAAAATAAGGCAAGGGTCACCACAAAGGCTACCATTTTCCTCGTTCTCAAATCAAGAGAATGAACTCTTGAAGAGAGGGGTGATTTCTTAGCTGCGCAAGAGTCTTACAAATCTCCCTAGGTTGCCACAAATAGTTGGCAAGCTCTAGGGTGACGTCTAGCCGGCTAGGAGCAAAGCTCCAAGGAGTAGAACTCAAGAACGCCGGCCAAACGTGATCCAAGTGCTCTCAAACTTTGGGAATCAGTAGATCTGCTCTCAACTTGCAGGTTGCTGCCCTTTTTCTCAAGTTTCTATGGTGGAAAGTGGAGATCCAACTTTGAGCTCAGGGTTAACAATGGAGGAGAGAGAGGGAGCTGTCTTTTTCTGTCTGTAAAGCGTAGCCGGAAGCAGAGAGTGTTGTGAGAGAGAAAAGTAGTATTTATACGCTGTCATCCAATGGTCGGATGAAGTGCGGTACTGCCGCACTGGTAATATCCAGCAGATGAAGATGAGCTTGGACTTGCTGGAATTGTCAAGGTATGAGGATGTTATTTCTGGGATATAAGCACTTGATTCAACAGATTGACTGGTGTCCCTAAGAACTCCTTGATAGTACAGTATCCCTAAACTTAAATTCGAAAGTAGGACAAAATTAAACCTCTATTTGAGTTGGTCACCGTAGCTGCAAGTTAGCATCAAGTTCTTTGAAACAATTGGCATCCTCTAACTGTGATTCCCTGCTCAACATCTTGATAGAAATCATTAGTTCTCTAATTCAGTGGTCATCAATACCAAAACCCACAATAGGATGTGATTGCACTTTCAATCTCCCCCTTTTTGCTAATTGATGACAACCCAGTTAGAGCTTATAAAAGATAATCATTATAAACTGTAAAGAGCGAACTTTGGATTTAAAGATTTTCTCAAAAGATGTGAAAACGGAAATTGAATTTCCAATTTGGCATAAAAGGCCAAACATCCACACACAAGTGAAAATATGAGAATTTCTTTACATTCAAAGCTTCTGTGGTGTGCTGCACACTGGGTCAAACAATTAAACGTGATGCATATGACAGTTCAAGACACATAAGATTTGGCTAAGGAAGCAAGGGGTGGTACTGCCGCACCCTAAGGGCGGCACTGTCGCACTGGCTTCTTCAGTCAGATTGCAACCAGATTTTAACAGCACCTGCTGAAAGCTCTATGTTTGGTTTTAGTTAATTGATGACACTTAGTATCTAACCATGTGCTTAAGCTATTGATTACAAGTATGGTGATAAGATCAAGTGGGAAGCTATGACGGCATCCAAGTCTTTGGAGTAAGCCCATCAACATGAAGATCAAATGCTTCAACAGTTGATGCAATGGATGGAGCTCAAGGCAAATGTGAAACTCACAGGGCGCTTTCCATTTTGGTGGTCAAGACACTATAGAGAGTGTGATCACGTTTAGGATAGATGATCGTACTATTAAGAGGGGAGAAAATCGTTTGCAACCTCGGTCATCAAGTGCCTCTAGATGAATTACTTTGAGCATATGCATTTAGATGTAGAGCACTAACTTAAACCCTGCGAATTTATTTTGGAAAATGCTAACACACCCTACACTCTTTGTTAAAACACTTTGTGGTGTCAGCGGTTTCTGGAAGCATCGGACGCTCAGAAACACTAGGCGTCGGACCAATCGGTTGCGTCCGACGGCCAACCTAGCTGTACAGCGAGAGAGAGCGTCGGACGGGTAAAATCCGAGCGTCGGACTATTAGCTCTGCGTCTGACGCAACTGACAGCACGCGGGAGATTTCGTTTTAGGGCATCGGACAGTTCTCATTAGTCCGACGGCCACCGTTGGACAGAGTCCGACGCATTTTGTGCTCTCGGGGAGCTCTCTGGAAACGTCAGACGGTGAAAAACGTTAGTCCGACGCTTGCCCAGCTTAGAGTCCGATGACTGCGTCCGAGCGCGCGAGCAATTAGCCGTTGCGCGCCAACGGTCTGATTCAAACGAGTTGTACACGTGGCACGCGCTGGTTCACCAGTGTTGGAGCGTCGGACACGGTTTTTTAATCCGATGCCTCCACGCTACCGTCCGACGCTTAGCATTTGACGGTGCGCAGTGGAGGGTAACGACTATGTTGTTTTGTGGAAGTCTTTAGTTACCACATGGCCGGTTCTTGCTCATTCTCTTGGCTCTCTAACTCGTTGATACACCTTATGAGCACCCTCCAAGCACTCTAACTCACCTAGATCACTTCATTCTCATTTCTAGTGAGCTAGAGTTTGATTCAAGTGCATTGTTCATCCTAGTTCATCCATTGGCACTTGGTGATTGTTGTTGCCGCGGATTTCTCTTGTTTCTCTAGGTGATTTCCATCACCTAGACGGTCTTGGAGCAGCCGAGGAGCTTGGCGGAGTTGGTGATTGTCTCTGGCCTCTCCCGGTGATCTTGTGAGGGGTTTGGTGCCTTCCCCGGTGGAGTGCCAAAGGTAATCTTAATGGATTGCTTGTGCCAAAGGTAACCTTAGTGGATTGCTTGTGCCAAAGGCTACTCTACTCGGAGGTATAACACTACTATACTTAACTCTTTACTTTTGTATTCACTTGTTTGGTAGTAGTAGTAGTAGCTTTGTGTAGCTTGTCCACCTAGGAGTAAAGTAGTTCCAACCTAGGATAGCTTGTGTGAACTTAGACACTTAAGTATAATGGTTAGGAAGGCTTGCTTTCTTGAGTAGGCTAGCGCTTAATTTGCTTCGCTGTTTGTGTTACTAACTGCTTGGTCAAGTGTTGTTTGTAGAATTTTAATTAGGCTATTCACCCCCCTCTAGCCTCTTTGGACATATCAATTGGTGTCGAAGCCGTGGTCACCGTTGTTGCAAGACTTAACATCCTTTCGGTGTTAAGTATGGCTCACAATAACTTGATCAATCATATGGGCAAGCCACCTCGGTTTGATGGCACAAGTCTATGGCTATTGGAAGAAGCAAATGAAAGCTCACTTGAAATCAATGAATAGAAAGATGTGGGAGATTATGGAGAAGGACTTTGTTGTGATTGACATGAATGATCTCACTCCAAGAGAAGAAGAGAAACTACAATTCAATGACATTGCTCTCAATGCAATCTATAGTGCTCTTGATGAGAAAGTCTTTGAACAAATCAAGGACTTGGAGTATGCTCATGAGGTTTAGAAGAGATTGGAGGACACATATGAGGGCACCACTGCCATCAAGAGTGCCAAGCTATACATTCTCAAGGATAGATATGCAAGCTTCAAGATAAAGGATAATGAGAGCATACCGGAGATGTTTCACCGATTGAGCGTCATCATTAGCGATCTCAAGGCTCTCGGTGAGACAATTAGTGACAAGGATTTCTCTCATCGCTTCTTGAGATCCCTTCCTCCTCGGTTTGAGACTTTGGTTACCATCATAGTAAGGGAGGATCTCTCAAATGTGACTCCAACACAAGTGCTTAGTGATGTCATGACACATGAGACATATCGAGTAGAGAAGGATGGAGGAGTCAAGGAAGAGAAGGAGGATGAGAAGAAAGACAAGAATGAGAAGAAGAGCATTGCATTCAAGGCAACTTCATCAAGACACAAGGGCAAAGAAAAGAAGCAAATCCCAAGTGATGATGAAGATAGCTCAAGTGAAGATGATGATGAAGAGATGGCACTTCTTGTGAGAAGATTTGGAAGATTCATGAGAAAGAAGGGTTATGGTGCAAGGAAGAGAAGGGACTTCACAAAAGGCAAGAGTCCAACTATGAGATGCTATGAGTGTAAGAGCAAGGATCACTTGATTGCGGATTGTCTTCACAAGAATGATAGTGATGATGAGGATGACAAGAAGAAGAAGTCCAAGAAGGAAAAGAAAGACAAGAAGATGCAATTGAAGAAGAAGAAGGGGCATTCTTATTGTGTCACATGGGATAGTGATGCTTCCTCTTCCGATGATGATGATGATAGTGATGATGATCACAAGATCACCAAGAAGAAGGCCATTGCTAGTCTTGCTATTCCTAACAAGCCATCTCTATTTGACTCTTCACCGACTTGTCTCATGGCTAAGCCATCAAAGGTACAATCCGAATCCGATGAGAGCGGTAGTGAGAGTGAGGAGGAGGACTTCTCCAAGGAGGAGCTCCTTGACATGTTGCGTGACACACACTCTTATCTTAAGAAGAAAGTGAAAGAGTGCAAAGAATTGAAGAATGTTGACATCTACTAACGTCACCAAATATAACTATATAACTTTTAATACGAGAGACGAGATTAGAAGATGTATGGTAATTAATTAACTTGTCATTAGCCACTAGCCACTTATCTATTACCAATATTCTTATGCATGAACTAGGTTGTTATCCCTAGTTATATATGCTAAGAATAAATAAAGGTTTCATATATTATTTAATGTGACTAGGCAGAAATATATAAATATAAACTAAGATCAATTCTGTAAGCAGATAGATAATTATACTATTGTAACATTTTACCTAGAGTCTACCAGATTGTCGATTTATATTTATACCACTAGGAAGGACTAGGATAAACTTTAATCTATTATATTGATAGTGATTATATACAGTGGATAAGTGACATTACCGATGTCATTTACTCTACTCATAACAGGTAGAGGTCACAATATAATAAAGGTGGTAAGTATGATCAAGCATCATAAATAAAGGATAAACATCAGAGCACTCTCTAGTTATAGTAATAGCTAGCCAATGGATAAACTAAGGAATTAATATCTAAGGTAATTCTATGACTACGTCAATGCATAACTCTAATTAGTGCAATTACATCTAGCAATCATTATTAGAGTAGTCCTATATCATGATCACATGTAAAGGGCATCATCTAGGAAGGATGTGAAACAGAGTCATCACCCAACTTCGCGACCGTGCCTGCTTGCCTACATACGGGGGTGGACTATAGAGGACTCAACGCAGCTGTCACCTACTGCAATCTACCACACGACCCGGCACATCAGGGTGCACTCGCAGATAAACAGAATACCTAGACACCACGTCAACATATCGTTCATCATCTACCCATCGATCATATGGATAAACGCTATACGAGCAATTACATGAATTCAATAAGATCAAACCAACTATACTAGACATATAATCAAAGTAGACAAAGACTATTGTAATCAAGAATAGATAAACTATTAAGAACAATGTTTCTCTAATCATAATGAAGAATACAATAATAGAGAAAGAACTAGAACTATACCGAACTCCGCGCTCCAGACAGATGCCAGGGCTCCAGATCCCGCCGAAGAACTAGAACTCCTCTACTTCTAATCTAACTAGGCTAGAACTATGAAGTAGGAGGCTCTTGATGAACTCGGAGGCTCTTGATGGCTTGACCGAAGACTTGATGCCTTGGATGAATGATTGGATGCTTCAGGGGGGTCTGTCCCTTTATTTATAGCCCGGTGAGATGCACGTGCGTCGTAGGATCAAATCGACTTAACCAAGGGCCGAGATGCATCATAGGAGGCGGTGGAAGAAGACTCCAGAAGGTGGCGGCGAAACCCTAGGGTGGCATCGCTCGCCCCCCATTGGCGCTGGCCGGCCCCACTTGTCAGGTGGTGGGGCCCCAGGTTGCTTCGTGTGTTCTCTAGATCCTTCCCACGTCCTGATAACGATGTTTCCTTCGTGGTTAAGTTTCGTGTTAATTAAGCACTTTAATCTCTCTCTTAAGCTTTTCTGGAATAGCCCCTGGAAAATACAGAACATGCAAAACTCATAGAAATTGTCAGTTAAAACCCTAGACTAGTGTGTATTCTTATATCCTTTGGTGTCTAAAGTTCTAATAAAAATTGACGTTATCCACCATCAACAAACAAGAAAAACAAAATTCTTGAGCAATCCTTTGATTAGCTAAGTGCTTCTCATGAGTGTCTAAAGGGAAGACCATGAGAACCTTAAAAAAACTCACTCCAAGCTTGAGAAGGCTCACTCTTCACTTTCGGAGTTGGCTAAGATAGAGGATGTGCCCACAACATGTGACATAGGTGTTACTTGTGATATTCTTGATTCAACTATTGTTGTTGCCTCCACTAACCCATCTTGTAGCACATCCACCTCTACCTCATCTAAGGATATTGGTGTCACTTGTGATGCCACAATCTTGGTTGAGAACAAGAACCTCAAGAAGGAGGTGCATGAGCTTACTCTAGCATTTGGCAATGCCTATGGTGGAGATGCCCGCTTGCCTAAAGTGTTTGGGTAGTCAAATGTTCTCCATTGACAAGGAGGGTCTTGGCTATACCCCCAAGAAGGGTAAAGCCGCCTTTGTCCCTCACAAGACTAATTTTGTGAAGGGCAATGGTGTGGTTTGCCTATAGTTGTAAGCAAGTGGGGCACAAGGAGCAATATTACAAAAAGAGGATGATGAAGCAAAGCAACCCTAATGTGTCATCCATTAGACTTGATTCTTGCTAATGTGCTTACCAAGAGTGCAAAGGGAGTGAGGGTCAAGTATATTGGTGCACCTAAGGAGAGCCCAAATAAGAAGGCTATTTGGGTGTCCTAAGAGCTTGGTTACTAACCTCCAAGTACCCAAACAAACTTGGGTATCAAAATCTAATTGATTTATTTGTAGGTAAACTACAAGTCCAGAGGTAGGCATTGGGTGCTTGATAGTGGGTGCACTCAACACATGACCGGAGAATCAACCATGTTCAATTCAATCAAGCCAAATGAAGATGGAAATCTTGATAGTATCACATTTGGTGACAACAAGAAGGGCAAGTTTATTGGTCTTGAAAAGATTGCTATTTCAAATGATATGTCTATCTCCAATGTCTTGCTAGTAGAGAGCTTTAACTTCAACTTGTTGTCCGTGGCTCAATTGTGTGACTTGGGATTCAAATGCATCTTTGGTGTTGATGTGGAGATTGTTAGCTGTTGATGGAAGCAACTTGATATTCAAGGGATTTCAGTATGGCAATCTCTATTTGGTGGATTTCAATGCTAGTGTAGCTCAATTGTCAAGATGCTTGTTCACCAAATCAAGTATGGGTTGGTTATGGCATAGAAGGCTTGGTCATGTTGGAATGAAGCAACTCAATAGATTGGTCAAGCATGACATGGTGAGAGGATTGAAGAATGTGCAATTTGAGAAAGGTAAATTGTGTAGGTGCTTGTCAAATGGGAAAACAAGTTGGAAACACACATCCTAACAAGAACATGATGAGTACATCTAGAACATTTGAGTTACTGCATATGGATCTATTTGGCCCAACCACTTATGCTAGTGTTGGTGGAAACAAATATGGCTTTGTGATAGTGGAGGATTACACAAGATACACATGGGTCTTCTTTCTTATTGACAAGAGTGAAGTATTTGGCATATTCAAGTATTTTATAAATAAGCCAAAATGAGTTTGAAGTGACAATCAAGAAAATAAGAAGTGACAATGGAAGTGAGTTTAGAAATGCAAGAGTTGATGAGCTTTATGATGAGTTTGGAATGAAGCATCAATTCTCGGCCAAATACACTCCTCAATCAAATGACCTTGTTGAGAGGAAGAATAGAACACATATTGATATGGCAAGGTCTATACTTAGTGAATACAATGTGAGTCTGGACTTTTGGGCCGAAGCAATCAATACGGTTAACTATTGTAGTAACCGGCTCTATTGTCACCGGCTATTGAAGAAGACACCATATGAGCTATTGAATGGAAGAAAGCCCAACATTGTATATTTTAGAGTGTTTGGTTGCAAATGCTATATCTTGAAGAATGGTGCAAGATTGGGCAAATTTGAGAAGAAATGTGATGAAGGTTTTCTAGTTGGCTACTCCATCACAAGTAAAGCATATAGAGTATGGAATCACACCACCAAGCTAGTTGAGGAAGTTCATGATGTGGAATTTGATGAAACCAATGGTTCGCAAGATGAGGAAGAAAATCTTGATGATGTGAGAGGAACTCAATTGGTGAATGCAATGAAGAATATGGACATTGGTGATATTAGGCCAAGACATGTGGTTGATGTAGAAGATGAATATGACAAAGATCAAGTGCAAACACAACCTAGTGTGCAAGCAAGTCCAAATGAAGCAAGATCTGTTTGTATTACCTCTGGTAGTTATAAAGTAATTAACCTGCCATGTCATCATGTTTAAATTTAAGCATCTGCATATGATTGTGTTTAGGGTCACTAGAGTGCTTTGATTTCATGTGTTGTGGATTGTGTAATTAAGCCATTAATTAAAAGTCAAAATTAAAAATTAAATAAGGGATCAAATTAAGCCCTAGAGATTGACCTAAAACCCTAATTCAAAATCTACTATGAATCTGATGAAAGTGTCTTAATGAAAGTTGTAGAACTTTTAAAATGGAACAACTTTTATTTTTGGAGATTTTGAAGTTGTGTTATAGAAATTCAAATTTAACTCAAATTACTATGTAGGAATTCAAATTTGAAACTTCAATTTCAAAAATATTGAGAATATGATAAAACTTCCTTAATAAAAGTTGTAAAGCTCGCTGAGAGGTATAACTTTTATTTTGACCATTTTTCAAGTTGTTGAGAAAAATTAAAAGTAATTTTAATTTTTAGTTTGAAATTCAAACCCTACTTTTACCCCCTTTGCTGTGGTTTGAAAATTTGACCGAATTTGAATTTCATGTCAAAAGCAAAAATGATCTACATAAAATTCTCTGCAACTTTGGTATTCATTGTTTCCTTTGATTCGGTCGGGATAGGGATCAATTCGAATTAAATAGGGTTTGACGTTTAGACTATAGCACTGTAGCTAGGGGGGTCCCCCTGTTCATCTTCCTTCCGTACGCGCGCGTGCCACGTCTGGCGCCGAGCGTCATCCGGCCGGCGTGGGCACGCCACGGCGCTGTCGAGCGGCCGAGGAGGGGGCCCCGGACGCCCCCGACCTTATCCCACACCCTCTGGTCTTTAAAGGCGACGAGCTCCTCCTCCTTTTTCATTTTCCTCCGCGCGGTCGCTGGTGAGCACACTTCGGTCGCCGGTGAAATTCACCGTCCGTGTTCCATCTCCGTCCACTCCATCTTGCTAGCAGTGCCGCCGCTCCCTTGCGCACCTTCTGGACCGCTCGGGTGGGCTAATCGTTGCGGGCGCTCGCACCGCGCCATCTCCTTCTTCCTCTGCTCCGGCGAGAACGTCGCCGCGAGTGGCCGCAACATCACCAGCCTGCTGTGGTGAGCTCCCGTCCGCTCCACTTCGTGTTTTGTACTCACCGACCCACGCGTGACGTCCTGAGCCCGTCACTTTCCTTTTTGGTGCAATAGGATCACCGGAATAGTCTTGGTCGCCGGAGTCAAGCCGCCGCGGCCGTCAACGTCATCGAACTCGCCTTCCTGTACCACCTCTGCTTCAACCGACTTGCCTGCTAGCTTCGTGGTGAGCCGTTGTTCACTCCCGTTCGTTTTCCCTGGTCATTACCGTGCTTCGGTGACCGGAACAGGGCCGCCGTGCCGCCACCGTCCGCCGTGGGCGCGCTCCTGCTCGTCGAGGGCGTCTAGAGCTAGGGCTAGGACCTTAGGGAGTCGGCTAGGGTCTCGGGGTAGGTGTTCGGCCGTTTGCGCTCGCCGTTAGGGCCACCGGCGGCAAGGTCCGCGCCGTGCCGCGCGCACGCGCGCGCGGGAGCGCCGGCTGGAGGTAGGAGACGAGCCTAACAGGGGTGGCCCGCCTGTCAGCGCCCGGGTGAGGGTGAGAGCGCGTGCGCGCAGGGGCTGACGGCTGGGGCCGGCCTGTCAGCGGCCCGGCTCGGAGGCGTGCGCGCGCGGGCGCGTGCGGGCCGTGCTAGGCCTGTTCGTTTTAATGGGCCGGCTCGATGGGAATTGGTTTTTCAATTTCCAGTAAGAATTTCTAAGGGTTTTTCTTTATTAATTTCTAATGAATAGTACTGTTGTTTCACAATTTTGTGTGGATTTATTTGATGCTCCTAAAATCATCCAAAATTTTTGAGGATGCTCTCTGGGACATGTAGTATTTAATAAAAATACTAAACATGATGTTTGGGTAGTTTCTGTAGTAAGTAAAAATCAGCACTCTAATTGATAAATGAAACTTTGGTGATTTTTAATAATTTCTGTGTTATTCTAAAAATCATGAAATTTGTTGTGCCACTGTTTGGTACTAAAATCTATCTGTTGGTGGAATTTGGTATCAAATGGAAATAGTTAAATATTTATCAAATTATATGTTGGTTTAAATGAATAATAATAGGAATAGGAAATGAAATGATTATTGAATATGTGATTTTTGGATTGATTGAGATTCTAGGTCAAACACCATTATGACCTAGGGCATGGTGAATTAGGATAATCCTAGTTAGCCTATGGTGGAGTTGTGATTGGAGATGTGTTTGTATTATTGAATTTTATCTGTCATTTCATGCGCATCGCATTCATACATCCATTATTGCAAACGTGTAGTGACCGAGAATTCGGAGATAAAGTCCGAGGGTCCAGCTGAGGAGGTTGCTCTGGAAATTGTGCAAGGCTTTGATATTTGTGGCACTGACCCAGATCCGACACTCTACACCATCCAAGGCAAGTCCCGGTGCATTTGCCCCGTCCTTGTTGTTTTAAAAATGTTATCACTTGAGTTAATTTATTGCATTAGGTTAATAGGAGTTGATTGATAACCAATTGATGCATTACCATCCTTGACTACTTATCAGTACCTGAAAACCTGATTATTTAAAAGTATTGAAAAATGCTTAGCCATGCTTCACGGTTAGATTTGCAAAATACTATTTTCAACTGTGATGATATAAAGTAATTGAATCACTTTATGGGACTGGTTATGTCCTTGTTGGTTGGCAGTGTTCCTAGCTAGTTCATTGTCATCAACGGGGATGGGTTTTCTCGTTTGGTTGGTCAACTGTTTGGGTTAGAGTCCCAACTTTCGTCGCCATCGGGAAAGGGATGTGAAAACCGGTTAGTTACCAGTGTACTTGGGTTAGAGTCCCAATGCATGGTTTCTAACGGAAAAATATTAGGGACCGTTCGTTGTTAGGCCTGCTGTGATCAAGACTTTGCAACTAGCCACATACTACGGGAAGCCTCTGACTCCGGTGGCTCTACTGCTGTAACCGACAACCACGCACTGGGAGTGGTGAGATGGCAAGAGGCCGGCGTGCCTGGAGACTAGAGGAGTACTGTGCTCTCGGGTGGCGCAGGACCGGTTCCAGGGTATGAAAAGCCGTGGTAGGTGGGGTTGGCATACGCAAGGTTAAGTGCTACATATGCAGTGTGGATAGGGATCTCCAGCTGGGTATTAATCGATTCGAATCGTCGTTGCTCCTCGGTTATGGAGACTTGATCCTCACACCTACAGTGAATAGTGGTTCGGAACTAGGATGTTTTGAAATGAATAAAGGTGTATCGAAAAAATGATGATGGATCTTAGAAAGTACTTGGAATATGGGAATAATTAATAATATTATGGAAATACAATAATGAAATAGGACTAGTAATGTTTTTTCCGCAAAACTCTTGAACTCTTGCTAAAGCCTTACCTTGACTCCCCTCAGCCTGCATTCTTGAGTCTAATTTTACACTCTTAGTCGGGTAAGTCTTGCGGAGTACCCCATGTACTCAGGGTTTGTTAACCCCACTGCAGGTAGTCAGCAGGAGTCTGAAGTCTGTCTTGCTCCGTGCTGTGTCACTATCGTCCAGGAGAGCGAGGAAGAATAAGGTTGAACCCGTGGACAGAGTTCGTGTACTACTTATCTATCTTGTTGTACTATTGTTCTGCCGCTACTGCTACCTCTTTAAATTATGATCTGTAATAACTGCACCTAATTTCTATTTGAACATCGGTTTGTAATATTAAGTACTATTTAATCTTTCGCACTTTTACTCTGATGTATTTTGTTATAAAATGTTGTAATCCTGTAATAGCTTCGCAATGGGATCCTGTCGGAGATAACGGGTGCTTATGTAGCCCGGCAGAGCCCGCCTAGGTCATCTGGAACACGGGCCCGGCTGTCAGATGTCATTAGTGGCGATGACAGGTGCTTGTGGGCCACGTGATTTAGGCGGTTCTGTTACACTAGTGGTTCTCATGATCAAACTCAAGTGTAACATGATGAAGATCAAAATGCTAGTCAATCTCAAGTGGGTCAACCAAGCTCAAACAATCAAGTTCTTCAACCGATTCATATTGCAAGAGATCATCCTTTAGATCAAATAGTCGGGGATATAAGAAGTGTTGTTCAAATAAGATCAAAGCTAGCAAACTTTTGTGAGCACTTCTCCTTTGTTTCATTTGAAGAGCTAACAACCATTGAGAAAGCTTTAAATGATAGTGATGGGTAAATGCTATGCATGAAAAGCTCAACAACTTTGAGAGAAATCAAGTTTGGGAGCTAGTTGAGAGGCCCAAGAACTGCAATGTCATTGGAACCAAATGGGTGTTCAAGAATAAACAAGATCAAGATGGCATTGTGGTGAGAAACAACGCAAGATTAGTTGCACAATGATACACTCAAGTGGAAGGATTGGACTTTGGTGAAACATATGCTCCGGTTGCAAGATTGGAAGCAATTAGAATCTTTCTAGCTTATGCATGTGCACATGATATCAAGCTCTATCAAATGGATGTCAAAAGTGTTTTCTTGAATGGATACATCAATGAGCTAGTATATATTGAGCAACCCTCAGGTTTTGAAGATGAGAAGAAGTCCAACCATGTCTACAAGTTGAGAAAGGCTTTGTGTGGTTTGAAACAAGCAGCAAGGGCATAGTATGAAATATTCAGAGATTTCTTGCTATCCAAGAGTTTCAAAATGGGGAAAGTTGACACCACTCTCTTCACCAAAAGAATTGGCAAAGACTTGTTTGTGTTGCAAATATATGTTGATGATATCATTTTTAGGTCAACCAATCAAGATTTTTGTGAAGAGTTTGAGAAGATGATGGCTAATTAGTTTGAGATGTCCGTGATTGGAGAGTTTAGTTATTTCCTTGGTCTTCAAATCAAGCAATTGAAGAATGGTACTTTTATAAGCCAAGGCAAATACATTAGGGACATGTTGAAGAAGTTTGGTATGTAAAATGCAAAATCTATTGGCACACCAATGGGCACAAATGGTCACCTTGATGAAGACAAGAGTGGAAATATGGTGGATCAAAAGAAGTATAGATCTATGATTGGAAGCTTACTCTATGTGACCGCTTCTAGACCGGATGTGATGTTTAGTGTTTACATGTGTGTAAGATATCAAGCTTCTCCTAAAGAGAGTCATTTGAAGGCAACCAAAAGAATATTGAGATATCTCAAGCACACACCCAATGTTGGACTATGGTATCTTAAGGGGTCAAACTTTGAGTTGATTGGTTATTCAGACTCCGATTATGCGGGATGCAAGATCAATAGAAAAAGCACTTCCGGCACATGTCAATTGTTGGGAAGATCACTAGTATCTTGGTCATCTAATAAGCAAAACACGGTTGCACTCTCTACTGCCGAAGCCGAGTATGTTAGTGCGGGGAGTTGTTGTGCTCAATTGTTATGGATGAAGGCTACATTGAGTGATTATGGAATCAAATTCAAGAATATGCCATTGTTATGTGATAATGAAAGCACCGTAAACATAGCCACCAATCCGGTTCAACACTCAAGAACAAAGCATATTGATGTGAGGCATCACTTTATTAGATATCATCAATCCAAAGGTGACATTCAAGTTGAGAGTGTGGGCACCGATGATCAACTTGCCAACATTCTCACCAAGCCACTTGATGAAGTAAGATTTCACAAATTGAAGAATGAATTGAACATCCTACATTTCTCTCCAACATGAGTTGACATGCACCCCCACTATATTGTCACATCCGATTTTAAGGATAAAATCGAAGGCACAATATATGTATGCCAGGATCAATAAATCATACATATATCAACTTCATTATAGTATCATAACAGTGTTGAATACATAGCAAATTTTATTACAAAAGGACCCATTGGTCTAAAAGAAAAATACATAATTATTAAATAATAACTCTAGTGGAATCTGGGACGCCATCTCCACAGGAACGTCGACCGGGGACAGCACCAGCCTAGTACACATCTTCTGGGTCGAAAGCACCATCTTCTACGTAGTTCTCGTCAGCTCCAGCATTTGGGTGGGGTAGCAGGGGGACAAAGAGGAAGGGTGAGTACATCGAAATGTACTCCGTAAGTGTAGGAAAATATGACATGGAGCCAATAACAAGGATAGGCTGACTTGGTTGGACACAGCACCTAAAGAGACAAAATCCAATCACCTGAATCTTCCTAAGCACCTATTTAACTAAGTGAATTCTCATCTCCTCAAAGTAGCCAACACTCAAAAATCCCATCCGAGCAACCAACTTGGAAATCCATCCAAGCAACCAACACTTGGAAGTCCATCCAAGCCCATCTTCCTTCACGGCGGAATAGCCAAATTCGTTCTTGAACTATCGATGAAAGCTCAGTTTAGTCCCTGAACTATCAAAACGGTTGTTTTAGTCCTCAAACTTTTACAGCTGGCTTAATTTCGTCCCTAAACTATGAAAACGACCGTTCTTGTCCTCAAACTTTCGCAGTTGGCTCAATTTGATCCGTGGTCCGACGTGGAGCGCCACGCTGGCTTGTCTCGTCATCACCCAGTCAGCTGGAATCAGTTTCCGAAAGCCTGTAACTGATTTATTATTGTTCCAACTTGTCGCAACTAGTTGTAACTCTTCAATACAAAATGGGATGAAGATGATTTCTGCATAAAAAGTGTAGATCTCGATAAGATCAACAACTTTATAGTTTTAATGTTTTTTATTTGAGGACATTAAGATACTCAAAAAGTTCATATTATGGTGCTAAAATTTTATATTAACTATTATATTAATTACAAGCAGCAGCAGGTAATTATTATGGTGCTAAAATTTTATATTAACTTTTTGAGCATCTTAACATCCTTAAATAAAAAATTAAAACTAGAAATTTGTAGATTTTATCGAGATCTACAATTAGAAATCATCTTCATCGAATGTTGTATTGAAGAGTTACAACTAGCTGCAACCAGTTGGAATAAGAATAAATCAGTTGTAGGCTTTCAAAAACTGATTCTAGCTGACTAGGCAATGACGAGGCGAGCCAGCGTGGCGCTCCACATCGGACCAGAGATGAAATTGAGTCGGCTGCGAAAGTTTGAGGACGAGAACGGTCGTTTACATAGTTTAGGGACAAAATTGAGCCGGCTACGAAAGTTTGAGGACGAGAACGGTCGTTTTCATAGTTTAGGGACGAAATTGAGCCGGCTGTGAAAGTTTGAGGACTAAAACGGCCGTTTTCATAGTTCAGGGACTAAACTGAGCTTTCGGCGATAGTTTAAGGACGAATTTAACTATTCCGCCTTCCTTCACCTAGGAACCACCCATCCAGAACTAAGTAAGCAACTAATCCCAAAGTGGTTCCAAGCCAGCTCTTGACCGCGAGCACGGCTGTTATATCAGTTTTACACTCTGCAGAGGTTGCACACTTTTATCACGAGTCGTTACAAAAACTTTCTAAGCCTGTTTTACACGTTCTCTAAGGTTTCGCCCCCAACGGACCCCCTCTTGAGCCACAAAACATTCCCCGTGAAAAGCCAAACTCAGATAGACTAATTAATTAGCCAGGTCCAGCCCCACTCCAGACCTCATGGTTGCACTGTAAAGCCAGGTTACCGGCTTTGGGAACCCGGGTTTTAGGGATCCAGGCAGGATTATATCTCGCACAAAACCAATCCACCAACATCAGCCGCCAAATCCATGGCACATACAAACCCCGCCAAATCTTTCCATCCTGCCGGATTTACTTAATCACCATGTTACTACAAAGATCACCATTCCCACATATTGCATAGATCATTAATCCATATTTAATTAAACCCTTCCCAATCCCAAGACAGCAAAGCTAAGCATGACTCTACCATGTCCCAACCCGGGGTTTCAAGGATAATAATAACAAGTTCTAGTAAACCATATCATAGGATTCAAATTAAAACTCTGCATGCAACTAATGATCTAAGTACTCTAACTCAAAACTAAAATAAAGTAGGTGCAAGATGGTCAAGGACACTTGCCTTCAAACTGGATAGGGTTAGAAGTATCGAATACCGGGTCTTGGAAATCTGCGCACTCAAGTCCTTCTGTCAACAATCAACATACATGGCCCAACCAAAATATAATAAGAAACATTACACCAAACAGTGGAAAAACAGTATGAAAGTATTTCTAACGCGTAATGCTCGTCAAAACGAATCTAACGTGATTTGAACGGGTCAAAACGGAATTAAAATGAGAAGATATGAATTAACGGGTTTCTCATAAATAAAATAATAAATTAAATAAATTTTAAATTTATTTTAGCAGTTGAAAATATACTGAACAGTAGTACTAACATGTATATTATTAAATTTTGAATCCAACGTAAGTTGAATGGTTCAATTTGGTGTTAAAACAGAGATTCTACTCATAAAATGAAGGTAGTGACATTTCTGTAATTAGATTTAAACTATTTTCGATTTTAAATAAATGAATTACACATTGAAATCCAACCCGACGACTGAGCAGAAAATAAATGAAAGTTCAGAGGCATGTACGGAAGAATAGATAGGCACAATGCACAGGACCCTTTGGACTGCGGGTATGGAACTTAAAAATATAGGGGTCTCTTACGCAAATTAGCAAGCCGAAAGGGTATTGGCTATCCAGAGCCGTTGATTCCACGATTAACGAATGCAGATTAGAACTAGGGAGAGAGACAGAGGTGTGGGCATCTCACCGGCCCAACAGATACTGCGCGGCAGCGGTTCGCCGGTGGTCGGCCGGAATGGCGCTCCGGTGGATGCAGATCGACGGCGAGCGGCGGAAGTGATTGCGGCGACATCGGGGATCGGTCTGGTGGTGTTCCTCGTCTGCAGAGAAGCTCCGGGTGGTGCTCTTCACGGCCAAGCAGATGGCTGGCGGTGGTGGTGTCTCTGGTGGGGCGCTAGGAGGGGGAGTGGCTCGGATATGGGGTGATGGTGGCGGCGGATGCAGGCGAGGCTCCTGGTGCCTTTTATAGAGAGAGATAGGGGTTGGAGGGGCCGGGCCGCGAGCTTCAGTGCCCGCTAATGGCGGCGATGGCGTGTGCGTGAGCTTCAGTGCTCTAGCAGATCAGATGCGCAGAGCGCGGAATATCTGACTTCGCGCGGGGTTCGCTCGTCGCGTGGCTCGTTCGCAGGCGTCCGGCGCTGTCGGGCGATCAACGTCGTTCTTCGTCTTATGCACAGAGAAGTAGAAGGGAGAGGGAAAGAAGGATAGGAGGGGAGCGGTCGCAGGTGCGCGGAGCAGAGGTGCGCGGAAGAGTGCAAGGGCTCGGTCTAGGCGCGAGAAGGATGGGCGGAGCTGCGACCCGACGCTCGGGTCTGTTTGCGAATGAATCGGCAGGGAGGGGAGAGCTGGAGGTAGGGGAAGACCTGGCGAGTGGGCCTTCCCACGGTTACTCCAGGTGTTTCCTACAGCTACTCACATGTAAAACAATCAATAAGAGCAACTCTAGGTGTTTCCTACAGTTAACTTATTAAACCAATAAATTTAGCGCGTTAACAAAATAAGTAGCAACCTCAATTGATTTCCCTCTCTAATAGTTACTTATATTGACATCTTAATTGTGTTTGATTTGAGAACCCCAAACTATTTCTAACCAACCAAACCTCTTTTAATAGTATCTTTATCTCTTACTATTTTCTAATCTGAAACCCTTTATTTTTTGAATTTACTCATATGTCCAATTTTTCCTGAATAAAATCCAGATGAAGAGAGGATTCAGAGTTTCTTTGGACTGCCAAAACATATGAGTTGGAGAGGATATTTGGTGACAATGGCAAACCTTGAAGCAAAGTAAAGAATGGGGGGGGGGATTTGCCAATTGAATCCATATATACATAGGTGGTGGAAAATTGATTTTAGTAATTATAATTAGGTCACATTTAAGAAGGCACAATTCAAACGTCGTACTCACTCCATCCCAAGTTGTAAGTTATTCCAAAAATCTTGGAGAGTTAAAACATCTCACGTTTCACTACGATTATAGAGATAAATATAAAGATTTATGATATCAAATAAGTGTATTATGAAAATATATTTGGTGAAAAATCTAATGATAAATAGTTGATGTTGTAAATATTATTATCTTATCATATAACCTTGGTCAAAGTTGAGATGCTTTGACTTTCCATGATTTTTGAAATGACTTACAATTTTAGGATGGATGGAGTACTTATTATTAGCCTTCGTTCAAATTCAATTAGGAGTCCGTTTGGAAAATGAATAAATGGGTTTCTCATTACCCATTTGCACCTGCAGAAATGCAAAATAGTTCTTAACGGTAAAAGAAGCAAATGGTAAGCATTATGCAAGTTGGGGTTAGGGCAAAGCATCTAAAATTTTCTTAATAAAAAAATGAGATCTTGATTGACTACAAAAGACTCAATCAACTGGACCGTGACGCCGAGGGGGTGAATTAGGCAATTTAAAACTCTACTTCTAAATTATGGTCTCTTTTTCCTAACCTTAGCAAAACCTATACAGTAAATAAACTAGCTAATATGCAACTAAGGTTTTTGCTAAGTGTGTTGCTATGTCTATCGCAAAAGAATGATGCAACTTAGGTTCCAATCCTATCAACTACCTTATCAACTGAGCTAGGAAAGGTAAATCACATAACCAAGGTAACAAAGTAAATGTAGATGGTAAATGTGAGGCAGAGATGCAAACCCCTGTCGGCGACTCTGATATTTTTACCAAGGTATCGAGAAGCGCTCAAGCTTCCCCCTAATCCTCATTGGAGCCCCTCGCAAGAAATCCCTTGCAAGGGCGAAGCTCCCGGTCGAGTCACTCCGTGGATAGACCCGGGCCTTCCCCACGCACAAGTGGGTCTCCGGTATGCTTCGCAAGGCAAGCCTCTCCCGTATGCTTCTCGTCGTCTTCACTATCAAGCTTCCGACCGAACTGTCACGGGCCTTATTCCCTTGGTACACAGTGGCGGCCACACTACTAAGTACGGTTGGTGTGATCTCGTAGGACTACAAGCCCACCGAGTATAAGCATGGTACGCGCAAAGCACCTCTGGATAAGAGATATACAAACCTCACAAAACGCTAGGTCTAACCTAGAGCAAGCGCATGGATTATACTATTGAATTCGTTTCAATAAATCCTTCAAAACAAGATCTCACATGGGTATATTTAGATAAAATTTATTTACAAACATGTGGGCCCCATTGTTAGTTGTTGATATAGTGTATGAGATATAGAGGATGATGAGTACGGAAGAAATGTGTATATAAGAAAGAATCATGATGACTAGGACGGATTGAGGATGAATTTAGAGGATGACAAGTGAGGGTTAAGCTACTGTAGGATCACTAGAAGCCTAGAGGGGGGTGAATATGCCTGAAAAACTCAATTCGAACGAAGCTCAGTAGCTAGTGCGGCACTGCCACACTCTAAGATTAAACCCAAGCAGGATGAACAAGATATGGTTAGAAAGTGTATACAGTCAGTAGTCTATTTCCCAGATCTTGTCAAAGTTCACAGCTCGAAGACTGGATACCATAGAGAAGTCACAAATCACTGGATTGAGCCAGACCCTAGAACAAATCAACAACACAAGAATAATGGAGAGACAACAACACACGGTGATTTATCCCGTGGTTTAGCTCGTCACTAAGGACTTGCCTACCTCCACTTAGTTGAGGCTTGCCACAAATAAGATAAGGGTCATAACAAAGGCTACCCTTTTCCTCGGTTCTCAAATCAAGAGAATGAACTCTTGAAGAGAGGGGTGATTTCTTAGCTGCACAAGATTCTTACAAACCTCCCTAACCTGTCACAAAGAGTTGGCAAGCTTTAGGGCGACGCTTAGCCGGCTAGGAGCAAAGCTCCAAGGAGTAGAACTCAAGAACACCAGGCCAAACGTGAACCAAGTGCTCTCAAACTTTAGGGAATTAGTAGATCTGCTCTCAACTCGCAGGTTGTTGCCATTTTTCTCAAGTTTCTAAGGTGGAAAGTGGAGATCCAACTTTGAGCTCAAGGTCAACAATGGAGGAGAGAAGGAGCTGTCTTTTTCTGTCTGTAAAGCGCAGAGTGTCGAGAGCTGGAAGGAGAGACCGTTGTGAGAGAGAAAAGTAGTATTTATACGCTGTCATCCAACGGTCGGATGAAGTGTGGCACTGCCACACTGGCAATATCCAACAGATGAAGATAGGCTTGAACTTGCTGGAATTGTCAGGTGTGAGGATGTTGTTTCTTGGATATGAGCACTTGATTCAACAGATTGACTTGGTGTCCCTAAGAACACCTTGATAGTACGGACATCCCTAAACTCAAATTCAAAAGTAAGACGAAATTAAACCTCCATTTGAGTTGGTCACCGCAGCTGCAAGTTAGCATCGAGTTCTTTGAAACGAATGACATCCTCTAACTATGATTCCCTGCTCAACATCTTGATAGAAATCATTAGTTCTCTAATTCGGTGGTCATCAATACCAAAACCCACAATAGGGTGTGATTGCACTTTCAGCTACTTAGACTATCCTCACTCATCATACTCTATATTCATCCTCTAAAATGAATATTTTGTCCTGGTAATTTCTCTACACTTTCTCTCGCACTCATCCATCGTTTATATTATCCTCTATTTCTCTAGTGGGACCCACCTCTTTTTTTACCTCCCTCTCCCTTCTCTCTCCCCCACCCCATCACTTTCTCCCCGTTCTCTGTCCCCGGCGCCTTCCCTCCCCACTCTCTCTCTCTCCGCCGGCATCCCTCCCTCCCCGTTCTCTCTCCCCGACGCCCTCCCACCCTTCCCGTTCTCTCTCCCCCCGGCACCCTCCCTTCCTTCCCACTCTCTCTCCCAACGGCGCGCGGCGAACCGCCCCTCCCTCTCCCTCCACCGGCGGCGCCCCCTATCGCCACGTGGCGAGCGGAGGCGCGTCTGGCTAGCGGCGGACATGCGCGTGAGCGGCCGGCGAGCGGCACGGCCCTCCTCCACGCTGCCCGTGTTCGGTGTCTCCGTGCACGGGCGACGGGCGACCGGCGCGGCCCTCCTCCGCGCTCCCTGTGCTCGGCCGGTGAGTGACGCGACCCGCCCTCTTCGCGCTCCCCATGCTCGGGCGGCGAGCGACGCGGCCCTCCCTCCTCTCCGCTCTCCTGCGTGGGTGGGCCCACACAAATAGAGGATGAACAGGAAGCTGCTAGGAATAGCGGATCCACGCTCGTTGCGGAGCGCATGTCGGACCGCGCTGCAACGTCTCCGTCCGCTATATCATCCTCCAGGAGGTGTTTAGCCGTACCCCACACCCGACTCACGGTGCGCAGGTTCACCCTGGTTGTGACGTCATTCGCTCATCACTCCCACCGCCACTGGGCCTCAAGCCAGCACCACACCAGTCCACACACGCACGGCCGTTAGGAGAGAGACGCAGGAGCACCGAGGAAAACGAGGCCCAGACACCTCACCGACGGAAAAAACCATCACCATTCACCAACACCGCCCCCCTAAAGCGGGAGAAGCAGTGGGGAAGGAAAGAGAGCCAGAGAGGGAGGGGAGCCGTCCTAGGGTTTCGATCCCGCAGCCATGGACGCCGCCGACGTGTGGGGCCGCTCGTCGTCCTCGTCTTCTTCTTCCGCCGCCGCCGTCGCGAGGCGCCTGCAGGCACGCTACGGTATGTATTGTACGCCCGGTCGATTGTTTTCTTTCACGGTTCTGGTTCGTTTTGATTCGTTTCTTCCCCACCCCCTTCACCCGGCTGGTTTTGATTGGGCGGTGTCTCTGCTATGCGCGCGCAGATCTGTACATGGGATTCGACGACGCGGATGCCGGCGGGGACGAGGTGACGGACCCGCGTGGCGGGGCCGGTGCGGAGCCCTACAACTGCCCCTTCTGCGGCGAGGACTTCGACTTCGTCAGCCTCTGCTGCCACATCGACGACGAGCATGCCGTTGAGGCTAAGAGCGGGGTACGTTGCTTTCGCTTGTTCCCGGCCCAATTCTTATCATCTGATGATGAAGTGATGATGTCTACCATCGGTACAACTATGCATTTCTAGGCAAACTTTTTTTTCCCCTTGGCAATTCGCAATTGTGATGGTTAAATGGAGGTTGCATGATAAAGTGGTTGGAACCATCTATTAGCTTCTCATGTCTGCCGTGGAAAAATCAGGCCTTTGGATGCTGTGACGCCGGATTCTTCTCCCCTCCACCCCTTCTCTGAGGTAGCCTGGGACCAACATATAGAAAAATATAATTTCTTTTTCTGTGGGTCGTCTTGTTTCTCGAAGGGTTATCATGGATTGGAACAGATAGGTGTCAAGTTTTGAGGGCATTGTTGGCTGGAAACGGTTGCTTTATGTGGTTTAGGTAGGTTTGTTCGTGTGCTGGATTGGGGTATTTGGAATGATTGTGTGTTGGGGAAGTGGTGTTGGAAATAATCCAGTGTGTCTAGGTTTATAGCATTTACTTCAGCTAATTTTCAGCATGGAGTAATAGGCTGATTAGTTGGGTAATCTTCTGCATTAATTAGGAGGCTATCGCCGCCTGATTTGTAGCTAACTTTGGCTACAGTAGTAGTAGACAGGGATGAAAACGGACGGAAACGGTCGGAAAAACCTCATTTCTACTTCCGTTTCTATAATTTTTGGCGGAAACGGAATCAGGATTCGGAAAATACGGGTTCGGAAACGGAACCGAAATATGTGGGTATACGGAAACGAACTAATACGTCCGGAAATTCAACAGAAACGGTCGGAAGTCGGGAACTTGTGCCGGAATATTGCACATCTTTGTACTCACAAATCACAGTCACACACATGATCTCAATAGAAGATTAGAATATAGGTTCAAATTCGTTGTCCAAATCATAGTTAAAGTAACCAGATCCAAGGCACACATTTAGTTCAGCGTGACCCTAATGATTTAATATGAGACCGTATTTTTATATAGACATATAATATATATATATATATATATATATATATATATATATATAGATATAATATAGATATATATATATAATATACACACACACACACACACACACACACTATATACATATATACTATAATAATATATGTATCACTATATTATTTCTATGTATATATCTACATTTAATTATACACATGAAGAGTGTTTGGAAAAAAAAACAAAAAGAAACAGAAAAAAGAAACAAACTCAACGCACCTGATGGGCGGCGGCGCAAGCAGCTGGGGCAGCGGCGTAGGCTGCGGGGGCCCGCGGGGGGCTGCACGCACGCACGGACGCACCTGCTTGCTGTGCGGCGGTTCTGCTGTTTGCTGTGCGGAGACAGAGCTGAGGATGGTTTGTAATCCGGGTGAAATCCGGAACAAATACGGAAAAATTCCGATCAAATATGAAATTCCGCAAATACGGGCGGAAGAACACCTATCCCGTTTCCGTTCCGATTCCGAAAACATCCATCCCGTATTCCGTACCGTTTCCTGGTTTTTTCCAAAAATGCAGGAAACGGATGGGTTAAATGTAGAAAAACGGTCGGTTCGGAACGTGAAAAATTCTGTCCGTTTTCAACGCTAGTAGTAGAATAGAAAACCCAGAAAAAGGCCAAGTCATTCCAGCCACCAAATCCACTTGTGCTCGTGTGTGTTCTTTCTGTGTGAGTTCCTAGGTGACCTGTTAGAGACATATTTGCCTTTCAGGTAGCTGTTTGAACTTTTGATTTTGGGCTGCACTGAGAGGGGTTTTAGTTTTATCTGATGGGTTGGTTGAACCTTTAGTCTTTTGGGTTGCGTTAGGTGTAACATTTGTTGCTTGTGCTGGAAGTTCCCCATACAATCCTTTTACCTGACAATCTTTCTTCTTGTAGTTTGCTAATTATTACTATGCTTGAAAATGAACCAATGGATGCTAGTAAGTAATTTGTTATTCTTGTTTGCATTTTAGATTAGCTGTTTAATTTGTCGGTATCTTCTGTTAGCACACATATTGACATTGAAGTACTAGATACGGATGATTTTTGGGTTTGTGCTAGGATTTCTTGTGGCTTTTAGTTTGGAGCTGAAGGATTGTGCTATCTTCTTTGCAGCTGATGACCATTCTATCTCGTATGCCATTTTATATCATTTTTTTTGGATCATTTAATCTGTCCATTTTCTTTCATGAAATGTCCCAATAATACTGTTGTAAAACTCTGGCTTGGTAATTAATTTTGTGATTGATTTGTTTGCCATGAAAAAATGCCTGTTAGTTATTTGTCTACAAGAACTTAGAAAACAGGTTAATCCATCTGGAGAGTAAGGATAGAATATAAATATCTTTTGGGAAACTAGATTTAGATATATAGGATTACATATTGCACACCTTGTAGAACCATATTTTAACAATCATTTATCCTTGCGTTGTTTGGTCGCCCCTGTATTCACCCCAATCCATATGTGTTGGGGTGGATACATGGGCATCCAAACAAGCCCTTACAATATTCTTTTTCATTTGATAAATCTATACTTCTTGAGGTTATAAATCTTCTTTCTCTATTCTGTAAACTGCTGCAAACTTGTAACAGTTGGATTAATCGCTTCTTTTCTTATTTCTTAGGGCATGATAGAAGCAGTGTTAGCTATTTTTTTAGATAATGGAACAAAGTTGCAGCCTCTGCCATCAGAGGATGGTACACAGTTGAAGTAGTGTTAGCTATTTAACCTGCTTCACGACTAAGATCATCCTACATAATAGATTTAGACAACAACAACTTATGGAGTTTGCTGAAATGCCCTTTCAGGTATGCCCCATCTGTGCTACAAGGGTTGGAATGGACTTAATAGGACATTTGACTATGCAGCATGGAAGTTATTTCAAGATATCCTTTTTTTTTAACTATGCTGCTGTTGCTGATCACTTGCATTTTTACATTTTCACATTATACTACAGTTGAAGATACATAAGTATGTTGGAACAGAATTTACACATTGTTTTCCTTAATGAGTAATACATGCAACGCAGGCGAAGAGTCCGGAAAGTATCTTCTGGGTCCCATTCTTTGTTATCTTTGTTGAGAAAGGACTTGAGAAATGGCAGTTTGCAGTCATTTCTCGGTGGATCATCCTATGTATCCAATCCTCCTGCTGCAGCACCAGATCCATTTTTGTCATCTTTAATTTGTAGTTTGCCTGTGGCTGAGCCATCCAAAGATTTACATTCCGACTCATCTGACAATAACTTTTTGCTAAATAAATTCCCAGATGAAAAGACTGTAGAGAGGTATGTCACCTCAAGCTTGTTCTTTCTGCTGCCTCACTCAGCTCCCTCTTTGCCACGATACCGTTGTATCTGGTCAGTGTATGATCATAGTTTTCCATATTATGTCCAGTTCTCATTTTTGTTTGTTTGTTTGCGGATGATATAATCTTCTAATTGTGGTACTTCACTGAGAAACCAGTGCATATTTATGCCATCCAAGCATGTTAAAAATATCATATCAAATAGCTTTATTTGGTTTTTTTGCTTAATATGTTAGTAAAAAAATTTATTCTTCATGCCTATATTGCTAACTTTCTCAATGGATCACTATACACTCTGTGTGATGCTAAGATGGGGTTTATGCTGATTGTCATGATTCTTAGGTCTATTTGGCACCGTTCAAAGAAATAGGTTGAAGATATTGTACTTCTGATGCCATAAGGTTGGATGCATTGATGATTGACATTTTGGCCTTCATGGCTTTGTGCTTTTTGCCTAATAGCTATCATTATACTCATAATGCTGAAATGTGATTTTGTGGGTAATTCTTTCACATGTTTTCAACTAGTGCTAACAAATGAAAACAAAAGAGCTTATGCTTGTAGAAAATTATAGCACATCCTCTTCTAAGGGATTGTTATGAACTACATGCATGATTGCATCATGTTCTGTCAGAGACCTACAAAATGAGCAAACCTTGGTCATGCATAATTCCTAAGTTTCACAGTGCTAGTTGTAAACAGCCATCTTTGATTTGTGAGTTGAACAAGAATATTTCAGAATGATGCTTTAACGTTTCCCCGTGTACCAAATTTCCCCCTCACTCACTATATTTCTCTTTGGTGTTTATTCTTGATTAAATTGCTGTGGTGAATCTACAGAACTGAACCATCATTGTCGGAGAAGGATCAGAAGGAAAGGGTTCAAAGGAGCAAATTCGTCCGTGGGCTTGTGCTCTCGACAATATTTGATGATGACAACTTGTAAAGGAGGTCATCAAACTTGATAACAGCATCACAATACAGTCAAGGAACACAAAGGGAATCATATGCACTTAAGCAACCTTACTCGTGATGCTGCTATCGTGACCACTCAAGGGTCCATCTAAGTTCATGTATGTTCGGATGGAATATTTATGTATGTATGTATGTATTTATGTATGTATGCATGTTTATCTCCCTGCATTTGCCCTTAGTGCAACAGAGTGGTAGGGGGAGGAAATTTCTGTGTCAAATAAATGAGGACACTGCCCTTGGAGTGGAATTGTGCATATAATATGAGAATAGGGAGCTACTCGCCATGATTTAGGATATTTTATTTAATTGTTGTAATAATATGCTGTGTTTTGTATGATGGTATGACATCCTTTTTTTTATGCAAATCCGTTCATTTTAGTCCCTTAACGCTCTCTTTTAAGTTCTGCCTGCTGTCATACAGATGTTTGGGATGTTTTACCATATATTTAGAACTCTTGTAGTGATGGAGTGGCAACTTGATTCATTTTAGATCATGTTTGGTTCAGCAGTGGGTTCGGGAATGGTAATGCAATCATTTGCCATGCTAGGTATATTCTCTCCGTTTTTTAACTAGATGTCGTATTAGTTTTGTTCTAGTCACACATTTGTATTTTTGACTATTTATTTATTATTAAAAAATATAGACTGATGTCATAAGATTTACGTTTTTAGATTCACTATGAGATATGCTTTCATAATATTTGCAGCCGTGCGTTGCTTTGGGGGTATCAATAATTTCAATGCAATTATAATATCAATTAGGAGACAAACATTTAAATTTAGCTCAATAATGTACTATTCTGAGCCACATTCAAATAAATAAGTACTTCCTCCATACTCGAATTAGTTGACGTTTAGGACATAATTGTGCTTACCAAGAAGTGATTAATTAGAGATTAGTTTTTCATTTTTGCTCCTAATAAATAAGGTTGCGGGTGCATCTCTTTCGAGAAAGAACGAAAGGTATAGTTGGCCAATGTAGCTTGGTGAGGGCCCTCAGCCCTGAGGAGTCCAAGCGACAGGCTGGCGTCGGCCAGAGGCAATGGAGTCCAGAATACCTAGGTGATCCTTAGAACGTCCGTCTTTGTGAAAATGGGTCCAAGAAGCCAGGACGCCTAGCTATCGTGGGTATGGAGGAAATATCAATTTTCAATAAAAAATCATCAATATCACACATAATATTCCTCCATATCTATCTACTCTACACAACTAATAAGGCTAAATAGGATATAATTTTTTTGTGTGACTCTTGTTTTTTTTTTTTTTTCGTCCGTCTGCCTCCCCGCGTGCCATCCCCGACCCCGCTCGACATCGTTCTGCTCTGCCTTGCCTCCCCCCGCGCTGCTCTGCCCTCAATCACGCATGCGATTCCTCTCCGCGCCGCCGATCCCGTGCCAGGCGTACGCCCCTTCCTTCCCTGTACGAGGCTCAAGGACGCACAGGTGGGCGCTGCGCCGCGTGCGGGTTGGGATCGCCGATTCGCCGGCACGGATGGCTGCCTCTACCCACGGGCGGGTTGGGATCGCAGGTCCGCGTCTACGGCAGACGATTCGCCGGCACGGATGGACGCCGGGGAAGGGAAGACAGGCGCCGTTCAAGCCGGCAGACGACCCCAGCCGCCGACCGCCGCTGCCTCTACCCGCGTGCAATCAGCAAGCTCGGAGTGCGGAGCCTTCGCCAAGCCCGCAGGCCTAGGTGAGTGCTCGTCCTCCACAAAATCTCCTCCCTCGATACCGTACTCCACACCGGGCCTCCGCCCCTGCCTGCATACCGCCGCCGCAAGCCCACGCCCAGACGTCGTGGCCCCGCGCACAGCCGCCAATGCCGCCCCAGCCCTGTCGCACCCCGCGCCGCCCCAGCCCTGGCGCAAGCCGACACCCCCGGATCTCACTCGGCATCTCCACCCTACTCTCACTCTCCCTCTGATTTTCACAGGTTGGGGTCCGTAGTAGTTGCGACGGTGAGCGGCTACCATGGCGACGAGCGACACAGGCTTGTGAGCTCTGGTCCATCATCCTCCTGGTATGCCACTACACATCGCCTGCTGGATGGGCTTCGATTTTTTGATTGATTTCTACTGTAAAAGAGTCTAGCTGAACCATGATTGTGGGCCTGATATACCATATACCTGCAGTATGCAGGTATGTCTCAATCATTTCTATTAGCAGTCACAGTGGTGCAGAAGCAAAATCCAATGTTCTGAGATGCTGATAGAATTAACACTGCTCATATCAAGCCTAATATAGAAATATGTACCTCTCCTGCGTGTCTGGTAAAAATATCTAGGATAGCTTCAGACTTGAATTGTCAAATTTTTACGTTTAGTTATATGTACCCCTACTACATAGTTAAGGCCTAAGCATAAAAATTAATTTCCTATAAATTTTTGGAAGTGACTGGACCTGTGTTTTTTTTCATTTGAAAATTATGGCATTTTTAATACTTTTTTACCCTTTCAGTAGTGTCGTGTGTCGTGTAGCAGTTGATAATCAAATATGTATTTCAGCATGAGCTTCCTTTTCCAAAAACAACGATGTGTACTCACTAAGTACTCCACTATCTGTTGTAGCTTGGTTGACTTGTTGACTTCAGAATTCTGTTGGTGATGGGGATCCTAAGAAAAACCATTCATTAGACATTAAGAAAAGAAGAAAGCATCTTGTTCTTGACCGGACAGAAGAAACTCTCTCCTTGACTGATGCAGTTTGGAAGAGATTCTTTGTTCTGTTATATGAATGAATGCCCAACCGGTCTTGTGTGTTTCATTCCGAGTGGAAATTTAAAGTTCAAAAGTCAATTGTCCAATCAGGTGAAATAAGCCGTTGTGCTTTCTCTATTTGTTTGGATCAAAGGATAAGTCTAATTAAGATCCTTTGCTGGAAGTAATCCTAGGTTGCTTGATTTTCAGTATGAAAGTGTTCAGGTCACTCTCCTGCTTGGCTGCTCAACTCGCAGCCACCCCAGCGTCATCTGCCTCTGTGAAAAGGAATGCCAAGGTTAGTTCATTGTGCGTGCCTTTCATCATTAGGCAGCATGACCAACAGAAGCACTCCCCATCTTAGATACATGCCACCTCTAACTCTAATTGATGCATGTAGGACACCAGTGAAATTCATTACTGTTTCTTTGTTTGTATTTACGGTTTTGTAAATGCTCTGATGGTGTATAGAGATTCTAGCATGGTGAAGTTGCATTCGTCCCATATTTTCATTTTGGCTCATATGCATCCATAAAAAATATGCTAGCTACTTGTTTTCTGAAATGTTTCCTTCGTTCTCACCAAAAATTTAAGATTCAGTTTCTTGGGCATGTGTTCTCCAAGTGTTGGGTACCCAACTATGGGGTACCCAACTTCAACCCAAAAAAACACTTCCCGAATGAAGCCCTGGCCCAAGAAGGCGCCAACCAAGGCCCATGCGGGGACAGCCCACGCGGTCTAAGACAGAGCCGTGCGGAAGCACATCGCCTCCCCTGGGCGCGCGGACCCCTCGGGAGAGATCTTCCGATTCGCCCGAGCCTCCACGACGGGGCTCGAGACAGCGGTACCCTCGGGCGACACCTTCCGATTCGCCTGAGCCCCCCGTTACCGAATGCTGTGGCCTCGGGCAACCAGTTTCCGATTCGCCCGAGCCCACCGCTACATGCAAACTCCCTCGGGCCCTGCTGACGTCAGTAGGGCAAACTTGCCGGCCAAGGGACCTTCCTGACCGCTTTATAACCACGGTCTAATCGAGAGGATCCCTCGACGCGACTGCGCCCCACACGCGCACGTTCGCCGTACCAACTGCCACATCTCCTCTGGCAAACGGTCAGATGGCCCCACTCCTCCCACGCCGCTACAGGGACGGTCAACCGTACGACCCCCCGGGCTGACGAGGAGATTCTCCAACTACGACATCGACTGCCATACCCCGACCGCACGTGTGATACCAGGGAAAGGGGAACGACAACTGTCCGGCCTTACGACCAGGCTCGCCTACCCCCTGAAAAGTACCGCACGTAGGGAAGGAACACGCCCGAGGGAGGACACTCCCACCGCTCCGTCCCGTCATGCCCCCGACGGCATCAAGGGCTTCCGAGCCTCGGGAGCTCATACTCAAAGGTCAACCTATCTTCTCGTTGCACTGTGCAGGGTCGGATGCGATGGCATGACGTAGCACCACGCAGCAAGCCACACCCCGCACAGTGCGCCACCTTGGAACTCACCAATGGAACAGTGGAAGATCAACCGAATGACTAAGGCCATACCTTCGAGGCGCCAAGACGAGGGCATGGCTGACAATAGCCACCGGTCACCACTCTCTCCGCCATGCCGAGCACTGTAACCACAACGAATCACGTGTAACTCTAGCGTCTCCCTTGTAACTATAAAAGGGAAGGCAGAGGCCGATCTCAGGAAGAGGACTTCACGTCGCTCACAACGTCCCACAATCATAAGAACACACATGAACACTCATACTCACAAGAGACTTGGGAGCTCCTCCCTCTCTCGTCTAGGCTTGTAATACCTACAACAAGCACCCCGGTGCAAGGCAACAGACTTGACCCACACTGGACGTAGGGCATTCTTATCCTGAACCAGTATAACTCTTGTGTTCCCCCTTGCACACCATCCGTGATCTCAATCGCAAAGTCTAAGTTTACTAGCCGGTGTTAGCACCCGCTAATCCTAGCACCGACAGTTGGTGTGCCAGGTAGGGGACTTTTGTGTGTTGATCCAGGTCACGGATGGCAGCCAACATCCCTGCGCTTCCTGCTGGCGCGGTGCTCCGGTTCGGGAGCCTCGAGTTCGTGGCCACCGGCCACGGTCTCGAGATGAACCTCCGCCCGACCGAGCCCCGTGTCATCATCGTCCTGACCCCGGCCCTGCAGGTGGCTGGGGAAAGGACCCTAGCGACACCTCCAACCGTTTCGGGGGACGGAGGGAACGCCACGCGCCGCTCCCACCGAGCTAGGCGGGGGAGGCGCAACCGCGTCAACCCGAGCCTCGCTACGGGAGACGCGACCAGCCCGGTGCCCCCCGCATGGGACACCACCTCCTCGCCCACCACCAGCTCAACGCCGCGAGCGGTAGTAGCACCACGCCTCCCCACTACTCCGCGGAGAAACATGGGAGGGGCCATGGCATCGCCCGCCTATTTCCCTTCGTCCTCACTGGGGAAGGCCGGCGACGCCCTCACCATTTCCCTTCGGGCTACGCAGTACTGCGGAAGCCCACGTCCATGCCGTTCGCGCCTACCAGCGCGACCAAGCGATGGCGTTTGTCCATCGCCTGGAGGGCCTGGGCGACTTCGACGACTCTCCACCGTCCTCTCCAGTGGGCTCTCCTAGGCATGTAGCGGCGGGGAGACCAACTCCAGCACCAGCTGCAGCCTTCCGGAGTACCCGGAGGGATGGGATCGCTACGGTCGCGTCTCGCCGTCGCGGTGCGACCTTGGTAGCGACGACGACGATGACATTCTGGGCAAACGTGGACTTCTCCCGCGTCCACGACCCCCAAGCCTTCCCCCCGACGACGCGAGGGATGACACCCTCAGTGTCTATGACTCCGACGAGAGCTGCATCGACCCCTCCTAGGAGTGCTATCACCTAGTGCACCCGGAGGAAGCCGTGCTGGAGGACATCCACTCGGAGGAGGAGGAAGATGCTCCGGCAGAGCAGCCACAGCTGCATACGCCACCTCCACCGGCTCCCGGCCCCACTGCCTTCGAAGGACCCCGGGGGCTGGAATGTCCTGTCCCTCTCCATCGTTCTCCTGGAGCTGGAGCAACTTCAGAAGCTCGAAGCCCGGATGGACGAGGACCGTTTACGCCTCGCCCAGCTTCGAGCCGCGCTGGAGCACGAGGAGGAGCGGGGAGACGGCGGAGCAGCGCGACGTCGAGCCCGCGACGTCCAGGCCCACATCGTCGCCGATGACGGGGCTGGCGTACCAATGCCTGGAACCTCGGGCGAGCCGGAAGCTCGCGGAGGCTGCAATGCTCCTCCGGAGCATGCCTGAGCCCTCCAACACGAAGGCACGACAGCTCAGGAAACCAGCTCAAAGACCTCCTGGAGGACGCCGCAGTCCTCTAGGCAGAAAGCTCGGCATCCCGGCATCGTGGAGCCGAGAAATGCCATCGTGGTGCCCCGACGCGCCATGAACGAGAGGCCTCAGTGCAGCTCGCAGCTCCGAGGGCCCCTTCGGTCCACCAGCGGCTTGGCAAGGACATCGACGTCCGTGCCATTCTCTAGGCCCGCGGTCGACGAAAGACCGACGGGGCCGCACGTGGCTACAACGTGCACTGGGGAGGACGCTACGACTCCGACGAGGACCGTGTGCCCTCACCCGAGCCCTCGGGTCCTCGTGTCTTCAGCGAGGCCATCCGGAGGGCTAAATTTCCACCCCGGTTTCGACAACCGGTGAACATCGCCAAATACTCAGGGGAGACGAACCTCGAGTTTTGGCTGGCGAATTATCGTCTTGCGTGCCAGCTGGGTGGCGTGCAGGATGATCTCATCATCATCCGCAACCTATCCTCTGTTCCTGGCCGACTCTGCAAGAGCCTGGCTGGAACACCTCCCCCTCGACTGATCTTCGAATGGAGAGATCTGGTCAAGATCTTCGTGGGGAACTTTCAGGGCACTTACTTGCGCCCTGACAACTCCTGGGATCTCTGGAGCTGCAAGCAGAAGCCGGGTAAGTCCCTCAGGGACTATATCCGGCGATTCTCCAAGCAAAATAACGAGCTGCCCCAGGTCGCCGACTCCGACGTCGTCGGAGCCTTTACTGCAGGGACGACCTGCAAAGAGCTAGTTCATGAACTGGGGCGTCAAACCCCCACGAGCATCGCCGAGCTCATGAGGATAGCTATCAGCTTCGCCTCGGGCGATGAGGCGGTGGGAGCGAGGAAGCCCCTGAGGGCTCCTCCTCCCGAGCCCCCAGCAACAAGAAGAAGAAGAGGAAGGGGAAGGCCCCCTCTGCAACGGGCCCCTGGTTGCGGCCGTCGAGCCTAGGGCGAAACAGCCGCCCTGTGGCCGCTTCGACGAGATGCTCTCCAAGCCGTGCCCTTACCACAAGGGTCCGGTGAATCACACGCTCGGGGCATGTGTAAAGCTCAAGAAGCACTACGGGCGGCAGACGTTCAGGGACGACGTCGGCAAGAAGCCTGCTGAGGACAAGGAGGACCAGGGAGGGAAGGACGACGAGTTCCCCCCGTCGACAAGTGCCTCATGATCTTCGGTGGGCCTGGGACCGCTGTTGACACCAGAAGTGGCAAACGGATATACCGCAAGCATACGGTACTCAATGTAGCCTTCACCGGGAGTATTCCAGGTATCGTATTTTCCACTGGGGAACGTGAAGTGTTCTAACTAGGCTCAAGACTGTCGAGTGATGAGACAAAGGATATATGATAACTAGGTAGAGAGGTTCTTATGTAGCAAAGATATCTAGTCTTGGTGTTCTAAGTATAAAGAGGTGTACACCTCCTCCCTTTACAAGAGGCGACAGGCGAAACAGGAGGAGATATAACTCCTCCCGAGGCGCTATGCTATTGTATTGATGCCCTGCCGTTTTAATAACTTGTCTTACACACGTGGAGGGATACTAAGAGCAGGCAAGGCTGTCACCACTTGCTGGCACCCACTAACAATCCGTGCGACAAGCGGCCCACACTGATAAGATATAGCCTAGACACCACGTCTACACTATACTTACTGCTCTAATCCTTGCAAGAGACTAGAGCACTTCACTAAGTAAAGCAATGTCCGAATAAAGCAAGTATATACTTAAAATACTAGAACCAGAATATCAAATACTTAAAAGGATTCGAATGTAAAACTTACTTGAAGATTCGCATCCGAATCCTTCTAATTATTTGATATTCTGGTTCTGATATTTTAAGTATATACTTACTTTACTCGCACATTGCTTTACTTAGTGAAGTGCTCTAGTCTCTTGTAAGGATTAGAGTAGTAAGTATAGTGTAGACGTGGTGTTTAGGCTATATCTTATCAGTGTGGGTTCGCTTGTCGCACGGATTGTTAGTGGGTGCCAGCAAGTGGTGACAGCCTTGTCTGGTCTTAATATCCCTCCACGTGTGTAAGACAAGTTATTAAAACGGCAGGGCATCAATACAATAGCATAGCCGCCTCGGGAGGAGTTATATCTCCTCTTGTTTCGCCTATCGCCTCGGAGTAGGTGTAGACCTCTTTATACTTAGAACATCAAGACCAGATATCTTTGCTACATAAGAACCTCTCTAACTAGTTATCATAGCTCCTTTGTCTCATCACTGGACAGTCTTGAACCTACTTAGAACACTTCACGTTCCCTGTGGAAAATACGATACCTGGAATACTCCCGGTGAAGGTCAACATTGACTACCGTACGCTTGCAGCATATCCGTTTGCCACTTCTGGTGTTAACAAGTTTTCTAGCGCCGTTGCCGGGGAACGGTAGCTGTCTTAACTAGAATCAAGTCCGAGTTATCCTTCTTTTATCTTTCTTTTATTTTTATCCTTTCCACACCATGAACCAATCAACCATCTCTCATCTTGCTGCTCCAAAGAGCGCTTGTTTGGAACCACCACCATCATCACAACCCATTCTTTCTCCTAGCTATGAGCTTTCGCCCTAGTTTCATAGCTTAAGGTTCAGGAATAATCTTTTACTGGGAAAGAAGATGAAAACCCCTACACTCACTTATATGAGTTTGAGCAATTGTGTTCATGCCTTCACATTCAAGGCATAGCACGAGATACCTTAAAATGGAAGCTATTCCCGTTCTCTTTGATGGGAGCAGCTAAACATTGGTATGCTCGACATGTAGAGAGTGCACATGGAGAGTGGGAAAGCCTTCAATCCAAATTCTGCTTAGCTTTCTTCCCTATCTCTCGTGTTGCTCGTCTTCGACTAGAGGTCCTAACCTTCAAGGCAAAAGGCGAAGGAGACTCTAGGTGCGGCATGGGCCTGTTTCACAGATCTAGTATCCCTTGGTCCTAATCTTGCTATAACTGAGCCTAACATTGTTACAACATTTTTACCTCGGTCTTACCAAAGATTCTGCACAATTCCTTGATATATCTTCTGGAGGAGCATTCCTTCGTTGTACCGTTGGTGAAGGGAAGAAACTTCTTGCTAAAATTCTTGAAAACACTCCCCACACCCACGGGTAAACCTCCTGAGGAAAAAAAGGAATTAATCCCCAGGCAAAAAGAAATCCCGATAGCCGAATCAAAATCAGTCTCATCCAAAGATTCCAGCCATTGATCCTGAACCACAAATACCAGAAACATCGGAGGAGAAAGGAAATTTGTCCTATAAGTTGCTCTTTCGATTTCGAGGATAATCTCTTATCTGACCTTGCTAGTTTTGGGAATGCCTACAATTATCCTATCCAAAAGGGACCTTCTAAGAAACATCATTCAAAAGCTCTCAAGAAAGAATCTCTTCAAAACTCTCCCAAATTAGAATCATCTGACACCTCGAATTCTCATGTGGCACATAGGGAAAATATCTAGGATCTTGGATGAACCTCCAAAAGGAATGCTGACTGTGCCCATAGAAGGAGAGCCAAAATACCTAGAAGAAAAATCTATCCTCTCCTCTTCTATGCCTACATCCACCATGTCCTTTGAACCCATTTCTAAACTCATCGTTGATCCCGATGATCCCAATTTTGCCCTTCCTTCAAAGTCTTATGATGATCCGGTCATTGACTCCGGGGATTCATTAAGACACCCGAGGTGTGAGAGTCATCAGGCCCATAAATCTGACCAAAAAGAGCAACAACAACGGTTAGTGAATCTATCTACTATTGTAAGTAAAGAGTGGTTAGATGAGGCTGAAGCATCAATGACGGTTGTTAAAATGCCCACTCATGTAAGAAGGATATCTTGTCAAGTAATGGGCATTTATAGCAAAATTTGCTATGTTCCTAGCCTCGACATCAACATCATTCCTCATTTCCATGTTCAAAGTTCATCAAAGAATCACCTACTCTAATCTCAAAAGTGTCTTAGTCTCCCCAATGGTCAAGTCCTTGATTGTTTACGAGTTCTTCGAGATGTACCTGTGGTGATTGATGATCTAAAGATCTCCCTAGATTTCCACATCTTTGACCTTCTTGGACTTTCCTTTCATCTCACATTCATTGGAAGGCCAATCATGCGAATCTTGGAGGACATTGGAAATGAAGAAGCTTCGTCATAAAATAGGTGACGATTATCTACCTGTTTGGTCTTCACAACCTCTCAACAAAGGGGTAGAATCCAAATCTATTCATGATCCAAGGGGTGAGCTTATGGCTGTTTCAATTTCAACCATAGCTTATCCCGGTCCTAAAAAGGACTTGGAATGTCTTGAAAAAGAAATTGCTCACCCACTCCTTAAGCAGGAAGGTTATATTAATGAGCATGGAAGTTATCCCCTGATCCTCTCATTAGACCCTTGCTCATATGAGAAACCTCCCAAATCAATCCTTCTCTCTACCACTACCACACGCAACATCTACAACCTCTTCACCCTTCTTATTCGTAAAATCTTTGCAAGGCTGGTTGTAGATGTGTTTGTCTATCATAAATTTTGCAAGTCTCGTAGTGGTTTGGTATGAGTTCTTGCAACTAGATCTACAAAGGTTGATAGTGAATTGAACATGATGCAACTTATTCCTAACCTTAGTAGATTAGTGAGACTTTTGGTTCTGTTGGTGTGTTGCCACCAACAGAACCCCTACACTTGATGTTTTCTCTATTTCCATGACTCAGGACACACCTTACACCAAGTGTGAGGGGGGTCATTTGACCCCCTCGAACACATTTGGGCGTTGAAGGCCACCCCGAGCAAAAAGCATCAGTGTAGGAACACATCACTAAAAGTAAGAATGCACCGGAAGGGGACCGAAGTGGCTAGAGCCCCATGGTAGGGTCGACCGACCCCACCATAGACCCCTCAGCCCACCAGTCAACCTCTACTATGTTGAGCCATACTTTTGGACTGGTTTATCACTTTCCCTTGCTCTTGTTTAGTGCATTCCTCATACTTTTGTCTTCAACCCTCTAAAATAAAAAAATGCTCCTTGGCTTCACACTTGAGCTTTTGTCTCTAATCGGATGAATCTTGTATATCATCTCATGTTTCCATTTTATGCTAGTATGCTTGGGTTTGGTTGTATGAATCGATCATACCTCCATAGTCTTTTTAAATTAAGCATGGTGCTTATATTAAATAGACTATCTTAATCAAACATGACATGGTGTTAAGATTGATTATTGAATCAAAACATACTTGTATAGAACTTGGTTGCACTTTTGGAATAACCTCTATAGCAAGAAGCTCGACATCTCTATGGGTAAGTCATAAGATCATTCGTGAAGACAAATCACGGTCCTCATGTGTAACTCAAGGGTCAAGTTATTTGGCCAAGGAAAACTTCGATGCAATACAACTGAGAAGGACCAATGCTACAACTCATCTCTAAGGTAAGTGGCCACCTTCTTAAAGTTTTTCATGAGCATGAACTATGAAAGAAGAAAGTGACATGCTAGAATTCATCCTTACTAATGATTTAACACAACTAAAATCTACATGTCTTTACTTTTTTATGGTTTGAGCACTAGTCTAGAATGCACATAATTAGACTAGCCTCCATGTCAAAACTGGGCCCAAGACGCCTCCAAACATGGGTCGGGCGACCTACTTTTGGTGGTCAAGTTTTGACAAACCATTTCTTGCCTCAAGGGAAGCCTAAATCCAAAATCCGTTCGCTCCAGAACGTTTATGCCAATGTCCCCTCGATGCTCCCTCTTGTGAATTCGGATGGGGAGAATGTTGGCACACCTCCCTCCTCTATTTCCTCTTCCCACTTATCCTCATCCCAACTCTAGTATTTCCCAACCTCCTTTGTACCTCCCAACTCTCTAAGAGAAACTCCACCATGGCCCCCACCAGCAAAAATACCATTGTTCCTTTGGTAAGGGCCCCTTCGATCCGAGAGATCACTTTTCGAGACCCTAGAGGTCATCATGGAGGTCAAGGTGCTTGAGGTTGAACCCTACGGAGTATACCAGCCCCTACATGCCTTCAACGCCCACCTTTCATGAAGAACCACATTATCATTTGTCGTGGGCTAGGACAAGGGAAGATGTTGTTTCCCAGCTCATAGACGAGGAGAAGTAGTTGCGTGAGTAGAGAAACACCACTAGCTCCCCAAAGACCACCTGGCGGAAGGTTAATCCTCCATGATCAATGGGCCATCAAGGCACTTTGAGGATGACCGCACCAAGAAGAGTGTCTTGGAGAAGTTTCTTTGTGTGGTTTTCACATCTAGGAACGACAATAGTGCCTTAGAGGAGCAAGTAGCGGCGCTGAAAACGGCTCACTTGGATTTAGAAGACAACTTCCGCACTCTTCGCATGAGCACTAGTGCGAAGATGAAGTGTGTATCAAAGGCCATGGGGCGTGAGGTCATCCACTTTTCACGCTAGATATCTTAAAAAAATCTTCACAAATAAGAAAGACACTTAGCTAGGTTTATTTCCTAGTAACTTGTGCCTATGTTTAATAAAATTTTGGTTCTGCTGGCGTGTTGCCACCAGCAGGGCCCCTGCACTTGACATTTCCTTTGTCTCTCTAACCCAGTATGCAGCAAGCCAACTGTGGAGGGAGGTTGGTGACCTTCCCAACACACTCAGGAACAATTCTGAATGCACCACGATGATGTTCGCAACGAGACACGTCTGCTCGACAAACCTGTCCCAAGAAGCCTTTAAAGGTAGGTCATGCGACAGGCACATCAAAACAAAACAGAAGAACGCAAGTGCAGGCGCAGCTTCAAAGGTGAGGATTCGAATGGCGATCACCGGAGTAGCCAGAAGCTCCATGGTGGGGTCGGCCGACCCACCAGGGACCTCTAGACCCACCAGTCAGCACCCATCAGCGTCTACTTGCTTCCCGACTAGTTTGTCACTCCTACTCCCATCCGTTCTTTCATTTTTACTTTTTATTTGCTTTCCTTAGATGAAATAAAATAAAAATAAAAACAAGAAGACTTGCATCTGAAAATAAAAAGTGACATGATTTATGACATTTAAAGGGTAGAAGTGTCACAAAGTTTAATTCTTGCATATGCGTATACTTGTGGGTCACATATCTTGATAGGAATATCATATTGACTTAGTTGTTGACAAATGTGATATAGTTCTTAGCTCATGATTCATACATTTTCTATTCAAAGTGCTTAGAGATTTATTTTAAAAATGTCATAAAACCATAGTGTCACTCACTCCTCAATAGTAAGAAAATTCCTACCAAAACCATATGTGATCATACCATATTCAAAACCCCTTCTAGTCATGCTATTTGCAATTGCTTTGAGTTTGGTCAAATCTTGTTGACCCTTGTTGAGAACTGTCATAGTCCTAAGATCAAGATCACACACACGCCACATATACACATGCTGCTTCTACACTGGAAGTACGCAAAAACATGTCATCCATATCCATCATAAGTATGCTCCATGCTTTAAAGTTTAGAAAATCTCTTTAAGTATGACTTAGTAGATGAGACACAAAGGCTATTCAAAAAAAAAAGTGGACACATGAAGGTCCATTACTTTGAAAAAAAAGAAAAAAAGAAGAAAAATAATGCTAGCATGTCTCAAATAAAATAAAGTAGAGATAGATCTTATCAAGGAGCAATACATCCCATCATTTTCCACACAATTGCACATCTTGACCTAGGAATATGACAGTCTTCTCCTTGGATCCTTGTTTTGACTTTACAAAACATGCAATGGAAGTATGCTATCTTATCCCTACCTGAGCCCCACATAAGCTTGATAGATGTAGGATGAAACAAAAGTAGGTAGTCTCATGCTATGCCTTGGTGAGGAATCATATACTTACGGAGTGACTTGAGAGTACTATTTGAGGAGTAAGAATGAACTATGTGCTTTCTTTTAAAATCATTATCAAAAACTCTAAGTGCTAAGGATATGAAAATAGAAAGATGACTTTGCTTTGAGAACTGTTCCATTTTTCAACATCTGAAGGATATATGCTAGACAGTACCACATAACCCACCTGTATGAGATGTGTCATGAATGAAATTTTGTTTTTGCTAATACCTTGAAAATGTCATAATCATATTTTATCATTCTCTCTAACCTTTGCATCGAGGACGAGCAAAGACTTAAGTGTGGGGGATCCTGTTGACGGTAGTTATACCATGTTTTTACCCCATCATAACCGTCAACAAGATATTTTTTCTGGAAGAAAACCACCAAACACATAGTGACTTTGGCACAAATAACTTGGTTCCACATGTACTTGTTATTATTTGGTTGCAGGCACTCAGAACAGGTACTTTTCAGTGTCCGGAAGCTCTATATGAAGGTTGGGCAACCAACCAAGTATGGCCAAATGACAAACCAACTTCACAATCATTAATATCATAGCTTCTGGAGACAATGTGCAAAAGATGGGCACAATGAGTGGGTCGGCCGACCCACCCATTTGGGCACCAAGCTGTCATACTTAAACATATGACTCAAGGAAGCACATAGAAGAGAGTGGAGCACCTGGAGGGCCCACATGTAGGTCGGCCGACCCACATGTGGGACCCATCAGGGCTCTGCTGACATGGCACGATCCATGTGACTCTCCATCCAGCTCAATTCCACCTTTAGATTAAAGTTGTGTTTCCAATCAACGGTGGAAGATCAAAGCACATGGATCAAGGTGTGAACCGACAAGACCAAGGCGAAACCAGTACATAGCCACACTCTATGACCAGTGCGGACCACAGTGGTGGGCCCACCTTGCCATAGGTGGGTCGGCCGACCTGCATGTGGGCCCTCCAGGTGCTCCACTCTCTTCTATGTGCTTCCTTGAGTCATATGTTGAAGTATAACAGCTTGGTGCCCAAATGGGTGGGTCGGCCGACAACTTGGTAGCCGACCTAGAAGATGATATTGTGATAAAAACTAGGAAGGCAGACAACTTGGTAGCCGACCTAGAAGAGGCGTTCGAATGCCTCAAAACGAAAAATATAAAACTCAACCTCTAGAAATGTGTTTTCGGCTCCCCCGAGGCATGTTGCTCGGGTTTATCGTTTCCGAGCGCGGCATCGAGGCCAACCCGGAAAAGATATCGGCCATCACGCGGATGGGGCCGATCCGCAACCTCAAAGGCGTACAGAAGCTGATGGGGTGTCTTGCAGCCCTAAGCCGATTCATCTCGCAACTCGGCGAAAAAGGTTTGCCTCTATATCGGCTGCTGAAGAAAACCGAGCAATTCACCTGGACCTCTGAGGCCCAAGAAGCCCTCGAAAGGCTTAAAGCTTTGCTTTCGGAAGCTCTGGTACACGTGCCGCCCACCGAAGGAGAGGACCTCGTGCTATACGTCGCTGCTACTAACCAAGTTGTGAGTGCAGCAATCGTCATAGAGTGGTGGGAGGAAGGACACGCGCTGCCTATTCAGCGGCCGGTCTACTTCATCAGCGAAGTCTTGTCCGAGACCAAGACGCGCTACCCCCAGATACAGAAGCTGGTGTACGCAATCATCCTTGCTCGGCGCAAGCTGCGGCACTACTTTGAATCCCTTGCCGTGACCGTGGTATCATCCTTTCCCCTCTGGGAGGTGATCCAGAACCGGGAGACGACCGGGAGTATTGCTAAGTGGGCTATCGAGCTCATGGGTGACGACATCACCTATGCGTCGCGCAAGTCCATCAAGTCCCAGGTGCTGGCGGACTTCGTGGTGGAGTGGACCGAAACACAACTGCCACCGCTCCCCACCCAGGAGGAGTATTGGGTCATGTACTTCGACGGGTCGATGATGAAGACCGGTGCCGGCGCGGGCATAAGTCTTCGTCTCACCTCTCGGGGTTCGGCTCAAGTATCTGCGGCGGCTTCACTTCATGGCTTCCAACAACGTGGCCAGAGTACGAGGCTCTTGTCAACGGGCTCCACATTGCCATTGAATTGGGGCTCAGGCACCTCGAGGTTCGAGGAGATTCCCAGCTCATTGTGGACCAGGTGATGAAGGAGTCGACGTGCCATAACCCCAAAATGGCCGCCTACTGCAAGCTGGTGCGATTGCTCGAGGAAAAATTCGACGGGCTCGAGCTCAACCACGTCGCGCGCAGATACAATGAAGAGGCCAATGAGTTGGCAAAAATCACGTCTGAAAGGGCCTCGGTCCCGACAGGCGTATTTGCCAACGACCTCCACAAGCCTTCGGTCAACGTCGATCCCTCTGGAGGCAAGGGGAAAGAAATCCCCGAGCCCCCGGGAGAGCTCGGAGCGTCTTCAAGCCACGGAACTCCCTCGGGGGCTGCCGACTCCTCTGACAAAGAGGAGCTGTCTGGGACTGAGGATGAAATCGGCGACGAAGCCGAGGCGATGGAGATCGAAGCCGAAATGGGTGACGACGAGGCAGATTGGCGCGAGCCACTGGTCAGTTGGCTCGTCTGGGGGATTTTGCCCTCGGACAAGACCAAAGCTCGGCAGCTGGCACGAAGAGCCAAGTCCTTCACGATGATCGACGGCGAACTCTACCGGCGTAGCCCTTCTGGGGTCCTGCAGTGCTGCATTCCTTTCAGTCAAGGCAAGCGCCTGGTTGAGGAGATACACGCTAGGGCCTGCGGTCACCACGCCGCGCCGAGGACGCTCGTCGGCAACGCCTTTCGACAAGGCTTCTATTGGCCAACCGCCGTGGCCGACGCCACCAAGGTAGTATGCTCCTGCGAAGAGTGCCAGTACTACGCTTGGCAGACTCATCTGCCGGCCCAAGCTCTCCAGACGATCTCCATCACTTGGCCTTTCGCCGTGTGGGGACAGGATCTTGTCGGGCCCCTCAAGAGGGCGCCCGGGGGCTTCACCCACCTACTTGTCACCATTGACAACTTCTCGAAGTGGATCAAAACTCGGCCAATTGCCCAGATCAGTTGAACCCAAGTAGTGTTGTTCTTCACCGACATCGTTCATCGGTTCGGCGTCCCGAACTCCATCATCACCGACAAAGGAACGCAGTTCACCGCCTTTCGACAAGGCTTCTATTGGCCAACCGCCGTGGCCGACGCCACCGAGATAGTATGCTCCTGCGAAGAGTGCCAGTACTACGCTTGGCAGACTCATCTGCCGGCCCAAGCTCTCCAGACGATCCCCATCACTTGGCCTTTCGCCCTGTGGGGACTGGATCTTGTCGGGCCCCTCAAGAAGGCGCCCGGGGGCTTCACCCACCTACTTGTCACCATCGACAACTTCTCGAAGTGGATCGAAACTCGGCCAATTGTCCAGATCAGTTCAACCCAAGTAGTGTTGTTCTTCACCGACATCGTTCATCGGTTCGGCGTCCCGAACTCCATCATCACCGACAAAGGAACGCAGTTCACCGGGAAGAAATTCCTGGCATTCTGCGACGACCACCACATACGAGTGGATTGGGCGGCGGTAGCTCACCTAAGGACAAACGGCCAAGTGGAGCGTGTGTTGACGGTCGATAACGTCAACTTTTATTAGAACTTTAGACACAAAAGGATACATGCAAACATACTAGTCTAGGGTTTTAACTGACAATTTCCACGGGTTTTGCATGTTTCGTATTTTCCAGGGGTTATTCCAGAAAAGCGTAAAAGAGGGATTAAAGTGCATAATTATCACGAAACGTAACTGCGAAGGAAACATCATCATCGGAACACTAGAAGCCTCTGGAACACACCCGAAGCGATCCGGGGCCCGCACCCTGCTAGGGTGGGGCCGGCCAGTGCCCCCCGGCTAGGGTTTGGCCCCGCCTTCTGGAGTCTTTTTTCGTCCGCCTCTTAGGAGTCATTTCGGCCCTATGTTTAAGTTGGTTTGATCTTACGGCGCGCGTTCATCCCACTGGCCTATAAATAAAGAGGCAGACCCCCCTGGAGGCATCAATCAATCATTCATCGAAGGCAACAAGTCTTCAAGCCATCAAGAGCCTACTAGTTCATGAAGAGCCTTCTAGTTCATAGTTCTAGCCTAGTTAGATTAGAGAGTAGAGGAGATCTAGTTCTTCGGCGGGATCTGGAGCCCCGGCATCCGTCTAGAGCGCAGAGTTCGGTATAGTTCTGGTTCTTTCTGTATTATTGTATTCTTCATTATGATTAGGGAAACATTGTTCTTAATAGTTCATATGTTCTTGATTACATTAGTCTTTGTCTACTTTAATTATATGTCTAGTATAGTTGGTTTGATCTTATTGAATTCATGTAATTGCTCGTATAGCGTTTATCCAAACGGTCGTTGGGTAGATGATGAACAATGTGTAGATGTGGTGTCTAGATATTTCGTTTATCTGCGAGTGCACCCTGATGTGCCGGGTCGTGTGGTAGTTCGCGTAGGTGACAGCTACGTTGATTCCTCTGTACTCCACCCCCCGTATGTAGGCAAGCAGGCACGGTCGCGAAGTTGGGTGATGACTCTGTTTCACACCTTTCCTAGATGATGCCCTTTGCATGTGATCATGATATAGGACTAATCTGACAATGATTGCTAGATGTAATTGCACTAGTTAGAGTTATTCATTGACGTAGTTATAGAATTACCTTAGATATTAATTCCTTAGTTTATCCATTGGCTAGCTATTTCTATGACTAGAAAGTGCTTTGATGTTTATCTTTATTAATGATGCTTGATCTTGTGACCTCTACCTATTATGAGTAGAGTATATGACATCGATAACATCACTTATTCATTGTATATAGTTGTCATCAATATAATAGATTGTAGTTTAACCAAGTCCTTCCCAGTGGTATAAATATAAATCGACAACCTGGTAGAACTCCTAGGTAAAATGCTACAATGGTATAATTATCTGTCCGTTTGCAGAATTGTTCTTAGTTTATATTTATTTATATTTCTGCCTAGTCACATGGAATAACATATAAAACTTTTATTTATTCTTAGCATATATAATTAGAATTGACAACCCAGTTCATGCTAAAGAATGTTGGTAATAGATAAGTGGCTAGTTACTAATTATCAGTTAATTAATTATCATACATCTTCTAATCTCGTCTCTAGTGCTAAAGGTTATAAAGTTATATTTGGTGACGTTAGTAGATGTCAACAAGTATTTTTGGCGCCGTTGCCGGGGAAGGCACATTAAACTTAGGAAATATTGATAACATATATGCATCATGGATAAGATTGTATTACCGATTGATCTCTAATCAAACAGGCATACCCCTGTTTTTTATCATTTACTTATCTTATGCTGAGTGATGAATGAATGATTTTTCTTTTCCAAACAATTTCACTGACGATCCAGAGAAACTCCTGTGAAGAAAGAAGTTTGTAGAGGCGAGGGACAATTTCGAGTCACCGTCAAGAACACCAATCGTTTCTCGAGCTAGTTCATCAAAGGAGCCAGCTCCAACATTGGAAGAAGTACACTTAGGAGAAGATTTATCTCCTGTGTTTGAAGACATGGCTGAGAAGACACTGCGTGATTTCTCTGCCCCAATAACAGAAAGCATCCGGACTGGACCAGCAGTCAACACGGGGGAGAATGGATTCGAGCTCAAGCCTTCTCTTATCACCATGGTTCAAGCCAGTCAGTTTTGTGGAAAAGCTCATGAAGATGCAAGTGCACATTTACAACACTTTTTAGAGATCTGCAGCACCTTCACGATCAGAGGAGTCCCAAGAGATGCTATTTTACTCCGTCTTTTCCCATTTTCACTTTTGGGGAAAGCTAAACAGTGGTTCTACACCAACAAAGACAAGAACACTACATGGGTCGATGCTCAACTGCTTTCCTGGCAAAGTTCTTTCCTACAGGCAAAACAAATGCTTTGCGTGGGAAAATCTCAAGCTTTCGACAGCAACATCACGAATCATTCACTGAAGCATGAGAGAGATTCCAAGATTACATTGAACACTGTCCTCATCATGGGATAGAGGATTGGCTACTGATGCAGACCTTCTACCACGGGCTTATCTCAAGCACCCGTGAGTCCATAGATGCTGCAGCTGGAGGAGCTTTCCTGTCACTGAAGCTTCCAGAAGCTCAAGCACTTGTGGAGAAGATGGCCTCAAATCCGAGCTGTAATGAAGAACGTACTCAACCTCGCAAGAGAAGATGGAGGCATCCATCATCGGAAGGAGACCGACTATGGTCACTCCCAAGCTAGACCTCATCATGAAGAAACTCGACATAGAGAAGAAGGAAGTCATGCATATTGATGATTTCCCGCATGACCTGTGAAGAATGTGGAGATTACGGGCATTTCGCTGTCAACTGCCTTATACTGCAAGAGGATGTGAACTTTATCAACAACATCACCTACTATCGCCCTCAGCAAGGTCAAGGATGGAACTAGCCAAACCAATGATGGAATCAGCAACCTCGACAAGGTAATTACCAAGGTAACAAGCAAGGTAATAATTACAATAATTATAATCTTTCACCTTTAAGAGATTTAGTTGCTAGTCAATCTAAATTGATAGATCAAATGTCTAGAAAGGTAGCCTCTAATGATAAAGCTTTAGAAAACATAAATATCAGAATAGGATACCTTTACTTCTGCTATAAAGAATTAGCACATCTTTAATAAAATGTTAGAATCACAATTAGCTCAGCTTTGCTGCTGCTGTCCCTCCATTTGAGAAAGGTAAGATTTCGGGCCAGCCGAAAGATTTGGAAACTGCTAACCTTATTGATATTCACAATGCAACACAATACCAAATTTAGCCTGCAGATAAACAGTGGATAGATCACTCACTACCTGAGAAGATGGGAGACCCTGGAAGACCTGTCATTCCTATCTCCATAGGATGTCACAGCTTTCCAAAAGCTATCTGCGATTTTCGGCGCAAGTGTCAACATAATGCCTAATGGTAATCTGTGAGAGAATATTAGGTGATCCTTTGTTGTACACAGACATGCGTTTGCAGCTTGCAAATCAGTCCATTTGCTACCTCGAGGGAGTACTAGAAGAAGCTATTATCAGAGTGGGGCAATCATATGTCCCAATTGACTTTGTGATCATGGACACCGGAGGAGATGAGAAGGTAGCCATTATCTTGGGACGACCATTCTTATGCACAACCAAAGCCATCATATATGCGGAACACGCCAAGATTGTCCTCTCCATCAAGAACAAGAAGGAGAGATTCTCGTTTAAGAACCGCATCCTGAAGGATCCAGCAGTCCCGAAGCAATTCCATCAATAAGAAGAGCAACAATAACAAGTGCCCAAGAAGAAGAACAATTGAAGATGGAGGAAGAACAAGCCTCGACATATACCTGAAGAAACCGCTCAACTAATCAATGCTATCAACACAGAAAATGATCATATGCTCCCGAAACCATTCCCGATAAAGAAAGGTGACCCAGGTGTACCTACCATTGACTGCACAATTAGAGATATCACTTTTCCCGACACCGTCTGCGACACTGGATCAGGCGTCAACGTAATGTCCAAAAAGGTATATGATGAATTATTTGACTGATTTACCATTATACCCAACATATATTCAGTTGCAGATGGTAGACCAATCACTGACATTCCCTGAAGGCATAGTTAAGGACGTAATAGTAAGAATTCAAGATAAATATATACCAGCAGATTTTCTAGTTCTCGACATGCAGGAAGACAACTGAATCGTCCTATTCTTTTAGGAAGACCGTTCCTCTACACCGCCAATGCTATCATTTACACCTGGGTCTGGACAAATCCACTTCGACCTACCCACTAGAAAGATATGCTATCAATTTAAAACACATCTTAACCATGAGCAGAACAGGAAGCAACACAATAGGAGGAGACGCCAAGCCCGCCGTCAGGCTACCCAGCCTCACTGTGGATGGGAGGAGTTCCTGGTAAGATTGTGAAGTATGAAGACTGCTACAAGGAGTAAGAAGAAGCCGTACAAGTACCATGCTGGAGTGAGTGGGAAGCGAAAGCTGAGAGGATGGACCAGATTGCTAAAACAGAGAAAGACGAGATCCAGGCACAAGTAGAAGAATGGATGAAGAGAGATGAAGAATCAAGAGAAACATACAAGGAAGAGCTGGAGCTAGAAAAGAGAGAAGCAGAAGAGACAGAAATGAGATGGAAGGAAGAAAGAAGAAGCACCTACTACACCATCGCAAAATAGAGAATTAACTGAGGTAACCTAAGATGATGAACCTACTGAGTAAGTACTCTCCTCTATCTAAGTCCTGTCGGTAGACTTTAAATTCCGTACCCTAGCCATAAGGTTAGAATGGTAGTTATCTAATTAAGTTAGCATTCATTTGTAATTTTACTTAGCACATTTATTAGCATAATCCTCTTTGCATATTAAAAATAAAACAACAAAAATATTTACTGTTTATTTACTGCATCATAAATATTAAAGCCCCATGTAAATAAACTTATGGTAACCCTGTAGGACGTATTTACTGTGGTGGCATAAAAATAAAAATAAAAATAACAATCTATATTTAGTTTGTTGCATTATGAAAATCCTAAACCCATGGGAATGAATATTCCCTGTGGTGGCATAAAAAAATATAGCATGCATACATTTTTTTTATTGCTGCATAAGAAACTTAGAAAAACCGCAAAAAGAGAATCCTTTTAGAATCCTGCTAAAATCTATTAATTAAAAATCAACTCAAAGAATAATCAAAGTAATTGGCTGACCGATTCGAGCCTCAAGTTTTGGTTTTCTTGTTGGAGTATAACTATGCAGAAATAACATTATGACTAAGGAGAGAGTCTATTAGTGGCACCCACCAGGACTACTACTAGCTCACTCTGAGAAACATTCAAGCACCAAGTATTGCAAACATCAAAGCTTGGGGAGGAGCATCCCCAAGTTATCAGGTAATTATACCTATGCGCTTATTGAGTCTACTTTATACAAGAACAAAATACCAAAAATACTGTGAACACATGAAGGTTCACCATAGTATCATAGAAAAATTTGAAAATACCGAAAAATATGTGGGCACATGAAGGTCCACACCTTTTAGAAAAAAACCCAAAAATATGTGGGCACATGAAAGTCCACTCAGTTAGGAAGCTTCTGCTGGATAAAATCATTCACTTACCATGGAGTGGTACTAAACCTAACCCCTCTGCATAAGATTTGGTATCTTTCTTGGCAATTGAGTTTCACAGAAAAAATAAAAGATCGAAAAGCTAGTCGATCCGACACCTCTACGCTGTCGAATACACCTGCTCCCAGAAGGATCACTCAATTTGCAACATCAACGACCCTGTCAAACTGTCAAGCTTGGGGAAGAGTGCCCTCCATTTTAAGTCCAGCTAAGTATCAGTTTCTCACACTATTATTCTTATCATTATTACTATATCGCTTTTTCGCGTGACTTAGCTAGTAAGATAAAATTTGAAAACCAAATAAATATTTAGCTATATATTAAAGTTTGTTTGGAGTAAGTCTAGGCTAGAACCAAATTAAATTTAATGAACACTAAAATTTTGTTTTAGAAATGATGAATAGTTGCTCTGCCCAATTCCTTTCAGGTGCCAAGTTGTCAACCTTAGATTCTCCTGAGTTTTGGATACTTCTGTTTTAATCTGAGAATTTACTCTGAACCTGAAACTTGTGGAGGCATATGCTTGAGTTAAGTCTAGGTAATTGATTGATATGATTCATGAATGTTGAGCTACTATTTATCTTATTCTTACCATTACTAAGTTCTGGAGATTTATTTTTGAAAACTTAAAATCTACATGATGAGCTCTTGTATGATAAAATGTGAATTCATACCAAAGTCATATATTATACTATTTAGAGATAGGAAAACTTTTGCACATTCATATTGCTTGCTTTGCATTGAGTTTAGTCAACCTTTGTTGAATATCATATGAGAGTCTTGTCATGCTTTTAAAACCAAGATCACGTACATACTTCAGCACATATGCATTATTCCTACCCTGGGAGTAATCGCAACCATTTACCACTTTCATCTATGTTCATCATAAAAAAATTTTGTCCTGCACTGGGAGTGAACACCAAAAATATATAAACCCCATAGGATAGCCCTGTTATAAATGCTCTAAGTTTTCAATATTGTTATCTCTCCAAATCATTTATTGGATGCATGTGACTATGCAAAAGTGTGAAAAGAAAAGGGAGTAAAAGATGGACAAGTGTCCCAGCAATTAAAACAATGGGTACTAGATGCCGGCCTCCCGAATAAAAAAAAGAAAAAAAGGGAGAGAGAAAAGAAAGAGGAAGAATAAAGATAGCCCATGTTTTCTTACAAGTTCCAAGAGCGATCTATTTCTAAAGAGAGCATAAGTAGAACTAGGATTCGCCACCTTATATACACCTATCCACCATATTCCATGCACATGCACGTCTTGATTTGATTGTATGCCTCGATTCTCTGTGGATCCATCGTTTGACTTTACAACATATGAATTGCAAGTATGCTTAAACCATGTTATTGCCACTCCTATGAGCTCCATTATATTCTTTAGTTATGGGAAGGACATAATATTAATGCCTTAAGTGAGATCCACAAATACCACATATTGAGGGACTTGAGGGTGTCATATAATTAAGCTCTGAGTTTTATTTTGAAAACTTGCAAAACTCCGGAATACTGGTACTGTGAAGAATTTGAGACATAGTGCTTGACTTAATTGTTCTATCTTTCAATTGCTCAAGACTTATGCGAGTGTTGTAAAGCTCTATAGTTAAAGGTAAAATGAGTAAGTCTGAAGGTTAGAGCAGTTATTGTCTAATCTGGAGGAGAATTTCTATTTGAAAGCATATGTACTTGGAAAGAATGAAAGCATTGTAGCAACTTCTGATCCAAATACATTAGTAATTAGGCTTAGTTTGTTTGCCAAGGGACTGGCAAAAGGTAAACTTGGGGGAGTTGTTGACGGTCGATAACGTCAACTTTTATTAGAACATTAGACACAAACTGATACATGAAAACATACTAGTCTAGGGTTTTAACTGACAATTTTCCACGAGTTTTGCATGTTCTGTATTTTCCAGGGGTTATTCCAGAAAAGCTTAAAAGGGGGATTAAAGTGCATAATTATCACGAAACGTAACTGCGAAGGGAACATCGTTATCGGAACACTAGAAGCGTCTGGAACACACCCGAAGCGACCGGGGCCCGCACCCTGCCAGGGTGGGGCCGGCCGGCACCCCCCTGGCTAGGGTTTGGCCCCGCCTTCTGGAGTATTCTTCCACCGCCTCTTAGGAGTCATCTCGGCCCTATGTTTAAGTCGGTTTGATCCTACGGCGCACGTTCATCCTATCGGGCTATAAATAAAGAGGCATACCCTCCTGGAGGCATCAATCAATCATTCATCGAAGGCAACAAGTCTTCAAGCCATCAAGAGCTTACTAGTTCATCAGGAGGCTTCTAGTTCATAGTTCTAGCCTAATTAGATTAGAGAGTAGAGGAGATCTAGTTCTTCGGCGGGATCTGGAGCCCCGGCATCTGTCTGGAGCGCAGAGTTCAGTATAGTTCTAGTTCTTTCTCTATTATTGTATTCTTCATTATGATTAGGGAAACATTGTTCTTAATAGTTCGTATGTTCTTGATTACATTAGTCTTTGTCTACTTTAATTATATGTCTAGTATAAATGGTTTGATCTTATTGAATTCATGTAATTGCTCGTATAACGTTTATCCAAACGATCGTTGGGTACATGATGAACAATGTATAGACGTGGTGTCTAGATATTTCGTTTATCTGTGAGTGCACCCTGATGTGCCGGGTCATGTGGTAGTTCGCGTAGGTGACAGCTACGTTGATTCCTCTGTAGTCCACCCCCGTATGTAGGCAAGCAGGCACGGTCGCGAAGTTGGGTGATGACTCTGTTTCACACCTTTCCTAGATGATGCCCTTTGCATGTGATCATGATATAGGACTATGAAAGGTCCTAAATGGCTAGAGGGGGGTGAATAGCCTATAAAAATTCTACAACCAACAACTCAAGCAAGAAGTTAGATAAATAATAAGCGAAGCGAATTCTTGCGCTAGCCTACTAAAAGATGCAAGCCACCTAACCGTTCTAAGCTATAGTCTCTATTTCACACACAAGAGGCTAAGTTGCTACTTCTACTCTACTCCTAGGTGAGCAACTAAGCTAACAAGCTACACAAGAGTAAGTGAGAAAGAGAAGAGAGAGTGAATCTTGTACCGCCAGTGAGTGATGAGATGAGTACCAATAAGAACAATCACAATAATCAAGAAATCCTCGGCAAGATATTGACACAATGATTTTTACCAAGGTTCACTTGCTTGCCGGCAAGCTACGTCCTCGTTGTAGTGATACACCCACTTGGAGGTTCACGCGCTAATTGGCATCACACGCCAAACCCTTCTCAAGGGTGCCACACAACCAACACAAGATAGGGATCCACAAGCTACGAGCAATCCACTAGAGTAGCCTTTTGCGATTTCCCGTGGGGAAGGCTCAAGAAGCCTCACAACTTCACCGATCGGAGGCGGAGACAATCACCAACTTCCCTCAACGATCCTCGCAGCTCCAAGCCGTCTAGGAGTCGGCAAACTCCAAGAGTAACAAGAGAAACCGCTGTGAAAGACAACTACCAAGTGCCTCTAAATGATCTCAAGCAATGCAATGCACTTGATGCTCTCCAATCTCACCAAATGATGAATACAATCAAGTAGGATGAGTGAGAGTGGAGTGGGAAGGCTCACAAGTAAGTAGGAGTGATTAGAGTGGCCAAGAGTTTCTCCCCAAACCGGCCAAGTCCCTATTTATAAGCCCCTCACAAAGAACTAGCCGTTTGGACAAAACTGCGTACCGTCGGACTGTCCGACGGCCAAACCATCGCACTAACAACACCGGTCCGACGCTTCGGATGGACGCCACATGTCCTCTGCCATTTGAAATCGACCGTTGAAACACAACGGCTATTTTCTTCCGCCCAAACTCACCGTCGGACAGAGCATCGTCGGACCAAAATCCTCGGTCCGACGCCCTCAGCAGACCACCCTCAGACCCAGCCAGACGAAGCCGTCGGACTAAAAGAAACGATCGTCCGACACTTCCAGAGAGCTCCCCGAGCGCTGAAAACCGTCGGACGTTAGTCCGACGCTCACCGTCGGACGAACCACGCGCGTCCGACGCCCTACAGCTCGCCACGTGTCAGCACTCGCACGAACAGCACCGTCGGACTGTGGCGCAATAGTCCGACGCTCAGAAACACAGAGTCCGATGCTCGCGATAGTGTTAGCCATCGGACCGAAGCCAATGGTCCGACGCTCAGTGACAGCACGGTCTGACGCTAGTTTTTCTATTGTAACGTTTCCGAAATTCGCCGAATCCTGCCTCGCAAGCTCAGCAGGAGAAAGAGAGGACCAAACCCTCTATAACCCTCAAACTTCACCCCATTTTCAAAGTGCTAACACTCCATAGAGTCTCTCACTTAGGTGCACGTGTGTTAGTCCTTTTCAAAGAGTTTTTCCACGGGTCAAGTTAGTGTCACTAGCATCTATATGCATATGTAATGATCATGAACACCTAGTGGCACTTGATAACCGCATTTCATCAATGATTTCGCCCCTCTTGATAGTACGGCTATCTATCTTAAATGTGATCACTCACTCTATGGAGTCTTGATCACCAAAACCAAAAGAGCTCCTATTGGTTATACCTTTGCCTTGAGCTCCCGGTTTCTTATCAACTTCCTTCTCATCTCTTGATGGACCTTGTGGACACCTTTGATGATGGACTTATACCATTTGCATGGATGCCGTCATTGCCCTTCACTTGTGTCCTCCACCGACTCGGTCCTTTGCTCCATCTTGTTTGCTAATTATTCTCATGAAACACTTAGAGCACACTATTAGCAAACTAGGTTTCATCAATTACCTAAAACCAAACATGGGCTTTCAGACTAATCTGACAATGATTGCTAGATGTAATTGCACTAGTTAGAGTTATTCATTGACATAGTTATAGAATTACCTTAGATATTAATTTCTTAGTTTATCCATTGGCTAGCTATTACTATGACTAGAAAGTGCTCTGATGTTTATATTTATTAATGATGCTTGATCATACTTATCATCCTATTTATATTTATTATCTTGTGACCTCTACCTGTTATGAGTAGAGTATATGACATCGATAACATCACTTATTCATTATATATAGTTGTCATCAATATAATAGATTGTAGTTTAACCAAGTCCTTCCCAGTGATATAAATATAAATCGACAAGCTGGTAGAACTCCTAGGTAAAATGCTACAATGGTATAATTATCTGTCCGCTTGCAGAATTGTTCTTAGTTTATATTTGTTTATATTTCTGCCTAGTCACATGGAATAACATATAAAACTTTTATTTATTCTTAGCATATATAATTAGAATTGACAACCCTGTTCATGCTAAAGAATGTTGGTAATAGATAAGTGGGTAGTTGCTAATGATCAGTTAATTAATTACCATACATCTTCTAATCTTGTCTCAAGTGTTAAAGGATTATAAAGTTATATTTGGCGAGGTTAGTAGATGTCAACACTATCTAATCTAGGTCCATGGGGGAGCATCACGTCTTCTTCAAAGACAGCCGCCAGCGCCGTCCCAGGGACCTCCATCGCATTGATCAGCGCAAGGAGCTCGTCGTAAGAAGCCTCGAGGAAACCCTCGCTGACGGCGTCAGTGTCGAAGTTCTCATAGTGAGACTTCGCCACCGCCAGCGTCTTTTGGACGCCCGTCAAGAGGGCTTCCTTGAGCCGATTGCCCACCCTCCCGTGGAGGGCTTCCAGGCGGCTCCTGAGCGAGCTCCCCAAGGGCTCTCCGTCGGTGCCGAGGGCATCACACAGTGCGCGTGCCACCCATTGCAGGTCCTGGTGGTGGGCGACTTCAGCGTCGTGCGCGGCGTTGAGGACGCCGATGGTCCCTTGCGCGTTGACGACCTCCACCTTCAAAGCTGTGGCGACAAGACGGTTAAGCTGCGGCAGAAGATGATGGACGATCAGAACTAACGAAAGGTAAAAAGGGTAAGACTTACTTTTGACCTCCTCGCGCGCCTTCCTCGCCTCCTCCTGGACGGCGTTGACCTCGCCCACCGCCTGGTTCAGGGCCGCCTGCGAGCGGTCCAAGTCCGATGACAGGACATTCCATGGCGGCCTCCTTCTCGGCGGCGAGCGTCCGCGCGGCGTCCCGTTCCCGAGCTGCCTCAGCCAGGGCGGCCTCCAGCTGCTGGACGCGCTCCTCCAAGGGAGTGACTCGGCCCCGAGCCTCCGCGACCTCGACCTTCAAGGCATCACGGTCGAGGGTCAGGTTGGCCAGCCGAGCTGTCGTGCAGGCGAGCTCCTCCTGGGAACGAGCGAGGGGTCGGCTCTTGAGCTCCAGCTGCTTCCAGAGGCCGAGGCCCTGGCGAAGGAAGCAGGACTTCTCGCGGGGGGTCGTCATGAGCTCCTAAGAAAGGAGCAGAGGCGAGCTGGCGGGTCAAACAAAAACGCAGGCCGGAAACACCGAGGCAACAGAAAAGGTAAAACACGTGCACCCACCAGGAGTCGCTCCTGGAACTCCGAGTCGATGGAGTCCGCAAGGAGGCGCAGACTCTCCGACCACTGGGACTTGAGGTCCTGGACAGTGTCCCAGCGAGCGGCCTTGACGTCGTCCCGCAACGTGAAGACCGGTGGGGCTTCACGGTTCGTCCGATTGGTCCACTCGATGCGGGAACCCGTCAGCACCCGGGGAGGGGCCCCCCGGACGACCAGCGCCATGGAGTCCGCGGGGGGCGGCGCTGTGACCTCGGATGACTGGCGGGACAGTCGAATGTCCATGGCCGCAGCGCCGGTGTCGACCGGCTCCAGTGAAGGAGCGGTGGTCGCCGCCTCCGAAGCATCCCCGGGGAGCAACAGCGGGCGTCTCGGGAGCCAGAGCCGAAACCATCTCCTCGGTGGCGGCCGCCGCCACGACAACCGCGGGAGATGAGACCACCTCCAGCGCCACCGAGCCCTCGTATGGATGTGCCTCCACCGAGGGAGCCTCCTCAGCCACCAGGCGGCCCTCCTCTCTGGCAGGTGCTCCGGGCCTGCACCTTCAGGACCTTCCGGTGCAAAACCTAGAGGGCCGACCACGGGCGCTTCCTGGAACGAACTAGGGAAAGAATCGTCATTCGCTGACACAAAGGATGAAAATCCGTAAAGGAATGATTCGAAAAACGACGTAGCTGGTCTTGGGAATCGCCGTCTTCTTCGCCGCCCCGGTGCTCGGTGGAGCGGCAGGCCCGGTGGATGACGTGGGCCGCGTCGTCGGCGGAGGGGTGGGCAGCACCTCGACGACGGAGGTCGTCCTCGCCTTGAGATGCCCCTAATGACAGGGGGCCCCGTCTGGCCACCGGGAGTCATCCCGGCCTCGCCGTCCCTTGGCTGGGACGCCCTAGGTTCGGGCGAACCCCAGCTCGAGGTCCAGCATCCCGACGTCGCCCCGCTCCATCGCGAGCGGCGTCCTCTCCCCACTCCCTCTGACCTCGGCCGTCACAGGCGACCAGCGACACGTCTGGAGGGAGGGTCCGCTGGAATAAGGGCCCTTGGGCCCCATCACCAGATGCGGTCGATGGCGCGCCCTCGGCCACCTCGGGCGCCGGGCTTGTGCCCGTTCCCGGCCCCTTCGCCGAGCCCTCACGGCCGCCGGTCGGCGGAGCACCGGCCCTGACGGCTTCACCGCCCAATACCACGCCTCCAGGCGTGGCCTCCGATAACTCCGCTCGGGGGCTCGGGATACGGCCCCCGGCGCTTCCGCCGGCGGGCACCAACATAGGAGCCTTCCCCGGCTCGTCGGTGCCCATCGCAGGGCTTTGTGGCCACCACGTACTGGGTGGTGTCAGCATCATCATCATCGTCTTCTTCTTCGTCTTCCCGGGAGGGAGACTCCTCCTTCGGCTACCCTAGCCTCCCGTTGGCGGCGGCGAAGATGGGCAAGCCTTTGGGTCTCCCGAGCCTGCCTCCTCCTCTCTGAGGTTCTCTTGTCCTTCTCTGCCTTCTGCCGCTCGCCCCGGAGGCAGTTCTAGGCCCGTAAGATGACATCCTCCGGGACCGGGGGCAGAGAGGGCCTTCCCTCCCTCGAATGGGCCCTACGCCAAGAGGGGAAGAAGGATCAGAAAAGGAAGAGAGGTGGACAAGTCGACGAGAAAAGAGAGATGCTCACCAGCGAGATGGACCCCGGGCGTGGGACGCATGGCCACCCTCTTCAGCTCGTTCCCAGGTGGGATGACCGCTCACCGTGTATTTCACACGGTGCATGATCTCATCGGAGCTGAGGGTCTGATTCAACATCGCCGTACCCTCCCTCGATGCTTCCTTCCACCATCTCGTACAGGGCGAGCCAGCGCTCCATTAGGGGCAGCACCGTCCGTGCATGGAAGTGCGCGACCACTCCGGCCGTCGTCAAGCCTCGGTCCCACAGCGTCCTGCAACGTGGCGAGGTAGGGATTCAGGTGCTTGGCTTCCCGCGACGGGCACCCCCACTTTCATCGTGAAATGGGGGCAGAGATCACCTTCCCGTATACTCGGCAAAGGCGCCCTCGTCGTTGCGCAGGTAGAACCAGCCATTGTGCCACCCCTTGTTGGAGGACTAGGCCTTGCGGGGGATATATTCGGACAGGAGCGGAGCGAGAAGTTGCAGCCCCCAGCGCTGACGATCTTCCGCGGGTTCTTCGCGCCGAACAACTTGTTGTACGAGTCGACGCGGAAGAGGTACCGCCTGTCGGGTACCAAAGTATGGGGTACCCAACTTCAACGCAAAAACAAGCAACCTCAGCGCAACCTGGCCCAAATAAGGCCAGCCGAAGCCCACGAAAGCTACGCACGTGAAGGCCCAAAGTGACCTCCCGTAAGGCCCGACGGCACGGCTCGGGACAGCGGCACCCTCGGGCGCCAAATCTCCGATTCGCCCAAACCTCCACGAGAGTGCTCGGAACAGCGGCATCCTCGGGCGCTAAATCCTCCGATTCACCCGAGCCTCCTCATCCTCCTCGAGCACGGTCTCTCTAAGGCATCCAATGCATAGTCGACGTCAGCAGGGCAATCTTGGACCACAAGGGACCCCTCTGACCACTTTACAAGCGCGGCCCCACTGACTGGACGCCGCGAGGCGATGGCACCCCGCTCGTGCACGTCCTCCGTACCAACTGCCATACCTCCTCCAGTGACCGATACGATGGTTCCACTCTTTCCACTCCGTCCCAAGGACAGTCAACCGGACGACTGCCCCTTGCTGACGGAGAGATTCTCCAACTACGACAGCGACAGCTCCTGCCCATAACGCACAAGCCTCGCAGGGACAGGAGAGGTGACGGCTGTCCCGCCGACCCGGGAGTATGGGCAGTGTAGCAACAGGACAATTCGCCCCTTCGGGAAAGTACCGCGCATGAGAGGAAAACGCGCCCGAGGGAGGACACCCCTAATGTCCCGTCCCGTCACTGCTCCTGACGGCAAGGAAGGCTCCCGAGCCTCAGGAGTCAATCTTTGAAAGTCAACCAGTACTTCTCGTTGCACTGTGCGGACCAGGACGCAACGCCGTGACGCACCGCCACGCAGCAAGCGACGTCCCATACACTGTGCCAGCCTTAGAACTCAACGATCGAACAGTGGAAGATCAGTCGAATGACCTGAAGCCATATCGCCAAAGCGCCAAGACGATGGCGTGGCTGACGATAGCCACTAATCACCTCTGCTCCCACCATGCCGCATCGTCATCATAGGTCACCACATGTAACTCTAGCTTCTCCCTTGTAACTATAAAAGGGAGGGCGGAGGCCAGTCACAGATTCAGATTCACCAAGTTCATGACACCCACATACACACAACACAACTACACGCATACGAAAGCACCCTCTTCCGCGCACAAGAGACTTGGGATACTCTCCCTCTCTCGACTCAGCTTGTAACCCCCTACTACAAGCACCCCGGTGCAAGGCAACACGACTCGCCTCTCCGATGTTAGCGCCCGTCAAAACTAGCACCGACAGTTGGCGCGCCAGGTAGGGGACTTTTGCGTGTTGACGTAGGTTTCGGATGGCAACCAGCTCCACCACGCTTCTCGCTGGCGCGGTGCTCCGGTTCGGGACTCTCGAGTTTGTGGCCACCGGCCAAGGGCTCGAGATGAACCTGCGCCCGACCGGGCCCCGCGTCCTCGTCGTCCTAACTCCAGGCCCAGCAGGCGGCCGGAGAAGGGACCCCCGCAACGCTTTCACCCGCCTCAGAGGACGGGGAAATGTTGCGCGCCTCTCCTGGCGGACCAGGAGGAGGAGGCGCAGCAGCGCCAATCAGCCTCTGGCCGCGGGAGACACGGCCAACCAGGCACCCCCAATGGGGGAAGACAATACTGCACCAGCCGCTGTCCCGGGATCTCCGGCACCGGCGGCCACAGCATCCGCCTATTGCCCGAAGGACAGGCGAGGGCGGAAACACGACGCCGGCCGAACTTTCGCTCCGCCCTCACTGGGGGAGGGGAACGACGCCATCGTCCCACTTCGGGCTCCAAACCGCCATGGACGCCCACGTTCGTGCAGTTCGTGCATTGTTGCACGAGTTGTCAGGACACTCCAGTCCAGCGCCTCGAAGTCTACAGCAACGCCTGGAACATCGAACAGCTACGTCGCTTCTATCCCTGAACCTTGATCGATTGTATTATATAAATCATGAAATCAATAAAAGGAATCATTTCGTCCTTCTTTACGTTGATTTTAAGATTTTAACCCGAGCCTGACCCTTAGGAACAAGCGAACTCGTAAAGTTCTACGCATAACAAAGTGAGGCTCGGCCTTATCTTTAAGGCTGACCCTCCCTCGGGGGCTAGGACGGGGGAACCCCCGGACTCTCCCGAGGCCGCAACGAAAATTCGAAACCTAAAAATTTCAAAACTCGCTGAAATTTGTTCTTTTCCCGAGCACATCTCCCACCCAAGTCAAACCGAGGCTTATAAAGCTCGGAAGAGCAAAAGAAGTCCCAGAGGACAGAGCCGGCCGAGCCGCGGGAACGCCTACGCCTCCGGGCTACGGCATCCCCACTCGCCACTCCGCGTCCGAAGGATAACTCGAGCTCGGAAGAGAACTAATAAGATCAACGTTCGGCAAGGGCATGAGGCTCGGGAAAACTCGGCCAAGATTTCTTCTTAAAGTTTTCCCTCTCATCAAAACTCTTAGACTACGGCTGCGTTTACGCCCCTAAAGCTACGACACCCGGAAAAGTCTCCCGAGGCTCGATGGCCTGGGCACAGAGTCAGTAGAGGAAAATACTTAAGAAAAAAGCGCCAAGAACGAACAAAAAGCAAACATGAAATAATATTTACATAAATATTAAGGCCATGAAGGGCCACATGTTTGTTCCCTGGTAACTACTCACAACAAATTTTTTCTGAGGGCACGACGGCCCGACTTCTTCTCACGGCAGGTCCAGGGGAGGAAGCTCGACCTCAGGCTCGAAAAGGCTCGCCAGCGCCGCTGAAGGCGTCCTCATGTAGTCCTCCAACGCCAGGAGCGCCTCATCATCCGCCTCAACGAAGCCCTCGCTGACGGGGCCGGCGTCAAAGTTCTCGTAATGAGACTTGACGACTGCCAGCGTTTTTTGGACCCCGGTCAGCAGGGCCTCCTTGACGCGGTCGTGGACACTGTCGTGAAGCGCCTCCAGTCGGCTGCGGAGCGACATCCCCGAAGGCTCGCCGCCGCTGCCGACGGAGTCACACAGGGCGCGTGCCACCCGCTGCAGCTCCTGTTTGTCGCGGACCTCGCCGTCGTAAGCGGCCTGCAGAACTGCAAAGGTACGAAACGAGAAAATAGACAGGGTTTCAGGCAGCAAGCAACTGAAGACGAATGAAGCAAAAAGAACCCGACGCAACGCATACCGCCGGTCTCCTCCTAAGCCAGCCGCGCCGCCTCCCGAGCCTTCGACGCCTTGCCCCGCGCCAAGTCAACCTCGCCGAACCGCCTGAGTGAGGGCCGCCTGAGTCTCCTTCAGGTCGTCGGCCAGTGATGCGGCGGTGGAGGTCTTCTCGGCGGCGAGCTTGCAGGGCGGCATCGCGCTCCCTCGTCGCCTCGGCCAGGGCGCTCTCTCGCTCCTGCGACCGCCGTGTCGAGGCGGCAACACGGCCCACTGCCTCCGCAACCTCCTCATTTAGGAGGGCGTTGCTGACACTCACTTCGGCGAACCGGGAGCTCACGGCGGCGAGCTCGCTCTAGGGCACAGTCGAGCGCCCTCTTCTTGAGGTCGAGCTGCCTCCAAAGGCCAAGCCCACCACGGAGGAAGCGGGACTTGTCCCGGGAGGTGCGCATCAGGCCCTAAGAAGGAAAGAAAAGATGACAGCTAGGTAAGTCGAGCACTTACACGCAGGAGAAGTTACAAGGCAACTGCGGCTCACCCGAAGTCCGATCTGAGAGCTCCGTGTCGAGGACATCGACGACCGCGCAGAGGGTTGCCGCCGAGCCGGACCCCAGCTCCTGGACGGCGTACCACTCGGGGCCCTCGAGGTCATCCCGAAACGAGAAGACGAGCGGCCCCTGAGGGTCCGTCCCGATTCGCCCACTCGATCCGAGAGGACGTCGGCTCCCGAGGGCGGGCCCGTCAGCGCCAACGCCCAAGGACCCTCCTCACGAAGTGGAGGAGCCCTCGCTACGGCGTCCGCCGCCACCGAGTCCACGGCGACTGGTTGTGCGGCGACGTCAATGGTCGGCTCCCGCGAGGTGCCTCCGGAACCGACGACCGGAGTGCCGGGGGCTGGCAATGGAACTGCCTCCGCAGCAGCCGAGGATGTGGCAGCAGCAACCTCGGACGGAGTCACCCTCCCCGTAGAAGGTCCCTCTGACGCCGACAGTCGGACCCACGGGAGGGTGAGTCTCCTCGCCTGAGGCGCGGGCTCTCTCCCCGGCCGTGTCATCCTCCCGGAATCTTCAGCACCTTCTGGTGAGAGACCCGGAGAGATAGCCCGGACCGTGCGCTGCTGCAGCAACAGGAAAAAGGTAATGTCATTATGTTAAAACAAAACTCCAGCAAGAAAAATTGACACGAAAAATGACTTACGAGGTCTTCGGCACCACCCTCCTCTTCCTTTTCGCCGACCGGAGTCGGTCGGAGCGGCAAGCTCGGCGGACGAGCCGGGCCCCGCCGACGATGGAGGAGTGACCGGCACCTCGGCGTCGCACCCGGCCCTGCTCCATGGCACGGACAACGCCTCCTCACCCGAGGGAGTCTCGATGGTGACATCCCTCAGGCGGGGGCATGGGCGGCGGCACCTCTATGTCCCCCCCGCCTGTGGCCGTCGGAGCGATCAACGACGCGTCGGCGGGAAGGGTCCGCCGAAACAGGAGACCCTCGGTCCCCCCGCCGGAGCCTCGGGGCATCTCGGGCGTCGAGCCTGAGCCCGTTCCCGGCCCCTCCGGCGGAACCTCGCTGCTGATGGCGGGCAGAGCCCCGCCTCCTTATGTTGCCCTGCCAGGAGCCGCGTCCTTGGACGCGGTTTTTCGGCAGGTTTGCTCGAGGGTTCAGATCACGAACCCCGGCACTTCCGCCGGCGGACGCTGACAGTGGAGCCTTCCCAGGCTCGTCAGCGCCCACCGCGGGCTGTGTGGCCGCAAGCGGCCGATCAGACACCATCAAGTCAAAGATGGAAAAATCTTCTTCTTCTTCATCATCATCGTCGTCGTCGTCATCGGTGGGGGTATCCACCTCAGGCTCCCCAGGCCTCCCTCAGGCAGCGGACGGCGCTGGGAGGATTCCTCCACCTTCCGCGCCTTCTTCTGCTTCCGGGCGGTCGCCTTGTCCTTCTTTGCTTTCTCCGCCGTGGCCCGGAGGCGGTTCTGGGTTCGCCGTTCTTTGTCCTCCGGGACGGGCGGAAGGAAAGCCTTCCCGGTCCTGGAGAGGCCCTACGACGAACTGAAGGAAAAAGGTTAGGAAGAAGATGGGGAAACCAGCGGCCCGATCAAGCGAATGACACTTATCAGCGCCGGGAAGCCCGTGCAGGGACGCATAGGCACCCGGTTCACCTCCTCCCAGGTGGGATGACCCCCACCATGTAACCGACGCGACGCATGACCTCCACCTCGCCAAGGTCACGGGCCAACATCGCCGTTCCCTCCCGCTGCGACCCGGTCACCATCTGATGGAGCGCCAGGCGGCGCTCCATCAGAGGTAGCACCGTTCGCATGTGGAAGTTCCCCGCCACGCCGGCCCCCGTAAGGCCCCTTTGGCGCAACTCCTCAAGCGCGTCGAAATAGACGGCCAGGTGCTTGTACTCTTTCGACGGGCACCCCCATTCCCACTGAGGAAGGGGAGCCATGAACGCCCTTCCCGTGAACCTGGGGAAGAGACCCCCGTCGTTGCGAAGGTAGAACCAGCCACTGTGCCACCCCTTGTTGGAGGAGGGGGCCCTGCAAGGGATGTACGACGAGGAGCGGATCACGAAGCCGCAACCCCCCGCGCGCTGGATCTCCCGCGGCTTCTTCGCGTCGGCCGACTTGGTGTACCAGTCGACTGCGAGAGACACGGCGCCACAGGTTCCAGTGCGGGGGCACCCCAAAGTAGCCTTCACACAGGGCTGGCAAAAATCGACGCCTGTGTGATGGAATTCGGGGTGAGGTTGTGGAGCTCCAGCCCGCTCTCGAAGAGGAGGGCCCGGCAGAAGCGGCTCGGTGGCGAGCCGAGCCCACGCTCGTGGTAAGCGATGAAGCTCACCACGTACCCCTCGCCGGGGTTCGGCTCCTCATGGTCGCTGCGGCGGCACGGCCCACTCCGGGTGCTGCGCGTCGGTACGAGGACGCAGCAGCCCCAGAGTGACAAGGCGCTCCGGCTGCGCCTCCGTCACGGTGCTCCTTGGCCACGGCTCTAGCCTGAGGATGCCGGCGGCGGTGGCGGCGGCGTCGGTGGCGGCGACATCGGCGGCGGCGTCGACAGCGGCGGAGGAGGAATCCATGGCAAGCAAAGGGGAAAAGGCTGCGGGGAGAACGACGGCCGCGGCAACAATGGCTCTAGCGAGGGAGCGAAGACAAGGAGACGGGCGACGGGAGCGAGAAGGCGAACGGTCGTGCGAGCGAATGGCTAAGGTAAAAAGAAAGAAACCGTGATTTTCTCTTATATACCTGAGCCGTGATCCGCGGTGAATCCGCCGCATTAACTACGTGGGACCCGCCACGATCCCCACATCTCCGCCACCGCCTGCACACGCAAACCGCCTCGACTGCACCAAAACCATTGTGTCCGTAAGGCTTCGCGCCTCAAAAGGTGAGCCAAATCATTACAACCACGCACCTCGATTCCACCAATATTCTCTCCTTCCCGACTGAAGGAACCCCGGGCTCGGGCGCCCTTTACGTTCACAGGGGATCGAAGACTGGCCCACAGCGAGCTCGAACAGTCACCCCAGGGAAACCGAGTTAGGGACAGCTAGTGGATGGGTCACGAAAACGGCCTGTATCCCGACGCCCGAAACGTCACAAGGGACATCCCATGCTGTGTCCAAGTCCCAGTAGCGAGTCGGTTACGTGGAATCCCTCCGTGGGAGGCATCATGCCCTCGGGACCCATCGAAGGGACCCGACATCCACTAACTGACCCTCGAGAAACATTTGGAGTGTGCTCAGGCCACTAGCCGACCCCCAACGAACGGGGCACGGACCTCCACTTGGACCAACCCGTTTGTAGCTCACCGGAAATGCCGACTCGCGCCCCGGCGGGGAAGTCGAGCAGGACCAAACCTTCCTCTTTCCGAAAAAAGAGCACGATGATCGAACTAACAAAAGACAAGGAGGACCGGGTTGACCTCCGATACGAAAAAAAAGGCCTGGGAACTTGCCCTGCACCTCAGAAATACCACCGGATAAACTCCCTTTACGATGGGAGGCTCGGGGGCTGCATTTCCGAGGGATCATCTTCCCTTGATAAATACCCAAGTGCGCAACTACGATTTTCAGCCTTTGAAGAGATATAACATCCCTCCAAAGCCTCGGGGGCTACACCCGGCGGGTGCACTCGCGCGCACCCACTGGAAAATTATCTTACCCTTTACTGTTTTGACAGGTGAAAAGGTTTTAAACCTGTGGAGGAGTACCTTCACTCCCCCACAGGCTCGGGGGCTACACCCGCCGGGTGCGCTCGCGCGCACCCCGCGGAAAAGGCACCTACTCCCGACCACAACGGCAGGTGTAAAGACTTGAACCTGTGGACGAGTACCATCACTCCCCCACAGGCTCGGGGGCTACTGTCAGGTACCAAAGTATGGGGTACCCAACTTCAACACAAAAACAAGCAACCTCAGCGCAACCTGGCCCAAATAAGGCTAGCCGAAGCCCGCGAAAGCTACGCACGTGAAAGCCCAAAGTGACCTCCCGTAAGGCCCGGCGGCACGGCTCGGGACAGCGGCACCCTCGGGCGCCAAATCTCTGATTCGCCCGAACCTCCACGAGAGGGCTCGGGACAGCGGCATCCTCGGGCGCTAAATCTCCGATTCGCCCGAGCCTCCTCATCCTCCTCGAGCATGGTCTCTCTAAGGCATCCAATGCACAGTCGACGTCAGCAGGGCAATCTTGGATCGCAAGGAACCCCTCTGACCACTTTACAGGCGCGGCCCCACTGACTGGACGCCACGAGGCGACGGCACTCCGCTCGTGCACGTCCTCTGTACCAACTGCCATACCTCCTCCAGTGACCGATGCGACGGTTCCACTCTTTCCACTTCCGTCCCAAGGACAGTCAACCGGATGATGCCCCTTGCTGACGGGAGAGATTCTCCAATTACGACAGCGACAGCTCCTGCCCATAACGCACGAGCCTCGCAGGGACAGGAGAGGTGACGGCTGTACCGTCGACCCGGGAGTATGGGCAGTGTAGCAACAGGACCGTTCGCCCCTCGAAAAAGTACCGCGCATGAGAGGAAAACGCGCCCGAGGGAGGACACCCCTAATGTCCCGTCCCATCACGCTCCCTGACTGGCAAGGAAGGCTCCCGAGCCTCGAGAGTCAATATTTGAAAGTCAACCAGTCTTCTCGTTGCACTGTGCAGGACCGGACGCGACGCCGTGACGCACCGCCACGCAGCAAGCCACGTCCCATACACTGTGCCACCTTGGAACTCAACAATCGAACAGTGGAAGATCAGTCGAATGACCGAAGCCATATCGCCGAAGCGCCAAGACGATGGCGTGGCTGACGATAGCCACTAATCACCTCTGCTCCCACCATGCCGAGTATCGTCATCATAGGTCACCACATGTAACTCTAGCTTCTCCTTTGTAACTATAAAAGGAAGGGCGGAGGCTAGTCACAGATTCAGATTCACCAAGTTCACGACACCCACATACACACAACACAACTACACGCATACGAAAGCACCCTCTTCCGCGCACAAGAGACTTGGGATACTCTCACTCTCTCGACTCAGCTTGTAACCCCCTACTACAAGCACCCCGGTGCAAGGCAACACGACTCGCCTCTCCACTGGACGTAGGGCCCTCTTGGCCTGAACCAGTATAAATCTCCCGTGTTCCTCCTTGCACTCCATCCGAAACCTCAACCGCAAAGCACAAGTTACTAGCCGATGTTAGCACCCGCCAAAACTAGCACTGACACCGCCAAAGGATCTCAATGCGACATCTCCCCGAGGTAGCCCTCGCAGACGGTGGCGAAGATCGGCGCCTGCGAGACGGAGTTGGGGGTGAGGTTGTGCAGCTCCTAACTCGTTGGAGAAGAGGAGCGCCCAGCAGAACCGGCTCGGCGGCGACCCGAGCCCCCGCTCGTGGAAGGCGACGAAGGTCACGACGTACCCCTCGAGGGGCCGTGGCTCCTGGTGGTTGACGCGGCGGCGTGATCCACTCCGGGTGCTGCGGGTCGGTGCGGCGACGCAAGAGCCCCAGCGTCACAAGGTCCTCAAGCTGCCCTTCCGTCACCGAAGATGGGAGTCAAGGCTCCACCTCGAGCGGGACGACGGCGGCAGCGGCGGCGTCAGAGGGCGCTGGAGCGGCCATTGCGAGAGGAGAAGGGCGCGAAAAGGCAAAGGACGCCGGCAGCGAGGGCGAGGAGCTAGCAAGGGCTCTGGACGATGGAGACGCGGAGGCAAAGGGCAAGCGACTGCGGCAAATGGCTAAGGTAAAAAGAAAGAAGGAACGGTTTTTTCCTTATATACTTGAGCCACGAACCCGAAGCGGATGCAGTGAATCCACCACATTAACTGTGCGGGCCCCACCACGACTCTCCGCATCGCCGCTGCCTTCGCGCACACAACCGTCTCGTCTGCCCTGAACCGTCGCGTCCGTTCAGGCTTCCCTCCTCAAAAGGTGCGTCGAATCATTACGCTAACCTCCTCGATTTCGACTGATTACTCTCCTTCTCGATGAAGGAACCCCAGGGCTCGGGCGCCCGTTACGTTCCCAGGGGATCGAAGGCTGGCCCTCTGTGGCTCGAACAGTCGCCCCAAGGATACCGAGTTGGGGACAGCAAGTGGGTGGATCACTAAACGGTCAGTATCCCGACGCCCGAGCAGTCAAAAGGGACACCCCACGCTGTATCCAAGTCCCAGCAGCGAGTCGATGATGTGGAATCCCCTCGGGAGAGGCATTAGGCCCTCAGGGACCCGTCGAAGGGACCCGAGACCCACGAATCGACCCTCGGGGAACATTTGGAGTGTGCTCAGGCCACTAGCAGACCCCCAACGAACGGGGCACGGACCTCCACTTGGACAAACCCGCTTGCAGCTCACCAGAAATGCCGACTCGTGCCCCCACCGTGGGAAGTCGAGCATGGCCAAACCTTCCTTTTCTCGAAGAAGAGCGCGAAGGTCGAGCTAAAAAGAACCCGATTGACCCCCAATACAAAAAAGGGTGCTTGGGGACTCTTTTTGTACCTTGGCAGGATAAAAGACGCTCCCGGATCGGCCGTCTACCCGCGCCAAAGGCTCGGGGGCTGCAGCACCAGGAAACTCCTACCAAGGCACGGATCGCCAGCGAGCAAGAAGGCACTCGAGATTCTGCAAGCATGATTTCAAGCCTTGAAGGGATACATCATCCCTCCAAGGCCTCGGGGGCTACACTCGGTGGGTGCGCTCGCGCGCACCCACTGGATAAAATAAACAAATCTTACCAACATGATAGGAGGAACTAACCTGAGCCTCTGAGGAGTGCCTCCACTCCACCACAGACTCGAGGGCTACAGTCGGGTACCCAACTTCAACGCAAAAACACACTTCCCTGAATGAAGCCCGGCCCAAGAAGGTGCCAACCAAGGCCCATGCGGGGACAGCCCACGCGGCCTAAGACAGAGCCGTGCGGAAGCACATCGCCTCCCCCGGGTACGCGGACCCCTCGGGAGAGATCTTCCGATTCGCCTAAGCCTTCACGACGGGGCTCGGGACAGCGGTACCCTCGAGGCGACACCTTCCAATTCGCCTGAGCCCCCCGTTACCGAATGCTGTGGCCTCGGGCAACCGGTTCCCGATTCGCCCGAGCCCATCGCTACATGCAAACTCCCTCGGGCGCACCCCTCGGGTTCGCCCGATCCCTGCTGACGTCAGCAGGGCAAACTTGCCGGCCAATGGGACCTTCCTGACCACTTTACAAGCGCGGTCTAATCGAGAGGATCCCTCGACGTGACTGCGCCCCACACGCGCACGTTTGCCGTACCAACTGTCACATCTCCTCTGGCAAACGGTCAGATGGCCCCACTCCTCCCACGCCGCTACAAGGACTGGTCAACCGTACGACCCCCCGGGCTGACGAGGAGATTCTCCAACTACGACAGCGACTGCCATGCCCCGGCCGCACGTGTGATACCAGGGAAAGGGGAACGACAACCGTCCGGCCAACCCGGGGGAATGGGCAAGGCTTACGACCAAGCTCGTCCTACCCCCTGGAAAGTACTGCACGTGGGAAGGAGCGCGCCCGAGGGAGGACACTCCCACCGCTCCGTCCCGTCATGCCCCCGACGGCATCAAGGGCTCCCGAGCCTCGGGAGCTCATACTCAAAGGTCAACCTATCTTCTCGTTGCACTGTGCAGGGTCGGATGCGACAGGCATGACGTAGCACCATGCAACAAGCCACACCCCGCACAGTGCGCCACTTTGGAACTCACCAATGGAACAGTGGAAGATCAACCGAATGACTAAGGCCATACGTTCGAGGCAGCCAAGACGAGGGCATGGCTGACGATAGCCACCGGTCACCACTGTCTCCGCCATGCGGAGCACTGTAACCACAGGGAATCACGTGTAACTCTAACCTCTCCCTTGTAACTATAAAAGGGAAGGCAGAGGCCGATCTCAGGAAGAGGACTTCACGTCACTCACAACGTCCCACAATCATAAGAACACACACGAACACTCATACTCACAAGAGACTTGGGAGCTCCTCCCTCTCTCGTCCTAGGCTTGTAACCCCTACAACAAGCACCCCGGTGCAAGGCAACACGACTCTGACCCACACTGGACGTAGGGCATTCTTAGCCCGAACCAGTATAATCTCTGTGTTCCCCCTTGCACACTATCCGTGATCTCAACCGCAAAGTCTAAGTTTACTAGCCGGTGTTAGCACCTGCTAATCGTAGCACCGACACCAAGTTTACATTGTGAGATGCAATGATTGAACTGCATATGTGTTATATTCCAGGTTACTGCTACTGTTAGGAACTTAGGATTTGTTTCAGAGTGGTACAGGTCATAATAAGGTGTGGGTTAATGGCTGGTACTACCTTGGTTACAAATGCACGAGGTGGCTGCTACTCACAAGAAGGGTTCACAACCTATGTGGAGTAGAAACCAGATCGTGAGCGCTGGGAGGTATTGGAAAAAGAATTTGCTTGTGTTCAGGTCAATGGAACCCATAGTAAATGATCTTCATTCTTCAGAGAAAACTATATCAATATCTGAACAAAAAGACATACTAGACAACCTTGCACTTGCCATCTTATTTTCTCTATTTGGTGTTTAATCTTGGGGCGACCATTCAAGTGTCTCATCACAAATTTGTTCTTGAGTTCAGACTGCATGTTGCTGCTGCCACACTGCTGATTTGATAGTAGTAAAAAATTTGAATTTTGGAAGAAGGGGATATTGCAGCAGACAACAATAAAAAGGTAACTTTCTGAAACTTTTAACAGAATGGTAGCGTGGAAATTTGAAGCTAATTCGTGCATAATCGGGTACCATGTTCTTCTGATTCTTAGCTTTTGTAGACTCGGATGGCGATGGAGGATGGACTGATTCAAATTTGATTGGGTGCGTACACCTTTATTAATTATTATCATAAAAAAGGCTGTTGAAATGGGCTTTCCGGTCAAGCCAATAGGATTACGGGTGTGACTTAGGAATAAATGTATTTATGACAGCTACTGTTTACAATAGTTTAATTAATTGGTAGATGATGTCACAGTAGGTATGTTTACAGTTCCATTGCCAGAGAGGAAAAGGAACATGGAATCGTCGTTTGCCCTATCCTCTTAAGCATTCTCTTCTTGATGTCAGACTATAGATGCGAATGGATAGGGATGCAAGTCTCTTATTTTGGTTTATTGCGCCTTCCGGAACTCCATTTGAGTTTTCACCAATTTCTGGCCTTTGGTTATATACTCCAGTTCATATGCTGATATCTGTGCACGTTCATCTGGTGATAAAATAAACTAGAGTACCATGCCACCTAATTGATTTAGCATTTAGGTTGAGAAATAACTAAGTTAGCTGATCCATATAAAACACCATTGGGTATCCACTAACATCCTTATTTAAAGCAGAAATCCACTTGCTCATCCAGTTGTGTCATATTTAATGGCATTATAAGCTTGTCGACATTTCAACTATTCCTACCTGCCAGTGCAGTTCAACTATAACATGTTCTATAATAGTTTCCATGATAGTAGAATATGGGATTTAAAAGGAAATATTCTTGGAGGGCTACTCTTGTTGGGCTGAACTGTAGCTAATTAGCTATGAAAGGTCCACCTGCATATGAGGCAAAGAACCTGCTACCACATCGACACTATACAGACATTTTTTTCGATTGCCCTTCAGTGTAATATTCAAGGAAGATGATGCAGTAAGAAATTTGGGGGTTTAAACCATGCAATGCATATTTATGGCATTCCAAATTGTGAGTCATCTTGTGTCCTCTAGATGCATATATAGGTGCGTAGCAATGTAATTAGAAAAGGCAGGACGACTTGCAATTTGGAATGAAGGGAGTTATAAATATTTGAGTTTCCTTTTGTAACTGCATCCGTCTATCGAATGTTTGTAACTTACAAGAAAACTTTACTTGTGTTATGTACCTGCATACATATATCTGATGTTGATCTTACTTCTAATAATACTCATGTGGTTGCATTCTGAAGCAGCTCCTGTTGTCGACAGTGCAACCCAGCTTGGAGTGTGACATGCGCAGATTCGGTTCCGGTGGCGGGGGGCGCCTACCGGCGGTGACACGCGCAGATGCGGGTGCTGCGACTGCCCTGCCAGTGCTTGAGCCGGAATGGCCGGCTCCAGGTAACGCTTATCCTCAGCGCTGCCATGATCTCAAATCTTCCTCGCTGTCGTTCTCGAGTGCCTCACTGCCACCCGAGGTTCCTGGTCCCTCCTCCCTCTCGATCTTGATCTCATCTGAAATGCGTGTTTCTTTTGTTCTTAAAGTCTTCCCTTTTGGTTCTACACAGGTCCAAGAAAACATGGAAACGAGACGACCAGATGTGGGTTTCCTTTCGTGTCATGTAGATTTCTGATCTGAAACGAAATGGCCAGAGGTTTCTCATCTTAACTAGTGTGTTCATTTCCCATCTAATTCCAATCTTAGTTTGTTTAATCTGCATCGAAGGACCTTCTGTGATTATTGTTCTTGAATGATGTATATAGAGTGAATTTTTATACTGCTGCTTATTATTGCTCCATCTTTGTAACCCAATCTTGGCATCGCCACATCTACTAATCCAACCGTGTCAAATCAGATATATACTGATAAATTCACACATCAACCGCAGTTTATATCAAATTCGTTCTCCATCAAGGGTTTATATATAACTGGTTTGTTATTATTTTGTTTCGATGCTAATGCAGCTTACAAAAGCAAATTGATCTGTCGTCGCTATTTTACCTTATCATGCGATTCATATATTTTTAGTATAAAAATTAATCTATCCCGTAGCAACGCACGGGCACGCTTCCTAGTCTACTCTTTACATACAACAATTTGAACTTGTTGGTCAGCTGGCGGGGGATTTATGGTGGCGATGGAGAGGGAGGACAGAGGACATGCCGGAGAAGACCACCGCGGAGGCTATAGCCGCATCCGCGTTAATGAGGGTGTTACCACCTTCTGACAAAACTGCTGGGGCACAGGAGCTCCATCCCTGCCATAGAACCTCCTGTCGACACAATCCTCGCCAGACCGGCCAACTTGCCCTCAGAGACGGAGATGTCGACGTTCGTTGGTGGAAAGAATCTTAATAAGGTCCGGGTCATTGGGGGACCACCACAGCGGTGTGGTGGTTGTTGACAGCCGAGAGCTGGAGCCTGGAGCAAGCCATCATCCTTGGAGAAGCGCACGCTCGATCTTGCCACGCTTGACGGCGGAGGCGAACTCGTTGTAACACCACTGCACGCCTTTGGTGAGGTTGGACGAACACGGAGGGCTTGGGCGCCATGAGAAGGGAGCTGAAAAAGGTGTTTGGCAGTAGGGGTGGGCATCTCGCCCTACAACTCGGGGACAAGGGCTTGGCCGTGGCCAGGATACATAAGACGGGATGAAAACGGATGGGATACGGACGCATATCACTGATATTATATTTGTTTTTATATTTTTATTTGGATTCGAATTCGAATACAGATACGTTGGATAGTACCAGTTATGTCGAATATGATACGATTAGATATCGACATCATAAACATGCAATTTGATCATTCAGATACGGATACGGTATCGAATGTTGAATATCCGGACTGAAATGGACGGATAAAAACTCCTCTAAACGGATTCGGTCTCGAATACGGTCAGAACATATTCGTACCGTTTTCACCCCTCGCATGGAGAACTTTTTGTGTGTCAATGTCACGCTGGACGACTGACTTAGCCAATCACACATACAAAGTATCTAATATGTGAAATTTTCAGCGGTGTGGTGATAAAAACATACGGACACACATAAATGTGGCAATTAAGTCCGTGCAAAATAGAAAAGTGGCAAAAAAAAAAAATCAAATATCTCAATTGGCTTCAGCTTCTTTCGACTGTTGCCATTGAATTGTGTTGAACCGACAATCTAAAAAAAGGCCTTCTGCAAGCTGCTAGTTCAACCTTTTTGCTAAACATTTTTTTTTCAAAATGACTTTAACTCCACAAGAGAAACCGCTCTCTAGAAGGAGCCAGAGCTCTTTTAGGAAAAAAAATTAGATAGAGTAGGCCCGGTTAGGGTGCAAAACTCAGAACCTATTTGGTATAGCTCCGTTATATATATTTTTTTAAAATGACTTCTGGATTGTTTTAGAAATATTGTTTTGACAAACAACTTCAACAATAATTTTATATAGGTTGAGATAGAAATGAAGAAGAAAAGTAGGATAACTACTTTATTTAGCTTAATGCCAACTCATGAGTTGAAGAAAAATAGCTTCACTCATGATAATAAACTCTAGCCGCCACCGCCACCGCCACCGCCACCTCCCCCCATCCCTTTTCTCCACCTCGCCTGCCGCCAGAGCGCGCCACCGGGTGGCCCAGGGCGGCAAACGAGGATGGTGGCAGCGGGGACTTGCCTAGGCGATGCCCTGTCTCTGGCGCGACGGAGGGGCAAAGCTTGACTGGGTGGATAGCGAGCACTTTTCCATTACGAGGTAGGGCTGCTGGGCGGCCGGCGATGGCGCTCGCCTGCGCAGGTGGCGGATCCGTTTGCAGCTCGTCCGATTTGGCCATTCGCGACCTGATCTGGTGGAGCCCGCAAAAATTAGATCGGCCTCCGCGCGATTGGCAAATCGCCGCGCCGCCGCGGAAGGTGGGTTCGGCGGAGTAAGAGCCGTCGCGTGTATGATGACGGCCAGATCAAGACGGAGGCGGCAATCAATGGCGTAACAGTTCGGCAATTGGTGGGTAATGACGGTACTACCATGTTTCGACGGTGGTGACGCCTGTGGGCGCCACTTTCCTTACTGGAGGCGTCGTCTTTCTTGCGGATCTTCCCGGGTGAAATGGCGTTTGCGGATGCCATTTTCTCGTTGAAGACGTCGCTCTTGGAAGATTCCTTAGGTTGTCGGTTTTAGTGCCGGACAACGAGTTGGTGACTCCTCTGCATATACACCAGGTGCTTCGTCCTGTTGTCCAGAATACAACATCCAATGTCTTCAAGGTGGTCGGTGTCCAATGATCTTTCAGTACCCTTATTAGGTCTGACAGACGTGTGTGGCGGCATTGTCTTGACGTTGGTGGTCATACTCTTGTGGAGTCGACATCACGGAGCAAGTTATTTGTCGCATAGGACTACTAGAGTTCCTTGTTGGGATATTTTTTTCCTTCCGTCAGTTTCTTTTACTTTAGTTTTCTCTGTTGTAATAATTTGGCCTGATTCTACCTGTTGGTAGATGAAGCCGGGTATGAAATATATCCATTATAAAAAAAATATTTAGCAAAAAATAGCTCAACAACATCTGTAAAATTATTGTGAGCTCTACTATTATGTATGGTTGCTTCCACGACCGCGGGGCGCCGGCTGATTAAAAGAAAAAAAGCGAGTTAATCATCACCACCACCACGTTACCCAAACCAAACCCAGTCAGACTCCTCCCAGCAGATCCTAGCCGTCCGATCAAAAAAATATTTAGCAAAAAATAGTTGAGTGGTTCATCCTCCTTCTCCCCCGGCACCGTCTGGTCGTCGTCTCCTCGTCGCACAATTCACCACCGACCGCATCTCCATCTCGTCGTCCTCACCATGCCGATCAGGCGTCCGCGCTAGGGTTAGGGTTCCCTCTTCGCCTTCATCGCCATGGCTCCTAACGAAGCAGCTAACATCACCACCCCATCCGAGGCGGAGAGCGTGGGCGGCAGTGAGATGAGCAGCGAAGACACGGCCGCCGCCAGGCCGCTCCTCTCATCGTCTTCCTCCTCCCCCTACCCGTCCCCCTCCGTGGCCTCCGCGGCCCCGGTGCTGGAGAGCATAGAGGAGCTGGACCGGAGGTACGCGCCGTACGCGCGGCGGGACGCATACGGGCCGATGGGGCTCGGCCCCGTGAGCGCCGCAGAGGCGGCGCGGCTGGCGTTTGCCGCGGTCGTGCTAGTCCCGCTCCGCGTCGTGGCAGGCGTGCTCGTACTCGTGGTCTACTACCTCGTGTGCCGCGTGTGCACGCTGCGGGTGGAGGAGGAGCGGGAGGGCGGCGAAGGGGATGGGTACGCGCGGCTGGACGGGTGGAGGCGGACGGTGGTTGTGCGGTGCGGCCGCGCACTTGCTCGCGCCATGTTGTTCGTCTTCGGGTTCTACTGCATCCGAGAGTACGACTGCCGCTTCCCCAATGCCGAGGTAGTGACGATGAGTAGTTCTAGTTCTGTACAACTTTCTGATTGTTTTTGCTTGCCTTCTTTGCTCTTGATTCCTGAGCAAGGGAAGAGCTTGATAGTGTAATATTGACAGTATTTTATACAATATACATGACAGCTAGCTATTAGCCTGGCTGTTTTGGTGTTTGTTTGTGGGCAGCATGTTTTTCCTGTGTGGATGAGAAAGTGGATCTGTAGTACATAGACTAATTAAATTTATCTTAACTATGTGCACCCTGTCATTGTGCATACGTGCATCTATCAACTTGCATGGAATATTTGCTAGTTTGTTTCCCCCGCTTGCTACATTGTGATCCCATGTGTTCATTTGCAGCTAAAATGTTTTCAGATGTTGGGGAAGTATTTGTTTTGTGGGTTTGAAGTTCCTCATCAGACATCTAATGTGATAAATCTGGTGGCAGTTGTATAGGTTGGTCATGAAAATAGTATCAATGTAATGTAATTTTAGCCTTTACTGACTGACTACGGGAGTATCCTGCTTGGGGGGTTTGAATGATGAGTGGAATGAATATTATATATGGCTGGTTTGTGTCTATGTCATCTCCAGCTATTGTAATTCATTGATATTTCAGGATGACCATGTGGACCAGTCTAAAGAAATCGAAAGGCCTGGGGCAATTGTGTCTAATCATGTATCTTATGTGGATATTCTGTATCACATGTCAGTCTCTTTTCCTAGTTTCGTTGCTAAGGTACTATAAATTTTTGTGATAATGTAATTTCTCATATGATTTCTCAAAACTTTGCTATCAAAATATATTGATTTTGACATGTCTCTTCTGCACATCCCTATCCTTCTTGTAGAGATCAGTGGCCAGGTTGCCCCTAGTTGGTCTCATAAGGTACTAAGTTCTCTGCTGCCTTTGTAGTTATGTTTTCTCCCAGTCTTCTAGTAGAAATTATAATATGGACTTGTGGTAGATACTTTAACTGGACTAATGTTTACTTGTATTTACTTTGCGTAAGATGAATTGAAAAAAAAAATGACATGTTATTATATTATTATGCAGCAAATGTCTTGGGTGCATTTTTGTTCAGCGGGAGTCTAAAACATCAGATTTCAAAGGTGTTTCAGGTAATTTCCATAATCTTAAATCAACATGGTTTATCTTTTTCTTTTGTTCTTATGCGGATAAAAAATTATTTTCTCATTGTCAAAACTCTAGTGTGTTTGGAAATAACGTACTGCTGACTATAAAATTTTGATCAGGAAATTCTGCACTGAATTTTCTGTTAGTTGATTAGTGTCTACTATTGAATTCCATCCAATGCTCCAGAAACTTAAGTGTCCATTCGATTCAGAATCTTGCCTGCGAACTTTTTACTTTGTTTATTCTGATAGAATATTCTAAAATAGATGACCCTGTTTTGATCGGATGATACCATCCTTCGCACATGGAAGTATTACAGGTGGGTTAGTTAGAAGAGGGAGTTACTTTTATTGGCAACTAAAAAACTAAAATTTGGGAAGTCGATGAAAGTTCACGAACCATAAGTATGGGGCACAAGATTGAAAATTGAGAAGTTATGAAAGATCTAATGGGATTTGATTAGATTTGGGAGTCTTGAGAATTGGATGGCATTGCTAGCTTGTTCAATACGACTAGTAGGTTTAGCACCTTCTGTATGCAGACTTTGGTTGGGACTTAATCCTTGACACACAACACTAGGGGCACATTTGCCTCATTTGTTACATATATGTGGCATAGTTTTCTATGGTGAGGAATACCCAATACATGATTCCATTGTACTTCTTTCAGCTTCTGATATGCTATACTACACACAGGTGCTGTAATTGAAAGAATCCAGCGTGCCCATCGACAGAAAAATGCACCAATGATGCTACTCTTCCCTGGTAAAGTTCATATTGATTTTATCTGATCATCTCTGATTTTATGTCTTGTTTTGGATACCAACTGATGATTTTTCAGTTTAAAGGTTGTTTGGAAGAATACATGTTTTCTTCTATTTGTGGAATATATATTTTTAACTTCCCACAGAATTGTTGGCACATCTTCAATGCATTATTATCTTTTGTTGTCATCTTGTGATTCTCTTGTTGGGTTTATTATCAAATCTTGATACTTTGATAGTAAGACCAACTGTTGATTATGCACATTGTTAATGCCTCTTCTAATAACTTTACATTCTACTATTACAGAGGGCACAACTACAAATGGGGATTATCTCCTTCCATTCAAAACAGGCGCTTTTCTTGCAAAAGCACCAGTTCGACCAGTCATTTTGAGATATCCATACAAAAGATTTAATCCAGCATGGGAGTCCATGTCAGGGGTGAGTATCACTGGCAATTTATCTGATTGAAATCAGCATTTGAATACGAAAAATAAGGATATAGATACACTAGCAATACTATGAAATATTCCCTCCAAAAATGGTGCTGTCCTCATTATGATAACTTTTGATTCATGGCATTATTTGGATTTGATTAATGTTAGGCTTAGAAAACCCTAAAGTTCATGCGACAGCTGTGGTTCCTTTTTCTCAATGTGCGTGTAGTACATCTTCATGTTTGAGTGCCATGTGGTGGTTGTTCCGAAGCTTGTGAACAGGTTGTTCTGAAGTTTGTGAACTTGTTTAAGAATAAAATTCTGTTTGGGAACAATCTATTCATGACTAACTAAAATTAACTTGTTTGGGAACAGTCTATTCGTGACTTACTAAAATTAACTAATGTTCTTGCATCTATTTAAAGTTTGCTGGATTCTCTTGAAAAACATGCAGGCACGCCATGTTTTTCTGCTCCTCTGTCAATTTGTAAATTATCTAGAGGTGGTCCATTTACCTGTTTACTATCCTTCTGAGCAAGAAAAGGATGATCCTAAGCTTTATGCAAATAATGTACGAAAATTGATGGCAGTGGAGGTATGTTAATTGTTTCTTTCATTTAAAATTGTTAATCACATGGAATAGTATTGTTGTACAGTTTTTGGTACTATGGTAAATGTGGAAATCTTAGGCTTCTTCTTTTCAGGGAAACTTGATTCTTTCAGATCTTGGGCTGGCGGAGAAGCGAGTGTACCATGCTGCACTGAATGGTAATAGTCTACCTCGTGCTTTACATCAGAAAGATGATTGAAATGCCATGCTGCTGTGCTTCAATTGTACTGACAGTTGAGTGGCTTGCTTGTAACGGTGTATAGTAATGCGCATTATCATGGTTGAGAATTTGAGATGAGAGGAGTGCTGTGAATATCCTATTGCCATAAAGCTGTAAAACAAATTACCAACTGTCGTAGTTCAATTATGTTGGTTATACTTCTGCATGGCTGCGCATCCGCGCATTTGATCATGTGGTCAATCCATGTGAACCTTTTTATTATTGAAGTTTGCCAAACTGAACAATCTACTTGGTCTTCCCTGCAGGATTGTTGTGTCAAAGCTATTATGGATAAAATTTGGAAATGAAAGCTGTTAGATTTTCCTAGTTGTCCCTGTACCATTGCTGTAGGAGGAAAATAAATCATTTTTTGTCACTAATCTTTCTCATCGAAGACCATCTGTAGATGACCACACCATTTTGCTGCAAGAATCGTAGGCTTTTAAATCAGGAGTTACAACATAGGAATCAAAGAAGGCATAGTGGGGAAATTGCCATTTTCTTGCACTCAGCATCACAATTCATGTTATATTGCTATGTGTTTTGAGTTGACACATGTACATGATGTATCCGTTGACTAACATGTTATTGTCTAACAAATAGAATGGCCTCCCTTTTTGCTCTTAAACCAATGCAGGCTCGTAAGTATTTTTACAATGTTTCTGCAACATACTAAATGGCTTTTGTATAAAAACTACCTAAGTCCCAAATACAAGGAATTTTGTCTATACACCTGGAGTTCTGGTCTCCTGGACAAGCTTTTGTTCACTTGAATAGCTAAAATCCCTTCTTGACAGTAGGTAGTCGTATTTTATTTTTGTGTTGGAACAGATGGTATGGCTACTTTCACGCTGAAGGAAACTGAACCATGCCTCTATGGCTGGTTCGAGAAATGTGCGGTTTTAAGATTAACTCTCTTTCACCCTTTCCCAGTTTATGCTCAAGTAATGCAATTGTGTTGTACTACTTGCTTAGTTTTTATCGGAGGAACAATCTATCCGAGACCGTATGATATCTCCGTCTTTAGGGTTGGCTTGCAGGCTTATGTTGCGCTGGGTTGCCTTGTCTGTATTTTTGTGTTGTTAGGAAGGTCGATGATGGCTTAGTTTGTTTGTTTGTTTTTTGTTGCACAGGGAAGTCTTAGGAAATATCCAATTTTAGAGATCGTGATTGCCGAGTAACCTATTATAGGAGTACACATACAATTACAACTAGTGTTCAGCAGGGCTTGCCTAAAGATGCCCCCGGTTTGTTAGGCTGCAAGGTAACAACTAACAAAGCAGTGTACATATGCATCTGTTGAAGGAAAAGGATTGCAATAGGATTTGTGCCAAACAAAGGACCGCACCATAACTAATTTAGCGCGCACGCCATTTTTTTAAAATTTGGCATAATTACCATGGTATTTGGTAAAAACGTCATTTTGACTTCTAGTGTAACTTAACTATAGGATCCTAGAGTCATAAAGTCACAAATCGAATGATAGCAACGTGATTTTGCCTCTGTATGGCTGCACTCCTTGGCAATGCTAAAAGGACTATGGAACTAATGCTCCAAATGAAAACCATGGTAAAACAGCCTAAACAGTTCTGTGATTTTTATTATTTTTCACGAGGTCACCCCCTGCACTCACTAAATATTTCCTTTTTTGCTATGAATCATTATCGCTAAACCAATAAATTTAGCGAGTTAATAAAATAAGTAGTGACCTCAATAATTTATTTCCCTCTCTTAGTTTCTTATATTAGCTCACTATAAACGATTTTGTATTAGGAAACCCCAAGTATTCCTGACCAACCAAACCTCTTAATAGTATTTTATCTGTCTTTTATCATTTTCTCAACTTGAAATCTAGAGTAAATTGCACCCACCATACAAGAACTTGAAAAGGTGAGTGTAACTTACACAATTACTCAATCTAATACGATAACTTGGCAATGCAATTTTGTGCTTATTAGTCCAACAACATATAAAATGCCCAATTTAGTGCAACAACTTGTTAAAATGGTGCATCTATAGTCTAAATGTTACAATGATGATGTATTTGGTCACATTGTATAGCTAAGAGATGGTATACTCAGATTCGAACCAGTGGTGATATAGTTGACCAAGACAAGAATCTTTATTTCAAAGTTCAAAATAATATATTCACATCAGAAATGAGAGATATATTGTGTGTGTACATACAAAATTAGTTTGGCTGATTTTGACATAATAAACAATATCTATGAAACATTATAATTTTGACTTAATAAAAAACAATGTCTATGAAACATCAAAAGCAATATTTTCTTTAATTTGAACTATAATTAAAATTCTAACTGGTATTTTTAGTTTAAATAAGTTAAAGACATCAACTAATCCATAAGGCTATGTATACACCATGCGTTAATGTGTTCAGTTATGAGTAGAATATACCCTTAAAAATTATTAATTTTTCAAGCTATTTTGGCTTTTACTAGTTTTTTTTTTCAAAAAAAAATATGAGTGGTAGGATGTAAAAATAAAAAGAAGTGTGAAAAAATATAACAAAATGTTGCAAAATGTATTTGAAAAAGATAACCCGAAATTGATTCTGGTCATGGTATTAAGAAAAAAAAACCAAAATATATCGTATTTGTAGGTTTGCACCGTAGATGCCGATTTGCCAAGTTGTCGCATGAAATCGAGCATTTTACGGGTTGTTCGACCAATTTGGATTCACTTGCCAAGTTATCACACTAAATTGAGTATTTTATAAGTTGTTGGACTAATTTGCACTCAGATCACGCGCTTGCACCGGCGCTTGCATGCAGTTTTGCCTTTTTGTGCCACGGTGGAGGCTAACAAGGCGCTTGAGTTTGCGTCCGCTGCCAAATTAAGTGGCCGGCGCTTGTATTGATTTAGTATGAAAAAGTAACGATTACGACCTAAATTAGCAATGAAAACTAATTTACTCCGTTATAGCTTCGGACGCTTGCATAAAAATAAATTGACTTTTTTTTAGCGTCTGTTGGGACGTCTTTGCATTGTACATAGCCTCAACGGCCAAGTTGTTGTATGGTGCATACAACTTACTCTTTAATTTATTCAGGGCATCCAATTTACTCTGACTTCTTGAGAAGCGCAATCTTCTTTTCGTTCGTCAATTCACTCGTGACAATGCTTGGTCTATTGAATTTGACGCTTTTGGTTTTTCTGTCAAGGAGCAGTAGACAGGGCGCGTGACTCTTCGCTTGCAATAGCGGTGGTGACCTCTACACCTTCCCTTCCACGCCCGCGCACCACTACAGCCTCGCTACTACCTCGTCGCTATGGCACCACCGCCTCGGTCACCCTGGTCCCTCCAGCATCGCCACTCTGCGGGAGCATGTCGGTCATCTCCTGTAATAAGAGCCCCCCCATCCCTATGCCACGCCTGTCAACTTGGTAAGCCCGTGCGGCTCCCATTTAGTCACTCTACTTCTATGACCAATGCTCCTTTTGATTGAGTTCATTGTGATGTATGGACCTCCCCGCTTCCCAGCATCTCTGGATTTAAATATTATCTCATAATGCTAAATGATTTTTCACATTATTGCTGGTCATTTCATCTCCGCCACAAACCCAAGCTGCACCGCCACTTACTTGAGTTCATTGCTTATGATCAAACACAGTTTGGTGTCATGCCTAAGTCATTCCAAGCTGATAATGGGACCGAGTTCGTTAACCATGCCACCACATCCTTCCTCCCCAGTTATGGCATTGCACTCCGCCTCTCGTGTCCCTATACATTTCCACAAAATGGTAAGGCTGAACGCATGCTTCGCACCACAAACAATACCATCCGCACTATGCTTCTTCATGAGTTCATGCCACCCTCCTACTGGTCTGAGGCCCTCACCACCGTCACCTTTCTCCTCAATAGGTGACCCTCCTCCTCCATCCAAAACAGGATACCCTATGAGCTTCTCCACCAACACATCCCAGACTACTACTCCCTTCGGGTTTTCGGGTGCCTCTGCTACCCGAACCTAAGTGCCACCTCTCCCCACAAACTTGCCCCGTGTTCAGCGCCCTGTTTCTTTTTTTGGGATACCAATCCTCTCACAAGGGATATCGCTGCCTGGATATGTCTACTCAGGCGTATCATCATATCTCTCCATGTCATTTTTGATGAGTCGGTGTTCCCGTTTTCAGCAGCACCATCGGCGGCCTCGGTGCCGTCTTCACTTGATTTTTTGATGCAGGAACTTCCTTCTCTGCTGCCTGCTTGTCCAGCTGCCCCTACTTCTAGCGAGGATGACTCCACGGAGTTCCTAGACCTGACTGTCCTCCGCTTGTGTCCCCTGGTGGCCCCTGCGGGTGGGACTACCCTTGCTGACCCTGCGGGCGGGTCCCTGCTGGGCGGACAGCGCTTCGGCGCTGTTTACACGTGCCATCCTCGGCCTCATGCACCACCGATCGACTAGCGCTTCAGTGCTGTCTACGGTGGCGTTCCCGACCTCCTACAGCACCAACGGACCCGGCAGCAGCCCCTGTGGCCACGGTTGTGGCCCCTGCTGCGCCTTCAGCTGCTTCGACGCCCCATGCTGCCCCTACAGCAGCCCCGGTGCCCCCTGCAGAGCATCGGCAGCCGGCCCTGCAGCAGCGGACACAAATACGCAGGCTGCCTCACGGCCGGTGACATGCTCACAAACTGGTAGCCTCCTCACCGTCGAGCGTTACGGCTTATCCGCCTCCGCTACCTCGCCCCTCCTAGCAAACTATCGCAGCGCGCTTGCTGATCCCAATTGGCGCACTGCGATGGCCGAAGAGCACAAGGCGCTGCTGGACAATGGCACCTGGCGCCTCATCCCTCGCCCGCCCAGTGCGAACACCGTCACTGGAAAGTGGCTATTCAAGCACAAGTTTCACTCCGACGGCTCCCTCGCTCGACACAAGGCACGCTGGGTCGTCCGTGGCTTCTACCAGCAGGCCAGCGTCGACTATGACGAGACCTTCAGCCCGATGGTCAAGCCGGCGATGATCCACACTGTTCTCAGCATCGCTGCGTCTCGGGAGTGGCCCATTCGCCAGCTTCGATGTGAAGAACGCCTTCCTCCACTGGCCACCTCGCAAAGACTGGTCTATTGCGAGCAGTCGTTCGGCTTCGTCGATCCAGCTGTCCCTGACTCCGTCTGCTTGCTGCAGAAGTCCCTGTACGGACTCAAACAAGCACCATGAGTTTGGAACCAGCGCTTCACCACGTTCACATGCAACATCAGCTTCACCACTTCCAAGTCGGATGCCTCCCTATTCGTCTACAAGGACGGCGACCCGCTGGCCTACCTTCTCCTCTACGTCGATGACATAATCGTCACCACATCGTCGCCAGCCCTCCTCCAGCACATCACCGAGCGCCTTGTTGATGGTATTTATTGTATGATTTTACCCGTCAACCAAACATGTAAAAGGATATAAAAGAGAGCCATCACCTAGAATAGGGTTTAAACTGACAGAATTCCACGAGTTTTAGTGAATTTGTGTTTTTCAGGGACTATACTAGGAAAAGAACCAAGAAGGACCCACATATCAGAGAAAAATACTAAATTCCACCATGACCGGGGGATCAAGAACATTTTAGAGAACACCAGAGACACGCCTACAAAAGCGGGGCCCACTTGGCAGTTGGAGGAGGTCGGCCGACCCCCCTGCCAGGTCGGTCGACTGTCAGAAAGAGGACTCCGCGTCCGCCTCGACGTGGACTCTCCACCGCCTTTGAGGATTAATCTCCATCCACACGTTGAAGTCGGTTCGATCCAAGGGCTACGGTTCATCCCACCGGCCTATATATACAGCCCCAGGACCTCCATGGTTTCATATGATCCACAGAGAAATCAATCCAAGGTTTTAGAAATCCACTGACATATCTAGAGAAAAGTAGAAACCCAAGATAGGATCTAGAGCCAAGCCATCAAGTAGAAGATTAGCCTTGTAGTCTCTCCAGATTAGGGCTAGTTTTATTCTAGAAGTGGTGTGGTAGAAGAGCTAGAGATAGTTGGAGGAGTTGCCGGCCTGTCGATGACTACTCTACTACTTGTACCCACGGATTCAAGTCCTTCTTTGGGGCTTGTCTCTGAAGATTTCTTCGGACTTCAACTTCTAACTCAAGTGAGTAACGTTGTTATTATTGTTCTTAAGGTTTACGATTCTTTTGAGTGCTTTAGTCTTGGTAGCTCCTTGATTGAAGTAGTATTAAGCGTGGTGCTCAGATTATATTTACTCAGTAAATGCCCCATACTGTCCGGATCGGTGGTAGCTCGCGAGGGTGACGTAGCCTTGTTGAATCTTACACAGTCCACCTCCCGTCAGTAGGACCGTAGGTCTCTTTTGCTAAGGAATTTACCCTTTGCTGGTGTATTCCTATAGTAATTCTCCATTAAGAACAATCATATCATATCTTGTGAGGATTAGAACTAGAAGCCTTAACAATCTCTTTTATCACTCTATTTTCTCCGTGCTTGATAGCAGCTCAGGGGTTAAGTTTAGATTCTAGTCATCTCATTTTCCCTGTGGTAAAATATAAATAACGATACCATGGAATACTCCCGGGTGAAGTGCTACATCGGTATCTACCGCTTGCAGATAATCCTACTGTTTATTTGTTTAAGTTATCTTATACCAACACGCCTCCGCTCGGAGTTCGTCATGACGGACCTCGGCGAACTGCATCACTTCCTCGGCATCCCCGTGACCTGAGACAGCAGCGGGTTGTTCCTCTCCCAAGCGGCAGAATGCTGTTGATCTTCTCCAGTGCAGCCGGCATGTCTGAGTGCCACCCGACCGCTACTCCAGTGGATGCTCGAAACAAGCTGTCCGCCACCAAGGGCACCCTGGTCGCCAACCCCTCAGAGTACAGGAGCCTTGCTGGATGCGCTCCAGTACCTCACCCTTGACGAGGCCGGACCTGGCCTATGCGATCTAGCAAGTCTGCCTCTTTATGCACTGACCCCCGCGAGCCACACATTGCGCTGATCAAGCGCATCCTGCGGTACGTCAAGGGCTCCCTGTCGTCTGGTCTACACTTGGGCACCGGCACCGTCGACTAGCTCACAGCCTACTCTGACGCTGACTGGGCCAGCTGCCCTGACACACGCGGCTCCACCTCTGGCTTCTGCGTCTTTCTCTGCGACAATCTGGTGTCTTGGTCTTCCAAACGCCAGACAACGGTGTCTTGCTCCAGTGCCGAAGCAGAGTATCATGCTGTCGCCCACACCGTGGTTGAGTGTGCTGGCTGCGCTACCTGCTCCAGGAACTTCACATCTCGGTCCCACGCGCGACGGTTGTCTACTGTGACAATGTGAGCACCATCTACATGGCTGCTAACCCCGTTCACCACCGCCACACCGATAGATGATGTGAACCAAATCCTGGCAGATAATGTGTGGTCCGGTGAGCACACCAAGATGTGCTATCCAGTGGACTTGTAGGAGATGGTAAAACTGAAGCACATGAATCTCCATTGCAGTTACTTGGTCAACTTTTGTGTTTTTTTGACAAAGAAACCATACGAGGCGGCACAGAGAAATGTATATGTGGAGAATTACAAAGTTCTCATACCGATAGACTTGTGGGATTTAGATAGGTCAGGTTACCAGCAAGTACGACATTGTCATGTTTGTTCATACGTAAATGCAACGCAAAGGATCTGTATGGCCAAAGTGGAACAGATGCATAGATACAGAGCATGTTAGGTGACAAAAAGGATTGTTGAATTGTGTACCCGATATGTTTCGTTCCTAAATAGATTCTGACAAAACTTTGTTCTGTTGTGGTTCCTGCTATTCTGACAAAATTGTTTTGGCAAAATCTTAAATGTTTTCCAAGTTTCACAACTGGACTTCGGTGGCTACATGTTGTTATAAGCTGGTACCACCGATCATCCTTGTTGATGCAAACACTACTTTTACCATATCCTACAGCATTAGTTAATAATCAATCACTTTACATACCAGTTTACAGCCTCAATGACCAAAGGAAAAACAAAGTGAGGAAGGTTCTCCATCATTGTGTACAATCATCCTCTCAAGTGACCACCTGCTTACAACAACCTTATAGTTTGTTTAGATACCGATTTTCACACTTTCAATGCCGGGGCTCTTCGTTACCAAATACAATACACCTAAGTTCAACCCCAATCCCAGATCTGTATCTGCACCTTGAGGAGGTTGCTGCATGTCTGAGACTTGAGACCTCAGATACTTGTGCTGATGTCTAGCAACCTGAGCTAGCACTGTCCCCATAGTTTGGCCATGCCCATTTATGAGCAATATTAAGAAAGAGCATGGAGTGCATCCAAGGGTGCTACAAGGCTACAACTCTTCATCGCCAACACCAGAGTTCAAAACAAAGCTGGGGAATGCCATGGTTATGTCCCTGAATAGGAAATTAATGTATGAGCACAACACATCACAGTGTGGGATAAACTATTGTGCAAGTAATTGGAATGTAACCCTTAAAGTATTCAGGCAAGCATGTTTATAAACTTAAAAATGAAAATATACTTACTTAAAGTATGGAAGAGTCATGTTCTTCAGCAAAGCTGGGCTCGCGAACGCTTTCCATTCATCAGGATCAATCTTCCCGTCACCATTTAAGTCTGCTTGCTGGAATGTCTGTAAAAACTGAAGTTAGCATAAATCCATGTGTCGGCTACCTCATAGTGTGAACGCTTCTTGCGCCACAAGAAGTGATTTCGACATGAAACCTGCGACAACTTTTTGTGAAGGAAATGAACTGAAAGCTGCTAGGCACTTTTGGTGTCCCAGCCACAAGTTAGATGTGAAGGCATGTAAGTGCAAACAAATGTGGCACACACCGCACTACAGTCTAGGCATATGTGGACCAAATAAGCTGAAGGAAATAAACAGAAAGTAACATTTCATCTGGATGCGCAGTACCTGATCCACAATTTGTTCAACAGCGCTACAGGAATGTCCGTCGTATAACAAATGAAGGCGTGGCAGGGAGATTGATTGCTAAACGACAGCCCAGGCAGCTACATATAGATGAATGGCACAGAAAGCTTTCTTTGCTTTCTCTTTCGATACTATCAGCCAGCTACTTCTTTCCGTCCGGAAGAAGCCACTTCGTTACGAGCCCAGATGCTAGTCTCTGATCCAGTGGTCATCCTGGCTTCATTGGTAACTATACACCTCAACTACCAAATGCCTTGAAGATTGGCTATCTATGTTATCATACATATCAGCTTACCCTATACTTTTCCAACGTTACCCATACTTGGCTACTCGTGTCTGTTCCAAGCTATCACACAAAAAAGCCTATCTACCTCGACTAGCTCTATCACGTGCTGTTGAAAAAACTACCTTCGGAACTATTGCTTACCTTGTTTTCCTATACGTTGACAGAAATGCATCTCGAGGGCTTCTAGTTGTTGACTTACCTTACCAAGCTACTTGTTTTTCCTATCCATATGCTGCCTATTGATCTTCCCTAGTTGCTATTCCTTGAATGCTTTTATCCGGTGCATACCGAACTTTCTCCACCCGTGACTTATCACACGCATACACCTGGACTTGACCTAGTAGCAACTACTTCTCCCGCATCCCTAGTAACAACCTTCTATTCACTTCACTTACTGTTACTCTGGAAGATACGTTAGCTGCAAATACATTAGCACTTACTCCTCTTCAAGAGGTTAGGAGCGAAGATAGAGAAGAGAGAGATCATGTCTCAGCTTATTCAGCTTTGCTTTCCCCGTACCGCAAGTGGAGTCTGTAGGCCCCGATCTTTTGGCATTCATCTCCAGCTCTGTCCCTGTATTCCAACCGGTCAATCTGGTCTTGGGGAGTTCGAATTCGATACTCCTATGAGTTTAGTAACTATGTGTGTTGCTCCGGTAGTCCACCTAGTACAAAGAGTCCGATTTTCCTTAGTCCAAGGGCAATCTCAGGTAGAAATACCGGATAGAAAGGTTGAAAACCTCAGTTCATCAGCAACTTCATATGCCTTAGGAGGCTCTCTTTTTTCAGATCAGTTGGAATGTATCATTCTTTCCTGATTCTCTAAGAGGGTCAGCCTAAACAAGGGATTGTGACCCATGTGGTTAATGTCTCCCTGAGAGTTCCGTTTATTAAGTAGTACGGGTTTCTCAAGTGAGTATAACAGAGTCAATTGGTAGGAGTGTCAACTGAGTAGTTTAGGTTCCAGTGTCCTCAATCCTAATCATATCGCCTTTACCGTGGACTGAGAAGTATTGAGTCGTAATAGCCTCTAATATTCCCATCCGGAAACAGGTTGATTTGAGGATTCCCCTATATTAAAAACGACTACTCATGGATTTCCCAACAAGCAACTCCGTGAGCACGCGCCTCTTCTCACTAGGTGAATAGATTCCTTTGATCCGGTAATTCTATTATAAATTCCTAGGTGCATTATAAATTATAGCTTCAGACAAATTCGAAAAAACGAAGGCTCTGCTCCTTGGCCTCTTTAGCAAGTATTTCTTTACCAAGCATAGCATCTTTCCCATCCTGATCAGACAGGTCAAATTCTATGGAGCCCAGTGACCATGACGAATAGCATTTGCTACAATCACTGTTGCACCTAATTGATCACCATAGAAGTAAGATCTTCATCGACACCGGAGCAAGATCAGTCTTCTATTAGAGGGATAAAGATCGGTTTACCTGGATCGCTTTCTTAACCTCCTTATACTCTTTTAGAAAAGGGCTGGACGCAACAAGCTATTTATTCTCACTCTACCGGGTGTGCTTAGAGCGTGACGGAGCTGGGTCGACCCAGACAGTTACCACATCGGGGAATCGAATTTCATGGTCCGCGGAGAGGTGTAATTCACCAGGTATGGCTCGCTAGATCGAATTTCATAGTCTGGGACTACCCCTTTCCCACTTTCTGAGTCTGAGTAAACTTCCGCACGTTCATCGGCGGAAACTCTTCGGGGTGGACTTTAAGTCGAATTGTCGGACTCTAAAAGAATTGAATGTGCTAGATCCGATTGGTTGTCTTGGCTCGTGAAGGGTAATGGACAGAGCCGGCTTGGTTCAGTGTATATTCTGTTAGCTTGGCTGTCGAGTACTTAAAAGTATCAATACTTCAGATAGAGTTCATATTATCTTAAAAAGCAATAGAAAGAAGAAACAGAATCAAGATATGCTACTCTCCTTAATAACTCCTTTTTTCCTGCCCAATCTAGCAACCCAGGAGCGGTAGACAACCGAGGTAACAAAGACTATTCTTATCCTTTCGAATTGAACCCTCTTGGACTAGTTCATTCAACCATTTTGTGTTCCATCCTTCTTCTACGAGAAGTGAAAGAGGCAGTATCATCATGACAGCAATGCCGATAGTCATCCGTCTTATCCGTCAACTTCAGCAGACTAGTGGTAGTCGAACGAATAGCAATCCATGCTGCCAACTAGTAAACCAAGAGGTTTTGTTTGGTCGAAAGTATCCTCAGCTTCGTCTTTGCACCACCGCATTCTTGCCTGAGAAATCTTTTCTGATAAGCTCTTTCGAAGCAATAGATAAGTCTGTACCCCTCCCAAGGCAGGTTCTTACGCGTTACTCACCCGTTCGCCAACCCCTTTCGAGGGAGCCTTTTGACCAACATTGCTTAGGATAAGAAAGAAAGAATCCCATTGCTAGATTGGACGGAGCTGAAAAACAAAGCAGCTGATGCAGACAGAAGTGGAAATAGAGAGGGGAGAAGTGAAAGCAGTAACTGAGTTGCTTCCTCAGTGGGTGCAGGAGTTCAAAGGCGGCTATCAAAGTGATGTGTGGGAAAAAAATGTGTTGCATGGCAAGTAGGAGATGAGCCGTCAGAGGATGACTTTTGATCATTTCCAGCTTCGACTGAGTCCAAACGAAGAGTCCTCGTAAGTGAAACTAGAGGAAAGGAGAATGGATTGGGCGAGAGTACGTACTGACTACTTGGTTGGAGAAGCCTGATTCAGATCTTTCTTTGTCTTGCAGAGATGCTGCTTCGATTCCTACGCTGAATGAAAGAAGTTTCAGGAGAAGGGCCAATGCTTGAAGCGTACTCACTCAGGGTACATGATCCAATTAGCACGTGAATCAGAACTAGCGACAGGGGGGAATGAGGATAAGATGGAATAGGATCTAAGATCAGGTACGCACCTTCCCACATTCCTTGGCTACAACATAGAAGAAAAGGGAAAGACCAAAATATGCTTGCCTGAGATCCTCCTTAGAAAGTCTATGAATTCCAGGAAAAAAGGAGAGTGGAGTAAGTCCATCTTCCTGGCTCGTAATGTTAGTAGTTACTCGCTGGAAAGAACAAAAGACTAAGGTGCTATTTGGTTCAGAAATTTCAATGCAAACGTTAATGTAATTATGTAGCACTGCTATCGGTTACAAAGTAACAAATCACCAATTTTGTTTGGTTTCTGAACTGTAACGTAAATATACATGAGCATGAGGCCCGAGGCCCAAAGGCACAGGCCCAAAGCACGGCAATCGGCCTGGCCCAAGCACGGCACGGCCCGTACAGCATCGTGCCCGGGCCGGCCTCCGCTACACCAGGACGTGCCTGGGCTGAGGGGCGAGCACGTGGGCCGGCACGGCCCGGCCCGTAAAATAACGGGAGGCCCGGTGCCAGGCCAGCCCACGAAGGGGTGGGGGGCTCGAATAAAAGCCAATTCGGCTGGCCCCCTCCCCCAGTCCCCCTCAGCCCTCCGCCGGTCCGCCCTCCTCCCGCATTCGTAACCCTAGCCGCCTCCGACTTCGGCACAGCGGCACTCCGCTCTCCTTCTCGCTCTCCGCCGGCCACTGCAGCCTCTCGTCTCTTTCTCCGGTGACGCACTCACCGCCGGATGTTAGCCACTCTATGACTCGGTCGGCTCTCCGTTTCCGGCTCTCCGCTCTTCTTCTCGCCTCCCCCAAACCCTAAATCTCCGTTCTTGCTCGTCGTCTTCCTCGGTACCGGTGACGGCGACCTCTCTGTCTCCTCTCTATCTTCTCTGCCTCTGCATCCTCTTTCTCCTCTCTAGGCTCTAGCTCTCTATTTGACCATTGCCCTCCATTGGTCGATCTCGTCGGCGGTCGGGCGCTGTCCGTCGGCGTCGGGGTGGTAAGGCCACGGTGCTCGTCGTCGTCTGATGTGTCCGCCTCTGCTCCGGGCTCCGGCTGTGCAGGTCAGTAGCTGTCCGCCGTTACCCTAACCCTAACCCTAGATCTACTTCGGCTAGTGATTCCACTTTTCGTCTTGCAGGTCACCGGCTGATGGCTGGTGCCGCACGGTCCGTTGAGGAACGAAGACGAGAGGTGGCCACGGAAGACGACGACAACGACAGTGGCAACTATCCTAGAACCATCAGTGAGGAGCTCATTTAGTTAGGGCAGCTCCCCGACGATGTCGACGACATGGGAGATGCCGCTGCTCTGTTGTTTGGGAGCACGGCTGCTCCGATCGACGTGGATGGGCCGACGGTGGCTAGCAATGTTGCTGGCTCTAACGACCACGACACTCCGACATCATCCACCACTGGTAAGCGTAGATCTCCTGTCTGGAATGACTTCAAAGAGGTTCATGAAGTTGTTGATGGTCAGAAAGTGCGCATGGGTATTTGCAACTACTGTAAGACTAAGTTGTCCTGCTACTTCTGCTAATGGAACTGGTCATTTGATTAGGCATCAGAAATCTTGTAAGAAGAAAGCTGATCATGCTAGGATGGTTCAAACTAGGTTAGCTATGAATCCTGATGGTTCTTTTAGAAACTAGGAATATGATCCTCAAGTAGCTAGGATTGAACTGTGTCGTTTGATTGCTAGACTTGATCTGCCTTTGGGTGTAGTTGACACTGATGCTTGGGATGAATACATTCAGCGTGCTCATAACCCTAGATATGTTAGAGTATCTAGGTTCACTGCAGCTAGGGATTTGGTTAAGCTATACAATGATAAATTAAAGAACTTAAAAGAATCTATTTTTTCTGGTGCATCTTCAATTTGTTTGATTGCTGATATATGGTCTAGGAAATGCTAAAGAGGATTACATTACTGTTGTTGCTCACTTTGTTACTAATGAATGAGAACTTAAGAAGTCTGTCATTGGTTTTAAATTGAATCAAGTGTCCCATAATGGTGTTAATATTGCTGAACGTATTGCTGCTGTTGTTCAAGATTTTGGCTTGATTGATAAAGTGTTCTCTGTTACTTTAGATAACGCTTCTGCTAATTCAATTGCCATGCTATCATTGTCTCCTATGCTTGCTGGTTACTTGGGTTATGAAATTGATCCATCAGATCCAAGTAAAAAAAATTTATAATGTTGTTCATCAGCGCCGTGCATGTCACATAATCAACTTGATTGTTAAAAGCGATGTGTTTAGAACTGCCCTTAATTTCTTGAATTCCTTCAAACAGTAGAATTGGACAGTTTTCTAACTACTGCAAAGCTAAAGGTTGCAGACCTCGTAAATTTGGTTTGGACATGGACATTAGATGGAACTCAACCTATCTTATGCTCAAACATCTGTTGCCATACAAGTCTGTGTTTTCTGTTTGGGTAAATACAAACTATGGCTACCCTTTATTGAATGATAACCATTGGTACATTGCTGAAAAGATTATGGATTTCCTTGAGTTATTTTATGAATCCACTGTTGTGTTGTCTGGTGTTTACTACCCCACAAGCCCTTTGGTACTGCATCACATACTTGAATTTGCTAGCCATCTTTATGAGAATGAAAATGATGAGAAACTAGGTCCTATAATTGAGCCAATGAAAACTAAGTTTCTCAAATATTGGAAGCAAATCCCACTGCTGTATTCTTTTGCATTTGTTCTGGATCCTAGGGCTAAGATGAGGGGCTTGTATAATGTTCTTGAACTGCTTTCTCAATCTAACAATTACAGTTACAGCAGTTACTTTGCTCAGGTTAAGACTGAGCTGTACAAGCTATATGGTAAATATGAAATAAATTTGGGGCAGCTAATAAATTTGGGGCAGCTAGGCCCTCTAGGACTACACACTCATCAGGTATGACAGGTAAAAGAAAGCATGCTTGGGGTAAGATTTTTGGAGGTTCAGGTTGTGACAGAACCGACCAATTTATACAAGATTAAGTATGATTGTTCCCGTTTAACACGTTGGCACACACATCCTTTCTCTCATATAAACCTGGTAGTCCGCCGAGTGTCAGAAAGGACCTCGGTAAATCAACTTACAATAGGATCGTACTGATTAAGGAGACATCATATTACAAGCACAGAGTTCACAGCGGAAATTTATTACAAACAAAGTAAGATAGTTATTATAATACCAAATTTAAATAATATACATAAAGTGTCTTGTTTTGAAAACCCTTTATTCAAATACACACACTGCCATACTCACTTTATATCTCCATACATAGCAGAGAAGGAAAGTATAATATATAAGACCATGCCCTGTGATCTTTACTCCTCTGCATCTGTAGCAGGGTTATTACAAGTGAGGCAATAGCCCTCATACAGCATATCACCTGCAACGTTAGGAATAAAACCCTAAGTACTCAATTGTACTTAGCAAGACTTACCCGTCAGAGAGTAAATAAAAATACTCTCAAGGATATGCAAGGCTTATTTGGTGGAGTTCATGGGGTAGCATATTTTGCGAAAAAAGCTTACTAACATATATTCTTAGTTCAAAGTTTTTACTTTCAATTATCATGGAGCTAAATAGATCTACATTAGCAAGCCTTTATAAAGTGAATCACTTAATAATTGATAGGAAAAGAATCTTATTCGCACATCAACATTTTATAATGAGTTGTTGCTACGTTTCTGGCACATGGATAAGTTTCTCCTAACCGGGAGAGACGGCGATTCGAATCGATTTACACCAGCTGGGTAAGCCCGTATCACACACCCTTACGAACCCATCCAAAAGTTCATATTTGTGTAGGGTAGCTTTTCACTCTATTCGGGATACCGTGGGCTTGATCCACAATGCAAGGCTCAGGGGGCAGCCGGTGCTAGGACGCTCAGGCAGTGCCTGCCCTTGGTCAAACCCTATCCCACCGCACATCCTTTCTCTCCGCCAGCGATGCACTGCAGTTCAAATCCTAGCCCGACTAGAAGTGCTATAGCTTCACGGTCGGAATGAATTATCCGGCCGTTATGTGAAGGTACGTTCGATCTTAACCATTGACCAAAATACGAATTAGTTCCTAGTCAAGTTACCCAGGCGAGATTCAAAGGTGCATGTCTAATCGACATCAATGACCATAATGGTACGCCATATCCCGTCTGAAATTCATATCTCATGATTCTTTTCTCAATATCTATTCACCTGGTTTTACTAAGCATGGCTAAGCATAAGACTAATCAAGACTAGTATTATCAAGAAACTCTCTTTTCTGGACAAGGTAAGTAATGCAGCAACGGTATAACTCATCAACTTAATGCATAAACTATAACTTAATAATACTCAAGTGGAATTTTAAAACAGAAATAGAGGGCTGATAAAATATCCGGGGCTTGCCTTGCTAACTCAATATTGTATTAAGTTAGTATTCTTGCATCTTCAAGATGCGATCATCTTCTATCTTCTGGACTTGATTACCAACACCATCTTGTGGATTAGTCCATCATTTCATCGTCTTGTGGGTAGCTCCAACTTCCAAGTCCTTCACGTGTTGATCATCTAACGTACGTAAATGATATGCAACAATGCATATGTATGTACGCAAGAAATAATCACACATGATACTTTAGCTACAACAAGCATCTATCAAAAGGGATAATAAATTTTAGCTTAGTCAATTAAAGGCATTTCAATCAATCAATGTTTATTATTGGCTATAGAATAGCAATTACTTATTTGAACTATAACTGGAGTTACAAATCTCCAAAAGAGATGATCTTAGACTTTTCAGAAAAACTAATTAAATTGTTTACCACTTTTCTATTATCACTAAGAGCTAGATCAAAGGCTATCAAGGTCAAACAATATCAAGAAGGCATCTCTGTCCAAATAGGGATAGATTCTGACTCCTTACTTCAATTACTTATAACTAGAGATCTAGACATCCAAAAATAGGTGAACCTAGATTTTATGGAAAGTCCAGATAATTTCCTACAACTTTGTTATTAACCTCAAGAGCTGATTCTATACTTAATGAGGTCAAACAGTACAAGGAAGCAGATCTGTCCAGGTTTGGACAGAATCTGTCATCCCACTTTGAACAACTATAACTGAGGTTCTAGATCACCTAAAACTATGATCCTAGATGTTTTAGAAAGAATATAAAAATTAATACAACTCTTCTAATATCATAAAAGCATGATTCCACACTTAACTAAGTCAAACAATACAATCTTGCACAACTGTCCAGAGCATTAGCAAAACAGGACAAGGCACTTGTGAGTTTTATAACTCCTAAACCATTTGGCCTAAAACTATGAAATTTTAGGACAAACAAGGTATGGGAATTAGCTATAAATTTTATATAGAACATTTTTATTGAAACTACCATTTTTGCGATGAAAACAATTATGTAACAGGGACTGCTCCTGCAGCCTATTTAGCATACAAGCAAAGTGATGCTTTACTTAAATCCTAAGCTAGATCACTAGGAAACTCATCCAAAACATGATTCTAAACCATCATGACAATATCATACATCTTTTACCTCAACTATCATACCATAAGAGCATAACATGGTTATAGATACGTGTAGCACTTAATCCTATTCATTCTCTACTTATATAATCCACTATAAATATTATTTTTAGGTAATGTCCAAACAACTAGTTTGGACTTGATATTTTTACAGGTGAAAAGTAATATTATATCATGACTAGTGCAGTAATATCACATGCTCAAGTCTTATAGATTAATTACTACAAAAATAACAAATCCTATTTACCAATAAGCATGTGGAAGCAAATTAAATGCAAAACCTAACATTTTATATAAACATATGACTATGTTAAGATTTCTTATATTATAACGACATCATACAAGCAAAGGAACATTATTTTCTATTCTTATACTTATATATTAATTATAAGGTATTTAAAATCATTTATAATGCTTCTAGAAGTTAAATTATTAACCCAGTGATACATGCACATAAAATTATGAAATTTTAACCATGAATTAACCATCACATAAAGAGACTACAAATAAATTTTCATACCATTTGGAGCAATACAACTCCAGATATGAAAATAACAAGGAAAACAAGCATTTATTTTCTTTTTAACAAGATTTAGGTATAACATCATTAAATTAGTAAGCAAACTGCATTTTTTATATTTCTATTAGCTAGTGCATATCATTAGAAGACTAACAAAACAAAAATCATAATTTTTGGACACTCCTAGCTCCAGATATAGATGGAAGCAAGTTAATCCATTTCTCAAACCACTTTTCAATAATGAATTTCTATAGCCCAAAAACACGAATAGCATAGCACACCTAATAGATCTATCTTGTAAAGCATTTCACAAGGAAAACTAACAAAATAAGTTTCACTAATTTAGAAGGTACCAAACCCAAGATATGATTTTCCAAACACAGCAAAGAATCTGAAGATTTGAGTAGTATTTAACCTCCGCGGGACCCACCCGTCATAGACAGAGAGAGATGAAAAGTTGGCTTTCTTCTCTCTGTTCAAACAGAACAGAGGAGGCGTCGGGCAGGTGACCGGCTCGGCCAGTTCGGCCACCGGCGACGACGGAAGCCGGCTAAGCGGGGCCGCGGCTGGCCTGGCTCACCGCACAGCTGCCGGTGCCCTTGGCTCGGCCCGCGGTGGTTCCAGGCGGCCTGGCCGCGTGCCTGCGCGTGAGAGCAGGGCCCGGCGGCGACGGTCGATGACGCGGTCGCCGTTTCTGGCAACGAAAAACTCAAATGAGCTCGGAACCGGCTTCCTGGCATCCTAGCAAGCACTGAAACTATATTACCAAACAAGGCATGGCGGCTAGCATGCTTCTCCGCGTACGCAACGGCGACATGGCCGGAGCACGGCGGCGGCAAGCCCTGTTCTGACTCAGCGACGATAAGAACAACTAAACCATCTACCAATTAAGCGTATATACCCTATAGATCTCACGAAACAACAGAAATAAAGAACAAAACGGAACAGAGGTACGCTGGCCATGCGCGAGCTCAAGCTCGGCGGCCATGGCGAGCGCAAAGACGGCGTCAAGCCGTTGTGGCTTCACCTGCGGCCAAACGGCGTCGAGACCAGGTCCAGACGGAAGAACGCAGCGAGGCAAGGCTATAACAGCAACCAATTTTTGTGTGGAAGGCTAAGACGATGTCTAATTTTGCCGGCGACCCGAGTCTGCCGGTGATGGCCGAGGAGGATGGTGTGAGCAGAATGACGGCCTCCGGCGGCTTTTATAGGCCTAGGATGGGTGGCGAGGTGGCAAGACAGCTTTGCGAGCTTGGTGACGCAGCTAGGGAGGTGGCAGGGTCGGTATGGCGTCGAGGTGACGGACGATGCCGGCGGCGCCACCTCCGTCGACATGAACAGAGAGGAGGGAGCCACTGCGGGCCGCCACCGTGACGGAGGAAGAGCGATGGCGCTTCTCTTCGTCGTTGCCAGCGAGGTTAGGCCTTCAATGCTTGGGATGCGTGGCTGGGGCGCGTAGCCGCGAGACGAGCTCGCCGGCGCCACCGCAACCGAAGAAACAGAGAAGACGAAAGGGACAGGTTCGGGTTACTGTAGCAGGGGATTTTTCCCTTTCTTCTTCTTTTCAAAATTACTTTTAAAATTATATATAAACTTGAAAAATTTCCAAAATAAAAGATGTTCAAAATTCAAAGTTGAATAACTTTGCTTTCTGAACCATCCTCAAATTTTGCCTAGATTTTTGAAATATGAAATTGGGCGCAAAAATAGTTTAAAGGGGAGTTTGGACAGAAACTCAAAAATCAAGACTTTATATAACAACTTCAAAATCTCCCAAAATAAAAGTTTCTTAAAATGATGAAACCTAAAACTTTTGTTTGGAGGTTTTATTCAAATTCTCACTAGTTTTTGAAATAGAATTTGAATTTGAAACTTTTGAATTAAATCTAGGGTTTTGCGGAATTTTTTTTAATAGAAACTTGAAAATCTCAAAACATGAAAGTTGTTCAAAATAAAGAACTCTACAACTTTTCCTTTTTGGACCAAAGCCTAAATTCTCAATATTTTTGAAACTGGGGTTTGAATTTTATCTTCCTTATAAAGGATTTTCAGAATATTCAAAAAGGGTTTAAACTTAGGGCTTCAAGACTTGGTTGACCTTACATGTCCATTTTCACTTCTTAACACAATCCAAGCGAGTAAATGACTTTTCATTTCGTGTAAATTTTTTTTAGTCCGGTTTTTATAAAACCTTTTCAATAACTAAAGTGGATAAAGTTGGATTGAGTTAGAGACCAAGATCATTACTTAACATAACTGGCTTAAATCCAAAGTCATTGCTTAACAGGTAATTAACACCTGGGGTGTTACACAGGTGTTTTTGGACCCTCACCTGCTTCTGGATCATCATCCAGTTCTGCAGCTTGTGCAGGCCTCTGTGAGCTAACAGTATACCTGGACAGTGACAATGTGGTGGCCTATGAGGATGAATTTGATATCCTGCATTAGTGGCATGAGCATAAGTTGACTTATCCCATTCTTTCAATTTTGGCTAGAGACATCATGTCTGTTCATGCTTCCACTACTTCTTTGGAATCTACTTTTAGTCTTTCTAGTAGGATACTTGAAGACAGGCGACGACGCTTGAACGCGGAGACGGTGGAGATGCTAGTCTGCATCAAGGACTGGGAGCTAGGCTAGCAAAGGGCACAACATGATGTGGAGGACTAGGAGTTAGAAGAGGCCTTCAAGGAGCTATGGCTGGATGATGATGCTGCTGGTGGTTCTGGTTCTGGATCTGCTGCTACCTGAGCTCTAGCTTGCTACAATGCTTCCTTGCTGCCCTGCTGTTAATCTGTTAGCACTTAGCACTTAGCCTGAGACTTGAGAGATTTGATGAACTGGTGTGTAATAACTGTGAAGTACTGTTAATGTTTTAATTATAATGAGCTAGCCGTACTCTTTTTTCCTTCTAGGGTTTCTCACGAGGTGTGAGTTTTACCTAGAAAGGTTTTTAATGAGGCTGGCATTGCACGGATAGCTCAAAATTTGAAAATATTTATTGTTCTTCAAAAATTATCTATTTTCTTCCTTAATACTGTCTGATTATGATAATTGTAATTGATTTCTAGTGAGATTGAAAGTAGCTAAAAAATCATGTTTTTTCTGGTATTTCACTGTGCCGGGCTTCAGGCTGGCCCGAAGGCATTTTGGGCCCCGTGCTTTACGGGCGGCACGGCCCGAAAGGTGGCCCGTAGGGCTGTGCCTAGGCTAGCACCCGGGCACGAAGGACTGTGTAGGCACGGCCCGGTAGGCACGCGGGCCTGACCGTGCCGTGCCCTATCGTGCCAGTGCCTGACCGTGCACGCGGGCCCGGGCCGTGTCGGGCTGGGCGGCCCGGATGCTCGTAACGTTAGTAGTTATTCGCTGGAAAGAATAAAAGACTAAGGTGCTATTTGGTTCAGAAATTTCAATGCCAACGTTAATGTAATTATGTAGCACTGCTATCGGTTACAAAGTAATAAATCTCCAGTTTTGTTTGGTTTCTGAATTGTAACGTAAACGGAAAGCCAAAAGCTATCATCGCCGATCGGAGACAAGTTGTTGTTAAGCGCCAGAGCCCAGAGCTCCCTCACGCCAAAGCTCCCACTGCTGAGGATCGAAGCCGAAGCTCTGCAGCAAGCTGTAATGCGGAACCGGATGGTGCCAGCGGCGTGGTGGTGGCAACCCGCGATAGCTTTGGTCGATGGCGGCGTCCACAAGCAGTGCCCGTTGATGGAGAGCCTTTGTTCGCGCGACGGCGGCGGAATCGCTGCGTGCTGCTGTAAGGACCGGATAGGCTAGAGGGGGGGTGAATAGCCTATTAAAATTTCTACAAAGCACTAGACCACAAGTTAGAATATAACAAGGCTATTGCAAAGCACTAGCTCTAAACTACCCTTAGCAAGCCACCTAGCACAATGTGCTACTTCACAAGAATATGCACTCAACTGCAAGAAACCAACTCCTCCGAACCTAAGCAGACCCTTGCATTGTGTGCTCAATCCCACACCCAAACCAACTGAATCATCTCGAGCACACAATCTCTCTTCTTCTCTCTATTTGAGCAAGTTTTTTCTCAAGTTTAGTCGTAGTTAGCCACTCAAAACAAAAACCCAAAAATATTGTAGTAGTAAATCTTGTCTTACTCTCATCTTTGCTCTCAACAACTTGTTTGTGGAGGTAACCATACCCCGCAAGGACTACTAACATTGGGATAGCTAACGCTAACCCTAACGCTAATCCTTATTGTCCTAGTGTGTTTTTGTGTTATCTCATTGCTGCAGGAAGATGAAGAAGTTCTCCTCCATATTCAAGAAGGCCAAGAGTGTCATAAGGAGTTCCTCCCGACGACCCCGGCATGACGAAGATGAAGGAAGAGAAGCTCCACCAAGACAAAGCTTTGGAGTGCCTCCCAAGAGGACGCTCGACCCCGAGAGCGGCCTCATGTTGAACCAACAAGAGTACCCAAGGCACCTCTCCATCCGACACCGCGGTTATGAACATACCGGCATCATCAACTCTGTCCTTTTGGATAACACAGGTATGACCGCAGAGTTTAATACTGTTTTCAATACAATTGGGTGGGGAAGTTTTTGGGAAGTGCAAGAACTTGGAATTGAAAAACTCACCATGGAATTTCTATGCTCTTTGCAAACCACTGAAGATAATGTCTACTTTCGCATGTTCAATCAAGAGTATAATTTAACTTGGGGAGTTTTTAGTATGGCAGTTGGTTTTGATAACAATTGTCATCTAGATCTAGTTAATACCACAAGACAATTTGATAAAGCTGAATTCTAGAAAGCCAACTGGATCCAATGATTGCTCTGAGCCTAAAACTGATGAAATCCATAATCCTATTTTGCACTTGCTCCGCTATTGGATGGCCATAACTCTACTTCCTGGCTCCAATGTGCAAATCCTTCTTAATGATGAACTAAGATTGCTTTATGCCATGACCAAGAAAATAAAAGTTTCACCTACTAAAATTTTAGTCCGCTTTTGGCTTGGTATTTTTCATAGAAGCGAGCCTTTATTCTTTACCTCTTTTGTCACTCGTATTGCTGAAACAATAGACTTGCTAAATGGAAAAACACTACTTTGAATATATTGCTTCTCCTAGAGACATTATAACCGAAGATTTCTTCATAAGTGCTCAAGTCCTAAAAAGAGATGAAAATGGTGATCTTAAAATGATTTATCCAGGCCGTACAGTTGAAATCTTTCTCCCATGTGAGAGGCGTCGGCTGTATGTGCTGCGTACACTAACCATAAATTGGGACCGAGAGGCAAGAAGCCAAAATGTTGCAGGAACAAGAAGGGTGACAAGGAGCATGTCACAGGCCGCTCAATTTGAGCAAGGCGGCACATCACGAGCTGCAGGGGGATACGAAGAAGAAGGCGATGAGGCAAGTTCCATGGACATTTCAGGGTCCACGGAACGGCCTCAACAGCACGCTCCAAGAGTGTGCACTCCCCGTCCGTCCACACGGGCGAGGGGTCCTCGAAACCAAGGATCGGAAATGGATCAACTCATCAATGACATGGGCGCAATGCAAGTTGAACAAGATGCAACGCTGAGTATGGCACAATAAAAATGCCCAATTATTGCAAGCTATCCAAAATGAAGAAACACAACGCTGGGCGGGATGGTTCCAATACTATCCGCCGCCACAATGAGCAAAAAGACAAGCTTGGGGAGATCCTCTCCCCCACCAAAGTAAGTATTCTATCCTAACTATTTACATTATTTTAATTTATTGCATTTTAAAAAAAATACATAAGATAAAAATACCAAAAATATTTTTCTTATATCCATATGTCTCATGAATGTTTATCTTCCTCATGGAAATGATGAATAGTTGCTCTGTTAATGTTTCTTTAATGCCTAATTTACAACTAAGTATTTCTTTGAGTATGGATCACTTGGCTTATTTAAATCATCATGAACCTGAAAACTTTATGGATGCTAAGTGGTAGAACTAAGTCTAAGTTGTTACGAGATATGATATGGTAAAATAAGAGTGCTATAATATTGTTCTAAGCATGCATAATTACTGGAGATTTATTTCTTAAACGATTAAAACCTTATTTGTTCCTCAATGGTAATAAATTCCTACCACAGCCATATACGCTACACATGTCTTAAACTTTCTACATAAGCTATTTGCTTTGTATTGAGTTTTGTCAAGTCTTGTTGACCCTTATTGAGAGTTTTATCATGCTCCCAAGATCAAGATCATGTACACACCACAATATATATGCTGCTTCTACACTGGAAGTACGCAACCACATGCCTTTCATTTCTACCAAATAAATGCTCCATGTGTTAAAGTCATAGAAAATCTCTCTTACTTATTATGGTAGAAGAGACAAAAGGCTATGCAAAATAAAAAGAAAGAAAAGTGGACACAAGAGAGTCCATAGAAAAGAAAAGAAAAATATATGAGCAAGTCTAGCTCATAAATAAAAGAAGAAAAAATGATAGCCATGTCTCTAAAAAAATTTTATTAGAGAGAGATACAATTTCAAATAGAGGAGCATTATAGTCCACATTTTCCACACACTTGCACATCTTGATTTAAGGGCATGACACTTCTCTCTTTAGATCCAAGCTTTGACTCTACAACATATGCAAAGTAAGTATGCTATACTCTTTCATTTCTACCTTAAGCTCCACATATGCCATTTTTAGAAGTAGGATGATAAAGAGAAGGCAACCTTTTATTTTGTGCCTTGGTAAGGAATCATACACCATTTGAGCGACATGAGAGAACCATATGACGAACATTAAGTTTTCTTTTGCAAAACATTGCTAAAACCTTCAGTATGAAATTTGCAAAGAACGAGAAAAGTAGTGCTCAAGTTAAACTGTTTTGTCTCTCAACTTTCTAAGACAAAGGAAAGGTCATTAGCCCCATAAAGGACTAAGGTAAAATGGGTGAATTTTTATAGCCAATTTTTCTGTTCAAAAGAGAAGTATTTTGCTGTGCACTTGGTATTATTGAAACATGAACATTGTAGCAACTCTGGATCCACCGAGGCTACGTTTAATTATTTGCTCGGGACGAGCAAAGGTTAAACTTGGGGATCTTGTTGACGGTGGATATACCTTGAAAATCCACATTCAAACACCGTCAACAGGACTCGAATTCAAGGAAGAATAAACATATCATGAACATATTTTATCAATAACTAGTTCCACTTGTACTCTTAGCTTATGAATGCAGGGAAGATTAAAACAGAACAAATTGGAGCACTTGGAGCCCAATATGTTGGGTCGGCCGAACCACATATTTGGGAACCAAGTCATCACACTTCAACAAATGACTCAAGACATCACGTAGAAGAGAGGAGAGCTCAGTGTGGGCCCATGAGTGGGTCGGCCAACCCCACCATGGGGCCCACCTGGCTCTGGTGATGTGGAAGGATCCGTGTGACACTCTACCTATCTCAATTCCACCATCAGATCAACATGTGTTTCCATTCAACGGTGTAGAATCAAAGCACACGGATCAGGGCGTGAAACAACACAATTAAGACAGAACCAGCACAAAGCAACACTCTATGACTGGTGGGGACCACACCTGGCCGGGCCCACCTGTCATAGGTGGTCGGCCGACCCCCTGGTGCCTGGCCAGGTCGGTTGGCCCCCACTGCCTTCCTGCATGTCTTCCACGTGATGAAATCGCCACTGCCGTCCATCCTATGGCGGTTTTGAGGCGGTTCATCCAAGGGAGGAGAGGCAAGGAGCACATGGATCGCTGACGTGGCGCCCCTCCACTCTCCCCTATAAATAGAGGCTGCCATCACCCTCTTCAAGGGACCCAATATACACAAGATACACAAGAGACAAGAGAAGCTCCATTCTTTAGTAGTAGTATTAGTCTAGTGTGGGAGTTAGAGTCGAGTCGAGCTACGCTCGGAGTCTCCGGAGTCGTCTGCTGAAGAGTCTGGTATAGCTCTTGTACCTTTCCTTCTGTAAGACTTTACTTTTATCAATATATTATCTTTACTTTACTTTACTAAGTCTTTACTTAGTGCTTTACTATTTATTATAGTATTGTTGTGTCTTGTCTTACCTTATAGTTGAGTTATATTAGATAGTGATCCTGTAACCAGCTCACGTGTGTAGTTCATTGCTTGTCATAGGGTGCTTTAGCTGTTTGGTACCCAGCTAGAGTAGTGAGAATTAGTGTAAGCGTGGTGCTTAGGCTAGATCTTACCCTTGAATGCCGCTTGTCGCACGGATTGTTTGTGGGTGCGAGCAGGTGGTGACAGCCCTGTCTAGTCTTAGTATCCCTCCACGTGTTTTAGGCAAGTTCTTAACAGGTAGGCTCCCATAAGAGAATAGCCGCTTCGGGTAGAGGTTATATCCCCTACTGTCTCGTCAATCCCCTACACACCGGAAGTAAGGTAGCTGTCTTAGTATAATTCATCAATTTGGTAAGATAGTTCACAAGAGTAAAGTAAGTGTCATAAGAGTCTTATACTCACTCGTTGTCCTCCCACCTAGTTATACTCTACTAGTTATCCTTAGTTATCCCAAAACCTTGTCGTGTCTTGGTGTCATTACCCTTTCCTCTATATATCGATTTACCCCCCTATCACTAGTTAATACTAAGTTGCTATAGACTTAAGGATCTCTCTCTTTTTATTAATTATTCCTAGCAACCGCTTTCCCTTTGGATAAAATAAATAACGATACCTTGGAATACTCCCGGGTGAAGTACTACAGCGGTATATTCTGTGCGCTTGCGGAATTATCCAATAGACATAAGAAATACCCTCAGGGCACTTCTGACGCCGTTATCAGAGATAGCCTAACACCCTATCTCTGGTGGTTGCACTAAGAAGTGTCAACAAAGGTCCACTCACTTAGGGAAATTTCTGCTGGAATTATAAAATCAATCACTTACCATGGAGTGGTATTAACCTAACCCCTCTCCATGAGATTTGGTATTCTTGTTGGCAATTGAGTTCTACAGGACAATATAAGATCAAAGAGCCAGTTAACCCAACACCCTTACACTGCTGGTACACCTGCTCTCAGAAGGATCACTCAACTTGCAACATCAAAGACCCTGTCAAACATCCAGCTTGGGGGAGGGCACCCCCCACTAAATCCAGCTAAGTATAAGTTTCCCCACTTTATTGTACCATATTGCTGTTCTCGTGAGTTAGCTAGTGAGATAAAAATTTGAAAACAAAATAAATAGTGTTTGAATAAAATAAAAAGAGAGTGCTTACAATAATTTTGGTTAGACTAGATGGAAACCATGCTCAGGAAATTAATAAGTAGCACCCCACTATGATTCCTCATAACACTTAGTTTTCAACCTTGAAACATCCCAAGTTTTAGACACAACCATTTTAACTTGAAGATTTACTTTGAACCTGAAACTTGTGGGTAGCAAATGCTTGATCTAAGTCTAAGTGATTGAGGGATATGACATGCAAAGTTTGAGTTGCTATTTATCTTGTTCCTAGTGATACTTGAGTTCTGGAGATTTATTTTGAAAATCATTAAAACCACATGATGAGTTCCTGTATGACAAAGAGCTTTACATTCCTACCACAACCATACCTGCTAGAATAGGAAAAACATACACATTCTATGCTACTTGCTTTGTTTTGAGTTTAGTCAAGCTTTGTTGATACCTTAGGAACTTGTCATGCTTTTACAATCAAAATCATGTGCACTCCACCCATAATGCACTACTCAATTCCTGAGTAGGCGCATCCACATTCCATACATTCCATCTATTCCACCCAAAAAGTTTACTCCTACACTAGGAGGAAACATCCAAAAATATACTCCATTGGTTACCCCAGATCAATACTCCAAAGTTCTTGTTGCTATCTCTCAAAAGAAAAAGAGAAAAGGGAAGTACTGATGCAGAGAAGAGGCATGTGGCTATGCAAAAGAGTGAGATGAGAGAAAACAATGGGTACAAAGATGTCCATCTAAAAGGTAAAAATGGACAAGTGTCCGAATTATCAAAACAATGGGTACTTTGATGCCCGCCTGAAAAAAAAGAATGAGAAAGATAGCCCATGTTGTCCTGCAGCACAATTCCCTAGTGTTTAAAAAGAAGAGAGATATTTTCAAGGAGCAAAAGAGTAGAATTAGGATTAGCCACCACAAATATCCACCTACCACCTCACATCCACATACATGCACATCTTGATTCAATTGTATGACTTGTTCCTTTGGATCCATTGTTTGACTTTATAACATATTCATTGCAAGTATGTATGAGATGTCTCCTTACCCATAAGCTACATATAAGCCATTAGTTATAGGGTGAGAGGGAAGAGAAGGCATGCATCACTATTTCCTTGGTGAGGATCCACAAATACCACATATTGAGAGACTTGAGAGAGTCCTACAAAGGAAACTCTGAGTTTTATTTTTGAAAACTTGCAAAAGCTCTAGGATAAGAATTGAACGACAGAGCTTGAGACATAGTGCTTAACTTAGACATTCTGTCCTTCAATTGCCCAAGACCCAAGAGAAAGCTACAAGCTCCATGGTTGAAGGTAATAAAGGTAAGTCTGAGGTTAGCTTGGTCTACTCTAATCTGTGAGTACTTCTTGGTTTAAAACTAATTACTTGTGAGGGGTAGCTATAACTTATTATATCTGCTAAAGTTTGGCTTTGCTAAGGGACAAGCAAAGGTTAAGCTTGGGGGAGCTTGTTGAGGATAATTATTGTATGATTTTACCCGTCAACTAAATATGAAATAAGGGTATAAAAATGTTGACGATCGATAACGTCAACTTTTATTAGAACTTTAGACACAAAAGGATACATGAAAACATTCTAGTCTAGGGTTTTAACTGACAGTTTCCATGAGTTTTACATGTTCTGTATTTTCCAGGGACTATTCCAGAAAAGCATAAAAGAGGGATTAAAGTGCGTAATTATCACGAAACGTAACCGCGAAGGAAACATCAACATCGGGACGTGGGAAGAGTGTAGAAAGCACCCGAAGCAACCTGGGGCCGAGCCCTGGCCAGGTGGGGCTAGCCAGCCCTGGGGTGGGGCTGGGCGGTGTCCCCCTAGGGTTTCGCCGCCGCCTTCTGGAGTCTTCTTCTGGCGCCTCTTAGGAGTCATCTCGGCCCTATTTTTAAGTCGGTTTGATCCTACGGCGCACGTTCATCCCACCGGGCTATAAATAGAGGGGCAGACCCCCCTGGGGGCGTCAATCAATCATTCATCGAAGGCAACAAGTCTTCAAGCCATCAAGAGCCTACTAGTTCATCAAGAGCCTTCTAGTTCATAGTTCTAAGCCTAGTTAGATTAGAGAGTAGAGGAGATCTAGTTCTTCGGCGGGATCTGGAGCCCCGGCGATCGTCTAGAGCGCAAAGTTCGGTATAGTTCTGGTTCTTTCTCTATTATTGTATTCTTCATTATGATTAGTGAAACATTGTTCTTAATAGTTCATATGTTCTTGATTACATTAGTCTTTGTCTACTTTAATTATATGTCTAGAATAGTTGGTTTGATCTTATTGAATTCATGTAATTGCTCGTATAGCGTTTATCCAAGTGATCGTTGGGTAGATGATGAACATTGTGTAGACGTGGTGTCTAGATATATCATTTATCTGTGAGTGCACCCTGATGTGCCGGGTCGTGTGATAGTTCACGTAGGTGACAGCTACGTTGATTCCTCTGTAGTCCACCCCCCATATGTAGGCAAGCAGGTACGGTCACGAAGTTGAGTGATGACTCTGTTTCACACCTTTCCTAGATGATGCCCTTTGCATGTGATCATGATATAGGACTAATCTGACAATGATTGCTAGATGTAATTGCACTAGTTAGAGTTATTCATTGACGTAGTTATAGAATTACCTTAGATATTAATTCCTTAGTTTATCCATTGGCTAGATATTGCTGTGACTAGAAAGTGCTCTGATGTTTATCTTTATTAATGATGCTTGATCATACTTATCACATGTATTTATCCTTACTATCTTGTGACCTCTACCTGTTATTAGTAGAGTATATGACATCGGTAATTTCACTTATTCATTGTATATGGTTGTTATCAATATAATAGACTGTAGTTTATCCAAGTCCTTCCCAGTGGTATAAATATAAATTGACAACCTGGTAGAACTCCTAGGTAAAATGCTACAATGGTATAATTATCTGTCCGCTTGCAGAATTGTTCTTAGTTTATATTCATTTATATTTCTGCCTAGTCACATGGAATAATATATAAAACCTTTATTTATTCTTAGCATATATAATTAGAATTGACAACCCAGTTCATGCTAAAGAATGTTGGTAATAGATAAGTGGCTAGTTGCTAATGATCAGTTAATTAATTACCATACATCTTCTAATCTTGTCCCTAGTGTTAAAAGTTATAAAATTATTTGGGTGACGTTAGTAGATGTCAACAAAAAGCAAACACCACCATAGAATAGGGCTTTAACTGACAGAATTCCATAGTTTTGGTGAATCAGTGTTTTGCAGGGGGTTAATCAGAAAAGAATCAAGGAAGGCCCACATGTCGGATTAAAATAACGAATTCCGCCGCGAAAGGAGATCAAGAATATTCCAGAGAACACCAGAGACGCACCTGATGAAGCGGGGCCCGATTGGCAGTGAGAGAGGGTCGGTCGACCCACTGCCAAGGTCAGCCGACCTGTCAGAGCACCTCCTTCGCGTGCGCTTCGACGTGGACCCACATCCTGAAATTTCACGCAATCTACACCGTCCGTCGAAGTCGGTTTGATCCAAGGGCTACGGTTCATCCCACCGACCTATATAAGGACCCCCGGACCCCCAGGGTTTCATATCACAGAGCAATCAGTCATACAAATCAATCAGACCCAGTTGTAGAGCGCTAGAAACCCTAAAATCATTAGAGCTTCACCATCTAGAGCATAGCTACATAGGTTAGAAGTAGAAGGAAGCAAGTTCTACTTGAGTTCCGGATCTTGTCTGGAGTTAGAAGGCTTCCCGAAGCCATTGTAAGCTCTCTCTTGTATTTTAAACCTCTCTTGAGTGTTTGAGATAAAATTGATTGACATTGTTCTACTATTGATTATGTTCTTAATTATGCTATTCATTGCTTATCTAGATTGTATACTTTGCATAGTTAAGATGATTTCATATTCATACATAGGTTTGTATAGCGCTCATTCATTGATATCATGGGTGGGTGATGAACACCATGTAAGCATGGTGTTTAGATGTGGTTTGTCTGTAAATGCGCCTTATATTCTGAGTTCTGTGGTAGATCACGGATGTGACACTCCCGTTGAGTCCTTTGTAGTCCACACTCTGAATGTAGGGAGAGTAGGATGTTATTGTTACTTTAGAAGGCTGGCTATGATCTTGATCTTCCTTAGAAATATTCCCTTAAGTATGAATATGAAGTGTCTTCGCCATGATTGCTAGTATAATTGCACCAATCTAATATGTCTTTGATAGTATAGTTAGAATGACTTAGGATATCCTTATGCTTCAACCTAATCCCTGCTAGTGCCTAGATAGAAAGTGCTCTAAGTGATCATTATATATTGACTGATAAATTGATCATTATGCTTATCATATATATCATTATTATTGTGACTTAACCCCTGTTATGAGTAAATAGGTCATGCATGGTTATCTCCATATTTGCATATGCATATGACATTTATCTACCTGCATCCCATTTATTGCCAACCCTTCCTAGTGGTAAAATATAAATGACAACCCGGAATACTCTTGTGTAAAATGCTACAATAGTGTATATTTTATCTGTGCGCTTGCGGATATAATATAATATATTTTCCAGTCACTTGCAAGAAGAAGAGATCTTTTAGAATCATACTGGGGATGACAACCTAGTTACTTCTAAGAGATAGAGGATGAGAGTTCAAGTGATCTGTAGACTAATCAGGTGGCACATTAATCTATACCTCCCATCATTTTTAGCGCCATTGCTGAGAGTGGAGTCTAACTCCATTTTTGGTGGTGACGTTAGAAATGCCAACACCAGTGCGGTGCTGGGCGGTTCGTCTGGCCATCTATAGCCGTCTTCACGGCGACTGTCGTGGGCGTTGGCCTCCACCGCTTTCATCATCCGCTGGCTTCGTCGGCCCAAGCCCCAAGGTATATTTTTTCTGGCCAAGGATAATGACTGGCAGCAATCTAATATATTATTGTATTCTTCTAACCGAATCTATATCAGAAAAGAAAACCTTTTAAATTTACTCTAGCCGGTTAATTTTCCAAAAATAAAAAACCAATCTATTTCCGGATAAGAAAAGTATTCTACTTTCAGACCGATTCCAGGAAAGGACGCCATCACTATAGAGTTTTCTATTTTTGCGTTAGTTTTCTAGCGATGTAAGGATCATTTCTAAGTACTGTTATCACTAGTTGGCTTGGATATTTAGGGTTGCTCTTTTGCCTCTTTTTCATAGAGAGAGATTCGAGTTGGTCTGCTTGACCACTCTTTTAGTTCTCCAGTTTGCTTGGTGTTGGCGGTTCTTAGTAACTAAATTCTATCATCATTTTAATACTAAAAATAAATAGAAGTAGGGATTTTATCTAACCTTTCCCCGAGTTTTGTCGTATATATAACTTGCAGGTCTGACACGTAGAAATACATAAAATTCACAAGAAAGCGCACTACCGGAAAGCATATTCAGAAAAGGCGCAAAAACGAGAAAGCCCACCTAAGAACTGAACTGGATCCATCCGTAACCGTGGGGGAGGTCCAAGCCCAGGGAGCAACCGACCACCCGAAGGCGGTGGCCAGAGGGCCCAGCCAGGGGACCGACCGCCCCCGGGTGCGGCCGCCCCCCTGGTGGGGCCTCCCGGCCCAGTCTTCGGAGGCGATGCTCTAGGCGGTATCCCAAAGGCGGTTTCACCTCCTTCCAAACTTAGCTGCGCCGGAACCGTCCTATGAAGCTATAAAATGATGCCCCCACTCCCTCCATCAACACAACTTGATACAATTGAGAAGAAGAAGGGAGTGCCACAATTTTCCATTAGTTTAGCTTCTAGCTAGGCTAGTATAAGGTTAGAGAGAGATAGAAGCTTGAGAAGTGAGAGCGGGGTCGAAGCAGTTCTACTCCCAGGTGGACGAAGTGACGGACCTGTCGGCTCTCACATCCAACTTGTACCTCTACAACCATCTTGCTGCTTGAAGTAAGAGGTTTGTGATACATTCTAGTTTTGATCCATTAAGTGAGTTACTTTTATAAAGCTACTTGTTTGTGGGATCGTCGCTTGTCCTTGAGACGGGTGCTCTAGTAAGAGGACTCCTGATAAAGACGGAAGTTCCTGGCCATCGCTACTCGTAGTCGCCTTCGTAGACGTGGTGTCTAAGTTGGAGTCTACCTTCGTTTGTTGCGCGCGCCCACGGGCAGAGGGGTAGGTGGCAGGTGGTGACAACCCTGTCCACTCGTACCAGCATCCCCCCATGTTCGCCGCGGAATAGCGCTGATACTGGTATCGCTTGGCAGACCAGGTGCGTCAGCGAGCCCGAAGCAGGCAAGTAGTGGGAAAATACGATACCCTAAATACTTCCGGGTGAAGTGCTACGATAGTACTACCATGCGCTTGCGGACTTTTCTGCTGTCGCTAAGAAGCGCCAACAAGCATTTCTGGCACCGTTGTCGGGGAACGGTTGTCGTTTTTAGTCTCCGAACCTAGTTGCCTATGTATCCATTGTTTTTACCTTTCTTTTCTTTGACCTCTTTTTATCCAATGGAGCAACCCACCATCTCCAAACTTTCTGCTCCTAAGGGCGAGTTCGTTGAACCTCCACAATCCGCGAAGCCAATCACAGCTTCAAGTTACGAACTCCGCCCAGCTTTTATAGCTATGGTTCGGGAACAAACCTTCTCAGGATTAGATTACGAAGACCCATATCACCACCTAAGGGAGCTTGAGCAGCTCTGTGCATGCCTAACCATTGCTGGCATGTCACATGAAATAATGCAGTGGAAATTGTTTCCTTTCTCTCTTAATGAGAGAGCGAAACAATGGTACGCCCTCAACGTAGGGAAGGTAGCTGGTGATTGGGAAGAATTGCGAAACAAGTTTTGTGTAGCATTCTTCCCTATATCCTGAATCGCTGCCCTACGTCAAGAGATTCTCAACTTCCAACAACATGAGAAGGAACCCATAGGTGCAGCTTGGGAAATATTTATGATTCTAACAAAATTTGGCCCAGACTTGTCTATTACCAACCATGTGCTCTTGCAGCATTTTTGGTTAGGGCTTACCAAGGAATCTGCCCTACAGCTTGACATAGCCGCAGGGGGGTCGTTCACACACAAAAGCACAGCCGAAGGAGAGGCTCTTTTAGATCGCATTCTAGAGAACACTCCTCCGTTAGAACCCCTCCGAGTAGAGCTAGAGCTGTGTCACGAGGAAATCTGTTCGGCCGAGGCCGAACCAACGTTACCTATAGAGACACCCTCACCCGAATCAGGATGTCCGAAGGAAGGTCTCCAACCTTCAAATCTTCCCTACTTCGACGATGAATTCTTCAATGATTATGGGAATGTCTCGAAGTATGCATACAAAAGAAGCACCCCTGTCCCTGTCACTCCAAAACCTTGCATCGATTCTTTAAAGGAGTCCATTAGGGAGTTGACAGCTATCATGAGTGACTGAATGGACAAACGAAAGGGAGTCTTCATCTGAAGTAATTCAGATTCGCTCCACTTCGCGAACCATTTATTGCAAAATCCAGGATGACTGGGTGGAGATGTTGTACAACCCCACGGTAGGAGCAAATCTGATGTCCACGACCTTTGCACGCACTCATCTGAATGATAAGCATTTTGCTCCTATGACCCTGTCCATGAGAAATAGCTCACGTACTTGTCAGCTAGGACAAGGGATTGGTTCACAACGTCAAAATTCAGCACGATGACGTTGTTCGTAACTTTAGATTTTCATATCTTTGACGACATAGACTTTAGCGTGCTAATCGGGCATCCCCTGGAGAAATTTCTCTCCAATGCAACAAGAATAGGGGAATTGAATGTTAAGCTGGGGAGGAATGATTATTCCATACCTTTTTATCGAGCTAAAAACTCGATGGCAGACCCTCTCCCCTGTCCTATCCTGCCCGAGGAGGTTATGTCAGTTTCACCTTTTGAACCTCCTGAGTCGTCCTTAGAAAAAGAGGCCAACTTCTTCGTAGAAGAAGCGGATGACGTAGGAGAAACCTTTGACCTTCCTAAAGAGGAAGTGCCGACTCCACCTCCTGTTGAACTAAAAACTCTGCCTGAAGGACTACGTTATGTCTTTCTAAATGCCAACAAAAGCACTACCGTCATCATTAGTGATAAGCTTTCGGATGAGCAGACGGCTAGATTTATTGCCGTTTTAGAAAAAATAGATCGGTCTTTGGGTATTCCTTGCAAGATCTCAAGGGGATTAGCCCAACGCTCTGTACCCATCGTATCCCTATTGACCCTGCGAGCACACCATCACGCGAACCGCAGCGTAGGCTCAATAATGGGATGCGGGAAGTTGTGAAGAAGGAAGTCCTTAAACTTCTTCACGCCGGGATCATTTATCCCGTACCACACAGTGATTGGGTTAGCCCCATCTAAGTGGTTCCCAAGAAAGGAGGAATGACGGTAGTTGAAAACACTAAGAACGAGCTCATCCCACAACGTACCGTCACAGGATGGAGGATGTGCATTGACTACAGAAAACTCAATGCGGCAACACGAAAGGATCACTTCCCATTGCCCTTCATTGATGAGATGTTGGAGCGATTGACGAAACACTCTTTCTTTTGTTTCCTTGATGGGTATTCTGGTTATCACCAAATTCCCATCCATCCTGACAATCAAAGCAAAACAACCTTCACATGCCCGTATGGAACGTAAGCGTATAGAAGAATGTCGTTTGGGCTATGTAATGCACCCTCTTCATTCCAGCGTTGCATGATGTCCATCTTCTCAGAAATGATTGAGGATATCATGGAAGTTTTCATGGACGATTTTTCAGTCTATGGAAAAACTTTTGATCATTGCCTCGAGAATTTGAACAAAGTTTTGCAAAGATGCCAAGAGAAGGACCTGGTGCTTAATTGGGAAAAGTGCCACTTCATGGTTCGCGAAGGCATTGTCCTCGGACATTTAGTGTTCGAAAGGGGGATAGAAGTAGATAAAGCAAAGATAGAAGTTATTGAGCAACTACCTCCCCCTGTGAACATCAAAGGGATCAGTAGCTTTCAAGGCCATGCTGAGTTCTACAGGCGTTTCATCGAGGATTTTTCACAGATCGCTAGACCCTTGACTAACCTGTTAGCAAAAGACGTACCTTTTGAGTTCACGGATGAGTGTTTGAAAGCTTTTGAAACCATCAAGAAAGCACTCATCTCTGTGCCCATCATCCAACCTCCGGATTGGGCACTACCCTTCGAAATCATGTGTGATGCTAGTGACTATGTTGTTGGTGCGGTCCTTGGCCAAACCAAAGATAAGAAGCATCATGCGATCGCTTATGCTAGCAAGACTCTAACAGGACCTCAGCTTAACTATGCCACAACCGAGAAGGAGCTCCTCGCAGTAGTTTTTGCTATCGATAAATTTAGATCTTACTTGGTGGGAGCAAAGATAATTATTTATACTGATCATGCCGCTTTAAAATATCTGCTCACCAAGAAAGATGCTAAACCTCGTTTGATCCGCTGGATCTTGTTATTACAAGAATTTGATATTGAAATAAAAGATAAGAAAGGAGTAGAAAATACTGTTGCCGACCATCTTTCGCGTATGCAAGTTACTAACATGCAGGAACAGGAGATCAATGACTTCTTACGCGACGACATGCTCTTCATGGTCACCGACACAAACCCATGGTATGCAAACATTGTGAATTACATGGTTTTAGGGTACGTACCCCCGGGCTTATCCAAAAAAAGCTAGAATATGAAAGCAGACGCCACTTATGGGATGAACCCTACCTGTACCGGGTTTGTGCTGATGGACTGTTGAGAAGATGCGTGCCTACTGCCGAGGGTGCACAAATCATTGAGAGGTGTCATACAGCACCATATGGGGGCCATTATGGAGTTTTCCGCACACAAGCCAAAATTTGGCAATGCGGATTCTATTGGCCAACAATGTATAACGACACCAAAGAATTCATCCGAAGGTGTCGACAATGTCAGCTGTAAGGCAACATCAGCTCCCGCAATGCCATGCCCCTTCATTTCAACCTCCAAATTGAAGTCTTTGATGTCTGGGGCATTGACTTCATGGGACCATTCCAGAAGTCAGGAGACTGTGAGTACATCCTAGTGGCAGTAGACTACGTATCAAAATGGGTCGAAGCGATACCCTGCCGAGCAGCAGATACAAAACATGCAAGAAAGATGTTTCATGAAGTGATCTTCCCTCGCTTTGGAACACCAAGGATGGTGATAAGCGACGGGGGCTCACACTGCATAGACAAGACTTTCAGAGCATTCCTGCGAGAGCTGGAAGCCAAGCACAACGTAGCTACTCCTTATCATCCCCAAAATAGTGGACAAGCCGAAACTTCAAACAAACAAATCAAAAACATCCTTCAGAAAATGGTGAACGAGATAGGAAAGGGATGGAAAGATAAGCTACCTGATGCACTCTGGGCATACAGGACAGCTTACAGGACCTCCATCGGGATGTCGCCATATCAGCTGGTCTATGGAAAAAGTTGCCATTTGTCTGTTGAGCTTGAACATAGAGCTCACTGGGCAATAAAAACCTGGAATATGGATCTCAAGACAGCTGGTAAACATAGGCAGAAACAAGTCGCAGAACTGGAAGAATGGCGAGAAAAAGCCTATCATAGTACCAAACTCTACAAAGAAAGAACAAAGAGATGGCGTGATCGAAGAATCCAGCACAAAGAATTCAAATTAGGCGATAAAGTTTTGCTCTTCAATTCAAGAGTCAAATTGTTCGGGAAAGGTAAGCTCAGAAGTAAATGAGTCGGACCTTATACTGTTATCAACGTATCATCACATGGAGCAATCACGATAGAAGATGACGACGGAAACATCCATAAGGTAAACGGTCAACGTCTCAAGGTATTCCTTGAACCCAAACCTAATTTTATTGATAAAATAAATATAGTATCTTTTAAAGAGTTTACTAAAAACTTATAAAAAAATAATAAATAAAACAAACATATCTATTACGTTTACATTTTGCTATTTTATTAAAAATAAATATATGCTTGTAAAACATTAGTGTTGCATTTATGATATATCTAAAAATTCCTATGCTCTTTCCTTGTGTATACATAAATCTTCTTGATTATAGGTATATTCTCTCATAAATGCATGATAGTGTAATCTTGAGCATTATTTTTTAAAAATATCACACCTTATCACATACAATATCACACTGATCCACCGCGCATCAAACTGGATTGTAACCGGGATAGAGATCTACTCAATTAGCATGGCACGTGGGCAAAAAACGGAGGCTGGCAGGTCGATTCAGGGGACCGACCACCCCCGGGATCGGCCGCACCCCTAGCTGGCTCAATCAGGGCCAATCTTTTTCGTACCTCCCTCTGATCGCTCCAGCATTGCGTCCGTGGTTACAATCAGTTTGTTTCCTCAACAGAGACCACGGTAGAACCTATATAATCATGACAAAGGCCTCTCCTCTCTTCACACCAAACCATTCTCCTCTCCCTCTTGCAAAGGTTGCTAAGCTTTCCCACCTACAAGTCTTGACCATGTCTAGCTATGCCCTTTCACTGATCCAAGCTCCTGGTTCCACAGCCAACCTAGACATAGCACCCTATCAAGAGAATTCCTTTGTGAGAGATGAAGCTCGTGCCATAGTAGAGAAGCCACTAGCCTTTCTACCACCCCCTAGCGATAATTTCAGCAACATATCAAGCTTGAAGTCCACGGCACGCTCCCGTGCACCCGAAGGTGGTGCCAAGAAGAGGAGTACTGCTGCCCGACCAATTACCGGCGCTTTAGGCCTCAAGAGGAAGACTCCTAGTATTAGCAGGCTTAGCAAACGTGCCGCCATGATGCCCTCTACCTCCAGTTTACCTTCCCTGTCGTCTCCCGCTAAGGATAGTCACTCTTATACCATTAGGGGAGTACGCAAACCCGATGGAGGGTACGCCAAGGGTCTCTTTCGCAAGGGTGAAGCACCCTCTAGCAAACCGGCACCCTCTGCCGAACCCTCTGGCGCCAAGTGCAAGTTTGTAAGGAAAGTAATTAGGGGGCAGCCTAAGGGTTTATTTAGCGATAGTGAGGATGAGAAGCTTCCTAAGGGGCCAACCATCGCCTCGCTCAATGCTAGCATCAAAAGCACGCGCCTGAATGTTGATAAGGCACAAACTCGCATAGCCGAGGCTCATCTCAGCGTAAAAGGTCTTAGGGATGAATTAGATGAGATGCGCCACAGCTATGGAGAGTAGCTGCATAGGATCGCTAAGGCAGCAGGAGTTGAGCACGTTCTCTAAATATCTTTAGAACGCTCCTGCTACATAAATAATTAGGCACACATTTTTTCCCCTTCACGATCTTTTATTTTCCAATCATGTAATGTGCCTATTTGGTTTATCAATGGAATAGAAATCTTTTATATTGCACACTTGTTTTCTCTATATATTGTGACTAATCAAGACAGGAAAGAAAACAAGTGTGGGGGAGGACTCTCCAATTCAAATTGCACAAAAGAAAAAAATCAGAATTCGGTTTGTGCAAATTTCTCCTCTCTCTCACTAAAAAGTTTTTAAGATAAAATTTAAAATGATGACTCCTTCATACTCCATCAAAACATGTCTTCCTACGTTCAAAATGTTTGCATACTTTTTATTCCCTGCTAATATTCCTACAGATTTATGAAGTCTATTTAGGGGCCCCTTTTTATCTAAGTAATTGACGGGTGAGATATAGTAGGATGACATGATACTTACTCATTCTTGCAAAGTACTTGGGATTTATTTTACAAAAATTCAATAGCATACTCCTTGAATGATTAACAAATACCTACCAAGGCCATATGTGATTCTTTATGATGAAACCTCCCACATATGCCACTTACTTTGTGTTGAGTATTGGTCAAATTTTGTGACCGCTGTTGAGAGATGTTTCATGCTCCCAAGATCAGATTCACATGCACCCATCAAACGACAATTCTCACCTTGAGAGTTGCGCAAAACATGCATCTATCCATCCACCAAAAATATGCCAACTCTTACACTAAGAGTTGCGCAGTTTTCTCCACCAAATAAAAGTGTTGCTTTCATCCTAAGAAACACGCACTCTTGATGCAAAACTTTACTCATCCATCATGATATCTCAAAATATGTCATATGTCAATAAAAGATATGGGACTATGCTAACAAAAAAGGGGAAAGAGACTATGCCAAGGGGCATCAGAAAATAAACGGGAAAGAAGATTCCAAATACCCGTTCAAAAATATATATATAATAATGGAGATCCTATAGCCCATACCTTGTCTTTCTCAAAAAAGAGAATCATGATGCATAGAGTATCAAAAAGATTTAGAATTAGGATTCCACCTTCATATTCCCCACACACATGCACATTCTGATCTAGGAGTATGACGCATTCCCTCCGGTATGGTCTGGGGTTTGACTCGACAACATATGCAGGGTAAGTGTGCCTCATCATTTTCATTCCTGCCTAAAACTCCAGATAAGCCATTTTAGAGGTAGGATGACCATGTGAAGGTATTACCTTTTCATGCCTTGGTGAGGAACCACTCACATACATGAGCGATCTGAGAGAATCATTCAAGGAACATGATCTACTTTTATGTTTTCACAACCTTGCAAAAACCCAAGTTTCTATGCAAGGACAGAATAAGAGGATTTGAATCCAAGCTATTCCATTTTTCAATTACCTAAGATGATTTGGTAGATACCTTGAAGTTCATAAATCCAGATCAAGCTTGGAATAACCAGTATACAGATCTTTTTGAATAAGGAAAATGAACCCTTTTTGGTCCTTAGCACTTTACTCGAGGACGAGCAAAGGACCAAGTGTGGGGGAGTCGTTGGCGGTCCTTAGTAACTAAATTCTATCATCATTTTAATACTAAAACTAAATAGAAGGTAGGGCTTTTATCTAACCTTTCCACGAGTTTTGTCGTATATATAACTTGCAGGTCTGACACGAGGAAATACATAAAATTCACAAGAAAGCGCACTACCGAAAAGCATATTCAAAAAAGGCGCAAAAACGAGAAAGCCCACCTAAGAACTGAACTGGATCCATCCGTAACCGTGGGGGAGGTCCAGGCCCAGGGAGCAACCGACCACCCGAAGGCGGTGGCCAGAGGGCCCAGCCAGGGGACCGACCGCCCCCGGGTGCGGCTGCCCCCCTGGTGGGGCCTCCCGAGCCCAGTCTTCGGAGGCGGTGCTCTAGGCGGTATCCCAAAGGCTGTTTCACCTTCTTCAAAACTTAGCTGCGCCGGAACCGTCCTATGAAGCTATAAAATGATGCCCCCACTCCCTCCATCAACACAACTTGATACAATAGAGAAGAAGAAGGGAGTGCTACAATTTTCCATTAGTTTGGCTTCTAGCTAGGCTAGTATAAGGTTAGAGAGAGAGATAGAAGCTTGAGAAGTGAGAGCGGGGGCGAAGCAGTTCTACCCCCGGGTGGACGAAGTGCCGGACCTGTCGGCTCTCACATCCAACTTGTACCTCTACAACCATCTTGCTGCTTGAAGTAAGAGGTTTGTGATACATTCTAGTTTTGATCCATTAAGTGAGTTACTTTTATAAAGCTACTTGTTTGTGGGATCGTCGCTCGTCCTTGAGACGGGTGCTCTAGTAAGAGGACTCCTGATAAAGACGGAAGTTCCTGGCCATCGCTAGAGTAGTAGTCGCCTTTGTAGACGTGGTGTCTAAGTTGGAGTCTACCTTCGTTTGTTGCGTGCGCCCACGGGCAGAGGGGTAGGTGGCAGGTGGTGACAGCCCTGTCCACTCGTACCAGCATCCCCCCACGTTCGGCCGCGGAATAGCGCTGATACTGGTATCGTTTGGCAGACCAGGTGCGTCAGTGGGCCCGAAGCAGGCAAGTAGTGGGAAAGTCATCTTCACTTAGTGTTTCCTGACTTAGTGTATCCTCTCCACCCAAGTTATCCCTCCTATCTTTTCTAGGGTCAACTGGCTAAGAGATCTCTAACTTAAGCCGTTCCTTTGGAAAAATACGATACCCTGAATACTTCCGGGTGAAGTGCTACGACGGTACTTCCGTGCGCTTGTGGACTTTTCTGCTGTCGCTAAAATCGCCAACACTTGGCCGTGTATTTAAGGTTCCGCTGTATTGCTCGGTCATTGTCGGAGATACCCAGCCACCGGTTGGCTGTGGATTACTCTGCTGCGTGTGTTTGCTTTTTTAGGATAAACTTGGGATACTGGCTGATTATTTGAAAAGAAATTTGAGACTTCATTCACCCCCTTTAGGTCGCTTATCCGGTCCTTCAGGTTTTATAGGTGAGGAGGTAACTAGTCTTTTTCATTTTTAGAGTAAAGGGAGGCCTGTTTGTAATATACGCCCCTGTTAATTCATTTAATCGTTTTGGTAGAGCATGATCTATGCGTCTCACAAACTGTAGTCACTGGCCTGTTCCATTGATCTAAGATTGTACAGTACATGCATATGTATATGTTTCTCAAATAAAACAAGCATACCATAGACCATCCTAACGCCTAAAGTGATGTGAGAATGCTTTAAAGGGACATCGGCATTGCAGTTCCTTTGCTTCCAGAGGATGGTTCTCCAGAAGCCTAGTTATATAGTCAAAAATTTATATCATTCTCCGTTTCCCTCACTTGGTGTTACTGTGCGTATGATTGTTTCTGGATGGAATGCTGTAATAGTTAGCCTAATTTTACTCTTTAGTAGATGAAGTTGGGTACGTTTTGTATCTTTTATCTAAAAAAAAGTTAAGTGTCCTTGTTAAGCCTCTAGGAGCTGATTAGTTTTCCCGTTGAACACCCAAAATTCACATACAGATAAGCACTCTTTGATGTCACTCAAGTAAAAAAGGATATTCAGCCTGTTCGGATGAATGTCGCTGGACTGAATGTGGCTGGTATGGGCTGCACATTCAGCCCGCTTCAGCCGCTTCCAGCGGGTATATAAGCGGCGCCCACTGTGGCTGCCCACAATTGCACACCTGGATTCCTCATTAACCCGCCGCGCCCATCTCCTTTCCTCCGTCTCGCCCGCTGCTAGGGTTTCGGCCCTCCTCCTCTTCGCCGACCCCCTCAACCCACAGCTTCGTCGTACCTCTGCGGGGGTGCGCCCCGCCTCGCCCCTCCCCCCGCCACCGTCTTCCCTCACCGTTCCCACAAGATCCACCACCGTGATCCTACCTCAGCCGCATTCGCATCGCCATCCAACATATCAGTTGCCTTCTCCGGTGGAAACGGCTCCGGTAGATCTGCGTCTTCCCCTGCCCTGCCCCCACCTTCCTTCATCGCCACCGCTAGATCCGCCTTTTACCTCCTTCCACCCTAGGTTTGACCGCCGGATCCAACAGCGCCCCCACTGGAACGCAGATCTGGGGTTTTCAGCCCTGAATCAGGTGTAGTTTTTGTTTCCTCCCCCTTTCCCCGGTTCGTTCTTTCGATTTCGCCGTATGTCTTCCTTTTTGCTCCCCGTTTCTTCCAGTTGCTAGATCTGAGGACGATCGGGCCAGGGCAGCCAGGAGAAGCATCATACCTTACGCTGGCATTGTCATCATATTTGTCAGACTCTCCCTATCCGCCGCCCCCTACAACCGTCACCCACGCCCACGGCGTCTGCGTTGCAAGGTACGTTCTCCGCTCCCACCATCCTAGCTTCACTAGTTGTCCATACCCCTGCCTTGCTTCTCCGTAGTAGATGCATAACCAGTCCCCACCTTCCATTAGCAGCACCATTTCAATCGTCTGCTTTCCCCCACCCCTGTCAGTTCCGCAAGATGCCGAAAGGCAAGTCTGACGGGAAGGGCCAAGGCAGGGCCAACTGTTCCAACCCACATACGAAGACGTTGCTCGAACTGAGCCTTGCCCAGAAGACCATGGTATCCCCCCTCCCAGCAAGCATGGGTGGAGGCAGATTATCCACGGATGTGCAACTGTTGACACCTGTTATCATCCAAATTTTATTATCAATTATCCCTGCATTAAACATGAATATCCAGAAGAATAGGGGTATTACTAACAGATTCCACGAGTTTTGGTGAATTATCTATTTCCCAGGGGATCTTCCAGAAAAGCTTAAAAGAAGGATTAAAGAGCATAATTACCACGAAACTTAACCGCCAAGGAAACATCTTCACGAGAACACTAGAAGCATCTGGAACACACCCCAAGCATCGGAGCCCGAAACCCCACAGGATGGGCCCGGCCGGCGCCAGGGTGGGGCCGGCCGGTGCCCCCTAGGGTTTCCCCCGCGCCGCCTTCTGGAGTCTTCTACCACCGCCTATTAGAAGTCATCTGGGCCCTTGTTTCAAGTCGGTTTGATCCTATGGCATACGTGCATCCTACCGGGCTATAAATAGAGAGGCATACCCCCCTGGAGGAGAGCCAGATCAAGAGATGAAGACCTTGAGGCATTAGATAGATATCCACTAGATCTAGGTTAGCAATCAAGAGAGAGATTCGAGAGATAGAGTAGATGAGTAGAGATTCGGAGGAGTCCCAGCCTGTCGGAGCTTCTTCGTAGCTGTGTTCGTCTGGATTTAGCTCCCTCGCTCGGAGTTGCGTTCTGAGGTACTTTTGTATTCAACATCCTGATTCAAGTAAGCATTTGTTCTTATTCGTTCTTAAGTTTACAACTCTATTTGAGTGCTTTGATCTTGGTAGCTCCTTGGTTGAAGTAGTAGTTTGTAGTGTAGACGTGGTGTCTGGGCTATAATTACTTGTGAATATCCCCTGATTGCCCAGATAGTGGTAGATCGCGTAGGTGACAGCTGCGTTGAGTCCTCTGTAGTCCACTTCCCGTTGATAGGATCGTTGGTGTATAAGTGTCTGGTAGGAGGGAACTTTGATTTCGCCTCTTATTCATGTCACTGCCCGATTAGAACGATATTATTCAAAGTTTACCGGTTGTCGGATCTATATAATCATTTGTTATCTCCTCATTCTTGATATTCTCTAGATTGATTATATTATCAGGTTAAGAACCAATAGACTTAGTCAGTATCACCTACTGTTCCTTTGGGTTCGATATTAAAACCGGGATTGTCTGGTGAAGTGCTAAATCGGTTGTTTTATCTGTGCGTTTGCGGATACCTTGATATTATTAATCTTTAATAGAGTGCAGTTAATTTATACCAACAAGCATTTCTCGTGCCGTTGCCGGGGAACGGTTTGCTGATTTTGGCTTAGTCTATCTTAATCTTGTATTATACTTTTATCTTTTACCTTTTAAAGTATGGAACCCACGTCCCAACTTTTATATCAATATGGAGCACCATCGGAATCGTATCTCCAGCCAAAAGAATCATCTTTACCTATCACATCATCTAGCTATGAGTTACGCCCGGTATTAATTAAGTTAGTTCAGGATCACATTTTTTCTGATAGTTCTAGCGAAAACCCTTATTCCCATTTAGCCAATTTTGAGCAGACATGTTCATGTTTACACATTAAGGGCATGGCAGATGAAACTTTAAGATGGAAACTCTTTTCGTTTTAATTAACGGGAAAAGCAAAGAAATGGTATAATCGTCATGTTGGGAGTAGTCAAGGAGATTGGGAAGTGTTGCGTGCTAATTTTTGTCTTAAATTTTTCCCTATAGAAAAGGTCGCTAAACTTCGTTTTGAAATTATTTGACTTAAACAATTAGATAACGAATCATTAGTCAAGGCTTGGGAACGCTTTGATGGATTTATAAATTCTGGTCCTAATCTTGCTTTGTCAGAACCAATGCTTTTGTAACATTTCTTTTTAGGCATTGATGATAAAAATAAAGAATACCTTAATTTAGCTGCAGGAGGAGCATTTATTCATATTATTGCTTCACATGCTAAAACTATTCTTACTAATATCTTAATTGATCTTCCTATAAAAAAGAAAATTTGTTAGAAGACGAATTTTTATCGTTTGACTCTAAACTTTTGTCTGATTCATCTCAACCTTTACCTGAACTATCTAATGAGAAGGAGATAACTCCTATTTCTGATTTTATGCTTGAATTTGAGGATGAACTTTTTGATGATTATGGAAACACCCCACGCTATCATAAAGTTATAAAACCACAAGAGTCTATAAATTTTAAAAGTTTTAATGTTTCATATCCTGCTAATTTAAAATTCCTTAGAGAGATAACTAGAGAATTGATTTTTGTTATGAGTAATGAGTGGTTGATAGAATCTGAGCTTTCAAATGATATAATTCGTTTAAATTCTCCTGCCATTACTATTAAATGTCAAATTGATGCATATCCTTTTGATGCCTTTTATAATCCAGTAGTAGGTATCAATATTATGTCTCTTACATTTGCTGAAAAATTCTTGAAAGATATGCCATTAATTCCTACAAATAAATTGTTAAAAAATCATTCAGGACATATTATTTCTAGTTCAGGTGTTTTATGTTCTCTTCCTATTGTGATTAACGAATTCCGAATTTTGCTGAATTTCTATATCTTTGATGTTTGGGATTTTGATGTCATGATTGGATTACCAATAGGAAAAATTTTGCGAGAAGGTTGTGCGGGCAATTTAGATATTAAACTTGGGAAAGGATTTAATCTTTCAGTGCCTATAACTCATGCATTAAAAGCTAAGGTAGAGCCACCTCTTGAGTTAGATCCGATAGAAGAAGTTAAGGCTGTGTCATTTGAGGAATTTATTGAACCTAATTTAGAGGATGATACTCAGTTCTTCATTAATGAAGAGGAAGAGGATCCAATCGATCCTGAACCTCTGGATGAATTATTAGAGCCACCTAAGCCTTCTATTGAGCTTAAGCAACTACCTTCTGATCTTAAGTATGTTTTTCTGAATAATGATCAAAATTCTCCCGTGATTATTAGTGATAAACTTTCTGATGAAGAGTCTTTTAGATTAATAACTGTCTTAGAAAAACATCGTGCTGCTTTTGGTTATTCACTCCAAGACCTTAAAGGGATTAGTCCTGTTTTATGCACCCATCGTATTCCAACCAACCCAGAAATTACACCTTCTAGAGAGCCCCAGTGTAGGCTTCAAAATGCGATGAGGAAAGTTGTTAAGAAAGAGGTCTTCAAACATTTGCATGCTGGGATTATTTATCTAGTGGGTAAGCCATGTTCAAGTTGTACCTAAAAAGGGTGGTATGACCGTAGTTAAAAATGATAAAAATGAATTGATACCCAGAGAACTATTACAGGATGGCGAATATGTATAGATTATAGAAAACTCAATAAAGCAACCAAGAAAGATCATTTTTCGCTGCCCTTCATTGATGAGATGTTAGAGCGTTTGGCAAATAATTCTTTCTTTTGTTTCCTTGATGGTTATTCTGGATATCACCAAATTCCTATCCACCCTGATGATCAAAGCAAAACCACTTTTACATGTCCTTATGGAACTTATGCTTATCGTAGAATGTCTTTTAGATTATGTAATGCACCTGCTTCTTTTCAAAGATGTATGATGTCTATATTTTTTGAAATGATAGAAGAAATCATGGAAGTTTTTATGGATGATTTTTCAGTTTATGGAAAAACTTTTGATGATTGTTTAGAAAATCTAGATAAGGCTTTGCAGAGATGTGAAGAAAAGCACTTAGTCCTTAATTGGGAAAAATGTCATTTTATGGTTAGAGAAGGAATAGTGCTTAGGATATTTAGTGTCTGAAAGAGGTATAGAGGTAGATAAGGCAAAAATTGAAGTAATTGCACAATTACCTCCACCTGTTAATATAAAAGGAATCCGAAGTTTTCTTGGTCATTGTGGTTTTTATCGCAGATTTATAAAAGATTTCTCACATATTGCTAGACACCGACTAACTTGCTAGCTAAGGATATTCCTTTTGAATTTGATGATGCATGTTTAAAATCTTTTAATATTCTTAAAGAAGCACTTACATCACACCAATCATTCAACCCCCTGATTGGTCTTTACCTTTTGAAATTATTTGTGATGCTAGTGATTATGCTGTTGAAAGCCCATTTTTGGTTTTGGGTAATTGATGAAACCTAGTTTGCTAATGTTTTGCTCTAAGTGCTTCATGAGAATCATTAGTAAACAAGGTGGAGCAAAGGACCGGGTCGGTGGAGGCCACAAGTGAAGGGCAATGTAGGCATCCATTCAAATGGTACAAGTCCATCATCAAAGGTGTCCACAAGCTTCATCAAGTGCTTGAAGGAAGATGGTGAAAAGCTAAGAGCTCAAGGCAAAGGTATAACTAAATAGGAGCACTTTTGCTTTTGGTGATCAAGACTCCATAGAGGGAGTGATCACATTTAGGATAGATAGCCATACTATCAAGAGGGGCAAAATCGTTGATGAAATGCGGTAATCAAGTGCCACTAGGTGTTCATGATCATTGCATATGCATATAGATGCTAGTGACACTAACTTGACCCGTGGAAAACTCTTTGAAAAGGCTAACACACGTGCACCTAAGTGTGAGATACTTTGGAGTGTTAGCACCTTTGGAAACAGGGTGAAGTTTGAGGGTTAGAGAGGGTTTGGTCCTCTCTTCCTCCTGCCGAGCTTGCTCGGCAAGGATTCGGCGAATTTCGGAATCATTACAATAGAAAAACTAGCGTCAGACTCTAACTTGGCTGAGCTTCGAGCCATTGTCTTCAGGTCCGACGGACTAATTCTTCAGTGGGCGTCGGACGCTCAGTTTCTGTGCGTCGGACTATTGTCCTGAGCGTCCGACGGTGTTGATCGTGCAAGGACTGACACGTGGAGAGCTCAGAGGGCATCGGACCGTTCTGCCTAGTCCGACGGCGGGCGTCGGACGACTGTTCCGACGGTTTTTGGCGCTCTGGAACCTCTCTGGAAGCGTCGAACTGTCGCGATCATTAGTCTGACGGCCTGTTCTGCTTCCGTCCGATGCTGTTCGTGCAGTGGGCGTCGGACCGTGGTTCTTGGTCTGACGACCGTCCGTCCAACAGTTTGCTTGGTGTGAAAATAGAGCCGTTGGGATCTAACGAACGACTTCAAACAGCAGAGGACACGTGGCGTCCATCTGAAGGCGTCGGACCAGGTGTTGTTAGTCCGACGGTGGCGTATGCGGACAGTCCGACGGTGCGCAGGAAGTCTCAAACGGCTATGTCTTTGGGTGTAGCTTATAAATAGGGACTTGACCGGTTTGGGAAGCAACCTTTGGCCACTCTAATCACTCCTACTTGCTTGTGAGCCTTCTCACTCTACCCTCACTTATCCTACTTGATTGTGATCATCATTTGGTGAGTTTGGAGAGCATCAAGTGCATTGCATTGATTGAGATCATCTAGAGGCACTTGGTGAGTGTGTTTCGAAGCGGTTTCTCTTGTTACTCTTGGAGTTTGCCGACTCCTAGATGGCTTGGAGCTGTGAGGATCGTTGAGGGGAGTTGGTGATTGTCTCCGCCTCCGATAGGTGAAGTTGTGAGGGGTTCTTGAGCCTTCCCCGCGGGAGATCACAAAAGGCTACTCTAGTGGATTGCTCATAGCTTGTGGATCCCCATCTTGTGTTGGTTGTGCAGCATCCTTGAGAAGGGTTTGGCGTGTGATGCCAATTAGCGCGTGAACCTCCAAGTGGGTGTATCGCTACAACGAGGACGTAGCTTGCCGGCAAGCACGTGAACCTCGGTAAAAATCATTGTGTCAATCTCTTGCCGAGGATTTCTTAATTATTGTGATTGTTCTTATTGGTACTCATCTCATCACTACATCGGCGGTATAAGATTCACTCTCTCTACTCTTTACATTCTCGCACTTACTCTTGTGTAGCTTGTTAGCTTAAGTTGCTCACCTAGGAGTAGAGTAGAAGTAGCAACTTAGCCTCACGTGTGTGAAATAGAGACTATACCTTAGAACGGTTAGGTGGCTTGCATTTTTAGTAGGCTAGCGCAAGAATTCGCTTCGCTTATTATTTATCTAACCTCTTGCTTGAGTTGTTGGTTGTAGAATTTTTATAGGCTATTCACCCCCCTCTAGTCATTTAGGACCTTTCAGCTGTAGGGGCAGTATTAGGACAAACAAAAGATAAGAAGCATCATGCGAATTGCTTATACTAGTAAAACTATGATAGGAACACAATTAAATTATGTAACAACTGAAAAAGAACTCCTCGCTGTTATTTTTGCTATTGATAAATTTAGATCTTACTTAGTAGGAGCAAAAGTAATTGTTTATTCTGATCATGCTGCTTTAAAATATTTGCTCACTAAGAAAGATGCTAAACCTCGTTTAATAAGATGGATTTTGTCACTCCAAGAATTTGACTTAGAAATTAAAGATAGAAGAGGAATAGAAAATCCAGTTGCTAATCACTTGTCTAGAATACACTTTGAGAAATCCTCAGGAATTGCCTATTAATGACTCATTAAGAGATGACATGTTGTTGACCAAGTCAGACCCTTGATACGCGAATATTGTCAACTTTATGGTTGCAGGTTATGTACCACCAGGGAAAAATAAAAAGAAGCTTATTTATGAAAGTCGTCTCCACATATGGGATCCACCTATACCTCTTTTGAATTTGATTCAGATGGATTACTTAGAAGATGTGTTCCAGTAAGAAGAGGGCATGCAGATCATTCAGAAATGCCATGCATCACCATATGGAGGTCATTATGGAGTATTCCGCACTCATGCTAAAATCTGGCAGAGTGGGTTCTTTTGGCCAACTATGTATGAAGACACCAAAGATTATGTCTAGAGATGTGGATCATGTCAGAGGCACGGAAATATCAATGCAAGAGATGCTATGCCACTCACCAACAATCTCCAGATTGAGCTCTTTGATGTCTGGGGAATTGATTACATGGGACCATTTGTGAAATCAAGAAATTATGAATACATTCTGGTGGCAGTTGACTATGTATCCAAGTGGGTAGAAGCTATGCCATGTATGAATGCTGATTCCAAACATTCAAAGAAGATGTTCGAAGAGATTATATTTCCAAGGTTTGGAACACCAAGGATGGTCATTAGTGATGGAGGGACACACTTCACTGATAAAAAGTTTCACCGATACTTGCAAGCTCATGGCATCCGTCACAATGTAGCTACTCCATACCATTCTCAGACAAGTGGCCAGGCAGAAACATCAAATAAACAGATCAAGAATATTCTACAGAAAACAGTAAATGAAATGTGTACTGCATAGAAAGACCGATTATCCGAAGCACTTTGGGCATATCGGACCGCATACAAGACACCTTTAGGTATGTCACCTTACCAGCTAGTATATGGTAAGACCTGTCATTTACCAGTGGAGTTAGAGCATAAAGCTCACTGGGCTATTAAGAGATGGAACATGAACTTTGAAGCCGCTGGAGAAAAGAGAAAAATGCAATTATCAGAATTAGAAGAATGGAGAGAAAAGGCTTATCACAATTCAAAAATCTATAAAGAAAGAACAAAAAGATGGCATGACAAAAGGATCAAGAAGAAGAAGTTTGCACCAGGAGATAAGGTATTACTTTTTAATTCCAGGTTTAAATTATTCGGGCTAGGAAAACTACGAAGCAAATGGGAAGGACCATTTACGGTTGTGAATGCATCACCACATGGAGCGGTAACTCTACAATCACACGAAGGTACATTATTCAAGGTAAATAGCCACCGACTTAAATTATTTTTAGAACCATTTAATTTAGAAGTTGTTGATGGGCTGGACTTTATCCAATTACCCACTTTTTAGTCTCGTCATTATTCGTTAAGAAAAATTATCGCGCATTGCAACTAACAGGAAGTAGGAAGAGTCTAGAGGCTTCACGAGCTCGGCCAACCAGGGAAGTCACCTGGTGGGGTCGGGCGGCGCCCCCCTGTCTCCTTTCGTCCCGACTCAAGTTCCCTTTTCTTTCTCTATTTTTCCTAAATACAATCCCATAGATTCCCGATGCGTATGGATAATCTTTCGTACGAATCCTATAGAATCTAGATTTGATCTTATCCTGTCTCTTGAAAACCATATAAATACACACCTATACCACCCTTGAATGCCATCCCAGCATCATTGCCTTCTTCTCCTCCAAAGAAACTCTCTAGTTTAGATCTAGTAGCAATGGCAAGCAAAGCGGTCGTCGACGCTAACTCCAGCAAGCTCCAAGGCGACGACTCGAAGGCCATCGTCCTCGCGCAGCCAAAGCCCCTTGCCATCAGTGCCCCCGAAGCACCTCGTCGTCGTGCCACAGAAACATCTTGCTACGGTGCCCCAGCAGTTCGAGCAAGTCTACTACATGCATGCTCAGGCTGCTCTGCCATCGCCACCTGAGAGACTGCTGCTAGAAGATGGTACCAAGGGGAAGCAGATCGCTATTCCCCAAGGGCACCCCACTTCTTCCACCTAGAGATAATGAGCGACTCCTGTCGGTCAAGACCGACAAGAACAGAACACTGGTATGTGCGAAGTACACCACTGCTCGCCCTGCCATCCAAGGAGTTCGTGCACGTCCAGGCCAAGTCCGCTATACCGAGTTCATACCACCTCTGCCCAAGAGACAGCGGGCTACATCTACATCAGCACTAGAGAAAGTCTCTAGACAGCCCCAGCTCTCTCTACTGCATCCTTAATGAGAAGATAGAAGCTCTCTCTAACACCGTTAGGGGTATAGAGAGGAATGAAGACTTAAGGAGCAAGATTATGAATGACATGACTAAGCAGATAGAAGTCAACGTCAAGTTAATCCGCAGTCTCAAGCAGTGAAAAAGATCAGCTGAAAGAAGAGATTAGAGATCTTAAAGAAGAAATTAGGAAGCTCGCAAAGTAAGGGCAGCCTTAAGTTGCCCTCGTTATCTATGTAATAAGGCACAAGTGTGTTAGGTTTGATTATATTATCGAGTGTGCTAGGTTTGATTTATAATATTAAATGTGTTAGGTAAGCCCATGGAGCTAGGGCAGTCGTTAGCTCAGTCAGTTATCAGAGTTATCTAATATTATCAATGAATAAAGTGCCTTATTCTTTTTATCAATATTAATGTTTTAGTTTACTCTACTCTCTATTTTTGGTACGCATGTTGTCTCCACATGTTGCGCAGAAAAGTATGTAGGAAAATAAGTGTGGCGGAGGCACATCGCGACTATGGAAATCAATTCGCTCGGGAAAATCACGTAATTCGGAAGATAATCGAACCAGGACCTCGCACACCGAAGTGGACCTCATGGGGCCATAGAGGTGCGCCGCCCGGCGCCCTACCTGGGCCGGCCGGCCCCTCTCTGCACCCTTTGCATCCCCTTCTCGGTCATGGTCAGGTTTGATCCCCATATAATTTAATTGCATATGTTTCGATTTCCGTTTCAATCCGAATTAAAAGTTCACATGCTAAATTACTTTTAAAAGAGAAGAAGAGATTGTTTAATTCGTAGCTTAAGAATAAATTATATAACACTTTTCTAGGAATCATATTACTATTAGGAAACTATTTATAGGGACCCCATGATTGCTTAAGTCGTTGTGAAACATGATATAGTTAAATAATGAGAACTCAATCCCTGATGTTTTGTCTTTGGAGATTTTATTTCAAAAATTTAAATGATTAGTTATACCTCTCCTTTGTGGTAAAAATATTGTCCTACCAGAGCCATATATAGGATAGAAGCCTGCTACATATAATACTTGTCTTTGTATTGAGTTTGGTCAACCTTTGTAACCATTTGAAGAAATTTGTCATATTTTCGAATCAAGTACCAATTCCACATAAGCATTACTCTAATCCGGAGTAATAGCGAGTCATTCTATTGAAAATGTTTCTCTCCTACACTGAGAGAAAACATCAGAAATAATTATATAGCATAGTTACCAAATAATTGCTCCATGTTTTGTTAAAGTCTCTCAACTACTAAATTCAAAAGAGGTATGAGCTATGTAAAAGAAGAAGGGAGTATAAAAAAATGGACAAGTGTCTGAAGAAATTAAAACAATGAGTACTTAGATGCTCGCCTCCCTTGAAAAAAAAAAAGAGAAGAGAAAGAGATAGCTCATACTCTCTGATTAAGCTCAGTTGTATAAAAGAGAGACTTATTTTCTCAAGGAGCAAGGTAGAATTAGGTTCCACCATATTCCACCAAATAAAGCTTGATTTGATTATATGCCTCATTTCTCTGTGGATTCATTGTTTGACTTTACAACAAATACAATGCAAGTATATTTTCACATTTTACCTACCTGAGATCCACATAAGCTTTTTAGAAGTAGGATAAAGAAGGCAATTTCATTAATGCCTTGGTAAGGATACAAAAATACCAGATATATATATCAGTGATTCGAGAGTACTACAAAAGGAGAGGGTAAAGCTAAGTTTATTTACAAAATTACATACCCTCCAATTGACTTAACTAAAGGAAGGGAGTGATCTGTTTTCAAGCTATTCTGTTCTTCAACTACTCAAAGATTCATGGTAGACACTTTGAATTCCATAATACATGCATGACTAGACTAGTTTTATATAATGTACTCTCAAAGTTATGTTTTAAATGCTCCATTCTCTCTAAGAATCTTACATCTTAAAACCAACCTTTTTCTCGGGACGAGCAAAAGCCTAAGTGTGGGGGTAATTGTTGACACCTGTTATCATCCAAATTTTATTATCAATTATCCCTGCTATTAAACTATGAATATCCAGTAGAATAGGGGTATTACTAACAGATTCCATGAGTTTTGGTGAATTGTCTATTTCCCATGGAATTTTCCTAGAAAAGCCTTAAAAGAAGGATTAAAGAACATAATTACCACAAACTTAACCGCCAAGGAAACATCTTCACGAGAACGCTAGAAGCATCTGGAACACACCCGAAGCACCGGAGCTCGAAACCCCACAGGGTGGGGCCGGCCGGCGCCCCCCTAGGGTTTCCCCCGCGCCGCCTTCTGGAGTCTTCTACCACCGCCTATTAGAAGTCATCTGGGCCCTTGTTTCAAGTCAGGTTTGATCCTACGGCATACGTGCATCCCACCGGGCTATAAATAGAGAGGCATACCCCCCTGGAGGAAGAGTCAGATCAAGAGATGAAGACCTTGAAGCATTAGATAGATATCCACTAGATCTAGGCTAGCAATCAAGAGAGAGATTAGAGAGATAGAGTAGATGAGTAGAGATTCGGAGGAGTTCTAGCCTGTCGGAGCTTCTTCGTACCTGTGTTCGTCTGAATTCAGCTTCCTCAGTCCGGAGTTACGTTCTGAGGTACTTTTGTATTCAACATCCTGATTCAAGTAAGCATTTGTTCTTATTCGTTCTTAAGTTTACAACTCTATTTGAGTGCTTTGATCTTGGTAGCTCCTTGGTTGAAGTAGTAGTTTGTAGTGTAGACGTGGTGTCTGGGCTATAATTACTTGTGAATGTCCCCTGATTGGCCGGATAGTGGTAGATCGCATAGGTGACAGCTGCGTTGAGTCCTCTGTAGTCCACTTCTCATTGATAGGATCGATAGGTGTATAAGTGTCTGGTAGGAGGGAACTCTGATTTCGCCTCTTATTCATGTCACTGCCCGATTAGAACGATATTATTCAAAGTTTACCGGTTGTCGAATCTAGATAATCATTTGTTATCTCCTCATTCTTGATATTCTCTGGATTGATTGTATTATCGGGTTAAGAACCAATAGACTTAGTCAGTATCACCTACTGTTCCTTTGGATTCGATATTAAAACCAGGAATTGTCTGGTAAAGTGCTATATCGGTTGTTTTATCTGTGCGCTTGCGGATACCATGATATTATTAATCTTTAATAGAGTGCAGTTAATTTATACCAACAGCAACTATCGGGATTCCTTAGATGAGAAGCAGATCCAAAACAAGTTCAACTTCATGTGAAACCGCTTCCACGTGTGGCGCAAGCAGCAACGCCAGACTGGGCTCGGCTACAACCTGCACACGGGTGATGTTGTGGCAGACGACGCATGGACACAAGATGTGGTATTTTGTTCCCGTTCGTTATTCATTTCCCGCGTGCCTTAGTCATTTCCTCTCCTTTTAACCTTGCTTGCTTTTCTTTCTTCGGCCTGCCGTGGAAGGTGAGGGACGCTAGGTGCACATCGACGCCATATTCATCCCTGACCTTTGGGCTCTGTTAGAGGACACTCATCCCACTGAATATTTCTTTTCGACGGAATCTAGTAGGAAGCAACCTAAAGGATTGACATAGAATTGTTTCATCTTTTCTTGGCATGAATCCAGAGGGGGTAGGGATGTTTTTGTTTGGGCTTTACATTCATCAGGAATTTTTTTCAATGAAATCTATGTATAGCTGTTTTGGTTAACAATGGAGTTATAGTGTCATAGGATATATGGCAAATTAAAATTCCTACAAGAATAAAAATATTTTTGTGATACCTAAAAATAGGGGTAATGCTAACTTAAAGACAACTTGATCGACGAAACTGGTATGCTGATACGAGGTGTACCTTCTGTCACTCATCAGAAAGTATCCCACATCTTTTTTTAGATTGTCTCTACGCCAAAATCTCATGGCGAGATGTCCATGTAATATTTGGGATTTCACATCCGCATAATATAGATGACCTATTTAACAGATGGCCCAAGACGAGGGGTAAAGAACATAATTCATTGTTAGTGACTGTAACCTCGACGCTATGTTGGGCAATTTGGATAATGAGAAATGGGGTTGTTTTTGATAAATGCAAACCTAAATCTTTTTTTAGGAAACGACGTGATGACCTAGGGGATCAGCTGCTCCTAGCAGGGCAACACTTAGAGATGTTGGTTTTGCATTTCTTTGCCTTCAAAGGATGGACCTCGAGTAGTTTCATTACTTCCTGTTAGTCGAAAACCTTGCTTCATTCTTTTTTGTGGCATTGTGGGCATTTGTCCGCTTGTTTGGCCTTCGGACAAAACCTTGTAATAATTATGAAGCCGGGTATGAATTATACTTTATTTAAAATGTAATGCACTCGATTAGTCTAACAGTATACATGCAGTTACCTTCTCTTATGACATTTTCATCATCACAAAGGAGATCGCAAGTGGACCCACTCACCAATCGCCATGACCCACTGGTATCTTCCCCTGATATTTCCGTTGACTTAGGGCACTCCCAACAAAGACTCTATCATAGGTTCTATATACATTAATTGCATTTTGCTGACGTGACAAGAGAGTTATTGAAGAGAAAGAACAAAAATAATAGAAATCAGCTCAAAGGGATATGATTGGTGGAAAATGGTGAGAGAATGTATGTTTTTAGATTCAGTAATAAAAAACATTCCGGCCTTCACAATCACAAGTGATTGCTTGGAGCCAAACCATACAAGATTGGGACAAAGCCCGGAGTCCACTAAGGTAGCCTAAACCCAAACCTGACAGCGACTAAGACTGAAGCCGCAGTCTTTTACAACTTAAAAAACTGATAAAAGGACAAAGTAGACAATGACTGGGAGCAGGCAGCATCTTATCATTAGACTGAGGCCCTCCTTCCAACAGTCAGTAACCATCATTCTTCATTCTTCCCTCTCCTCTTTAGCCTACAAGGGTCATTGCCGGCAAAGCCCCCCCCCCCCTTCCCCCCTAGAAATCATTGCTCTAATCTCTTTTGATTCCTCGCAGCGCCAAGCCTTCTAAATGCCTGCAGCCCTCCTTCAACTTTCTTCCCTCTTCCTCTTTAGACAACATGGACTATTGTCTGATCCAAAAGGTCCCCCTAAAAAGTACCTGCAAGCAAGAATTATTAACTCGATTTTGGAAAATTGCATCATTTCTATTCAACCATAGTATCCAACATATGGCTGCAATCCCCACTATTATTTGGTTTCTTTGTCTGGGAGTAAAACTCCTTATCCAAGATCCTAACATGTGAGTAACGCTCTTCGGTTGTTGAATGTTAAAAGTGATGAACAAAGTATTCCAAACCTGATCTAGCTATTCGGCAATCAAAAAAAGATGTTGGATATTTTCTTCTAAACCACAGAGGCTACACTTAGTATCTCCCTTCCATCTTCTCTTAGTCAAGTTGTCCTTTGTTAAAATCACCTTTTTTTTAAATACCAAAGGAAAATTTTGATATTTAAAGGTAACTTTGCTTTCCAAAACTCTTCATTCCTTGAAATATTTTATTTTTTCATTAATTTCCTATACAATAACTGTATGGAAAAAGGCTCCATTCTTTTTTAGTAGCAAAAGTGCTCGTGTGTTGCAACGGAAGAGTATCAAAATAAATTTTTCGTCAACTCAATAGTTATTGACCATGCGTTGCAGTTGGAGAGTGTCAAAATAAATTTTTCATTAACTCAGTTGGTTTCGTAACCAATCTAGAAAAAAGTAATTATTATACGTGTTTGACTTGCGTATCAACATCTCTTTGCCAAAAAAACCAAGAAAGATATGAGTTTTTAGTAGCAGAATGTCTCTTGTTTTATTTACATCTCATCAGATTGCCCTCCCTCACTTTACCAGTATGGTACTAATGTAAACCGGACACACAAAACTAAACCGGACCAAATACACGTCTTATTAAGATTTAAACATGGCCCATTAAAAATATATAGACCTTCTAAGTCCAACCATACAAACTATCATATAAGTAGTTATTTTATTAAATTAGATTGGTCCGGCCCAATCTCAAATCAAACAAGGCCCAAAAATAGATTTAACAACAGACTCTAAGGCCTGTGGTGGGTTGAGTGGAGTGAGCCGATAGTTGGATGGGGTGGACGAAAAAAAAGCACCGGAAATTTTGTCTCTTTATTAATAGGCATAGATTTGCCAAATGAAACTATCCTTGTCATTATTTAGATTCACCGGAAGAACTAAAGAGACTAACTTTAGCCAATCATTTAGTCTATCCCCCACTAATCCTCGCCTAAATGGAGAAAAATGCAATTATAACTCTCCAAACATTGCGCTTCGCAAAAATAACTCTCCAAACGTCAGTATTCGTAAAAATAGCTCTCTAAACGTTGTCTTCTTGATTTCCATAACCCTATCTGTATTTTACTCCCTTTTCTAAGCAAAATACATAGAATGCACGTTCGATGGACGGCTGGCTGCCAATCTCGTTCGATGGCATGAGAGAGAGGCGTGCCCTTCTATCTTCCTACTTACCCAACGTTCCATCTTCTCATAGCCACGCCGATCTCGCCACCGCCATGGATGCACCCGCCCCAAGCAGTCCAGTCACAGCCGGCTCATCCATGGCGTTGCCGTTGCCGAGGCACGCGTCCATGAACCTCCCGAATGCCTCGTCCACGACTGGGAACAGGACGGCGAGCGTGCCGCCGAGGCTGTGCCCTGCCACCACGAACCTGGCGCCGGCGTTCTCGGACAAGAAGCGGCACAGTGCCTCGTGAAAGGACCTTTAACCCCGGTTTCCCAACCGAGACTACGGAATCGGGACTAAAGGTACACCCTTTAGCCCCGGTTCCAGAACCGGGACTAAAAGGAGACCTTTAGTCCCGGTTCTTAGTAAGGATTAGGGACTAAAAGGCTCGCCCACCTTGCCACGCGGCAGCCCACCGGCGGAGACCTTTAGTCCCAGTTCGTATTAAGGACCGGGACTAAAGGTATTTGCAGATTTCATATTTTCTGCTTATTAATTCATATTCCATTTTTGGTGGTGGTAGTAGTAGTAGTAACTAGGTTTTCAAATACGCCTATTAATTCATATTCCATTTTGGTGGTGGTGGTAGTAGTAGTAACTAGGCTTTCAAATACACGTATACACGTATTTGTATCGAGCACATGTAAATAATACAAGCATAGTGTTAAGCTATATATTAATATATTACATGCAAGGAACATATGTATATATTATACACAATACATACACGTATACAAAATCGTCCCTGTGTTATTAATTCGGATTACACGAGTCAAAGTGCTTCGCATGCTAGCAGGCCGGAGAACTTATTTGCCGTCGAAGTAGTGCTCTCCATTGGGATTTAAGACTTGATCATTAAGAAATCCTGCTATTGTTTTTTCGAATGGCTTTGATCTGGTCCGAGAGTAGAACCCTTTACTTGTACCAGTCGGTCTTCAATTTGGATTGAAAAAAGAGAGTGTATTAGTATACATATGTTTGATCATGTATACTAACATCTGATTCAAATAAATGTGACTCTTACTTTTGCCTTCTGTAAATAATTCTTACTCAAAAACAGGTTGAGGAACTCGCAAACAGTAGTATCCACATAGATTGTTCTCGGGTTTCTGCTGCAATAACCACTTTACGAGAAAAGAATCCTCTCGTCATCCAGTGATTTGAATCATGGTAAATAAAATGCTGAAACTAGCAAGTTACTACTTACTTTGACTGGAACAACTTGAAGTGGTGCTTTACAATCTTTCCGATGATCTTGAACGAATTATTGCCAAGCACTGACCAATATACAAAATAATCATTCCGGAGTTAAAAGAGAGATCAGGTATATCTGTATGCACACATACAGAGAGAGATGGTTGTGGAAGATTACCGTTGTATGATGTTGATCATCGTTTGGTATTGTCCCATGTCCTTTCTCATAGAGTCGAAGATGAATACTACACTCTTGGACACATCGATCTCCATCAATATCCAGTGATTGCTGCATGTTTACACGTATACGAATGCATGACTCATTAATTATAAGGGTCGAGTAAGGAAAACACAATGTGAAACACTCACTCTCCGCAGTACGGGTAGTGTATCTTTTGCTTGTCCTTTTGTTTAGATAAGAAGATGAGGACATTCTCCTCCGCTTTAGCTTCCCAACCTTGAGTAACTGGGTCTTTGAATACGATATTTGGATCAATGAACCCAATGGTAGTATCCCCTCTTCTTTTCAGGTCCTTCAACATATATCTGCATATATATTTATGAACATTATAAACATATTTATTGTGAAGATAATTATATAGAAAATAATACAAAGAATAGAATCACTTACAAGCAATAGCAGCTGACGATAGCTTTGTCGAGGGAGTCCCGGTGGAATAGTAGGTGTAAGTCTTCAAAGTTAATGAATATAACGTCATCGCCACGGAAGTAATGCTCTTGTCTTACTCTGACCGGTAGGTAGAGCTCATTCCTGGCACACGCCTCTATCTACTATTTGTTCAGTAAGTACATTTGCGTGCCCAGTTTGGAATATTCCGCAGGGTTCCAAAGGGGTTTGCCGTATTCATATTTCTTCCAAGTATCAACTACGGCGGCATTTTCGAAGGGTGCATCGAATAAACATTGATTAGCGTCAAGCCCAGTGTCTGCAAAGAAGATGTTCAGTTGCTCCAAACTGATATCTTGCAGAATTTGTGGCATGTTGGGGATGTGGACGTTTGAACCGTATTGATCGTAGATTACCAGGGGTTCAATTTATTGTTGCGATTGTTGTCCGAGTTGTGGAACACCTTCTCCCTGTACTCTTCTTCTTCAGCTCCTTCTCATAAGGTCTTCTGGAGTGATCGTTCATAATCCGAACCCGACGATGCCTTACGAGCCTCACGCAACCTTTGCTGGTACTCAGACGCCTTTTGCCTTAGTTGTGCTCGAGTTAGGACCACCACCTTCTGCAGGTTCTTCCTTGCTTCTTTTTTCGTGTCCAAACCTGCCCAGAAATCATCCAGATCTTTTTTTGCAGACTCATTTACTTCCTTCTTTGTCTTCTGATAGGATAGTTTCTGAGGAATCTTGGCGGAGGCTTTTGTCTTCTTCTTCGGGGGAGGACGACGGCTTTGTCTATACCCTCTTCTTCTTCGGGGGAGACTTCTTTGCAGGTGGTGGCGGTGGCGGAGGTGGCAGGAGGGGGTGTAGGAGACTGCCTTGGTGGGGGACGGTCGTGCTAGGAGTTGGAGACCGCCTTGGTGGGGACGGTCGTGCTGGCGTTGGAGACCACCTTGGAGCACTGTGCTGGTCTGGGGAATGAATAATTGGACTTAGGTTTCCTTCCATCTAGTGTGAGCAGTACATAAACGAATGTGAGAGAGTATGACTAAATTACAATAGAAAGTAAGTGTGTGCTTGTTTCTCGTCTATACGTACCTTTGGCGAGGGGGCGGAGGAGGCGACGCCCCTGGAATGATGATGTAGCGTTTCTGCCAAAGAATATATGCATGCACTGCCTCTCCCAGAGTCGTTTCCCCATCACCTCCGAGAATCTCAAGGAGGATGATCACTAAATCCTGTGCATACCCTATCCACCGCCACCTTACCATATTCATGTGGTATTGGTTGCCCATGGATTTTTGGTGTCGCTGTAGTGTCGATGGGGTTCACAACACCTGTAGCCACCATGACCGTGACATTGCCCTTTGGAATGTGCAGCTCACATGTCGTCCTAGGTTCAGTCACGTCATCCACGGGGAAGTGAAGCCCGACATCTCCCTGAATTGGCATGTCAGTAGATGCACAACTGCTTTTCATCTGATCGGGAGGGCTAACATTGACCATCGGGCCCCCCACAGATGTAGACTGCCTTTGGGCACTCAGTGCTTCTTGCACTGCCTGTTTGATTTTCACCTCCATAGATTCTTCAAGTTTCTTTTCTCGCTCTCGTGACTCCCTGACATACTCCTCCATCAAGTGGAGTCTCTCGTTCTCCTCATCCTTCCTTCTTTGGCGGCTTCTGTAGGTTGCTCTGTCCTCGGGAAAGCCATGCTCCCACGAGACAGCACCTTTACCTCTTGTTCGCCCACCGTGCTCTGCAGTTTCGAGGGCATATGTCAATTCGTCCTTATCTCTGTTCGGCCTGAATGTACCGCTACCGGATGCCTCTATAGCAAAGACCAGCCTTTCTGCTGCTCTTTGGAATCTATCAGCCGTATACTACTTCCCCTGTCTGGAGGTCCAGTGTTCCACCATGAGCAAAAAACCAATTCTTTGTTCGTTCAGGCCAATTTTGCGAACCTGGCACGAGCCCCATGGCAATCACATCTGATTCCATCTTCTCCCACTTAGGAATCGCACTCTTGTAGCCACCCGATCCCATGCGATGGTGGTATTCCTTTCGCCGGGCATTTACCTGGTTCTTGCGCACCCGTTATTCATCCTCTTCTGACGTCTTGTATTGCACAAACTCCGTCCAATACGGCCTCAACTTTGCATACATGCCTTGGCTGAAATTCGGCGTCTCATTCTTCTTGATAAAGTCATTATACAACCTTTTCTTTCAAGCCTGAAATTGTGTGGCCATCTTCTTCAGAGACCACTTCCTCACTAGCTCTTTCACGTCGTCATATGCTTCGAGCGTGAAATGTGAGAGGAGATCATTTCAAAGCAGATTCTTGTCAAGATCGGAGACAAAAGTAATATGGGGAGCATCTTTCTTCTGTTTCCATTTACGAGCACTGATGGGGAGTCTGTCCCTTACAAGGTACCCACATTGATAAACAAACTTGTTTGCGTGCTCTCCAAGTGGTTCGCGTGTATCCATGTTGAAGTCCGAGATTACGTAGCGGCCCTCCAATGGCTTTGCCGGGCCTCGTACATTTCGACTCTTTGTCGTTGTCGTTGTCGTTCCAGAGGGCTACGCATATACAAATAAAAAAGATTAATTAAGTGTTTGTGCCTCTATATGTACATACACGAGTGGAATATACTTATCATATTTCATCCATTTATACCTCGCCGGCAACTTCTTCGTCATCGTGAAGGTTTAAGTATTCAGACCCATCATCTGTCTGCGGGTTATTACCATGCTCGAATTGAGCACCTCCGGCGATAATTTCCATCATGGTGTCGTCCATGTTCTGATTAGGATTGGCCATCGAGCGGGACTATATATATTAAAATGAACCGAGTCAAGTGCTTAAACTTAAAATGCATTTTTACCGAATAATATAAATCACACACAAACATATAAATACTACATGAAATATATACTATATATATGAAAATCATTAAATACATATATGAAACATGAAATACTATATATACGAAACTCATTAATACTATACATATATGAAATACTATATATATATATGAATACATGGAAATCATTAATTATATATATGAATACATGAAATACTATATACATAAAAATCATTGAATACATATATGAAACATGAAATACTATATATATGAAACTCATTAATAGAATACATATATTGAAATACTAAAAATAAATATTTATATGAAAATCATTAATTACATATATGAATACATATATAAAATTCATATATATGAAATACTATATATATGAAAACTATATATATTAAATACATTCATATTAATTAAATCCATTCATATATATTAATTTTTGAAAACCCACGCACACAGAGTGAGAGGGCCGGCCGGTGGCGACGGCGATGGGAGCGCGTAGAGGGGACGGCGTCGGGGGGCGCGCACGGGGCAGAGGGGCGGCGCGGCGGCGGCGTTGGGGCGCGCACACGGGTCGGGGCCTGCAGCGCACTGTGTGGCGGGCTGGCCGGGGACGAGGGGCGCGCGGTGCGCAGGCCGGACGAGGGCGGTCACTGCGTCGGGGCGGCGCATGGTGGCAGGCCGGGGACGAGGGGCATCGGGGCAGCGTCGGTGGTGGGGTGGGGGACGAGGGGCGCCGCCGGTGCGCCGTTTGCTCGGCGCGCGCGGGCCGGCAGGGACGAGGGGCGTCTCGGGGCGGCGCAGGGTTCGGAGAGGCGTCGTCGGGGCTGGTGGCGTTGGGGGCCGACGGCGTTGGAGGCGTGCAGAGAGGCGTCAGGGCCACCGGTGTTCGAGGCAGAGAGGCGGCGGCGGGGCTGTGAGATCGATCGGGCGAAGTGTAAAACTGATGAGGAAGACGAGATGGTGCTATTTATAGGGGGGCACCTTTAGTCACGGTTGGTAACACCAACCGGGACTAAAGGTCCCTTCCCGCGCATTATTTCACTGTTTTATTCCCTTTAGTCCTGGTTGGAAGCAAAAACCGGGACTAAAGGTCCGTGTAATTTTGCCCTTCCCGCCTCCTTTCCTTGTCTGTTTTGGTTTTCCCTTTATCTTTAATTCAAATGTGTATATACTTGTTAATTGGATAATAAATTAAATCCTACGTATTATTTTTTAAAAAAATAATCTTCATTCTTATTTTGCTTTACTGTACATGTGAAAAATCTTGAAGGTAAAAGTATTTTGCTTTTCCTTATACGTGCTAATATAAAATAATCACTATTTGGTTAATGCAAAAATGTATTAGTTATTTTAAATTGTTTGAATTATTATTTTTTGATAGGAATTTTGTTTTCATATTTTTTGAACGTTGTTAATTTAGTTTTTCATTGCGTATTGTTTAAATCTACACGCACCAAACATAATGTAAATTTATGCATATATTATATATAAAACATAAAAACATGACATAAATTCATAAAGTCATGATTAGTACATAATACATTGCTAAACATCATTACATTAAGTGGCAACAACAGTGAAGACCTTCTTGAGGTACGTCCCTTGATTATGATCGCGCCGTAACCATGGATTGTCCTTCATTATTGAGCGCGATGCTGGGGTCCTTATTCACATTGAACGGCGGAATTCGGTCATCTTTTTCATAATCCTCTGACAGGTCTGACTTGTCCTCGATTCCTACGATATTTCTTTTTTCCTGAAAGAACTATGTGTCGCTTTGGCTCATTGATTGAGTCGTCGTTTCTTCCTCTCTTCGGTTTCGTAGACATATCCTTAACATAAAACACCTGATTCACATCCTTGGCAAAAACAAATGGTTCGTCTTTGTACCCAATATTGTTGAGATCAACTGTCGTCATTCCATACTCATTGTCGACTGTTACCCCACCGCTGGTCCCTTTCACCCACTGACAACGAAATAAAGGGACCTTAAAAGTAGGTCCATAGTCTAGTTCCCATATTTCCTCTATGCGGCCATAATATGTTTGCTTATTCCCTACTCAGGTCTGTGGCATCTATGCAGAACACCATTGTTTTGGTTGGTGCTCCTTTTGTCTTGGGCCACCGTGTAAAATGTATTCCCATGTATCTCGTACCCTTTGTAAGTGAGAATATACCAAGATGGTTCTCTAGCCAATAAATACAGTTGCTCATCTAGACTCTCATCACCTTGACATTTTTTTCGCAACCAACCGCTGAAAGTTTCCATGTGGTGACGTGTAATCCAAGCTTCCGATTTCCCTACGAAGTCCTTTCGTAGGATTTCTTTGTGTGCCTCGATTATGGAGCCACCAAGAAAGAGATTTGCAGGACTGTGTAGTGTGCTTTATTGAAATAACCATCCTCCGCACCGACATATGTTTTCTTCCCCAGTGTCCCCTTCCCACTTAGTCTCCCCTCGTATCGCGATTCAGGAACACCGATCGGGTCAAGGTCAGAAATGAAGTCAACACAGAACTCAATGACCTCCTCTGTTCCGTAACCCTTTACGATGCTTCCTTCTGGCCGAGCACGATTGTGTACATATTTGTTTAGCACTCCCATGAACCTTTCAAATAGGAACATATTGTGTAGGAACACAGGACCCTAGGATACTGATCTCCTTGACAAGGTAAACAAGGAGGTGAGTCATGATATTAAAGAAAGATGGGGAGAACACCATCTCAAAGCTGACAATACACTGAACCACATCATTCTGTAACTTTTCTAGGTCCATTGGATTGATTACCTTCTGAGATATCGCATTGAGGAATGCACATAACTTCACGATGGATAAACGTACATTTGGAGGTAGAATACCTCTTAATACAACTGGAAGCAATTGTATCATAAGCATGTGGCAGTCATGGGACTTTAAGTTTAGAAATTTCTTCTCTGCCACATTTATTATACCCTTTATATTCGAGGAGAATCCTAGATGGGACATTGATGCTATCTAGACATTCGAACATCACCTCCTTCTCTTCTTTGCTTAAGAGTGTAGCTAGCGGGTTTTAAGTAATGGCGTCCATCATCTGTCTTCTTTGGATGGAGGCCGTCTGGTTCTTTCAAACGACGCAGGTCTTGCCGTGCTTCAATTGTGTCCTTTGACTTCCCATACACACCCATGAAGCCTAGTAGGTTTACGCAAAGATTCTTCGTGAGGTGTATGACGTCGATCGAACTGTGGACCTCAAGGACTTGCCAATAAGGTAGCTCCCAAAAGATGGATTTCTTCTTCCACATGGGTGCGCGTCCGGCAGCATCGTTCAAAACAGGTTGACTACCAGGTCCCTTCTCGAAGACTACTTTCACATCCTTGACCATATTCAGTACATCCTCTCCAATTCTATTGCGAGGCTTGGTCCGATGGTCCGCCTTACCTTTAAAATGCTTGCCTTTCTTTCTTAGGGGATGACTCGCAGGAAGGAATCGACGATGGCTAAGGTACACGACCTTTCGACATTTTTTCAGATATATGCTCTCGATGTCATCAAAACAGTGTGTGCAAGCATTATATCCCTTATTTGTCTGTTCCGAAAGATTACTTAGAGCAGGCCAATCATTAATTGTTACGAACAACAATGCTCGTAGGTCAAAGTGTTCCTGTTTGTACTCATCCCATACACGTACACCAGGTTTACTCCACAGAATAAGAAGTTCCTCAACTAAGGGCCTTAGGTAGAAATCAATATCATTGCCAGGTTGCTTCGGGCCTTGGATGAGCACCGGCACCATAATGAACTTTCGCTTCATGCACAGCCATGGAGGAAGATTGTAGATACAGAGCGTAACAGGCCAGGTGCTATGACTACGGCTCTGCTCCCCGAAAGGGTTCATGCCATCTGTGCTTAAAGCAAACCTTAAGTTTCTTGCGTCGTCTGCAAAGTCGGGGAATTCTCTGTCAATTGCTCTCCACTGAGACCCATCAGCCGGGTGTCTTAACATATCGTCTATCTTACGGTCTTCTTTATGCCATCGCAGCAGCTTTGCATGGTCATTGTTCCTGAACAAACGCTTCAAGCGTGGTATTATAGGAGCATACCACATAACTTTGGCGGGGATTTTCTTCCTGGGACGTTCTCCGTCGCCCTCGGCATCACCAGGGTCATCTCGTCCTTAGCTTATAACGTGATGCGTGACATACTGGGCATGCTTCTAAAATTATCATACTCCTCGCCACGATAGAGGATGCAGTCATTGGGACATGCATGTATCTTCTGGATTTCTAAACCCAAAGGACAGACAACCTGTTTTGCTTCATATGTAGTGTAGGGCAATTCGTTATCCTTCGGAAGCATCTTCTTATTGATTTTCAATAAGTCCTTAAATCCTTGTCGGATAAACCATTCTTTGCCTTCCATTGCAACAGCTCCAGTACGGTACCCAACTTTTTCTGCCCCGCATCGCAAGTGGGGTATAGCAGTTTCTTGTGATCCTATAGCATGCGATCGAACTTGAGTTTCTCTTTTTCACTATCGCATTCTCTCAGTGCATCACAGATGGCCTGACCAAGATCATCAACGTAGCTCTTCTTCTCCCGCTACCTCTTCTTTGGCCCCACCCATCGGAATGTCATTGAAAGCACCATATGCAGCAACAATATCATGATCCCCTTCTTCCTCATCTTCGTATTCTTCCATTAGAATCCCGCTTTCTCCATGTTTGGTCCAGCAATTATAATTTGGCATGAAACCTCGACTTAAACATGTGTGACAGAAGAGTCCTTGAGCAAGCATAATCCTTCAAATTCTTACATATAGCACATGGGCAATACATGAAACCATCGCGCTTGTTTGCCTCAGCCACACTTAAGAAATAATGCACGCCCGTAATGAATTCTCTAGAGCAGCGATCAGCATTGCAGCGATCAGCATTGTACATCCAATGTCGGTTGTTCATCTGCATTGCATGACATACGACTGTATCAAAACTTTGGAGAGAATTACTTAATTGCACAACACCGTACCAGTCATCATGTTCAATTAAAACACCAGCACACAGATACAAAGTAATTAGTTTATGTTAGTCTCGCTACAATGTAGATAATCCCAACTAACACTAAACAAGCTAAAACTAAAATACACTTCAGCAGCATAAGGATCTGGTGACCAATCCCAACTAGAACAGACGGATCATTCGTTTCCGCTTCATCCATGGGCTGCTTGTGCTGGCTCACTGTCTCACCCGACACTAGCAAGGTTGTTTTGCACAGTGTTCAACATACTATTCCTCCCAGTACCATCCTTTACATCCGGTACCATCCCACTGAAATTAACACAACAAATTAAGAACTTTCATCGAAACCAACTAAAAAATGGGACAAATCATGTAGAAAATGAGGACACAATAACTCACATTACGGTCCGAGCACTTGTAGAAGATACGATCTTTGTTGGGACAGTCCTTCCTCACTCGGAACTCCATGACAACCTTCTGCTTACACTCACCGCACGCAATGAGAGGGAGGTGCGGCCTAAGTCGCTTCGAAACCCGATGAGAAGTCGAGGACCCCGAAGGAGTCGCCATGTACTCGCTATATTCATTTTTAAAATACTATAAATCTAAGCTTAAATTCCCACAAATTAAAAAATACAAATACAAATATATGTAAATTGCTATAAGTTCATCATTTTCTAAACTAAGATATTTAAAAAAAAACACACTAAATTTCCCTATTTCTTAATACCATGAAATAAGCTATAAATACAAACTAATAAAAAGGTGCATACTAGTTAAAATAAACAAGTATAAGTTATCTCCTTCCAAAAATACAAAACTATCATGTGAATATAAGCTTAAATGGCCACAAATCAAGAAATGCAATACAAAACTCAATATGGTACATCCTTGGTTATTTGTAGACCATGAAATGATATATACTAGTGATGACGGTGTGAGAATGAAGTTAGTTACCTTCAAAACCGAAAAATCGATGGAGTTTTGCGAGAAATAGGGTGAAGGCCGAAGAACAGAGTAAGAACACAATGCAGAGGAAGAACAAAGTTAGCTCGGGCCAGAGGAGGAAGAAGGGAGCCTGTGGCTTTTATAGGCAGGGAGTTTTAGTCCCGGTTGGACTTATCTACCGTGATTAAAAGCAACCTTTTAGTCCGGGCCGGTACCCATACCCAGGATTAAAATTTTTAGTCCCAGTTGGTATAAAACACCGTGACTAAAGGCTCACTTTAGTCCCGGTTCGTATAGCGAACCGGAACTAAAGACCCCCTGATATAACGTCACTTCGTAGTGTCCGTTGAACAGGGACCTTTAATCTCGGTTGATAGTCTCGAACATAAAAATTGCCGGTACTAAAGACCAATGCTGTCCATCGACGAAATGTCTGTTCTCTACTGGTGTACGCGAACGGCTTCCGGGGGTTCGGGTCCACGACGTCTTCTGGCCAGCCGTCGCCGCCGCCGCCGCCGTGCCTCTGCAGGCCGAGCGCCTTCATGAAGCCACCGTGGATCTTGCACACGCCGGGGACCTCGTAGGCTCGTACCACGACAGGTCCACGTCCGTGAACCACTGCTCCGTGCCGAACGGCCTCGTGCTGCTGAACGCCACCACGACTAGGCTCGCGTCAGGCGCCTTGCTGTCCGCGACCACAGCCAGCGTCTATCGAAGTGTATCTTGTTTAGGAAAATACATGTATTTTGTTTAGGAAAAAGAGTAAAATACGGATAGGGTTATAAAAATTAAGAAGAAAACGTTTGGAGAGTTATTTCTATGAATACAACATTTGAAGAGTTATTTTTGCAAAGCGCAATGTTTAGAGAGTTATAATTGCAATTTTCTCGCCTAAATGAGACATTCAGCAGTGTTAAATTTAAAACACTTGCTACTGAAATCCTTCTTTTTGCTTACAATTCTGTACAGTGCTTGAAATCTTTATGTGATTGGATAAAAACATGTTTCATGAAAACTATCCATTGAGATCATAATTTCTATACACAGAGTCTGTGAAAAAATACGCAGAGTCTTTGAAAATTAATAGGGATAGAAATATCATGTACTTCCGCATTGGGACTGGCCTGATGGAGCAGCCTCTCGCTATGGCACCACAGCGTTTCCTGCACAGCAGCCTTCCTTTTCCCTTGTCTTTTTTTTGAAATTTCCTTTTCCCTTGTCTTGACGCTGAACAAGACTGAGAGTCACTCATTCACCCTTGGCTGCTTCTTTCTATCTTATCCCTTGTCTTTGCAATCAGCAGAAGCTCAGACGAAGTTCCCTGGCTGCTCTGGTTTGGTTGCACACATTGTAGCGAAGAGGAGGAAAACAAAAGGTAGCAGATCTGAGCTCCAGGTATTTACTTTATTCCTAACCATTTTTGGCCCTGTTTGAAAGCACCCTACTTAAAGTTTAGCTAGCTAATTGGATTAGCTAGGGTTGGACCAGCTAATAGGAATTAGCTGCTTTTTATTAGTTAAGAGACCTTTTAGCTGCTAATTAGCTGAGTGTTTGGATGCACAACAGCTAAAACTAGTCAGCTAAACTTTAGTTGCTGCTTCCAAACAGGGCTTTTTCGTTTCTTGCTCCAATCACGTTCATCCATTTTTTTCTGACACCTACACTTCCTGCTTTTGCCTCAAGTGTTTAGCAAATAATTAATTGGCCTCTTTTCTGTACATTCTCGGGTATGAGGACAAGAACCCAGTTATAAATCATAATCACTGGAAAAGATCTCTATTGCAAGGCTTCTTCGGTACTACAATTCTAGAAGCCAGGGTATGTTTAGTATCTCGCATCACCAACTAGGGCTGCATTCGGTTGAGGGTATAAGCGCTTATAAGCGCTTATTTTTCAGCACTTCAGCAGTATTTTTCTCTCACAAGATTTCAGCACTTCTACAGCACTTCAGCGCTTATCTACAGCACTTCAGCTTCACCGAACACAGCCTAGTTTGCTCTATGCCACTAGTCCATAGAACCTGCTCTGTTGTTTTTTCTGACATATGTATCGCTTCTTATTTTGTGCAATTCTAAGTTCTAACATGTAACTGTCAGCAGTTCTTCACTAGTCATACAACTTAAGGGAGAGAGTTAATAAATTGGACCTAATTATTTGCAAACTGGAAAGCAAAAACATAGCTCTTTAGAAAAAAAAATTCATGTGATGAAAGTGACAGCTTACTTATCAGTGGCGTAATTTGTAGGAAATCTTGCGACAGAGGCGTTTTTATGACTACAGTCGGTATTGAAGTCGCAGCAGCACGGCTCAAAAGGTTGAAAGAGCTTGCTTACGAGGCTGATGATGTTGTCGATGAGTTCCAGCTGAAGGCTGAGAAACATGCTGCTGCCACTGGTGTTGGTATTATGCCCAAGAACATCACAAAACCAAAATCATTTACATTTCGGTGCAAGGCTGCCGTCAAGATTAAGAAACTAAAAAAGACAATGACTGCGGTTTTGAAGCAAAGAACAGACTACACTGCAATAACAAATAGTATATCATTAGTGAATCATCCTGTTCGCCATACAAACATGAGAACTGAGGAGATGTCGTCATGGCCTGCAATAGATGTTGAATCCATAGTTGGAAGAGATGAAGATAAGAAGCATATAATATCTCTGCTTGAAGAGACTGATGGTCAACAGAAAATCAAGATAATTTCCATCATCGGGCTAGGCGGGTCTGGGAAAACTACCTTGGCTAAACTGGTCTTCAGTGATGATAACATTAAGAAGCATTTCAACGTTACACTATGGGTTCATGTTTCACAAGAATTTGATGTCGACAAGCTAGTCAAAAAAATCTTTGAATCTTTTGCTGACAATAATCCAGGACAGCATGGGGTGCAATATATGAGAAAAACAATCTCAGAAAAGTTGATCAGAAAGAGGTTTCTTCTTGTACTGGATGATGTTTGGACCGAGTCCCGGTTTCAGTGGGAAAATTTCAGAGAATTTTTTATCAACATTGGTGCACCTGGTAGCAGGATTTTACTTACAACTCGCAGTAGCAAAGTAGCAGAAATAGTTGGATCGATATGTCCATTTGAGTTGCCATTATTATCTGAGGATAGCAGCTGGCAACTGTTCATAGAAAGTTTTGGGATGCCTGAAAGTGGTTTGGAACCAGATTTTATTAAGGTTGGAAAAGAGATTGTGTATAAATGTGGTGGGCTACCACTGGCAATTAAAGTTCTAGCAGGTGTACTCCGCGACAAGGAACTGATAGAAGAGTGGGAGGACACAAGAGACAACAATTTATTAGATGTTGAGGGTAAAGAAAATAGAGTATTTGCATGCTTGAGGTTGAGCTATTTCCATTTGCCTTCTCATTTGAAGCAGTGCTTCACAATATGTTCAGTTTTTCCTAAAGGTCACATGATTGATAAAGAACAATTGGTTGACCAATGGATTGCCCATGATATGATCTCTCTTGAAGATGGTGTTGATTACTTGGAGTATGTTGGCCACAGATACTTCAATTCTCTTGTGCAAATGTCGTTCTTGCAAAATGTTGAAGAAGTAGATGGGAGAGTGAGATGTAGGATGCAAGATTTGGTTCATGACCTTGCCCTGTCCATCCTGGGTGATGAAATTTCACTTGTCGTATCAAATGAGGCAACCAATACTACAAAGAGCTATAGATTTTTTTTCTTTGAACGAGTCAAAACATCCTGTGCCCAAAAATATTTTTAGGAAGGCACGTGCTGTATATGTTACTACGTGTCCTGATTACATATATGGTGTGCCCCTGAAGCGTGCAATGCACCTGCGCAGTATCTCTATACAAAAGCAGCACCCAACTCCATATTTCAGGTTAAATATCTAAAATATCTTGCCATGTCAAGACTAGAATGTGAAGCACTTCCTCGGGCTATTTCAGATGTTTGGAGCCTACAAGCACTTCATATAACACATAGTTCTTTTCTTGAGCTACCAGAGTCCATTGGTAAGCTCAAGAAGTTAAGAACACTAAACTTGTCAGGCTGTGAATACCTAAAGATTTTACCGGAATCAATTGGTGATTGTAAAATGATTTCAAGCATTGATCTTTGCAATTGCGAGGAGCTTACAGTGTTGCCAGAATCTATTGGTAAGCTGCTGAAGTTAAGAAGGTTGAATCTATCAAGGTGTAAAGTGCTAAAAAGATTACCATATTCTATTGGTGATTGCCAAATGATATCAAGCATTGACCTTTGCAATTGCAAGGAGCTTACAATGTTGCCAAAATCCATAGGTAAGCTGCAAAAGTTAAGAACACTGAACCTATCACAGTGTGAAGAGATAAAGGATATACCAGATTCAATTGGTGATTGTCATATAATTTCAAGCATTGATTTTTGCAATTGCATATAGCTTACAATGTTGCCAAACTCAATTGGTAAGCTGCAGAATTTGATAACGCTGAACCTATCATGGTGTAGAGGGCTACGATGTTTACCAGATTCTATTGGTGACTGTCCAATGATTTCAAGCATTGATCTTCATCGTTGCAATAAGCTTACAAAGTTGCCATACTCAATTTTCAGAAACAAAAATCTAAGAGTTTTGAGACTAGGTTACACCAAAATTAAGAGGCTTCCATCAAGTATCATAACACTAAGAAATCTGGAGTGTTTGGACCTTCAAGAGTGTTGGGAGCTTGTAGAGTTGCCCGAAGGCATCGGCAACTTGGAAAAGCTTCAAGTTTTGAACCTCAAAAGTTGTACAAACTTGGTAGGCATGCCTTTAGGCCTTGGAAAACTTAGTCGATTACAAAAGTTATGCTTATTTGTTGTGGGTGAGGGCAAAAAGTTTGCAGGAATCTCAGAACTTGCAAATATATCTATTGGTGAGGAACTAACTATCAGAAATATGCCACATCAGATGGATCTAGATGATGCACACAATGCATGCTTGAAACAAAAGACAAACCTACAGAGTTTAGACCTACAATGGATGGCAAGTTATGCAAGTGAGGTGAACATTGAGTTGGAGCAGTCTATACTTGATGGTCTAGAACCACCATCTATGATTAGGAAGCTAGAAATCCGTGGGTATTTAGGTAGGAAATATGCACACTGGATGCAACATCAAGTTGGATACAGAGTGATGGGCCTTCCTCACTTCCCATTTTTGAGGGTGATGAATTTATGTGATTTCCCTAACTTGAAGCATCTACATGGGCTTACAGAGTTGCCATGTTTGAAGCAGCTTGTGCTGGTAAAGATGCCTTTTCTTGAGAGCATAAGTGGAGGACCATTTCCTTCACTAGTGAAGTTAGTTATGGATGGTTTGTTTAGTTTGGGAGACATGTGGATGGTAGCAGAGAGGGCCATACCTTATGAGGAAGAGGGGACAAGCTACAGAAAGTTCGCACCTAACTTTGGACAAGTACGAGTTGGTAATTACGTATCATATTTGAGTATATCTGATTGTCCTAAGTTGAAGGTCAAGCCATACCTGCCTTTGTCACTGCAGTACTTGCAGTTGTGCCGGTGTAGTGAGCAGCTGCTTCAGTCACCATGCCAGTGGCAAGGCTCCTCTTTGTCCCCCAGTTATAGCCACCTGAAGAAGCTTGAGCTAGAAGGGATGACAATATTAGGATATAGAGATGGGTGGGAGCTGCTGCAACACATGACAACACTCAAGTCATTAGAAATTCGCTACTCTGATGCGCTAACTAGTCTGCCAGAGAGCTTGGGGAGCCTCAAATCCCTCCGGTCTCTAGATATATACTCGTGCTCTGGTATCGACATGCTGCCTGAGTCGGTAGGGCAGCTCTAGTCTCTGCAAAAGTTGACCATCCGATGTTGCAGTAGCCTGAGCACCTTCCCTCAGTCAACAGGTCACCTCACATCCCTCGAGGAGCTCCTAATAAGATCCTGTGATGCACTTGAGCAACTGCCTAAGTGCCTCAGAAAGCGCAGTCCTCTATGCAAACTTGAGATTGAAGATTTGTTGGGACTGACTCACCTTTCCCCAATCTGTATGCGGCCTCACCTCCCTTGTAAATCTCTCGATCAGTAACTGCCCGAGCCTCGCATCCTTGCCAGAGGGGATGGAAGGCCTCACCTCCCTTCGAGAGCTACATGTCTCTTGCTGCTCGATCAAATCCTTGCCTGAGGGTACAAAGGACCTCACGGCTTTGAAGATATTGTGGATCTTGGAACTGCCCCGATCTGGCTAGGCGTTGCGAGAGAGGAAAGGGGGAGGATTGGAACCTCATCTCCCACGTCCCTCACCTGTGGATTGATTAAGCGACTGTCCTTTAGCGCTTCATCAGGTGAGTTTGTTGTACTATTTAACCTCTAGCCATGAACCCCCTACCCCACTTTTCCTTGTGTAGATTCAAGAAAGAACCTGTTCCTGATTATTTTTTATCCTCTGCAAATGATTTCAGGTTCAAGTGCTCATACCATCTGCTCAGATCATGTGCTGAAAAACTAGAACAGGAGACCAGGAGACCAGAGGAGAGGGGGGGTGTTGAATGGGAGGCAATAAAAATTTTCTCACCAAACAAGAGAAACTTGGCCTATATCCCAATTACACCCTAATACCCTTCTTTTCTAATCGGCCAAGGTCACACACGCCAACTAGTGATGTGTTGACCCTAGGAACGACTAGAGATATCTCAAAGTATCGCAGAAACAATGAATGAACCAACTATAAAAATTTAGTTGCTCCTTAGTTCCAAAAATCTATCCAAGCTATACACAGACAAAGCTCATGTGCAAAGGAAAATATTTTCTAATGATTGCAAGGCACAAAGGCCCTATTTAGATCTACTGCAAATTGCAATTATAACTAGTCACAACAACGTTGCGGTACATGCATGAAGCATTAAATGTAGACAAAATGTTTGCATGTTTATACTTTTTGCATGTACATCACGAGACGAATCTTTTAAACCTACTTGAGGCCATGATTGGACAAAAGTTGTCAAATACAAACGAAAGTGCTACAGTGCAGAATTGCAACTGCAACTGGGATCTAAACACAGCCAAAGTTGCAATATCACTGCTACAGAGGAGCTTAGGCCCTGTTTAAATACCATCCAACTTCCAATTGCAACTAGTCACATCAATGTTACGGCACATGCATAGAACATTAAATATAGACGAAATGTTTGTATGTTTGCACAGTTTGCATATATATCACGAGACGAATCTTTTAAACCTATTTAGGCTATGATTAGATACTTATTGGAAAAGGTTCCCCGCTGCTATAGTGTCAAAATTCCAAATTCCAAATACATCTCAACGCAGCCTTAATCACTGGCGGCCACACTAACCAATTTCAAGAATGAAAAAGACAGGGCATGCAAGGAAATTTATTGCTGATAAAAAACTGATGAATTCCTTCACACCCCGTTTGGATGTAGACATTCTGCTTCAAGCTCAGAATTCGGAATTAGCATTGGCTACGTCTGAAAGTTTAGAACGCTTTGGAATTTGAAATTGGTATTCATCGTCAGTGCCAACCAGTATTCACTATTCTTGCACTCCCGTCTGTACTGGGTACAATTCACCCACCCCTTCGAAAGACCATGTGCCCGAGCTGAGCACCGCCATGGCCCAGCACCACTTGTCGTCGCTGCCGCCAAGATCTGTTGCCGTCAAGCTCGGCTCACCATCGCCCATCACCGCCCGCCATGGTTGCAGTCGAGCCCCGCTCCCCATGGCTGCGGGCCACCATGATAGCCGCAGCCGAGCTCAGCTCCCCCAAGGTTGCGGCCAAGCCCTACCCGTCGCCGATATCCACGCCCCATGGCGGCGGTCGAACTCCCCCCGCCGTCGAGCTCTCCCGCCGCCGCGGCCGAGCTTCGCCCGCCATGACCGCGACTCCTAACAGTGCGATGCCTGAGGAAGCTTGTGCTGGGGAGCCTTGCCGCTTGCTCCGCCGCCAGCAGCCCAGCTCATCCCCCAGCTCCACCTCCACCACCCCTATGCCCGCCACTCCCTGAGCCCATGTCCCTAGCCCCGGACCGGACTCCTGGAGTGGGCTCCATCGAAGATGACGACGGAGCCTTCGGCCGGCTAGCGGCTGCGGGAGGGCAGACTGATGTTGGGCAGTCGGATGTGGCCAGCGCCGCGTCGGCTGCGGTTGCGCCGGCAAGCGCGCAATGGTGACTGTTGCGCGTCGCAGGCAGTGGGGACTGGGGAATAGAGCAGGTGGTCGCCGCAGGCCCGCAGCGACTGGCCGCAGCACAGGCTCATCTACCCGTTCGACGAAATGTGTAGCCGGTGAGGCTTCCTTCCAAATCTCTCATCTTTGGTTTTCACTGTCTCTGTTTCTTTTCCATTTTTCTGCTTCTTGTATGTCTCTGCTTCCGGGTTCCGGCTGCCCCCGTCCTTGTCAGCAAAGCCAAAGCATGTGTAACTGACTAACTGTACGTCAAGTTACCCTTGTACCACTTCGGTGGTGAGCTTACGTCGTTAGACCTTGCTGGATGCATTCCTGGATTCTTGTTCGCCTGGCAACCATCTTTAATTTAGACCTTGCTGGATGCATTCCTGGATTCTTGTTCGCCTGGCAACCATCTTTAATTGCTCGCACTCACCCGTGAATGGTGATGCGCACGTGAGTAATGATCAGAGGAGTTCAATTTGCTAATGACGACGGCCAGTGTTGAAAATATTTTATTCTATCTTGCCCGGACCCTCGAGGAAATCGATCCTCGAGGTGTTAAAAGAAGAGGCAACCACAGACGTGCTAGATCGCGGCATCTTCCCCGACATTTCACTGCAGCATTATTTTCCTCGACATTTCAGCCCATGGCCAGCAACGCCATTCATCGCTACTCGCTACATCGGTTGTTGTAGCAGGTCCAGCTGCTTGTGCTCAGTGGGGGTTGTTGGCTTGTTGGCAACTCCATTAGAGAGGCAATGAGGCCAAGCATGGAGGTTGTTGTAGTTTGATATACATAAAAAAAATTTACATCCCTTTCTCGTTTTTTAAGCTATACAGGAAGCCTGTTGACAGAGGCTCTGGACCTAGCTCGCTTAATCTGCCCAATAAGCCCCTGCCTTGTCTTCACAATTAGCACAAGTTGTAGTTTTTTTAATCGCATTTCTTGACGCTTGGGCAAGACTCAGAGTTGCCCTTATCCTTGCCTTCACAACTACCAGAAGCTCTTAAGTCCCTCGCTGCGCATCTAATCCAGGCTGAAGAAGCAAAATTCACACTTTAATTGTGCAACTCAGATCAAGGAAGCTCTGGTTTGCGTACACCGCTGAGGCTAATAGGAGCTAAAGAAAACACAGCTGGTCTGAGCTCTAGGTATTTACTTTAATTTGTTTCTAACCAAGAATGCAATGTTCTGTTAATTTTGACTTGCTCCCTCATTCATCTATTTTCTGACACTAACACTTTCTGCTTTCGCCTCATATTCTTAGCAAATAAATGGCCTCTGCTCTGTATATACTCAGGTATGAGGACAAGGACAAGAACACTTACCGATTATAAATCATAATCACGGTACGAGATCTCTATCACATTGCATTTTCAGCACTAGAAGCCATGGCATATTTATCTTCGCATAACTGCGTTGCTTTTGTTTATATTATATCGTATATTCTCGTATAGCCTGCTCTATGTTTTCATAATATACATATCACTTCTTATGGCAACTTCATTATCATACTATCTGAACTAGTTTATGGCAGAAATTTTTGTCTTTTATCCTCCCTGAGATGATGTTGGTGGTTCTCCCCCATGGCAGCTCTAGTTTTTAGCTCTCTGGCCTCTCTCCAGCCTTGTTTCCCTGCTTGATTAGTTTTCCTTCTTGTGTTCTTTGCACTTCTGTACAGTTGTTTTGTTTTTCTTTTAATAAAATCCTAACAGTGGGGCCTCCCCTGTTCATTTTTTTTCAAAAAAGTTTATGGCAGAAACAATGCTGACTTCTTCGAAATTTCTAGGGTTTCTCTTTTTTTCTAGCATGTTGCATGAGTGTAAGCTACAAAATGAGTTTATAATGAGTAATCATATGATAAAATACTTCTAGAAAACCGTCAGAAATAAGTCCTTTATTATGTATCTTTTAGTGTAGCAGCTAATATAAATAAGTAAAAAGTTGATTCTATGACAATAAATTTTGTAAGTAGTTATTTTAGATAAGTTTATACATCTTGACTAAAACATGTTTTATCAATATTGGCAATTTTGTTTTAAGTTCTCAATGTTTTGTAAAATAATACTAGTACACATATAGTTCTTCGATATAACAAATTAACATGTTAAGTGCCATGGTGCAGGCTAAAACGATAGTCTATGACATTGAAGTAACTATGATCGAGTTTGGTCGAGGACGTAGAATCTACCCCCTACATTCCAAATCATGTCATTTTTACTTTTCTAGGTACATAGCTTTTGCTATTACATAAATATATATAAGCTACATTTCATTGCAGTGCTCATACTATAAGGAGGTTTTAAGTCGGAGCGATAGCTGACAGGAGATGGAAACAGTGGTAGTGAGCACTACAGCGGGGGTGATGATGACACCCCTTCTTGTCAAGCTCACAACACTAATGGGTGATGAGTACAAGAAGCTCAAAGAGGTGAGGAAACATGTGCCATTCTTCAAGAACGAGCTCAGTGCCATGGGCGATTTCCTTGAGAAGCTGGCGTATTATGATCAATTGGACCCACAGATCAACGGTTGGAGAGATCGTGTGAGGGACATGGCATATGACATTGAAGATTCCATTGATAATTTGATCATGTGCCATAATTCTAGTGCCAACATTCGGTTTATGGAAAAGATGTGTCACTATTTTAAGAGATTGAAGGAATATAGAAGATTCCATTGATAATTTGATCATGTGCCATAATTCTAGTGCCAACATTCGGTTTATGGAAAAGATGTGTCACTATTTTAAGAGATTGAAGGAATATAGTCAAATTGGCAGCCAATTCGAGGAGCTCCGGTGTCGTGTTGTAGAGGAAAGCGAACGATACAAGAGATACAAACTTAAGAATGATGACTTGCAGTATAGTTGCATGATTAGTGACTCTCAATCCAGTTCTAGCATTGTGGCTATTGATCCTCGAGTGACGATACTCTACAAGGTGTCAGCCTCGCTAGTAGGTATGAAAAATTTTACATACATACATTTATATAACTTGCACGTCTGATATTCCACAACTCGTTAGTGCTAGTATATCTATAGTACGAATACCATTGCTCTTATTGTAGGTATTGATGGGCCAATGGAAGAGCTAGTCAGGTGGTTGTTAAACTCGGAGCAAAAATTGAAGGTGATTTCCATTGTGGGATTTGGAGGTCTTGGTAAAACTACACTTGCTAAAGAGGTGTATGAAATGATTGGAGAGCAATTCGACTGTAAGGCATTTGTCACTGTTTCTCAGAGACCTGATTTGACAAGGCTTCTCAAGGGCATACAATCAAAACTTGGAATTGGCTCATCTTCTTATGATGTGCAAGACATCCTTGACAGCCTTGTGGTCCATCTCAATCATAAGAGGTAACTACTTCTGATCAAGCCAGTTAATTCTTTCATTTACCTGGCCTATTATGTTGGATTTGAATAACTGTACAATTTCTTCCCCATCAAGCCAGAGATAATGCATGAACAAGTGCACTGACCACTGGTCAACAATGAGACAATGGGGGCAGGACACCTGATTTGCCATTTCATATGGCCAATTGTTGTTTGATGGTCGAAGTTTGATTTTGGTGGGTGAACCATGTATGTGAAGAACTGGCATATTGGTGGCCACCCTATTTGCCAGATTGCATGTGCTTCTAGGGCCCTTAAGTAATAACATCATTTCGTTGCATCCTTATTAGATAGGGTGTTGCCTTTCATAGCATCAAAGGTTATGTGAATCCATATATTTTACCATGTAGAGAATAGCATTATGAATTTAATCAAGTTTGTCTCAAGTCAATCAAATATGTACTTAATTCTGTACGATTTTTTTAAAAAAATCTTTAACTTTTCCCAAATACCTTCCTAAGGCAAGGGTGTCTTTTTTTCTTATTCACTAACTTGCTTTAATTAGATTTACTTTTTCTTTGATCTTTTCTGATAGTTCTATTTACTTTATAGTCACAATGTGCTATCTAAACATGTGGAAAAAAATTAACAGGTACTTGATTGTAGTTGATGACTTGTGGGACATACAGGAATGGGAAATTATTTTGTGTGCCTTTCCAGATAACAATAAGGGCAGCAGAGTAATTGTAACCACACGACTGGAAGATGTGGCTAGTAGGGCAAGTTCCTATCACCAGTGCATCTATAAAATGAAGCCCCTCAATGACCAAGACGCAAGAAGGCTATTCCTTAATAGGATAAGATGGCTGCCCATCACATTATGAAGAAGTTTCTGCTCAAATTTTGAAGCAGTGCAGTGGTTTACCACTTGCAATTATCACCATAGCTAGTTTGTTAGCTAGCCGACCAGAAAGACTAATGAATGAATGGGAGAGCATACGAAACTCTCTGGGTAATCCATTTGACACAAATTCCACCTTGGAAGGGATGAGGCAGATTCTAGACCTTAGCTACAAGAATCTTCCTCATCATCTCAGGATATGCCTTTTATATCTTGGTAAATATCCGGAGGACTATGAGATCAAGAGGGATGATGTAGTTAGACAATGGATGGCCGAAGGCTTTGTTAGTTTATGTCAACGCCAAAGCGACGAGGAGGATGTTGCTAAGAGTTATTTCAATGAGCTTGTGAATAGAAGCTTGATTCAGCCAGAAAGAAGTGACTGTGGGGAGGTATTGTCCTGCAGAGTACATGACATGATGCTTGATTTAATCCTCGAGATGTTCGGAAGATAATTTCATGAGTGTGGCATACAGTTCTGGAGACCTGACAAGAGAACACAAATACAATATCCGTCGACTGTCCCTACACTTCAATGCTGAAACTAGTGCATCGGATGATGGCGTAGTATTGGGGGCCAATTCTCCTAGTACTAGCCTGTCAAAAGTTCGATCTCTCTCAGTGATTGGAAGTCGCATGTCAAGACTTCCATTGTTTCCGTTTCATAAGTATCTCCGAATGTTGGATCTCCAGATGCATCTCACAAAATATAGGCGTAATGATGAGGTGATGTTCTCGTGGTGGATTGGCAAGCAAGTTGACCTCACTATCATTTGCCAGTTGTTCCAACTAAGATATTTGAAGCTTAAAAGTTGTGCATGGTATATAAAGATCCCTTCTAAGATTAGCAGGCTTAGGCATTTGGAGACGCTGGAAATACTGGGGAACTCGAACATGCCATCACAAATCGTTGATTTGCCTCGCTTGTCCCGCCTGGTTGTGCATTGGGGTGAAATGATGCCTTACGGGCTAGGCAAGATGAAGTCTCTATGCACTCTGCAGGCTTTGATCTGCTCTGTTTGGACACCAAGGCCCTTGGTGAACTCACGAATCTAAGGGATATGAGGTTGTGTTGTGGATGGCAGGGCATCCACAATCTCCAGGTGAAGGAGCGACGACTCTGCTGCGGTACTTCTGGCGTGAATGTATCAGCAGCCAAGGGGATTGATTCTTTCTACTCTTCCATTGGAAAACTCCGTGCCCTCAGATACCTGGAGGTCCGTCCTGGGCGTGTTGTCTTGATTGATGACAATGACTGCCTCGGCTCACTACCTGACCCTCCTCCTGGAATTGAGATTCTCAAACTGAAGGGATTCTTGTTCTCCAGAATTCCCCGGTGGATTAGAGCGGGTGCTCTGAATAGGCTATGCCGTCTGGAACTTCTTGTTTCGAGGACGTCAACAGACGAGGTTGATGTTCTTGGAGAGCTTCCATTCCTCATGCACTTCAGCTTGGAATTGGAGAGCGGTCCTGCTGCTGTCAAAGCCATCGTGTTCATCACAGGATTCCTTTCTCTGGAAAGCCTCAGTTTCTACTTTTGTGATGCAAATGCAACCTCGCACATGGGATTCCAGTTCCAGGAAGGAGTTATGCCCAGGCTTCAAAGGCTCACCCTACAATTCGATTACCGTGAGTGGGGCAGAGCTACACCAGTTGGCATGGAGCACCTATTGGGTCTCCGACACATCCATGTGGAGTTCCAGGACCATCAGGAGACATGGGACGGAAGCTACCCTCCACCACCAAATTTTTGCAGTGATGCAGAACGTGCGTTAAGAAACACTGTGGAATTGCACCCAAGCCGCCCTTCCTTCACCTTGAACTGGTGTTGGAATAGGTGGAGGAGAGCAGCTACAAACGACCGTGACCCTATTTAGTAGTATATTTGCAACACATACCTTCCCTCCAGTATCTGAAATTAACATGCACTTCTTTCCACATGGTGCCCGAGTCGCTGGGGGAACTCCGGTCTCTGCAAGTGTTGATCATCAAATACACTAGCCTGAGGAGCCTTCCCGAGTCAATAGCCCACCTCACATCTGTAGAGAAACACCGCACACCCTAATCAGGGGGGGTGACCTTCATTATATAGCCTAATAGGCTAGGGTTACAATGTACAAGGCCAATGGGCCGTACGCCCAATATGGGCTGTTACAATATATTCTAACACCCTCCCTCAGTCTAAGCGGGAGTGTCACGAACACAAAGACTGGACCTAAAGTCAGTGAACAACTGTACAGGTAACCCTTTGGTCATAATGTCCGCGAACTGATGAGATGATGGAACATGGAGCACCCGAACCTGTCCCAAAGCAACCTTCTCACGGACGAAGTGAATATCTATCTCAATATGCTTCGTGCGACGATGATGAACTGGATTGGCGGTCATGTAGACAGCACTGACATTGTCGCAGTAGACAATCATCGCCGAAGAGATGGGTGCGTGGAGCTCCTGGAGTAACTGACGAAGCCAACAAGTCTCAGCCACAGCGTGCGCAACAGCACGATACTCAGCCTCCGCACTCGAACGAGAAACCGTAGTTTGTCGTTTGGAGGACCAAGAGACTAAGTTGTCGCCGAGGAAGACACAGTAGCCTGAAGTGGAGCGCCGAGAGTCGGGACAACCAGCCCAATCAGCATCGGAGTAGGCGGTCAAGCTGGTGATGCTGCCTGTGCCGATGTGAAGCCCAGTGGAGAGACTGCCCTTAACATACCGCAAGACACGCTTGAGCATCGCAAGATGAGGCTCGCGCGGGTCGTGCATGAAGAGGCAAACCTGCTGAACTGCATAAGCGAGGTCCGGACGAGTCAGCGTGAGATACTGTAGCGCACCGGCGAGGCTGCGGTACTGAGTGGCATCCGCCACCGGTGCGCCGTCTGTAGCAGAGAGCTTGGCATGAGTGTCAACAGGAGTCGCCGTTGAATGACACTCAGCCATGCCGGCGCGCTGGAGCAGATCCACAGCGTACTGGCGCTGCGACAGGAAGAGACCACCAGCAGAACGCGTGACAGAGATCCCGAGGAAGTGATGAAGGTCCCCGAGATCTGTCATAGCGAACTCGGAATGAAGGAGCTCGGTGATGCGACGAAGAAGCGGAGTCGACGAGGCTGTCAGAATGATGTCGTCGACGTAGAGCAGCAAGTAGGCGATGTCGGCACCCGCTTTGTAAACAAAGAGGGACGTGTCGGAGGTCGAAGCAGTGAAGCCGGACCGCTGAATGAAGCCGGAGAACCGCTGGTGCCACGCCCTGGGCGCCTGCTTGAGTCCGTACAAGGACTTTTGCAGGAGACAGACGTGGTCGGGAGCCGCCGGGTCGACGAAGCCGGGCGGCTGCTGGCAGTAGACGGTCTCGTTCAGATGGCCGTGAAGAAAAGCGTTCTTCACGTCCAGCTGATGTATCGGCCAGGAGCGAGAGACGGCGATGCTGAGGACGACCCGGATGGTGGCCGGTTTGACAACCGGGCTGAACGTCTCGTCGTAGTCGATGCCGTACCGCTGCGAGAAGCCACGAACAACCCATCTGGCTTTATGGCGAGCCAGAGAGCCGTCAGCATTATACTTGTGCTTGAATACCCACTTGCCGGTGATGATGTTGGCACGAGGCGGTCGAGGAACAAGACGCCAGGTGCCATTGTCCACAAGCGCCTTGTATTCTTCGGTCATTGCCGCGCGCCAATTAGCATCTGCGAGCGCGGCACGAGTGTTGCCTGGCAGCGGAGAAGCCAGGTTGGAGGTCGAGGCGTTGAAGCCATACCGCTGCATGGGCGGCGGCAGTGAACCCGTCCGGGAACGAGTCTCCCGCACAGGAGGCTCTGGAGGCGGGACTGCTGCTGCCTGCGGCGCTGGGGCCGAGGGCACCTCCGGCTGCTGCTGCGCCGTCGGCGCCTCCGGCTGCGGCTGAGGAGTCGGTGGCGGACGCGGACGACGAGTGTAGTGGACGCCGAACCGCTGCCGATCAGCTGCAACGGCGGGGGCACTTGCCGGTGTAGGAGAAGCCGAGGGTGCAGGCGTGTCCGGCCGGAGCGCCTGGGGCAGCCTGTAGGCAGCACCATGCCACAGGATGGCAGGGTCCAGCCCGATGGGGTCGCCGGCATCGTCTGTGGCAGCCGAGGCAGGCGCAGCTGAGACCCGTGAGTGCCGAACGTCTGAGGTAGACGGGGCAGGCGCGGGAAGTATATCCTGTATCAAAAAATCAAGAGAATCCGGTCGGGGCTTGGAAGCCGCAAACGGAAAGTGAGTCTCATCAAAAACAACGTGGCGAGAGATGATGATCTTGCGAGTAGAAAGATCAAGACACCGGTAGCCCTTCTGGGAAGGAGGGTAACCGAGGAAGACACGCTGCTGAGCGAGGAGATAATTTATGGGGAGTCGTGGCACTAAGGTTCGGATAGCACAGGCAACCGAAAACTCGGAGGATGGAGTAGTCTGGCATTTTACGGTGAAGGAGATGATAGGGAATACCATTATGTATGGACGATGATGGCTGCCGGTTGATCAGAAACACAGCAGTGGAAAGAGCTTCGACCCAGTAGGATGGAGGCATGGCGGCATGAAACAGAAGCGTGCGAACAGCGTTGTTCAGTGTGCGAAGCATCCGCTCAGCTTTGCCGTTCTGGGCGGATGTGTAGGGGCACGAGGTGCGAAGTAGGATGCCGCGGCTAGCTAGGAAGGTAGCGGTGGCATTGTTGATGAACTCGGTGCCATTATCCGCCTGAAAACAGCGCACAGGAAAACTGAACTGTGTGTGAGCGTAAGCAACAAACTGGACAATATGTGCATGAACTTCTGATTTATGGCGAAGAGGAAACATCCAACAATAATGTGTATAATCATCAACTATGACAAGATAAAATTTATAGCCAGAAATACTCAAAACTGGAGAGGTCCAGACATCACAGTGAACAAGTTCAAAGGGAGCTGATGTACTAGAAACCGAACTAGCGAATGGCAGCCTAGCGTGCTTGCCAAGCTGGCAGGCATGACAAATATGGCGAGCTGCTTTATTACACTGGATAGCTGATAGCTTATTTAGAGTGTTGACGACGGCGGGTGCAGGATGCCCAAGGCGGGAGTGCCATAACTCTGGGGAGACGATGGCGACATGGCAGCGAGGTGGCATGTGATGTGGAATGGTGTAGAGATCCCCATTGCTATTGCACCGAAGGAGGACCGTCTTGGTCTGCAGATCCTTAACAGAAAAACCATAGGCGTCAAACTCAATGGAACAGTTATTGTCGCGAGTAAGCTGTCGAACAGATAACAGATTACGAGTGAGTTGGGGAGCGACAAGAACATTATCCAGACGAAAAGGACGATCAGCTATTTGAATAACAGAAGTGCCACGACTATGAATGGGAATTGATTGACCGTTGCCGACCATAATGGAGGACGGTGGCGACGGGAGATGGGAAAGTAAAATACCGTCATTGGAGGACATGTGAGATGTCGCTCCGCTGTCCATGACCCAGGGTGTAGCCCCACCCTGGATTGCCATCTGGTTGAGGGCAGCAATCAAGCTTGCCGAGTCCCAGCTGCCCGGAGGCCCGTATGCCGAGGGACCGCCGGCAGTGGAGAACTGCGGAGACGCGAAGGCGGTGTGTGCCTGTGGAGGAGGCACAGGTGGCGCACCCCACTGCTGCTGCTGCTGCTGCTGGGGAGGCCACGGAGCAGCCCAAGGGTTTGTAGCAAACCCAGGGGCCGGCCGGCTGACGCCCGCCGAAACTGCCGCCTTGCTGCTGGTTGCGGCCACCGCTGCTAGTGCCACCTTGCTGCTGGTGGCGCCCACCGCCGCCACTGCCACTGCCGCCGTTGCCACCACGGCCGCCCTTGCCCTTGCCACCCTTGCCCTTGCCACCACCCCCACGAGTGGTGGGTGCAGAGGGAGTGGACGGGCAGGACGGTGAAGAGCAGGAGGAGGTGGTGGAGGCGGCAAGAGCTGAAGCTGAGGACTCTTTGCCCTCAGTGCCAAGGCGGAGTTCCTTGACGCGGAGCATGTTGACGGCAGACTTGAAGTCGGGAAGCGGCGATGTGTTGGAGATGATGTCGGCGGTGTTGGCGAAGCGGGAGTTGAGACCGCGCAGCAAGTTGAGCACGAGTTGCGCGGGGGAGACGGTGTGACCGACCTCCCGAAGGGCATCAGCGGTGCGCTTCATCTGCTGGGCGTAGGCGTCGATGGATAGGTCGCCCTGGGACAGGTTGTGGAACTCCTGCTCAAGGACGACGGCGCGCGACTCCTTGTTCGCCTGGAACAGGGCCTCGATGGAGACGTACAGAGCGCGTGCATCCTGATCGGGCTCCATAGCGAGGTCGAGGACGGCGTCATCGACGGAGCCGTACATCCAGCCGCGGATGCATGCGTCAGGCTGAGACCACAAGGGGTCAGCCGGGCGCGCGGCCTCCGTGCCATCGATGTGGCCGAGCAGCCCGTACTTGTCGCAGAGGGCGGTGAAGAACGCCTTCCACTTGGAGTAGTTTGGGCGCTCGAGGCTGAGCGCGATGGGGACGTGCTGCTTCACGTTGACGGAGGCATAGGCGGCGAAGAAGGGGGCGGCAAGAGAATCCCCCATGGTGCCGGACGACTGGGAGCCGATGGCGCCGGTTGTGGAGGAGGAACTCGACGACGACGTCATGATCGCGGTACAGGGCGGCGGCACGATCCGCGCGGCGGCCCGGAGCGGCGATCGCACGCGCGGCCTTGGAGGCGGCGCGAGGCGGGGCGGCGGCGCGAGAGAAGTCGCGCGGCGGCCTGGGGCGGCGGCCTGCAGCGCACGGCCAAGGAGGCGGCGCGGCTTACGAAGGCGGCGGCGCGATTGCACGCGGCCTGGTTGCGGCTGAAGGTGGCGACGGCGGCGCGGCCTGACTAAAGGCAGGGGCGCGGCGGCTTGGTGGTGCGGTGGCGCACGCGCTAGGGCAGGGCGCACGGGCAGAGGAGAAGCGGAAGCGAAGAAAAAAAAAGGAAACCCCAGAAATTAGGGCCCCGGGACTCGTGATACCATGTAGAGAAACACCGCACACCCTAATCAGGGGGGGTGACCTTCATTATATAGCCTAATAGGCTAGGGTTACAATGTACAAGGCCAATGGGCCGTACGCCCAATATGGGCTGTTACAATATATTCTAACAACATCTCTCCAGTTGCTTGACATAGGATATTGCAATGAACTTCAACAGTTGCCTGATAGCTTGGGAGTCTGGGAGAGCTCCGCTCTCTACGCAAACTCGAGACTGGAAGTTTGCAGCGGCTGACTTGCCTTCCAGAAACCATAGCCTACCACACCTACTGTCTTCAAGAGAAGATCTCTAGATGCCCGGGCCTCAAATCCTTGCCGGAGGGGATACAGGACCTCTGGGCTATAGAGAGATTGTGGATCTGGGAATGGCCCAATATAAAGAGGCGCTGTGAGAGAGGAAAGGGGGAGGACTGGCACCTCATCTCCCGCATCCCTTGGGTGTTCATTACTTAACTTCCTGCTAACAGTTCAGAAGGTAAGTTTGTTGTACTATTATAACCACCCCTTTTCTTTGTATAGAGTCATAGAAGAAGCTAATCCTGATTATACTTTTATCCTCATGTTCAAGAGCTCATACAGTCTGCTCTGTTCAGATAAAATGTTCACTCTTACTAATGGGTGTTCATTTTCCAATTTGACTTATTAATGCTCAGAATTTTGAATTGGGGTGCCAGTGCTATATGCTGGTAAGGAACATGCTGCCAATGCCATTTTTGTTACTTGTTACGACTTACGATCCTGTCGCAACATCAATAGGTTTCCCATAAGCATATCACATTACAGGGTATGCACTTCTCTAGTTTCATTGCACCTATTTGTTCTCTGAGACAATGATCCACCCACCACATGACAAATGCTCAGCTTATGCCAGATGCATCTGTGAGTTGATTAATTTGAAATGAATATTTCCTTTTTTTAATTGAACACCCAGAACTAGCATTCAGATGGGCTTGATATGATGCCGCTCAAGGAAAAGGAATACTGAGCAGTTGCCATGTTTAGAAAGCGTATATTGCATAGTTCAAATCTTCAAGCACCAGGGGTAGTTACAAATTACAATTGGTTTTTCTTTAATAATTGCACATAGAGAAACTATTTTTTTCTGCTTCATTTCTTGAATAACTTGAATGAGGGGCATATTTATGACTCATGAATGCTTGCTTGTTCTTGCAGATCCACTCCATTTGGGAGTCCTTGAGTAACCTGTCAGTCAATTTGAAAGAACCGCATGTGTGGAAAAGTGGATGGAGATGTTGAGGCCATGTGTGATGTAAACAGAGTCGTTTTGATCACTCGGCGCTGCTACTTTGACAGATCAAGTGATCTGCCTCCTGGAGACGAATTAAGAAGTCGATATATCAAGTGAGCATCCCCAAAAGCAATGGGGATCCTCGAGCTCTACTTTGACATGGAGAAGTGCATTGATTAGTTACTGCTTACTACAAACATCTTGCTTGTACTCTAGTACTGCTAATAATTTCGTTTGCAACCTGATGCGACGAAGTATTTTGCTGAACTGCACTATTTATTCTCCAGTGATGCATGGATCATTCAGTTTTATAGCAAAATCCTCTGCTTTTTGAGACCCAATGTATTTGTCAGAGCAAGCAGAGTTTGTTTTACATATGAGCATTCACATTGATTCAAAAGAAGGGGAAAAAAAAAAAAGATTTGCTCTGCTGTTGATCAGTTAACGTGATAGGCATGCTTGTTATCAGTTATCATGTGGTTAATCAGAATTTGTCAATCACATCGCAGCGAAAATGTTACTTTTTTTTTCTTGAAATTACAGCCGAAATGTTACTCAGGTCAGATGAGTATCGTCTCTTCCTTCTCTCTGACAGCGCGTACATGCTGCTGCTGCCCCTTCGATTTCCAAGTGCAATCGCGAACACCTTGCTGGGTACGTGCATTGCCGACGGCCGATGGAGCGCCCTTGGATCGAGGGAGGGAGAAGCTTGGGTGGCAACGCAAACGCTAGGCGCAAAGGGCGTGACCTGGATTCGCAGTCCCCATGGCCCACGGTAGGGGTCCCTAGATAGCATTTGTGCCATGAGTCTCGGAGGGGATTGGAATCCTCTTTCTATCACCGCCGCGTCTGCCACCAACCCAACCGATAGGCCCTGTTTGCTTCGTCTAAAAAGCGCTTATTTTTCAGCTCTGGAACAGTGTTTTCCTCTCACAAAAAATCAGCAACAGCCAAAATCAGCTCAGCTTATCAGCTCCAGCGAGCTGAGTCAACTTTTGCTATCTATACGTCTTGGCAATCTGCTTGTCCTTGTATCTGCTGGCCATGGCCATGATCGGCAGTTCATAACTTAACAAGGAAGTGCCACAATTCACACAAGTTAGGAGAGGCGATCCCGGGCGGAAGCTCTTGTGCCGTTGTGCGTAGAGTATCCAGATCCGGAAGCAGGGCCAGCGTTTTGAGCTCCCGCTATCTTACGTAGGTCACGTTTTTTTTTATTCAAGAATAGTAGTAACATATTGTTGCCTTAGTCATTGCTCCTGCTGTTTTTTTTTTTTTCATCCATTTCTACTCCGTCTTCTATGCTTTCTGCATGATTTGAACGCCAATCTTTTGGACAATAACTTGGGCCTTTCACTTCTCAGGAACTGAATCGAAGGCTGAATTGTGAATACTTCTTATCCACTCATCATAACTGCTACAAAGACGCTGCCACTGTGGTATGGTAATCTTAGCATCATTATATATCTCATCTACTTAAAAGTTTTGTTATCTGCTCCATTTTTTATTAATGAACTCTTGTGGTATCATCGATTTAAATGGGAAAAACCATTTTTTGAAAAGGGAATATATTAATAATATCCCGGCCTCTGCATCGATCGATGCATATAGCCTTTAATTATTACAACCAGTTCTCCGAACTCGAGAATTAAGGAACCTCAAACACAAAGTTCTGCGACAAAAGAAACTGACACATTTAAACGGAAAAGTTCAAACTATATAGCAATCCTATTGCTAAATCTCCAGCCGTGTGAAACGAAAACCTCCATTGCAGCTGTCTCAAGCAATGTGCACCCCGTTTTAAAATCTTGGCGAGCATCCTCCTTCTGGAAAATCGCCCACGATCTGATCCAATACGTCGCTCTAAATAACACCTGTAAATAGGAATATGACGTGGTTTTATTAAATATAACATCATTACGGCTCAACCAAAGTACCCAGCATATCGCAGCCACTAGTACTTTGGATCTTAGTCGTTTGTCTACCTGTTACAACCAAACTATAAACAAACTATGAACATTATTCAGGGGACTCATATTATAAGTAACATGAACAATTCTCTACAAAAATCTTGTAACATGACAATCAAAGAACAAATGTTGTATTAACTTATTAGAACAACACGAGGCACACTTCAAATCACCTCGCCAACGCCTTTTAGCCAAATTATCCTTTGTTAAAATTACCCCCTTTATAGGTACCAAATAAATATTTTAATTTTGAGAGGTAACTTCAGTTTCCAAATGACCTTATTGAAGGGTAAAAACTGGGTGTTTAACGACGCTCTATACATTGACCGAACTGAAAACAATCCACTTCTTTGTAAACCCCATACAAAACGGTCTCTCTGATTACTAAAATTAACCTGCATCACCATGAGCACTATCGTATGCCATGCTTGTAAGTTATCTCCTACCGGAGATCTCCTGAAGGCTACATTCAGCGGTGATGTAGATGTTACCATTTGCACTATGGCACTTTTCTTTCGGACAATATTGTATAACGATGGGAAGATCATTTTTAAAGGACGAGGTGCGATCCACGTGTCCTCCCAAAAATGTATCTGTGCCCCATCTCCATGTTCAAATCTGCCCATTAATAGAAATTCATCCTTGATCTTCATTAGGCTAGACCAAAATTGAGAATCTTCAGGCATATGTTGAACCTGAGTTAATGTTTTGTGCCGTAAATATTTTCTCCATAGTATCTGTTGCCAGATACCCTCGCCGTTTAACAATTTAAACAACCATTTGCTTAATAGACATTTATTCTGCACAATAAATTCAAAACACCCAGCCCCCCTTGATCCTTAGGAGTACATACCACTTCCCACTTAGCCAATCTATATTTCTTTTTATGCTCAGTGCTTTGCCATAAGAAACGGGATCTGAAGTAGTCCAATTTTCTCAACACCCCCCTGGGAATTATAAAAAAGGACATCATGAACATGGGGAGACTACTTAAGACCGAATTGATTAAAACAAGACGTCCCCCTACTGACAACACCTTGCTTTTCCAACCCTCTAATCTTTTCTGGAACCGTTCCTCCATATGACGCCAGTCCTTATTTAAAATTTTTCTATAGTGCATCGGAATTCCTAGATATCTAAAGGGAAATGATCCCACATCACACCCAAAGATTCTAGTATATTCCGATCAATTTTCATTCGCTGTTCCAAAACAAAATAACTCACTCTTATGAAAATTAATCTTGAGACCAGATAAATGTTCAAAGGCACATAACAACAATTTCATATTCTTAGCACTCTCAAGATCATTATCCATACAGATAATAGTATCATCTGCATATTGAAGGACCGAAAGCCCTCCATCTACTAGATGTGGTACTACTCCCTGAAACTGTACCGCCTCTTTCGCTCTTGAAATGAGTATCGCCAGCATATCCACCACTATGTTAAATAGAATCGGGGATAATGGATCACCCTGCCTGACCCCTTTTCTTGTTTGGAAATAGTGGCCTACATTATCGTTCACCTTGACAGCGACACTCCCTCTAGTCATTGTGACAGAACCTCCTAAACTATATGGCCCACATGCACCTGTCGTCGTCCCAAAGACCTCTGACAGCCGTGCAGGTGACCCGTATAACCTAAAAGGGGCTGCCGGGTTTACGAGTAAACCCGTTTCCTCCGAACAGGATCTTAATTGCGAAGAAATTACAGAGTACAACATTTCATATAAATTTTACAACTCGGAGTACAAGAGCGGAAGACTTAAAATATTACATAGGATTACAAACCCGTGTTCTTAATTATACATTAAGTGCGATTATTACAAACCAAAATATGAGTAGTGGCAGTAGGTAAGTAGCTTATACAACACTTATATTACATAACATCCCTGCCCAGGGATCAAATACTCACTCACTATCACTATCCTCTTGGACCACTTCCTCGAACACCGTCATACAGCAAGGTCCAACGCAGACCTTGGGTTGCTGATTGCCTGCAACATGGGGTTAACAAACCCTGAGTATAAGGGGTACTCCGCAAGACTTACCCGACTAAAAATTGGGAAGAAGACTTAGGAATGTAGGCTGAGGAGAATCAAGGAGAGGCTTTAGCAAGAATCAAAGAGTTTTGCAGAAAAGCTCTCTAAATCAGCTTAACATTAATCTCAAAGCTACATTGATTCATTGTGTTATCTCGTCATCGACTCCCTTTCCCACATTTACCTAGTTCCGAACCACTCTTCGCTGTAAGTCAGTGGATCAAGTCTCCATTGACCGAGGAGCAACGACGATTCGAATCGATTAAGTACCCAGCTGGGGATCCCTATCCACACTGCATATGTAGCACTTAAGCTTGCATATACCAACCCCGCCTACCACGGCTTTTCCAAAACTTGAACCGGTCCTGCGCCACCCGAGAGTACAGTACTCCTCTCCTCTCCAGGCACGCCGACCACGAGGGTACACGCTACTCTCGCCATCTCTCCACTCTCAGTGCGTGGTTGTTGGTTCAAGAAGAGGAGCGACCGGAGTCAGAGGCTTTCCGTAGTATGTGGCTAGTTGCAAAGTCTCGATCCATCAGGCCGACAACGAATGGTCCCTAATGGATTCCATTTCGTTTTCTTAATAGACAGTCAGAGACACTACATTCAGACTCCTTTCTCAATGCAAGTCTACTGCCCTGTCAAACAATTATAATAGTTCATAGTAGTATACCCAAAGCATACAAAATTTTTTTTTTATAAAAGCTTAACTATTAAGCATGGCTAAGCATTTTATAAACATTTGCCTTTAAATCAAGTTTCACGGATAATATATTAAGGCAGGTAAATGCAGCAAGTAGGTGACAATCAACTCCAATCAACCTAATGCAGTAATTTACTCAAAGTGATAAAGATTTGTAAAAACACAAGGAGGGGTTAATGCACCGGGGCTTGCCTTGTTGCACGGTGAGGGATGGATCAGGATCAGAACCGCAAATATCAAAACCACCGAAAACTCCTGGGGCTTCGTCAGCGGTGACTTGCTCGACTTTTACTTCCTCGCCTTCGGTCACTATACGTGATAATGATGCATGCTTAATGATGGTGCAAATATCATGATTAACAATAAACAAGTATTAAATTAATAACCTTGAGTATAACTTTCCTTCACGGTAAAGTTGAAATCAAGATCTCATCTAACAGTGTTATTGTTGTATAATTAATTCATTAATTATTTTTAAGTCATAGAAAGCCGCAACTAGCATGACTTTCAACATTAAAGAAAGTGCTTAGGATCAATTAGGGTTTGCTGATCCTAAGTCTTCATACAAGTCCCAAAATATCACACAAAATCCTAAAGTGATTAACACTAAAATCATTTTTATACATTTATTTAATTAGGAATAAATCATAAATAATAAAACTTTATCCAACTGAGCTACAAATTTTTGTAGAGGTAACTCACTGGTCAAAATAGCTACCCAATTAATTTCATAATTTTTGGATTTATATTTTGAGCTATAAAAATCATAGAAATGCTATTTATTAATTAAAATATGCATTTTTACAGTCTACAGAAAGTGCTCAAAATACAAGTTTCATATTTTTCATAAATTCTTCATATCACAGAGAGCTTATGTAATTTATTTCGTAATTTTTGGAGCTGTAGATTAATTCCCACAAAAATCACAAATGCAGAGACTATTCATATTCAGGAAAAATAGGAAATACATCTCCGTATATGTGGCCGGGGTATTGGGCCGGCCCGATTGGGCCCAGCCCAACAGAGCCAGCTTCTGGCCAGCTTGGCCCAGCCCCGAAGCAGGCCGGCCTGCTATGGCCTGGCCAGGCCCAATCGGGGCCTTCTCCCTTCTTCCTCCCTCTGCTCGACTCGAGCAGAGTCAGAGCAGGGGCGCGCGCGGCGCTGGCCACGGCGGCTTGCCGCCGGGAACATCTCCGGCGAGGAAGAGCCTTCCCGCGAGCTCCTCTGAACCTTCGCACACCTACCAAGGGTCTCGGATCACCGACTAGGGTTCCGGGTTGCTCGCAGCAGCGTTCATGGCGGATTGGAGGCGCCGTGCTTGACGGCGAGCGGCGTTCCAATTGATTTGCTCCGGTAGGGTTTAAAAACATAGGTTTATGAGGTTAAGGGCCTCACCAAGAACCTCGTGCTCGCTCTAGATGGGTCGGAAGCAGCTCGGACGCGACCAGTTGACGCGGTCCGCGGCCTCGGCGGCGAACTCCGACAACAAAGCTCCCGTTCCGGTGATCCCTAAGCATCAAACAAGAAATAGTCTAAAGCATGAACTTCAGAGTGACGAGGCGGGCTCGAAACAAGTAACACATGGGCGCAAAGCTCACTGGTGCGAGCTGGGCACGTCGAGGTGGAGCTCGGCGGTGCCGCGGCCGGCAACGAGGAAGAAGCAGCCGCGCCGGCGAACCCGACCACGAAAGGATGCAAGAACCAACTCAAACGAACGGCAAGGAGGTGGCGAACTTAACTACAAGATGGAGACCGTGGAGGCCCAGTGACGACGATGATTTTCGACGACAACAGAGACGGCGGGCGGAGAGCAGAGGAGAGGGAAAAGAAGAACGGCGACGTCGTCTTCGTGTCTAGAAGAGGAAAGGTGAACTCCGAGGCCGCCACGTCGATGAAGAGCGTGGCCACATTGCTGGTTACGTGCCTGTGCATGCTGCGGCGCCGAGGGCGGCGGCGGCCGAAGCAGGCAGGCACCACGGTGGCGATTCCCTGATCTCCGGTTACTGTAGCAGTAGTTATCCAGTTTTCGAATTTTACAAATTACTTTCAATTCTGTGTAACAACGTGGAAAATGGTCAAAATAAGAATTGTACAGAATTCCATTCTGAACAACTTTCGTATCTTAAGTATTTTCAGATTTCAAATATTTTTGAAATTATAGAAAAGGGGGTAAATGGCCCTTTTTTAATTCAGTTTAAATCTCAAATTTTTATTGAACAAGTTCAAAATCTATGAACATCAAAGTTGTTCCACTCAGAGAGCTTTACAACTTTTGTTTAAAGACCAACTTCAGATTCCATATAATTTTTGAATTGAAGTTTTGAATTCAAATTTGAATATAGTAATTCAAGTTTAATTTGAATTTCCAAATGAAAACTTGAAAAACTTTGAATACCAAAGTTGCTCTATTTAATAAGAGCCACAACTTTTCTTTTGGGACCAAAGTCCAATTCTACTTAGTTTGGAAACTAGATTTTTAGTCCGATTTAGGGCTTAAAAATTAAATTGCTAGTAAAAGCCACTCTATTGCCCTGAGCACAAGCCTTTAGAGAAAAGTAAACTTGTTCTTAGTTGATGCAGGTCAAGATTGACAAAATTTCATACATGCTGTGCAATGCTCATGATGACATGCTCAGTTTTTAAATGTTCCGTAACACAGGAGTGTTACAGTCATAATCTGAGAAATCCAGTCACACCAAATTGGAGAAAAACCTTTCATACGGAGAACTTGTTGTATAAAAGGCCATTTAAACTTGTCATAAGCCTTTTCAAAATCCAATTTTAGAATCACACCATCTTATTTTTTCCTATGCAACTCATGTAGCGTTTCATGTAGGACTACCACCCCTTCCATTATATATCTACCTGGAACGAAACCTGATTGGGTTGGTCCTATTAATTTGTCCGCAACCTTTAGAATTCTATTATTCAAAACCTTAGTAAAGATTTTGAAGGACACATTAAGAAGGTATATCGGTCGAAACTGTTGTATTCGGATTGCCTCATGAACCTTGGGTAGCAATGTAATTACACCAAAGTTTAGACTGTGTATCGGCAGTCTTCCTTGATGGAATTCATGAAAAAGAGCCATAAGGTCGGACTTGAGCACATCCCAAAAGAATCGATAAAATTCTATCGGAAATCCATCAGGTCCGGGGGCCTTATTATTTTACATGTCAAAAATTTCGAGACGGACTTCTTGCTCGCTGAAAGGTGCCACCAAACTTTCATTTTCCTGTACAGACACTTGAGGAATATCCTGCCTCATTGTTTCGTCCATTGAAAATGAATTGGGTTGATGAGCGCCAAACAGCCCTTTATAATATTCCATTATATATTGTGCTAAATTTGTGTCCCCAACAATAGTTCCCTCCTCCTATTCTAATTGAATTATTTTAGTTTTTCTTTGTCTCCCATTTGCCAGCATATGGAAGTATCAGGTGTTATCATCTCTTTGTAAGAGGTTTGTTGCTTTTGATCGTTGGAGCCAATAAATCTCTTCCTCTCTCAGCAACTGTGCCAATTGCCCTCTGAGATGATGCTAGTCCTCCATCTCCTGATGCGACAAGATAGATGTTTCTGCCTTCCTATCAAAAAAATCTATCTTGTCCAGCAAATCTGTTTTTTGTCTCCTCTTTTGTGAAATTAAATTTCTAGACCAACCTCTAAGAAAGCGTCTTACTCTTCGTATCTTATTCTGCCATCTATCCAGAGGCGACACCCCCCTGTTCTCTGATTCCCACACCCCCTTTACTAGATCAAAAAAACGGTCTCTGGTGAGCCATCCTAATTCAAACTTAAAATTCCTAACATTTCCTCTATGTGAGGCCTGACCCCCATCTAATAAAAGAGGAGTGTGATCAGAGATTTCACGTGTGAGAGCCTGGACAGTAGCTAATGGGAATTTGTGTTCCCATTTTGTTGTTACTAATATACGGTCTAGTTTCTCATACGTTGGTACCTCGGCATAGTTAGCCCAAGTATACCTCCTCCCCGTCATCTCTATCTCTCTGAGATTTAAAGTATCTATAATAACATTAAAAAAGGAGAGGCCATCTACTATCATACCTTGAATTATTTTTTTCAGATGGGTTTCTGATTATGTTAAAATCCCCTCCCACTAAAAAGGGAAGATCACCACAACTAGTACAAGCCCGTACTAGTTCAGAAAGGAAAGCCTCTTTGTGCTCATCCTGTGCTGCCCCATACACAGATAGGAGAGCCCATCGAAAGCCATCCATCTTGTTTTTTTAACACAAATTTGATATGAAATTCACCATCATCTACTGTCTCAATTTCACAATCTTCTTGATTTATCCCCAACAGCATACCCCCGTACCTACCTCGGGGGCTTCGCCAATGCCACACAAAATCAGCACCCGCACAGAAGTTGTGAAGGCAATGGGCTGAGAATTTCTTTTTATTAGTTTCAGATAACGCTATGAAGTCAAGCTTATTGCTCTCTGCAATATCATGCAAAAAAATTATGTTTAGCCAGGTCCCGTAGATCTCTACAATTCCAGAATATGCCCTTTATTTTAATATTTTCTTTTTGGTAGAGATTTTATCTTGACGTGTTTCTTCTGTTTTTTACTTATGACTTTGGTGGTGACTTGTTTGGTGGACTTATCAGAACCACCAAACCCAATCAAGATATCGTCCGATATGTCCTCATTCATGTCGCCACAGAGTCGACTAATAGAGGAAATATCCAAATCAATATCCTCACTCTCAGAGTCACTAAACTCCATCAACTTTTGAACCATACTAAAATTCTTCGATCTTTCGTTTTCAGTACGGTACAATGAGATCTACAGAGTCATGTACCCCACCATCATTCCAAGTAATCCCGAGGCTACTTAAATTAGAACAAATGTTTTGTTTTGAGCAGAAAAAGAAGTAATTAAATTTGAAGTACGCGACAAAGTACCTTGGTGTTCCTCGAGATTTTTGAACGCAGCTCGCTTCTCCATTTTCTCCAGAGTGTGCATATCAGCTTGCGTAGCAGCCCGCTTGCTTCTTCTGACGGGAGTCACCTCGCCATCCGCCGTAACCCCCATGGACCTATCGCAGCCAAATGCCTGCTCTGGAAGTCCCGTTGCCGAGACCCCTAGCTTTCCTTGTTGCTTCAGAGAAATAGCCCAACACCTCCTCACATGAGACGTCTCCCTGTGCTATCTCCGCCGCAAACAAAAAATCATTTGCCTCGAGCTGAGAACTTGTGCCGTGAAGATCACCTGCAGGTTGCGAACCAGTGTTCTCTGCGGATGTAGGAGCTTGCTGCTGCTGTGCCTTTTTAACATGCTGAGATGTATGGCCTGCTCGCCCTGGTATCCTCGGAGGTGCTGATGCCGATATCACCTGAGCCTCGCCATGTGCATTACCCAGCTGCGAACCCGGCACCACAGCTCTAACCTCCAGCATACCATTCTTTGCTGCTAAGTTGAGATCATTTTCGTCTCCCTAACAGATCATCCTCATTGAAATCAATCTCCATATTTGTTTCAGAGTTCACAACCTCCTTGCCTTTGCCTGCTCCGTCACCAATCTTGCTTGCATTCTCGGAAAGATTTTTATTAACATTGTCTTGGACAGCAGAAGAACTACCTGCTTGTGCACTTTTAAGCCCAACATTAGCCGGGAAGGGTTCAGCCTCAAACTTTAACTGGAAAAACCGGTTGCCAATGATCACATCCATTCTCTTGGGGATCGCTTCCGGTTCCAAAACTGCCACCGCGAAACGACCAAAGGAATTGGCTCTAGATGAGACCATATCCACCTCTTGGGTTACCCCAAACATTGATCCTATGGCCCATAATACCAAATATTCTTTGATGACCGATGGGAGGTTAAGAACTCGCATCCAAACCACTGGCAATGCGTGCCCAAAATACTCCTCATCCTCTTTATATTCCTGAACATGGAGAGTAACCCCTTCCTTCATCTCTGCGTTGAACTTTGTCATTTTCACTAACTCCCCCTTTGAAGGAAATAAAACCTTGAACTCAGTTTCACTTTGCTTCATCACCTCCCAAGCAAAGTTGTCCGACACCAAGACCCTTAAAAAAATTTGCCACTTCCTCCTCTGAAACATTTTTCTTCCTAGTGGTTGTGACCAATGCCATCCTTGAATCTTTCTTCGCCGGCTGAATTGGTGCATGTGGAATGTATAATCTTGCGAGAGCATCGGCCGCCTGACAGACCAGCATAGCTACCGGTTTGGGTTGCTTCTGAATCGGGCATCGAACCGTCACATGATCTGAGCTTCTACAGATATCACAAAAAACAATAGCCTAACATTCGAACATTAGGTGTCCCTTGACCCCACACCTCTGACAAATTTTCATAGTACTTGATTTCTGTCTCGCAGCATCACCTTGTCCAGAGCCTTCAACAGATTTTGCCGAAGGAGATCCACCTTGCACCTGCACCATTGTCCCGGAGGGAACTACTGATGCACTTGGCTGCTCAACTAACCCTCCCTTTTGCTGAGGCTGACTCTGGCCTTGTGCAGGCATCCCTTGCTGCTCAAGAACTGGTGGTGTTTGCTGGATCATATCCGAGGATGGTGGAGGCTGGTATGGTGGAGCATTGGGCTGCCGATCTTGCTGTGTATGTTCTGGACCCTTGATGTGCTGCTGCTGGAAAGGAACCCGGGGTACAGCCCTGTGTTGCTGCGGACGACCTTGGCGATACCCCGTATTCCAACGCCATCTTGCACCACCACCATACCCTGCCCTTCTCCCCGACTCGTAATCCCATCCGGGATTGAAGTTCCCGAAAGGAGCACCATTGTTACCTCCAACGCCGTGACGACCTCGTGCAGCACCAGCAACGCCATGTCGGCCTCCCACACGCAGCGCATCGGTGGCGCCTGCACCATGACGCCCCCATCCACACGGCGCATCAGGTGTGCCAGATCCCCCCCCACGCCCAGCAGCTGCGCCCCGTCCACCTGCATCTCCTCCTCCAGCACCGCCGGCGGCCATGCCAGTATTGGACGCCATGCCGTGTCATAGGGCGTCGGCGTAGGAAGGAAGGATGGTGTAAGGGGTGGCGGCTAGGGTGATTCTGTTTGTTGCCTCGGTGAGATTCGAATCGACCCAAAAATCGCGCCGCCAATGTACCTTGGCATGTCGCCCTCCGACTGTTGGTTTTGTTTCCAGGGCCCACCCGTCACACTGTTGTGCCGATCTATCAGTCCCTGGACCATGGCCTAAGCTGCTAATTCCAGAATTTTGTGGTTCACGGAAGGAAACACAATCAACAGTACGTATTGGATTCGAACTTTGAGTTTTGAATTGTCCCGGTGAAGATGAATTCAATGATTCTGTCAAAGTCGTCATCTTCCTCCCGCGACGATCACTGACCACCAAGCAATCCCCTAATGTCAACACTGGCGACCGTCTCGGGCACGGCAGTTTGCCTGACCATGGACGCATTGCCGGTGTTCTTACATCGGTTAGTGCCTTGATCACGTCGCGGGCTAATTTCAAATCGGATGACTTCGACCCCGGCGATACACTTTGTTCAATCCGTTTTCGATTCGACTCATCTTGTAGCACCGATTCAACCAACATTAGATGTGATTTGTTGAACCCATGCACCGCTGCGTGTCTAACCAAATCCGGTGTCAGTGGAGAATGAGACTCGACCTCTTCATCGGAGTCGTCATCCTCCACCGAAGTCCAAAATCTGGCCTTTTCTCCTCTAATTCGGAGGTCTGCCGCAGGGTCCCCAGGACAACTCACCTTCTGAAACGAACTGAACGCCTCACTATTCACCGTCACGCTGTTTTCGTCGTCGCGTTCGAACACAGCACCTGCAGATGCTGGATCGGCAGTAGAAGGTCTTCGATCCGCCTCCGCCGCCCCATACACCTCGTTGCCTGACGAAAGATCTCCAACGCCCCGCTCGCCTGCAACAGATCGAAATCCTGCGTGAGGTGTTACGACAGAACGTACCTGAACCTTGTCATCGCCGTCGTATTCACTGTCCGCGTGCCCTCCGGCATTGTGAAGGTCGACGACGATGTTCCCCTGATCACCGCCGACACTGTCGTCCGCATGCCTCCCGGCGTGGTGAAGATAACCGGCGGCGTTCGCCTGAACGCCACAGTCGCCGTCGGGATCGCCCTCTGACTCGCTGTCAACGGTCATATTTTTCACCCCCGATTTACGAAATGATGAGATAGCTAATTATTAATATATACTTATCGTCTGCTGTATAGTTTACATTTTTCATATAACGCTTATGAGAACCTTTAATTTCCCTCACATATATATTTCTTCTTCTTGCCTCGTTAAGTTAGGACCACCTGATTCCCCACAAGCTAATAATTAGTATATGCATGTGGAATGGGTTGATCTAGCACCACCTCATTCCCCACAAGCTAATAATTAGTATATGCATGTGGAATGGGTTGATTCCACCAAAATTCATGGGATTAAGTGATTAGCTCATGATGCATCAACTCATGAAGGATGGAGTGGCTCCACCAACCAAACACAACAATAGTCTACTGAATTTATGTCAGATGCCTCTTTTTTCCTTAGAATTTATATGTCTTGGGAGAATTAACATAGAGGCACCTTTGGGGCTACAATTAGTAAGATTGAAGACTCATTTTTGAAGAGCCCATGTTAATACTCATAGGACATGCTAAAAAAGGATAAACTCTAGAGATCCATAGAAAATCAGAAACATCCGGTCACCAATTATGTAGTCCCAAATCAGCATAGACAATAATATATAACTACAGGAGCACGTGTGTTGTAACACATTCTAAAATATATTTGTTACATCCTTTTACAGCGACTTTAGTTTCACGTGGAAAAAAAGGCGCTTGGACCCATGTGATACATGGATGATGACACTGTGTGAAAGTTAACTAATCACATGGATGATGACGCTGTGTGAAAGTTAACTCGGTCAGACATTTTCTGGAATCAAGATGGATGGTGGTAATTAAAGTTAGCGCAGCAAAGGAAGAAGAGCATGTGTGTTGTTTTGGCCCAGGATGCTTTTGCTCTGCATTTGTGTTCAAGAAGCGACACCATGGCAAAGTAGATGCACTTGTGTTGAAGAGACTGTACAGCCTTACCTCCTGAACAACCAGCACTCAGTTCCCTATAATTCAGCCTAGCTAGAAAGGAAGCTTGTCGCAGATATATAGAAGCGGTGACCTCCATGGGGACAATAAATTGGTTTGATGATACTCACCAAGTATATCACAAGATGCAGCGGGCAATAATCCAGGTTGAGGCTTTCATGGCAGCAGCGGCTTTGCTGCTGTTTTTCCAGCTTGTATGCGGTTCCCTTCGCCGGCGTAGCAACAATGCCTTTATCCAAGGGGGGCTGTGGGTGTCCTACACCCTCCTCCCCCCTCTTGTCATATATACCCTAGGCCTGATGCAGTCATCTCAGGTGTTGGTTGTAATAATATATCCAGTGTGGGCACTCTCTCTTTTCCTGATCGCAGGGGTGCTAACTCCATCACAGCCTATGACCTCGACGACAACAGGCAGTGGAAGCGAGGTCTCTTCGATATTCTTCAGTAAGATGTCTACTTTGGCATAGTACTGTTTCAACTGCTCTACAGCACAGAAGCTGCAGGTGAAGATAGCCCACCAGAAATATCAGCCCTGTATAGCACACGACGTTGGCTACGGGACCGTACCATTCTTCCTGTCTTCATCCTGTTTACCGCTGTCTGCTTTGCTCATACATTTAGAACCATAGCTAGCTGGATGGTCAACTACTCCTATCCTAGCAAAGTGGTAGCAGATTACATGAAGGACTATGCAGCCGCCACCCTGGGTTCCTTTGACCCTGTCACCATGAAGGGCTGCAGGTACTTGGTCCATTGGCCTGCATACAAGGTCACCGGTACATGGAATGGTAAAAGCTCCTTGTACAGATGTGAGGCCGTACCAAAAGAAGGTGTTGTTACTGTTGGCATGATCTGGGACGAGGGCAATGAAGAAAAGCTCATCTCACATGGTCTCAACAGCTCGCGGATTAAAGGTGCATGCCTATCGTATTCCTTGTCCCACCTGCTGAGGCGTCGCTTCTTCGGGATGGATTGTGCTGAGGCTAGCCTTCCAGAGACACGTCGGTTCATTCTTGAAGGGTTGCTATCAGATAACAACGCCAGTGATGAATACACAGAAGCGTTCAGGGTTATCGAAGTGGAGTTAGCATTCCTGTATGATTTCTTCTACACCAGGTATGCTATGATCTTTGGGATGGAAGGACTCTTCTTTCTCATGGTCGTAGTGAAGATGGTTTGCTCATTTGCCCTTGGAGTAGTCATGCTCTATGCATCACTGTCCCAAGGAGATGATCCTAAATATGGTTATGAGGGCCATTATTTTATAGTCAAACTTACCATCACTCGTGTCAGTGTCACAGAGCCGCAATTATTGGAGCATTCCTGGTAGTAGAAGCATTGCAGTTCATACTGTACCTGGGATCTGATTTGGGCCATGGTATCACTTGCTTGCTGCTCTCTCACAGGAAGAGGAAACCTGGATGGATTCATCCCACTGGCCTTACGCAAGAGATTTGGGTTTTTTATTAGTAAGCGGAGGCTCCCATTATTCGGGTATTGGCAGAACAAACTAGGCCAGTACTCTGTTATAGAAGGATCAAAATTCTTTAGTTTGAGGAAAGACTTTGCCTTTGAATCAAACACTCTGTCCACGTTTATTTGTTCCAAGGCCATTGCTTATCTAGGCCAATCTTTGGGAAATCTATTTTCAACAAAAGGTTTGCATTTGGTCAAGTTACCTGATAACCTGAAGCCTAAGATTGTTTCCATTCTGAAGTCCAGCAGCGATGTACAAAGCCAGAGAAGCATTGGGAACCAATGCTCGAGACAGAGATGGACTTCAGAAGGCCCTGTCCTGCTCTGGAGTCGACAATAGTACCTTCACCAAAGGACTCAAGCTTGGGACAGAGCTGGAGGCCATAGAAGACACTTCTCTGCGCTGGAAGGTAATGGCCGAGTTCTGGGCGGAAACCATCCTCTACATCGCGCCGTCGGACAACGCCAATGTGCACATGGAGCAGTTGGCGAAAGGTGGGGAGTTCTTGACCCACCTGTGGGCTCTCCTCACTGATGCTGGCATCCTGAATCGCGACCAGAAGCAAAACCTAGCGGAGGGAGAGGAACTTGCATAAGGCCTCTTCAGCATATTCGCTAGCCATAGATATATCAACATTATTTTCCTTTACTGTCGCAGTAGAAGGGTGCTACCTACTGTTGGTCTTATTCTGTTGATAATATGATGATCAGCTCCATTCATTTGAACAAGGTTGATGTAATGTAATTCAAACATTCTTTTTTGTTTTAGTAAAACAGGGAGAGCTTTATTGGTCAAGTAATGTTACCACAAATTAAGGTCCCAAGTACACACGACTCATTTCTTCACTACCAGAAATCTGAATTACCTTGAGGGCTGACATTTTCCACGGAGGCAAAATACAACCGCCAAGGAAATAACATATTCCTTATGGTACAGTAGTGGTAAATAGACGAGAAATTATAAATTTCTTGGCTGCTTCATTGAACCCTCCAAGGAAACTAAGCATTTTCTTGGAGGTTTCATTAAACCTCCAAGGAAACCGCCCATTTCCTTGCAAGTTGAAGTTAACTGCAAAGGAAGTTGTTGGCCGCCAAGGACATGCTTGCTAAGTAACTAAATGTGGCATTCTTGTATTCAGTTAGACAGTTAAACATATATTAAGCGTTTATATCTTGTGATGACTTATTTAATGTAGCATTCTTATGAAGCGTTTACTTTCCCATGAACAAGATTACAAATATGACACATATGTATTTAACTGTTTATGTGCAGTTGCGGTTATATATAAGTATTTTCTTGTTTTGTTCCACATACAAGGCACTTAGGGTCTCCAACACATACCACAATTGAATTTGTTTAGTTCACTTAAACACATATGACACTAATCCACTAAACAGATACGACACTTAATCTTGTTCACTTAAACTTACATGACATATTACTAAGAGAACATTTTTGACAAATATTACATATAAAAATTATTGCTCTTCATAATGACATATGAAAGTTGGGGACATTACATTTTCTCTACTTTATTTTTCTTCAAATACTTGTATGCTCAATAGTGGATCGAAGTAATTCTATACACACTAAAAATGTGTCCCTAGAAATTTATAGATCATTTTCATCCATTATGGTTTATTTTTTAGTTTATGCAAAAACACAGCTATTATGGTCATATACAGTTTTTGAGTCCAAAGAATATGCATTAGAAAAATACTGCCCAGACACTTGGGCTTGGTTCAAAAATTGCTCTAGGCCCAAACACACCACGACGCCACCGGATTCCAGCGCTTTGCCGAGTGCCACCCTCGGCGAACCTCACTCGGTCTACATTTTGACGGCAAACAACACTTTGGCGAGTGCTTTTTGTCGGGCACTCGGCAAAGGCTATGCCGAGTGCATAGTCGACCCTCGGCAAAAAAATAGCGGTGACGGCGGGATGACGGCGACGGCGGCTTTGCCAAGTGTCAAGACGCGGCAAACCCGTGCACTTTGCCGAGTGCCCGGGGAAATACACTCGGCAAATCCGTGCACTTTGCCGAGTGCTAGGAGAAATACACTTAGCAAACGATGTTCCCAGGAAGAAAAAAACTGCCACTTTGCCGAGTGTTATTACCATGACACTCGGCAAAGTCTCTCTTTGTCGAGTGTAGCACACAACAAGTGGCCGAACCCAACCTGTTTTATTTGTTCGGTCACGTATATTACACCCCACTCAAACAAACGTCACACATATATCACAATAAGCATCATAGGCAGTTCATATAGATATCAACAACCACAATAAGCATCGCAGGCAGTTCACATATATCACAAGTCATAATAAGCATCACATAAATCACAGTTTAGAATCATCACAAGTAATCCAAGTGCCGAGTGCGACAAATGCAACCACAAATGCAAATGCAAGCGAAATGATAAATCACCATGCTGGCCACTGCAACGACTGAGGCCCATCATTCAATGCCGCCAGTTGATTCTGCAGAAAGGAGAAGAGATTGCATATGTGAGACAAGATTTAAGGTCGGAACATACAAACTAAAACATTCATACTCACAGGAGTAGTTGCAGGAGGAGGTGGAGGAGGGAGTAGCTCCGGTGGCAGAGGTTGACCCATCCTCTCGCCAAGATTTTGCATCCACTAAAACATCTGCTCCATCCTCTGCCGCTCGGCCTCATTCTTCTGCCGCTCGGCCTCCATCCTCGCTGCCATCTCCTCCCGTAGCCTCTTCTCTTCTCCCAGCTAGGCCTACAATATTTCACCACAAGGTTACAATGCAAAGCAAAGGTATGTAAAAAATCAATGGAAGATCAATAAAACAGAAATAACCTGGAGTGCCTCCATTCGGTACTATGTAGTGTCCGGCCGTGGGCATATGGCCGGGCTTGAGCTTGTGCTCCTTGCTCGAATCTAGGAGAGAGTGGGAGTAGTGGCCGTGTCGAGTGTGCTGTCGCCAATCCAGTAACGCCCATGCTTCTTGCCTCCTCCCACTCTCATGGTGATTTCTCCATCAAGGTCCTGGGTGCTCAAATTGTACTCTGGCCCATGGACCGCCCTTGCCATCGATGTGTACTCACTGAGGCGGCTGTGGACGGTTGCATTGCTGTACGCCGAGGGTGGGCCCTCGGGTTGTAGTCGACGTCGGACGACGCCTTGCCCTTGTGGGCCAAAGCCCATGCCTTGAACTGGGAGCAAGGATCGCCACCATGTGACGACGACTATGAAAAAACAACAAGACGATTAGAAATTATGCAGAATTGAGCGTTATAATAAAGAAATGAATTCGCGTACCCATCTAGCTACAAATTCGTCGAGGCTAAGGTTGCCTTGATGGTGTGGTGCACCTAGCATCATCAAACGCCACTCTCGGCAAGTGTTGTGTGTCTCCTCCCACTCAGCGGCGCACCACTTGTCCACCATCTGTGCCCAGCACTAGAGATGCTGGGTGCACCACCACGGAGGCACCTACACGTCATCAAGCATATCAAATTAAGCATACTTAATCTCAAAAAAATCAATATTAATGTTCTATATTTACCTACATGTATTCTTCTCGGGCCAGCCTCATGTTTCTTGCTTGAGTTTTGTTGATCTTCACTCCAAGGTAGGTAGCGTTGTATGTTACGATGGCCTGGACGTGTGCCTCATAATGCATGTCCTTCATGAGTTTATAATATGCTTTGTGAGCTACACTAGTCGCCTTGGCCTCATATCCGTCCTGGCATCTGAAGAAATCCTGCATATAGACACGATGTATCCAGTCATTATTTCAAGAATGTCTAATGAATGCGATGTATTGAGCAATGTAGTGTGAGGAAGACTTAGCCACAGCTCCGCCGTCACCCGCGCCGCCTTGTTGGTGAATACCCTGCCATCCCGATCTGGTAAATCGGGGAAGGCGACGTAGTGGTCCCATGTGTAGGCCGGCTCCTGCCCTCCGCCAAACACAACCAGGCCAAGGAAGTGTAGCATCCACAAAAGACAAAGGATGCCATTGATACGACGTTTGTGATCACCTGCAGTCACAAGCATCCAACACCTGCCCAAGTGATTAAGATAAATTATTAGTTTCTATTGTGATTTTCAACATATCAAATGAAAAAGTAGTGATAACATCTAAAATTACTTACCTAGCCCCAGTGGGTCGAATCAATGGACGTATCTCACGAGGTATCAGTTGCCTCAGGAGGGTCGAGGGACCTCGCAACCAGACACCCGACGAACCAGAGGAAGCGGAACCCCCAGCCACCTTGTCCTCCTGCTCCTCCTGCTCCTGCTCCTCCTTGTCCTCGTCCTCCTCCTCCTCCTCCTACTACTCCTTGGGCGATGGTGGAGCTACAGGTGACCTCGTACCACCCTTCCCTCGACCCCTGCGTCCACCCTTCCCTCGACTGCTCCCGGACTCCTTAGCTGCATTGGGCCTTCTTTGGTAAAGCAACATTACCTTCCTCAAGCTGCCCACCATCTTTATTCAATCACCTCACTACACCACAGCCCCAGAATAGCAACGCACCGTTAGTCGGTATAAGTCAATATAGTGACGCTCCATCGGTCGGTATAGATCTATGTCGACATACGAGCTTGGCTATTAAACTGAATAAGAAAGTATGTGAGCAGAGAAAGTGAGAACAGGGTGACCTGCAGTTGTTAACAGCCTGAAACAGAGAGACAGAGCAGAATGAAGATGGGATGAATAGAAAACAAATTAAAAAGCTAAAATCAAAGTGCGAGATCTTACCTAGTTAGCGACGATGTGGAGGAGCCACCAACAAATCCTGGCTTGTCCTCGATGAACTGGGAGTGGAAGCCAGTCTCCGGGGCAGAGCGAAAGGTGGATGTCGGCCCCACAGTAGCAGGCATCGTGGTTGTCGAAGCAGACATCGATGTCATCGCAAGGCACCTCGCCCTCACAGCCGCTCCAGCAGGTGTCTCTCATGTAGCCGCTACACGCCTGGGGCTGTGGCGCAACTGGATAGTGGCGGTGGTATTGGGCAGCGGCAGTTCCTATTGGGCGGCTGCAGGCTGGGTCGAGCGGCAGTGAACTAGGTTGCGGCCACGGCGCCTGGGATCTGCGGAGGTGGAGTAGGAGCGGGAGACAGAGGGCAGCGACCGATGGAGACTGGGCAGGAGCTAGCGAAGCAGGAGCGGGCGACGGAGATATAGCATGAGCGTAGTTGGGCAGCGATAGAGAGATTGAGCAGGCGGGCGCAGTCGCTGAGAGAGAGGTGGCGGCGGTGAGACTGAAGTGAAGGATCAAGGCCCCAGTGATTTCGATGATTAATAACAACAAAAAAGTTATTATGACTAACATGTGTTTTGTAGGATAATCTAGATGTTAGGTCATAATAACATGCAGGTTCAAACCTCTAGCGATGAAAATCGATTCGGTTTTCAAATGATGGAAGACAAGACAGTGATAGGCTAGTTCCAAGTGTCGATTGGAGTTGAGAGACACTTGGAGTAGTCTTAGGTTTTGTTTTTCTCTTTGACCATACTATTAAGAGGGGTTTGGATGGATAGTTTGACTTAAGGCAAGGTTAGAGAGTGTAGATATGGTGCACACTTGTCCAACATAGCTCTAAACAGCTCAGGAAGACTCTTGAGAGAGAGAGGATCAAACTTCGTTTTGGAAAGTTTTCGATTCGGCGAAGTTTTGATCAATTTGAGAGCGTCGGACTCTGGTTAGTTTGGTCGTCGGACCAATGGTTGGCGTTCGACGGGTACATGGCAGCCCCTGGTTGCTTCTCAGCACACCAGGGAGCGTCGGACGCTGCTGGGATGGTCGTCGGACCATTGCCCAGCGTCCGACCGTGCCAAGGGTTGCTCTGGTGAGCGTCAGAATGAGCAGAGAGAGCGTCGGACCATTGTCTCGTAGCGTTCGACGTTGTGTATTTTCACACAGAGAGCTCCCAAGAGCAAGTTTGAGCATCGGACTTGGTTTGACGGGGAGCGTCGGACCATTGGTCCGTGTTTTAGCCGTTGAGGGTCACTGTGCCGAGCTCACCCGGGAGCTCGAGGGAATCGGACTTTGGTCCGACGGTGGTCGTCGGACCATTGGCTTGGGTCTGACGCCCCTCCGACACAGTACTGCCTGCAGGACGCCCTGTGAGAGTCGGACTGGTGGGGATTAGTCCGATGCTAGCACTGTTCATAGGGTCCGACGATTCGCAGAAAGCTGTTTTGTGTCTCAACGGCTAGTGTGAGGCTTGGAGGGTATTTATACTTCTCCATCACCCTCATTCTAGCTCTCTTGCCATTTCCAACAGCTGAAGCAACCCTTGTGACCTTGTGAGAGTGCAAGAGCCCTAGGGAGGATTGAGTGAACTCCATTGCTTGTGAGCTTCTTCCCTAGAGAGAGATCAAGAGTGACTTGTGTGCATCCATCACCCTCTTTGGCCTTGTTCTTGGTCAAGTGAGAGTCTAGGCTTGTTACTCTTGGTGATCGGCATCACCTAGACGGTTCGGTGGCGATCGGAGGCTTGGTGACCGCTTGGAGAGCTTGTGGGCGGCCCAAGCCAAACTCGTGAGCGGTTGTGGGTGATCCACCGCGTCGGAGAGGCAAAGAATCAGCCTGTAGATAGCACTTGGTCTTTGCGAAGATCAAGGGGGAGCTACACCCTTGCGTGGGTGCTCCAGCGAGGACTAGTGGAGAGTGCCGACTCTCCGATACCTCGGAAAAAACTTGGCTTGCAATCTCTAACTCATTTACATTCCCGCATTTACTTTGTGCTCTTTACATTCCTAGAGTAGTATACTTGTGATAGGACTTGGCTCTACAGTTGCATAACTTGTTTTAGGCTTAGAATCTTACACAAGCACTTGTGGGGTGATATTGGGCAAATGGCGATAGGTTGATTTGTTTTGCGAAAAATTATTAGTTGCCCAATTCACCCCCCTCTTGGGTATCCTCGATCCTTTCAATTGGTATCGGAGCCTTGTTCTCACTAATTTGGCTTAACCGTCAAGAGAAGGATGTCCGGGGGTCACAATGGTCCCCCTCCGGTCTTTGACGGTAATGATTTTCCTTATTGGAAATTTGTATGGAGGCATACCTTGAGGCGGTGGACCTTGGTGTTCATAAAGCCGCCGTTCAAGGGTACCCCACTCCCAAAGCCGGCGCTACCCTCACACCCATTGAGGAAGAACACGAGAAGTAGAATGCTAAGGCTCGAAACATCATCTTTAGAGGCCTTAGCAAAAAGGTGTTCAATCGTGTGAGGAACCATAAAAACGCCCATGCACTATGGTCGGATATTTGTGCGCTCCATGAGGAAACTAAGAGTGAGCGTGAGGAACGATACTACCTTGTCATGGACAAGCTCAACTCTTTCAAAATGCTTCCTAATGAAAAGTGCTAATGACATGTATTGTCGCTTGAATATCATTGTAGAGGAAGTAAATGGACTTGGGCTCACCCAACTCACTCCTGCGGAGGTTGCAAGGAAGATTTTCAATGCTCTTCCCATTGACAAGTATGGTCACTATTGACGGTAGTTATACCAAGTTTTTACCCCATCAAAACCGTCAACAAGACATTCTTTCTGGAAGGAAACCACCAAACACATAGTGACTTAGGTACAAATAACTTGGTTCCACATGTACTTGTCATTATTTGGTTGCAGGCACTCAGAACAGGTACTTTTCAGTATCCGGAAGCTCCATATGAAGGTTGGGCGACCAACCAAGTATGGCCAAATGACAAACCAACTTCACAATCATTAATATCATAGCTTCTGGAGACAATGTGCAAAAGATGGGCACAATGATGGGGTCGGCCGAGCCCACCTTGGGCAAGGTAGCACCACCATTGTGCTTAGAATTGCATGTGGAAGCCACTTGCAGAAGATGGACCTTTGATTCCACCAAAGGTGGGTCGGCCGACCCCACCTTTGTGGGCCCCGAAGCTCAGCTGCACTCCAGCGAGGTGGGAAAACCTTCTAGAAGACTCTGGCTGGGCCCACCTGCCATAGGGGGTCGGCCGACCCCCTCATTGGGCCCAGCCAGGTCGGTTGAACCTCCACCGCCTTCCTCATGTTGAACACGTGATGGTAAAGCTCTACCCTTGATCGTAAGGTGGTTATATGGCGGTTTGATCCAACGGTGCATGATGGAGGTCACGCGGATTGATGACATGGCAGTGGAGTAGCCTCTACTCCATCTTCCCCTATAAATACCCCCCTATAGGCCTTCACTTTAGAGCATGATTCCAAGGAGAAACCACTATGTAGTAGCTTTAGCTCTTCTATAGTGCTGTGCTAGTTGGGAGAGAGTGAGGGAAGTCTTCAGGAGAAAGCCCCGGGCCTGTCGGGAGTCTTCTCCAAGGTGTACCTCAGCGGATGCGAATCTTCAAGTAAGTTTTACATCTGAGTCCTTCTAAGTGTTTGATATTCTGGTTCTGATATTTTAAGTATATACTTGCTTTACTTGCACATTGCTTTACTTAGTGAAGTGCTCTAGTCTCTCGCGAAGGTTACAGTAGTAAGTGTAGTGTAGACGTGGTGTCTAGGCTATATCTTATCAGTGTGGGCCGCTTGTCGCATGGATTGTTTGTGGGTGCCAGCAAGTGGTGACAGCCTTGTCTGGTCTTAGCATCCCACTACGTGTGTAAGACAAGTTATTAAAACGGCAGGGCATCAATACATTAACATAGCCGCATCTCCTCCTGTTTCGCCTATCGCCTCTTGTAAAGGGAGGAGGTGGTAAACCTCTTTATACTTAGAACACCAAGACCAGATATCTTTGCTACATAAGAACCTCTCTACCTGATTATCATAGCTCCTTTGTCTCATCACTGGACGGTATTGAACCTAGTTAGAACACTTCACGTTCCCTGTGGAAAATATGATACCTGGAATACTCCCGATGAAGGCTACATTGACTACCGTACGCTTGCGGTATATCCGTTTGCCACTTCTGGTGTCAATAAGCTTTCTGGCGCAGTTGCCGGGGAACGGTAGCTGTTTTAACTAGAATCGGGTCGTCCGAGTTATCCTTCTTTTATCTTTCTTTTCTTTTTATCCTTTCCACGCCATGAAGCAAACACCCATCTCTCATCTTGCCGCTCCAAAGGGCACTTGTTTGGAGCCACCACCATCATCACAACCCATTCTTTCACCTAGCTATGAGCTTTGTCCTAGTTTCATAGGCTAAGGTTCAGGAACAACCTTTTGCTGGGGAAGAAGATGAAAACCCCTACACTCACGTACGTGAGTTTGAGCAATTGTGTTCATGCCTTCACATTCAAGGCATGACACGTGATACCTTGAAATGGAAGCTATTCCCGTTCTCTTTGACGGGAGCAGCTAAACATTGGTATGCTCGACACGTAGAGAGTGCACATGGCGAGTGGGAAAGCCTTCAATCCAAATTCTGCTTAGCTTTCTTCCCTATCTCTCGTGTTGCTCGTCTTCGACTAGAGGTCCTAACCTTCAAGCAAAAGGAGAAGGAGACTCTAGGTGCGGCATGGGCCCGTTTCACAGATCTAGTATCCCTTGGTCCTGATCTTGCTATAACCGAGCCAACATTGTTACAACATTTTTACCTCGGTCTTAGCAAATATTCCACACAATTCCTTGATATATCTTCTGGAGGAGCATTCCTTCGTTGTACCGTTGGTGAAGGGAAGAAACTTCTTGCTAAAATTCTTGAAAACACTCCCCACACCCACGGGTATGGTAAACCTCCTGAGAAAGAAAAGGAATTAATCCCCAGGCAAAAAGAAATCTCGATAGCCGAATCAAAATCAGTCTTATCCAAAGATTCCTCCATCGATCCTGAACCACAAATACGAGAAACATCGCAGGAAAAAGAAATTTGTCCTATAAATTGCTCCTTCGATTTCGAGGCTAATCTCTTATCTGACCTTGCTAGTTTTGAGAATGCCTATAATTATCCTATCCAAAAGAGACCTTCTAAGAAACATCATTCAAAATCCTCTCAAGAAAGGATCTCTTCAAAACTCTCCCAAATTAGAATCATCTGACGCCTCGAATTCCCATGTGGCACATAGGGAAATATCTAGGATCTTAGATGAACCTCCAAAAGGAATGCTGACTGTGCCCATAGAGGGAGAGCCAAAATGCCTAGAAGAAAAATCTATCCTCTCCTCTTCTATGCCCACATCCACCATGTCCTTTGAACCCATTTCTAAACTCATCCTTGATCCGGTGATCCCAATTTTGTCCTTCCTTCAAAGTCTTATGATGATCCGGTCATTGACTCCGGAGATTCATTAAGACACCCGAGGTGTGAGAGTCATCAGGCCCATAAATCTGACCAAAAAGAGCAACAACAACGGTTAGTAAATCTATCTACCGTTGTAAGTAAAGAGTGGTTAGATGAGGCTGAAGCATCAATGACAGTTGCTAAAAGGCCCACTCATGTAAGAAGGATATCGTGTCAAGTAATGGGCATTTATAGCAAACTTTGCTATGATCCTAGCCTCGGCATCAATATCATTCCTCATTTTCATGTTCAAAGTTCATGAAAGAATCACCTACTCCAATCTCAAAAGTGTCTTAGTCTCCCCAATGGTCAAGTCCTTGATTGTTTAGGAGTTCTTCGAGACGTACCTGTGGTGATAGATGATCTAAAGATCTCCCTAAATTTCCACATCTTTGACCTTCCTAGGACTTTCTTTTCATCTCACATTCATTGAAAGGCCAATCATGTGAATCTTGGAGGACATTAGAAATGGGAAGCTTGGTCATAGAATAGGTGACGATTATCTACCTGTTTGGTCTTCACAACCTCTCAACAAAGGGGTAGAATCCAAATCTATTCATGATCCAAGGGGTGAGCTTATGGCAGTTTCAATTTCAACCTATAGCTCATCCAAGTCCTAAAAAGGACTTAGGAATGTCTTGAAAAAGAAATTGCTCACCCACTCCTTAAGTAGGAAGGTTATATTAATGAGCATGGAAGTTATCCTCTGATCCTCTCATTAGACCCTTGCTCATATGAGAAACCTCCCAAATCAATCCTTCTCTCTACCACTACCACACGCAACATCTACAACCTCTTCACCCTTCTTGTTCCTAAAATCTTTGCAAGGCTAGTTATAGATGTGTTTTTCTATCATAAATTTTGCAAGTCTCGTAGTGGTTTGGTATGAGTTCCTGCAACCAGATCTACAAAGGTTGATAGCGAATTAAACATGATGCAACCTATTCCTAACCTTAGTAGATTAGTGAGACTTTTGGTTCTGTTGGTGTGTTGCCACCAATAGAACCCCTGCACTTGATGTTTTCTCTATTTCTATGACTCAGGACACACTTTACACCAAGTGTGAGGGGTCATTTGACCTCCTCGAACACATTTGGGTGTTGAAGGACATCCCGAGCAAAATGCATCAGTGTAGGAACACATCATTAGAGGTAAGAATGCACAAGCAAAGAACCGAAGTGGCTGGAGCCTTCAAGATGGGGTCGGCCGACTCCACCATGGACCCCTTAGCCCACCAGTCAACCTCCACTATGTTGAGCCATACTTCATGACTGGTTTGTCACTTTCCCTTCCTATTGTTTAGTGCATTCCTCTTAGTTTTATTTTCAACCCTCTAAAATAAAATAAAAGATAAAAAATACTTCTTGTCTTCACCACTCATGCTCTTGTCTCTAGTAGAATGAATCTTGTTTATTCCATTATGCTTCCTTTTCTATGTTAGCACTGCTTTCGTTTGGGTGTATGGATCGGTCATACCTCCATAGTCTTTTTAAATTAAGCATGGTGGCTTAGGTTAAATAGACTATCTTAATCAAGCAAGACATGGTGTTAAGCTTGATTATTGAATCAAACATACTTGCATGGAACTTGGTTGCACTTTTGGACTAACCCCTGTAGCAAGAGCCTCGACATCTCTATGGGTAAGTCATAAGATCATTCAGGGAGATAGATTGAGATCCTCATGGTCAAAAGTCAACTTGTTTGGCCAAGGAGAACTTCGATGCAAATGAGGAGGACCACTGCTACAACTCATCATCTTTAAGGTAAGTGGCCACCTTCTTAAAGTTTTTCATGAGCATGAACCTTGAAAGAAGAAGTTAACATGCTAGAACTCATCATTGCTAATCATTTAACAAAACCAAAACCTACATGTCTTAACTTCTCTTTATTTATGGTTTGGCCACTACATTAGAATGAACACACCTATGATAGTCTCTATGACAAAAACTGGTCCTGGGAAGCCTTCAACATGGGGTCAGGGCGACCCCCTCTGGGTGGCTAACTAAGCCCATGTCTGGCAAAACCATCCCTAACATATGGGGAAGTACAAATCCAGAACCCGTTCGCTCCGAACTTCCCAAACAGGGGCCGGGCGACCTTGGCTTGGTACCCACTTGGGCCCAAACTTGGCCAGACCACTTCTCATCACCTAAAAAGTGTAGAACTCGAACATGCACGCTCTGAACCCTTCAACATGGGGTCGGGCGACCCCTAGTTTGAGGATCCAGCCTGACCCGTTTGACCCAGAGTGTTGTGCCATTACTTAGAAGCTATCCCCAGTTGCAACTCTCGTGGAAACTAGGGTTGTAATCTTAGGCAATAGCTCCCTCTGACCTCTCCTACTCTTCTTCTTCATCCCATTTCTCCTCATCTTAAATTTAACACCTTCTAGCCTCCTCTATGCCTCCCAAGTTACCTAGAGTAACTTTACCGTGGCCCCCACTAATACAAATGTCATTAGTTCCTTCAGTGAGGGCCCTTTCAATCATGAGGGAGACCTGTTTGAGAAACCAGAGGTCACCATGGAGGTCATTATGTTCGAGGAAAAGCCATACCATGCCTTTGATACCCACCTGTTGTAAAAGAACCACAAGGGTAGTTGGCGGTCAGCTAAGACAAGGGAAGTCGTTTTGTCCCCTTGTTTATCTCAGAGGAGAAGAAGTTGTTGTAGAACTCCGCCAGCTCACCCAAAGATCATCCAATAAAAGGTTAGTCCTCCATGATCAATGAGCCATTAAAATATTTCGAGGATGACGGTTTGAGAAGAGAGTCAGGAAGAAGGCCCTTAGGGCGATTTACACGCTTAGAAACAATAATGGACACAAGGACCTCCTCCTTTGACCTCTTTCCTTAGATAGATCAAACCTCCTCACAAATATGCTAGGCACATAGGTAAGTTCATTCATTATTTATCATTGTAACGTGTGCCTATGATCCATTAAATAAAATAAAGTTTTCGTTCTGCTGGTGTGTCGCCACCAGCAGGACACCTGCACTTGATGTTTCCCGTGTCTCTGCATTTCAGAATGCTCAAGAACCCAAGTGTGGGGGGTCAGTCGACCCCCCAACTACGTCTCTGAACTTTTCTCAACATACCATGGCGTAGCACATGGCCCTGACATGTTGGCACGACGAAATCTGACCCAAATTGGGGTCGGCCGATCCCCACTTTGACGGCCAACGGGAACACAAGTTTGCAGAAGTAAGTTTTCAATAGAGGGGATTCAAATGACAGCAATGGAGAAGCCCAAGTGGGGTTGGCCGACCCCACCTTGGAGCCCTGGACTCACCAGTCAGCATCCACTCATCATCTACTTGTCTCCTGACTGGTTTGCCACTCCTGATCCCCCTCTGTTCTTTCATTTTTACTTTTATCTTTTATTTGCTTTCTTTAAATGAAATAAAATAAAAATAAGAAGACTTGTATCTGAAAATAAAAAGTGACATGATTTATGACATTTAAAGGGTAGAAGCGTCACAAAGTTTAATTCTTGCATATGTTTATACTTGTGGGTCACATATCTTGATAGGAATATCATATTGATTTAGTTGTTGACAAATGTGATATAGTTCTTAGCTCATGATTCATACCTTTTCTATTCAAAGTGCTTAGAGATTTATTTTTGAAAATATCATAAAACCATAGTGTCACTTACTCCTCAACAGTAAGGAATTTCCTACCAAAGCCATATATGTTCATACCATGATTCAAAACCCCTTCTATATATGCTACTTGTACTTATGTTGAGTTTGGTCAAACCTTGTTGACCCTAGTTGAGAATTATGTCATAGTCCCAAGATCAAGATCACATACACGCCACATATACACATGCTGCTTCTACACTGGAAGTACTGCAAAAACATGCCATCCATCTCCATCATAAATATGCTCCATGCTTTAAAGTTCAGAATCTCTCTCTAAGTATGACTTAGTAGATGAGACACAAAGGCTATTCAAAAAGAAAGAAAGAAAGTGGACACATGAAGGTCCATTACTTTGAAAAAAAAGAAAAAAAGAGAGAGAAAAAAATGCTAGCCATGTCTCAAATACAATAAAGTAGAGAGAAATCTTATAAAAAAAGGAGCACTACATTTCATCATTTTCCACACACTTGCACATCTTGATCTAGGATTATGACAATCTTCTCCTTGGATCCTTATTTTGACTTTACAATATATGCAATGCAAGTATGCTATCTTATCCCTACCTGAGCCCCACATAAGATTGATAGATGTAGGATGAAACAAAAGAAGGCAATCTTATGCTATGCCTTGGTGAGAAATCATATACTTACTGAGTGACTTGAGAGTACTATTTGAGGAGTAAAAATGAACTATGTGCTTTCTTTTAAAACCATTATCAAAAACTCTAAGTGCTAAGGATATGAAAATGGGAAGATGACTTTGCTTTGAGAACTGCTCCATTTTCAACATCTGAAGGATATATGCAAGACAGTACCACATAACCCACTTGTATGAGATATGTCTTGAGTAAAGCTTTGTGTTTGCTAATACCTTGAAAATGTCATAATCTTATTTTATCATTCTCTCTAACCTTTGCTCGAAGACAAGCAAAGACTTAAGTGTGGGGGATCTTGTTGACGGTAGTTATACCAAGTTTTTACCCCATCAAAACCGTCAATAAGACATTCTTTCTGGAAGGAAACCACCAAACATATAGTGACTTAGGTACAAATAACTTGGTTCCACATGTACTTGTCATTATTTGGTTGCAGGCACTCAGAACAGGTACTTTTCAGTGTCCGAAAGCTCCATATGAAGGTTGGGCAACCAACCAAGTATGGCCAAATGACAAACCAACTTCACAATCATTAATATCATAGCTTCTGGAGACAATGTACAAAAGATGGGCACAATGATGGGGTCGGCCGACCCCACCTTGGGCAAGGTGGCACCACCATTGTGCTTAGAATTGCATGAGGAAGCCACCTGCACAAGATGGACCTTTGTGGGCCCCGAAGCTCAGCTGCACTCCAGCGAGGTGGGAAAACCTTCTAGAAGACCCTGGCTGGGCCCACCGGCCATGGGGGGTTGGCCGACCCCCTCATTGGGCCCTAGTCAGGTCGGTTGAACCTCCACCGCCTTCCTCATGTTGAACATGTGATGGTAAAGCTCCACCCTTGATCCTCAGGCGGTTATATGGTGGTTTGATCCAACGGTGCATGATGGAGGCCCCGCGGATTGATGACATGGCAGTGGAGTAGCCTCTATTCTACCTCCCCCTATAAATACCCCCCATAGGCCTTCACTTTAGAGCATGATTCCAAGGAGAAACCACTATGTAGTAGCTTTAGCTCTTCTATAGTGCTGTGCTAGTTGGGAGAGAGTGAGGGAAGTCTTCAGGAGAAAGCCCCGGGCCTGTCGGGAGTCTTCTCCAAGGTGTACCTCAGCGGATGCGAATCTTCAAGTAAGTTTTACATCTGAGTCCTTCTAAGTATTTGATATTCTGGTTCTGGTATTTTAAGTATATACTTGCTTTACTTGTACATTGCTTTACTTAGTGAAATGCTCTAGTCTCTCGCGAAGGTTAGAGTAGTAAGTGTAGTGTAGACATGGTGTCTAGGCTATATCTTATCAGTGTGGGCCGCTTGTCGCACGAATTGTTTGTGGGTGCCAGCAAGTGGTGACAGCCTTGTCTGGTCTTAGTATCCCACCACGTGTGTAAGACAAGTTATTAAAATTGCAGGACATCAATACAACAGCATAGCCGCCTCGGGAGGAGTTATATTTCCTCCTGTTTCGCCTATCGCCTCTTGTAAAGAGAGGAGGTGGTAAACCTCTTTATACTTAGAACACCAAGACCAGATCTTTGCTACATAAGAACCTCTCTACCTAGTTATCGTAGCTCCTTTGTCTCATCACTGGACGATCTTGAACCTAGTTAGAACACTTCACGTTGAAAGCCCATGTTTGGTTTTGGGTAATTGATGAAACCTAGTTTGCTAACGATTGCTCTAAGTGTTTCATGAGAATTGATTAGCAAATGCCAAGATGGAGCAAAGGACCGGGTCGGTGGAGGTCACAAGTGAAGGGCAATGACGGCGTCCATGAAAATGGTGTAAGTCCATCAACAAAGGAGAAAGCCCTATTGACGGCATCCATGCAAATGGTATAAGTCCATCATCATAGGTGTCCACAAGGTCCATCAAGAGATCAGAAGGAAGTTGATAAGAAACCGGGAGCTCAAGGCAAAGGTATAACCAATAGGAGCTCTTTTGGTTTTGGTGATCAAGACTCCATAGAGGGAGTGATCACATTTAGGATAGATAGCCGTACTATCAAGAGGGGCGAAATCGTTGATGAAATACGGTTATCAAGTGCCACTAGGTGTTCATGATCATTGCATATGCATATAGATGCTAGTGACACTAACTTGACCCGTGGAAAACTCTTTGAAAAGGCTAACACACGTGCACCTAAGTGAGAGATACTTTGGAGTGTTAGTGCCTTAAGAAACGGGGTGAAGTTTGAGGGTTAGAGAGGGTTTGGTTCTCTCTTCCTCCTGCCGAGCTCGCGAGGCAGGATTCGGCGAATTTCGGAGACATTACAATAGAAAAACTAGCGTCGGACCGTATTGTCACAGAGCGTCGGAACATTAGCCTCAGTCCGACGGCTAACACTGCTGAGAGCGTCGGACGCTCAGTTTCGGAGCGTCGGACTATTGTCCGAAGCGTCCGACGGTGCAAAGCGACGAAGAGGTAACACGTGGCGAGCTCTGAGAGCGTCGGACTCTCGTCGTTAGTCCGACGGTGAGCGTCGGACCATCGTCCGACGGTTTTCAGGGCTCGGGGAGCTCTCTGGAAGCGTCGGACGGCCGCGTTCGTTAGTCCGACGGCTCCGTCTGACTGAGTCCGACGGTGGTCGGCTGAGGGCGTCGGACCGGTTGATTTAGTCCGACGTTCGTCCGTCCGACGGTCGTTTTGGCGCGAGGAAATAGCCGTTGTGATCCAACGTTTGACTTCAAACGGCTAGTGACACGTGGCGTTCATCCGAGGCGTCGGACCGTGCGGATTAGTCCGACGCTCTGGCCGTCGGACAGTCCGACGGTACGCAGTGAACTCTAAACGGCTAGTTCTTTGTGTGTGGCTTATAAATAGCGACTTGGCCGGTTTGGGGAGTATCTCTTGGCACTCCTAAACATCATAACATACTTGTGAGCCTTCCCACTCCACTCTCACTCATCCTACTTGATTGTGTTCATCATTTGGTGAGTTTGGAGAGCATCAAGTGCATTGCATTGATTGAGATCATCTAGAGGCACTTGGTAGTGGTATTTCGCAGCGTTTTCTCTTGTTACTCTTGGAGTTTGCCGACTCCTAGATGGCTTGGAGCTGCGAGGATCGTTGAGGGGAGTTGGTGATTGTCTCCACCTCCGATCAAGGTATTGTGAGGGGTTCTTGAGCCTATCCCCGCGGGAGATCGCAAAAGGCATCTTTAGTGGATTGCTCGTAGCTTGGTGGATCCCCATCTTGTGTTGGTTGTGCGGCACCCTTGAGAAGGGTTTGGCGTGTAATGCCAATTTGCGCGTGAACCTCCAAGTGGGTGTATCGCTACAACGAGGACTAGCTTGCCGGCAAGCAAGTGAACCTCGGTAAAAAATCTTGTGTCATCTCTCTACCGAGGATTTCTCTTATTTGTGATTGATTGGTTATATTGGACTTCATATCTTCTCTACACCGGGGGTATTGAAATTACCTTCTCTCTTTACTTTTGTGCACTTACTCTCGTGTGTAGCTTGTTAGTTAGTTGCTCACTTAGGAGTAGTGTATAGTAGTGACATAGCCTTTGAGTGTGAACTAGTGATCATAGTGTAGTATACTTGTCTAGGTGGCTTGCATAGCATAGTTTAGAGCTAATGTTTTGCAAAGCTTGCTATTGTTACTAATCGGCTTGTTAAGTGTTGTTTGTAGATTTTTATAGGCTATTCACCCCCCCTCTAGCCATTTAGGACCTTTCACACGTTCCCTGTGGAAAATACGGTACCTGGAATACTCCCGGTGAAGGCTACGTTGACTACCGTACACTTGCAGTATATGCGTTTGCCATTTCTAGTGTCAACAGTCACATTGTGACCGTGCTTCATCAAGGGGATCCCTCCAATGCAACTCCCACTCAAATATTGGGGAAGATCAATGCTCATGAGATGTATATGAACATCACCCCTCAAGATGGCTCATCATCAAAGAAAGAAGAGAAGAAGGACTTAGCACTCAAGGCCGACAAGAAAGGCAAATCTCATGTCAAGTATTCTTCTCTTGACTCCACAAGTGATGATGATGATGAAGTGGAGATTGCTCTGATGGTGAGGAAGACCATCAAGATGCTCAAGAAGCTCAAAAACAAGGGAATCAAGTTTGATTCCAACAAGAAGAAGTTCTTCACAAGTAGCAAAAGAAAGTCTATCTCTGAGATGGATTGCTACAATTGTGGAGAGCTTGGGCATCTTGCTCATCAATGCCCAAAGCCCAAGAAAGACAAGTTGAAGAACAAGAACAAGGGCAAAAGGCAAGACTCAAGTGATGAGAGTGATGATGAGAAGAAGAAGGCCAAGCCATTCAATAAGAAGCAATTTCACAAGAACAAGAAGAATGGCAAGGCCTACATTGTTGGTGATTGGCTCACCGGCATCGAATCTTCTAGTTGCTCTTCCGGTGAAGAAAGCGATGATGAAAAAGAGAAGGTGGCCGCTCTTGTTATTGGGACTTCACTTCCTCCACCGCCATCACCACCCTCATCTCCAACACACCTTTGCCTTATGGCTAAGGATAAGATGGTAGAAAGTGAGGATGAGAGTAGTGATAGTGACAATGAGTATGATTTACCAACATATGATGAACTTGCTAGCCTTGCTAAATGATTACACCAAAGTGATAAGAAAGCTAACAAGTAAAAATGAAAAGCTAAAACTTGAGAATGGCAACCTCTTAGCTCAAAATGAACAATTCACTAAAACTAGTGATGAGCTTAGAGTTGAAAATCAAAATATGTCATCTAAACTCAAAGAGCTCAAATCAAACATAAAAGAGCTTAAAGAAAAACATGATAAACTTGAGAGGATACACATTGAGCTTACCACTAGTTACAACAAGCTAAAAGAGGACTACACTCAAATAAAAGTGAATCATGATAACCTTGCTTTGGCTTATGACTTGCTCTCCAATGAGATGCATGATGCTACTAACCATGTTGTTAAGTGTGACATAGCTACATCATGTGATGACTTGATTGATGAGATTATTGAGCAAGGTGCTAGTAGCAAAGGCAAGGAAGTGGTGGTGGCCGATTGCCATGATGACTATTTGAAGCTCAGGATTGAGAATTTGAAGAAAGAGCTAGAGAAGCAATCAACCACCAACACTATTGTCATTGAGACGGTGCAACAAGATGATGAAGTTGAAGTGCTAAGAGAAGAAAACAAGATTCTCAAGAGTAAGAAGTGTCAACTTGCATCTTTATTGGAAGAGAACAAGAAGTTAAAGTAAAACAAGAGCCACCTCACTATTGGATTGCAAAAATTCACAAGAGGGCAATATCTTCAAAGTGATCTCCTCATGAACACCGTGATGAAATTTGATAGAAGTGAGATTGGATACATGGGTGAGAAGGTGCAAAATATTAGAGCCCAAAATAGACTCAACAAAGCAAAGAACAAGCCCAAGCCTAAGCCAAAGAGATGCTTTGAATGTGGATAAGAAGGTCACTTTGCTCATGAGTGCAAGACACCACCACCACAACCTTTGCCCAAGCATGCTAGACCCTTTGCCTTCGATGCTCACTTCATGCTAAGGAAAGATTCAAAGGGCAAAGTGAAAGTCATGTTCTTAGGTCCCCCTAAATAAGAATAGGCCTAGGTAATTGTGGGTGGCTAAAGCTTTGGTTGAGAAAGTCCGGAGCCCTTCTCAAGTATGGGTTCCTAAACATCAAGCTTGATTTGTTGTGTGTAGGTGAACTACAAGACCGGTGGCTCTCATTGGGTAATTGATAGTGGATGCACTCAACATATGACCAGTGATGCTTGTATGTTCACCTCACTAGAAGAGAATGTAGAAGACCAAGGAAAGATAACATTTGGTGATAATTCCAAGAGCAAAGTGCAAGGGCTTGGCAAAGTGGCTATTTCAAATGATCATTCCATTTTCAATGTGCTTCTAGTTGCTTCTTTGAGCTTCCAATGCCTATTCACAAGTGAAGAAGTGGTTGTTTCCAAGAAGGATGATAATGAAGTGATATTCAAGGGCTTTCGGTACAGTCACCTCTATCTAGTGGACTTCAACTCCAAAGATGCAAACTGGAAGACTTGTCTATTCACCAAACAATCTCTTAGGTGGCTTTGGCATAGAAGGCTTGCACATGTTAGGATGAGTACACTCAAGAAGCTATTGAAGAAGAAAATGGTGAGAGGATTGAAAGATGTTATATTTGAGAAGGACAAACTATGTAGTGCTTGTCAAACCGGCAAGCAAGTGGCAAATACACATCCATCCAAGGCATTTGTATCAACATCAAGACCATTAGAGCTACTTCACATGGATTTATTTGGGCCAACAACTTATGCAAGTATTGGTGGCAAGCTCTATTGCTTAGTGATTGTTGATGACTTTTTAAGATACACTTGCATGTTCTTTCTTCATGACAAGACCGAAGTTGCCGCATCTTTCAAGAAGTTTGCCAAGAGAGCGCAAAATGAATTTGAAGTGAAGATCAAGAAGATTAGAAGTGACAATGGGAAAGAATTTGACAACACAAACATTAAAGTTTATTGTGATGAAGTTGGGATCAAGCATGAAGTGTCATCCACCTATACACCTCAACAAAATGGAGTTGTTGAAAGGAAGAACCGGACATTGATCACCCTTACAAGGACTATGCTTGATGAGTACAACACACCGGAGAGGTTTTGGGCAGAGGCAATCAACACTGCATGTTATGCATCCAACCGCCTATTCTCTCACCGGTTGCTAAAGAAGACCCCCTATGAGCTAATCAATGGCAAGAAGCCGGATGTCTCCTACTTCTGGGTGTTTGATTGCAAATGCTACATCTACAAGAAGTGGCAACACCTAGGGAAGTTCCAAAGACGTTGTGATATTGGCTTTCTTGTTGGTTACTCATTGAAGTCCAAAGCATATAGAGTATTCAACAATTCCACCGGCCTTGTTGAAGAAACATATGATGTGGAGTTCGATGAATCTAACGGCTCTCAAGGAGAGCATGAGAATCTTGATGATGTAGGTGATGAACCCTTGAGGAAGGTTATGAAGAACATGCCAACCGGAAACATCAAGCCAAAAGATGATGAAGATGATGATGATGATGATGATGATGATGTGCAAATGATCAATCAACCATCTTCATCAAATGTGCCTCAAGATGATGAAGACAAAGATGGGGTGGATCCACATGAAGACACCCACATTACTCAAGAAGAAGTAGAGGCACAAGCACAAGATGTTGATGCTCCACAACCTCCTCCTCAAGTGGTTGATAGAAGAACTACTCCACTCATACAAGCTCATCCACAAGATCTCATAATAGGGAGTCCTTCAAGGGGGGTAATGACTCGCTCACAAAGGCATGCTCAATTTATTGAACATCACCCTTTTGTCTCTTGCATTGAGCCTACTAGCATAGAAGAAGCTCTTCAAGATCCGAATTGGGTGAATGCAATGCATGAAGAACTCAATAACTTCACCCGCAATCAAGTTTGGACACTAGAAGAGAAGCCAAAAGGAGCAAGAGTCATAGGCACCAAGTGCGCAACAAGCAAGATGACAAGGGCAACATTGTGAGAAACAAGGCAAAGCTCGTGGCAAAATGGTTCTCCCAAGTTGAAGGCTTAGATTTTGGGGAGACCTTTGCCCTGGTTGCAAGATTGGAAGCCATTCGTATCCTACCTTACATATGCATCTAATCACAACCTAAAACTCTTTCAAATGGAAGTGAAAAGTGTATTTTTAAAGTGGCTTCATAAATGAACTTGTCTATGTTTCGCAACCACCCGGATTTTGTAATACCTCTGGTATTACAAAGTAATTAACCTGTCCATGCCATCATGTTTAAATTTAAGCATCTGCATATGATTGTGCTTAGGGTCACTAGAATGCTTTGATTTCATGTGTTATGGATTGCGTAATTAAGCCTTTAATTAGAAGTCAAAAATAAAAATTAAATAAGAAATCAAATTAAGCCCTAGAATTGACCTCAAACCCTAATTCAAAATATATATTGAATCTGATGAAAGTGTCTTAATGAAAGTTATAGAGATTTTAAAATGGAACAACTTTTATTTTTGGAGATTTTGAAGTTATACTACGGAAATTCAAATTAAACTCAAATTAGTATGTTGAAATTTAAATTTGAAACTTCAATTTCAAAAATATTGAGAATTTGATAAAACTTCCTTGATAAGAGTTGTAGACCCCACTGAGAGGAATAACTTTTATATTGACCATTTTTCAAGTTGTTGAAAAAATATAAAAGTAATTTCAAAAATACAGTTTGAAATTTAGATCCAACTTTTACCCCCTTTGGGTATTTTTCAAATTAAGCCGAATTTGAATTTGGTGTCAAAAGCAAAAGTGTTCTACTAGAAATTTCCTACAACTTTTGTTTTTACCACTTCCTCAGATTTGGGTCGGATCAGATTGAATTGGAATCAAATAGCGTTTGACCTACTTGGCCTACTACTGTAGCTAAGGGGGGGGGGTCCCCCTGTTCATCTTCTCCCCGTACACGCGCGTGCGCGCGGCGCACGCCGGCCGTTGTTCGGCCGGCAGGCGCGCTGTCGCCGCCGCGCCAGGGCCGCTCGGGGGACAAGGACAGGCGCTCGACCTTATCCCCTCCTCCTCGGTCGCTTAAAGGCGACGAGTTCCCCCCGTTCTCCTATTTCTTCCCGCACGGCCGCCGGCAACCACCATCGATCTCCGGTCAAATTCACTCCCTCGGTTCCACCTCTAGCCAATTCATTTTTCCAGTAGCGTTGTCTCGTCCTTGCGCTCCGTTTCCACCCTGTGGTGCAAGCTGCAGTAGCCTAGGGGTCCCGGAACGCCGCTGTCGTCCTCCGGTCCGGCTAGAGCTCCGCCACGGCCGTTCTCTTCCCGTCCGGACTGCTTGAGTGAGCATCTTCCTTCTCGGGGTAGTGTTTCAGACTCTCTTGGTGGTGTAGTTTCTAATGCGCATGATGGTTCGTGGTGTGGCACACCAGGTTCGTCGGAACAGGTCTTCGTCACCGACGGCCGAGCCGTGTCCACCGCCGTCGTCGTCAATCCGTCTCCACCGTACCACCTCTCTGCCAACCGACCCACCTGTTGGCTTCGTGGTGAGCACCCGAATCATCCCACACCTTTCCCGTAGCCGTACTGCGTTTCTCCGCTCGGAACGCGAGATGCCGCGCCACCGTTCCACCATGGGCGAGCTCCCGTTCGTCGGAGGCGACTAGAGCTAGGGCTAGGCCCATTAGGGTGTCGACTAGGGTCTCGGGATAGGTGCTCGGCCGAATGCGTTCGCCGTTAGGGTCGCCAGCGGCGAGGTCCGCACCGTGCCGCGTGCACGCGCGCTCGCGGTAGCGTCGGCCAGAGGTAGAAGACGGGCCTGACAGGGTGGCCCGCCTGTCAGCGCCCGGTGTGAGGGTGAGAGCGCGCGCGCGCGTGGGCTGAGTTGGTCCGGCTCGGGTTAGCTGGGCCGACTCGGGTGAATTCGTTTTTCCATTTCCAGAGGGATTTTCTAGGGTTTTTCCTTATTAATTAGCATGAATAGTGCTGTGGTTTCATATTTTTGTGTAGATTATTTTACTGCACGAATAATTTTAAAAATAATTATGTATGCTCTTTCGAATGTGTAGTATTTTATAAAAATATTAAAAATGTGTTTTGAAGACTTTCTGTAGGAGGTAAAAATCAGCACATTAATTAATAAATGGAACTTTGATGATTTTTAATAAATTCTCTGTAGGTTCAAAAATCATGAAAATTTATCTGGTACTGTGTTAGGTCAATACCTATCTGTTGGTGAAGTTTGGTGCCAAAAAGAAATAGTTAAATTTGTTTATTTAATTACATGTTGGTTTAAGTAATTAATAAAAGGAATAGGAAATGAAATAATTATTGAATGGTGTGATTTTTGGATTGATTGAGATTCTAGGTCAATCACCTTTGTGACCTAGGGCATGATGAATTAGAATATTCATGGTTAGCCTGTGGTAGGGTTATGATGAGGTCTGTACTATTTATTATTGGATCGCATCTGTCATTTCATGCGCATCGCATTCATGCATTTATTTTGCATACGTGTAGTGACCGAGAACTCTGAGGTGAAAGCTGACGGTCCATCTGAGGAGACTGCTCAGGAGATTGTGCAGGGCTTTGATATTTGTGGCACCGACCCAGACCCGACTCTTTTTGCAATCCAAGGCAAGCCCCGGTGCATTCAGCCCCTTCCTTGTGATTTACAAAATATTTACAACTTGAGTAATCTACTTGCATTAGGTTTATAGGAGTTGATTGATAACCCAATTGATGCATTATCATCCTTGACCACTTATCCTAAGAACCTGATTTATTTAAAGTATTGAAAAATGCTTAGTCATGCTTAATGATTAGATTTGCAAAAATGTTATTTTGAACTGTGATGATACAAATCAATGAATCACTGTATGGGACTGGTTATGTCCTTGTTGGTTGGCAGTGTTCCTAGCTAGTTCATTGTCATCAACGGGGATGGGTTTTCCCGTTTGGTTGGCCAACTGTTTGGGTTAGAGTCCCAACTTTCGTCGCCATCGGGAAAGGGATGTGAAAACCGGGTAGTTACCAGTGTACTTGGGTTAGAGTCCCAATGCATGGTTCGTTGTCAGGCCTGTTGTGATTAAGACTTTGCAACTAGCCACATACTACGAGAAGCCTCTGACTCCGGTGGCTCTACTACTGGAACCGACAACCACGCACTGGGAGTGGAGAGATGGCGAGAGTAGCGTGTACCCTCGTGACCGGCGTACCTGGAGACTAGAGGAGTACTGTGCTCTCGGGTGGCGTAGGACCGGTTCCGGGGTATGAAAAGCCGTGGTAGGCGGGGTTGGCGTATGCAAGCTTAAGTGCTACATACGCAGTGTGAATAGGGATCCCCAGCTGGGTATTAATCGATTCGAATCGTCGTTGCTCCTCGGTTATGGAGACTTGATCCTCACACCTACAGTGAATAGTGGTTCTAAACTAGGATGTTTTTAGAATAAATAAATAAATATTGAAAGAATGATGATGGATATTGGGAAGTACTTGGAAATTCGGTTAATGATTAACAATATTATGGAAATAAAATATTGAAACAGGACTAGTAATGCTTTTCCGCAAAACTCTTGAACTCTTGCTAAAGCCTTACCTTGACTCCCCTCAGCCTGCATTCCTGAGTCTAATTTTACACCTTTTTGTCGGGTAAGTCTTGCGGAGTACCCCAGTACTCACGATTTTGTTAACCCCGCTACAGGTAGTCAGCAAGGAGCCTGAAGTCTATCTGGCTCCGTGCTGTGTCACTATCATCCAGGAGAGCGAGGAAGAATAAAGTTGAACCCGTGGGCAGGGTTCGTGTACTACCTATCTATCTTGTTGTAATATTGTTCTACCGCTACTGTTACCACTTTTAATTATAGCCTGTAATAACTGCACTTAATTTCTATTTGAACAACCAGTTTGTAAACTAAGTACTATTTAATCTTCCGCACTTTTACTCTGATGTATTTTGTTATGAAATGTTGTAATCCTGTAATGGCTTCACAATGGGATCCTGTCGGAGATAACGGGTGCTTATGTAGCCCGGCAGGGCCGCCTAGGTCATCTGGAACACGGGCCCGGCTGTCAGGGGTCATTAGTGACGATGACAGGTGCCTATGGGCCACGTGATTTAGCCAGGTTCTGTTACAGGTTTGAAGACCCTATATATCCAAACTATGTTTATAGGTTGTCCAAGGCGCTATATGGCTTGAAGCAAGCCCCACGTGCTTGGTATGAGCGCCTCCGCAACTTCCTCCTCAACAAAGGCTTCAAAATCGGCTTGGTCGATATCACACTATTCACCAAGAAACATAAAGGGCACATCTTCATTTGTCAAGTTTTTGTTGATGATATTATCTTTGGTTTGACTAATGAAGATTTTTGCAAGGAATTTGGTGATATGATGTTCAAGGAGTTCGAGATGTCGATGATTGGTGAGCTCACATTCTTCCTCGGCTTTCAAGTCAAGCAATTGAGGGAGGGGACATTCGTGTCGCAAGAGAAGTACACGAAGGACCTCCTCAAGCGCTTCAAGATGGAACAATGCAAGCCCATCAAGACCCCCATGCCTACCAATGGACATCTCGACCTTGATGAGGGAGGTAAATCGGTTGCCCAAACTCTCTATCGTTCTATGATCGGTAGTTTGTTGTACTTGACCGCATCTAGACCCGACATCATGTTTAGTGTGTGTATGTGTGCGCGCTTTCAAGCTAACCCTAAGGAACCTCACTTAGTTGCGGTGAAAAGAATCCTTAGGTACCTAAAGCACACCCCAAGCATTGGCCTTTGGTATCCCAAAGGAGCTAACTTTACTCTTATCGGCTATTCTGATTCGGATTATGCCGGTTGCAAGATTGACCGGAAAAGCACATCTGGAGGGTGCCATTTGCTTGGAAGATCACTAGTTTCTTGGTCCTTCAAGAAACAAAATAGTGTTGCCTTCTCAACAACCGAAGCGGAATACATTATCGCGGGTGCTTGTTGTGCACAAATCTTATACATGAAACAAACCCTACTTGATTATGGAATTAACTTAAAAAGGATGCCTTTGTTGTGTGACAACGAGAGTGCGGTAAAACTTGCAAACAACCCGGTTCAACACTCCCGCACAAAGCACATTGACATCCGCCATCACTTCCTTAGAGATCACATTGCTAAAGGTGACATTTCCTTTGAGGGAGTGAGAACGGATGATAACTTGGCGGATATCTTCACCAAACCATTGGATGAGGCACATTTTTGCACTCTAAGGAATGAACTCAATTGCCTTGATCTAAGCAACTTCACTAAAAGATGGTCTTGTGTTGTCATGTGCATTGCATTGTAACATAAAACATGTCTAACTTTAAATTGCACGTAGGGTTTGTCTAACTCGGTTAAGATAACTGCCCAAAAGCATGTGAAGAAGGTTACCCGAGGACAAACTTGACAAGCAACTAGTTTAATTTACGTGAATTTGCATTGCATATGCATGGTTGTTTGTTTTCCGTTTTGTTCTTGGTTCTTATTGCCTATTTTCATAAAATTCACCTATGCCTAAGGCAAAATACTTGAAAAATTGAGGGTTTGAGAGAGGACATCTCATACTAGTTCCAACAGGTGTTTATTTGACTTTTATTGGGGTTGGAACTGAGTTGGAAGGAATCGGCGCGAAGAATCTTGAAGAATCACAGGTTTTAGGGCGTCGGACTAGGGCGTTGGACACTGGTTTTCCCAGCGTCGGACCAATCTCCTCAGTCCGACGGTCCCTAGCCCTGTTAAAGAAGGCGTAGGATGGAGCGTCGGACTGCATTTTTTGGAGCGTCGGACTATCAGGTGAACGTGTTCACGTGAGTTCACGCCGTCGGACTAGAAGGTTTAGTTCGATGGTGTGCGTCGGACCGCTGTCCGACGCTTGTTGGTGCTCTCTGTCTTGTTCTGGAAGCATCGGACTCTGCATAGTTTTGGTCCGACGGGTGCTTCAGTCCCAGTCCGACGGTCAGTTGAATCGCGAGGTCAAGTTCTTTTCTTACTCTGTCACGTGGGGCCCGCACCTCTTTGTCCTCACTCTGTCTGCGCCCGTGCCCTCACTCGATCGTATGCCAGAGAACCACTCCTCGTCCCTAACCCTAGCTCCTGCGCGTGTCGCCGCCCACCGCCGTCAGTTCGCCGGTGCCCTAGCCGCCGGCAGTCTTCCTCCTCACGCCGCTTCCCTGCCCGCGCGCAGCCGCAGCAGCGCCCTCCGCCGCCGTGCTGCTGCAGCGCGCCGCCACCATGGGAGGCCCCTGCCACGGATCTCTCTCAATGGCGTTCTTCTGGTGGGTCCCTCACTCCATCTTCCTCGACCTTCCGTGAGAAGGTTCAGCGCCTCTCTTCACTGCAGTGGTGAGGGCTCTCTGCCCTAGCTCCTCCCTGTCTCAGTGCACAGCAAGTGTTCAACATTTTGCCTGAAAGGGTTTCTCCTTGTTTGTGCAGCTGCTGAGCAGTGCTGCAGGACTGTGTTCTTCTTCCTAGGGTTGTTGAGGCTCTCGTCAAACTTGTGGTATCCTTTCTTGGCCTCTTCACCCCTCTCTCCTTAGCCATTGTATTACATGGTCATTGCCGTTGTCTTTGACTCATGCCCTTCGTATGTGCAGTGACTTGCTCCCTTCTTGTGGTGCCCTATGTTGACAGAGTGTCTTACCCCCTCGCAGGTCCTCTTCCCACAGGTTGCTTCGCTATTCCACTCTCACCTCACGTGCTTGCTTCTATAGGATTTCACTCCTCTCTAGATTATATATGCTTATGTACCCCTGTCTATCTTTCTTCTGCAGCTTGTCGTGGTCAGAGGCAGTTGGTTAGTGTCAGTGAATCCGGGGCCAAGCCCACGGATATGGATTGAGGCCAAGCCTCTCGAGTGACAGTTGGCAGAGACAGGGGATCAGGGGCAGATATAGTTGGCAGCTTGAGCAGTGATCAGCAGTGATGCCTCGCTGCAAGCAGGCCAGTCGCAGTCACGGTGGCACAGGTGGGGATGAGAGGCCTCCTCCTCGTCCACCTCAGGACAAGGGGAAGGCTCCCATGGTAAAGAGCGGAAAGAAGCGGAAGCGGCAGTTGACAAGCTGAGCAGAGGCAGGCCATCAGGGTAGCACAGGCAGCTGAGGAGGCAGAGCGTGGTAGAGGCCTCCACATTGGAGGCATTTCAGTTAGCTTGGTAGACAGAGAGGGTCCTCAGGAGCAGTCAGAGGCCAAGACACAGTCAGAGAGACAGCCAGAGTAGCAGGAGACAGCTACTCAGGGGGAGCAGGCCCAGGCACCTCCACTTCGACGCTCGGGCCGCACTCGACCTTCGGTGCCACCCTGGCCTGCTGGTCAGAGGCGCGGCGACCGAGTTCCCAGGGCTCCTACTCCCACAAAGCCGCAGCCGGAGCCTGAGCCAGAGGTACACTTGGACCTGCGGAATATCTCCGCAGCCCGTGTCAGAGAGCTCCGGTTGACTTCTCTTGACAGCTGGTTCCCACCTCAGCGAGACCCCAAAGCTTCAGAGGGCTGGTACACGACCCTTCACAAGGACTTTTTCATAGCCCTAGTCACTTCAGAGGTTGGGTTACGACAGCACAGGGTGTGTCCCCTAGAGGACATAGTCCAGGCAGGTGGTGAGGAGATCAGGCCGTACTTGACCTACTTGCCTGGACTAGCTGACTTGCTTGGACAGTCAGGTCGGTACGTTGAGTCGTGGGTCCGTGAGTTCTACGCCTCTCTTTGGATCGACCCCGACCACGAGTACCTACAGTACACCTTCGACGGAGAGCCCTACAGGCTCTACGCGAAGGCCCTCAGAGAGCTGCTTGGAGTACCAGAGTCTGCTACCAGGTTGCACAGTATCTGTTACGGCACGATGGATCCGCCGAGGAGGGCACACGGAGGACAGGCACCGGGTACAGCACACGTGGCAGCGTGCTTTGACCACCGTTTGGAGACGGCTCCCGCAGGACATCCTCGGAGCTTCGTTCCGTTGTTCGTCTCCTGAACGACGTGATGAGGCGCACTCTTCTACCATGGGAGGGGTATAAGGAGGGACTTACCCACCTACAGCTTTGGCTCCTTGGTGCCCTGGTCCAGCAGTCAGAGTTTGATATTGTTGACTTGATGATCAGCAAGATGGAAGACACGATAGCACAGTGCGTCAGGTCTCGGTGACAGCTTCCCTACGCACACTGGATCTCGTCTATCCTTGTGCGCAGGCTCTCCAGGGTTTGGACAGGGATCACCAGAGAGCTGCGCCAGACTGACTCAGAGTTCCCCGTCTACAGGATGACCTCTATCATAGATGGCAGACGAGGCAGCCGTGCACTTCACAGGATTCAGAGAGGTCAGCGTTCAGGGGCAGACATGGCAGAGGTACAGCAGCAGGATGAGGCTATGAGGCACGTTGCCCATAGCGAGCTTGAGCAGTTGCTTGTCGACGATGACCCCGTTGACACTACTTCCGACAGCACTGATGAGGACTACCGGCCTATCCCTAGGCGTCCTCTAGCTCATGACTCCGAGGCCGGTGGCTCCAGCTTAGCTCCGCAGACTACACAGACAGACCTTGCCCAGCTTGCTATCCTACAGTCACTCCAGCAGTCTCAGCAGCAACAGGCGTAGGAGCAGAGCCGTCTTGCCCAGGAGCAGGCCCGTTTAACCAGAGAGCAGGCTGCAGCGCTTTCATAGGTTCAGCTCCGTCAGGATCAGTTCCAGTAGCAGATGCTAGTGATGCAGCTCCAGAGCCAGCAGATACTGCTTCAGACTTTTGGGTTCATGGAGCACATCATCAGGCACACCGGAGCCCCTCCGTACTTAGCCACTGCTCCGCCGGTTCAGCAGGTTGGTCCCGCAGCCACTGCAGCCCAGGGGACTCCAGCTATATAGTCCAGCGGACTTCAGAGTCAGGGCACTGCTCAGTTCACTAGCATGTTCACCACTCCTACACAGCAGACTCAGCAGTGGTTCGCAGCTTCAGACCTTGGCCAGGGGTTCATACCGATCTGCACAGGTTTCACATTAGACTTAGGTGGCCCCTCAGTGACCAGGAGCTTGGGTGCTACGTTCAGCGAGATCAGTGGCCTGCCCACACCTCCAGAGTTCAGAGAGCCAGTGCCTTCTACCACAGCTTCACCTGCTACCGGTACGACCGAGACACTACCGTCTTCTGTCGCTTCCTCAGAGCCTCTCGTGACTACGACAGAGACAGCGGCAGGTAGTAGTGACAGTGGTTGAGCCGCAGGGTCAGCAGCTTGACATAGCAGAGTAGACAGCTCCTAGAGTATGTTTTGACAGCACCAGAGGAGCAGGCACCTTCAGAGACAGCTACAGCAGCTCCAGATACTCAGGCTGACCCTACAGAGACAGCAGAGCTGACCCTGGACCGCTTCACCTACACGTTCTCTGACAGAGGGTCAGGTAGCTCAGAGCTCAGAGTCAGACTCCTGACCCCTCGCAGTTTGAGCTTTGGCCTCACACCTCCGACCGCGACGCTGCAGCTTCTTCTCCTCCTACAGAGTCGTAGGTCTTTGGTGCTTGATGCCAAAGGGGAGAGAGAGAGAATAGATTTAGGGGGAGCGATGTGAGAGGGATTTGGTTCTTTTGAAGTGATATATTCATGCATCACGTTTACTTTTCTTGCATTTGTTCATATGTGTGCTTGAGACTTTGCTTGTGACATGTGTTTTGAGCTTAATGTTATATATATCATGTCACTTGGTTCTCACCTGGTTATGCTCATTGTCTTAGCTTCCGCACTTCACTCTGATCTTGAGCATAATACTTGTTACTTGTGCTTATTTCATATTCTTTATGTACCTTGTGGTCTCGATTTGTATAAGCATGCCTAACCCTTTGCTCTTATTGTCACATGCTTATATGAATCAAGCCTTTTCAAACCTCACTCTTCTAAATCTATTTGAGGTTGTTGTCATCAATCACCAAAAAGGGGGAGATTGAAGCATCTAGGCCCTAGTGGTTTCGGTGATTAATGACAATAAAGATGTTATTATGACTAACGTGTGTTTTACAGGATAACCTAGAGGTTAGGTCATAATAACATGCAGGTTCAAGGCCCTAACGATGGAAATCGATTTGGTTTTCAAATGACGGAAGACAAGATGGTGATAGGCTAGTTCTAAGTGTCGATTGGAGTAGAGAGACACTTGGAGTAGTCTTAGGCTTTGTTTTTCTCTTTGACCGTACTATTAAGAGGGGTTTGGATGGGTAGCTTGACTTAGGGCAAGGTTAGAGAGTGTAGATGTGATGCACACTTGTCCAACATAGCTCTAGACTAGCCCAGGGAGACCCTTGAGAGAGAGAGAGAGGATCAAACTTTGTTTTGGAAAGTTTTCGGTTCGGCGAAGTTTTGATCAATTTGAGAGCGTCGGACTCTGGTCAGTTTGGTCGTCGGACCAATGGTTGGCGTCTGACGGGTACGTGGCTGCCCCTGGTTGCTTCTCAGCACACCAAGGGAGCGTCGGACGCTGCTGGGATGGTCGTCGGACCATTGGCCAGCGTCCGACGGTGCCAAGGGTTGCTTTGGTGAGCACCGGACTGAGCAGAGAGAGAGCGTCGGACCATTGTCTCGTGGTGTCCGACGGTGTGTATTTTTACACAGAGAGCTCCCGAGAGCAAGTTTGAACGTCGGACTTGGTCCGACGGGGAGCGTCGGACCATTGGTCCGCGTTTTAGCCGTTGAGGGTCACTGTGCCGAGCTCACCCGAGAGCTCGAGGGAGTCGAACTTTGGTCCGACGGTGGTCGTCGGACCATTGGCCTGGGTCCGACGCCCCTCCGACACAGTACTGCCTGCAGGACGCCTGTGAGAGTCGGACTGGTAGGGATTAGTCCGATGCTAGCACTGTTCATAGGGTCCGACGGTTCGTAGAAAGCTGTTTTGTGTCTCAACGGCTAGTGTGAGGCTTGGGGGTATTTATACTTCTCCATCACCCTCATTCTAGCTCTCTTGCCATTTCCAACAGCTGAAGCAACCCTTGTGACCTTGTGAGAGTGCAAGAGCCCTAGGGAGGATTGAGTGAACTCCATTGCTTGTGAGCTTCTTCCCTAGAGAGAGATCAAGAGTGACTTGTGTGCATCCATCACCCTCTTTGGCCTTGTTCTTGGTCAAGTGAGAGTCTAGGCTTGTTACTCTTGGTGATCGGCATCACATAGATGGTTCGGTGGTGATTGGAGGCTTGGTGACCGCTTGGAGAGCTTGTGGGCGGCCCAAGCCAAGCTTGTAAGCGGTTGTGGGCGATCCACCGCGACGGAGAGGCAAAGGATTAGTCCGTAGAGAGCACTTGGTCTCTGCGAAGTTCAAGGGGGAGCTACACCCTTACGTGGGTGCTCCAACGAGGACTAGTGGAGAGTGCCAACTCTCCGATACCTCGGGAAAAACTCGGCTTGCAATCTCTAATTCATTTATATTCCCGCATTTACTTTGTTCTCTTTACATTCTTAGAGTAGTATACTTGTGATAGGACTTGGCTCTAGGTTGAATAACTTGTTTTAGGCTTAGAATCTTACACAAGCACTTGTGGGGTGATATTGGACAAATGGCAATAGGTTGATTTATTTTGTGAAAAATTATTAGTTGTCCAATTCACCCCCCTCTTGGGCATCCTCGATCCTTTCATGAAGGAAGGAAGGGTTAGGTGATTTGGTCGACCTTATTTGGGAAGGCCTTTTTTCTGTTTTCAGGTTGCTGCGATCGAACCATTTTTCTTCTCCCAGTTCCCGCGGACGGCCTATTTCACTTTTTGCAAGAGGCACAGAGCTATACCGACTAATGGTTCATCCACTTTGCTGATATGTCCCGACCGTTAGTCTAATGGTACAATTAAATATTTATACCGACCCATCGTGCAACGCAAAAGCTACATTTAACGACACTTCATCTATGGCATAGCTATACCGACAAATGATGTGACGGTATTTGTACATTTATAACGACACACATGTGACGCTATATTGGAGTTGTGGTGTAGTGCCTGCAATTAAAAAGAATAAACCAATCAGCACAGATAAACAAGATGTACTTAGAAAGAGATGCAAAATAAACAAAACATAATTAGAAAATAACATAGCATTAGAAATAGTAAATTAATTATGTATTAGAAATAATCATCATGATTGGAATTAGCTGGATCATAAGTCTCACCATCACTATCACACATGTCAATATAATCATGCCCGTTTTCCGAAGGAGGAATGTTGTCATCGTTGTCATTGCCTAAATGTAATCGGTGAAGTAATTCTAAGTCCTTCACATTATGAACCTCATCTCCAACGTCCTCATCAACAACCCTTTCATTGTCTACTTCCATTCTGAACACTTTGGTTAAGTCTATCTCAAAACTATCCCATCTTCTTGAAAGAACTCTCCATCATATGTGTTTGGGTCTACGTTGTAATCTTCATTGTTTGGGACAGGTAGTTTACCATGTGACGATACCTTATACACAACATCCTAACCCTTAAGACGGTCGTCGGTTTGGCACGGGTATGAGAGATAATAAACTTGTGTGGCCTATTGAGCCAGAATATAGACATGGGTTTGTTCGCTGGAGCTGAAAATAAGCGCTGATAAGCTGAAGCGAACAGAGCCATCGTCTCTAGGTAAGACGAATGATTGTTGAATTTCGACTAGCCCAATATTAGGGGTCCGTCTCACTACTTAAGGATCAAACCAAGGGCATTTAAATATGATAGGATTAAGAGGTTTACAACCATGAAACGTGAGTTCGTATATTTCCTCAATTCTTCCATAATACTCGACTCCATCAAGGCCTTGCGTAAAAACTCCAGTATTTGTTGTTCTTCGATTGGGCTGACTTTGCTCATGTCTTATTGTGTGAAAGTGATATCCATTCATGTCATAACCGGTAAATGACCTGACCCTATAGGCACAGCCATCGGCAACCTGTCTCAACTCAGCACTCATAGACGCATCGGTTTGGCCCTGCAAGCTCAAACAAGATAGTTCGTTATATTATTCGCACGTACGAGTGTCAAAGTAATGTCAAACTAAGTACGAGCTAAATTGGACAGTACCTTCTGTTTGAACCAAGACATGAAATCGGGCATTCCATTTCCCGCACCCTGTCTAAGAAGTGTCACAGCTTCATGCGGGGTAGGTTCCCTTGATTCAGCTTATGGCTCCACTTCGGAAAGGTTGGTCAACACATATAGCATGATAGTGCGCCACTCTTCATGTTTCAAGGTCTTGTGGGTCGCTTCACTTGCACTTCTGAGTTGCCCTCAGAAAAGTCTGAGGTTCGATTCATCTTCGCCAGCATTGTAACGATGGGGTAGATTATGTATGCTAGGAAGGGTGTCATCATAGTATTTTGTTGTGAAGTTTGACACCTCCTCCAGAATGTATGCCTTTGCAATGAAAGCTTTAATTTTGGATTTATTTTCACATTTAGTTCGAAGAACCTTTTTTGACATATCTCAATTGAGCAGCACCAATGGCCCTGCACAGGCACCCCATTCATGCCTCATACGGTAAGTGCAAAATCAAATGCTACATCGGATTGAAGAAGCCAGGTGGAAAGATCTTCTCCAACTTACAGAGCAATACAGGTGCCATTCTTTCCATGTCTGCAACCACGGTCCGAGATAACTCCTTAGCACAAAGCTGGCGGAAGAAATTGCTCAACTTGGCCAGCACTAGCAGGACATGCTCAGGGACATAGCCTTGAACCATCACCGGAAGAAGCCGCTCAATCCATATGTGGTAGTCATGACTCTTGAGCCCATTGATTCGCATAGTAGATAAGTTCACTCCCCTCCTCAGATTCACTGCATACCCATCAGGGAACATTAATGTTTGGAACCATTCTAGTACTTCCTTCCTTTGGGGCCTCTTCAGGACGAATTCAGCCTTAGGGTTTCTCCATGACTTGCCTCCTCTAGGAGGCGTAATTTCTTACTTTGGTCTATCGCATAACGTTGCCAGATCCACTATAGCCTTAACGTTGTCCTTTGTCTTATCAGGAATGTTCATGATTGTTGCCCAAAGTGCCTCGGTGATATTCTTTTCAGTGTGCATTACATCAATGTTATGTGGAAAAAGATGGTCGTCAAAATAGGGGAGCCTCCACAAGCCCAACTTCTGAGTCTAGGCATGTTGCTCACCATATCCCACAAAACCATCTTCTTATTGATTGACCTCGAGAGTATCTATTTGAGCACGAACCGTGGCACCTGTCATCATCTGTGGTGCAGGGTCTGTAACTACGACACCTTTCATAAAGTTCTTGATGACAAGAATGAATGGTCAAGAAGGAGGAACTGTTGATGTTTGTCAAACGAAGAATACTTGCCACCCTTCCTCAACCAAATGAACTGCAGAGCTACCTTGCATACTGGGCATGGGAACTTCTCGTCAACACACCAGCAGTAGAATATCCCATATGCTAGGAAGTCATGCAGAGAGTAGTGGTACCAAACATGCATTTTGAAGTTTCTCTTTGTAGCTTGGTCGTATGTCTATACCCCTTCCTCCTAAGCATAGACCAAATTATCAATCACAGGCTCCATGAACACACTCATATTATTCTCTGGGTGCTCAGGAATTATCAACGACAAGAATATGTTCTGTCATTGAAAGAGGACGCCAGGGGGGGAGATTGAGGGGGATAACGAACATGGGCCAACAGGTATATGGGGCAGCCATCATTCTAGTGTAAAACGCACATTACAAGCCTCTAGAGCTTTCTCATGATGAATCACATCAAAATAGGTCCACGCTTCACCATCGGATGGATGTACTATCTTCTCAGGATAGTATCGACATCTATTTTTGTGCCATGTCATCTGTTTCACAGATTCCTTGGCCATGTATAGCCGTTGGATCCTCGATATGAATGGAAGGTACCTAGAATTTTCACGGGGATCGCAAGCTACCTCTTATGACCATCACCAGAGTCTACCTCCAGGAACCTAGAGGATCCACACTTTGCATAGTACTTTGCTTCTGAGTGTTATTTCCTAAATAAGATGCACCCCTTCGGGCAAGCATGTATCTGCTCATATGGCATCTTAAGTGCACGAAAGAGTTTTTGTGCCTCATACAAGCTCTTTGGCAGAATGTGACCTTCCGGAAGCGTGCTGCCAAAAACTATCAACATAACATCGAAGGCGTCTTGACTTAGGCTAAACTGGGACTTTATAGCCATTATGCATCTAATGCCATCCAGTTGAGAAACCTTTGTTTGCCCGTGAAGGGGTTTCTATGCCGCAGACAACATGTCGTAATACGCCTTTGGGGTTGCCTCTAGCTCCTTCTCCCTACGTCCTTCAGCGAAATATGCTTCATTATAGTCATTTAACATGTCTCCTACCCCACCATCAGCATCACAATCCTCGACGCGTTGTCTCATGACCTCGTCTCCCATACAATCGGCTTCACCATGGTAGATCCATTGGGTGTAGTCTGCCAGAAATCTATTCTTGCAAAGATGTTTACCCATGACCACCTTTGTTTGTTGACGCATGTCTGCACATCTGCTGCAGGGACACCAAGTGGCACGCGCTCCTTTAAATTTTCTACTTCCAAGAAAGCATCGGTCTTCTAAATCTGTTCATCGGTCAACTAACCCTCACTTGAGCGGCTCATGTACATCCACTCATGGTCATCCATCCTCTAGCATATCAGCGAGTAATATAAAAAATAAATTGAATCTACACCACGTTTATACTTTCTAATAGATGAAGATAGGTCCTAATCCCACCCGAAGATACATAGATGAGGTTAGTTTCCATCATCTACTCCTATCCGAGATAGAGTTTCAACAGCACCTTCCCACTGTTCTCCAAATACACAATCTCCCTTCCAGGATGTTTGTTGGCATTTCTAAATGTTATTATGAATAATAGAGATAGAATCAATCCCCAATAAAAATGCTAGAAAGCTTGTTGGTATTTCTTATGCTCATGAATAATAATTCTTCAAGCGCGCAGAATACCGTTATAGCTTTCACCGGGAGTATTGCATGTATCATTATTTATATTTTACCACAGAGAAACAATGGTTTTGAGAAATTGATAATTAACCTTCATGTATCTACTAATTAGTGTACCAACTAAACTCAAGTGGGGGTATGTAACAATATATGAGTTTTATATAATAACACACAGAGGATAGCTCCAAAGTAAGATAATAGAGTAGATAGTCTAAACTGGGAGGACAACGAATGAGAGATCAAGGATCCTATGTACTTCTCTATTACTATGGTTCTCTTCTAGTTATACCAAAGAAGATAGCGATAACACCTTATCACTTAGGAGCAATAGTTCCTTTCCGATTCTCGAAAAGACTGAGAAGGGGTAATCGGGAGAAGGCTGCCTAAAGCTCTATGAAACACCAATCCGAACGTGGTGGAATACAAAGGCCTGGTCAGGTGTTGTCACCTCCAGGGTCACCACAACTATCCTTAGGATTGGGCGCAATGTCAGGTAAACAATCGCCTAGACACCACGTCTAATCTAGTATTTACTACTCTAGCTACATATGTTAACTGGAGCATTCGGTCGAATGGAGATCCCATGCAGGATTTGATGGTCAAATTTGAGCAATAAGGACCACCAACAAGCTCCCCCACACTTGTTCTTTACTTGTCCTCGAGTAAAGGTTAAGGATAAAAGTAAACATGATCATAACATCTTAAAATATATAACTTAACATAAAATTTTTTCCAAAACATTCCTTATTCGGGTGGGATATGTGGCATTAACTAACATATATCCTTTAGCGGTTAAAAAGTGGAACATCGCTTAAAGTCCTCTTTCCATATTCTCATCTTAGCCACTTGGAGTTTTAAAATTTTCACAAGAACAAGCATAGTTCACTCATACTCCTCAAATGGTATTCTCGGATTACTCAATGGTATATAATTCCTTACCAAGGAATAGCATTGTGTTGCCTTCTTATCCTTCCTACATCTAAAAAGCTTATATGGATTTTTGTATATGGAAAGGATATAGCATACTTACCTTACATATGTTGTCAAGTCTCAGATCCAGTGGAGAGAAATATTATACTCTTCGATCAAGATGTGCATATGTGTGGAAATACAGTGAAAAACCTATTTCTACTATACTCCTTTATTTGATATGATCTCTCTCTAACTTTATTACTTTAGAGACTTGGCTATCATCATTTTTTCTTTCTCCTTTTTTCTTTTTTCTTTTTGCATGAGCTTTTGCTCATCTCTTTTTTCTTTTTTTTAGGTGGACATCTTTGTACCCATTGTTTTTAATATTTCGGACATCTTTGTGTCAATTTTTGCATAGCCCATGTCTCTTTTACTAAAAACTTTATATTTAGAGAGATCACACTTTTGAAACATGGAGATTTATTTGATGGTATTCTAACAGACATATTTTTGTACCTACTCAGTGTAAGAGTAGAATATTTTTTGTGGATCTAAATGGAAGTTATGTTTTTGCGCCTATTCCAATGTAGAGTATTACATATTTAGGTGGTGTGTACGTGATCTTGATCTTGAGAGCATGATAAATCTCTCACAAGGGTCAACAAGAATTGACAAGACTCAAAATAAAGCAAGCAGCTTATGTAGAATCCTTATATCTAAATGAACATATATGGCTTTGGTAGGAATTTCTCACCATCGAGGAATATATGATACTATGGTTTTATAATTTTTTTAAAAACAAATTCTCCAAGCACTTTGAATCAAATAGGTAGGATTCCTAAGCCAGAACTATATCGCACTTCTCAACAATTTAGTTAATATGGTTGTCCTATAAAAATAATTTCCCACAAGCATAAGTATATGTATATGGAACAATCTTTGTGCAAGCTTGTATCTCAATACCATTATAAACATGTCACTTCTCAAAATTTTAATTTCAAGTGTGGTTTCTTGATTCTTTTTAATAAACATGTTTAAACAAGTATAGAACCAGGAATATGCACATGAACAGGTGAAAAAGGATCAGAGTTGCAAACTCTACACTAGTTCATTCCATGTTTTGGTGCTTTTGATTCATAATTTAAGTTTAATTATCATGTATGGCGTTTTCAAATAGAATCAAACTTAACGGGTAGTTAGGCAAGAGTGAGAAAATGGAGTGCAAAATAGCGTGCCCGAGAAAAAGCCTAGAAGGGTCGGTCCCCCACACTTGAATTTTTATGTCTTTCGACACAAAACCAAGTGTGATTATTGGAGCATCTCCTTAGCGTGTATTCAACAACCATATTTCTAGACATTGTTCATTCTTCGTTCCTGTAATTATTAGTGGCGAAGAATAACCAAAGGGAACGTGTCTAGCACCAAGATTTTTATTTAGTTTGTGGGAGAAAGGGAGGCCATAGCTTTAATCTAAAAGTCTAACTTAAAATATACAAATTTATTACTCGAAACAAAAATTGTTACTAAATATATTTTATTTTATTGAAGAATTCTAAAAAGTGATATTCTTTTTATTATTCATTTAATTTTAAAAAAATCTCACAAAATTTTGAGAGTTGAAATGTAAAATGCACTTAAATTCAAACTTTTATTTTTATTTATTATTTTTTATGCAAACGGTATCTTGGTTGAAAGGTAAACATGCATGATTCAAAATCAAAAGTTGTTTGAAAATCAAATATGAGATAAATTCTATTTTACCTTCGGCAAGGGCTCCCCATTTTTAAGTCCGTTGAGCAGGACTTCTCTATTGAATTTAGCTTGAATGCGCGTTATCCAATCCTGGAGATGAGATATGGATCGTTGCACTTCTTGTCCCGACCAGGCCATCATGATCTTCATTTGGTTTTGGCTCGACGAGTGTGTGTTCATTTTTTTCTTTTGGTCAAGGTTTCATCCCTGCATCAAGTTAGTGGACCATACATACCCGTGGGATTTTACGAATTTGGAGCATGTGTTGTCCATAATTTATGTATTTGGATTTTATTTGTCTGCTACATTTTAGCATGGTGCAAAGCAAGGGTAAATTGCAGCAAAGAATAAGGTAAATAAACTTTGATGCTTACAGTTCTTTCCTTCATCAAGGATAAGGTGTGTCTTCTTTGTGGAAGGTTGTTAGAGTTCATCATATGCTTTGATTCATCTCTTGATGTGAGTTCATCTCTGGACTTTTCCAAATTGAGATCCGACAAAATAACCAATATCTACTAAAGCGTACCCTTAGTTTAAAAATCAACTTAGACACCATGTCTAATTTGATTTAGGAAAGCATTTTAATCTAAGCACCATGCTTAATTCAAAAGTTTTAACAAGTAAGATCAACACACCTATTGGTTCAAAAATCAAACTAGACACCATGTCTAATTTAATTTAGGAACACAGTTTAAACTAGACACCAAGCTTAATTTAAAAGGTGTATGAAGATACTTCAAAACCTCAATCATACTTATAGCAAACCAAGATAGCATGAAAACATTACTGAAATTTACTCGATTAGAGATGAAAAAGTCTGAACATGGTGCGGGAATTGTTTTTGTTTGTTTTTATGCAAGATGCAAGCGGCATGGATGAATGCAGAAAACTAAACATGCTATGCATCTAACATAAGAAAAACTAAAACTAAACGGAGTGGATGCATGGATTATTAAAGGTAAACATACAATGGGATGCAAGAATTAAAAAGATAACTACTCATGTTTTAAAGTCTATGAGCAAGACTATCTCACCTTTCTCGATCAAACTTACCATGACTCACAAATTGAGATAGAATTTGTTAGTAGTGCAACACACATGTTCGTCACATAAGATGAGATTTGAATTCTTGTGACGACAACCTTTTCTCCAATCTACACGTAATTAGAATACCATATATGTTTATACATACATGTGAGATGATAGAGTTCCAGTGTTGACGATTCATGAATGATTAGGCACCCTAGCCTCTTGATGATTCTTCTTATAAGAATATGCCAAAAGGTCGATATTGCCCTGTTTATTCAACACTCAACAGGACAAAGATAATCCAAAAAGAAGCTAGTGGTAACTAGATTAGTAGACATCAAGTGAATATCAAAACCTTTACGCCAATTGTTTCCGCAGCAATGGCGCCATAAAGCTTCTTAACATTTCTAAACGTTGTTATGAATAATGGAGATAGAATCAAGCCCTGATAACAACGCTGGAAAGCTTGTTGGTATTTCTTATGCTCATGAATAATAATTCTGCAAGCGCACAGAGTATCATTGTAGCTTTCACTGGGAGTATTGCAGGTATCGTTATTTATATTTTACCACATGGAAACAATGATACCTTCATGTATCTACTAATTAGTGTACCAACTAAACTCAAGTAGGGGTAAGTAATAATATATGAGTTTTATATAATAACACACAGGATAACTCCAAATTAAGATAATAGAGTAGATAGTCTAAACTGGGAGGACAATGAGTGAGAGATCAAGGATTCTATGTACTTCTCTATTACTATGATTCTCTTCTAGTTCATACCAATGAAGATAGCGGTCACATCTTATGACTTTGGAGCAACAGTTCCTTTTCGATTCTCGAAAAGACTGCGAAGGGGTAATCGGGAGAAGGCTGCTAAAAGCTCTACGAAACACCATTCTGAACGTGGTGGAATACAAAGGCCTGATCGGAGCTGTCACCCCCGGGGCTACCACAACTATCCATGGGATTGGGCGTAATCCCAGGTAAACACTAACCTAGACACCACGTCTAATCTAGTATTTACTACTCTAGCTACATATGTTAACTAGAGCATTCGGTCGAACGGAGATCCCATGTCAAGGTATAAAACACTATACAAATTATGTTTAGATAAACACTAAGACATGAACTAGATAACCATGATGAACAATTCAAGTAATTAGAGAAGATGAATATATTGAAGTAACTGAATCTTACAAAAGAGTGATACAAGGCCGAACCTTCGAAGACTCCTTCAGATCTTGAACTCTCGCTCTAACTCCCAACTGGATCTATTCAACTACTACATCTTGGAAAATATATGTATCTAATGAAGCTCTGCGTGTTGATTTGTATGATAATTTTATATGATTTTGGAGGAGGTATGGGGGTCCTTTATAGTCCAAGGTGGAGTAGGTGTCAAGGAAGAAAATGAGTAGCCATCAAGCAATCCTGATTTTTCCTTCCATAATTTGAGCAAACTGCCTTTTTTGCGTTTAGTTACCACCATTACCCATGCAACCGACTTATGCACCGACTAGGGAACCGCCTTGCAATGGGTTGGCGCGAGCGGTGGGTCTAGTGGCTCGGCCATGCCAGTGGGTTCGCCTCTCCGGACCAACTTTGTCTGGTGGGTCCCATACTGGGTTTAGACTTCCCCTATGCCGGTGATTGGCCCAGATTCATGATGTAGATGGGCCTTCTCTTGTATCTTTGAGTTGGGCTGCGCAGACACGCTTTCCAGATTGCGTCTTTTCATGTATTTTATTTTCGTGTTTATATAGAAGGATTTTGTGCAGGATTTTCCGGTTAAATTTGGACAATAAGGACCACCAACAACGAGCATTTGGAGAATAGGGGGAGATGATGCCGAAACTCTATCTCGGATCGGAGTAGACCATGGAAACTAACCCCATCTACACATTCTTGGAAACAGATGCGGTTGTAGATATGCAATGATCTGCATATTTTCAACTGTATCTCTTTCGAATGGGAGACGCCCAACTAGGTTACGAGATCTACGAACATGATACGGAAAGAGGGGTCTTTTATGCCTCACCTTGTTGTCCTGCAAAGTGGCGAGTTGAGGATGGCGCAATCGCCTCTCCTGCAAAAAAAGAAACAAAATAGTGTGAATTGAAAATTTCAGCACCACATCTCCCCTGTACTGAACAACTAAATTAACTAAACTAATTGAAATAAAATTAAAAAAAGAGCTACCCTACCTTGGAGAGGAGGGGCGCTCGGCAGGAGGAGTGTCGCGGGTGGCCGCGGCAGTGTCGAGGGCAATCGGCTGCCCGCGGGGCCGACGGTGGGCATGGGCAGCGGGCGTGGCCGGCGGTGGGCAGGGACGGCGGGCGTGGGGTGGCGTGGGGCGGCCAGCGTGGGCGTGGGGCGGCCGGCGGTGTGGGGCAGCGGGTGTGGGGCAGGGACTGGCGACGTGGGTGGCCGACAGTGTGGGGCGGCGGGTGTGGGGCAGGGACTGGCGACGTGGGCGGCTGACGGCGTTGGGCAAGGGCGGCGGCATGGGGCGGCGGGCGGGGGCGGGGGCGGCATGGGGCGGCGAGGGGCAGGGGCTAGCGGTGTGGGCGGCCCGTGGTGTGGGGCAGGGGCGGCGGCGGGGGGCGTGGGTGGCGGCGTGTGTGCGTGTGGGTGTGGGTGGCCGGGGGGTGGGGCGGTATAAACGGGCCGTTTGCCGAGTGCCCCTGATCCAGCACTTGGCAAAGAGTGGGGTTTGCCGAGTGTCCCTGATCCGGCACTCAGAAAGAGTAGGGTTTGCCGAGTGCTCACTTGTGTGGCACTCGGCAAAGATTTTTTTTATTTCCTTTCCTCTCTTTCTTTTCCATAACATGTTTTACTAAATTTATTCGAATGTACTTTCAAAATACCTTCTCAAATTCACTCAATAATGTATATTCGATGCTTTCACGAACATTTGACCATTATTTCATGCAGTTATAACTCAAATTCAATTTATATCAATTAAAATTCTATAATTGCGGATAAAAAATAAAATTATGAAATGGATTCGAAAAATTACCAAATTTTCACATGAAACAATTTATGTTGTCTATTGCCTATACAAAAAGTTTTGAAGTCAAACCCCAATTCGACTGTCACTTTGACTCCAAATGTCACTGAATCCTTCTCAACCGTACGAATCTTCTTTGGAGATACTTCGATTTGTAAGCATCGTACGTGACAACTTGTGCAAAACCTTCCCAATTTTTTACCACAGCCTCCACGTATGATATCATGAGATCTTGATAAATCTCATGATTCTTAGACTTCGTTTGCTTTTTATAGAATTTTAAAACAATTTGGACACATGTTTATGATCATATTTCGTGAACAAGATATTCAAAATTTCTTTTTATTTCCTAGATAAGGCCTCACATTGTACTCAATAACATGAATATCTTTTTTTGATTCATTTTATTCCATTATCCGAATCACTTGCAATTCAAATTTAACTTATCCCAAAAAAATCCATGAAATGAAACAAATTAACTAAATATAGCAAAAAGATCGAGAAATGTATCAAATTTTAACATGGAGTAATACGTACAATATGTGGGGAGCAGAAAAAGTTTGGAGGCCAGAAGAAAAAAATAAACAATTTGCTGAGAGCCAGTGTAAAACACTCAGCAAAACCACCTCTTTGCCGAGTGTCAACCCAAAACACTCGGCAAAGCCCTAACGGCCGGCGGTTGTGGCTAACGGCCATTGCACGTGCCGGTCATGTGGCGACCGTTTGTGAGTGCCGAGTGTTTGCCGAGTGTTTTTTATTTTTGCCGAGTGTTTTATTTAATGCATTCAGCAAACATCTAGTTTTATCGAGTGTATTTTCTTCGCCGAGTGTTTCAATTGTGATACTCGGCAGCGATTCTGTTTATCGAGTGTTGGAAAAAATGCATTCAGCAAACAACTTGACACTCGGCAAACACAAGGATTCCGGTAGTGAAATGGGATAGAGATATTGCCGCGCAGCTCCTAAGGGTAATTGAAAGAAAAGTTTAATCTATTTCAAATGCGAAAAAGAAAGATCTCAATCTCAGATGTTTTACAGAAGAATCAGAAATGGCATAGTAAAAGGGGAGGTCCTGGGCATACCTCTGGAACATTGGCTGAAGTCGCCATTGATAAAAGTGGGGATGAAGGTAGAAAACTGAGATTAGATCTGACGCAGGCAAAAACCTTGATGGTGGTCTTTGTAGATGGCGGCGGCATCGGAATTGGCTCCTAAGACTCCAATCAGGGACGACGATTGACGAAGAGTGGGATTTTTCTCGCTAAGGTTTCGAACTTTCGATTCAAGGTCACTGCTGCGGTTGGTGTGCTAAAGAGGGAATGGTTGGAGGTAGAAGACGGATGCGACGATGGAGTACTTAAGAAGACTTCGGCCCGACCCAGGAAACGAGGCTCCACGCGTATGGAACGGAGCTCAAGACCCGAAGCGGTGTGCGTGTTGAAGCGAAGTAGCAGGTGTAATCATTACTAGAGACAATTTCAGAACAAAATTATTTTATTTCTAAATTATGGGTATGCTTTTACACCAAATATTTAGATATGACCGCAGGAGGCACGGTATGGTCGGTGCGTCGGCTCTGATGTAGCTGAGACGGACGCATTTAGCGCATTGGCTCGAGCGTAACAGGAGCGGACTCTGCCACAAGGGAAATTGTGGAGTCCTATTTATATAAATCAAATTAGTTTCTTTTTATTCAATATTTAGCTAATCATAGTCATTTAGGATTCGGTATCGGTCCAGTTTATAAATATAAACCCCACATATTGTAATGGATATCTCTCGATCAATACACAATCTTTTTCTGGCTTTCACACCATTGCGTTAGGAGTAGGAGTAACGTAATTTTTAGCAAGTTCTACGGTTGGCTGGGCTGCATGGATTTCAATCTCTGGTTTGCTTGTGAGTACCGCCTTTATCGATTTGTGTCTAATCTTGTAGGGCCGCATCGTTTGATCTCTTGCTAGATTTGGTAGTAATCATAATTATCGATTCTGTTTATGTTTAGTAAGGCTGCATCTTATGATCTCTTGCTAGATTTAACTAGAATCACAATTTATCCAACTAAGGTTAAGATCTATCGGATTACATCATATAAATCTGTTGTCTTACTGTTTATCACACCTAACTTCTGCTGACGTCAGATTCCTTTATCAGCCGATCGGATCTTAATCATAGCTCTTTATAGTGTATTTTCAATATTTTGTTTTACCATAAATAGATGTATCAGCTTACAATCTCTAACCTATCGCCCTGCTGCTGACGCTGTCTCGCTTCGATCAGTGGTGACGATAGATCAGATCTTGTCGGCCTATGGATTTCTTTGTGGAAAATAGGGTATTATCTATACAATATGACTTATCGGCTGTATAGCCGATAACCTGTGATTTTCATGATCATCTTGTGTTTATAACTATATCCAATGATTTTCTTATTTAATTTAACATGGATATATGTTTGCTCTCATCGGCTTACTAGCTGATGCCATTTGTCAATTATTTTATTTCATTCAATCTGATGGCTATCGGCTTCATGGCGAATGACTTCTGTTCTATCGGTTTTGTAGGCGATGGGCATTTGGAACTATCTGGATCACTGATGGACACGTTCCGGCCTAAACTACTGACTATTTTTCTCTCTCGTTAATTACAGATCAAATTGACTGGCACGTCCAAGATCCCAAAATCGATAGGACCTACACCGGAGATATGCAGAGCTCCTAGGCTTGTCGTGTGTCCTGCGCGTTAACCAGATTTCTATGTCGACACTTGTTGATGACTCCAGGTGTCAGCTACCCAAGGTCTGTCACCCGGCTTCTCCGGTCCCTCGGCCCAAGCCCCAGCATCTGTCCTTCACCACTCTCAGTCCATCGGCACAAACCCGCTTGACCTTCACCTTCGCTATCGATCATCATATCCAAGCTCCACACCTGCGCACCAGGCACATGTTGCACACCTCGAACTCACACCTCAGTTAGTTCAACAACTCAACCCAAGGCGCTACTTACGTTGACAATCTCTCATCACAAACCGAACCACATAGTACATATCGACCATGTGTTCGCTGTATTATAAATATTACTATTTTCTTATATATATATATATTTGGTTAAATTTAAATATGTTTTATTTTTGGGAAGCGAGAGCAACAGTTATTTAGGGACCGAGCAAGTAAGGCTGCTGTCTTGTGTCTTGTATCTTGAATTTGACTCGGCTAGTTTGTCTAAAGAACGATGGTGTGCCACACAGCTACGATTGCAATCCTATACAGCTATGACTGCATATGAGCATATGTATCGTTGATGCCTTTGATCCTCTGTTAGGCTTCACGGCCGCTTGGCGCTGCATTGTCAAACTGATCGATAGGACCGGGCACAAAACTGCTAGTGGTCCCTGGAAATATTCCAGCGCCATGGGAGTGGGAGGGAACTGATGCCTGGCCTGGCCTGGCCGTATCCATTGCCCTTGGCATGGCCCCAGCCGCGGCGGGCAAGGAAATCGTGCGCGGGCCTTGCCGAGTACTCCACCCGGCGAGCATGCAGCGGCGACGGCACAACAAACCGACAGTAGGCAGTGCGTGCATCACGTTCGACGAAATGTGCCACGCTGGTGGGATGTCAGGGAGACCTCGAGTCATCTCGTCACCAAAAGCTGTGGGTTTCATTGTTGCTTTAACCAAAAGCAGCGGCTTTCACCAAAAGTAGTGGTTTCCAACAAAGCAAAGCGTGTGGAATCTTGGCACACCGGCATCCACGGTACGTGCGCAACAACTCCGCGGTATCTTCCCCAACTGTTTCTCTTTGCTTCTTGGGTTCCTCCATCCTGAGGACGAACCATTGGAAGGTGCCAACACATGGTGGATACTTGCCCATGTGTCATGAGTGATTGTCAAGAGATAATCAAGCTTTGGTTTAGTGTTGAAACTGTTAGATGATATTTGTTAGATGCTAAGATTAGCCGTCATTGACATTGGCTAAGATTAGCTATGGTTGGTTAGTCTTTCACATAGTGCAGTCTACATGCATTGTAATAGGTGATCCACATCATCCTGTAACCGTAGATTGCAAGGTGATCCGCATAGTCATAGTGTATATGCATTAGTTTGATAAGTAATCCATGTTTATAGCTCAAGAGGCTGTTGTACTCCATACGCATGTAAGTGCCACCGCCGGAGGGCTTTTCCTTGTGCCTACTTAACGTGTAACCGAGGACCAGACCAATGTACCTCGTTGCCTCCATTCTCACATGGTATTCAGAGCCTTTTCTTCCCCCACGGAAACAACTACATGGCGCAATCTTCTACTCCAACCGCTGCGTTCTCCTTTGGGTTTCTCCCACATGTGACGGAGAAGCTCACGCACGGGAATTATGGTATGTGGCACGCCCAAGTGTCATCTACCGTGAAGGGCACCCAAATCGCTGGCTTCATCAAGCCGTCCGCCAAGCCACCAGCAGAGTTCCTGGAGCCCGCTGCCGAAGCCGGTGACAAGAAGGCTGATCTAGTTCCAAACCCGGAGTATGAGCAGTGGATAGCAAAGGATCAACGGGTCCTTAGCTATCTATTTTCGTCGCTTTCCAAGGAGGTTTTCTCCCAAGTCTCATCAGCGACAACCGCGACCGAGATATGGGCCGCGATCTAGGGGCTGCATGCGTCGCAGTCCCGTGCGTGGGTGATGGCCACGCGCATGGCACTTGCCATGGCGTCGAAAGGCATGTCGTCGGTGGCATACTACTTCGTCAAGATGAAGGGACTCACCGATGAGATGGCCTCAGTGGGTCACAAATTGGAGGACGAGGAGCTCGTCTCGTACATCCTCACTGGCCTCGGTGAGGACTTTGACTCCGTCGTGACCGCGAGGGTCGAACCGATCTCCGTCAACGAGCTCTATGCTCAGTTGACCTCCTACGAGCAACGCAAGGAGATGCATGGTGAGGGATCCTAGTCCTCTGTCAAAGTGGCCACGAAAGGCGGCTGTGGCGGTGGTGGCGACCATCCCTACACTCGTGGCCGTGGTGGCGGCGGCCGTGGCAGTTTAGGCCGCGGCAACAAAGGCGGTCGCGGTGGTGGAGGCGGCAACCGCAACTTCCTCCAAGGCATGTTCTGTCAGCTGTGTGGAAAGGAAGGGCACATGGCGTCACGCTGCTTCAAGAGGTTTGACGCCTCCCACAGCGGCCCTCCACAGAAGACATGCTTCAGTAGCGACCAGTTAGTATGGCGTGGACACGAACTGGTACATGGACTCCGGGGCGACGGATCACATCATTGGAGAACTCGAGAAGCTCAACGTTCGTGATAAGTACATGGGCGATGATCAGGTGCATGCAGCCAATGGAGCAGGTATGGAGATATGTCATGTTGGTCATAGCATTCTGCATTCCCCAACTAGTTCTCTTCATTTGAAGAATATTCTCCATGTTCCTAAGGCTAGCAAGAATCTCATCTCTGTCAATCGTTTCGTTCGCGATAACAATGCATACCTTGAATTTCATCCTGATCGTTTTTTCATCAAGGAACAGCAGACGCAAAAAATCCTCCACAGCGGCAGATGTGAAGGAGGTCTCTATCCTTTGAAGTCATCATCAAATAAACAAGGGCTTGGAGTTACCAAGCTGTCTCGCTCACTATGGCATCATAGACTAGGCCATGCATCTGTTCCAGTTGTTCAGCACGTCCTTAGTCGCCATAATCTTCTGTTGGCGCAAAAAGTAGTTCTCTAAGCCCAACACACCAGCGAAGCCGGAAACGACCCTTGAAGGCAGTAGAGCTCTCGCAGATCCAACTAGCTTCGAACCTGGTCTAAGAGTGTCGGTAACACCCAAGCGTGCCAGTCAATTTGACCTGCAATTGACAAGAAAACAGATATAATCAATAACCCAAGGCGGAACTAACTGGTGAGTCCAGATAGTTCCAACTGTACGGCTCAAAGAGCCAGTATAATCGGAGATCGACTAGAAAGCCGATTCCGTCATGTTATGAACCGATAGTATAATAATAAAGTAAAACGGCTATCAGGATACTCATATGAAGATAATAACATGCTAGCCGATCTAATTCAGTTAATGTGTATAAAAGAAAATAGATCATGTGTACAGATCTGATCTGTATATCAAACAAGCAGAGATCGGCTAAAACTGGTCTAGAAGGCCGGCGGCTTTAGTAAATCCTCTTTGCTAAGTTCACCAAGTCTGCATTCACCTGATCTAACGGCCAGCGGGCTTCAACAAACCCAGCAAACAAAGCTAGATCGTTTGATATCCAAATAAGTCTATATACACGATCTATTCGTGAAAGCATAACTGAATCGGCTCTTTAACCGATGCAGGGTCCATGAAGTACGAACGAATGCTAGCGCAGTCATAAACAGACCTTAAATTAAAGCAAGTCTAATCTAGCGAAACTTGTTTAGGTTAAACCTGTTCCACCGGATGACACACAATTTAACTTAAATAAGGATACGAAAATAAGACTTCCGATAACCTCAGAACCACTTATGTCTCAACTAGCACCGAACGCACAACATGTAACGAACAAGATTGATAGGGAATTAGCCGATGTAAGCATGGAACCGATCATCATGGTAAAATAAGCATAAGAAAGCATAAACGACGATCAGATTCAAGTGAATCTAAGGCCAAATCTATCAATCTTGATCGGGCAGAGAGATGTTATATTGATAAATAAACAATAAATAACAAATAACATCTTGATAACTTAATGAATCTAACTAAATTGCCATATTTAGCTAGAGCCGATAACTAATCCATGCGTGCAAACTATCTCAATCTATAGCCTGTCTACCAGATGACATTAACTAATAGATTAATCAAGCAAACAAACGCGAATCGATAACTAATCCGCGCGTGAAAACCGTCCTAATCTGCATCTCGTCCACCGGATGACGGTTAACACAGATTGATCGGGTAAACCAGCGTGAATCATCCTTGACTCACTGTGCTTCCCACGTCCACCGGATGACGCTAAAGAAACAGAGCTTAGCAAGGACCCTGGTCCGCCATGCTTCCACGTCCACCGGATGACGCTAAAAAGACATAGTTTAACAGGGGGTTGACGATACTTACAAGCAAGCCTACGTCCACCGGATGACACCCAGCCTGGATGAAGTAACTCGCCGGACTCGACTGACTCTAGAGTTTGTTGGCCGGAGCCGAAAGTTGTGTTGTATTGATGTTGTTATTTTTTTCAATAGCTGAGGGCTTATATTTATACCCTGAGCGTAGATAGAGTCCCAGTCGAATTACAATTCATCAATAGATAAGGAAACTAACAAACTATCCTATATCTAAGGTAACTTGGAGTCCCACCTTCCCTTTCCATAACGGACTCCGATCGTGATCGCATTCTGGCGGTGCGGACACTGGATGACGTCATCAATACTGACACTACGCGCCTCCTGTCACCTTGGCCCGATAACCGATTCACCGTGCAATCGGCTATTTCCTTCCTTCCGCTGGACGGAATCTGCTTCCGAGATCGGCTATCTTCCTCTGGTATCGGCTATCGGCTCCCAGTCCAAAATTTGGTGTTAACACATGCCCCCCAATTTTGGAATAAACTGGTTTATTCCGAAATTAGCGTTGAGCCTTCAAATAGTCAAACTGCAGCTTCCCTCTCGGCGCTTCAAACTTTCGCACCAAAACGAAACCCTAAACCGTCGCAATTTCCGCCACGGGCTTCAATCCGCCGCCGTCAGCTTCGATTCGCCGCCGTCAAGCCATCCCCGAGCTAATGGCGACTCCTTCCGAGGATCCTGAGGTATCAATTTCATCGATCCACCTCCTGATTTGTGAATCTCTTCAACCTCACTGAGTACGAGTTTCAAATCCAGGTACTGAGGAATGATATTCTGATTCCGCTGATGGACATCCCCGACACCTACTACCTGGGTCCGATGGGTGATCCGGTCCCCAAAGATTTCATTGTTCAAGAAACCAACCAGTTCCCATTCTGAAGCTCCATGATGGGCGCCTCTTCTTGGGCCAAATCCTTCAGAAACTGACCTAGCGTACCTGCTGGATGGAGAAACTGGTTCCGCCGCGTCGCGGCGAAGAAACGCGCGGACTGGGAGATGCGCCATCTGAGCCAATGTCTTGACCTATCATTATCAGAGATGGCAAGGAATGAGCCGCTCTTGATAGCCGCCAGTCACTTTTGGTCCAACTCCCTGAATGCTTTTGTATTCGGAGACGGTCCAAAAACCATTACCCTGGGCGATATCTATATGCTCACCGGGCTTCAGATCACTGGATCATATGACTTCTGGGATCTCTGCTCCAGTGGAAAGAAGGACCCGTACTTCCCAAAGCTGGACACATACAAAGGGTGGAGTGGCTATGTTCAACACCACCAGAAAACCTCCTCTTCCGTCAGCGAGAAAGAACACGTCGCATTTTTGACCATGTGGCTTGAGAGATTCGTGTTCTGTGGCGCCACTGCCAGACCAGCATACCCTTATCGGGTCTTAGCAGAGAAACTGGCTCAAGGGCACTCCATCCCCCTGGGCAAACTCCTGTTGGGTGCAACATACAGGCTTATGAACCGGGTGTTCAGTTCCTTGATTATAGGTGAAGAAGTATAATGCATAACAGGCCCTTGGTGGCTAGTACAGCTGTGGCTCAACCTATATCTGCACAAGCTAGTAAGAACACAACTCTAGGGCCTCAGCTTTCCATCCACTGAGTACTCAGAGGAAGAGGATCCAAAAACCAGAGGCTGTCAAAGCTATGGTGAAGCTGCTTCTGCCATAACCATCCCAACCACAAAGGGCAACATGCTGGAAACATTATACAGGAGCTTGGGACCAAAGGTTACTACCTGGTTCCCCTATGAGGATGAAGATGAATTTCCAGCGCCTCCAGCTTCAAGTTCAACAACGGGTGCTCTGACGATGAGGCTACCAGAATCTTGAATGCAATCATAAAACCTTGTGCCTTGCCAGTAGACTTCAAGCACCTTCGGAGCGCGAGCGGCAAGCCAACTAGCTATCCCTCTTATGAATTTTATCACCCAAATATAGCGGCAAGACAGCTAGGCTTTGGCCAATTGCCCCCTCGACTCCCTTTCTTGAATACCTTGAAACCCAGGGAAAACATTACAGAGCTCCTTCAGGCTGGCAGAATTTTTCAACTCGGAGCAAACTTGCCCACATTCTCGCCGAATCCATGGAATCAAATCTGCATCACTCATCAGAGTTTTGATGACTGGTGGCAGTGATGGCACGCTCACCTGTTCTGCCAGACTGTCCACGACAAATGCAGAGCCCTGGACTCGAACTTCCAATCTTCCCGAGCAGTAAGTGTTCTCAGCCGATTCCTGTAAAAACGGCTTTAGTCAAACATGTTACCTGACATATGTTTTCCACAGGATCCATCATCCAATCCACCAGAGCGAGTGGAATACTATCCGCCTTGTCCGACAGCGAGGCTAGGCTCTCGAGCACCGACGCTGCGACAACTAATGTTAGGCCCTGCTGTACTGACGCCCCCTTCTGCTTCAAAACGGCCAGCTGCATCCCAGCTTCAAAAGCAAACACCCAAGAAACGCCGTTCGATAAGAAAAGTTCAGGTATCCAGAAGTAGCATCGACCTTTCTTTACTGCAGTATTCTCCGATTCCTAAATCGGCTTTTTACCAGGTGAAACCCCAGCCAATTCAAGATACCTTGGGAGAAAAACAGGCCGAAGAATCACCAGAACCCACCGGCCATGAAGAGTCAACTGCTCAAGAAGAAGGGATCCAGGAAGAAGGAGCCAAAACTCAGGTACTACTCGTTGGGCTTTCCTCTCCTCGACGCAGATGCCCTGATTGACCAAATTTTCTTTATAGCCGAATAGCCCTTCCGACGAAGTCTGGGCGAACCTTGAAGACGAGGAGTCTCCCCCTGAGAGAAATCCAGGTAACTCCTATTCGGCTGTTAGCAATTATCCTTACTTCCATACTGCTCTTACTTTTGGTTTGCAGAAACCCATCTGCCTGAGATAATGACAGCTGAGGATCCGCATGCCGCAAGAGACAAAACTGTCTTAATCGAACAAGCAACATCGGCATCAGCCCTACAAACCTCAGGCCTCATTCAGGTATTCTGTCTATGCCAGAAAACAATTAATCTATATTGTACCTTTTCTGATGAGAGAATGTATGTATTGCAAGTACCGAGGCCTTCGTCTCCCGGCTATTCATTTGACATAGAAGAATTCTGTGATAGAGACGAACTCGCCTCTTCCTCCGAGAAGCTTTCAGAGCCAGATTTCAGCAATCGGCTGAGTGCACTTCTACCCCACCTAGAGGGTGATCTAGTTGCTCTGGCCTCCAATCTCGGACTGGTCGATCAAATAATCGAACTTGTCCAGCAGCAACCGAATCTGACAGCCTTGAAATCCCTGCAGAAACTCGGTGATCTTAAAGTTACAGCATCAGGGATTATCACTGCTCATGGGAACCTGGCAGAGTTTGAACAGCTGAGGAGCAACAAATCGGCCAACAGACAAGAGACCACCGGATTAGCCGATCGAGCCAGGCTGCTCAAATCTTCAATCAGCACAGCCGAAACAAAACTGGAGACATTGAAAACGAGACGAGACCAGCTGAGAAAAGAACTGGAAGCAGTTGAGTCGGCTATCAGTGAGCACGAAATCACCATTTCCACCAGCACAATCGAGCTCTCCTAGAAAAAGAAGGAAATCAGCAGCTTGGTCGTTGCAGGCAGGAAGACATGCCAACGCCTGGACCTATTGCAGTCCACTGAAAACCGAGATCAACAATTGCTGCAGGCTGGCCATGCGCTCCGTGCTGAATTAGTAGAACTGATCCGATCTTTATTAACTTTGTAACATGATGGATGTACTACTTGGCATTTTTTATTTGCAACTTTGTTCTCGTGCTATTTCAATCTGAGCTTGAAAATTTAGCCTGATCTGCCTTTGATTTCATACCTTAATATTGGCTTTGCCGTGCTTCGAAGGGACTTATTTGGTCTGATACGTTTCCGCATGCGAATCGGCTCCCAAACTTGCATTGTACCTTAGAATCTATTACCTAGCCTGATCCATTCTACATACGAATCGGCTTATGAGCCTGCTTCTTAGCATCGGCTTTGTTCTGCTTTCCCTTAGAATTAACCTCTCAGCCTGATTCACTACGAATCGGCTTGTGGGCACTCACAATAGGATCGGCTAAGCAGCTTGATCCAAAAAGCCGATCGGTGTGCGACCATTGATGGCAGCGCTTCGTCTCCCTGATCTGGCAACTGTTTCGGATTCAAGAAACGCGGATTAACCGCAACCTAAAATCCGCCGCGTCGTCTCGCCTTCTGAGGAGGAACCGTCTCGATGCCCTCATCTTTATAAATACACGCTCGGCCTGGACAAGCAACCGCAACATCAAAAGCTTCGCTCACTCGGCCTTCTCTCCTCAGATCAGAGAAAACAAAATCCCCCAAATCCATGGCTAGCGACGGAAACCACGGCAAGCGGCCGGCCTCGAGTTCCGCCGAAGGTGACAACTTCACCCGGAGCTTGCGAGCCGTGGGTGAACGGAGGCATCGCCTGCAAGCCTGGTTAGGGTAAGGCTGCTGCTCACTTCTTGATAGATTGACCTGATCTAATCTGACCATCACCGTCCTGCGCAGCGATGCGAGAACTACCGGCATCGGAGGTTCGGGAACTGGTGCCGGGCCGTCTCAAGCCGTCCCTGCGGCCGCTGGAGCCACCCCTGGCGCGGATGCCGCTGCTAACCCGCATCACGGCCGTCGTCGCTGGGTGACGCCCCGGCAGTTAGCCATCTACAGCAGGTAAATCAATCTGTACCCAAGACATTGGTTTTCTTTCGATTCTGACACATCTGATTCTTTGTCAAACTTCAGTCAGGCCCGCGTGATTCCTTTCCCACCGGGAGCACCGATTGGTGTGGACACCCGTCCTCTCAGAACTGCGCCTCCTTAGGAACCCCTTCAAGATTCGGCCTCGAGCGCTGGATCAGAATCGGGGTCTTCTGACGGGTCCTACACCGCCGCCGACGGTCGCCGATTCCATCACCAGATGGTGGAGTACCGTAACCTCTACTCAGAGGCTATGAAGGAGAATGGCTGGCTGCAGGGTGTCACCGAAGCCCAAGCCGCTGTTCTTCAGGCCGCCGAAACCGAGGTGGCCAGGGTGCAAGCCCAACTCGCCGAATCGGACGCTGCAGTGGTCGGTAATATCTTGAATTGTGACGTGCTAACGATCACCTTCATGCTGACACTTCTTTCTTTTGCAGCCCTGACCGCGTAGCTTGAAGAGTTGTCTGTGGCCGCCGGGGCCGCCGCCAATGCCGTCAATGCCCGTGGCAACACACAGGCGGAGCGGCTCCTGGATGTTCACCGCTGCGTCTCCCAGGTGGCTATAGCCGGCGTTCGTCACGGCGCCACTGGGGCTCTCACAGCCGCGCGACTCCGCTCCAGCATTGCTCTGGAGACCGTCGAGCCCGGGTTCCCGGAGGGCCAGAATATGGAAGAAGCCAGCGCCCAACTGGCGAACTTCTTCCCGCACGCCGACGAGGTCGTGGCAGTCACCGACGCCCAGGACATCATAGACAGAGCCACGCATGATTAGAATGTAATAGGGCTCCTGTAAGCATAATACGAAATGAAACTTCCTTCAAAAAAGCATCAATCTGATTTTCATATGTGCCCGGATACATATATACTTTCCTTTATTATTATTTTTTTAGACTAAAGGCGATGTTTATCGCATCGGCTATTACACCCCATCGAGGGTATTTCATTTTTGTGCTAAGGGCGACTCGTTACTACGATGTTGGCCATTTTTGTCCTGAAGGCGACCCGCTTGCACGGCATCGGCTGTTAGAGCCAGATTCACATGAATCGGCTATCACCCCCCAACTGGGATGCTAGGGTAGTATTTCTTCAGATGCTTCCCGTTGATGGCTCTGGCGAGTCTCTGTCCTTCTAAATCCTCAAGGATGTAAGCATTACCCGGGACGCATTCAACCACACGATACGGGCCTTCCCAGTTTGGCGACCACTTACCGAATCGGCTATCTTTTGTACCAATAGGCAGAATGACTTTTCATACTAGCTCTGATTCGGTGAAGCTCTTGCTTCTTACCTTAGTGTTGTAACACTTGGCCACCCGTACCTTATTCCTTTCAATGTATTCCAAAGCCCTAAGCCGATGACAGTGCAAATCTTCTAAACTGTCCATCATAATGTCTTTGTATTCACCGGCTGTAAGCTTGTTTTGCAACGTGACGCGCCGTGTCTCAGACTGAATCTCCCATGGCAGGACAGCAGTGTGTCCATAGACTAGCTCATAAGGTGAAGCTTTGATCGATCCATGTTGTGCCATGCGATATGCCCATAGCGCCTCGCTCAGATGCAAATACCACTTTCTGGGGTTCTGCTCAATCTTTTTCTTGATGACCTTGATCAAAATTTTATTGGAGGCTTCTGCTTGTCCGTTGGCTTGGGCATAATACGACGATGAATTATAAATCTTGATGCCCATGTCGTCGGCAAAGGTCATAAACTCCTCTGAAGTGAACATTGTCCCCTGATCGGTTGTGATCGTCTGAGGTATGCCAAACCTGTAAATAATGTGCGCCTTTACAAATTCGATCACGTCAACTGAAGTGGCGTTCCTTAAAGGAATGGCTTCTACCCACTTGGTGAAGTAATCAGTTGCCACCAGGATCCATTTGTGACCCTTGCACGATGGTGGGTAGATTTGGCCGATTAGATCAATACCCCATCCTCTAAACGGCCATGGCTTGATTATAGGATTCATAGCAGAGGCTGGAGACTTTTGTATATTTCCGAACTTCTGGCATTCTTGACACCCTTTATAATATTTGAAACAATCTTCCAGCATCGTAGGCCAATAGTAACCAGTCCTCCTGATGATCCACTTCATCTTGTGAGCCGATTGATGTGCACCGCAGACTCCATCATGTACTTCACTCATCAGCTTCACTGATTCCTCTGTCCCCAGGCATTTGAGCAGCACTCCTTCAACAGTCTTGTAATACAACTGACCATCTAGCAACACGTATTTAGTGGCTTTGTACCTTAGCTTTCTGTTGACTCATTGTGAAGGATTTGCTAGGTAACCTGCTATCTCGCCCCTCCAGTCATCAGCTGATTGCTCGCTGTTACAAATCTCCTGCATCGGCCGATAACCCAACGCGTTCTGCGCCAGCCGATTAGCTTCCTGGTTCTGGGCCCTGGGGATGTGACAGAGAGACACCGTCATGAACTTCTTGATGAGAGCCTGGCACTGATCATAGTAGCCTCTGAGTATCTCGTCTTTACACTCATACAGGCCGAGCAATTGGTTGATGACTAGTTGTGAATCGCCAAATACTTCAACTGCATCGGCTTTTGCTTCATGCAGAAGCTGAAAACCTTTCCACGCGGCTTCATATTCAGCCTGATTGTTTGTGACAATCGGCCCGATCTGGAAAGCATATTCAAAGCGCACACCCCGCGGCGAGATGAGCACTACTCCGGCGCCACTACCTTGCTTGCACGAAGAGCCGTCAAAGAACATAGTCCATGACGCTATATCCGCTACATTAGCCGATTTTCCGTGATGCTATGTGATGAAATCGGCTATCGCCTGGCCTTTGACTGCCTTAGCCGATTTGAACCTCAAGTCAAACTCTGAGAGCGCCAGGATCCATTTGCCGATCCGACCATTTAAAATTGGCATCGAAAGCATGTGTTTGATGTCATCCTCCTTGGACACCACCACACACTCCAAGGCAAGCAGGTAGTGCCTCAACTTGGTGCATGAATAGAATAGGCACAAGCACAACTTCTCGGTCGGTGTATATCTTGTCTCAGGGTCAAGGAGCCGCCTGTTCAGGTAGAAAACTGCTCTCTCCTTCCCTTCGAACTCTTGAAAAAGGGCCGATCCAATAGTATGGCTTTCGGCCGTCACGTACAACTTAAAAGGCTTCCCTGTCCGTGGCGGTACTAAGACAGGTGGAGTTTTCATGTATTCTCTGATTTCGTCAAAAGCCTTCTGTTGCACGTCACCCCATTTGAACTCTTGATCATTCTTGAGCTTCAACAATGGCGAGAACGGCAGCACCTTCTCCGATAAGTTGGCGATGAACCTTCTGATAAAGTTAATCTTATCGAGCAAGGATTGCAATTCTTTCTTGTTGGTTGGAGGTACAAGTTCATCAATCACCTTCTTGCTCTTGCTGTCGATCTCTATCCCTTTGCGGTGGACCATGAATCCCAGGAATTCGCCAGCCGACACGCCGAATGCACACTTGTTAGGATTTATCTTCAAACCATGTCTCCTTGTGCACTCCAGAGTGGCCCTCAGATCGGCCAAGTGATCTTTATAGCTCTTGAATTTCACCACCACGTCATCTATATAGATTTCAACGATTTTGCCGATCAACTTGTGAAATATGTAATTCATAGCTCTCTGATAAGTTGCACCGGCATTCTTCAAACCAAACGTCATGACCACCCATTCAAACAAACCAAGCGCACCAGGACACCTGAAAGCAGTCTTCGGGATGTCTTCATCAGCCATAAAAATTTGATTATAACCAGCATTGCCATCCATGAAGCTAATAACCTGGTGCCCAGTAGCCAAGTCTACCAACATATCGGCTATTGGCATAGGGTAGCCATCCATCAGTGTAGCTCTATTTAAATCCCTGAAGTCAATGCAGACTCGCAATTTACCATTTTTCTTGTACACAGGGACGATGTTCGATATCCACTCGGCATATCGGCAAGCTCGAATGAACTTGGCTTCTAACAGCCTCATAATTTCGGCCTTAATATCGGGCAGAGCGTCCTCTCTAAACCGACGTGGAGGCTGCTTGTGTGGTCGAAACCCTGGCTTGATAGGTAACCTATGCTCAACAATAGATTTGTCCAATCCAGGCATCTCATAATATTCCCAGGCGAAGCAATCTTTGTACTCCTTCAGCAGTTGAATCAGCTCCTGTCTGAAATCCGAGTCTAGGTTGGTGGCAATAAACGTCGGCCTTGGCCTGTCGCCGGGTCCAACATCTACTTCTTCGAGCTTGTCGGCCGACGTGAATCCTTGCCCCAACTTACCCTCTGTGCCGTCGATCGGGTTCTCCATTTAATAAAAAGACTCAGAGCCGATTGCCCTGATCGGCTGTTGACTCTCATCGCTGACCTTGATGGAGCTTTCTTCCCAAATCTTGCCAAAGAAACAATCATGATCCTCAGCTTCCCAGTACGTGGCATCCGCTGTCGCCACGCTAATCGAGTCATCGGCCGGAACCACTTCGACCTCATCGCCATGCCACTGAATGAGACACTGATGCATGGTGGATGGCACATAGCAGTTGGCATAGATCCAGTCGCGTCCGAGCAACAAGCTGTAGGCGCCCTTACTGTCGATCACGAAAAAGGTGGTAAGCAGTGTCTTCTTCCCCACTGTCAGCTCGACGTTGATTGCCCCCCGAGTGTTGGAAGAATTGCCCCCGAAATCCTTGAGCATCAGATCGTTTCTATCAGATCATCGGGACCCTTGCCTAGCTTGTGGAATGTGGTGTAGGGCATGAGATTGACCGTGGCGCCGCCGTCCACCAGCATCTTCGTCATGGGCATGCCGTCAACATAACCTTTGAGGTAGAGGGCTTTCAGATGTCGATTCTTGGCCGGCTTGTCAAAAGTACCTTGCTGTGCGAGCACTAACTTGGCCACTCCTTCTTCTGATCCCGAATCATCTGAGTCGAAATTGGTATCGTACTTCTTGGCTCTGAACTCTGCAGGTAGCACAAACACCATCTGTGCGTCGGCTACAGCTTTCCCATTACTTTGTGAAGGCTTTTCTCGCCACACCTGCTTGGCACGCCCCTCAGCCTGGAGCTCCCTGTTCTTGAGCCGCTGCACCCGGCGCCTTTGGCTTCTAGTTAGATCTCCCGGGCACCACTGGTTCTCCTGCCAAACCGGCTGTCGGCGTTCAACCACCGCCTCATCAAGCCGATCGCGCAGGTCCCTTTTTTCACGCCGATCCCGCGGGCTATAGGGGCTCCCTAGCCTCTGGTGCACGGACCGGCGGTTGACCTGGGACTGCCTGTACTCTCGGTACTGATCGCTGCACTTTGGACAGTTGCGCAGCGTTGGTAGTCTCAAGCCTTCGTTCCAGCAGTGTCGGAAGAACGGGCAATGCCAGTGATCCTCCTCACCTTCCCGGTGGCGAGCCATTTCTTCGTGATAGCGCGCCTCTTCTTCCTGGCGGAGCCAGCTACGGTATTCCTCCTCTTCGCGCTGCAGCTGCCTCTGATGGTCCTTCTCTTTCTGTCGCCGCCACTTATTCAGGAGATGCTGGTGCGTGGGCCTCCTGCTCTTGGTGCCGCTGGACTCTCCCTTCTCCAGCTGCCTCTGGTTCTGCTCCCTCCTTTCTTTGATCAGCGCCAGCTCCTCAGCTGTGATCTGCGCATCGGTATCAACCGAGGAGTTCTTCTTGGCCCGTTCGGAGGTCAACACATTCACCTTGGCTGGGGTTTTGCGATCTGGACCATGTTCTGCCCCTTCAGGAATGGGAATTTGTCGATCTTCATCTTTCCCTTGGGAGGGGCCTTGAATTTCAACAGGCCGCGCCTAATAGCATTCTGAATCGCTGCTTTGAAATTGCGGCAGTTGTTTGTGGAGTGTGAGGTGAGGCCGTGGTACTAGCAGAATGGTTTCCCCTGCAAATCTTCAGGAGACGGCTTGACGTAGTCAGCGGGGAAGGTGATGTGGCCCGCGCTGACTAATAGGTCGAAGAGCTTGTCCAGCTTGCGCGTGTCAAAGTCGTATTGATCTTCCGCGCTCCAACCTTTTGGCACGGCCATGGGCTTTGTACCCCATTTGAGCTCAACAGCAGCCACTTCTTCATTCTCCCATCCTCTGAGTCAGAATTACAGACGTAAGCCGACTGCTTGTATTTTGATTCCTTCTTGAAGCTCTGGGCCTGCTGTTCTAATGCGGCCACCCTCTGCATCACTTCGCTGATGCTGTTGAAGTTGGTGCCCACCAGCTTTTCTTGGACGTGTGGGAGCAGCCCACTGACCACTATCTTGGTGAGCTGTTTGTCGTTTAGGTTCAAAGAGTAGCACATGTTCCTGGTCTCCCTGAATCGCCTGATGAAAGCCGATCCAAGTTCATTCGGCCTTTGGCGCATGTTGGTGAGATCTGCGATGTCTTTCTCCATGGTGCCAGAGAAGAAGTAATTATGGAACTTGGTCTCCAGATCTTCCCAACCTTGAATCGAGCCAGGCTCCATGGACGCGAACCAGCTAAACGCCGGCCCTGTCAGTGATAGCGGAAAGAGCCGGACCCTGTGAGCTACCTCATATGAAGCTTCGCCGAGCTGGGTCAGGTAACGGCTGATGTGTTCCATGGTGGTGATGTCGTCCTGCCCACTGAACTTGGAGAAGTCGGGCAAGCGATACCTGGGCGGCAACGTCACTCGGTCGTACCACTCGGGGTAAGGACGTCTGTACTTGATTCCAGTCCCGGTCTTCGGCTGCAAACCGAACGTATCACGGAGCATGGCACTCATCTGCTCCAGCAGTTGATTGTTGGGCGTCTGGGCGTACCGCGGATGCGGCGCTGCCTGAAGGTCTTGATATGTAATCCCCTCGTGATATCCAGGGGTAGGATTGGTCGTGTCTGCCGCCGGCGTATTTCTAGCCGCCGGGTTCACCGCTGATGAGTTCATCGAGTTCACCGTCTGCCCGGTGGCCTGCATGAAAGCGGCGATCTCCTCTGGAGTATGATCTTTGTATAATCTGGGAGAAGCTGCTATTTTTTGAGCCGAACCGGCCACCGTGGCACCTTGCACTGGCGCTTTCGGCTGGCTCGGCTGTTGCGGTGAGGAATTGGAGGTCCCCACCGCTGCTTTTGGATCTGCGTCTTCTGCGGGTATGTTGAAGTAAACTGGACCCAAAGACTCCCAATCCTGTCGCTTGAGAATGGTCTTCATGATGTTATAGAACGTTTGCAGGAAGGATTTGTGGTGGTGGCCGACTGCTGAATAGGCGGCCTCCCAGGTCGCTTCTTCCAACATCTGTTTGAGGTCAGCCTTGCATTCCTCTTCAGATTTATCAGAATGGCCGTCCATGATCCACCTCGGGAATGCATTCTTCTTCACTATGGAGCCGTCGCGCTGCTTGCTAAATGAAAGCAGGCAGGCATCAGCGAATTCTTCGACGATCTTGTTCAGCACTGTCGTATCCTCGTCGTTGAGGTCTTCGATCCTGACCCTGAGGACACCATCATCCTTGGAGGAGACGTCTGCCGTGGTCTTCCCTTTTGCCATGGTCTTCAGTGAATGGTCCCACCGGACATGCCAAAAAGTGTGTTGGCACAAAAAGTGGTTCCCTAAGCCCAACACACCAGCGAAGCCGGAAACGACCCTTGAAGGCAGTAGAGCTCTCGCAGATCCAGCTAGCTTCGAACCCGGTCTGAGAGTGTTGGTAACACCCAAGCATGCCAGTCAATTTGACCTGCAATTGACAAGGAAACAGATATAATCAGTAACCCAAGGCGAAACTAACTGGTGAATCCAAATAGTTTCAACTGTACGGCTCAAAGAGCCAGTATAATCGGAGATCGACTAGAAAGCCGATTCCGTCATGTTACGAACCGATAGTATAATAATGAAGTAAAATGGCTATCAGGATACTCATATAAAGATAATAACGTGCTAGCTGATCTAATTCAGTTAATGTGTATAAAAGAAAATAGATCATGTGTAGAGATCTGATCTGTACATCAAATAAGCAGAGATCGGCTAAATCTGGTCTAGAAGGCCGGCGGCTTTAGTAAATCATCTTCGCTAAGTTCACTAAGTCTGCGTTCACCTGGTCTAACGGCCAGCGGGCTTCAACAAACCCAGCAAACAAAGCTAGATCGTTTGATATCTAAATAAGTCTATATACACGATCTATTCGTGAAAGCATAACTGAATCGACTCTTTAGCCGATGCAGGGTCCATGAAGTACGAACGAATGCTAGCGCAGTCATAAACAGACCTCAAATTAAAGCAAGTCTAATCTAGCGAAACTTGTTTAGGTTAAACCTGTTCCACCGGATGAAACTCAGTTTAACTTAAACAAGGACACAAAAATAAGACTTCCGATAACCTCAAAACCACTTATGTCTCAACTAGCACCGAACGCACAACATGTAACGAACAAGATTGATAGGGAATTAGCCGATGTAAGCATGGAACCGATCATCATGGTAAAATAAGCATAAGAAAGCATAAACGACGATCAGATTCAAGTGAATCTAAGGCCAAATCTATCAATCTTGATCGGACAGAGAGATGTTATATTGATAAATAAATAATAAATAACAAATAACATCTTGATAACTTAATGAATCTAATTAAATTGCCATATTTAGCTAGAGCCGATAACTAATCCATGCGTGCAAACTATCTCAATCTATAGCCTGTCTGCCGGATGACATTAACTAATAGATTAATCAAGCAAACAAACGCGAATCGATAACTAATCCGTGCGTGAAAACCGTCCTAATCTGCATCTCGTCCACCGGATGACGGTTAACACAGATTGATCGGGTAAACCAGCGTGAATCATCCTTGACTCACTGTGCTTCCCACGTCCACCGGATGACACCAAAGAAACAGAGTTTAGTAAGGACCCTGGTCCGCCATGCTTCCACGTCCACTATATAACGCTAAAAAGACATAGTTTAACATGGGGTTGACAATACTTACAAGCAAGCCTGCGTCCACCGGATGACACCCAGCCTAGATGAAGTAACTCGCCGGACTCGACTGACTCTAGAGTTTGTTGGCCGGAGCCGAAAGTTGTGTTGTATTGATGTTGTTGTTTTTTTTCAATAGCTAAGGGCTTATATTTATACCCTGAGCGTAGATAGAGTCCTAATCGAATTACAATTCATCAATAGATAAGGAAACTAACAAATTATCCTATATCTAAGGTAACTTGGAGTCCCACCTTCCCTTTTCATAACGGACTCCGATCATGATCGCATCCTGGCGGCGCGGACTCTGGATGACGTCATCAATACTGACGCTACGCGCCTCCTGTCACCTTGGCCCGATAACCGATTCACCGTGCAATTGGCTATTTCCTTCCTTCCGCTGGACGGAATCTGCTTCTGAGATCGGCTATCTTCCTCTGGTATCGGCTATCGGCTCCCAGTCCAAAATTTGGTGTTAACATCTTCCTTTTATTCGTGATTCAAATAATAAAGTGTGTGATGCATGTCAACAAGGCAAGCATCATCAGCTGCCTTATCCTAGGTCTAGCAGTATGTCCACTAATCCTATGGAACTTGTTTTTTCGGATGTGTGGGGGCCTGCACCAATTTCAGCTGGGAAACATGCTTATTATGTGAGTTTTATTGATGACTATAGCAAGTTTGTGTGGATCTATCTTCTTCGTCATAAATCTGAAGTCTTTCAATGCTTTCGAGACTTCCAAAACCTTGTGAACGACAGTTTGATTGTAAAATTCGTTCCATTCAAACCGATTGGGGGGGGAGGGAGTATCAGGCCTTAAATAGATTTTTTTAACGCATTGGTGTAACTCACCAAGTTTCATGTCCTCATGCTCATCAACAAAATGGGTCGGCTGAGCGTAAACATCGACACATCGTTGATATGGGGCTAGCACTTCTTGCACATGCATCCATTCCCTTAAAATTCTGGGATGAAGCTTTTCTTACTGCCATGTTTCTCATCAATCATCTCCCTTCCAAGGTGATTAACAATCAGTCTTCTTTTGAATGTCTTCATGGAGAAGTACCGGATTACAGTTTCCTGTGCACTTTTGGGAGCGCTGTTTGGCCGAATCTTAGGCCTTACAATTCCAAGAAACTCCAATTCCGTTCAAAAAAATGTGTCTTTCTTGGTTACAGTCACATGCACAAAGGATTCAAATGTTTAGATCCTGCTGAAGGTCGAGTTTACATCTCTCGTGATGTAGTTTTTGACGAGACTGTCTTTCCTTTTTCCTCCCTACGCCCAAATGCCAGTGCTCGTCTTCGAGAGGAGATTGCCCTTTTGCCTCTTTCATTACTTAGCCCTAATGCTAGTTTTGGGGATGATATTTTGCTTGATCAACATACATCTCCACCTGTATCTACTAATGTCTTGCCAAGTTCTACAGATGAATCTACAGCTACAGAAAAAAATCTGGATGAAAATAGTGCAGGATGGAGCATTCCCGGGCGTCATTTTGTGCCTCCGCATGGCGACGAAGTAGGCGCGAGACACCAGGACGATCCGCCTACGGCTGATCTTCCTCATACTGCCGAATCAGCCTCGGATCGTGTGAGCGGACAACCGTCCTCTGTGGTCCCCTCCTCGGTCTCCAACCCCGACGCGCCAACCGGGGGGATAGATCCTGTACGCCGCCCCCAGTCCACGCTCACGCCACGAGCGGGGCTACTCTGTCGCAACTGGATCCCAGCCAGGCGACCGCCTCGTCAGGTGTGGCAGGATCCGAGATTCCTCCGCCCGGATCTCCTGCGGCAGCTGCTCCTGTGGCATCTCCTACACCATGTCCAGCCACCCGTCTTCAAAGCGGCATCATCAAGCCCAAGCTCTACACCGACAGGACTGTTCGTTGGTGCAACCTCGCCACAACATCCACAGATGAGCCAACCACTGTAGCTGATGCACTTGGTAATAAAAATTAGGTGACCACCATGGACAGTGAGTATCAAGCTCTTCTCCGTAATAAGACATGGCATTTAGTTCCCAAACCAATAGGCAAAACTATTATTGGATGCAAATGGGTTTATAAAATCAAGAGGAAAGCTGATGGTACTTTGACAGATATAAAGCTCGCCTTGTTGGTAAATGTTTTAAACAACGTTATGATATTGATTATGACCACACATTTAGCCCTATCGTCAAGGCAGCCACCATTCGACTTGTTCTGTCTATTGTAGTTACATAGGGGTGGTCCTTGCGACAACTTGATGTACACAATGCCTTTCTCCATGGTGTGTTCGAAGAGGAAGTGTACATGTACCCGCCACCCGGCTATACTGACAAGTCTCATCCTTCCTATGTGTGTAAGTTGGACAAGGCTCTCTATGGATTGAAGCAGGCCCCACGGGCGTGGTATTCTCGGCTTTGCAATAAATTAGTGACACTTGGGTTTATTCCTTCTAAAGCTGACACTTCTTTGTTCTACTACCACAAAGGAGGTTACACATTATTTGTTTTGGTGTATGTTGATGATATTATTGTGGCCAGTTCCTCTCAGGTTGCTACAGATGCACTTCTTCAGGATTTGCAACATGAGTTTGACCTTAAGAACCTTGGTAATCTTCATTACTTCCTCGGCATTGAAGTCAAACAATCACAAGATGGGTTGGTGCTGTCACAACATAAATATGCCTCTGACATTCTGCATCGAGCAGGAATGAGCAACTGTAAGTCGGTCGACACACCACTGTCCACTTCAGAAAAACACAGCATAACTGATGGTGCTCAACTTAGTGTGGAAGATTCCACCAAATATCGTAGTATGGTGGGTGCCTTGCAATATCTCACACTCACCCGCCCTGATATTTGTTTTGCTGTGAATAGGCTGCCAGTTCCTACATGCTCCCACCACCGTCCATTGGAGTGCTGTCAAAAGGATTTTGCGGTACATACGATGTACTTGCAACACTGGACTCAAACTCCGTAAATCAAACTCCATGGTAGTGAGTGCCTTCTCCGATGCCGATTGGGTAGGATGTGTGGATGACAGAAGGTCTACGGGTGGCTTTGTCATGTTTCTGGGTGCAAATCTGATCTCCTGGAGTGCCTAGAAACAACCTACTATCTCCCGTTCTTCCACTGAAGTCGAATATAAAGCCCTTGCTAACGCTACCGCTGAGATGATGTGGGTGCAAAAGCTATTACAAGAGCTTAAAGTTCCTCACTCACCGGTGGCTCGACTATGGTGTGATAATTTGGGGGGCAAATATCTTTCTGCAAATCTGGTGTTCCATGCACGAACAAAGCATATTGAAATCGACTTCCACTTTGTTCGAGAACGCGTTGCCCAAAAGCTTCTGGATGTTCGGTTCATCTTTTCCAATGATCAACTTGCGATGGCTTCACCAAGCCAATTGCAGCAGCCAAGATCGGGCATTTTCGCTCCAATCTCAACCTTGTTAGAGATTGGGGGGGTGTTAGATGATATTTGTTAGATGCTAAGATTAGCCGTCGTTGACATTGGCTAAGATTAGCTATGGTTGGTTAGTCTTTCACATAGTGCAGTCTACATGCATTGTAATAGGAGATCCGCATCATCCTGTAACCGTAGATTGCAAGGTGATCCGCATAGTCATAGGGTGCATGCATTAGTTTGATAGGTGATCCATGTTTATAGCTCAAGAGGCTGTTGTACTACATACACATGTAAGTGCCATCGCCGGGGGGGCTTTTCCCTATGCCTACTTAATGCGTAATCGAGGACCAGACCAATGTACCTCATTGCCTCCATTCTCATAGAACCTAACCAATGCGTAAGTGTGGTATTGTGCAAAATATCTCCTATTTTGTGGTGTGCAGGTTGAGCACTAAGACAACCAACGACAATGGAGAAGGTCAAACTAGTTCGTGCAGAAGCGGTGAAGGATGGATAGGGAGGTTTGGACCGAGGGACCGAGGGCCGAAGGACTAACCATGGGTGGCTGACACTTGGGGACATCGATAAGCAAGTGTACACGTGAAGATGACGTAGACTATTGACCAAGTCAAAATTGTGGTTGACCAAGTCAAGTGGAGATGCGAGGACTTGGTGATTGGGTGGTCGAGGACAAGTGGTGATACGCATCGAGATCGTGGAGGAAGCGTAGTGGATACGAGACTCCAGTTGGGTTTGGCGGTTTCATCATCAAAACGTCCAGGGGACGATTTGCTGAGTTTGGGCCCCAAAATCCGGGGCGGATCTCGGGGTGGCACATGGTATCACTAGAGAGTTTGCATCAAGGCGAAGCGTGTTCGTGAAGGGATCATGACCGTCCAATGCTCAGAACTCAACTTGGACCATTATATCCCTTGGGTTAAGTGGTTCAGGCAAAATATCCTAGGACGAGCTTGAAAATGTATAATAGCTCTATAAATAAGAGGATGGGCTGCCCCAAGCCAGCTTCTCTTCGAGTGTGTGTTTTCCCAGTCTTTAGGCTAGCCTGAGTGTGAAACAACTGTGTTGAGGTATGTAGATGAGAGATTAAGTGCCTCTGTCTGTGTTCTTTCATCTGAGAAAAGACTAGTCCTTGTAAAAACTAGATCTTGTGAGAAATAAAGCAACTCTGGAATGGAGTGTCATGGTAGCAAAGCTCCGTTCTTTGATGGTACTAACTAACCCTACTGGAAGATTCTCATGTCTGCATATTTGCAAAGTCTCAATTCTAGAGTTTGGGACATTTGCTCGACATGAGGCAAACAGCAATGCCAGAAATGCTATTTTCTCATGTCTTTTGATTGCCGAGTTTGATCGTGTTTCTAGTCTCAAGATGGCTCAAGAGATCTGGTCCAATCTTGAGAGTTGTCACGAGGACTCGTCCCATGTCAAGACTAGACTTTTTGTGACTCACAGTCGGGAGTACGAGAATTTCTTGCAGATGCCTAGAGAGTCTGTTGATTCGATGTTTAGTCGGTTTTAGTTGATTTTCACAAGATGCAGGCAAACAAGACACAACTGCTGTATGACTGTAATACGATATTTTGTAACATTTTACATGTGGATTTTTATTCGCATATGGGATGAGTCATGACAAATAGCATTGTGATGATTGATGCTGATGTCGAGGGAAATATGTTTATGCATTATCTTTAGGAAATATCACGGTGGCATAATTAGTTGTATTGCCCCATAAGTATGTTGTGCCCAGTAAACCGTGAAAGGGAAAATTATAATGGGCTGACTATTGACGACAGTTAACATCAATCATAAACCATCAATGTGACCTGCATTTATCCTTTAATTCAATCACCAATATAGGTGTAGGGGTTTAAGCTAAGAAATTCCAAAAGTTTTGGTTCCAAAAGTTTTGGTGAATCTACAAATGCAGAAGGGTTTATCCAGAAAGCAGGTCAACAGGCCCATCGTCATACACTCCAAGGATGCAAACCAACATCAACAAGTGATCCAACCTGGGAAACTTGTGAATACCCACTCAAGATAGAGCAAAGGACCCCACCACCAGAGGGGTGGCCCACCTGTCATCACAGGGGGTCGGCCGATCCCCTGTTGAGGTCGCCCAACCTCCCCCAATATCTGCACCGTTGATTCTAAGGTGGTTTCAAGTCAGTTTATCCAACGGTGGACGAGGGGAATGACGTGGATCGATGATGTGGCAATGGCTTGCCCGTTACGCCATCTCCCCATATAAAAGGACCCCCATACCTCCTCCAGAAGGCCATCCTCATCCCTATACACATTCAATCCATCCATTGAGAGGATCAACACCAGAGAGGAATAAGTCTAGAGCTCCAATGTAGTAGATTAGTAGCTCAGGAGTTAGGGATGAGTTGAGCTCATGCTCAGGTTCTGGATCTAGTCTCGAAGGCTCGGTAAAGCCCTTGTGTCTTCACTTTGATATATTATGAGACTTCATTATTCATATATCATATCTACCTGGTTATATTATACTTTTCTTGTATGCTTAGAGTAGTCAAAGTTATCTTTATATTCATGCATAGGATCGTATAGCGCTTGACCTAGCTTTATTCGAATGGGCAGAGCGGCCGACCTTATGTAAGCGTGGTGCTTATTATACAATGTTTGCTTGCGGATCCACCCTATATTCTAGAACTTATGGTAGACCACGATAGTGACAGCTTCATTGGTTCTCTGTAGTACACCTCCCGTCTATAGAGCAAATAGGACCCGGTTGCGACGGAGGTAGTCATACTCTGTTTGTGCTCCTCCGTAGTAATGTCCCTTATGCAAGAATGTAGAGTTAATCTTTTGCTAATACTAAGTATGTATGTCATCGTGTTGCCATAACTTTGTCATAGGAATCTATCTCACCCGTTATTCTCCCAAGTTACCATGTTATGAACTTATCCCCTATGTGTCTTTATGCATAACTCTTATCTTTACACTTACTCCCACTTTAGTTTAGCTGGTATGTTAATTAGTAGAAACATCCTTGTTAGTAACCAATACTGTTGAACCATTGGTTCCCTCACTACTGGAAAGTCGGAATTCCCTGACGGTACGATTACCGTTAGGAAAAAATCAAAATACCGTCAAGAAAACGTAAATTACATTTCCCTGACGGTGCACCATCAGGGAATAACCGTCAGGGCTGGCCCGACAGGGTAAATCTATTTTGCCTGGCGGTTCACCGTCAGGGAAAACGATTTTACTTTCCTTGATGATGGGTAACCCACAGGGAAACAATAAAACCACCAGGGAATAACTATATTCCTTGTCGGTTGTAACCGACAAAAAATAGCTGTTCACCGTCAGATAAAAACATTTCCTTGTCGGTGTCGTGCCGACAGGAAATAAGCACTAAAACCCTGTCGGTGCTGAAACCGTCAAAGAAATGATGTTATTCTCTGTCGGTTTTATTTTCCCTGACGACTTTTAAGGATCAGGAAAAATATAATCCCTGTCGGTGGAGAACCGTTAGGAAAATTGCCACCCACATAAAAATCACATTTCAGCCTTTCATATCCAATTACAAAATTGATATACACAACCATGGTTCAGCCTTTTCTAGCCAATTACGAAACAGATATACACAATCATATATATATATATATATATATATATATATATATATATATATATATATATATAGATACATCGGTCCATTACATGCAAAGATGTCATTTGCATAACATAGGTCATAAGATGTCCAGATATTTAGTGTCCAAAATAAATTCTCCAACCATGTAGCATCAACATCAGTCTCTTCCAGACCACCAGTACTATGTAAGGTTAGTACTCGCTAAGGGTCAATACCAACCTAAGTGTATGCACAGGCAAACACTTCAAAAAAATGAAAGAACCAACATGGTACAGCATGTTAGTCTCTCTAAGATTATTACTAGCTAAGGGTTAGTACCAACCTAAGTATATGCACTTGCAAATACTTCAAAAGATGAAACAACCAGCACCTACAACCATTCAGCCTTGAATGAGACCAGCACCAGCACCAGCACCTCCACATGTGGCTTGATTCTGACAGTTCCAGTTTTCCAATGCAACTCTACTTCCATCATGGAGTCCATCTCCTACAATATCGTCGTTAGTCGATTCGGAGCCCACATGAGATGATCCAGTCACCTGCTGCGGGTGAATAAGTTCATTTAGTTAATAAAATGACCAAACAAGAATAGTTTTTGGTGTCATGAACAAAAGATCAATAGGGCACCCATGCTAGCAATAGCAAGATAGATTTTGCTGAACCATTGCAATTTAAAATCAAGACATTTTGCATCAACTATGGAGCAACTATATTGGATCTGTTCAGCTAACAAAAGTGAACAGCTTACTAATTATTTCAATATCACTAGTCCAGAATAGGTTCAGCTAATAGAAAACTGTTTCTCATTTCCATAACATTATTGCTCCCTGTTCTGCCAAACTGAAACAGTGCAAATGTCTACCTTACCACAAGTGTACATTGGAATCTCAGTGGACAAAATACGATACTTGGAATACTCCCGGTGAAGTGCTACAACGGTACTCCGTGTGCTTGCGAATTTATTTTGTGAACGTAAGAAACACCAACAGGCATTTTTCTCGCTGTTGCCAGGGAAGCAATTGGCGTAAAGATTTTGATTATTAACATTGGTTTCTACTAATTTGATTTACCAGTAGCTTTAAGGGGTTACCCTTGTTCTGTTGAATATTGGAATGGACAGGACAACATATGCCGTTTCGAGCTCACCGGCAAGTTACCACAAGAAGAAGAAATATTGAAGAACCCAGGCTGCCTGAACATTCATGATCCATCAAACACTCGATCCCTGCAATCTCATAGGTTTGTAGAAACATATATATTATTATAACCATGTGTAGATTGAAGAAAAGGTCGCCGTCATAAGAATTCAATTCTCATCCCATGTGACAAAAATTGATGCTGCACTACTCACAAATTCCATTACAAATTGTGAGTCATGGTAAGTCTGATCGATAAAGGCGAGAAAGTCCTGCTCATGGACTTTAAACTTGATGAGCATTTATCTTTTAATTTTTGCATTCCAATGCACGTTTGCTTTAAAAAAATCCATGCATCCACCTCCATTAGTTTGAATTTTCTCATATTAAATCCACAACATGTTTAGTTCCTTGCATACATCCATGTCATTTGCATCTTTATTTAAAAAAGAAAATATATATTCCTCACCATGTTCATGTTCTTTCATCTCTATTTGAGTAAATCTCTATATTACTGTCATGTTACCTCTGTCTGCTATATGGGTTTGGAGTATCTTCATACATCTTTTAAGTTAAGCATGGTTCTTAGTTTAAGATGTGCTGACCTTACTTGCAAAGGCTTTTAAATTAAGCATGGTGCTTAGGTTGAAATGCTTAACCAAGAATGTGCTTTAATAGATATTGATTATTTTATTGGATAACCCCTGCAGAGAACTTTCAAATTAAATCTAGGAAAGTCTTAAGATGAACTCACATCAGAGATGAATCAAGGCATATGACGAACTCCAATAACTTTGCACAAAGGAGACACAGCTCGTCCTTCATAGAGGGAAGAACTGTAGGTATCAAAGTTTATTCTCTTTATCTTTTGATGCAAGTTATCTTTGTCTTAAACCATATTAGAATGCAGCAACCAAATAAGATTCTGTATAAAACATGATAAATGAAATCTGTGCTAAAGTAATCCTAAAACCATATTTTCATTAGCATAGATGAAAATCTCATAAGTATGGACAAACAACACGTATTTCAAATTTATTGCAATCCCTCAGGTACGTGTCCACTAACATTCTGCAGGAGATAATATGCTTGTTCATGGTCTAGTATGAACCTGCAAACCCATACCAAACCACCACTACAATTATGGAATAAAGAAAAAGGAGACGAGTGCTATAAATCAGATCTACAATAAAAGCACTCACTCATACGAAAGGGACGAACAAATCTACTGCCAGAAGTAATTGAAAGGTGATGAGCAATGTCGAAGACAATCTGGCATTGATCCTTCTCAAGGCTCAAGCTAGGATGGTAATATCAAGCAGGATGTAACTCATGAACCAAACTGATGCATGCTCTCATCATCTTCGAAGACACCAACTCGCACACCAACAGCTAGGACCCGAACAACAAGATGCCACTACATCATAGCATGCATCCTCGTGTCCACAAACATCATCAATCAATGGTGGTCTGTCATCGGTGTCTCATGAGGCCGTGAACGACCATGGTCACAGGATGATACCCCTAAGTCATTGGAGATGAAGCATTCACGCAAAGACTAATAAGGTTCCTCCTTTGATCATCAAAACGACTGGCGTATCACAAACAATCAGAGAAGAACAACTTTTCGCCAGCCGTTAGAAGTCAAAGACAATCAGGGAGGAACTTAAGTTTGCATCTCCAATGAACACCAACTCGTCAACCAATATTTAACAAAGATGAAGAAAGGTTGACGAAAGAAGAACATGCAACTATCCGCATCCTTGTCTCCTAGATCGGATAGTGCAAAGAAAAGCTAAATGCAAAGGAGAGGTCCTGGTCAACGGACCTAAAAACAAGGAAGCCTTCTCCAACAAGTAAACTCAAATCATGATATACTCAAAAAGGTGTCCAAGAAGGCTCAGCAAGTGACGAGCAAAAGTTTATCAAGACATACGAAGCACATCTCACAAGACTCACAAAATAAAGCATCATCTTACAACACCAAGATATGATACCCAAGACCAACGATGATCATTGCAAATGAAGGTTCTACCATGTGCACTCACCTGCACATGTGGTGATCTGAGCCCTCTACGCAAAATAGGTATGGATAATGATCTTGAAAATAGAATCTTCCTAACATGCTAAAACTGAAAAAACTCCATTAACATTCATAATCCAACCTTGTGTCTCATGCTTCGTTGGTTAATCATAACTCTATTTTCTAGAGCTTTTGTGAGGACTTTAAAAATGATGAACTAAGGTTGCTCTATACTTTACTCAAGAAGAATTCATGTTTATCTTGTAGCTCGCATGCTAGCTCTTTATGACAAGATGTTTTTCATTAAATAGGCTCATTTCTAAATACACTTTCCTGGTCATTAGAATTTCATGTTCCTTGTACTTGCAAAGGACACTTTGCTACTCCATGTACCTACACCTAGAATGCTGACAATTTAAAAAAAAAACACTCTATCTAAGCATGTTTAAAAAATGGACCAAACTCATGTTTGCTTATGCTTTACCATGGTTATGCAACCAAATCCCTCTCCCATGCGAGAGGTATTGGTTGTATAAATCATGGAGACTAATCATTGACTTGGAGAATGTGGAAAGGTGTAGGAGTGTTTTAGGTATGGGTGGTAAAAAGTAAGACCCTTGCACAATTCAAGGAAACACCATGGTGATACAAGGGCATTGAAAAGAACAAGCTTGTGGGGAGGTCCCCTCCCCCGCTATCCATTGCAAAACAAGGGTGCAGAAAAGAGCCAACTTGGGAAGAAGTGCATCCCCCATTAAGAGAATCGATGTAGCACTTCGAAGAGGTGCCTCTACTCAGATGATGCATGGTACATATCAACCATATCAAATAGCCAATACAGATCCAACACCGGAAGGAGCCACATATGCAAGTTATGCTGGTTGGGACCAACCAGTACCTTTCTGACGGTACCACCTTGCGGAAGCTCAGCACTCTGCCTAGAGCCAACTCACACCTGAGGCATCAGCAGGCACCTGGCAGGAGGCTTCAAGCGCTCAATGGCAGACAGGATATCCCCATCCTAATAGTGGGAGGTATAGCTGGCAAGATCAAGAAGGAAGCTCCGGTAGACACCATTCATCCCAGTGAGGATGAATGTCCTTATCTAGACATGGCTACCATGACCTCCAACAGACACTCACATACATCGACTATCGGCTAGAGATCCTAGACAAAAGGACCAACACCTTGCAAGGAATAATGCACAACCAAACAACATGGCAAGCAATGATAGGGAATGCGGTGGCTCAACTTCAACAGCAACAGAATCTCCAACTTCAATAGATGGAGACGCTAATCCAACATTTCGGCATCTGACCACCTCACTAGCCAAAAAACGGCTTGGGGGAAGATGTATCCCCGTTATCCAGTAAGTATTCTATCCTCTTATTTTACATTTAAGTTTTTTTATTTAAGTACCAGTATAAATAAAAAACAAAAACAAAAACAAAATAAAGATGTGTGTATGTTTAGTTTGTTTCAAATAATTAGGAGCCACTCATAAATAAAAAGGGCTTATGACTAGTCTCTCTTTTCATGGAAATGATAAATAGTTGCTCTATCGTAATTCATTTCAAGTACCTAGTTTTCAGTCTGATCTTCTCTTGAGTTTTTAATAAAATTGATTTAATATAAGGGCTCCACTCTGAACTTCAAACTCATGGGTAGCGCATGCTTGATCTAAGTCTAGGTAGTTGATGGATATGATATGAGAAGCTCCGAGCTGCTATTTATTTTGTTCTAAGTGAAACTAAATTTCAGAGGTTTATCCTTTAAAAAACATAAAAATGCTACATAATGAGTTCCTGTATGACAAAGCTTGAATTCCTACCAGAGCCATATATGTTGTTAGCTAGAAAACCTTCTACATATGTGCTACTTGCATTTGCGTTGAGTTTAGTCAAGCTTTGTTGACCCTTATGAGAAGTTTGTCATGCTTTTAAAATCAAAATCACGTACACACCACCCAAATATGCACTACTCCTACACTGCGAGTAGGCGCAAAAACATTCCTTCCATTTAGATCCACCCAAAAGTGTTCTACTCCTACACTGGGAGTAGGCAAAAACATGCCTATTACGATTCCATCCACAAAATAAATGCTCCAAGTTTTTGTTACTCTCTCTCAAAATTTTGTTGCAAAAAGAGGCATGACGCTATGGAAAAAGTATCATGAAAAAAAGGGACGCAAAGAGGTCCAAGGTACTAATAAATGAAAAGAAAAAAGTGAAAGAGATGAGAATAAAGATAGCCCATATTCTCACAAAGATATTTTCAAGTTTCAAGAGAGAGATATGTTTCAAGGAGCATAGTAGAATTAGGTTAGCCACCACATATATATCCACACACATGCACATCTTGATTTGATTGTATAACTCATTTCTCTTTGAATCCGAGGTTTGACTTTACAATATATGCATTGCAAGTATGCACAAGTTTTCTCCCTACCTATGAACTTGACATAAGATTTTTAGATGTAGGAAGAAAAAGGCACAACATATTATGCCTTGGTAGGATCCAAAAATACCACATATATTGAGAGACTTGAGAATGTCATACAATGGAATCTTTGAGTTTTATTTTGAAAACTTACAAAACCTCTGGAATATGGTTGAGCAAAAGAACTTGAGACATAGTGCTTGACTTGATCTTTCTATTTTTCAATTGCTCAAGACCCAAGTGAAAGCTAGTAAGCCCCATTAAAGTTGAAGGTAATATGGGTGAGTTTAAAAGTTAGATTAGTTTATTTCAATCCACAGGAGAATTTTTGATTGAACGCATGTGTACTTTTGGGGAGTGAAAACATTGTAGCAACTCCTGATCCATTGCTTAAGTTTAGCTTTGCTCAGGGATGAGCAAACGTTAAGCTTTGGGAAGCTTATTGATGGGCGTTAACGTCAATCATAAACCGTCAGCATGACCTGTGTTTATCCTTTCATTCAATCACCAACATAGGTGTAGGGGTTTAAACCAACATTGGTGAATCTATGAATGCAGGCGGGTTTATCCAGAAAATAGGTCAACAGTCCCATCGTCATACACTCCAAGGATGCAAACCAACCTGCGAAACCTGCGAATACCCACTCAAGACGAAGCAAAGGACCCCACCAGAGGAGGGCCCACCTGTCATCACAGGGGTCGGCTGACCCCCTGGTGAGGTCGCCCGACCTCCCCTGAGACACGTTCAACTTCTGTTGCTTCGTGGACGTTTCCAAGATCTGCACTGTTGATTCTAAGGCAATTTCAAGTCGGTTTATCCAACGGTGGACGAGGGGATTGACGCGGATCAATTGTGTGGCAATGGCTTGCCCGTTACTCCATCTCCCCCTAAAAAAGGACCCCTACCTCCTCCAGATGGCCATCCTCATCCTCATACACATTCTATCCATCCATTGAGAGGATCAACACCAGAGAGGAATAAGTCTAGAGCTCCAATGTAGTAGATTAGTATCTTGGGAGTTAGGGACGAGTAAAGCTCATGCTCAGGCTCCGGATCTAGTCTCAGAGTCTCGTTAAAGCCATTGTGTCTTCACTTTTGTGTCTTATGAGACTTCATTATTCATATATCATATCTACCTGGTTATGTTATACTTTGCTTGTAGGCTTAGAGTAGTCGAAGTTATCTTTATATTCATGCATAGGATCATATAGCGCTTGACCTAGCTTTATTTGAATGGGTTGAGTGGACAACCACGTATAAACGTGGTGCTTGTATAATGTTTGCCTGCAGATGCCCCTACATTCCAAAATGTGTGGTAGACCACGATGGTGATAGCTTCATTGATTCTCTGTAGTCCACCTCCCATATGTAGGACAGAGAACCCGGTTGCGATGGAGGTAGTCATACTCTATCTGTTCTCCTCCTTAGCCATGTCCCTTATGCATGAACATAGAGTTAATATTTTGCTAATATTAAGTATGTATGTCATCGTATTGCCATAACTTTGTCACAGGAATCTATCTCACCCGTTATTCTCCCAAGTTATCATGTTATGAACTTATCCCATGTGTGTCTTTATACATAACTCTTATCTTTACACTTACCCTAACTATAGTTTAGCTGGTATGTTAATTAATAGAGACATCCTTGTTAGTAATCAATACTCTTGAACCATTGCTTCCCTGTGAAAAAAATATGATACCGGGAATACTCTCGGTGAAGTGCTACAATGGTACTCCGTGCACTTGCGGATTTATCTGTGAATGTAAGAAATACCAGCACTGACCTTGGACTCCATGAGAGTAATCCATGGGTAATCCGGTTCTATAGGTAATCCATCCATGGTTTGTGCAAACCGTTTTTGTTCAGATGACTCAACAGGACTTCCAAGCCAGTGTTTATGTTTTACGGGTTAAACATATTTAATCTGATCATCATGTAGTAAGGGGCATGTGTGTGTAAGGTTATTGCACCATTATCCAATAATTAACCTTTGTATGTACATGATGGGCAACTACACCTCTCTCTGGCACCCATTCCAAGGGGCTTAGCTCTAGGCATGCAAAAGGCTGTTCTGACCGTTTTCCTCCCCACCCGCATGTGGAACTAGGACGGTGGCCCCTCCTCTCCCTCTCTCCAGCTTCCACCAGCAGAGCCTGCGGCCACGCGTGGCCACCCAGAGGCATGGTGGCCAGATCCTGATAGCTCCTTCGATCCCCGCAGTTGGCTCCTCCTTCCCTCGTGCGGCCGCCGCTCGGACGGCTCCCTCCCTGTGTGTGGATCCTCCGGTCGCCACCTGGGCTCTTCCTCTCATGGCCGTTGAGGCTCCCCTTGCTCACGCGCAAGGCGGCTCCTTCGGCCGCTGTCGGGGCTCTCCCTCCCACGGCCTTCGAGGCTCCCCTTCCCCGTGCGCAAGGTGGCTCATCCTTCCACGCAGCGTCAAGGCTCCCCTACCCGTGGTCGTGACGCGCTCCTTCTTGCCCGTGGCCGGCCATCGAGGCTCCTCCTCCTCGCGGCCATGATGCACTCCCTTCCCCACAGAAGCGGCGCGCTCCTTCTTCCCCATTGTCTCCTCCTTCCCCACAACCATCGAGGATCCCCTCCCCGTGGCCGCAACGAGCTCCTTCTTCCCCGCAGCCACTTTTCTGCATTAAGATAGCTCAGTTGTTAGAGCATTGAGGATGACAAGTGGGTCCCAATTTTCAGTGTCTATTAAAATGATATGGGGGCTTTGGTTTCGGAGCTTCTACTGGAGCAGATGCAAACTAGAGGGCCGACAAAAGTAGGAGGAGCAGGAGCACACAAATCAGAAATAGGGGCCCTAGAGTTGCCCTAATCATAGGGCCACGGACACACCACACGAGGCACATGTATCTGAATTCATGTTACGTTCAGGTCACATAATAGCTTACAAAGGCCCAAATACCTATATTTACCCAACTTGACAAATCGACAAGGTTTGAAAGCATAATGTTTTGTTGGATATTTTGATTGTGTTCACACATGAACATGTCACCGTGTGCCCTCGGTGTCAAGCGCGATACGCAGGACACATCGCCAGAGGAGCCTCCCCAGGAGCACGATACACAAGACACATTGACGAGGTCTCTTGAGACCCAAAACACCACATGCTTGGGAGGGACCCGTCAGGGCGTGCGGCTATGGGCTACCCTAGCCGGCCTGACCGTTCTAGAGCTTCACCGTCATTGAAGCAACAATCATTGTCTACAACGAACAAGAAGAAATAGTCGATTGGAAGACAAGATGAAAAATAATAGTAGATGTGTTGGATAGATTCGATTGCGTGTTGTCAATTGGCCATAACCCTTTATATTTATAGGGCGGCTGGTCCTCCCTATGCATGAACTTGAGTAGCCGAACAAAACAAATCTAATCTAATTCGGCCAAATCTCACAGGTATAGGCCATAGACTTGTTCGGTCCTCACTAGTACAGAGCAGGGTTGTAGTCTCGGTTGGGAACGGCCTTTGCTCCTGGTTTCCCAACCAGGACTACGAATCTGGGACTAAAGGTCCAGCCTTTAGTCCCGGTTTAAGAACCGGGAGTAAAGGGGGACCTTTAGTCCCGGTCCCTTATCGGATAAACCATTCTTTGTCTTCCATTGCAACAACTCCAGTATGGTACCCAACTTTTTCTGGCCCGCATCGCAGGTTGGGTAAAATAATTTCTTGTGATCCTCTAGCATGCGATTGAACTTGATCTTCTCTTTTTCACTGTCACATTCTCTCTGTGCATCACAGATGGCCTGACCAAGATCATCAGCGGGCTCATCTTCTCCAGCTACCTCTTCTTCGTCTTCCCCCATTGCAATATCATGTAAGGAACCGTATTCAGCAAAAATATCGCCATCCCCTTCTTGTTCATCTTCGCATTCTTCCATTACAACACCTCTTTGTCCATGCTTGGTCCAACCTATATAGTTTGGCATGAAACCCGACTTAAACAAGTGTGAATGGAGAGTTCTAGAGCAAGCATACTCCTTCAAATTCTTACATACAGCACATGGACAACACATGAAACCATCACACTTGTTTTCCTCGGCCACACTTAAGAAATAATGCACGCCTGTAATGAATTCTTGGGAGCGACGATCAGCGTTGTACATCCAATGTCGGCTCATCTGCATTGCATGACATACCATATCAAAACCTTCAGCATTATTACTTAATTACACAACATCAGTCATCATGATCAATTTAAAATCCCAGCATACGAACACAACGTATTAATTTATGTTAGCCTCGTTACAATGTATATAATCCTAACTAACACTAAACAAACTATGACTAAAATGTACTTCAGCAGCATAATGATTTGACGACCAATCCCAACTAGGACAGACGGATCATTGGTTTCCTCAACATTCGTGGGCTGCTTGTGGTGGCTTACTGCCTCAACGACTGCCTCATCAGCCTCCGCACCCGCCTCTGCAAGACACTTTTGCACGTATTCAACATAATCATCCTCCCAGTACCAGCCTTTACATCCGGTGTCGTCCCACTGAAATTAGAACAACAAATTAAGAACTTTAATCAAAACCATCAAGAGAATGGAAAAAATTAACAATAGTCGTCAAATAGGATACAATAACTCACATTGCGATCCGGACACTCGTAGAAGATACGACCCTTATTGGGACACTCTTTCTCACTCGGAACTCCATGACAATCTTCTGCTTACACTCGCCGCACGCAATGAGAGGGAGGTGCAGCCTAAGTCGCTTAAAAACTCCATGAGAGTTCAAGGACCCAGAAGCAGTCGCCATCTACTCTCTATATTCATTTTTTAAAATTGCTATAAATTTAAGCTTATATGCCCGCAAATCAAAAAAAATACACTATATAAATTCCTTATTTTGTATAATGATATATTTAAAAAACCACTAAAATTCTTAATTTCCCTATACCATGAAATATGCTATGCAAACTAATAAAAGGTACATATATATGTATATATATATATATATATATATATATATATTCATTTTTGTAAATTGCTATAAATTGCTCATTTTCTAAACTAATAAGATGTTACAAAACCATAAAATAAGCTATATATGAAAACAAATAAAAGGTGTATACTAGTTAAAATAAACAACTATAAGCTTCCACCATCCAAAAATACAAACTATCAAGTGAATATAAGCATAAATGGCCACAAATCAAGAAATGCATAAATATAGTTTATATCCATATCCCTAATCATTTTTAGACAATGAAGTGAGATACAGTAGTGATGGAGGTGTGAGAATGAAGTTAGTAACCTTTAAAACCAAAGAATCGATGTAGAAGTGGAAGAAATCGTGTGATGACCGAAGAACAGAGAAAGAACACATAAGGAAGAGGAAGAACAGAGCTTGCTCGGGCTAGAGGCGAAAGAAGGGAGCTTGGAGCTTATATATACGAGGGGGCTTTTAGTCCTGGTTGGGATTACCAACCGGAACTAAACGCTGCTTTTTAGCCCCGGTTGGTGCCCCCAACCGGAATTAAACTTTTAGTTCCGGTTGGAGGCACCAACCGGGACTAAACCGGGACTAAAAGTCCCCTGCTGCACATGCACGCATCTGTAGCCATTGGACAGGGAGCTTTAGTCCCAGTTGGTATCCCGAACCAGGACTAAAGCTACCTTTACTCTCGAACACAAAAATACCGGGACTGAAGCCCAAACCCGGTGTGGTATCAAAAGTCTATTCTCTACTGATGCCTGGTCACGTATGCCTGGTGGCCAGCTAATTACCTGACCGTATTTATGTGTCCTGTATCCATACACCACGTCTGGATATCTGCTTTGGTAATTTCCTTCTCGGTCACCTATTTTCTAGCTGCTCCGATCCATATGTTGACGTATGTAATAATCTTTCTATTTTTCCTTCCTTTATTTATGCGTGACCGGTGAAGCCTCAGCATGCAAAATCTGTAATTAAACATGAACGGAACCGAGTTGAATTCATATCCGCCAGCTGTATCTCTTCTTTGCTTTTCCTTCTTTCCTCTCCTGTCGTGTGGACTTCAATGATGTAATGGGTGCAAACACGTATAGATATTAGCTTCATTCAAGTCCAATAGAAGTTCGACTCCTATAACTTTTGATGAGGCCAAACAGTTTCGTATCTCCATGTTAGATCGCCGTTCATGCATGTTTCCCTCTTTGCTGTCTTCTGCTGCTAGCATACATTCCCTTTGTAAATGTCGTCTACTCTTCCTTTTTCTATTCTTGCATGCACTTGTCTAATATATGATAACTCGATCCAAGCAGCTCCCCTCTGGTGCTAATAACAGCTTCATGCACGATCTTAGACCCCAAAGAAATCATCGATCAAGTAACATACATGTACCCATGCAACAACATATCTTGATAATATAGATAGCCACCATCTCCATCTCCACACATATCTGACCCTAGAAGCAGTCTCATACTCTGACCAAATATGTCTTCTTTCTTCTGCCACCAAGTTGCTGACAATTTCTATCGTCAACAGATTGATTCTAAAAGGGAGGGGCGAAATCTAATTTCTCCTTTCAGTGGTGCTGGTCCTCTAAATTATTGCGACTATGGTCCATGTGGGTCCTCGAGCCCATTTGGCCTTATAGATCTCCATGATTCCATCCATCATCCTTATCTCCTTGCTACTGGCCATGGTCGGCAGCAGTCGATAGCTTACCTTCACGATTAAGCAAAGGTGATCCTGGAAGCTTTGGTGTGGATATATAGCAAAGGCAGCCAATCCCTGAGCTCCAGGTATATGTAGCATCCCATTTGATTTTGCACATCGATTCATTTCATCTCTGACTCCCGCCTTTCTGTGCTACTCCTTGTATTCTTGTTTCTAGAAGTTTATTAGTTCACTGTGAAGCATCACAAGCTACACTGACGATCAAGATCTAGGACCTGCGCTAGCTCTCCGGCGGAAAGCAAAAACACCCACCGATCCTTCCTAGCAACCAACATCTTCCACGATCGACTTCAAGGTACGCGCCACCTCCTGTATTTTTTGGCCTGCTGCCTATCGCGATCTACTACTAGCAGTCTGAGTCATATTCATGGTGTCGTGATCTCTAAGCTTACAGTCATTATCAGCTACGATTACGGGCTGGGACTCCTACATGCGGCAAATTTGTGACTGTAGATCTATCTTCTTTCTTCTACTACCTGTGTTTTAGTTGTTGACGTTTTGCCTATTGCTCTATATAGCCTAAATAAAATCAAGAGTGTGTATATATATATATATCTGTGTGTGCGCGCGCGCGCTGTTAGTTGGTGGTCCAAATTGTGGGACAATGCATATTTTGTATATTCAATTTCATAGATGCATTGTAGAAACTTAAACCTGTGCGCTAGCCTCTGTAGGCATTAGCCAGTTGTCATATTCCAATACTTGAGAAATGTACAGTTAAAGGAGAACACATGTACAGAACTGAGTGCACCAAGTTTTTCTTTCAATGATTGCTAAATAGTTGGGAAGAGTGCCTAGAGCAGCTGGCAAAGTCTCCAAGGGTGGAGCTGCCGTTCAGGGGTTCCAACCCTGGCTCTCCACGACCTCCAGAAAGGCCGCGCCCAAGGTGGCGCCTTTCAAAAAAAAAATGATTGCTACATAGTTAACTCTGTATCCAATGTAGCCTTAGAGCAGCACCTTGTTCTGTATGGACAATAATGTTTTTGTGCAGTAGAGCTCAGTCTTGCTTGTACTTTTTTTATTAGATTAGATAACTTGTTCTTGCTTGTACTATGTATGTTGTTTATATGTTGCCTAAATAAAATCAGAACAAAAGTACTCTATTTGTCTAAAAATTGTGATGTTTGTGTTCTCAGTCAGGATGTATATCTTTGTGAAGAGCTCCACTGGCAGGACAATCCGTCTCAGGGTCCAGCCATCTGATACCTTGTCTACTGTCAAGGCAAAGATCCAGGAACAATACCACCTTGTCTTTGATGGAGTGCAGCTAGACGATAACCTTACATTGGCTGATTATGACATCCAGAATAGGTCCACACTTGACCTCCAAGAAAAGATGCAAATTTATGTATTGGATACGCTGTTAGGCACGAACATCACCGTTGAGGTTGATAGCTTAGACGATACCATTGGTAACGTGAAGGACAAGATTGAATCTATAGAGGGGTTTCCCAAGCATCAGCAGTGCCTCCTCTTTGACAACAAACAGCTAGAGGACAACCGCACCTTGGCGGACCACAATATTGGCATGGAGGCCACCGTCCTCCTTGTACTCCACTCGTCCCCAAGAGGTACAATGCAGATCTTTGTGAAGACGATGACTGGAAAGAACCTAACTCTAGAGGTGAACAGCACAGACACCATCTGCAATGTCAAGATGATGATCTATAAGAAGGACGGCATTCCGCCTAAACAACAACGCCTCATCTTCGATGGCAAGCAGCTGGAGAATGACCGCACTCTTGGAGACTATAACATTCAGAATGAGCATACCCTCCATATGGTACTCTGCCTGTGTGGTTGTTGAGCGAAGGATGCTGTGCATGGATATTCAACAATGAGTAGTATTATTTTGCTGTACTCTTCCTTCTTTACAGTAGTGGTTGGTGTGTTAACTTTGATTATATTGTTGGGAGTTAGTATTGCTGCAGTCTTGTTTCTTTCTTTTCTATTAGTAGTGGTGTGTTATCAGTGAAACTTTCACTATTGCAGTGTGTTGACCTGTGAAATCTTATATCAAGAATTAATCAGATATTAGTTGAATGCAATCTTTAATCTTTAAAAAAACATTAGTTCAATGCTTTATTACTTCCTCAAGCTTCTAGCTTTTTTTTTTTTTGCCAGCCTCGTCGTTAATGGAAGCAGCCAAGCTGTGGTAGCAACGTGGCCAGCACTAGACGATTGTATCGTGCTGTGGCTGGCGTAATAGCTCTTGAGAGGCCTGATCGGCTGAGAAAAAAATTAGTGAAGGGCACCTATGGTACCTACCACACAGATTCACAATTTGTTTGTCCATATGCAAGTATTTATATGAAATAATTAGTTCTTGTATATGGAGTTATGGACAAACCATCATGAATCTAGAGTAGGTGGCCATGGGTATTTTTTCATCACGGCCCTGTATATATATGTGCATGGCAGCTGGTAACCGCGCGGGGCAATGCAAGGATCCACTGCACGGCTTGGATGACGACACACAGCGATCAGTATTTTGATGAGTACATGGTTCCATGCATCAATTGCTTCCTTCTTTTTAAGGTGAAAAATCGTTCCTCTCCCCCTTGCTCTGTACTGTGCCATTCTCTGATTTGATTTGCATTGCTGCCAGGAAAAACGCCTCAGTGTGCCCTGTCATCACATGTAGATGCTGAGCCTGTAAAAACTAACGTCTTGATGGATTAGTTTTGTCTGTATCCTTGTGCCATCACTCTGGAGGTTGAGAGGATCGACCTGCACCTATGAATCAATAACTTCAACTATTTCGGTACCCTGACCGGCAACTAAACAGCCACTCGCTGCAGGGTAAAATCACCACTACCGTGCAGTTGGACGAGTTTGTCTCCCTATGGGTCAGAATACATAACGTCCAACTGACACCGGGAGTAGCCGCTTGCTACCCGAGTCACTGGGGGCACTCCGGTCTTTGAAGGAGTTGTCCATCGAAGACTGCGATAGCCTGAGCAGCCTCCCCAAATCAATGGGCCAATTCACATCCTTCCAGGAGCTCGTAATAGTATCATGCCATGCACTTCACCAGTTGCCTGACTGCCTGGGAGAATTATGCTCTCTACACAAACTCAAGATTAGAGACTTGCCAGAGCTGACTTGCCTTACAGAATCCATCTGCCACCTCGCTACCTCTCTTCAAAAGCTCGAAATCCATGATTGCCCGGGTCTCACATCCTTGCCACAGGGGATGGAAGGCCTCGCCTCCCTTAAAAAGCTCTCATTCACAGACTGTGCGGGCCTCACATCGTTGCCACCGCGGAATAAAAGGCCTCACCGCTCTGAAGGAATTGCTGATCCACCGCTGCCCTGATCTTGCGAAGAGATGCGAGAGAGAAACAGGGGAGGACTGGCACCTCATCTCCCACATCCCTCATGTCATGATTTCCTTTTAGCGACGGAACAATGGGGTGTGGCCTTGTGGGGGAGGATTTGGCCAACGGCTGCTACTGCTTAATCAGGTGAGTTTGTTGTACTCTTTTTAGCTGTAGCTATGAGCAGTCACCTTTTTCTTGTGTAGATTCACTAGAGAGCCTATTTCCTAATTATTTTTTTTATTCATTGCAGATGCCTTTAGGTCCAAGTACTCATACAGCCTGCTCCGCGCATTTGCATATGTATTCACACTTACTAATGGGAAATTTGCAATTGAAATCATCTATAACTACTTGCTGTCAAGGCCATTGCTTTTACTTGTTATGCCGCACAACGACTGGTTGCCAGTAAGCAAATCATATTTCTATGTAATTCTCTGCTTTCCTTCTACCTTTTTCTTTCCAACACAAAATGAACGACTCGCCTCTTGGACAAATGCCCAGCTTATGCCAGATGCATGTACGAGTTGGCTAATTTGAACTCTGGTTTCAGGTATACCAGGTCCATATCTGTTAGAGTCCACTTCTAGAGCCAAGGAGGGCTTCTGCTAACCCAAAAGACTGTGGTGGCATCCTCGAGCTCTGCTCTGCCACGAAGAAAACGCGTTACCTACTTACTGCTCACTACTTCCATGTTGCTTGTACTCAAGAGAGCTTCTGCAAATTTCCTTGGGTACCAGATGCCATGAAGTAAATAAATTGGAGAAGTGCCGTGTACGTTTATTCTCTATGGACCATGGGCACATGTAGCCTTCAGTTGTATCAAGGGCACGACTCTGCTTTGTCATACAGACCCAGCGTTTTGATCAGAACATGCAGTGTTTGTTTGATTTCATCTACAGTACATATGAAAATTCACATTTCACGGTTCAAGCGTTTTGTTGTGGTATCGAGTTAACATGATGGGCGTTCCTGTCCTCAGTCAGGTATCCATTGGGAGACCCAAAAAAAAAAAGCTAAAGGTAGCAGGGAGTGATTTGAAAATGCTTTGTAACTTTGTGATACCAAGTTCGTGATGGAGAATGTAAGCTGTGGACTAGTAGCTTGTTGTTGGAGCACCATGATTAACTTAGAGAATGAAGGGCATGCATGATGCTGCTATGCAACTTATGCAAGCCATGTCTCTCTTGTCGTCTCAGGCAGGCTCAGGTGTCCTTACTGGTATGGCAGGTCAGTGTGTCATGGCTATTCGATGCTTGATGGATAGGGAAGCAAGGCAGTGGCGAGGCGAGAAGCCCGGACGAAGCGTCCCAGCACGGCCCCGGCGTGGCAGGCTGGCGGCGCAACGTCCTTTGTGCCAGCGAGCACGCAAAGGTGTTGTGAAGACTGGGCGTCGCTGTCGCAGGCAAGTGATGGAGAGGTGCTCGCGCCTCGTCTGGCGCGGCAGGCCAAATGCTAGCAGCGCGAGCGCATTGCAGGAAGTGGAGAAGGAGAGAGCCCAAGCTGCAATCACATGCAACATCAGCCAATCTGAGCTCCAGATATTACTCTACTTTAATTTTAACCATTGCAATAATATAGCATTCTCTTCATTAATTCCATAGTCCATTTCCATGTACTCTGCCGCCTACTACACTTTCTGCTAGCGGGGAAAGGAAAGCAACAACTGGAGACAGCACGAGCAAAGGCAACAGATCCACGAGCTCCTGGTATTTACTTCATTTCTCATAAATAATATAGCATCCTGTTCAGTTCTGTTTGTCGCATGAGTAGCCACGTTTATCCATTTCGTCACTGACGCGCTTCCTGCATTACTCCTTGCGTCCTTGTTTCTTCCCTTTGTTTGCAGTTAATTAGTTCACTAGGAAGAGCTACAAAGCTAGCATTTTGCTTGGACGATTAAAAGCAGTACATCAGAGGTCCAGAAAGCTCTGATTTACACATGTTGCATTAGAGCAAAGGTTGGCACAAGGTGTACGAGCATGTTGAGCTCCAGGTATTGCACATTATTTTTAAATAAGAATATTGTACCTTATTGTTTTGTTCTTTTTTTTTATGGAGGAAATTCCCAGCTTTTATGGAAAGCTCAAGACAGTCTTACACGGTTCAGCAGAAAAAAAAAAAAGGAGCACGCCAAACAGAAAACACAGCAAAAACAGGTTTCAACAACCTGTCACACAAACGCCACAACAAAACTTACTCGACCACCCGAAAGGAAAAAAAAACAACTCAGATAACTCCTTCCACTTCCATGTCATTTGTGCGGCTCCAAAAGTCTTCCAGCCAAATCATCATCGCCTCCATCTTCTCATCCAAGAACTGGGCATCCTGATCCCTCAAAAGGATGTTCCATTTTTGCAGAAGTTTGAAGATTTTGAAGAATACATCGTTCGAAGATTTCGAAAACACTTTTTTTCTATAGCCATCTTGTTTCGTCCAAATACCCCATAGAATGATAGTGAACATAAACAGTTTTATTAGATATTGTTTGTCCCCTGAAGGAATCCAGTGATCCATCACATCCGAGTTGCTACATGGGGAAGGCCAACAGGCTTAGATTACATAATTGAGGAGAGTTGCTAGAGGGTTTACATAGAGGAGCCCAAAGGGGCAGGCCAGCCTGGAGGGTGGCGCAGTGGGAACGTCGGTAGGACAAACGTTTAGGCTAGAGCAAAAATCTGTGAAAACAGTGGAAGGAAGCCCCTTGGTGAAGACATCAGCAAACTGTGACGTAGTAGGAACATGAAGAACATGAACAGCCCACTACTACATTAAACTTTTAAACTTAACGGCGGCGGGCGTTTTGGCTTAACCGAGGCGGTCAACATAACCGCCTCGGACCTAAGGTCACGGTAAATCATGGCCTTAACCGAGGCGGTTGGCCAACCGCCTCGGTTAATCTATTAACAGTGGCGGTTATCTTAATATAACCGCTTCGGTTAACATTTTCCAGGAATAAATTTTTTTTATAATATTTGAATTTGGATTTCAAACCGAAATTTCTGATATTCACATACATTCAAAGTAGAAAATGCACGTAGAAAGTATACACACATAAACTATATTTAATCTTATGTCGTCCGTATGTTACCGTATGTCACCGTTGATATTACAAAACGTTTACTTATAAACAAATCACATCACATTATTGTTTGAGCACGACCTAAGCTAATCGAAGATGTCCGGCAACTTGTAGTCATCCATGTTTAGACCACTGTTCCTCCAGTTGCGCAGCTTCTCGTATTTCTCCGCTGTCGTGAGCTCGCTATGAGGATAGAAGAACTTCCCCCCACATGACAACAATCGTCCGTGACACACTTGCAAATGTCGGCTATTGTTCGCTTGATGCTCATCGGTAGAGGCATCACTATCATCCCAAGTGACACAATATGATTGCCCCTTCTTCTTCTTGAGTGTCACATTCTTGTTCTTCTTTTCCTTCTTTTTCTTTTTCTTGCTCTGCTTCTTGTCATCATCACTCTCATTGTCATTGTCACTATTATGAGGACAATCGGTAATGAAGTGATCCAAGCTCTTGCACTTGAAGCATCTCCTTGGCTCTTGCTTGTTCTTGGAGATGAACTTCTTCTTACCTTGACCATAGCTCTTCCTCTTCATGAAACGACCAAACTTGCATATAAGAAGAGCCATAGCCTCATCATCTTCATCATCACTTGAAGTAGATTCTTCATCAAGCTCAACCATCTTACTCTTGCCCTTGCTCTTGGAGGATGATGTAGCCTTGAGTGCTACACTCTTCTTCTTCTTCTCCTCAACCACTTCCTCATTGTTCATGTCTTGAGTGATGATCTCACCGAGGATTTGGTTGGGCTTCTTCTTGCTCAAGTCTTCTCTTGCTAGCAATGTCTTGATGATGGCAAATCTTGTGGGCAAGCATCTCAAGAACTTATGAGAGAAGTCCTTGTCCTTGATGTCCTCACCCAAGCTCTTCAAGTCATTCACTATCACTTGTAGCGTTGAACATTTTTGGCACACTCTCATCATCTTCCATCTTGAAGGTGCCAAATGTAACACCCTGGTGTTAATCACCTATTTGCATTTGCATAAGCATTCATCATCATCACATTATAGTTATCACTATTCATATTATGATCACATGGCAAAAAGGATTTTTATTTTTTTTACTATTCCCTAAAATTGTGTGATGCTATATATGAACATTAGGATTTATTTATTAGAGTAGTTTTGATCAACCTAAACTCATGATCAAATTAAGTTGATAGTATGGCTAGCAAAACAACATTTGGATTCACTTGGGTTAAATGGAAAATATACTATATTCACATAAAAGCCCTAAGTTGACCCACATAGGATTTTATTTCTTAAGCCTTTTATGAGGTTTGACCCTAAATAGAAGTGATAGAGAAAAATGTTTGCTACAACTTTGATTTAACAACCTAGACCTAAATCCAATCCTAAATTAGTGATTTTGAAAACCCAAGTTTGATATATTTTTAAATTAAAAGAAAAAAAAACAAAATAATACCTATTCAAGGTTTAAACTCTAGTTTCCAAATTATTGAGAAAATGACTTTGGTATAAAAAGCAAAGTTGTTAAGCTCATTATTTGGAACAACTTTTATATTGTGAGTTTTTGAAGTTGTTAAACAAAGATTTGAATTTTAAATCAAATTTAAAATAGTTTACTTTAGGGCAAATGTGCATTTCAAAATCTAAAAGGAATTTGGGTATGGTTTAAAAAGCAAAGTTGTAGTATTTGAAATTTTAAACAACTTTTATTTTTGCAATTTTTCAAGTTGTTACATGAATTTGGAAGTAATTGAAAAGGGGAGAAATATGAACCTTGTTGCTACAGTAGACCGCATGTGCACGGCCCATACCGGCCGCTGCTCATCGCCGCCGCGGTGTCACCGGCGCTGTGGCCGTGACTCCGGCCACCTCGGCCACGTCTCTAGCGCAGTTAAGAACCTCACCTTGCTGGCAACAAAGTGGAGAAGCCCTTCTGTTCTTCTCCCGACGCGGTGGCGGCTTGCCATTCCCGCTCTCCCTCTGTTCACCGGGAGCTCGGTGGCGCCGCCGCGTTCCTCGCCGTCTCGATGGCCATACCTTCCCTAGCCACGCACTAGAGTGCAATTAAGAACCCCAGGCACGGTGTCAACCTCTGAGAAACGCCCCAGACCGGTTGTCTTCGCGGTGGCAGCTCGCCATTGCCGCCCTCTCTCTGTTCATGACGAGGAGGTGGCGCCGCCGGCGTTTTCTCGTCGTCTCGGCCATCTTTACACCCCTGGACGCGTAGCCAAGCTCGCGAAGTTGCCTGCCACCTAACCCAGCCGTCCCGTGCCTATAAAAGCCACCGGAGTCCACCGTTCTACTCATACCACTCACCTCGGTCCGCCGTCGTCCGCCTCGGGTCGCCGGCAAAATTGGCCATCCACACCGCACCACTATCCAATTCATCGTGCACACAACTTGGCCACATCCTCCTCTTCCACCCCGACCAGGTCTCGTCACCGTTAGGCCGCAGGTGAGCATCCAGCACGCTCTTGCCGTCTCTGTGCACTCTAGTTCATGCACAGCACGCACCCGCACGAGGCTAGCCCTCTCTGTGATGTTATAGTTCATTTTTATCTATGTTTCATACCATACGTGAGTTATAGTAGTCGTAGAACCAAGAATCCTAAACACTACTGACCTCGTTTAGCAGGAACAGGGCTTGTTCCTGTCGTGTTCTCGCCACCGAGCCGCTGTGCCCGTCACAGAGCTAAACCGATGTTCAACCAAGCCCCAAAACTCACCCTAGAGCCTTACCAGTTCATCACTAGGCTAGAACGGTACTTGATCGAGCTTGACATCACCGGAAACGGTGGGCACACCGACGAGCAGCGCCGCCGAGCCGCTCTGTTCATCGCCACCGTAGTCAAAGTCAATCGCTGGCCCTCAAACCTAGCTCTATCGACGCGGGAGGTTTCCAGGAACCTATTGGTACCCTCGTCGTGGTCGGAGATGCCCTGGATCGACCGGCAACCGTCGGTCAAAAGTCGCCGGCGTTCGGGTCAACTTGAGGAGAGACCAGGGACCTTCGGGTTAGAATTTGAAGAAACCCAGGGGGTTATTTGCACAGTCAGCGACTCAGATGAATAGTTTAAATACGGACTGCGGGTTGGTTTCCAAAACTCCAAGGGCCTTTTTACAAAACCGCCAGGCGCCCACGCGGGAAGCCGGCTCGGGCCGCTTATGTGCGGACTGGGCCGAGCTGGGCCAAATTTGAACCCGTGCCATTTTCCTTTTTATTTCGTTTTATTCTTTCCCTATTAAAATGAATAGTAGTTGTTTTTGTTATTTTTATAACTATTTATATACAAGTGATAAAATCATGAAAAATTAGGTGTATGCTCTGCACAGTGCGAACTATTTTATAAAAATATTAAATAGGTATTTCCAATATTTTTGTCATGTACTAAAATACACCCTTTTAATTAATAAAAGGGATACTTAATGATTTTTGTAGTTTAAAATATTATTCCAAAAATTCTGAAAATTTGTGTGAATGCTATTAATGCTACTGTTTACCTTCACAAAAAGTTTGGTACTGTTTTAAACACTTTTACTGTTATGACTATTTTAAACCTAGTTTAAATAAGTGTTTTTCTTTAGCAAATAAAACACATAATACATGGAAATGATGTATAGTCAAATTAGGTGATTTTGGTATGTTGCTTGAAGACCATGGAACACCCACCCTTGCTGTTCCATGGCAATAATAGTATTTTGATAGTTTAACTTTGCTTTATGAATTAAAACCAACATTTTATGCTTTAGTAAACAAATAGGAATAGGTTTTGTTGGCTTGCAACTTTATCATAAATAACATGTCATGCCTATTCAAGTGTAACTTGGTAGGATTGTAAACTTCTCTACCGAAGAAGAAATATGCACGTACTCAGTAAAATAAACAAGAATTATATTGTCATTTTATGTAAGCAATCCAACCTAAAACCCTATGGTGCAAACTAAGGCCACATGGATGCATCTCATCACACATCATGTCATCATATCATTATCATCTAGCATATCATGGTGCACTATTTTTATGTATACATCCTATTCATACATATAGGATCGGAGGAGGAAAATCTCGTCGAGTACGAGATAATCGAGGAGAAACCACAGGAGTTGTCACCCGAAGGTGAAGAACTGAATACTGACTTACTTCCGGAGTGTCCTAATCACGGACCCTCTACCTTTCGCCAAGGCAAGCCCCGGACATTTTATCACCCCTCTATTTCTGTTTTAAAATTCCACTTGAGTATTATTATTAAGTTACAGTTTATGCATTAAATTGATAAGTTATAGTTAAACCATTGATGCATTACCTACCTTGTTTAGAGAGGAAAGTTTCTTGATAATACTAGTATTGGTTAGTCTTATGCTTAGCCATGCTTAGTAAATCAGGTGGATGGATATTGAGAAAGAATCATGATATATGAATTTCAGACGGGATATGGTGTGCCATTATGGTCATTGATGTCGATTAGACATGCACCTTTGAATCCTGCCTGTGAAATTTGACTAGGAACTAAATTCGTATTTTGGTCAATGGTTAAGATTGAACGTACCTTCACATAACGGCCGAATAAGTCGTTTCGACCGTGAAGCTATAGCACTACTAGTCGGGCTGGGATTTGAACTGCAGTGCATCGCTGGCGGAGAGAAAGGATGTGCGGTGGGACAGGGATTGACCAAGGGCAGGCACTGCCTGAGCGTCCTGGCACCGGCTACCCCCTGAGCCTTGCACTGTGGATCAAGCCCACGGTATCCCGAATAAAGTGAAAAGCTACCCAACACAATACGAACTTTGAATGGGTTCGTAAGGGTGTGTGATACGGGCTTACCCAGCTGGTGTAAATCGATTCGAATCGCCGTCTCTCCCGGTTAGGAGAAACTTATCCATGTGCCAGAAACGTAGCAACAACTCATTATAAAATGATGATGTGGGAATAAGATTCTTTTCCTATCAATTATTAGGTGATTCACTTTACAAAGGCTTGCTAATGTAGTTCTACTTAGTTCCATGATAAATTGGTAGTTAAAACTTTGGACAAAGGATATATGATAGTATGTTTTTCCACAAAATATGCTACCCATGAACCCCACCAAATAAAGCCTTGCATATCCTTGAGAGTCTTTTTATTTACTCTCTGACGGGTAAGTCTTGCTAAGTACAATTGAGTACTTAGGGTTTTATTCCCAACGTTGCAGGTGATGTGCTGTATGAAGGCTATTGCCTTACCTGTAATAACCCTGCCATGGATGCAGAGGAGTAAAGACCACAGGGCATGGTCATATATCTTATACTCTCCTTTGCTGTGTATGGAGATATACGTGAGTATGGCAGTGTTTTATGGATTTGAATAAAAACGGTTTTCGAGACCAAATACTTTTATGTATAATATTTGAACTTGGTATTGTAATACTATATTACTCTGTTTAAAATTTTCGCTGTGAACTCTGTGCTTGTAATATGATGTTTCCTTAATCAGTACGATCCTGTTGTAAGTTGATTTACCGAGGTCCTTCGTGACACTCGGCGGACTACCGGGTTTGTATGAGAGAAAGTATGTGTGTGCCAACGTGTTAAACGGAGGCAATCATGCTTAATCTCGTATAAATTGGTCAGTTCTGTCACACCAAACTTCTCTCTCAACATGTAGACCTTGGCATTCTTGACCTCTTGTGTGCCTTCATAAGTCTCCTCCAATCGCTTCCAAATTTCATGAGCCAAATCAAGATCCTTGATTTGCTCAAATACATGAGACTCAAGTGCGGTGTAGAGTGCATTGATTGCATGTGCATTGCACTCCATCTTCCTCTTGTCGGCATCGGTGGGAGCTTGTGGACTCTCATATTCAATCTTTGTCTCTGTTGCCTTCCATACATCAATACGCATGGTCATGAAGTGTACTATCATTTTTCTCTTCCAATGATCGTAGCTTGTGCCATCAAACTTTGACGGCTTCCCCAACACATTGATTTGAGCCATTCTTCACCATAAGGATGTTAAGCCTCAAACGGTGGTGACCTCGGCTCCGATACCACTTGTAAGGACCGGATAGGCTAGAGAGCGGGTGAATAGCCTATTAAAATTTCTACAAAGCACTAGACCACAAGTTAGAATATAACAAGGCTATTGCAAAGCAATAGCTCTAAACTACCCTAAGCAAGCCACCTAGCACAATGTACTACTTCACAAGAATATGCACTCAACCTCAAGAAACCAACTCCTCCGAACCTAAGGAGATGGCACCTAAACAAATAGTAAGCGCAAGGAAGAGTGATCGAGAAAGATTATACCGAGGGCTTGATGAAGTGAAGATCAATCACGTGTAGAGCCAATCACCAAGAGATAGACAATATAAAAACCAAGTGATCAATCACAAAAAGGAAGCCAGAAGACCAATCATCCACTCGATGGTGGAGAAGAGAATGAACACCCGATTTTTACCGAGGTTCACGTGATCGCCGTCACGCTACTCCTCGTTGTGGCACCGGTCTTCCTTGATGGATTGCGAGCTAGGCTTCACACACCAATCCCTCACCGGGAGCCGCTCACCAACACAAAAGAAGTAGCTATCAACCACGAGTAATGCACTAGAGTTGGTTTTGGCACTCCGACGAGGATAACCACAAAACCTCTCACAATCAATCACTTCGGTGTGGGCTTGAACAATCACCAACCAAGCTTAACACTGGAATCACCTCCAAGCCGCTAGGGACACGGCAATGTCCCAAGAGAATAAGAACTCAGCCCTGTCTTGCTCTCAAGTGCTCTAGAATGCAATTCACTAAGCAATGATGCAATTGAGGATCACTCAACTCATAAAGATGATCAAAGATGAACAAAAGAGTGAGTGGGAGGCTAGAGAGTGCTCACAAGAGTTAGGCAATTAATCAAACGTGCAAGAGTATCACCAAGTAACCAGAGAGGGAGTATAAATACTCCCAAGTGCACTCGTAGCCATTACCCCTCAAAAACCAGCCGTTAAACAGCTTTTCAGGGCGTCGGACGCACTCCGTCGGACTATCGCCACGGTCCGATGCTCGGATTGAAGCCACGTGTCAGCTCAGATTCAACCTCGGCCGCTGATCTCTAACGACTACTGCTCGCGCCACAAACCACAACCGTCGGACGGGTTAGCGTCAGACCAAAGTCCAGAGTCCGACGCTTCGAGTACTTGCCACAGAGCACCGTCGGACGCTACTCGAAGGAGGCGTCGGACTAACGAACACAGTCGTCCGACGTTTCCATAGAGGTTTCACAGCGATAAAAACCCTCGGACTTCAGGCCGACGCTCAGCGTCGAACTAAGCAACAACGTCCGACGCTGTGCCCAGAGCACGCCACGCGCCTCGCCACGCCGTGAACTCGCCGCGACGCGTCGTCGGACTGTCAGCCGATAGTCTGACGCTCATGCCACACACCTCGTCAGATTGTCCGACTCTCACAGACAACCATAGCACAGAGTCACCATCGGACGCCTTCAAGTCAGTGCGTCGGACTAATGAAATTCATCGTCCGACGCTTCCAGAGAATTACAGAGAGCTCAAAAGACCGTCGGACGGTGTCCGATGCTCACTGTCGGACCAACGCCAACCGTCCGACGCTTTCAAAGTTTAGAAATAGAGCCTGGGACCGTCGGACTCTACGCGCCAATAGTCCGACACCTCTGATCCCAGCGTCCGACGCTCAGAAGCTTGCTCTACTCAAGTTAGTTTCACACCCCTTACTTCTATGTGCTAACACTCAAGATTCTCAATACTTGTGCACAGTGTGTTAGCATTTTCAAAACAATTCTCAAGGGTTTCTAACTTGATCTCTAGTTTGTGTTAGATTCAATGCCATGAAATGCAACCTAGAGCACTTGAAGGTAATCCAACACTCGTTCTCCCCTTAATAGTCGGTTATCTATCCTAAATGTGATCACACCCGCTAGGTGTCTTAACCACCAAAAGAAAAGCCTATTTTGGGTTATACCTTTGCCTTCAAGCCTTTCTTTTCACCTCTTTAAGTCATTTTCTTTCACCTTGATCAACTTCACTTGCTCCACCTTGCTTCTTGCTCCATGAATGAGTCATCTTGATCAACACCATCTCCTAGACTCCATATTCCATGGTTTGACTAACCTAAACCTTGCCACACTTATTAACTTAGGTACATAGAATGTCATTAATTATCAAAATCAAACTAGGGCTTTCAGCTGCGCACCCTGTGTCAGCCGCGCAGATCGATCTGCCATCAGGCGGCGGCACGCCATAGAGGGGGGATTGGCAACGGCGGCGCGGCGCTTGGGTCAAAGCCGCGATGAAGACGATAGTCTATCCAAGATGAATACCGCAAGGATGGCAAGGGTATCAGATTTGTATGGTGCGGTATTCGATTACAGGGGACCTGATTACGGTGGAGGTGAAAACAAACATGATTTAATGCAAATACTTAACGATGTAAACAGATTACGTTACGGGGAACCGAATCAAACACTATCAAGTTTTCAGGTTTGGGTAGGGAAAGTAGAGGAGTATAACTCTTGCTGGAAGACGATTCGGAACATGCATTATGACTCCAACCATAGATAGATGCTTTGATCATCCAGGTTTTGCAATGCATGAAAATGAATGATTGGCTTCTTGTCCAGCACCCGCCCCTTTTGCCAATCTAGTAAATTGCTAGTTGACACATACGGAGTTATAAGGTCGATCCTCAAAGAAAGAGGTTATTTCCTTTGCTTCCTCTGCTACTCCCTTCGTCCCAAAATAGATGTCATTCTCACTTCCCGAGAAGTCAGCTTTTTTCGACTTTGACTAATTTTATATTAAAAAGTATTCATATCGAACGTACACAACTAGTATCATTGGAAAGATCTTTAAATCTAGTGTTTTAACAAATTTATTTAAAAATAAAAATATTGCACATATTTTCTATAAATCTAGTTAAAGTTGAGAAAGTTTGACCCGCACGTTTCTCATAGCGTCATCTAATATGAGACAGAGGGAATATATTGGAATGGATACCCTGCCTAAGCGCCTTCCCGAGATTGGATGAATGTATGATTCTAGGAAATCAGAAAAATCTTTCTTTAGCTACTTTTTCTGACAACACTCTCGAAGCGAGCAAGCACTACTTGCAACCTGATATCTATTAGCACATCGAGATCGACATCCACTTCGTCCGCGAGAAGGTCGCTCTAGGCCAGGTCCGAGTCCTCCATGTCTTCTCCGCGCACCAATTCGCGGACATCATGACTAAGGGTCTACCCATCCAGCTCTTCACTGACTTCCGGGTCAGTCTGTGCGTCCGTGATCCTACCTCTACGACTACAGGTGGGTATTAGGATATGTATATAATTAGGATCAATTATGATTATCTAGATATGTTAGTTGCTATGTATAGCCTAGAATAGCTTTTTTTTTTATAGTTGATAGTTTCTCATATTTGTACTTTTCATATAAGCCTAATTGGCTCTATATATGAAAGGCTCTCCCCCCTCCCCCACACCTCCCAATCCCGATACCCGATGGGTATTTGATCCATTAGGAAACGGGGATGGGATGATATCTATACCCGCGGGGATGTAAATGGGTAAGAATTCATCCAACGGGGATAACAGGTACGGGTATGTTCCCTGTATACCCGTCCCTGTTACCCATTGGGGAACCCGCAATGTGTGTATATGTATATGAAATTGGTCCAATTAACCTATGATGGCTGTTCAGTTAGGCTCATATAAAAGGATTGTCAACCCTAATATGTTAGAACAACTCCAAGAGTTCCCTATATGTCTTCTCTATTTATGTTATTTAGGAAAAAAGAGAAAATTTCATTTCTAACCGTTTCTCATGTGTGTTCCCCATCCGGTAAAAATCGGCAAAAGTTGTTGGTTTGTGCCTACTTTTAGGCGCAGCCTGGGAGCTCCGCATCGCGCTTTTCCCCGCGCGCCGTGGCTCCTTCCGTGCGTCATCGTCGCTCCTTCCAAGCTTCCCAGGCGCACTACTTCCCAGCACCGGCAATTTGTTCTGCTGCTCGTGATGGCTAGCAGTGCTCATCTGCTTGTCTGCTGGCAGGCGTGCAAACTCCTGGCCGCCTCCCTGCCGCCGGCTGGATGGAGGTGAAGGCCGACATGGAGTATATTTTTTTTTTTTTTGAAATAGGCTCTGTTCGTTTGAACTTATCAGTCAACACCAGTCCATTCAGCAATGTTTTTCTCTCAGAACAATTAGTCAGCCAGTCGTATCGAATCAGCTAGCCGAACAGAGCGATAATATTATTTTATTAATTAATTATAAATCTAGAAGTTGTAATAACAAAATTGTAGATTTAGATGTCAATCGGCAAACCAGAGGCCCACAGGAGCCAAATCGGCCTTCCAGGAGGCAATAAGTGCCTATCGGCCTTTCAATTGCTGACATGAAGCGCAACAAGGCGCATGCATCCCTATACATTGGTCCTATCGGTGCCGATTGAGCAATCGGCATTCCAGGGGCCGATAGCTAGCCTTGTTGAGCTGGCCACGCGGCAGAGTATATTTTTCTCTTTTTATATCGTTTTTATTGATAGTTATATGAAAGAAGATAATAATTTTATGTCAGATATTTTGATGCATAGTGTTTGGTTCGTCGGACTAAAATTTAGTCATTGTCACATTAATTGTTCAGATACTAATTAATGATATTAAATATAGAGTAATTACAAAACTGACTCCACATATAGAGACTATTGTATGAGACAAATTTATTAAGTATAAATAGTGTATGATTTGATAATATGGTGCTACAGTAAATATACGCTAATGATGGACTAATTAATATTAATAAATTTATCTCACAAATTAGTTTCCATGTGTTTAATTAGCTTTATAAATAATCTATATTTAATACTTAGACGACGCATTTGCGCCAGCACGACCGAGTGGTCGGGCTCTGGCGATGGTCGGTCCCTCCTCTCCCGCACCGGCGGGTCCCGAAAGTGGGCACAGGCACGGCGGTTGCGGCTCCCGGCCGTTGCGGCGCATGACGTCACCGCCGGTGGCCACGGTGTCACCCTCCCTCTCTGCCGCGGCGCAGCTAGCTTATGTTGGATTTATTGTGGGCTAGGCCCATTTTAAATTTAATAATAAATCTAATGACTCTATGGTTTGTAAATGGTATAGTATCGGCATGGAATTTAACTAATAAATGACTCAATTTATAATTGGAGATTAGTCATCTAAATTGAGAAGTTGAGAAAAGGATAAAGACCTGCCACACGTACACGCCCGCGCCGCCGCCGGCTGGGCCTGGGCCGTGGCCGTGGCGAGGCGAGGCAGCGTGGCGTTGCGTCGTTTTGCCACTCACACTTTATAACTACATGAGTTTTCACTCAGAATAACTCCCGTCAGTTTCCCGTCTCTTCGCCTGTCCACCTCTTCACGTCTCCAGTTGTCCCTTTGCTTCCTCTCCTCGTCTGCGAGAATAAATCCTCCGGTAAAAACGAGATTTAGGCTCTCTGGTTCGGCTACCCGAGAACACAGAAACACAACTCAACTGCTCGAAGGTCTTCCCCGTCTCACTGGTTTGCGCGCACGAATCCGTGAGAGAGCAGGGCTGCGTTTAGTTACCGGTTGCAATTGCAATTATGCACTGTAGCACTTTGGTTTGTATTTGACAACTTTTGTCTAATCATGACCCTTGCTGTTATGATATACATGTTATGTTTTAATTCAAATAAATTTGTTGGTCATGTTTTTCATGTGCACATGAATATATATGATACTATAAAAAGCGAGTTTTTTTAGAGGACTCTCCTTCTGTGGTAACCGTTCGATCTTTACGCCGTGCTATATGAGCCCTCTGTCCTCCTTGATCTTATTCTTCCCCTATAACAATCATTTGATTTATATACCGTGCTAATGGTGGGTTTTCAATTTTTTATAAATAAACGTAAAAACAAATAATAAACACAATAATATATTTTTAATATTTTATTAGTAGCAAGATGGAGTCAGGTTTCAACAAATAATAATAGACATCGATTGAGTCAGGTCAAGGTGTTCTTTTTAATAGTTTATTAGTAGCACCACGACTAGCAAGTGGCCTGTGTTAGTTTCTGTTGGCGCAGCACAAGCCGATTGGCCCAATCGGCCTGCCAAGTGCCGATAAGGCTCCAGTAAAGTCGGCTGCCACCTTATGTTATATGGCCGATATGTATGCTAGCTAGATTTACAATATTTTTAAAATGACCTTTAAATTCCTAATTAATTATTAAAATAATATTATTTCAAAAAAATCACATGGAGGAGCGTGCCACCGGCTGCAACCTGCAAGTGCACACGAGGCGGCGGCGGCATAATGGCGCGCGACGATGAAGGGTTCCCCGCGGAAAAAAAAGAAATACCAAGAAAAAACAACTTTGTGGACCAATTTTTGACTTTTAGAAGTGAATTATAGAGAACTCTGGAGATGTGCTCTTTTTTTTCTTCCTATACTATATTTAGGAGTTGGTAAATATCATCTTTGGGGAATAAAAAATAGAAAACTATTGGAGTTGCTCTTAGGCTGCTAGACATTGAACTTGTTATCAATCAGTTATACTAGAAGTACTGTCGTACTAGACAATTTGTTGTGTTATTGTTACATGTTATGTTGATTATATATGGGTGTGTACTCGGGTATGAGTAGCTGACGGGTATGAAATCCCCCATCGGGACGGGAAAAAATCTATCCCCGTTAGCATAGATGTGGACGAGGACGGGATAGATTTTAGTTCGCGGGGCGGGGACGGGGAAAAATCTATCCCCGTTAGCATAGATGTGGACGAGGACGGGATAGATTTTAGTTCGCGGGGATGTACCCATTCCACCAATACCCATTGGGGATGTACCCGTTGCCATCCCTAGTGTGTTGTGATTCCTTCCTTTCTACACATGGATCCAGGATTAACTTGTAGTTTAAAAAGATGGAGGGAGGATATTAAATTGGAAACATGCCCCTCGTTTACAAAACATGAGACGGATCCAGGATGAGTAATCTACAAACTCTAGGTTCTTCAGTAGCAAGCACAAAGAAACAAAAAGCAGCTCAGCAGTTCCACTTTAAGAAACAAAAGCAGCTCAGCAGTTCCACTTTAAGAAACAAAAGCAGCTCAGCAGATCCAGGATTGACAGCGGTTTCTTGATCAGTACATATGTAACAAGTGACAAAATACAATCTTTTGCAAGTTTAAGCTCTTAAGCCTTAACCTAAAAAAACAAAGGACAACCATCTACAAAATGTTTTACAACATTCGTTTGGAGTTTCTACAAATGGAAAATCTGACAGCAGTTCAGCTAGAGCCTGGGGGTTTCACTTGTTAGTAGCTTCAAGTTAGGACTTGTTATGTCATTTCCAATTGCAAAAGCCATGCCAGCAACTGCAGCGATCAAAACTGCTGTTGTACAGTTCAGGACTTGTTGCAGGGAAAAGCAGCCGAAAGAAGGCTATTGAACCAGACAGAAACGCTACCGATGCCGCTCCTATGAAAGAAAAACAGAAGGCCACATTAGAAATTGGGCAAAATAACTTTACAAACCTTATGCCTTGTTCGGATGCATATGTATCCTCCTCAATCCACATGTGTTGAAGTGGATTGGAGCGTAAAAATAATTCACACTCTAATTCACTCCAACACATGCGGATTGATATGGATACATGTGCATCCAAACAAGGCCTTAATGTTTATTACGTTTTATCAAAAGAAAACAGGACGTGCAAATACACACCTTTTGTCCGCGGTGACGCAAAAACAGGCAAACCCATCATATTACAGAAGACGTGAGCAATAATTGGGCATAACAGATTACCTGTATTTTTTTTTTCAAATGAAAATCAATCAACAATGAAACCTTGTTATCAGAACCATATTAAACTTTCTTACAGTAAAATAACTGTAGATAACATCCATCATGTCAAAACCAAATGGAAATTGGAGTGCAAGCACAATCATGCAGACAGGTTACAACCCATGAACTTAGTCGAATGTACCAAAATATGGTTGAACAAACAAAGATGGTATATGGAACATGGAATCAGCATTTTTCTGTCATACGGTTTTGCTTTTCATGTTTCTGCAATATGGAATATCATACTACAACATAAATGGTAATCATAACACCTACATTGCAAATCTGATTATCCAAAAGTATGAACCAAGTATGAATGATAAAACATGGAAAGTTCAATTCTAAAACTGGAAAAGAGTTCCAGAAACAATAGCAAGAAAATATTTTTTTTCTCGGAAAACAATAGCAAGAAAATAATAACACGCATAAAAACATAAAGGAATGAATGAGACCTGTTCGAATGAATAAAAATGCTGCATACCACCCAAAGATTACGGTGTAGCCTAACTGGACACCTGAGGAGTGAATGTAAGAAGTTAAATGAAGCTTAGAAAGCGTAGCCAATAGGTGTCCACGACCACAATCAATGAAACAGAGGCAATCCAACCTTTTTATGCCAATGTCTCATAAAATCTGTGGAGAACTAAAAAAAGACTAACTACATTGAAGATGTCAATTTTGTTGCTAAGCATACTAAAAGGTAAAAGTGTAGGTTTCTAGCTTCAGATACAATTTGTAAGAGCAATAAGTTCCAGTACCTGAACTCGAGCCATCTCAATCGAGAAGTCAATATTTGCAAAACAAGCCTAAAGTTATAGCGTAGAAGAACAAAGATAGAATTAAGACTACAGATTTAATTGTTGACTCTTCTTGCATGCAGTATAGTGGAAGTGAATATGTGAGACCATAGTGCAACTGATTTAAAGGTAAACTTGTCACTGAAGAACAAACATATTAAACTAAAATGTTATAGTTCTCCTCGATTTTAAAAGAAATGAAGTTAGTTAAATATAGATCCAAAAGTCTGTTCTGCATTTCTGACATCAATGCTAAGTTAGTCTTGCTAAAAATATTCTTCCCAAAACATTGCAGGAAGATACTAAAGGAGAAAACAAGATGTGTAAAGAAAAATACCTACAATCAGTAGTGATCTCATAAAATTGCATCCCTGCTGGTGTAGTTCGAATAAATGGTTTAAGTGTGCTGTCAAAAGAAAGGTTCAGTTCCAATTAGAAGAGTACATCAATATCAACAACAGAGAATGTATAGGCAATACCATGTGGATGTGGTATGCAGAAATTAATTAATAAACTGAATCACAAATTAGAGCAAGAAAGATTGGAAAACTTTAGGTCCTTGTCGTTGCCTGATCAGACCAGCCTGATCAACCTGGGCAGGGGGTCCTTGTCGCCATGCAGTGTGAAATTCATACGCGATATTACGAGGTTCAACAAGAGAACCTGTGCTGCACTCTCGTCATCAGACATTTAAGAGGCTGGTGACCTTCACCGGTAAGTGAGTCCAGATCTTTGCTATTGGTGCCAACAGAATTAGGGATTGGACTATCTGCTTGAGATCCATGAGGATGGATGTCAATGAACATGGTGCCGTTGATCTTCTTGGAGAGCTCACCTTGCAAAATGGGATTGGAACCAGACAAAGCAGGTACCATAAGTGACGATCGTAGATGATTGGAGACGGGAGCATTGCGTGGGCTTTAATCGTGTGACGTACTCAGGCATGGCCATGGACCTCGAGGTCACGGCTTAGGAGCCAACGATAGCTCACACGTGACCAAGAGGCAGGGACAGAAAGAGGTAGTAGATGATAGATTCCATCTATTGCTTGAGTCCATTTATAATCAGCCAACTCCATCTAACTTTCTAAATCGATCTGCTAATGATAGGACCCGAAAGGTTTTGGAGGGCACAGTGCTGAAAGACCAACAGAAAGGGGTTGAACCCCTGGCAGGTGCCCTTCTTGTGCACCGCAAGGTGAGAGCAGGAGCCAAATGGGTCCTGGTCAAGACTCAAGAAGCAACAACTTATGTACGGATCTTGGTTAACAAACAAATGATAGTGTTTGGGGTATTTAAATAGCCGAATTCTAACAAACCAACAAACTTATCAAAGTATCAAACCAAAAAAAATCCTATCTTTCAGCTAACGAAGTGAGAAACAAAATCCTGTGAACCAACTGAAGCGGTGTTGATGTTGTCGCCAGTTCACCACGGTGACGCTTGGCACGACATTGACATGAATGCCGGTCATAATAACAGGTGAAGATCCATACCCCGTAAGAAATGAGATATCCTAACAAACCAAACTGACGACCATTACTAATCCAATGCCCCTGACTAACTGAAACTTCTGATGGGACCAGAACTTTCATCAGAACCTAGCGACTATCTTGCGCTACAGCCTGCTCCAGAGAACAATCCTTCACTCATTGTGCCACCATTTACAGACATGCGCCCACACATGAGAATGTTAAAAACGATACGGGCAAAGTTGGTTCTTCGGAATACAAAATTAGAATGACACTATATAAATTTACCTAGACTGAAGAAGACTGGACTCAGAAATATAATTGTAGACATTTTGAATCCTCCACAAAGAAGAAGAGGTATCATGCATGCCCTGAAAACCAGCTCCTCAGTAAATGGCGCCTGGTCAAAAGGTCATCACCAAACAATATCACTACAATAAAAGAGGGAATCAAAGTGTTCTCAGTAGTAGCACTAATTAATAGTAGCATCCTAATTCCTAAACAGTACTACAGATTGCAAAGTGTTCTCAGTAGTAGCACTAATTAATATCAGTAGCATCCTAAACAGTAGTACAGATTGCAAAGGCACTTACACTCAGATGTTCAGTCAACAATTCTTTTATTGCTAAATTTGCTATAACAACCTTCGATCACTGGTTTAAAACATGTTATCTTATAAGTACGAGAAAACATTGTAATAAAGGGTAAGAAGAACAGACCACTACATAGTTCCGCCAAACCATTACATCTGCAACAGTAGCTTGGATCCATAGTGCAAGCCTCTGGGAGCAGCCTATATCCACCTCATCGCGACCGCCCAACGAGCCCGCTAAGAGCCACAATCTAGTGACAAATGACCCAGCATACACCAGGGATGTAAGGAGAAGTGGAATCGCCACGGCCTGAATCTGTAGAAGAACCAGCGTTTCAATACAAGCACGAAAAGCTCAAGACTAATGAGCGAGCTACGAGACTGTAGCTTATATTTGGAAAAAGATAGCTTACCAAGTGATCCTTCCTAATGCCGAACACAGCAAACATATCAGCGACGTCGATGAGGCTCCAGACCTGAGGAGGAAGACGAGAAGGTGGGGGAATTTGAGATTCGTTCAGTTCAGGTTCAGGTATCGGACAGGAACCATGTACCGGAGGAGAACAGGGGCGCGGCGCTTACTCGGAGGAGGGACGCGGTGGCAAGGGCGGAGGCGGCGGACGCGACGGCGGCGCAGGCGAAGCGGCGGTGGAGGAAGGTGCGGAGCGAGGTCGGGGGCGGGAAGCGGAGGATGACAGTCGGAGCATAGAGGACAGCGACGTAGGATACCGCCATGGCGGCGCACGCCGCCACCGCCACGGCACCTGATATCGCCGGCGGCGAGGCGGGATGGAGGCCCGCCGGCGGCGCCATATAATCCGGAGAAGCCGGCGTCAGCCCAGGTAGCTCATTGTGTCCAAGATTTCGTAGGGGGGAGGAGGGGGCGGGGGGTTGGAGTGAGGAAAAAGATGCCGACGCCGGAGTAGCAAGGATGAGGAGACGAGCGAAGCGATGGCTGGTGAAGTGACTAGAGAGTCAGTATACCAGCGATGGCCAACGGCGGGTGAAGGTGAAGCGCTGGCAACCCCCGCCGCTGCTAGAAGCAACCTCCGTTGCGCACAACAGAAGGAGAGAGAGAGAGAGAGAGAGAGAGTCAGGAGATGACATACTACTTGGGCCAGTGACAGAGAAAGTCACTCTTTGGTCACCTGGTTGGGGCCACTTGGGCCTACTATTTCTTGGGCCGGAGGAGTCTTGGCTGCATCTAAATGAAACCCATTTAGCGGCTATCCACGGCTAATTATTAGCACCTAAGCCTGCTTAGCACTAAAAGTTCGTTCTCCTAGCTTTTGTTTTCTCCAGCAGCTATCTTCGGCTATAGCAGCAGTTATTATAGTTAGAGATTTAAAACCTTTAGTTTAGACCCTTTATTTTGGACAGATGCAAAACTATTTCTGCATACTTTTATGAATAATATCATGATTTTGTAGAATAATTAGGTATTTAAAGTGTTTGTGTGAGGTTTGCTCTTTATCTTAGTTTAAGTTGACTTCATCTTGTTTCTATAATCCATAAAAACCAAACAAAAAAAATCCCATAGCCCAAAACCACATTTGGTCTTTACACAAATTCAGTTTCATAGACGGTAGTTTTGAGGGAAGCCTAGTTGTTGATTTAGATTTATAATTCCTCGCCATCCATCACCTCCAAACCCACATCGTTACGCAAGTTGTGTTGGCATCAGGTTCAACCAAACATTCTAAAGGTTTTACTTAAAACGCCCAAAACTTTTACATGACCCCGAAAATCAGGGACATTGACGAAAAATTTCTTGTCTAGTTGCCTCACTCTCCAGCAAGTTTGGTGAAAAAAATATATTCAAAGTATGGCTCTCCACAAATAAAGAAGAGGTATTGTTGACAATAGAATTTGGTAAAAGATACTCATTTGCGAATCCGCAGAGGAAAGAAGATGGAATCGGCAAATTTACCCGAATCGGATATTTGTGTTGAGATCGACTAACCAGCTTGGCGGTGAAGAAAAAAAGGAGCAATCGTAGAAAGGAAAAAACCTACACCGGCGCGAGGAAGTTTAAACATATCGGACTTCATTAGAAAGAAAAGATTAGAGTCCAATTTATGTAGTATCTTTTATTTTCTCGTTTTGTAATCTTATTTGATTAGTGCTTATGTTGGAGCCCAGGGTGTTGGGTTCGTATGCACGTGCAATTTCTTTTCCTACTAAACGATTTGCAATTTAGATTTTTATTCCCTTTATATCTGCCTTTTTAATTAATTCAATAACTTTTTTATTGCTTTTCGTAACATTTGAGGCATTGAGGCCTTAGTTTTTAAAACAAACACAAAATAATTCCAATCGAAACATCTTGTATTTGGAATAAGATTCATTACTAAAAAAATCTTTTGCGAGGCGTTTTGGATTTTTTTTTCCGTGGCGGTCAGGAAGAATAACCACCGCGGTAAATGTCGGCATTAACCGAGACGGTCACTTTTCATTTACCGTGGCGGTTACAAGCAACCGCCTCGCAAAATCGATTTACGAAGGCGGTTATATGTAATGTGTCCGCCTCGTAAAATAGAGCTATTTTAGGAGGCGGTTATTTATAAGAGGACCGCCTTGATTAAAAGGCGAAGCCCATTCTGGTATGGAAAAGCCCAAACTCGGCCCGCTGCATGGCTCAACTATATATAACAAGTCTAGGGTTTAGACACTCCTCACTCCTCCCTCCCTCAGCCGCCCACCTCCCGGCTCCCTCTCCCTCACGGGCTCCCTCTCCCTCCCAGCTCCCTCTCCCACTCCTCACTCCTCGTCCACCTCTCCGGCTCCCTCTCCCTCTCCCACGACGTCCCCTCCCCTCCCCTCTCCCATGGTGGCGCCTCCTCCCTTCCCTTCCTCCTCTCCATGGCGGCGCGCGGGTGCGGCACTCGGGGCAGTGTGGCTGCGGCACCCTGGCGGCGGCGCGTGGGCTCGGGGCCACGGCACCACGGCGGCCGCGCGGGCGCACCACCCCTACGGCGGCCCGGGCTCGGGTCCATGGCACCCCGGCGGTGGCGCGGGCGCACCTCCCAGGCGGCGGATCCGGCCTCCCCGGTGGCGGATCCGGCCTCTCCGGCGACCACCACGGCGGCGCCTCTCTCCCTCCATGCACCGGCGAGCAGGGGTCTTGACGAGCTCCTCCGACCTTCCCGGTGGCGGATCCGGCTTCTCCGGTGACCACCACAGCGGCGCGAGGTTCCACGGCAGATGACGCGGCGGCGGCGCACGGTGGCAGTTAGGTCCAGATGTAGTCAACCGCCTGATTTACCGTGACCTTAGCTCCGTGGCGGTTTAAAAAACCACCGCGGTTAATTAAATATGACCGCCACAGTTAAGTTTTTTTATAGTGATTCCTAGTTATATTCTAATAATTTTAAGATATGGCAAACGTGATAATTATAGGGCAAACGTGAAGAGAGACAAGACAATTGCCACGTTCATGATTCACGATGTTGGAGAATATGAACCGAAAAAATAAACTGAAATTTTACTTCGTTATTATTAAATGTATACATATAGATATAGATATATCCACGTGAAATGCAAACCACGCGGTCTCAGAAGATGTGTCTACAGCGATGTTAATACTTAATAGCATAACAATTCTTGCACTAAAGACTTCGCGAAGCCGGCCATGTTGGCTATTTCTTGCGCATAGAGTCGGTCCAAGGCCGGCGCATTCGACACCCACAAGGAGCTAGCAGGTGGTCATCATTACCCGGCCCGGAGCGAGAGAGAGCAACACCAAATGGCAGACGCCAGCTTGAGACCAAATAAATGACGCCAAAGCTTACATGTTTAAGTGGCATCCGGCGTAAAATTAAGATGGCTGGCCGATCGATTCGTGCCAGGCCCCACCGATTCCGAGAGACGCGAGAAGGGTTTGCTTGCACCAAAAAATTGAAACCAAATGACGCAAAGGCATCCAATGTGAAAGATGCCTGTGGTCCGTTTAAGTTCCCATCTATCTACCACTCAACTGATCTATATATACCAAGCTCCACGCACAAACCAAACACAGATCAAACAGCTAGGCGTGTACTTAAACTGTTGTGGATTTAGTTAGCGAGGTCTCCATTGGACTTGGACCTAGTCGGCGAAAATGAGCCATCACAGTAAGACATCGTGGCCGGAGGTGAAGGGGCTGCCAGCTGAGGTGGCCAAGGACAAGATTCAGGTGGACCGCCCAGACGTCGTGGTGATCCTTGTGCCTGTCGGCTCTGCCGTGACCGATGACTTCAACACCCAGCGCGTCCGCGTCTTCTTCAACAAGGCCGGCATCGTGGCAGAGGTCCCCAAGATCGGATAGGGCGTGAATAATGCTGTTGTTACTTCAGTTGTATCTAATCGAAGCTGATTTCAGTTGTACGCTTCCCTGCCGTCTTCGAGTCAGAGATGTTGCACTGAAAACCCATATTGCAATATTATCTTTCAAGTGTTTGAGATGCTTCATCTGCATGTTATAATTATTTCATTTTGATGTTCCAAAAGTAGATCGAATGGTGCATATATTGCAGTGTCTACACACCTATGTTGTAAGTGTTTTATTTAAATGTTGCGTATATTTGCAAATGGTTATTTAAGTGTTTTTTTTAATTTTTTAAGTGTTTCATACACATGTTTCGAGATGTTTCGGATGTGTTAGTATGTATTTTACAATTGTTCTCATCTGAATGTTTTAAAAGTAGATCTATTGTTTCAGCTAGCGTATTAAATACATGTTTCATGTATTTTATTTGCCTTTGGATGTATGTCGTAAGTGCCTTCAGATGTATGTTACAAATGTTGCATCTGAATGTTTCAAAAATGAGAATTGCTACGGTACACTCAAATGACTATGAGCCGTTCATTTTATTCGATTAAACGGTCACGATCAAATCTTACCTCCTTAGAGGTAATATCTAAAATACATTTTTATTTATTTATTTATTATTTAAAATAGGATAAAAATTGAATATTTAGGATATAGAAAATCTTTTTTAATTTGTTTGCATGCATTAGTAGTTCTATTTGCATGCATGCAGGTATTTTTTTTTTTGGAAATACCGTGATTGGGGCGTGGGATTGCATCTGCACATGTTCTTTTTAGACGTGCATGCATCTCGAGAATCAAGGTTGGGTTACTGTTTATCTAAAAATATAGACCGATTTTAGACGGTGTTCTTGATAGTTTGTAAACAATAAATGTGTTTTCTTTCTTTTAATCTACAACGAAATTTTTTAACTAGTCTTTCTCCCTCGTGCTAGCTCCAAATTTGACGATTCTTTTTCGTAAATGTTTCTAAAATCATTATGTATCAATTTGAAGCATTCTTTTTCATTAGACTTTGTTCTGTAATTCGACTTTTTGAATTTTAAAAATAGAAAGTTTGAACAATATTTTGAAGTAGTAAATGGCATCGGTTGATAAAATCATAAACATAAAAGTTGTATAAGTGATCAAGATGTATAACTTTTATTTTGACCGTTTGCTCATCCAATAAAACGATAGTAATATTGTTCATAAATTTTACATCTCTCTAATAGTCTCATGAACTCTAAAGAAGAATATAAAATTTGTGAATAATGTTACTATCACTTTCTCGAACGATCAAATGACCAAAACAAAAGTTATAGATCTTGACGAGTTGTGTAACTTTTATGTACACAACTTTTTGAACATAAGTGATTTAGTCTTTCAAAATGTAGTTTAAAGTTGGCATGTTTTAAAATTCAAATTTTGAATTGAGAAAAGTAACTCAGATGAAAAGTTGACCAAAATGAAAGTTGTAGATCTGAAAAAGCTATTCAAATTTTGTAGTTGACAACTTTTTCATTTGAAATCACTAAGCCATGATAAATTATACTAAAAGTTTTTATTTTTTAAAATTTAAATTTTAAATTGTTCTAACAAATCCGAGACAAATAATCAAAACAAAAGTTGTAGATCCCGATTTATAAAAAGTTGTAGTTGATGATTTTTGTATTTAAATGCATTATTATTGCTTTAAAATGTTATAGCTGCTGAGTGCGAGGAAGATGATGAGTTGCTGCGGTGGCCACGAGTCGCATGCGAGCGGCCGTTGTTCCCGGGCGACAACTGCCGGCGGCGGATCGCGACGAGTTGCTGCGGTGGCCGGTGGCCGTGAGTTGCACGCGAGCGGCCGTTGTTCCCGGGCGACAACCGCCGGCGGCGGATCGCGACGACGGCTCTTGGAGGATTGTAACACCTCTGGTGTTACGGTTAATTAAAACCTGCCATGTCATCATCATTGCATGTAAATCATCCTGGATAAACTCATTTTTTTGCTATGCATTAACAAAACTGATTTTATTTTAACATGTGATTTTACATAAGTTCTTAAGAGTGATTTGTTATGTAAATGTTTGGGTTTGTATGTTATTATTTAAATTGGATTGGGTAACAAAAAGAAAATCAATTATAAACCCTAAATCAGACCTAAAACCTCGACAACAAAAACTAAGCATAATTAAGTGTTGGGCCTTAAACAAAAGTTGTAAATCTTTAAAAGTTAAGCAACTTCTATTTTGGGAAATTTTGAAGTTATTAAAAATAATTTCAAATAAAATCTTAATTTAGGTTTTAAAGTTTAAACTTGAAATACGAGTTCAAAAACTAGTAGGAATCTGGCGATGGTCCTTTAATGAAAGTTTTAGCCCTTACAAAATGGAACAACTCTCATGTTTATAGATTTTAAAGTTTACTTGTAGAAATTTAATTTTAAAAACCAATTAGTGTTTGCTTAATAAAATTTAAAATGCCATTTTAAAAAATATCAAGAATTAGGGCAAACTACTTTAGTGAAAGTTGTAAGGCTTTTTAAATTGAACAACTTTTATATTTGAGGATTTTGATGTTATACAGAAAGATTCCCAATTAAACCCTAAATAGTGTTTTGAAATTTAAATTTGAAATGTTATTTCAAAAACTATAAATAATCTGGTGAAACTCATTTACTGAAAGTTATAGGACTTGACAATTTGAATAACTTTTATTTTTGCATATTTTCAAGTTATTGAGAAAAAGTTTGAGAATTTAGTTGAATTTGAAATAAATTTCAAATCAAGCTTTTACCCCTTTTTGAATTGTCAAAAATCTATTCAAAATTTGAATTTGGTTCAAAAACCAAAGTTGTTCTAAATTTAATTTGCTACAACTTTTATTAAGGACATTTTTCAAGTTTGTATACAAAATAAGGGGTAATTTTGCAAAAAAGGGGAAAGGGGTGTACTGCTACAGTGTTCCGGGGGGGTTCCGGCATGCGCTGTCGCGCTCTGCTCGCGGGCAGAGCCGCGCGTGCGCGCACCGGTCGCCGGCGGTGCCCGGGGCCGGCCGGCCGCGTGTCGCCGTCGGGGTCGGGCCCGTAGGGGCCATCCCCACGCCGCGTTCCTATTCCCGCCCTATATAAGCCATCTCCATCGTCGCTTTTCTTCCTCCGTTTCTCCACCACGCCGCCGGCGAGCTCTCGGTCGCCGACCAAATTGGCGCTGCCCTGAGTATCATTCCCAAATTCGCCGTGCCACTGATATTACCACATCCTAGAGCTTCTATTAGACCTGTTTGTGCCGGCAGCCGACCACCGGAGATGCCGGAACGCCGTCTCCTTCGTCTCCGGCTCCGGCAGCGTGCCACCGAGTGCGACTTCGACGTGGCGAACTCGCCTTGGTGAGCTACGTCCTACCCCTATGTATGTCCTAGACTCTAGTTAGCCTCTTGATGCTCACACGTTTGCTGGTTTGTCCTTAGAGGCTTTAAACTCGTCGGAACGGGCGATCGTTGTCATGTCCGAGCCACCGCGTCCGCCGCCGTGCTTGTCCTCACCGACAACGAATCCTCTCCAGTCCTCCTTGTCTCCAATCGACATGCGCATGGCGCTCATGGTGAGCTCCTGATTCGTGTAGTGTCATCCTGTCGAGCTCTACCGGGCCGAGTTGCACGGAACGCCGGAGGCCGCTCCGTTCAGCCGCCATGTCCGTCCGCTAGCTTGAGCTCGAGCTCTAGGGTAGGTCCTAGTCGTCCGGATAGGCTGGTGGGGGTGTTAGGTGCCTGGGGTTTTCCCTTCCCATCGCCGGAGCCACCGTCGTCGACGAGCCGCCGTGATCGGTGCTGCCACCGCGCGCGTGTCTCTGCTCTGCTCGAGCAGAGCGGTGGGGAGGAAGAAGAGGCCGGTTGGGCCTAGCTGGGCCGCGCGCGGACGGGTCAGCCGGCCCAGTAGCGCGCTGGAATGGCCGGTAGTGAAGGAGAGGGCGATGGGCTCTGCTGGGCCGGCCTGGCTGTTTTGGGCCGTCCCGGGCTGATTTGGTTTTCCATTTTTCCTCGCGAATAAAAATTGTTTTCCAATTTCCTGATAGAGAGAATAGTGAGCCAATTTGTCATTTTTATAGGAATTAATTTTCTAATTTAAAAATTCTGAAAATAATTGTGTGTGCTCTCTGAGGGATGTAGTATTTAACAAAAATATTGAATACATGTTTTGAGCAATTTCTGCAGGGGTTAAAAATCAGCACAAAAATTAATAAATGCAACATTGGGTAATTTTAATTAGTTCTCTATAACTCCAAAAATCATGAAATTTAATTTGGTACTGTTTTAGGATAAGTACTATCTATGGTAAAATTTTGAGCTCAAATAGAAATAATTTAATTATTTCTTATTTATTACTTGCTTAATTGATTAATTAAGAAAATGTCATTAGGATTAAAATTTTAAATCTTTTAGGGTTTGGTTAAACCTCTTGTAGCACCTGAACCCTGCTGTTCCAAGTTTTGATGATCATTTACTCTGTAAGTATAAGATGAATTACCCTAGGTAGTAATTAAATGCCAAAACAAAAATCCTAATTATTGATTGATTAATAAAATTGAGTAGAAACCCTAATTCACTTTTGTGTGGTGTAACATTTGGATTGAGTGATATCCCTGGGTCATTAACTTGAGATGATCCTTGGCACCTTAATTAGTGTTTGGGTTCTTAATTGAATTGTTAATTTGGAATGCTAGTAATTTATGTTCGTCTCATATAATGATAGGGCTTAATAGTTTGTTTAGGCAATGGGATAATAATGTTCTAGGGGAAGAACCAATCCGACTTTCAACGGCTATCAAAACGATCAATAAACCAAAGTAGTTAATACTCGATAGTAATTAGTTTTGTTGACTTACAACTTTATCGTGAAGGAAAGTTGTACTCAACTTTCAAATTAAGTTTACTTACTATTGATCGGTGATTCTGTGCATCTCCTGCATCATGGCATACATGTCATCATATAAGTGTTGTATTATTATTTCGTGTACTGAACGCGCGGTGATTATTATCTGAAACGTGTCCCGAGTAAGGTCTTCACTCGGTGGACGTGGATCCTTCTCGGTGATTGACGTCAGAGTTTCGTCTACTTCAAGCAACAGGCAAGCCCCGGTGCATTTGCCCCTCCTTGTTATTTAAAAATATTTATCACTTGAGTTAATCTACTGCATTAGGTTAATAGGAGTTGAGTGATAACCTATTGATGCATTACCTTTCCTTGACCACATATTATACCTGAGACCCTGATTTATTTAAAGTATTGAAAAAAAAAATGCTTAGTCATGCTTAATGATAGAGTTGCAAAAATGCTATTTTGAAAACTGTGATGATATGAAACAAATGAATCATTTTATGGGATTGGTATTGTCCTCGTTTGGTGATGGTGTACTTGGCCAGTCCATTATCATCAACGTGGATGGGTTTTCCCGTTTGGATGGCCAACTGTTTGGGTTAGAGTCCCAACTTTCGTCGCCATCGGGAAAGGGATGTGAAAACCGGGTAGTTACCAGTGTACTTGGGTTAGAGTCCCAATGCATGGTTTCTAACGGAAAAATATTAGGGACCATTCGTTGTCGGCCTGCTGTGATCATGACTTTGCAACTAGCCACATACTACGGAAAGCCTCTGACTCCGGTGGCTCTACTGCTGGAACCGACAACCACGCGCTGGGAGTGGAGAGATGGCGAGAGTAGCGTGTACCCTCGTGGCCGTCGTGCCTGGAGACTAGAGGGGTACTGTGCTCTCGGGTGGCGCAGGACCGGTTCCGGGGTATGAAAAGCCGTGGTAGGCGGGGTTGGCATATGCAAGCTTAAGTGCTACATATGCAGTGTGGATAGGGATCCCCAGCTGGGTACTTCTGGATTCGAATCGACGCTGCTCCTCGGTTAATGGAGACATGATCCTCACACTTACAGCGAAGAGTGGTTCGGAACTAGGTGTTTTTAAGAATGAATATGAATTTGAAAGTACATAATATACGAGAATTGATATTGGAATTATGTATATGAATAAAATAATATTGAGACCGAATAATGAAATAGGATAGAAGTGCTTTTCTGCAAAAATACTTTGACTCTTGCTCAAGCCTTACCTTGACTCCCCTCAGCCTGCATCCCTGAGTCTAATTTTACACCTTTAGTCGGGTAAGTCTTGCGGAGTACCCCATGTACTCAGGGTTTGTTAACCCCCTGTTGCAGGTAAGTTGAGTAAACAGTTCTACGAAGGATCGTGCCGGTCATCGGATCGTACATGGATGAAGATGTGTATATAATGAAACCCTTGGGCCGGGTGTTTAGTTGTATACAGCTACTCCACTGCGAAACTCTGGTTTGGGATAATGTAATTGTAATCTATGTTTAAGTAATACTTCCGCACTCTTTACTCTGATTCAAATTATTTGTGTAAACTGTTGTAATACTTGAAAGGTCTTTACAATGAGATCCTCGGGGAAATTAGGGTTTCCTATGAGACCCGACGGGCCACCTAAGTCAAAGGGAACTCGTGCAGACTAGTCAACGGTCCTTAGGGACGATGACGGGGCACGTGGGCCCTATGATTAAGGCGGTTCCGTCTCAGGTGGTATCAGAGCATTTCATTGTAAAGTACTTGCAGTATTACTTTACAAAAACTTCAAAAGGATTTCGAATGAATAAAATTGATGGGGTAGTTTGGTTCGAGTTATTTCCGAACTTTCCTCATTCATTCTATAGCATCTTTCCTCGATTACTTCTATAGATCTATAGTTAGGTTTCGAGCTTAGTAGTGGATTAGCACCTTAAGTATGCCCTATGTTTGAAAACATTGAGTGCATGTCACTCTAATAATTAATTTAATCGGTATATTACGTATATGTCAGGGTATCCTGGCTTGCGTTGGAACGCTCATGCATCATGACATTACAACTATTAGTAATACCCCCGATATGAATTAAATCTCTACTTTCTAAAATAAAACATGTTTCCAAATAGATATTTGTTAAAAACAAATCCTTACCCTTCTTTTCAATAGATGGATCCGCAAGACCCTACCACTGGAACCGACGAATGCCTGGCTATGTTTGGAACTCCTACGGTGTTGTGGCAGTTACTTCAGGAAGTAGGCTACTCGAAACCACCAAAGTATCGTTGGTCCCGTACTGTTGTTCTTGGTCGGCCGTGGTACGAAGTGTCACTTCGGATCCCAGCTTGTACCACTGCTCCGTCTTGGCCAGCTTGGGAATCACAGGCAGAAGGTATGAGTCCTTGGAAAGGAGCTCAGGCTACAGCATTGGAAGTCCTGAGAAAGATCTGCTTCAGGTGTCAGAAGGAAGTCAGAGTTTCTACTCTGAGAATGTTTCCGTCAAAGGCACTAGGGAGTTGGGATGGTCTTCAACGACAAGCTGAGCAATTGGAAGAAAAGTCTGATCAGCAGGATCCCATATTGGTAGCCACTACTCGAGCCATGCTAGCCGTCCTTAACCTCCATCTGACCCGTGAGCAAGGACGCGAGGAGTGGCAGGAACTTTACGCTGAATGTTATGAAGCACTCAAGAGTACAGAACTCAAGAAGAAGAAGGCCAATAAGAAAGCCTTAAAGTGGCAAGAGGCTGCCCAGATCAGTGATGTGGAAAAGATCGGTTTTGACGTCCAGGTGGAAGCACTCGAAGCACAACGACAAGCAGACCAGCACCGCATAGAAGAACTAGAGAGTCTGGTGGATAGTCTTCACCTTCAGACTGGACTTCTCATCCAGCAGCGCGAAGAAGCTCATTCTTATGCCGTAATGGCAAGAGAAGGTCTTAGAGAGACCGTTGGATATCTGCAGCATCAGGATGCGATGTTTTGGGGCCTGCATAATACCTATCAGCAACAACTTCAGGCAGCCCATCAGAACATTGCCGATCTGCAACGAGAAGTGCAAATGCTCCATGCCATGAATGATCCAATTCCAGATATAGATGTTCCAGCAGCTGACCATCAGGAATTGTCTGGTTCAGCAGAGAATGCCGATGAAGAGTTTGAGGAAGTAGCTAGTGACTCGGAGTCAGAAGTAGTGAGTGGTCGAGTCGATTAGTTTATGAAGCTAAGCAGTCCCTTAGACCCAGTGTCAGATCAGGTCAAGTCTGAGGTTAAGTGTCCTTGTAATCCAAAACCCTGTGTCGGTAGGAAACTGGTGTAATGGTAGTTCCATAAGTTGGAGTAAGTCGACCTAAACTAGTAGTCAAGGTGAACTAATGTGTAAACCTCGGATAATCCTATGTCATCGGCCAGATCATTTTATACTTAAGCTTATGAGTGTTACGTGTGTTCAACAGTTGGTCAATTTTGTTATAGGACTAGGTTTTGCCATCACCGCTAAACTTCGCTCCATAAGTTTCTAGTCCTTGGGAAACTCCTGGATGCACTCATTCACTATTTCAAATCGACACAAAACTTTGGCTAATCCTTGATTTAATAAATCCATTGATGTAAATTTTTTTTTATCTTCTCTTTTCAAAACAATGCTATTTCTTTGAAAGCTATTGTAATTGTAGTCTATGGGATATCGTGCTCCAATACCGTGACACAGCGTCGAAATCTGGGTCTCCTATGGATCACGACCATGGGAAAGTACTACCGGATACTCGCTGTTGTCAAGGTTGATGGTCATGATCCTAGCTTGCAATTAATGTGTTTTCATTCCCATTTTCCAAATATCCTTTACCAGAATTCGTATCCATATTTCTTCATGAGTTTCAAAATCCTTTTGCTCTTTATAACTATATTAAAACTCACTTTGAGAATCCACATCTGATCTCTCCGAATTCTTAAGATTATTTGTCTGTGCAATCATCTTAATTTCATCTGATAGAATAACAGGAACCAATTTGGAAAAGATACCTAAGATCCAATCACTTGGAAGTGGTATCTGTGATCCGCTGAGGATTCCATGTTGTTTTATCGATTCTTGGTTATTTATAAATATCTTGACATATATTTTGAAAATTCACTTCGACGAAAACTTTATGATGCACTTAAATTCGCCTACAGACTCAGGATGAAAACCTAGCACTAGACCATGACTTTTATCTGCATACGTGTCATGCCTTGATCCGACACGTATCTCTCATTTAAATCCAACACGTTATTCCAGAATTGTTTTGCCCATAGTGATGTCATGACCTGCGACCACGGTGCTGCGTCGAAGCCTAGGGTCTCTCACGTGCCATGGCCATGCCGAGATTCCGCTAGGCACGCGTAGGTATCAAGGTCTAGGGCTGTGACATACTGTAGCTTCGCAACCTATAAAGTTTCTTTGTCTGCACTGTATGTAGAAACAAATTCATCTTGCTATGATGTAACATGATCTGCGGCTGCGATACAATGTAGCAACCTGGGATCTCCTGTGACTCACAATCACATGAGATTCTGATGGGTACATGCTCGTATCAAGGTCTGTGGTCATTGTACATCATAGATACAGTCGATTTATTTTTCTCTTTTTACCGAGGTTACTTTGATTGTGTTCTATGATGGTGTCTCGACCCGCGACTATGGTGCCGTGTCAAAACTTGGAATCTTCTGTGAACTCCAGTCACATAAGACCCTACCAGGGTACACACTGGTATCGTAGTCGGCACTCCTGAATCATCGTAGCTCGCAATTAATGTGCCCTCACCCTCCTTGAAACCCACCCTTAAAAGATATTCCTCGCAAGGGTTGTATTTCGAAGAAATAAGATTTCAAGTTTTAGTGTTGAGAAACAACTGATTAGGTCAAATAAGAATTTTTATCATAACAGGTAGTAAGAGAAGTGTGGACTAGTAGCTTATCAACCCAAGTGTCTGAACACTGGTCAGTTGCACAAGATGTACTTCATGTGAAACCACTCGAGAAGTAACTTCAAGTGTCAAATCGGGTTATTGACTTGGTAGGAGTAGAATTGAACTAAATCTGACGCACTCCGAATACTCAGTGTGAGTCATAAACCCAAAAAGAGATCGTGTTACTCAAAGGACTTCAACAGGCTGATGGACAAGTATGTTGGAATCAGTCTTCAGGAGAAAAAGCTACCCGAGAGATCAGAGAATTTCTCACCTGAAAACATTCTTAAGTTCTTAGCTCACCATTAAAATATAATTTACCCCTTTCAAGTCCTACAAAATGTAAGATCCCTACTTGCTCTACAGTCAAGATTTGAAAAATATTTACTTCATATTTTCTTTTCCATTACTTAACCTAAGGCTCTAGCCGCTTCTAAAATCTCGGGACGAGATTTTTTTTTAGGGGGGAAGGCTGTAACACCTCTGGTATTACGGTTAATTAAAACCTGCCATGTCATCATCATTGCATGTAAATCATCCTGCATAAACTCATTTTTTTGCTATGCATTAACAAAACTGATTTTATTTCAACATGTGATTTTACATAAGTTCTTAAGAGTGATTTGTTATGTAAATGTTTGGGTTTGTATGTTATTATCTAAATTGGATTGGGTAACAAAAAGAAAATCAATTATAAACCCTAAATCAGACCTAAAACCTCGACAACAAAAACTAAGCATAATTAAGTGTTGGGCCTTAAACAAAAGTTGCAAATCTTTAAAAGTTAAGCAACTTCTATTTTGGGAAATTTTGAAGTTATTAAAAATAATTTCAAATAAAATCTTAATTTAGGTTTTAAAGTTTAAACTTGAAATACGAGTTCAAAAACTAGTAGGAATCTGGCGATGGTCCTTTAATGAAAGTTTTAGCCCTTACAAAATGGAACAACTTTCATGTTTATAGATTTTAAAGTTTACTTGTAGAAATTTAAATTTAAAAACCAATTAGTGTTTGCTTAATAAAATTTAAAATGCCATTTTAAAAAATATCAAGAATTAGGGCAAACTACTTTAGTGAAAGTTGTAAGGCTTTTTAAATTGAACAACTTTTATATTTGAGGATTTTGATGTTATACAGAAAGATTCCCAATTAAACCCTAAATAGTGTTTTGAAATTTAAATTTGAAATGTTATTTCAAAAACTATAAATAATCTGGTGAAACTCATTTACTGAAAGTTATAGGACTTGACAATTTGAATAACTTTTATTTTTGCATATTTTCAAGTTATTGAGAAAAAGTTTGAGAATTTAGTTGAATTTGAAATAAATTTCAAATCAAGCTTTTACCCCTTTTTGAATTGTCAAAAATCTATTCAAAATTTGAATTTGGTTCAAAAACCAAAGTTGTTCTAAATTTAATTTGCTACAACTTTTATTAAGGACATTTTTCAAGTTTATATACAAAATAAGGGGTAATTTTGCAAAAAAGGGGAGAGGGGTGTACTGCTACAGTGTTCCCGGGGGGGGGGGTCCGGCATGCGCTGTCGCGCTCTGCTCGCGGGCAGAGCCGCGCGTGCGCGCACCGGCCGCCGGCGGTGCCCGGGGCCGGCCGGCCGCGTGTCGCCGTCGGGGTCGGGCCCGTAGGGGCTATCCCCACGCCGCGTTCCTATTCCCGCCCTATATAAGCCATCTCCATCGTCGCTTTTCTTCCTCCGTTTCTCCACCACACCGCCGGCGAGCTCTCGGTCGCCGACCAAATTGGCGCTGCCCTGAGTATCATTCCCAAATTCGCCGTGCCACTGATATTACCACATCCTAGAGCTTCTATTAGACCTGTTTGTGCCGGCAGCCGACCACCGGAGATGCTGGAACGCCGTCTCCTTCGTCTCCGGCTCCGGCAGCGTGCCACCGAGTGCGACTTCGACGTGGCGAACTCGCCTTGGTGAGCTACATCCTACCCCTATGTATGTCCTAGACTCTAGTTAGCCTCTTGATGCTCACACGTTTGCTGGTTTGTCCTTAGAGGCTTTAAACTCGTCGGAACGGGTGATCGTTGTCGTGTCCGAGCCACCGCGTCCGCCGCCGTGCTTGTCCTCACCGACAACGAATCCTCTCCAGTCCTCCTTGTCTCCAATCGACATGCGCATGGCGCTCATGGTGAGCTCCTGATTCGTGTAGTGTCATCCTGTCGAGCTCTACCGGGCCGAGTTGCACGGAACGCCGGAGACCGCTCCGTTCAGCCGCCATGTCCGTCCGCTAGCTTGAGCTCGAGCTCTAGGGTAGGTCCTAGTCGTCCGGATAGGCTGGTGGGGGTGTTAGGTGCCTGGGGTTTTCCCTTCCCATCGCCGGAGCCACCGTCGTCGACGAGCCGCCGTGATCGGTGCCGCCACCGCGCGCGTGTCTCTGCTCTGCTCGAGCAGAGCGGTGGGGAGGAAGAAGAGGCCGGTTGGGCCTAGCTGGGCCGCGCGCGGACGGGTCAGCCGGCCCAGTAGCGCGCTGGAATGGCCGGTAGTGAAGGAGAGGGCGATGGGCTCTGCTGGGCCGGCCTGGCTGTTTTGGGCCGTCCCGGGCTGATTTGGTTTTCCATTTTTCCTCGCGAATAAAAATTGTTTTCCAATTTCCTGATAGAGAGAATAGTGAGCCAATTTGTCATTTTTATAGGAATTAATTTACTAATTTAAAAATTCTGAAAATAATTGTGTGTGCTCTCTGAGGGATGTAGTATTTAACAAAAATATTGAATACATGTTTTGAGCAATTTCTGCAGGGGTTAAAAATCAGCACAAAAATTAATAAATGCAACATTGGGTAATTTTAATTAGTTCTCTATAACTCCAAAAATCATGAAATTTAATTTGGTACTGTTTTAGGATAAGTACTATCTATGGTAAAATTTTGAGCTCAAATAGAAATAATTTAATTATTTCTTATTTATTACTTGCTTAATTGATTAATTAAGAAAATGTCATTAGGATTAAAATTTTAAATCTTTTAGGGTTTGGTTAAACCTCTTGTAGCACCTGAACCCTGCTGTTCCAAGTTTTGATGATCATTTACTCTGTAAGTATAAGATGAATTACCCTAGGTAGTAATTAAATGCCAAAACAAAAATCCTAATTATTGATTGATTAATAAAATTGAGTAGAAACCCTAATTCACTTTTGTGTGGTGTAACATTTGGATTGAGTGATATCCCTGGGTCATTAACTTGAGATGATCCTTGGCACCTTAATTAGTGTTTGGGTTCTTAATTGAATTGTTAATTTGGAATGCTAGTAATTTATGTTCGTCTCATATAATGATAGGGCTTAATAGTTTGTTTAGGCAATGGGATAATAATGTTCTAGGGGAAGAACCAATCCGACTTTCAATGGCTATCAAAACGATCAATAAACCAAAGTAGTTAATACTCGATAGTAATTAGTTTTGTTGACTTACAACTATATCGTGAAGGAAAGTTGTACTCAACTTTCAAATTAAGTTTACTTACTATTGATCGGTGATTCTGTGCATCTCCTGCATCATGGCATACATGTCATCATATAAGTGTTGTATTATTATTTCGTGTAGTGAACGTGCGGTGATTATTATCTGAAGCGTGTCCCGAGTAAGATCTTCACTCGGTGGACGTGGATCCTTCTCGGTGATTGACGTCAGAGTTTCGTCTACTTCAAGCAACAGGCAAGCCCCGGTGCATTTGCCCCTCCTTGTTATTTAAAAATATTTATCACTTGAGTTAATCTACTGCATTAGGTTAATAGGAGTTGAGTGATAACCTATTGATGCATTACCTTTCCTTGACCACATATTATACCTGAGACCCTGATTTATTTAAAGTATTGAAAAAAAATGCTTAGTCATGCTTAATGATAGAGTTGCAAAAATGCTATTTTGAAAACTGTGATTATGAAACAAATGAATCATTTTATGGGATTGGTATTGTCCTCGTTTGGTGATGGTGTACTTGGCCAGTCCATTATCATCAACGTGGATGGGTTTTCCTGTTTGGATGGCCAACAGTTTGGGTTAGAGTCCCAACTTTCGTCGCCATCGGGAAAGGGATGTGAAAACCGGGTAGTTACCAGTGTACTTGGGTTAGAGTCCCAATGCATGGTTTCTAACGGAAAAATATTAGAGACCATTCGTTGTCGGCCTGCTGTGATCATGACTTTGCAACTAGCCACATACTACGGAAAGCCTCTGACTCCGGTGGCTCTACTGCTGGAACCGACAACCACGCACTGGGAGTGGAGAGATGGCGAGAGTAGCGTGTACCCTCGTGGCCGTCGTGCCTGGAGACTAGAGGGGTACTGTGCTCTCGGGTGGCGCAGGACCGGTTCCGGGGTATGAAAAGCCGTGGTAGGCGGGGTTGGCATATGCAAGCTTAAGTGCTACATATGCAGTGTGGATAGGGATCCCCAGCTGGGTACTTCTGGATTCGAATCGACGCTGCTCCTCGGTTAATGGAGACATGATCCTCACACTTACAGCGAAGAGTGGTTCGGAACTAGGTGTTTTTGAGAATGAATATGAATTTGAAAGTACATAATATACGAGAATTGATATTGGAATTATGTATATGAATAAAATAATATTGAGACCGAATAATGAAATAGGATAGAAGTGCTTTTCTGCAAAAATACTTTGACTCTTGCTCAAGCCTTACCTTGACTCCCCTCAGCCTGCATCTCTGAGTCTAATTTTACACCTTTAGTCGGGTAAGTCTTGCGGAGTACCCCATGTACTCAGGGTTTGTTAACCCCTGTTGCAGGTAAGTTGAGTAAATAGTTCTACGAAAGATCGTGCCGGTCATCGGATCGTACATGGATGAAGATGTGTATATAATGAAACCCTTGGGCCGGGTGTTTAGTTGTATACAGCTACTCCACTGCGAAACTCTGGTTTGGGATAATGTAATTGTAATCTATGTTTAAGTAATACTTCCGCACTCTTTACTCTGATTCAAATTATTTGTGTAAACTGTTGTAATACTTGCAAGGTCTTTACAATGAGATCCTCGGGGAAATTAGGGTTTCCTATGAGACCCGACGGGCCACCTAAGTCAAAGGGAACTCGTGCAGACTAGTCAACGGTCCTTAGGGACGATGACGGGGCACGTGGGCCCTATGATTAAGGCGGTTCCGTCTCAAGGATCGCGAGTTCAACCACCTTGGATGGCGACGTCGGCGGCGGCGGATCGGGCCTTCGCGACTTCGCTGGTACGACAGCGGCTGATGGCACAAATACGGACGGCGGCTGATGGCACAGGTCCACGCTGAGCTAGCTCCTCGTGGCTGATTTGCAAACAGGGAGATGCGCCGGCTCTATGTGATTACAGGACTTAAAAAAGAAATTAATTATCTTTTTCTATTGACGAGAAGATATTTCTTTATCTATAGATGAGAACAGCACGATCTAACTGCATGACATGATTTCAGGAGTTAAAAAGGAAATAAATTTATTTTTCTATATTGCTAAATTATTATGTAATTTGAAAAATCCTAATATTTGACGTTCTAGATTTATTTGAAATATTACCTCCTAAAGAGGTAAGATTAAAGTAAGAGTGTACCTTAACATTATCCTTAAAATAGATCGGCGTGTTGTATCTCTGTCCTCGCTTTTCTGCTACCTCTCCTTTGTCTCGATGTCTTCTTGTTCTCTCAGCGCTGGCTAGGCATCCAGCGCCCCTTCTTGATGCTGATAGTATCCACTTGCTGCAGTCACCTGTGCATGCACATGAGTAGTAGAGGAGGTGCCAACGAGGCAATGAGAAGACTCCCATGTGCAGTCGGGAGGATCAGGCGATGTCTTGGCCCCATGGGCCCCGTGTAGGGGTCGCATGATGTAGGTGCACGCATGGGAGACAGAGTGGAGCCGCGGGCGGCCGGATGTCCGGGTGCTGGCACTACCGTTTATTTTAGTACTAGTTTCAATATACATAGAGTTGTCTTTAACTTTTTTTTTTACGAATTACATAGCACAGACACAGAGGTTCACAACATACGCACACTCACCCCTGTGAATACACGCAGGCAAACCCTACCCCTATGAGCATCTTCGAAAGACTGCGCCGGCAGATCTTGAGATTGACGAAGTCACCACAGGTGCCTCGCTGTCGACAGGAACGTCGCCTACCACTGAAAGCACAATGCCGTTAAATCCTGGAATAAATTCAGGAAAGATGCGACAACCAGGATTTGAACCCTGGTGGGTATCGTCCCACTGGATAGTCTTACCATTGGATCACAGGAACTTTAGGATTCACCGTATAACAACTTGTGTGGCCATGTCACTTGATCCAACAACTAGAATGCAGTGCAAATTGGTGCACAAACTTGTTAGATGATACCCCCACGCGTTGCCGCAGAGATTTGTATATGATTGTATGTCGTTCACATGAGTTTGTTCGGATGGTTCAGTTGGATAAAAAATTAAGCAGAATTAAAGTAAAATTATTGGGCAATTTTTAAATCACACAAACCATTTGTTCCGATGGTGGCAAAGCATAAAGAGAAAAGTAATACAATTAGAATTAAATATAGATATATGAAAGCTAATGTGATGTATATGTTCCGCGTTTAGCATAAATTTACTTACTGGGATCAAATGATCAAATACCATATACTCCCTTCGTCTCAGAAAGACTGTCGTTTTAGACTTTTCAGACATCATGTTTGACCATTCATCTTAGTTAAAAATTTTGTATGAATATTATTTAGTTTTTATGATTTGTTATATAATTAGAGATACTTTAATAATTATTTATTGATTTTATATTTTGTACAAAATTTTTGAATAAGACGGACGGTCAAACGTAATTTCTGAAAAGTCTAAAATAACAGTCTTTATGGGACGGAGGGAGTACATATGAAAAATGAAGTAATTAAGAGGCACTCTGAATAAAATATTTAAACTTCATACTAAATCCACTAACATTTTTCTTTGATTCAGAAAGTAATATCCTAAAGCAGTAACCTACAATCCAGGAGCAGGCAGCTACCGGCGGATGATAGAGTATATACCTATCTACTCATTTATGAACTTATAATACCACAACCGACCTAGTTCAGCTGCGGGACCCGCACTTGAAATAAAAGAAAAGCTTCAGCGTGTGTGGACTTGCGGTTCTTGCTTCTCTAGTCAGTCGTCGTTGTCGCCATATCCTCCCCCTACCACCACTTGCCATTCCAGGCTACTGATGCGTGCTCCCCTTGCTCCCGCTGCCCCTTCACGACTCTGCTCCTCGGATCTATGCCTCCCGAACGCGTCGCCACCTACAACCTCGCCATGGCCTTCTCAATCGCCCACCACATGGCCACTGTAGCCTGTAGGCATCTGCATCTCGCCGTGCCCCCATCCACACCTGTGACCCAGCTCGCTTCACGGAGGTCACCAACATTTTCTCGTGGGTGATCGGGAGAAGCCACAATAGTTGAATGCCAAGGGAGGCTTTCCGCCCTGCCCCGTCCGACAATTTATAGATATATAGCGTGGGAAGAATAATGGCCATATATATGTTTCAGCTTTCGTGCACGAAGACAAAAAGACTTGTCTAGTGGTACGGCGGGTTGGTGGCGTCGTGGTGATATTTTTTACCACTATGATTAGTTATCAATAGGCTGGAAGCTGAACAGGGTTTAGGAGCCAGAGAATTGCCGTAGGTAGGGACTGGTGGCATAACCAGTGGTTGTAGGGCCTGTAGATGACGTGGACTTCACGAAATCGCAGAGAAATCCTCTAATGGGTTCGTCCTATTGCAGTGGGTTGGTGGCGTCGTGGTGATATTTTTAGCACTATGATTAGTTATCAATAGGCTAAAAGCTGAATAGGGTTCAAGAGCCAGAGAGGTGCCGTAGGTAGAGACTGGTGGCGTAACCAGTGGTTGTGAGGCCCGTAGATGACGTGACTTCATAAAATCATAGAGAAATCTTTTAATGGGTTTCTCCTATTTAGGTATATATGTGTATGTGGAGTCACGTAAATGTATTTTGCGAATGTGGTCATTACGTGGACATGCATTATTAGGGACCATACTTTTGTGCCTGAGCTACATATAGGTGGTTTGCTATTGTATATGTCTGTTGAGATTAGGTGGAACATAAGCGTACTAAGCGATGAGCTGCCCATGGAAAATTACAGATAAAAGGTAAGGTCGGTGCACTGTAGACAGAGAGAAGAGGAATATAGCAGGGGGTTTATTAGCTTTAGATTCATGCGCTGACCATATTGAATAAAATATTACGGCCAAACAAGAGTTATAAGATTTTATCAGGATTAGCTAAGATTTAAGCGTATTTGAAAACAATTTCCATTCATTTTCAACCCAAAAATACTATATGGGCATGAATGTAATAAGTAAATTAGAAAATAGGTCAAATTACATTTAAAATGTTTAAAAATGTTTTTTCTATCTAAATTGGTAACAAATTAATATGAATTGGATCTTTTTAGAAAAATAAAAGTTCACTTACTTAATTTATTGTTGTCTATTCATAACTCAAAACAAGAATCTTGGGGTTCGAGACGAGCGTATATGCACACATGTAACAAGTTTGTGCATCTGTTTGCACACTTGGCTACTTGTTGGACCAAAGTGATACAACCATACAAGTTTTTGTATGGATGCTATAAAACGATGGAGTTGACCTACTGTGGAACTATGGAAGTACTTCTACAACCATAAATTCTTTTGAGTAAATTAGCCCTAAACTAGTTTCTGGATTTCGAAAACCTCATCGAACTTTAATACAACACAACAATATAAACACATCTTAACTGTCAAAATCAGAGTGAATATAAATTTCTTGGGTAGCTTTCTCCATGTGGGGGTAGAGCCCACATGTCATATGGTCCACCTCTCTTATATAGAAAAATCATAGATTTGGATGAACATAAATCTTATATTAAAATTGTATAGCTCAACACAATCTATAACATTTATAGTGGATAACTTCTTTTGAGATATTTTATAAGTTCGCACATTCATTTTAAGTTGTCAAATTTTGAATTAAACAATCTCAAACATTGACATGATCTATACCAAAGTTAACGCTTAATATGATCTATACCTTTGCAGTTTCAATTTTTTTTATTTGAGATCATTTAGAGGTTCAAATAATTTTTTATTATTTTCATATTTTAAAATTCATTTTTTGAATATTTCAAACTACTTTAGATGTCGACAAGGTCTGTAACAAAGTTGTAGATGCCGGTCGCCCAATTATTCATTTTAATTTCTTTGATTATGAAATTTGTTTATTTAATTTCTCAAATAAGTTTGGACAAAGACACGTTTTATACAAATTTCTAGTGTCCGATGAGATCCAAAAATTTCTTGTTGAAATTTATTTTCATTTGTGATTATTTTGGACCCTAAGTATTCAATAAAAATGTTATGGCTGAAAAAGCAAACTTCATGTGGGCCGCACATGCTATGTATGCGCATATCAGCCAAAATTACTACTATCTCCTTTCACAAAAGAATGCAAATCTCGCTTCTCGAGAAGTCAAACAGATTAAACTTTTACTAAATTTATATTAAAAAGTGCAAACATTTGCGATACAGAATAAGTATGATTACGTTAGGTATAAAATATTTTCATAAAAAGTTATTTAGAGATAAAAATGCTAATAATATTTATTATAGATTTGGTCAAAGTTAAGCTTGTTTGACCGACATGCATCTCATAATTGCATTTCTAGACGGATGTAGTATTAAAATAGTGCTGAACTATTTAGAGAGATACTTTGTGTGGTTCTAAAAGTTAAGAGGGAGGGGGTATATTGTCCATTATTCGATGTTCAATGGATATTTTTTTACATTCTATGACAAGTTTAGGTGGACAAATCAAACTTTACTCTGATCTTTTCAAGAACACACTTTATATCATATATATACACGTTAAGTTTGAAATCAAAATCAGTTGAGTAGTCTTCATTGGAATCCCTCTTATAGTCAAAACACATTTGTCTTCTCCTTCAGCCTTTTTGATTGATAGCTTTGCTAGAATCACTATGGAGGCATGATATACATAGCCCTATAAAGAAACTGCCGGCAAGACATGAGCCAAGGCAATGAAGTTGGTGAAGACAGAGAGCGAATAAGAGAGATGACTCAAAAGGCTATCCAATCTGAGGAGCCAAAGGAAGAGCCCATTGTCTTTGAGGTTTAAAAAGTCATAAGGTCTGCAGGCTAAGATTTAGCATCTCTTGTCGTTGGATGGTTGTTTCATGGCCTATACATTCTATTTGCGACTCAGAAAAACTAGGCTTTTGTGCACATGTGCTGTATTTTTACAAAGTCATGTACTCCCTACGTCCCAAAAAGACTGTCGTTTTAGACTTTTTCAGAAATTGTGTTTGACTGTCTGTCTTATTCAAAAATTTTATACAAAATATAAAATCAATTAATAATTATTAAAGTATCTCTAATGATAAACCAAATTATAATAAATAAATGATATTGATACAAAATTTTTAAATAAGACGAATGGTCAAACGTGATGTCTAGAAAGTCTAAAACCGACAATCTTTATGGGACGGAGGGAAGTACATGAGAGCAGAATTTCAATCTTGCTTTAACCAAACTAGACAACCATGATTTAGATCATTTTCTTTCGTTTGTGTTGGATTTATTATGGGCTAGGCCCATTTATATATTTAATAAATCAATAAACTCTATGGTATGTAATTGTGGGTATTATTATTTGTATCAGATTAGAATTCCAAAGGTCATTGACTTGACTTATATGGTGGAAAATATTCCAATTAATTTGAGAGGTTAAGAAAATGTACCAAAACGTGCCACACGCGCGCGCGCCGCCGGCCGGGGCGTGGGCGTGGGCGTGGGCATGGGCGGGCGGGCGTGACGTGGCGTGTTAACTTTTTAGCATCCACTTACAATGATGATAGTAGTTTCAATTCTTTCACATGCCCGTCTCCTGAATACCATGCGTGACTCTTTACTTCCCTCAGCCTTTTCTCTTCCTGCGCCAAGGATAAAAGGGAGACCCCTGTCTTTACGGTACGCGAGAGAGAAACACACCAGAAGCACAATCCCGCAGCAAAGAAAGTGATCCCATCTCGTAACTCCGCACGCACATAGGAGCGAGAGGGCAGATGCCTCCGAAGCCCTTGCCGTTCGAGACCTTGCACGGGGGATCGGCAATTTGGTTTTTGGGAACGTCTACGCGACTGCCCAAATCACCGCCGTTGTTCGTCGTCTTCTTCCTCAAGTTGCCGATGACATCGTCTTCATCTTCCTCACGGGGCGGTCATCACCATCTTCCTGGAGCCATGACGCTGGAAGTTGGACAAGGATTCCGGATCATCGGAGCGTACTGGGAGGGTATGATCCCTTCATCTCCAATCTGTTTTTCGTTCTGCAGTTCCTGCTTATTTCGGTAACTTCTCTCATGTCGTTTCGTATGCTGTCCTGTGTCCGTTTCATTAGTTCTATCATATCATTTCATATCTTGCCTGATGTCTGTCTCTACTAGTTTTATGTTTTGCCTATCTATTTCTACTATAAATTATATGTCATGTCTGCATGTTTCAGTAGTTCAGTTATATTGTTTCATATGCTACTGCTCATATGTTTCACCTGTTCTGTTATGTTGTTTCACATGTTGTCCTGAGTATGATGCTGTTATGAGATATATATCATGTTCTTATATTTTCAATATACATATGCTCCACATGTTTACTGTTCTCATGTTCCATATTATTATGGATATATTTGTTATCATGTTTTGAATGATTAAATATCTTCTATATGTCGTCATCATAATGTTAATTTACGGAATTAAAATGATATGGAAATTTTCTAATTATCTAACAATCCAAAAACCTAATTATAGGCATTTTTCTGTCAGAGGTTTTGCTGCTGTGTTAAAGTCTGATCCTTTTGATGGTAAAAACTTCTTGATTTGGAAAGCAAAGATGGAATTGTGGCTCACTGCAATGTCATGTTTTTATGCCTCTGAGGGCAAGCCTGCTAACTTACCTCCTGTGAATGAGGCTAAGTTTAAGGCTGATGACAACCTCTTTCGAGGTGCAGTGATTAACGCACTTGATGCTAAATTTTAGAAAAGCTACATTATCCTGCCTACGGGGAAAGAGTTGTGGGATGCACTTGTAGAAAAGTTTGGAGTTACTGATGCTGGTAGCGAGCTGTATCTCATGGAGCAGCTGTATGACTACAAGATGGTTGAAAACCGATCTGTAGTGGAACAGGCTCATGAGTTTCAAGCACTAGCTAAGGAACTTGAACTTTTTACATGTCCTCTTCCTGACAAGTTTGTGGCTGGCGGTATAATCGCCAAGTTGCCACCTTCTTGGAAGAACTTTGTTATCTCTCTCAAACATAAGAGACAGGAGTTCAATGTGGACGAGCTCATTGGTACTCTTGATGTAGAGGAGAGGGCAAGGGCAAAGGACAATGGAAAGAGTGTTGAGACCTCTACTGCTAATGTGGTGTAGAAAAGAAATTTTTGCAAATTTAACAAGAAGAAAAATCAGAACAAGCAAGAGAACACAAATAAACATGTTCAAGCAGCACAATTTGGAAAGAAGAGCAACAACAACAACAAGAGAAATGGAGGCTGCTTTGTGTGTGGCAGTGTACAACACTAGGCAAGTCAGTGCCCGGATCGCAAGTTCAAATAGGAAAATAAATCAGCTAATGTTGTCACTACTAAAACTTAAGAAAGAACATCTGGGTATGGTAATTCTTTACTATTTGTTCTTTCAGTTTGTAATTCACCTGAAGTGGTGGATGGACAGTGGTGCAAATATACATGTGTGTGCTGATGTTTCTTTGTTTTCTTCCTACCAGGTCGGGAGGTCTGGTGCCTTGTTGATGAGAAATGGGTCACATGCTCATGTTCTTGGTGTTGGTGCGATCATTCTGAAGTTTACTTCGGGGAAGACGGTGCCATTGAAGTGCGTGCAGCATGTGTCCTCTATCAAGAAAAATCTTGTTAGTGCTTCCATGCTATGTCGAGATGGCTACAAAGTTGTTCTTGAATCAAATAAATATGTTGTGTCGAAACATGGTACCTTTGTTGGTAAAGGATATGATTGCGGAGGCTTGTTCCGCTTATCACTGCATGATGTGTGTAATAAGATGGTGAATTTTGTGAATATTTCTGATGAGTCAGATTTATGGCATTCACGCTTTTGTCATGCAAGTTTTAGCTGTCTTATGCGGTTAGCAAATCTAAATTTAATTCCTAAATTTAACTTGGTCAAAAAGTCTAAGTGCCATATATGTGTTGAATCAAAACAACCCCGCAAGCCACACAAGGCTGCTGAGGACGAGGAATCTGGCACCTCTAGAACTTGTTCATTCTAATCTGTGCGAGATGAATGGAATTTTGACTAAAGGCGGCAAAAGATACTTTCTCACTTTTGTAGATGACTCCACCAGATTTTGCTATGTGTATCTATTAGAAACTAAAGATGAAGCGTTTAATTATTTTAAGGCCTATAAAACTGAAGTTGGAACCAACTTGAAAGGAAAATAAAACTGGTTAAGGTCCGATCGAGGATGGAGAATATTTCTCTACGGTGTTCGATGAGTTCTGCGTGGAACATGGCATTGTTCATGAGAGGACACCGCCATTCTCACCACAGTCCAATGGGATTGCTGAAAGAAAAAACCGCACTCTAACAGATTTGGTGAATGCCATGTTGAGTACAGCGGGATTATCCAAGGAATGGTGGGGTGAGGTGATATTGACAGCGTGTCATGTCCTGAACAGAGTTGCAACAAAGAACAAAAAAAGATCACTCCATTTGAGGAATGGGAAAAGAGAAGATTAAATCTTTCATATTTGCACACTTGGGGTTGCTTGGCTAAGGTGAATGTGTCAATCAATAAGAAGCGTAAACTTGGGCCTAAAACTGTTGATTGTGTATTTCTTGGTTATTCCTTTCACAACATAGGATATAGGTTCTTAATTATAAAATCTGATGTGTCTGATATGTATGTTGATACTATCATGGAGTCAAGAGACACTGCATTCTTTGAAAATGAGTTTCCCATGAAGAATACACCTAGTGAAACAAGTCATGAGACTATAATTCCCCATGAACACGAACTGTCTATTTCTATAGATCATGCTGAGGATTTCTCATGTTCACATCCCTGAGGTGGATGACACTATAGTCACTCGAAAGAGCAAGAGACCGAGGGTTGCAAAATCCTTTGGTAATGACTTTATAGTGTACCTTGTAGAAGACACACCAACCACCATTAGAGAGGCATATTCCTCTCCTGATGCTGACTTGTGGAAGGAAGTAGTAAGGAGTGAGATGGATTCTATTATGTCTAATGGAACATGGGAGGTCGTTGACCGTCCTTATGGTTGTCAACCTATAGGATGCAAATGGATCTTCAAGAAAAAGTTTAAGCCTGACGGTACAACTGAGAGGCACAAGGCAAGGCTTGTGGCCAAAGGATATACCCTAAAAGGAGGGTGAATATTTCTTTGACACCTACTCACCAGTTGCTCGATTGACCACAATTCGCACGTTGATTGCCGTGGCATCCTCGTATGATCTTATCATTTATCAGATGGATGTTAAGACAGCTTTCCTGAATGGAGAGTTGGATGAGGAGATCTATATGGATCAGCCAGAAGGGTTCACTTGCGGATGGTTAAGAGAACAAGCTCTGCAGGTTGTTAAAATCATTGTATGGCCTAAAACAAGCACCTAAGCAATGGCTTGAAAAATTTGATAACACTCTTGCAGCTACTAGTTTTGCTGTGAATGAGGCAGATACGTGTGTGTATTATCGGTATGGTGGGGGTGAGGATGTTATGTTGTGCCTATATGTTGATGACATTTTGATCTTTGGATCAAATCTCAATGTGATTGAGGAAGTAAAGAAACTTCTATCGAGTAATTTTGAAATGAAAGATTTGGGAGAAGCTGATGTCATTCTGAACATCAAGCTTATTAGAGAAGGTGATGGTGGGGTAACTTTGTTACAATCCCATTATGTGGAAAAGGTGTTAAGTCGCTTTTGTTTTAGTGACTGTGATCCTGCTCCCACACCGTATGACCCTAGCATGCTATTGAGGAAAAATCAGAAAATAACAAGGGATCAATTGACATACTCCCAGATATAGGCTCACTTATGTACCTTGCGAGTGCAACATGGCCTGACATCACATATGCTGTGAGCAAATTGAAGCCGGTTTGTTTCAAACCCTGGGAGATGATCATTGGTGTGTTCTTGAGAGAGTGTTGCGCTACCTTAAAGGTACTATGACATACGGTATTCATTATACTGGAAACCCTAGAGTGCTGGAAGGTTACTGTGATGCCAACTGGATCTCTGATGCTGATGAGCTTTATGCCACGAGTGGATATGTGTTCCTGCTTGGAGGTGTCGCTGTTTCCTGGAAGTCTTTCAAGCAGACTATCTTAACGAAGTCTACAATGGAAGAAGAACTCACAGCATTAGACACTGCTGGGGCTGAGGCCGAGTGGCTACGCGATTTCCTATTGGATTTACCAGTAGTTGAAAAACTGATACCGGCTATTTCTATGAACTGTGATAACCAGACTGTGATTACCAAGGTTAACAGTTCTAAGGATAATATGAAGTCCTCGAGACATGTAAAGAGACGTTTGAAATCTGTTAGAAAACTGAGAAATTCTAGAGTTATAACGGTGGATTATGTGCACACGTCGAATAATCTGGTAGATCAATTCACTAATGGTCTGTCACTGCAATGTGATAGAAAGTGCATCGAGAGAGATGGGTATGAGACCCACGTGAAATCTACTATAGTGGTAACCTGCTCTATGTGATCGGAGATCCCGTGAAGTAGAATGGTGAAACAAGCTAGGAGTAGATTGAGAGGAATGATCTCTTTCTTGACTCATTTCTGATGCACATCTTTCCTATCTATAAGGTAGGATGGTATTTACCTTAATGTATTCCAAGAGTCTTATAAAGATGAGATGTTGTCTTATAGAACATCTTTTGAGGAGTACAACTATATGAGTTAGACTGCTGGTCATAGTCTATGGGATTTGGGTAATCCCTAAATACTCATGGAAGGCACTGAAGTGTGACTTATATGCTTCAAACAGCGGGGATGCTTGTAGCATCCTAGTATCAGCAAAGGACTTGAGTGAATCTCATCTCACACAAAACTGTCAATTCAAGGCATAGTCCATTGTTCAGTTGTGGCTGAGTGAAACTCTTGTTCTAGGTGGATGTTTCAACTCAACATTCTCCATCAAAACACTGGTATATCAAACAATTGTGATTCTAGAACTACACGGTCAGATCCCAACGGTCGAGACAGCTGAAAAACGTGCTAAGTTCACACCGGAAGTGGAACGTCTCACCGGACGCTCCGTCGTCCTGTGTCCGGTGCGCGAACAGAGAGCAACCAGAGAGCTCCAAGTCGCACCGGACGCGTCCGTTGAATGCTCACCGGACGCTCCTGGCGTCCGATGTACTCACCGAGTCAGATTTCTAACAATCTCACCGGACGCACTGGAGTTACTGTTCCAGTGTCCGGTGCTTACGTAGAGAGGTTCCAGAGAGCTCCAAACCACACTGGACGGGTCCGGTGCATACCCTCCGGACGCTTCTCAGCGTCCGATGCACTCTGCATCACTGCGCCACTGCTAGGGTTAGTCACCGGACGCTTCGGCCAGAGTCCGGTGCAGCGTCCGGTGCTACTTTAAGCACTCTTTCAAGTCTAGAAACCAGCCCCTTCTCTCAAGTGCTAACACCCAAGTGTTCTCACCACTAAGACACGTGTGTTAGCTATTTTTCAAAGCATTTTTAAGGGCTAGTTAGTGTGATCTAGAGTCCTAAGTGTGAATGCCAGTGCAATGCAACTCTAGAGCACTTGATAACCGATTCGAGATCGTTTTTCTTCCCTTGATAGTGGGCTCTCTATCCTAAATATGATCACACCCACTTGGTTTCTTGATCACCAAAAGAAAAACCTATTTGGTGTTATACCTTAGCCTTGATCACCTCGACAAGTTGCTTTCTTTTTCACCTTGATCATCTCTTCACTTGATCAGCCTCTCTTGTCCCATGGATAAGCCTTCTTGATCATCACCATTACCTCCTAGGCTCCACACTTCCATGGTTAGGACCACCTACACCTTATCCATCACTTAGCAAGTGAGTTAGTCCTTAGGGTGTCATCAATTATCAAAACCAAACTAGGGCTTTCAAAGTCCCCCTTTTTGGTAATTGATGACATCCTATACAAAGATAAGAGTTAAGTTTGTTTATGAACTTGTGAGCTTCTCCAAACAAGATTATCATGTTTTTGAAATGGACAAACAACACAAATTCGGTTTAGTGGCTAATTAGCTCTCCCCTACATATGTGCATGAGTTTGAATTTGAAGCTAGCACATATGCATTAATTAGAGAGTAAATTTCCACCAAGATGTACTAGGATGGTTAGGATAAACCTTTGAAGCGTGATACCAAATGAGAATTTCACACCGAAGTGTGCAGAATCTCCATACTTACCACTTACATAACTAGATGATCACAAAACTTGAGCATACCCGTGAGATCAACAATATAAGCAATGCTCAAATACCAAATGAAACACACAAGATCATCTAACTACCACCTAAGCATGCTAGTTATCAAGTCATCAATCAATGCTTACACTAGCATATATCACTCAAGAACATGGCAATTGAAAATAAGCACATATGCAAATGCATCAAGCATATGTAAGTGCACTGTTGGTATAAATTATCTGCACTCTATTAAATATTATTATTATCAAAGTATCCACAAGCGCACAGATAAAACACCGATGTAGCACTTCAGCAGACAATCCCGGTTTTAATATCGAACCCAAAGGAACAGTAGGTGATACTGACTAAGTCTATTGGTTCTTAACCCGATAACACAATCAATCCAGAGAATATCAAGAATGAGGAGATAACTAATGATTATCCAGACACCACGTCTACACTACAAACTACTACTTCAACCAAGGAGCTACCAAGATCAAAGCACTCAAATAGAGTTGTAAATTTAAGAATGAATAAGAACAAATGCTTTCTTGAATTAGGATGTTGAATACAAAAGTACCTCAGAACGCAACTCCGGGCGAGGGAGCAGAATCCAGACGAATATAGCTACGAAGAAGCTCCGACAGGTCGGGACTCCTCCGAATCTCTACTCATCTACTCTATCTCTCTAATCTCTCTCTTGATTGCTAGCCTCGATCTAGTGGATATCTATCTAATGCTTAAGGGTCTTCATCTCTTGATCTGGCTCTCCTCCAGGGGGGTCTGGCCATCTAGTTTATAGCCCGGTGGGATGAACGCGTGCCGTTAGATCAAACCGACTTAACCAAGGGTCTAGATGACTTCTCAAAGGCTGGTGGTAGAAGACTCCAGAAGGCGACGGGTGGAAACCCTAGGGGGGGCGCCGCCCAGCCCCCCTCTTGGGGCCGGCCGGCCCTACCAGTGTCAGGTGCGGGTCTCTGGATTGCTTCGGGTGCCTTCTACACTCTTACAGGGTCTTCGTGATGATGTTTCCTTCGCGGTCAAGTTTCGTATCTTTTATGCACTTTAATCCTTCTTTTATGCTTTTCTGGAATAATCCCTGGAAAATATACAATTCACCAAAACTTATGGAAATTATTAGTAATAACCCTATTCTATTGGATATTCATGTTTAATGCAGAGATAATTGATAATAAAATTTAGACGATAACAAGTGTCAACAATTACCCCCACACTTAGGCTTTTGCTCGTTCCGAGAAAAAGGTTGGTTTTAAGATGTAAGATTTTTAGAGAGAATGGAGCATTTAAAACATAACTTGAGAGTGCATTACATAAAACTAGTCTAGTCATGCATGTACTATGGAATTCAAAGTGTCTACCATGAATCTTTGAGTAGTTGAAGAACAGAATAGCTTAAAACCAGATCACTCTCTTCCTTTAGTTAAGTCAATTGGAAGGTATGTAATTTTGCAAATAAACTTAACTTTACCTTCTCCTTTTGTAGTACTCTCGAATCACTGATATATCTGGTATTTTGTATCCTTACCAAGGCATTAATGATATTGCCTTCTTTATTCTACTTCTAAAAAGCTTATGTGGATCTCAGGTAGGTAAAATGTGAAAACATACATGCATTGTATTTATTGTAAAGTCAAATAATGAATCCACAGAGAAATGAGGCATATAATCGAATCAAGCTTTATTTGGTGGAATATGGTGGAATCTAATTCTAGCTTGCTCCTTGAGAAAATAAATCTCTCTTTTATACAATTGAGCTTATTCAGAGAGTATGAGCCATCTCTCTTTTTCTTCTTTTTTTTCTTCCTTTTTTAAGGGAGGCGAGTATCTAAGTACCCATTGTTTTAATTTCTTTGGACACTTGTCCATTTTTTATACTCCCTTCTTCTTTTGCATAGCTCATACCTCTTTTGCATTTAGTAGTTGAGATACTTTAACAAAACATGGAGCAATTATTTGGTGACTATGCTATATAATTATTTTTTTGTGTTCTCTCCCAGTGTAGGAGGAAACATTTTTTAATAGAATGACTCGCTATTACTCCGGATTAGAGTAATGCTTATATGGAAATTGGCACTTGATTCGAAAATATGACAGATTTCTTCAAAGGGCTTACAAAGGTTGACCAAACTCAATATAAAGATAAGTATTATATGTAGCAAGTTTCTATCCTATATATGGCTCTGGTAGGACAGTATTTTTACCTACAAAAGAGAGGTATAACTAATCATTTAAAGTTTCGAAATAAAATCTCTAAAGACAAAACATCAGGGATTGAGTTCTCATTATTCAACTATATCATGTTTTACAACGATTTAAGAAATTATGGGGTCCCTATAAATAGTTTCTGATAGTAACATGATTCGTAGAAAAGTGATATATAATTTATTCTTAAGCCATGAATTAAACAGTCTATTCTTCTTTTTTGAAAGTAATTTAGCATGTAAATTTTAATTCGGATAGAAACAGAAATCAAAACATGTGTAATTAAATTGTATGGGGATCAAACCTGACCATGACCGAGAAGGGGATGCAGAGGGTGCAGAAGGGGGGCCGGATGGCCCAGGTAGGGCACCAGACGGCGTGCCTCTGTGGTCCCACGAGGTCCACTTCGGTGCGCGAGGTCCTGGTTCGATTGTCTTCCGAATTACGTGATTTTCCCGAGCGAATTGATTTCCATAGTCGCGATGTGCCTCTCCCACACTTGTTTTCCTGCATACTTTTCTATGCAACATGTGGAGACAACATGCGTACCAAAAATATAGAGAGTAGAGTAGACTAAAACATTAATATTGATAAAAAGAATAAGGCACTTTATTCATTAACTGATACTAGATAACTCTGACAACTGACTGAGCTAACGACTGCCCTAGCTCATTAGGCTTGCCTAACACACTTAATATCATAAATCAAACCTAGCAGACTCGATAATATAATCAAACCTAACACACTTGTGCCTTATTACATAGATAACGAGGGCAACTTAAGGCTGCCCCTTCTTCGCGAGCTTCCTAATTTCTTTCTTAAGCTCATCAACCTTTTCTTTCAGGTGATCTTTTTCGCGCTTGAGATTGCGAATTAACTTGACATTGACTTCTATCTGCTTAGTCATGTTGCTCATAACCTTGTTCCTTAAGTCCTCATTCCTCTCTATACCCCTAACAGTGCTAGAGAGAGCTTCCATCTTCTCATTGAGGATTCGTAGAGAGAGCGGGGGCTGTCTACGGGACTTTCTCTAGTGCTGATGTTGATGTAGCCCGCTGTCTCTTGGACGGAGGTGGTACAAACTTGGAGTAGCGGACTTGGCCTGGACGTGCACAAACTCCTTGGATGATAGGGCGAGCAGTGGTGTACTTTGCACGTACCAGCGTTCCGTTCTTATCGGTCTTGACCGACAGGAGTAGCTCATTGTCTCTAGGTGGAAGAAGTGGGGTGCCTCGAGGAATAGCGATCTGCTTCCCCTTAGTACCATCTAGCAGCAGTCTCTCAGGTGGCGATGGCAGAGTAGGCTGAGCATGCGTATAGTAGACTTGCTCGAACTGTTGGGGCACCGTAGCAAGATGCTGAGGTGGCACGATGGCGAGGTGCTTCGGTGGCACATGGCAAGAGGCTTCGGCTGTGCGAGGATGATGGCCTTCGAGTCGTCCCCTTGGATCTTGCCGGAGTCAGCGCCGACGACCTGCTTCGCCTGCCATTGCTACTAGATCTAAATTAGAGAGTTTCTTTGGAGGAAAGGAAGGCAATGATGAATGGATGCAATTTGAGGGCGGTATAGGTGCGTATTTATATGGGTTTTCAGGAGACATGATAAGATCAAATCTAGGTTCTACAGGATTCGTACGAAAGATTATCCGTACGCATCGGGAATCTACGTGATTGTGTTTAGGAAGGATGGAGAAAGAAAAGGAAACAAGAGTCAGGACGAGAGGGGATAGGGGGGCGCCGCTCGGCCCCATAAGGGCGCCGGCCGGCCCCACCTGGTGTCCTCCTAGGGTGGCCGTGCTCGTGAAGCCTCTAGACTCTTCCTACTTCTTGTTAGTTGCGATGCGCGATAATTTTTCGTAACGGACGATGACGGCACTAAAAAGTTGGTAGTTGGACAAAGTCCAGCCCGTCAACAACTTCTGAATTAAGTGGTTCTAAAAAATAATTTAAGTCGGTGATCATTTATCTTGAATAACGTACCTTCGTGTGATTGTAGAGTAACCGCTCCATGTGGCGATGCATTCACAACCGTAAATGGTCCTTCACATTTGCTTCGCAGCTTTCCAAGCCCGAATAATTTGAACCTAGAATTAAAAAGTAGTACCTTATCTCCTGGTGCAAACTCTTTCTTCTTGATCCTCTTATCATGCCATCTTTTTGTTCTTTCTTTATAGATCTTTGAATTGTGATAAGCCTTTTCTCTCCATTCTTCTAATTCTGATAGTTGCATCTTTCTCTTTTCTCCAGCGGCTTCAAAGTCCATGTTCTATCTCTTAATAGCCCAGTGAGCTTTATGCTCTAACTCCACTGGTAAATGACAGGTTTTACCATACACTAGCTGGTAAGGTGACATGTCCAAAGGTGTCTTGTATGCGGTCCGATATGCCCAAAGTGCTTCGGGTAATCGGTCCTTCCATGTAGTACCCATCTCATTTACTGTTTTCTGTAGAATATTCTTGATTTGTTTGTTTGATGTTTCTGCCTGGCCACTTGTCTGAGGATGGTATGGTGTAGCAACATTATGACGGATGCCATGAGCTTACAAGTATCGGTGAAACTTTTTATCAGAGAAGTGTGTCCCTCCATCACTAATGACCATCCTTGGTGTTCCAAAGCTTGGAAATATAATCTCTTCGAACATCTTCTTTAAATGTTTGGAATCAGCATTCATGCATGGCATAGCTTCTACCCACTTGGATACATAGTCAAGTGCCACCAGAATGTATTCATAATTTCTTGATTTCACAAATGGTCCCATGTAATCAATCCCCTATACATCAAAGAGCTTGATCTGGAGATTGTTGGTGAGTGGCATAGCATCTCTTGCATTGATATTTCCGTGCCTCTGACATGATCCACATCTCCGGACAAAATCTTTGATGTCTTCATACATAGTTGGCCAAAAGAACTCACTCTGTCAGATTTTAGCATGAGTGCGGAATGCTCCATAATGACCTTCATATGGTGATGCGTGGCATTTCTGAATGATCTGCATGCCCTCTTCTACTGGTACACATCTTCTAAATAATCCATCTGAACAAATTCTGAAGAGGTATGGTGGATCCCATATGTGGAGACAACTTTCATAAATAAGCTTCTTTTTATTTTTCCCCTGGTGGTACATAACCTGCAACCATAAAGTTGAATATATTCATGTACCAAGGGTCTGACTTGGTCACTTTAAACAACATGTCATCTCTCCATGAGTTATTAATAGGCAATTCCTGAGGTTTCTCAAAGTGTATTCTAGACAAGTGATCAGCAACTGGATTTTCTATTCCTCTTCTATCTTTAATTTCTAAGTCAAATTCTTGGAGTAACAAAATCCATCTTATCAAACAAGGTTTAGCATCTTTCTTAGTGAGCAAATATTCTAAAGCAGCATGATCAGAATAAACAATTACTTTTGCTTCTACTAAGTAAGATCTAATTTTATCAATAGCAAAAACAACATACAGGAGTTCTTTTTCAGTTGTTGCATAATTTAATTGTGCTCCTGTCATAGTTTTACTAGCATAAGCAATTGCATGATGCTTCTTATCTTTTGTTTGTCCTAATACTGCCCCAACAGCATAATCACTAGCATCACAGTATAATTTCAAAAGGTAAAGACCAATCAGGGGGTTGAATGATTGGTGTTGATGTAAGTGCTTCTTTAGGAATATTAAAAGATTTTAAACATGCATCATCAAATTCAAAAGGAACATCCTTAGCTAGCAAGTTAGTCAATGGTCTAGTAATATGTGAAAAATGTTTTATAAATGTACGATAAAAACCACAATGACCAAGAAAAACTTCGGATTCCTTTTATATTAACAGGTGGAGGTAGTTGTTCAATTACTTCAATTTTTGCCTTGTCTACCTCTATACCTCTTTCAGACACTAAATATTCTAGCACTATTCCTTCTCTAACCATAAAATAATATTTTTCACAATTAAGGACTAAGTGCTTTTCTTCACATCTCTACAAAAGCTTATCTAGATTTTCTAGACAATCATCAAAAGTTTTCCATAAACTGAAAAATCATCCATAAAAACTTCCATGATTTCTTCTATCATTTCAGAAAATATAGACATCATACATCTTTGAAAAGAAGCAGGTGCATTACATAATTCAAAAGACATTCTACGATAAGCATAATTTCCATAAGGACATGTAAAAGTGGTTTTGCTTTGATCATCAGGGTGGATAGGAATTTGGTGATATCCAGAATAACCATCAAGAAAACAAAAGAAAGAATTATTTGCTAAATATTCTAACATCTCATCAATGAAGGGTAGCGAAAAATGATCTTTCTTGGTTGCTTTATTGAGTTTTCTATAATCTATACACATTCGCCATCCTGTAACAGTTCTCTGGGGTATCAATTTATTTTTATCATTTTTAACTACGGTCATACCACCCTTTTTGGGTACAACTTGAACAGGGTTTACCCACTCACTATGCGGAACAGGATAAATAATCCCAGCATGCAAAAGTTTCAAGACCTCTTTCTTAACAACTTCCCTTATCGTATTTTGAAGCCTACGATGGGGCTCTCTAGAAGGTGTAATTTCTGGGTTGGTTGGAATACAATGGGTGCATAAAACAGGACTAATCCCCTTAAGGTCTTAGAGTGAATAACCAAAAGTAGCACGATGTTTTTGTAAGACAGTTATTAATCTAAAAGACTCTTCATCAGAAAGTTTATCACTAATAATCATAGGAGAATTTTGATCATTATTCAGAAAAACATACTTAAGACTAGAAGGTAGTTGTCTAAACTCAATAGAAGGCCTTAGGTGGTTCTAGTAATTCATCCAGAGGTTCAGGATCAATCGGATCCTCCTCCACTTCATTAATAAAGAACTGAGTATCATCCTCTAAATTAGGTTCAATAAATTACTGAAATGACATAGCCTTAACTTCTTCTATCGGATCTAACTCAGGAGGTGGCTCTGCCTTACCTTTTAGTGCATGAGTTATAGGCACTGAGAGATTAAATCTTTCACAAGTTTAATATCTAAATTGCCCGCACAACCTTCTCGCAGAAGCTTTCCTATTGGTAATACAATCATTACATCAAAATTTCAAACATCAAAGATATACAAATTCAGCAAAATTCGGAATTCATTAATCACAATAGGAAGAGAACATAAAACACCTGAACTAGGAATAATATATCCTGAACGATTTTTGAATAATTTATTTGTAGGAATTAATGGCATATCTTTCAAGAATTTTTCAGCAAATGTAAGAGACATGATATTGACACCTACTACTGGATTATAAAAGGCATCAAAACGATATGCATCAATTTGACATTTAATAGTAATGGTAGGAGAATTTAAATGAATTATATCATTTGAAAGCTCAGATTCTATCAACCACTCATTACTCATAACAAAAATTAGTTCCCTTATTATCTCTCTAAGGAATTTTAAATCAGCAGGATATGAAATATCAAAACTTTTAAAATTCATAGACTCTTGAGGTTTTATAATTTTATGATAATATGAGGTATTTTCATAATCATCAAAAAGTTCATCCTCAAATTTAAGCAGAAAATCAAAAATAGGAATTATCTCCTTCTCATTAGATAGTTCATGTAAAGGTTGAGATGAATCAGACAAAAGTTTAGAATTGAATGACAAAAATTCATCTTCTAACAACTCTTCTTTTTCTTCAGGAAGATCAATTAAGATATTAGTAAGAATAGTTTTAGCATGTGAAGCAGTAATATGCATAAATGCTCCTCCTGCGGCCAAATTAAGGTATTCTTTATTTTTATCATCAAGGCCTAAAAAGAAATGTTGCAAAAGCATAGGTTCTGGCAAATCAAGATTAGGTCCAGAATTAATAAATCCATCAAATCATTCCCAAGCCTTGCCTAATGATTCGTTATCTAATTGTTTAAATCTAATAATTTCAAAACGAAGTTTAGTGACCTTTTCGATAGGGAAAAATTTAAGACAAAAATTAGCACGCAATACTTCCCAATCTCCTTGGCTACTCCCAACATGGCGATTATACCATTTCTTTGCTTTTCCCGTTAATGAAAATGGAAAGAGTTTTCCATCTTAAAGTTTCATCTGCCATGCCCTTAATGTGCAAACATGAACATATCCGCTCAAAATCGGCTAAATGGGAATAGGGGTTTTCGCTAGAACTACCAGAAAAAATGTGATCCTGAACTAACTTAATTAATCCCAGGCGTAACTCATAGCCAGATGATGTGATGGGTAAAGATGATTCTTTTGTATGGAGATACGATCCCAATGGTTCTCCATATTGATGTAAAAGTTGGGACGTGGGTTCCATACTTTAAAAGGTAAAAGATAAAAGATAAAAGTATAATACAAGATTAAGATAGACTAAGCCAAAATCAGCAAACCGTTCCCTGGCAACGGCGCCAGAAATGCTTGTTAATATAAATTAACTGTACTCTATTAAATATTATTATTATCAAAGTATCCACAAGCGCAAAGATAAAACACCGATGTAGCACTTCACCAGACAATCCCGGTTTTAATATCGAACCCAAAGGAACAGTAGGTGATACTGACTAAGTCTATTGGTTCTTAACCCGATAACACAATCAATCCAGAGAATATCAAGAATGATGAGATAACTAATGATTATCCAGATCCGACAACCGGTAAACATTGAATAATATCGTTGTAATCGGGCAGTGAAATGAATAAGAGCGGAAATCAGAGTTCCCTCCTACCAAACACTTATACACATATCGATCCTATCAACGGGAAGTGGACTACAGAGTAATCAACGCAGCTGTCACCTACGCGAACTACCACTATCCGGCCAATCAGGGGACATTCACAAGTAATTATAGCCCAGACACCACGTCTATACTACAAACTACTACTTCAACCAAGGAGCTACCAAGATCAAAGCACTCAAATAGAGTTGTAAACTTAAGAACGAATAAGAACAAATGCTTTCTTGAATTAGGAATGTTGAATACAAAAGTACCTCAGAACGCAACTCTGGGCGAGGGAGCAGAATCCAGACGAATACAGCTACGAAGAAGCTTCGACAGGCGGGACTCCTCCGAATCTCTACTCATCTACTCTATCTCTCTAATCTCTCTCTTGATTGCTAGCCTAGATCTAGTGGATATCTATCTAATGCTTAAGGGTCTTCATCTCTTGATCTGGCTCTCCTCCAGGGGGGCTGGCCCTCTATTTATAGCCCGGTGGGATGAACGCGTGCCGTTAGATCAAACCGACTTAACCAAGGGCCCAGATGACTCCTCAAAGCCGGTGGTAGAAGACTCCAGAAGGCGGCGGGTGGAAACCCTAGGGAGAGCGTCGCCCGGCCCCCCTTGGGGCTGGCCGGCCCTACCTTGTTAGGTGCGGGTCTCCAGTTGCTTCGGGTGCCTTCTACACTCTTACAGGGTCTTCGTGATGATGTTTCCTTCGCGGTCAAGTTTCGTGTCTTTTATGCACTTTAATCCTTCTTTTATGCTTTTCTGGAATAATCCCTGGAAAATATACAATTTACCAAAACTTGTGGAAATTATTAGTAATAACCCTATTCTACTGGATATTCATGTTTAATGCAGGGATAATTAATAATAAAATTTAGACGATAACAAGTGTCAACATGCACATTCCAAATGCATTCAACAAAGTTCATGAGTTTGCTCCCCCTCAAGGTGAGTTTATCTTAAGTAAAGGTTTTGATTCAAAATTTTGATCCCTTTATTTTGGTCTATTGCTCTCCCATCATCGGCCTTAATGGTGATTCATCGTGAAGCTTAATCCAATTTTATCTTCTTCTCCCCATTGCTTATCTTTGTTCTTCTCCCCCTTGGCATCAAATACCACAAAAGGGTCAAATCCATGGAGAGTAAGATTAATTTTCCAAATTTGGTTCAATCTAGTAAACTTGCACAAGTAACTTAGGTCGGTTTGAACCAAAGACAAGCTTCTTCACGTCACTAGGGGTTATCTTGCCTATGTTGAATTAAGCACTTAGTTGCTCAATTAGCTAGATTCAACACTAGGTTTGCATCCCCATGAACAAGTTATATGCCATCACTAGATCAGTCAATCAAACAAGCAATAGTGATGCCATATATACTTTAAAAACATTTTGGCTTTCAATGAATGACCTAGAGAGAACAAAAGCATGTCTATATGTTCTAGCAAGTCCTAGCAAAGTATGAATGCATGTGCCAAACAATGATACCTTTGCTTTGCTTGGAGGATAGACATGTCATAAGATATTAATGAAGTGCATCAACACATGTTGGAGTAATCAAGTATGTTCAATTTATTCCTTAGCTTGCAAAATCTTGCTTCATCAAGAGGCTTGGTGAATATGTCGGCTAACTGATCTTCGGTGCCCACACTTGTGATTTCAAGATCTCCTTTGTCTTGGTGATCTCTTATGAAGTGGTGCCTCACATCTATGTGCTTGGTTCTTGAATGTTGCACCGCATTGGTTGTGATTCTCACCGCACTTTCATTATCACATAGCAATGGAACCTTGTTGATTTTCAACCCATAGTCTTTCAAGGTTTGCTTCATCCTTAAGATTTGTGCACAACAACTTCCCGCACTAATGTATTCGGCTTCGGCGGTAGAGAGTGCAACACTATTTTGCTTCTTGGATGACCATGAGACTAGTGACCTTCCCAAGAGTTGACAAGTACTGGAAGTGCTCTTTCTATTGATTTTGCAACCGGCATAGTCCACATCCACATAACCAGTCAACTCAAAGTTAGAGCCTTTGGGATACCACAAACCAATGTTAGGTGTGCTCTTCAAGTACCTCAATATTCTCTTTGTAGCCTTCAAATGACTTTCTCTTGGAGAGGCTTGATATCTTGCACATATGCACATACTAAACATCACATCCGGCCTTGAAGCGGTCACATAGAGTAGACTATTAATCATTGACCGATATTGCTTTTGATCAACCAATTCACCTTCTTCATCCGGTTCCAAGCTTCCACTAGTGCCCATTGGTGTTGAGATTGCCTTTGCATTTTGTAATCCAAACTTCTTCACCATGTCCTTGATATACTTGCTTCGACTCACAAAAGTTCTATTCTTCAATTGCTTGATTTGGAGTCCAAGAAAGTAACTAAGTTTACCAACCATGGACATTTTAAACTCTTTAGCCATCATTTCTCCAAACTCCTCACAAAATGTTTGACTTGTTGACCCAAAGATGATATCATCTACATGTATTTGCATGATGAACAAGTCACTACCAATCTTCTTAGTGAAGAAAGTGGTGTCAACCTTTCCCATCTTGAACCTTTTAGAGAGTACGAAGTCTCTCAATCTTTTATACCATGCTCTTGGTGCTTGTTTCAAGCCATAGAGAGCCCTCTTGAGATTGTACACATGATCGGGCTTCTTATCATCTTCAAAGCCGGGAGGTTGCTCAACGAACACTAACTCATTGATGTAGCCATTAAGGAATGCACTCTTGACATCCATTTGATAGAGCTTGACATTATGAGCACATGCATAAGCCAATAGGATCCGGATTGCTTCCAATCTTGCCATGGGTGCATAGGTTTCTCCAAAATCTAATCCTTCAATTTGAGTGTAACCTTATGCAACCAATCTAGTTTTGTTTCTCACAACAATTCCATCTTGATCTTGCTTGTTCCGGAAGACCCACTTGGTGCCAATCAAATTGTGCTAGCTTGGTCTTGGAACTAATTTCCATACTTGATTCCTCTCAAAGTTGTTTAGCTCTTCATGCATAGCATTTATCCAATCCTGATCTTTGAGTGCGTTCTCAATGTTGGTAGGCTCATCTTGTGAGACAAAAGAATAATGCTCACAAAAGGAGCTACTCTTGACCTTGTTTGCACACCACTACTAATATCACCAACAATTTGATCTAGAGGGTGGTCTCTTGCAATATGAGTTGGTTGAAGCACTTGAGTTGAACTTGCATCTTGAACTTGATCATGATCTTGTGCTTGAACTTGAGACTCACTTGAGCTTGCTTGATTTGCATCACCTTCCATATGCACACTAGGAGGGATGGCATCTTGATCTTCATCTTCCTCAACTGTCTTGGTATAATATCACCAATGTCCATGTTCTTCATAGCATCAACTAATGGAGGCCCTCTTACATCATCAAGGTTGTCTTTCTCTTCTTGTGATCCATTAGTTTCATCAAACTCAACATTATGGACTTCTTCAACTATCTTGTGTGCCTTGTTCCAAACTCTATAAGCTTTGCTTGAAGTTGAATACCCAAGTAGAAACCCTTCATCATACTTCTTCTCAAACTTTCCCAATCTAGTGCATTTCTTCAAGATATAGCGTTTGCAACCAAACACTCTAAAGTATGCAATATTGGGCTTTCTTACATTCAAGAGCTCATAGGGTGTCTTCTTCAACATTGGATGACAATAGAGACGGTTGCTATTGTAGCAAGCCGTATTAATAGCTTCGGCCCAAAAGTCATCACCAACATTGTATTCACTAAGCATGGTTCTTGCCATATAAATGAGAGTTCTATTCTTTCTTTCCACAAGACCATTTTATTGTGGAGTGTACTTGACTGAGAATTGATGCTTGATACCAAAATCATTACATAGCTCATCAACTTTTGTATTCTTGAATTCACTTCCATTATCACTCCTCACTTGCTTCACCCTTGTGTCAAACTCATTTTGGCTCCTCTTGATGAAAGATTTGAAGGTTTCATACACTTCACTCTTGTCAATGAGAAAGAAGACCCAAGTGTATTTAGAGAAGTCATCAACTATCACAAAGCCATATTTCTTTCCTCTAATACTTGCATATGTGGTTGGACCAAACAAATCCATGTGCAATAGCTCAAGTGGACTAGATGTGCTCATCATGCCTTTCTTAGGATGTGTATTTCCAACTTGTTTTCCAAATTGACATGAACTACACAACCTATCCTTCTCAAAGTGCACATTTTTCATGCCTCTAACCATATCATGCTTCACTAATCTTCTAATTTGTTTCATTCCAACATGTCCAAGCCTTCTATGCCACTGTTGACGGTCGATAACGTCAACTTTTATTAGAACTTTAGACATGAAAGGACACATGAATAGACACTAGTCTAGGGTTTTAACTGACAATTTTCACGAGTTTTGCATGTTCTGTATTATCCAGGGACTATTCTAGAAAAGCGTAAAAGAAGGGTTAAAGAGCATAAAAGACACGAAACTTAACCGCCAAGGAAACATCATCACGAAGACTCTGCAAGTGTCTAGAACACACCCGAGCAACCGGGTCCCGAGATCCCACAAAGTGGGGCCAGGCCGGCCCTAGGGTGGGGCCGGCCGGTGCCCCCCCTAGGGTTTCGGCCCCTGCTTCTGGAGTCTTCTTCCACCGCCTCCCACGATGCATCTCGGCCCTTGTTTTAAGTCGGTTTGATCCAACGGCGCGTATTCATCCCACCAGGCTATAAATAAAGGGGCAGACCCCCCTAAAGGCAATCCCCTATTCCTGAGCTTCAATTCAATATCTCTAGTTAGGGTTAGATGTAGCAATTAGGAGAGACTAGTTCTTCTAGATCTAGTCTTGTCTATAGAAGTAGAGAGATAGAGTAGAGGACTAGAGTTCTGGAGGAGTTCCGGCCTGTCGGAGCTTCTTCGTAGCTGTGTTCGTCTGGATTCAGCTCCCTCGCCCGGAGCTGTGTTCTGAGGTACTTTTGTACTCAACTTCTAATTCAAGTAAGCATTTGTTCTTATTTGTTCTTAAGTTTGCAACTCATATTGAGTACTTTGATCTTGGTAATTGCTTGATTGAAATAGTATTTCGTAGTGTAGGCATGGTGCCTAGGCTAGGTTTACTTGTGAATGTCCCCTGATTGGCCGGATAGTGGTAGATCGCGTAGGTGACAGCTGCGTTGAGTCCTTTGTAGTCCACTTCCTGTTGATAGGATCGATAGGTGTATAAGTGTCTGGTAGGAGGGAACTCTGATTTCGCCTCTTATTTCTGTCACTGCCCAGTTGGAACGATATTATTCAAAGCTTACCGGTTGTTGGAACTAGAAATCAATAGCTATTTCCTCTTTCTTGATATTATCTAGCCTAATTGTAGGGTTTAAGTTCATCGGCTTGGTCATTATCACCTACTGTTCCTTGTGGATTCGATATTTAGAACCTCCGGGTGAAATGTGACAGAGGTATATTATCTGTGCGCTTACGGATAATCTGAATACAATCTTATTTAAATAGAGTGCAGTTAATTTATACCAACAGCCACAACCAACCAAGACTTGATTTTGAGATCAAATAAGATGAGAGCTTAGCTTCACTGTCATTGAAATCCACCAAATATAGGTTCTCATATCTAAAGCCCTTGAAGATCAAGTTAGAACCATCCACACTCACAATCTCAACATTATCGATACCAAAGATGCACTTGAAACCAAGATCACAAAGTTGTGCAACCGACAATAAGTAGAAATTGAGAGATTCAACTAGCAACATATTGGATATACTCATATCATTTGAGATAGCAATCTTGCCTAAACCTTTCATCTTGTCTTTGCCATTGTCATCAAATGTGATAGAATCAAACTCTTAATTGCCATTTGTGTTGATAGAATTGAACATACTAGACTCTCCGGTCATATGTTGAGTACATCCACTATCAAGCACCCAATGCCTTCCTCCGGCTTTGTAATTGACCTACAAAGAATAAATCAATTGGTTTTAGCTACCCAAGCAATCTTGGGTCCTTGGAGGTTAGTGACCAAAGACTTAGGAAAACAAAAGGATCTCATCCTTGGGTTGCCTTTTGGTGTACCAATGTACTTGGCTTTAACACCCTTCACTCCCTTAGTGAGCATGTAACAAGAATCAAGGCGAATTGAAGTCACACTAGCAAATTTGACTTGCTTGATCTTGTTAGCCATGCAATATTGCTCATGATGCCCCACTTGCTTGCATCTTTGGCGATACTTACCATTGCTCCTCACAAAGCTAGCTTTGGGAGTTACAAAGACGGCCTTGCCTTTCTTAGGGGTATAGCCTAGTCCCTCCTTAGAGTGACTAAATCTTTGGCTACCCAAACACTTTAGCAAGCGGGCATCCCCACCATTGGCATTACCTAAAACACGGGTGAGCTTGTTGACCTCCTCCTTGAGGTTCTTGTTTTTCACCACAAGTGAGGCCTTAGAGCCATCATCTTTGGGTGAAATAGGAGTGGTAGAGCTGCAAGAAGGGTTAGTGACAACAATAGTAGTAGAAGAAATTGACTTGTCACTAAGGATGTCACATGATGAACCCATGTCACATGTTTTTATGGATGCCCTCTTCTCATTTTCGGTCACTAGAGAGGAATGAGCTTTTTGTAGCTTGTAGTGAGCCACCTTGAGGTTCTCATGGGCTTACATTAGCCTCTCATAAGACTTCAAGAGCTCATCAAAGGATTGCTCAATGGCTAACTTGCCTTTGCGCAATTCTTTGCACTCCTTTCTCTTGGCCTCAATGTAAGTATTGGCTTCATCAAGCATGGACATAAGCTCATCATGTGAGAGCTCTTCCTCATCACTCTCATCATTGGATTATACCTTGGATGGCTTGGCCATCAAGCATGTGTATGGAGTGTCGAAGAGAGATAGCTTGTTAGTTGAGAGCAATACTAGCAATAGCTTTCTTCTTGATGGTCTTCTCTCATCATCACTATCATCATCATCGGTAGAGGCATCACTATCATCCCAAGTGACACAATATGATTGACCCTTCTTCTTCTTCTTGAGTGTCACATTCTTGTTCTTCTTTTCCTTCCTGTCATTCTTCTTGCTCTTCTTCTTCTCATCATCACTCTCATTGTCATTGTCACTATTGTGAGGACAATCGGCAATGAAGTGATCTAAGCTCTTGCACTTGAAGCATATCCTTGGTTCTTGCTTGTTCTTGGAAATGAACTTCTTCTTGCCTTGACCATAGCCCTTTTTCTTCATGAAACGGCCAAACTTGCGCACTAGAAGAGCCATAGCCTCATCATCTTCATCATCACTTGAAGTGGATTCTTCATCAAGCTCAATCATCTTGGCTTTGCCCTTACTCTTTGAGGATGATGTAGCCTTGAGTGCTACACTTTTCTTCTTCTTCTCCTCAACCACTTCCTCATTGTTCATGTCTTGAGCGATAATCTCACCGAGGATTTGGTTGGGCTTCTTCTTGCTCAAGTCTTCTCTTGCTAGCAATGTCTTAATGATGGCAAACCTTGAGGGTAAGCATCTCAAGAACTTTTAAGAAAAGTCCTTATCTTTGATATCCTCACCCAAGCTCTTCAAGTCATTCACAATAACTTGTAACCGGTTGAACATCTCCGGCACACTCTCAGCATCATCCATTTTAAATGTACCAAACTTCTCCCTCTAACATGTAGACCTTGGCATTCTTGACCTCTTGTGTGTTGGGTTATGAGGAAGCTACGCTAGCTGGAAAACAAAATTTTTAACCTCATAAACTAGGATCAACTGCTAGTTATAGATCACGGGATTATCACTAGACGCGCAGGTGCAGCGGAAGATGTCTCGATGTAGACGTACGCGTCGTAGCAGTGCTGTGCAGTTGCGTGGTCATCCGTCCGCCCGTCCCTCTCGTGCAGTTCGTCCTTGTGCTCCAGATGCAGCACATCCGAGGTATCCACAGGTACAGGGAGGAAGCGTTGTGCCTACAGACTGCTAGGTCCGCGAGGAGCAGTAGGCGCGAGCGTGGGGAGGACGACAGTGGCTGCCAAAAGGTGTGTATATCCTTGGCCTTGCCCCTCCCCTTGCTTATATAGGTGTCCCTAATGTGCTCCCGGGATGGAGGCCCATTAGAAACACTAAGCCTAGTCTAATTCGGGTCCAATCTGAATTAGGCTTACAGCCCCTTAAGTGTGACAGAACCGCCTAAATCACATGGCCCACATGCTCCTGCCATTGTCACTAATGACCTCTGACAGCCGGGCCCGTGTCCCAAATGATCTAGAAGGTCCTGCCCGGGCTACATTAGCGCCCGATTTCCTCCGACAGGATCCCATTGTGAAGCCATTACAGAATTACAATATTTCATAACAAATTACATCAGAGTGAAAGCGCGAAAAGATTATAAGGTACTTATATTACAAACCATTTGTCCAAATATGATTAAAGTGCAAATATTACAGACCATAAATAAAATAAGTAGGAGTGGAATGACGATACAACAATATTAAGTATTTAACGATAAGAACCCTGCCCACGGGTTTAACATTACTCCTCCTCACATCCCTCCAGTACCACTGTCACACAGCAGCGCAGCTGGTATCAGAGCATTCCATTGCTAAATCATTACCGTATTACTTTGAAAAACTTCAAAATATTTTGGATCATAAACTTTAAATTGCTATTTTGGTCCAAATTGCTCATTCTTGTCTAAATCTGTATTATAGTTATGGTAGCCAGTGGAATAGCGCTATTACTAGCCCTATGTTAAAAATTAAATATGCAGTTATTCATTTTTGCATTGATTTCGAAAGTTCGTAAGTACGATTCATGCATCATGATTAATTCACATTATAAATGACTTCCTCCTTAAAATGGGTTATGGGTTAGGATCTATCAAACCTATTCTTGCTAGCCTGTATTATATCCTCGCTAATCCCAACTTATCTTCTCCAGCATGGCACGCTGCAAGCAGACTGCGCGCAAGATGACGGGACCCAGGGTGTGCCGTGTCACCAGCTGGCGCCGCGTGACGGGGAGGCCTCTAGCAGTCGTCGCCCCCGCCGCAGCCGCGCTGAGCTACAGGAGGAGATAGAGAGGATGAGGGAGGAGATGAGGAGGATGGTGGAGTACTTCGCCACCGCTCGTCGGGAGCACTACCAGGACGTAGCGATGATCGACTGACTGCGGACTTCTGTGGCTCGTCTGATTCAGCAGAGGGATGCCACCTGGGCGCGTGAGGACGCGACCAGGGCGAGACTGCACGAGCTGGAGATCTACGTAGAGCAGATCGAGGACTACAATGACACATTGCACGAGGAGGTGCACAGGCTCAACATCGAGCTTAACCCGATCCTGCAGCCACGTGTTGAGGACCCCGAGTATGGGGTGGTTGTTGGTCCTGAGGATCAGGACATGGAGGACGTTGACGAGGAGATTGAGCCACTCCAGGTGATCGTCGAGGAAGACGCCGATGAGGACGTCGAGGAGGGCGTCGAGGAGCACATGGCGGAGGTTGATGAGGATGGTGTCGTCTCTGACGGGACCGTGGGAGACGACGTCTAGACTAGCAGTAGGACTAGCGATATCAGTATTCGCACTCTTTAGGGTATTGTAATGTCAGTGCTGCCATGAAAACCTTAGTATGTTTTGAGAACTATATCGAGTGTTGGTTATGTACTCTGCCTATCGTATTGTATGGTGTGTATTGTATTAAGACCTGATTAAGTAATCTGAGACTCAGTTTGGTTTAATTATGCACAGATGCCTGTTAACACCCGCTCAACTGGTGCTGGTACTTCGGAGGACGGGGCCATTCCGCAAGCACCGCCAATTCCACCCACCTTGGCTGATGCCATTGCTGCCTTAGCCAATGCTACGGCATTGCTTGCGCAAAATCGGGATGACCGTGTTGGGCGCCGTGGCCGCCCCCATGATGAGGAAACAACTTATGTGGACTTCACAGACACCCGTCCACCGGTGTTTACCAAAGCGGATGAGCCGCTGGAAGCAGACAACTGGCTCCGTATCATGGAGCAGAAATTTGGATTGATTCGCTGTACGGAAACCCAGAAGCCGTTGTTTGCAGCACAGCAACTCCGAGGCCCTGCAAGCGCTTGGTTTGTAAACCTCCAGTCAGCACAGCCGGTAGGGCATCAACTTACTTGGGCGGAGTTTCGCGAGGCCTTTCATGCACATTACATCCCTACGGGGGTGATGAAGATGAAGTTGGATCAGTTCTTGGCTCTGCAACAAAAGGAGTCTACAGTCATGCAGTATGTCAGTCAGTTCAATCACCTGTTGCAGTATGCCCCTGAGCATACTAACACCAATCAGAAGAAGAAGGACTGTTTTGTCAGGGGTTTGAACTTCAAGATTCAGCGAAGCCTGTCTAACAATCTCAACTGCACTTATCATGAGGCTGTCAACAGTGCCATAGCCTTTGAAGAAAGTGATCGCAAGCACCAAGAAGAGAAGAAAAAGAAGAAGTCTGGGTCAGCTGGATCTTCTGGCCATCAAAAGCGCCAGAAAATCATATACCATCCCACTCATCACACACGTCCCCAGTATCCTCATCAGCAGGTCGTAGTTCAAACTGCTGCTACTTCTCACACTTCTAACCAACAAAGCGCCACCCAGCCGAATGCCCCTGGCGTTCGCGTAACCACTCCTCAAACAACTTACAACCAGCCTTGCTACAATTGTGGCAAGATGGGACATTGCTCCCGCAGCTGCCTATTTCCCAAACAATACAATTAGAATGCACAGAAGGCTCCTGGTGAACAGCAACAGCAGGCTCAGCACCGTGGCCACCAGCAGCAGGCCCAGAAGAGAAAAGTTGTGAGAAAAGCAGGACAGGTCTACTACACGCAAGTTGGAGACATTCCTGAAGGTGAACCCGTCATGCTGGGTAGGTTCCCTGTCGCAAGTCATCCCGCTATCATGCTTTTCGATTCTGGTGCATCGCATTCATTCATCAATCGTACATTTGTTGTCAAGCATGCAATTCTAATTGGGCAGATAGAGGAAAGTTTCCTCATACAGTCGTCCGGAGGGCGCATTAGTACTAAAGAGATAGTACATCGGGTGCCCATAGAACTTGGCGGGCATATATTCCCGACCTCAATGATAGTCCTGAAGGATCAGGATATAGATGTGATATTAGGCATGAATTGGATGTATCAGCACAGAGCCCTCATAGACGTGCTGAATAGAACCATCAGAGTAAACTTGCCTAATAGTCAAACTCAACTTCTTATCCAACTTCCCATACCTCAAAGAGCAGTTGGTAGGGTATGTGCAACCGCAGTTAAAGAGGTGCGGAACATTCCGGTAGTCTGTGAATTTCCGGATGTATTCCCTGACGAATTGCCTGGCTTACCCCCTGACCGTGATGTAGAATTTGCCATCGAGCTGAAGCCTGGAACGGCACCTATTTCCCGTAGAGCATATAGAATGCCGCCAAAGGAGTTGGCAGAGTTGAAGGTTCAGTTGCATGATCTGTTGGATAAGGGTTTCATCAGGCCTAGTTCATCCCCCTGGGGTTGTCCTGCTATTTTTGTTAAAAAGAAGGGCAGTTCCCTCAGACAATGTGTCGATTACCGTCCCCTCAATGAGGTCACTATCAAGAATAAGTACCCTTTGCCTCGCATAGATCTACTTTTTGACCCACTTGCTGGGGCCAAGGCGTTCTCAAAAATTGACCTCAGATCGGGGTACCACCAAATAAAAATCCGTCCAGAAGATATTCCCAAAACAGCCTTCACTATGAGATATGGTCTTTACGAGTACCTGGTTATGTCTTTCGGCCTGACCAATGCCCCTGCCTACTTCATGTACCTCATGAATTTAGTCTTCATGCCCGAACTCGACAAGTTTGTGGTCGTGTTCATCGATGACATACTGGTCTATTCCAAAAACCCAGGAAGAGCATGCCAAACATCTTCGTGTAGTCCTAACTCGTTTGCGAGAACATCAACTGTATGCCAAGTTCAGTAAGTGCGAGTTTTGGCTGGACAGAGTTCTGTTTCTTGGGCATATTCTGTCGGCCAAAGGTGTATCGGTTGACCCAAGCAAAGTGGAAGAGATCTTGAATTGGAAACCACCAACCACAGTGCATCAAGTCCATAGTTTTATGGGAATGGCGGGATATTACCGCCGTTTTATTCTGGACTTTTCCAAAATATCCAAGCCTATTACCAGCTTATTGAAGAACGAGGTCAAGTTTGTCTGGTCACCTGAGTGTGAGCAGGCATTTCAGACTTTGAAGGAATTGTTAACCACTGCCCCAGTCCTAGCTCAACCGGACATTGAAAAGCCATTCGACGTATACTGCGACACTTCTGGAACCGGCCTGGGTTGTGTCTTGATGCAAGAAGGCTGAGTCATTGCTTATGCGTCGCGACAACTTAAGCGTCATGAAGAGAATTATCGCACTCATGATCTAGAATTGGCAGCTGTGCTCCATGCACTGAAAATTTGGCGTCATTATTTGCTTGGCAGTACTTGCAAGATTTACACCGATCACAAGAGCCTAAAATATATATTTACCCAAGAAGAGTTGAACATGAGACAACGAAGATGGCTCGAGTTGATCAAGGATTATGACATTGAAGTGCATTATCACCCTGGTAAAGCAAATGTGGTTGCCGATGCACTCAGTCGCAAGATTCATTGCAGTTGTTTGGCAGTAAAGCCCCGAGACCTTTCTTTATGCTATGAACTAGAGAAGCTGGGGGTAGAAATAGTTGAATAGGGTAGTTTGAATCATATTAGTATTGAGACCACCATCCGTGATGAGATCATCGCAGCTCAAAAAGGAAGCAAAGGCATCAAGCATATCAAGGAGAAAGTCCAAACTGGTACTGTAGATTGTTTCAGGGTTGACGACGAAGGGGTCGTATGGTTCAAGGGTCGCCTAGTAGTTCCAAAGGTACCCGAGTTGCGACAAAAGATTTTGGATGAAGCACATTTGACCAGATTCTCCATCCACCCTGGGAGCAATAAAATGTACCAAGATTTGAGGCAAAAGTTCTGGTGGACCAAAATGAAAATAGAGATCGCTCGATATGTAGCGAAGTGTGACACCTGTCAGAAAGTGAAAGCTGTACACATGAAGCGCGGTGGAGAACTGCAACCACTGCCTGTTCCTGCATGGAAATGGGAGGACATTAGCATGGATTTCATCGTGAGTCTGCCGAAAACACCCAGGGGTTTTGACTCAGTCTGGGTTGTGGTTGATCGCCTCACTAAGCAAGCCCACTTCATCCCCGTCAAGTACCATTTACACTGCGGTGAACTATGCAAAGCTGTATATCCAGAATTTGATGAAACTTCATGGTGTGCCCAAGACCATTGTCTCAGATCGAGGTTCTCAATTCATTTCCAACTTTTGGAGGGCTTTCCATAAGTCACTAGGAACAAAGCTTCTACACAGCACTGCATACCATCCGCAGACTGACGGACAGACTAAGAGAGTCAATCAGGTGTTGGAGGACATGTTGAGGGCATGTGCACTCAATTACACAGAATCTTGGGATGAGTGTTTGGCACTGGCAGAATTTTCGTACAATAACAGTTATCAAGAAAGCATCAAAATGGCTCCGTTTGAGGCGGTATATGGTCGTAGGTGTCGAACACCCCTGAATTTGTCTGAGCCTGGGGAGAGATGGTACTTCGGCGTTGACTTGGTGGAAGAGACTGAAGAAAAGGTCCGGCAAATACAAGATAACCTCAAGGTTGCACACTCGCGACAGAAGAGTTACGCCGATCAAAGGCGCCGTCCCTTGGTGTTTAAGACAGGAGATTATGTCTATCTCAAAGTCTCACCCATGAAGGGAATTAATCGATTTGGAGTTAAAGGCAAATTAGCTCCTCGATACATTGGACCATTTCAAATCATAGCTCGTCATGGGAAAGTAGCTTATAAGTTGAGGTTGCCAGATCATCTCTCAGCCGTACACAATGTCTTTCATGTATCACAACTCAAAAAGTGTCTTCGGGTGCAAGATCAAGTCGTTGATATTGAGGGAAATAGAACTCCAACCCGACCTAACGTACTCTGAGTATCCTATCCGAGTCCTGGATCGGAAGGATCGCGTCACTCGGAGAACCACTACAAGATGGTACAAGATTCAATGGAGCGAACATTCCGAGGATGAAGCCACCTGGGAATCTGAAGACTATCTCGCCGAAAACTTCCCCGAGTTCTTTGCTACATTCTAAATGTAAAGTTTCTGGTTGTAGTCGGTATAAACTTCCCTTATTATCTTATGGTAGAAACTAGAGTAGGTTTACTTGAGACATTTTCTTTTCCATTACTTAACCCTAAGGTTTATCGTCTATTAAATCTCGGGACAAGATTTCTTTAAGGGGGAAGGGCTGTAATACCCTGGGTATTACGGCTAGTTAATTATGACATGTCATCATGTTTATTATTAAGCATTTGCATTTGATTGTGCTTAGGGTCTTTAGAGTGGTTTATTGATAAATGCCTTGGATGTTGTAATTGAATTATCAATTGAGAATTAAAAATAAATCAAAAAGGAAAATTCAAACTAAGCCCTAATCGGACCCTAAAACCCTAAACCAAAATCCACTTGGAATTTGGTGATGGTCCCTTAATATAAGTTGTATATCTTTTTATATAGAACAACTTTTATTTTGGGTGTTTTTGAAGTTCTTTAATAGAAATTCAAATTAAACCCTAATTACCACTTTGAAATTCAAATTTGAAATGCTAATTTAAAAACTATTGAGAATCTGACCAAACTTATTTAATGAAAGTTGTAAAGCTCCTCAAATAGGACAACTTTTATTTTTGAATATTTTAAAGTTGTTGTGAAAAATCCAGAGAATTTGATGGGATTAGAAATGGATTTCAAATAGTGAATTTACCCCCTTTTGAATAGTTTCAAAATTATTCAAATTTTGGAGTTGATCCCTAAACCAATGTTGTTCAGAATTTCAAACACTACAACATTTATGTTTACACCTTTTCAAGTTGACACACAAAATTTCGTGAGATTGGTCAAAAACAGATTGAATGGCATTCAAACGAGCTACAGTGTCGAGCTACAGTGTTCTGCCTCCCTCTCTGTTCGCGAACAGAACCGGCCACCCGACCGCGCCGTGCACGCGCCGCGCCGCCCGTGCCGGCCGGCCGCGTGCTCCCCGTCGTAACTGAGCTTGTAGGCGACCCCGCACCGACTTGAAGCACCCTTGTCCCCTCCCCGTATCCACTTTAAAGGCGCTTGGTCGCTTCCCTGCCGTTTTTCTCCGACGCGGGTCGCCGGTGAACAACTCCACTGCTCGGCCAAATTGGCTAACACCCGACCACCACTTCCAAATTGCCAGAGCAGCTGGTCTTCCTTCTTTCTTGCGCACCCAGTGCATCCATTTGGGCTTAGGTTCGTGCCCTGTGATCCGAGAACGCCAGTCGTCGTCTTTGCGGGAGACCGGAGCGCCGCTGCAGCCGTCTCTCACACGACGAGCTCGCTGTGGTGAGCCTCTCCTCCTTCTGTCTTTCGTTTGTGACTCTCTGTCTCATGCTCTAGCTCATGCTCGTGACGGTTTTTTATTTCGTTCCCTAGAATCGCCGGAACGGGACTTCACCGTCGGGGCCGAGTCGCTGTGTCCGCCGCCGTAGTCAAACTCGCCGTTCTACTCCGTCTCAGCCTCAGCCAGCCGTCGGTCTAGAACCGTGGTGAGCTCCTGATCCTCCCTGGCCCTTTTCCCTTAGCTCTCCTGCATCTCCGCGGCCGGAACATGGTCACCGTGCCGCCGCGGGTGTACGCGCTCACGGTTGCGCGCGGAGTTGAAGAGGGAGCTGACAGGAGGGCCCTGCCTGTCAGCGTCCCTGGGCGCACGCGCGCGCGCGCGGGCGAACGCGCGGGTGAAGTTGGGCCGGCCCGCTGATGTTGGGCCGCCTCGGGCCGAACCGTTTTCTTTATTTTTGAAGGGATTTTCAGTGGCTTTTCCATTTTAATTTTGATGAATAGTACTGCCATTTGTCTTTTTCATACAAATATTCCTGTTAATCTAAAAATCATGAAAATAGTTATGGGTACTCTTTGGAGCATGATGAATTTTATAAAAATATTGAATAGAAGATTTGGACACTTTCTGTAGGGATTAAAAATCAGCTTATTAAATGGTAAATGCAACATTGGACATTTTTAATAAATTCCAGATTAACCCAAAAATCATAAAAATTTATGTGGCACTGTTTTAGGGTAAAACCTACCTGTTGGTTAAGTTTGGGCTCAATTTGAAATTGTTTGATCACTTAATAAATAAGTATTGGGTTAATCGAATAAAAGAATCGATTTTAACAAATAATCCCTGAAGTATGGTGTGATTTTGGATTGATTGAGTTCAGGATCTTTCACCATAGTGATCCTTGACAAAAGTATTAGAGTCACCTATTGGTTCTAGTAAAGCTGTGCAGCGGCTTTCTATGACCGTTAAAATGGTCAATATAACAAAAGTAGGAAACACTGCTTTTACCTTCCGTAAAGCGTTTACAACTTTACCGTGAAAGAAAGTTGTACTCAAGATCTAAATGGTTTACTTTCAAGCATTTCATTCGTTGTCCTCATGCCATGCTAAGCATAATCATTGCATACGTGTAGTGCCCGTTCCCGAGGAGGTCCAAGTCGAGACTACTGCTGAGGAGGCCACTCCAGAAGTCATCCACGGATTCGACATCTGCGGGACCGATCCCGACCCGACGCTGTACGCGATTCAAGGCAAGCCCCGGTGCATTCAGCCCTTTCCTTGTGTTTTATAAAATGTTTATAACATGAGTCTATTATTGCATTAGGTTGTTAGGAGTTGTTTGTCACCTATATTGATGCATTACCTGCCTTGATACATAATATCCCGGAAACCTGTTTAAAAATAAAAATATTCAAAAATGCTTAGCCCTGCTTGATCAATTTTGATTTGCATAAAAAGGCTATTTTTGACCTATGAAAATGTGATAATTATGAATCATGAGAAAAGGAAAAGGGATATGAGTCCGTTCGGGAATTGTGTACTTGGGTAGCAGCCCCAATGCACCGTAACCGTCGGAAATGGATTTTCCGTTCGTTGGTTGTGAATTTGGGTTAGAGTCCCAATGCTTGACCATCGGCGGAAAAGGGATTTGAAAACCGTTGGGACACTTGTATTTGGGTTAGAGTCCCAATGCAATGTTGCCGGCGGAAAAGAATTAGGGACCGTTCATTGTAGGCCTGCTGTGATCGAGACTTTGCAACTAGCCATATACTACGGAAAGCCTCTGACTCCGGTGGCCCTACTGCTTGAACCGACAACCACGCACTGGGAGTAGAGAGATGGCGAGAGTAACGTGTACCCTCGTGGCCGGCGTGCCTGGAGAGGAGAGGAGTACTGTGCTCTCGGGTGGCGCAGGACCGGTTCAGGGGTAGGAAAAGCCGTGGTAGGCGGGGTTGGCTTATGCAAGCTTAAGTGCTACATATGCAGTGTGGATAGGGATCCCCAGCTGGGTACTAATCGATTCGAATCGTCATTGCTCCTCGGATATGGAGACTTGATCCTTTGACCTACAATTGAAAAGTGGTTCGGAACTAGGTGTTTTTGAGAATGAGTAAGAATTTGAAGGTAGGATGATATATGAAAAGGAATTTGGAATTATGGATATGATTAAAATAAGATTGAGTTAAAATATTGAAATAGGATAGTAATGCTTTTCTGCAAAACTTTTGACTCTTGCTCAAGCCTTACCTTGACTCCCCTCAGCCTGCATTCCTGAGTCTCATTCCTTTTTCTTAGTCGGGTAAGTCTTGCGGAGTACCCCAGTACTCAGGGTTTGTTAACCCCATGTTGCAGGGACACAGCAGCCGGAGGTTTGTCTCGCCCCCTGCTGTGTGACAGTGGTACAGGAGGGATGTGAGGAGGAGTAATGTTGAACCCGTGGGCAGGGTTCTTATCGTTAAATACTTAATATTGTTGTATCGTCATTCCACTGCTACTTATTTTATTTATGGTCTGTAATATTTGTACTTTAATCGTATTTGGATAATGGTTTGTAATCTAAGTACCTTATAATCTTTCCGCGCTTTCACTCTGATGTAATTTGTTATGAAATGTTGTAATTCTGTAATGGCTTCGCAATGGGATCCTGTCGGAGGAAATCGGGCGCTAATGTAGCCCGGTAGGACCTTCTAGATCATTTGGGACATGGGCCCGGCTGTCAGAGGTCATTAGTGACAATGGCAGGAGCCTATGGGCCATGTGATTTAGGCGGTTCGATCACATTAAGCGTGCGACCCTATGGGTTCACGCACACATAGACATGGCCCGAGTACTCCTACTCGCTCAATAGTTGACAGCGGCCTCTAGCAAGGCGTGACAACTCCTATGCGCACGCAAAGATCATATCAAACGAACCATCACAAACCACATACATGTTATTCCCTTGCCACATGATATATGGTCCAACTCGTGGGTTAACACTTAACCCAAGCATGGCCATGCATTTGTTGATCCAATCATTCGAGTGATCCAGTGATATCTCTCTCACATAGAGAGGGGCAAATTCCATCTTGATTGTCTATGTCTCACAGCATGTTTCCCGACAAACCTGAAAGCCACCTTTATAACTACCTTGTTACGGAGTAGTGTTTGATAGCCCCTGAATAGGTCATTTGACATCTTGAATACATACAACAATCTCAGGTCTAAGGACATAACGTACATGATGTGAATAGAGACAATAATAACATCTCACGTTGGGTCAGTCCAGCCCCATGTCATACATGTGCCCACATTGCTAGTTTAACATCTCCATGTTCATGACTTGTGAAACATAGTTATCAACTCATAATGTGCTGATCTAGCATTCATTTGTGTCTTACACAAACTTCGATCAGGGACAGCTTTAGAATAACCATACAAGTAAAAGAGTTTCACAAACAATTCACATAATTGCCAATCAACACAAGTTGTCTTTTATGGAAATTCAATGAACTCATAATATATCATGGATACAAGGCAATACAATCATCTCTATGATTATCTATAGGGCATACGCCCAACATTGTGTGCCCTCATAGGTCTCCTCCAACCACTTCCAAATGTCATGAGCCAAATCAAGATCCTTGATTTGCTCAAATACATGAGACTCAAGAGCGATGTAGAGTGCATTGATTGCATGGGCATTGCACTCCATCTTCCTCTTATCGGCATTGGTGGGAGCTTGAGCATTCTCATACTCAATCTTTGTCTCCGTCACCTTCCACACATCAATATGCATGGTCATGAAGTGCACAATCATCTTCCAATGGTCATAGCTTATGCCATCAAACTTTGGCGGCTTCCCTAACACATTGATTTGAGTCATTTTGCACCACAAGGATGTTAAGCCTCAAACGGTGGTGACCTTGGCTAGAGGGGGGTGAATAGCCTAAAAAAATTTCTACAAAGCACATAAGCACAAGTTAGTAATTAATAAGGCTATCGCAAAGAAGTAGCCTAAGCTACTCTATGCAAGCCGCCTAGCACAATATACTACTCTCAAAGGTATGCACTCAATCGCAAGAAACCCACTCCTTCAAAACCTAAGGAGAAGGCGCCTAAACAAGTAATATGCGCAAGTGAGTAAGAGAACGAGAAAGCAATACCACCGAGAAGAGTAGAGGTTGATCCAATCACCGGGAAATGATCAATATAAAATCCAAGGGATCAACCACTAGAATGCCGGAAGACCAATCATCCACTCAAAGGTGGAGAAGAGAGAACACTCGATTTTTACCGAGATTCACGTGATCGCCGTCACGCTACTCCTCGTTGTGGCACCGGTCTTCCTTGGTGGATTGCGAGCTAGGCTTCACACGCCAATCCCTCACTGGGAGCCACTCACCAACACAAGAGAAGTGGTTATTAACCACGAGCAATCCACTAGAGTCGGTTTTGGCACTCCGCCGAGGAACTACCGCAAGAACCCCTCACAATCAAGCTGGTGTAGCCTTGAACAATCACCATCAAGCTTACACCTCCTCCTTGCTTCCAAAGCCATGTAGGGACTCGGCGAAGCCCCAAGAGAATAAGAAAACCGAAGCAAATCGCCACCAAGTCCTCTAGGATGCAACACTCAAACAATCAATCACTTGGATCAACACTATCTCACAAAGATTTGAGTCAAAGTGTGTGAGATGTGTGTAGAGGGCTTAGGCTTGGCTCACAAGAGATTAGGAATGTTCAAAATGCACAAGAGTTAGTCCCCAAGCCAGGCCGAGCACTACTTATACTCCCCTCACAATGATTTTCCCGTTGCTGTTTTTACAGGGGCACCGGACACGGGAGCACCAGACGCTCAATGTTCGGTGGTGTCGTCCGGTGCACAGATTAGTGCCACGTCGCGCTTGGTTCAAACATGAGCCGTCAGATCCCAACGGTCGAGACAGCTAACAAACATGCTAAGTTCACACCGGACGCGGAACGTCTCACCGGACGCTTTGCCGTCCGTGTCCGGTGCGCGAACAGAGAGCAACCAGAGAGCTCCAAGTCACACCGGACGCGTCCACTGAAGGCTCACCGGACGCTCCCGGCGTCCAGTGTACTCACCAAGTCAGATTTCCAACAATCTCACCGGACGCTCGGAAAACTCCACCGGACGCGCTGGAGTTACTGTTCCAGTGTCCGGTGCTTACGCAGAGAGGTTCCAGAGAGCCCCAAACCACACCGGACGCGTCCGGTGCATACCCTCCGGACGCTCTCAGTGTCCGATGCACTCTGCACCACTGCGCCACTGCTAGGGTTAGTCACGGGATACTCCGGCCAGAGTCCGGTGCAACGTCCGGTGCTACTTTAAGCACTCTTTCAAGTCTAGAAACCAGCCCCTTCTCTCAAGTGCTAACACCCAAGTGTTCTCACCACTAAGACATGTGTGTTAACTATTTTTCAAAGCATTTTGAAGGGCTAGTTAGTGTGACCTAGAGTCCTAAGTGTGAATGCCAGTGCAATGCAACTCTATAGCACTTGATAACCGATTCGAGATCGTTTTTCTCCCCTTGATAGTCGGCTATCTTTTCTAAATATGATCACACCCACCTGATGTCTTGATCACCAAAAGAAAAACCTATTTGGTGTTATACCTTTGCCTTGATCACCTCCACGAGTTGCTTTCTTTCTCACCTTGATCATCTCTTCACTTGATCAGCCTCTCTTGTCCAATGGATAAGCCTTCTTGATCATGACCATCACCTCCTAGGCTCCATACTTCCATGGTTAGGACCACCTGCACCTTAGCCATCACTTAGCAAGTGTGTTAGTCCTCAGGGTGTCATCAATTGTCAAAACCAAACTAGGGCTTTCAGCGTGGGCGTGGCGTGGCGGGGCGAGGCAAGGCGAGGCAGGCAGGCAGGCGGGTGGGCGTGACGTGGTGTGTTAACTTTTTAGCACTCACTTACAATGATGACAGGAGTTTCAACTCTTTCACTTGCCCGTCCCCTGAATGCCTTGTGTGACTCTTCACTTCCCCCACCTTTCCTCTTCCTGCGCCAAGGATAAAAGGGAGACCCCTGTCTTTTCGGTACGCGAGAGAGAAACACACCAGAAGCACAATCCCGCAGCAAAGAAAGTGATCCCCATCTCGTAACTCCGCGCGCACGGAGGAGCGAGAGGGCAGGTGCCTTTGAAGCCCTTGCCGTTCGAGACCTTGCACGGGGGATCGGCAATTAGGTTTTTTGGGAGCGTCTACGCGACTGTCCAAATCACCGCCGTTGTTCGTCGTCTTCTTCCTCGAGTTGCCGGCGACATCGTCTTCATCTTCCTCAAGGGGCTGTCGTCACCATCTTCCTCGAGCCATGACGCTGGAAGTTGGACAAGGATCCGGATCATCGGAGCGCATGGGAGGGTATGATCCCTTTATTTCCAATCTGTTTTTCGTTCTATAGTTCCTGCTTATTTCGGTAGTTCTCTCGTGTCGTTTCGTATGCTGTCCTATGTCTATTTCATTAGTTCTATCATATCGTTTCATATCTTGCCTGATGTCTATCTCTGCTAGTTTCATGTTCTGCCTATCTGTTTCTGCTATAAATTATATGTCATGTCTACATGTTTCAGTAGTTCAGTTATGTTGTTTCATATATTGCTGCTCATATGTTTCACCTGTTCTGTTATGTTGTTTTACATGTTGTCCTGAGTATGATGTTGTTATGAGATATGAATCATGTTCTTATGTTTTTAATATGCATATGTGAAAGGTCCTAAATGGCTAGAGGGGGGGTGAATAGCCTATAAAAAAATCTACAAACAATACTTAACAAGCCGATTAGTAACAATAGCAAGCTTTGCAAAACACTAGCTCTAAACTATGCTATGCAAGCCACCTAGACAAGTATACTACACTATGATCTCTAGTTCACACTCAAAGGCTATGTTACTACTTTACACTATTCTTAAGTGAGCAACTAACTAACAAGCTACACAAGAGAGAAGTACACCAATGTAAAGAGTAAAGGTGATTTCAATACCGCCGGTGAAGAGAAGATATGAAGTCCAATATAACCAATCAATCACATATAAGGGAAATCCTCGGTAGAGAGATGACACAAGATTTTTTACCGAGGTTCACTTGCTTGCCGGCAAGCTAGTCCTCGTTGTAGCGATACACCCACTTGGAGGTTCACGCGCTAATTGGCATCACACGCCAAACCCTTCTCAAGGGTGCCGCACAACCAACACAAGATGGGGATCCACCAAGCTACGAGCAATCCACTAAAGATGCCTTTCGCGATCTCCCGCGGGGATAGGCTCAAGAACCCCTCACAATACCTTGATCGGAGGCGGAGACAATCACCAACTCCCCTCAACGATCCTCGCAGCTCCAAGCCGTCTAGGAGTCGGCAAACTCCAAGAGTAACAAGAGAAACCGCTGCGAAATACCACTACCAAGTGCCTCTAGATGATCTCAATCAATGCAATGCACTTGATGCTCTCCAAACTCACCAAATGATGAACACAATCAAGTAGGATGAGTGAGAGTGGAGTGGGAAGGCTCACAAGTATGTTATGATGTTTAGGAGTGCCAAGAGATGCCACCCAAACCGGCCAAGTGACTATTTATAAGCCACACACAAAGAACTAGCCGTTTAGAGTTCACTGCGTACCGTCGGACTGTCCGACGGCCCGAGCGTCGGACTAATCCACACGGTCCGACGCCTCGGATGAACGCCACGTGTCACTAACCGTTTGAAGTCGAACGTTGGATCACAACGGCTATTTCCTCGCGCCAAAACGACCGTCGGACGGACGAACGTCGGACTAAATCAACCGGTCCGATGCCCTCAGCCGACCACCGTCGGACTCAGTCAGACGGAGCCGTCGGACCAACGATCGCGGCCGTCCGACGTTTCCAGAGAGCTCCCCGAGCCCTGAAAACCGTCGGACGTTGGTCCGACGCTCACCGTCGGACTAACGCCGAGAGTCCGACGCTCTCAGAGCTCGCCACGTGTTATCTCTCGCACGAACTGCACCGTCGGACGCTTCGGCTAATGGTCCGACGCTCAGGAATCAAGCGTCCGACGCTTGCTGAAGGGGTTAGCCGTCGGACCGAAGACAATGGTCCGACGCTCAGTCAAGTTAGAGTCCGACGCTACTTTTTCTATTGTAACGTTTCCGAAATTCGCCGAATCCTGCCTCGCAAGCTCGGCAGGAGGAAGAGAGGACCAAACCCTCTCTAACCCTCGAACTTCACCCCGTTTCTTAAGTCACTGACACTCCAAAGTGTCTCTCACTTAGGTGCACGTGTGTTAGCCTTTTTCAAAGAGTTTTCCACGGGTCAAGTTAGTGTCACTAGCATCTATATGCATATGCAATGATCATGAACACCTAGTGGCACTTGATAACCATATTTCAACAACGATTTCGCCCCTCTTGATAGTACGGCTATCTATCCTAAATGTGATCACTCCCTCTATGGAGTCTTGATCACCAAAATTAAAGAGAGCTCCTATTGGTTATAACTTTGCCTTGAGCTCCCGGTTTCTTATCAACTTCCTTCTCATCTCTTGATGACCTTGTGGCACCTATGATGATGGACTTATACCATTTGTATGGATTGCCGTCATTAGGGCTTTCTCCTTTGGTTGATGGAACTTACACCATTTTCAGGGACGCCGTCATTGCCCTTCACTTGTGACTTCCACCGACCCGGTCCTTTGCTCCATCTGCCATTTGCTAATCATTCTCATGAAACACTTAGAGCAATCGTTAGCAAACGAGTTTCATCAATTACCCAAAACCAAACATGGGCTTTCAATATGCTCCACATGTTTATTGTTCTCATGTTCCATATTATTATGGATATATTTGTCATCATATTTTCCATGATTAAATATCTTATATATATCGTCATCATAATGTTAATTTACGGAATTAAAATGATATGGAAATTGCCTAATTATCTAACAGTTTGGAGAATTTTTTAGATTTAATATCATATTAGTGAAAAACAACAAGAATAATCCAAAGATTTTATACAAGATCTCTGGTTGAATCATATAGTGTTAATGAAATCTCACAGCTATAAAATAGTTTTAGGAGATGCCTCTTAATTAATAAAGGCGTCAAGAAATCTATTGTCCGTAAAAGGCTAAAAGCCCTCAAATACCGTAGGATTTTCAGAGGCGGTCAGTCCACGTATAGGCATCTTAATATCTAAGGATTCAAAATAAATTAATAGAAGATAAATTAATAGAAGTGGGCTAGATCCGCTCTTCCGCTAAAAATATGAAGTGGGCTAGGTCTATTTTAGGCATGAGGCCCGCCAAAAATCATAGAAATATAAGAAATTGTCCTTCTCCCTAATTCCTGCCTCTCTCTCTCTCCTTCGCTCAATCACGACTCTGCCTCTGTCCACCACATCTTTCTCAGCAAACATGAAGCCACCAAGCAGATCTCTAGTCACTAGGGCCTGGCAGATCTTTGAGTGCGCTAGATCTGCTCTTCCGCTGCCCCTTCCTCTCTGTCAACCATTTCTCTCGATTTCTCTCGGTGCACAAGGACGATACTATCCATTGCTGTGCGTAAGGACGATACTATCCATTGCTCTCTGCCAACCATTTCTCTCGGCGCACAAGGATGATACTAGGTGGATCTCCATGTGCATTGAGGCTTGCCGGATCTCACTCAGACTAGCCTAGCCCCAATGCAGTTGGTCAGTAGTGTATGCTTAGCTTCGGTAAAAAGCAACAGGATACATTACAACCCAAACCAATAGCTACATAAATAAATCATTTCATTCAGATTTTTATCACATGTTTTTTTCTCTTTCTTCTTCTCAACCTCTAAAAAAAGCACGAACTATTTCTGCTGCTTCATTGCCTGCAACTTATCCTTGTGTTCACTAGTAGAGAAAAGCTCTACGCAGGCGCCGGGCTTTTATTTTTACAGGCGGTTATGGTTGTCCGACGCCACTAGAAAAAAAGGCCTCGCCAGACTTATGAACCGCCAGTGCAAAACCGTTTGCGCCGACGGTTCACTTAACGGAACCACCAGTAAAAAAGACTTTCTACTGGCGGTTGTGTTAAGTCAACTGCCTGTAGTAATCCATTTCTACTGGCGGTTGACTTAACACAACCGCCAGTAGAAATAGACTATTTCTACTGGCGGTTCTGTTAAGTGAACCGCCGGTGCAAACCTATTACTATAGGCGGTTCACTTAAGGAACTGCGTGTACAAAGTATGCTATAAATACCCCTTCATTCTCCCCGAGCCGAACACTAACTTGAGCCAACTTCCATGGTTGGCGATTTTGGAGGTCCAGAATTCACCAAATACAAGGGGAGAGGTTTTGATCTTCAATTCTTTGAAGGAGATTGCTAAAAAAAGGTTAGTTTACATACCTCTAACCTCATTTTAACCATTCTTTGCTACATTTAACCACATTTAGGATCTAGGGTTTCACTATGAGTTAGGGAGAGGGAATAGCTAGGTTGTTGTCTTTTATTTTCAAATGAGGTTGCTCAACATGGTTAGATGAAGTTTCTCCTCTCTATCTTGTCATGATTGCTTCTTAGTTTAGTTTCTCCTCTCTCTCAAGGTTAGTTCTCTCCTCTATTAATGGTGTGTTCTTATGCATGAAGAGAGAGAAAGATATGTCTTTTATTTAATTTGTTAGTATATCTTTATGTTTATTCCTTGTTTCTCTACTTTTATATCTCAATTTATATTATCAGTTACGTTTTAATCATATATTTATCTTTTTTGGTGCATATTAAGTAGTTTTAATTGCATTATAAAATGATATAAGCATTTAATAAATGTTTGTATGACTTTGCATGTGTAGTATGATTAACATGATTTAATGGGAGATTATAATAGTAAATGGACACATGCATGATTTAATGGAAGATTATTATAGTAAATACCCCTTCTTCCTCTCCGACCTAAGCAGTAACTCACAACCAACTTCCATTGGAGGCGATTTGGAGGTCCACATTTCACCCTCTACGAGGGGAGAGGTTTTGGTCTTCATTTCTTGGAAGGAGATTGCTAACAAAGGTTAGTTTATACCTCTCACATCTTTTTAACCATTCTTGCTCTATTTAGCCACTTTTTGGATCTAGGGTTCCACCATTATTGTTTCCTTTCATTTAATTTATTATTTACAGGTAATGATGGAGAGGTCATACTAGATGTATAAGTTACCAAGAGTCGATCCATCATACATACCTGAGGTCAACAGGTTCACTGATGGCGCTAAGAGCCATGCTAGGAGAACAGACATGAAACACATATATTGTCCGTGCACAGACTGCAAAAATATTGTTGTATTTGATGACACAGAGCCAATCCTTTCTCATCTGGTCTGTCGAGGATTTATGCAGGACTATTTGATTTGGACTAAGCATGGAGAGGGTAGCTCTTCACCTTATATAGCAGGAAACCGTGAGAACATCGACGCCGGTGGTCTGGATAAGTTTGTATGGGGGACACATCAGTCTAGTACCCAGAGTGAACATGTTGTGCCAAATGTTATTGATCATGATTTCGTTGGAGGAAATGTACACGACAGAACTGATCATTTCCTGCTAGATATTACTGCTGACGAAGATGCACAATTCTTAGATGCAATATTGTGTCGTCATACTGATCCATCAATATTCTTTATGAAAGGTATGTAAGCCTTGAGGAAGGCAGCAGAAGAGCCTTTTTACGATGAGTCGAAGGGTTGTACGAAAGAGTTCACGATGCTGCGGTCCGTGATGAAGTTGTTGATGATCAAAGCTAGATATGGTTTCTGTGATGCTGGTTTCGATGCGTTCTTGAATATTCTCGCAGACTTTCTTCCAAAGGAGACCAACGTGCCTGCTAACACGTACTACGCAAAGAAGCTAATCAGTCCGTTTACTATGGGTGTCGAAAAGATATACGCCTATAGAAATCATTGTATCCTTTATCGAGGTGGTGATTATAAAAACTTGGAGAGCTGTCCAAATTATGGCGCAAGTAGGTACAAAACGAACAAAAACTATCGAGAGGAAGAGAACGTAGCCTCTGTGTCTACAACAGGTAAGAGGAAAAACAAAGCCCAACAGAAGATTCAACAGAGCTCAAAACCCACAAAGAAAGAAAAAGGCGAAATAGACTACTATGTGCAGTAATGAATTTGTACAGATGGTTCGCTAAGAGACCCACCTGAACAAATGGTTTGTGCAGGCGGTTCGCTACGATAACCGCATGCACAAATGCTCCCAATATATATACCGCGCTCCGAATTCGAATTTTCGCTAAGTCCCCGAAGCCCGCGCATTCTTCATCGATGCCGTTAGGCTGCCGAAATCGTCTCCTGCCGCCGCTGCCGGGATCAACCAAACGCCGTCACTCTCTCTCCACCTCGCTCCGTGCAGCGCCGCCGAGCATCGCCGCAGCCGCGAGGGCCCGCCCGTGGTGCCGCCGTAGGCCCGCGCCACGCCGCGCCCCTGTTCTGCCGCGCGCGCCGCCGAGCTCGCTCGCCGGTAGGTCTCTCTTTCTCCCTTCTCTCTCTCTCACCTCCCTCTCCCTCTCGCGTGCCACAGTAGCCTTGAGCGGGCCGTGGTGCTCGGTGTGGAAGCGGGGTGGCGCAGCGGCGGCGCGGCGGACGGTGGAGCTCGGCGGGGGCGGTGCGGCTGTGGTGCAACGGTGGTGGCGGCGCGCCGGTGGTGCAGCGGTGGAGTGGCAGGCGGTGGTGTGCGGCGGCGGTGGTGGTACAGCGGTGGTTGCGGCGTGGCAGTGGCGGCCGATGGTGTGCGGCGGCGGCGGCGCTGCGTGCGGCGTGGGCCTTAGCAGGCCGGCCTGCTATTGGGCTGGCCTGCTAGGGTTGGCCGCCTCAATTTTTCTTTTTTTTGTTAAATTAGTTAGGTTTAGTTAATTATTTTCTATTAATTAGTTTAATTAGTTAGGTTTAGTTAATTATTTTATTTTAATTAGTTTAATTAGTTAGGTTTAGTTAATTAGGTTTTTAGTATAATTATAGTTAGGTTTAGTTAATTAGATTTTTATTTTAATTAGTTAGGTTTAGTTAATTAGTTGGGTTTAATTAGCTATTTAGTTTAAATTAGCTAGGTCTTTAGTTTTTAATTAATTAAGGTTTTTAGTTTAATTAGTTAGTTTTTAGTTAGGTTAAGTTATACATGTATCTTCCATTGTATAATTAATAAATGATTATTCTTTTTATGTATCTTCCATTTTTATATTATACTATTTTTATGTATCTTTCACTTTATATTTATGTTGTATTATATTGTATGATATGAGTTTATACTATATTTACAAATTTCACTTTATATTTACAAATTCATGTTGCTTTATATGATATGAGTTTTTTTATAATTACAATTAATTATATAGCTAATAGAAATGAAATTACCAAGATGCTATCAATTCCAAGCGAAAGTCTAAGTAATTTGTCCTTGTATATGCTAGAAACATTTCTGCCATGAGTTCTCCAACGAAAGACCAAGGACAAGGGTAGCCCCATAATGATGACCAAGGACAAGGTCGGCCCCCCCACAACAACAAGAGTTCTTTTTCGCAAGGACTTGAGCAAGAATCGTCGGAAGGCGGAGGATACCAGACCCCTAGCGATCCGTGCCCTACCATCGATAGGGTGGCTCGCCGTGAAAGGCAGCGTGACCTGGATTACAATCGGGCAAACGATGAGGTAACACATCTATGATTTCATGTGTTTAACATAATGACATGATTTCATGTGTGACCCTAATCTCATGTTTTCGTGACGATTTCATGTGTTCACATATAGGAGGTGTTGTCTCAATTTCGCCAAATTGCTGAAGAAGAAGCAGTGCCACACAGAGACACATCGGAAACAACCGAGACGACCACCGTGACTGGTTCAAGGAAAAAAAGTAGAGTGATCGGGCAAGAGGTTATAGGGGAGTGAACACGTGGCCGGACAACACATATAGGGTTATAGAAGTCAATGCCAAAAGGACAACCTGTAGCTCCTCAACCAGTGTCAGCTAAGTTTCAGGACGCTATTGGTTTCTTAGTTAGAGATAATTTGGACTGCACAATATCCAACTGGAAGGATGTGCTAGCTGATACAAAGACGGATATGTGGAATAAGCTTTGTACGAGGTTTGTTTTCCCTCGGGGTTCAGAAAACCTCGTTAGGGGATATGCAATGAGGCAGATTGTGATCTCATTTTGGAACTAGAGGTATGAGCTGAATGCAAAATACCTAAAGCTCGGGTTGGACCCGACAACAAAGTATAAGATCACGGCAGGTCAGTGGGCTGTTTTTCAAGAGCAGAAGAATCAGCCGGAATTCTTAGCTGTGAGCCAAGCCGCTTCTGAACTAGCAAAGAAGAACGTGTACCAGCAACACCTTGGCTCAGGTGGATATGACCGTCAGCTAGAGAAATGGAGAAGAGAAGAGGCTAAAAGGAAGGCGGTGGGGTTGCCTGTATTATCTGAGCAAGTTGGCGAAAGGAGCGCGAATTGGCTTCATGCTTGAAACCTAGAGAAATAACAGATATCGACGCATCCTTTCATGATCCATTGGTGGAAGAAGCTGCAAAGAACATCTACGCGGTGGCAGCTAAGAAAAATGAAGGATCATTCAGGCCACAAAGGGAGAAGGACACCCTGACTGTTGCTCTGGGTAACCCCGAGCATCCAGGACGTGTACGAGGGATCTCCTCCAGGAAGGGATGGAAAGAAGGATTTGGTCAGGAGTGGGAGAACATGTACAAGAAACGAGATAGATACAAGGAAGAAATGAAGAATTATTTTGAGCAAAAGGCCATGAAGGACTTCAAACAAATGTTATCTGCAATGCTAGCTAACCCTGATCCTGACTTGGTACAGCAATTGGTGAGCATGGTGTCCAATCAACAAATGACGACCACTCAAGCTCTGCCCAGATGTAGCTCGTCCCAGCAACTGATCAACAGATAACGAGTCCAGTGCTTAAAAGCAGTGTCGCGTCTACGGCCAACAAGGTTCGCTATCCAGTTGATGACATCAATAGCCCAACACCTTGTTCCCTAGTCATCAGGTACGGTTTTAATAATAATCGTACAAGGGAAATGCCCGGTGGCCTTGCAATCCCAGGACGCAGTTATCATAACAGCGACATTCTAGAGGACTACTGCAACGTAGAAGTCTTGACGGTCGTCCAAGGATATGAGGACGACATGCTAGACATCGCAGGCCCAGAGGGTATTGAGAAACTTGGTCAGGCTGTCAAAAATCTCATCCTATGGCCTCGACGAGACGTCCAGTTGACTCAGGAGCAGCCGCTAACTCAGGAGTCTACACATGCCGAGTCATCACATGGCCAATCTCTGTCACAACCAACACCTCCCCACTCCTGTCCTGTGGACCCACCATCACCTGGACACGCTATGCCTGAACCACCATCACCTCGTATTCCTGACCCACCATCACCTCATCTTCCTTGCCCACCATCATCTCGTCCTCATGACCCACCAGCATCACCAAAGCAACAAACTCCGCAACCACCGCTGCCTACCCATCCACACTCTTCCCCACCAGCCAAAGAATCCGAACAGTTGTTTAAGACTCCGCCAGCACCGTCGCCGCCTAAGAAAAGGAAATTTTGCGTACCCAAATTGATTTCCCCATATGAGCCGAAGAAGAAAGCTGCTGGCACAGCTCTATTTATGAAAGGAATTGGAAAGTCTCGCACGACACGTATCGTTGACTTGGCTGAGCATGAGAAGGCAGCAAAACAGACAGTTATACAGAACAGGAAGCCAATGAAGAAGGATTACGAACGTGTCCCACATGAATATGTGTTTACCAAGCCTCTTCTCAGTTGGAAATGACTAACAAGCATCCATGCTGGTATAAAAAGGATGCACGACTGGTACATGAGAGCTTCTCACGCTGGCATCGACTCGATAACTGTAAGTATGCCATATGTGGCTTTTCTTTGTCCCCATAATACGGCCATGATCAGCTTCGATGTGACAGAACCGCCTAAATCACATGGCCCACAGGCACCTGTCATTGTCACTAATGACCTCTGACAACCGGGCCCGTGTCCCAAATGATCTAGAAAGTCCTACCGGGCTACATTAGCGTCTGATTTCCTCCGACAAGATCCCATTGCGAAGCCATTACAGAATTACAACATTTCATAATAAATTATATCAGAGTAAAAGTGCGGAAAGATTATAAGGTACTTAGATTACAAACCATTTGTCCAAATAAGATTAAAGTGCAAATATTACAGACCATAAGTAAGGAGTAGTGGAATGACGATACAACATAAATAAATATTTAATGATAAAAACCCTGCCTATGGGTTCAACCTTACTCCTCCTCACTACCCTCCTGAACCACTCTCACACAGCAGGGGCGAGGCAGACCTCCAACTGCTGTATCCCTGTAACATGGGGTTAACAAACCCTGAGTACTGGGGTACTCCGCAAGACTTACCCGACTAAGAAAAAGGAATGAGACTCAGGAATGCAGGCTGAGGGAGTCAAGGTAAGGCTTGAGCAAGAGTCAAAGGTTTTGCAGAAAAGCATTACTAACCTATTTCAATATTTTACTCAATTTTATTTATTAATAATCCATAATTCCAAATTCATTCTCATATATCATCTTACTTTCAAAATTCTTTAACCATTCTCAAAACACCTAGTTCCGAACCACTTTTCAGTTGTAGGTCAAAGGATCAAGTCTCCATATCCGAGGAGCAACGACGATTCGAATCGATTGGTACCCAGCTGGGGATCCCTATCCACACTGCCTATGTAGCACTTAAGCTTGCATATACCAACTCCGGCTACCACGGCTTTTCTACCCCTGAACCGGCCCTGCGCCACCCGAGAACACAGTACTCCTCTCCTCTCCAGGCACGCCGGCCACAAGGGTACACGCTGCTCTCGCCATTTCTCCACTCCCAGTGCGTGGTTGTCGGTTCAAGTAGTAGAGCCACCGGAGTCAGAGCTTTCCGTAGTATGTGGCTAGTTGCAAAGTCTCGATCACAGCAGGCCTACAATGAACGGTCCCTAATTCTTTTCCGCCGACGACATTGCATTGGGACTCTAACCTAAATACAAGTGTCCCAACGGTTTTCAAATCCCTTTCCCGCCGATGGTCAAGCATCGGGACTCTAACCCAAATTCACAACCATCGAACGGAAAATCCCTTTCCGTCGGTTACGATGCATTGGGGCTGCTACCCAAGTACACAATCCCCGAACGGACCCATGTCCCTTTCTCCTTTCTCATGATTCATAGTTATCACATTCACATAGGTCAAAAATAGCCTTTTTATGCAAATCTAAATCGATTAAGCAGGGCTAAGCATTTCGAATACTTTTTTATTATTATTATCTTTAAACAGGTTTTCGGGGTATTATGTATCAAGGCAGGTAATGCATCAATATAGGTGACAAACAACCCCTAACAACCTAATGCAATAATAGACTCAAGTTATAAATATTTTATAAAACACAAGACAGGGCTGAATGCACCGGGGCTTGTCTTGGATTGCGTACAGCGTCGGGTCGGGCTCGGTCCCGCAGATGTCGAATCCCTGGACGACTTTCGGAGTGACCTCCTCGGCAGTGGCCTCGACTTGGACCTCCTCGGAGACGGGCACTACACGTATGCAATGATGCATGCTTAGCATGGTATGAGGATAATGGATGAAATGCTCAAAAGTAAACCATTTAGACCTTGAGTACAACTTTCCTTCACGGTAAAGTTGTAAACGTTTTACGAAAAGTAAAACGGTGTTTTCATACTTTAGTTTTATTGACCATTTTAACGGTCATAGAAAGCCGCTGCACAGCTTTACTACAACCAACAAATGATTTCATTCCTTTTGTCAAGGATCACTAAGGTGAAAGATCCATGAACCCAATCAGTCCAAAATCACACCAAACAATAGGGATTATTTGTTTAAATTAATTCTATTACCCCATAAACCCCATATTTAATTAACAAGTGATCAAACAGTTTCCAATTGAGCCCAAACTTAACCAACAGATAGGTTCTACCCTAAAACAGTGCCATGTAAATTTTCATGATTTTTGGATTAATCTGAAATTTATTAAAATTACCCAAAGTTGCATTTGTTAATTAATATGCTGATTTTTAGTCCCCACAGAAAATGTCCAAATCTTAGATTTAGAATTTTTATAAAATACTACACACTTCAAAGAGCATACACAATTATTTTCATGATTTTTAACTCAATAGAAATATTCCTATGAAAATAACAAGTAATAGTACTATTCATCAAGAATTAAAATGGAAAAGCCCTTTTAAATCACCGGGAAAATGGAAAAAGGATTTAACCCGGGGTGGCCCACGAGCGAAACAGGCCGGCCCACTCGGCCTGCCCGCTCGCGCGCGCAGGCGCTTTTGCAGAAAAGCCCTCGAGTTACCAGGGAATCAACCCGCGGTTCGACGGTAACTATTCATATGAGTCATCCATTATGCAAATAACCCCCTGAACTTTGGTTTCTTCTAACCCGAGGTCCCCCTCGCTCTCTCACACGCGCTGACCCGATGCCCGCCGGCTTTGACCGGCGATAACTCGCCGCCGGCGAGGTCTCTGATGAAACCAATCGGCCCAACACACTCCCAAGACCCATGCGCGTACATCGAGCTAGGTTTTGAGGCCACTGGGACCTAGGATTCGCCCCAGCCGCAAGCACGGCGGCACGCCGTACTCCGGCGAGGTCAAGGCAGTAGCGTTCAAGGTTAGGAGCGTAATCGACTCAGGACCTCACCGGGGGTTAGTTAGGCTAGGTGGTCGAGCTCGAGGTGGTACCGAGGCGCGAGCGTGACGACGACAGCGGCTGCAACGAAGTTCACCGGCGGCTCGCTTCCCGTTCCGACGACCCTGAGGGACCAAACGGAAAACCGTCGCGGGCATAAGCATCAACATGAACCAGAGAGTTCACAACACTAGGCCGAGGAAGGAGAGGCTCACAGCAACAAGCTAGACGCGTGGGGGATGGCTGCGGCGGTGCTCTGCCGGACCCGAAGACGACGACGCGCGTTCCGGGACCCTCGAAGCACGAAAACTGGACCACGGTGACCCAAGCGGTGTTCAGGGATCCTGAGAGGCCAAAGACGAGAGGAATTTGGAGAAGGAGGTCTGAGGACGGCCAATTCTGGCTCGAGACCGAGGCGGTGCGGTGGTGGTCGGAGTAGGGAGGGGGGCAGAGAAGGGTGCCGGTGCCACTATATGCCGGTCAGAGGGGAGGCAGGAGTGGCTCAGGGTAGCGCGGGGTCTCCCACACGCGCGGCCATGCCGGGGGCAAGATCCCGGCCGGCACGGGCGGCGTGGCGCGTGCACGGCGCGGTCGGGTGCCGGCTCTTGTTCGCGAACAGAAGAGATGGGCTGGTCACTGTAGCTCATTCAATTGCACCCATTCAGTTTTTGAACAATTCCACTAGATTTTGTGCACCAACAAGGAAAAGTGCAAACACAAAAGTTATAGTATTCCAAATTCTGAACAACTTTGATTTTAGGACCATATTCAGATTTTGAATAATTTTGAAAATATTTAAAAGGGGTAAAACCACTATTTGAAATCCATTTCTAATCTTGTTAAATTCTCTGGATTTTTCTCAATAACTACAAAATCTTCAAAAATAAAAGTTGTTCTATTTGTGGAGCTTCACAACTTTCACTAAAGCAGTTTGGTCAGATTCTTGATAGTTTTCAAATTACCATTTTAAATTTGAATTTCAAAGTAGTAATTAGGGTTTAATTTAAATTTCTATTAAGCAACTTTAAAAACACCCAAAATAAAAGTTGTTCCATATAAAAAGATCTACAACTTCTATTAAGGGACCATCACTAAATTCCAAGTATATTTTGATTTAAGGTTTTAGGGTCCGATTAGGGCTTAGTTTGAATTTTTCTTTTGATTTGTTTTTAATTACCAAATCAGGGATTTAATTGTAACATCCATAACATTCATGAATAAGCCACTCTAAAGACCCTAAGCACAATCATATGCAGGTGCTTAATAATAAACATGATGACATGGCATAATTAATTAGCCGTAATACCCAGGGTATTACATTCGAGGACCTCTGGTTGATGATAAACCTCAAAAGACATGACGTATAGACCGTCACGTTATTTGCATTGTAAGTATATACACTAATACTTATTACACACATATGCTTGTGTTGTTATCATTTTGTGTTGTATGAACAAGTTTAAAAATCTCTGACATAGAAAAAATCGTCTTGCAGAATGCAACATGATAAGCAGGAGAACTGTGCGAGTTCATGAGAGTGAACGGACGATACGTCAACAACCCTCAGGTAATACACAAGCAACAATCTATCATTAAAGTTCAAATTAATGTGTAATAATAATCAAGTTAAAAAAATATGATGTTTATGCAGGGACGTGGATGTAAGATAGAAAGGACAAATAACATGTCATAGAAAACTTTGCTAGGCATCGTCGAGGACATGTGCAATTTTTTGATGAAACAAGTCATATTATTCGACGGAAAATATCATGATGCTACCCGCATCTTAGCACAACACAATTATATAGCCCTAACAGACATTGGTAGGCTAAATCTTCAGCGTGAAGATTACTAGGGCACGGAACCATATAAAAACTTTGATGTATATGTGTGTATTTATATCGATATCGCATGTGATGTAAAAACATAGAAGTGTATAAATGTGTGTACATATAATTAATTAATTAATTGCATGTTTGTATATATGTATTGATAATGACCCTATAATAGGACCTAGTATATTCAATATCATATTGTATTATAATATTGCAAAAACAGGGCACAGCCTATTTTGGAAAAAGGCGAGAAAAATAAACACAGGCCGTCAATTAACTGAACCGCCTGTAGAAACCAGCTTTCTACATGCGGTTCTGTAGAAATCTATTTTCTACAGGCGGTTCACAGAAAACCGCCAGTAGAAATATAGATTTCTACTGGCCTCTCCCACTGGCGGTTGGGAGAAACGCCTGTAAAAATGCGTTCCCAACCGCCAGTAGGGAGCTTTTGTGTACTAGTGGTTGGTGCATGCAACTTTGTCAGATGAGACCTCTGTAGTCTCTGTAGGCAAATATAACCAAGTACGAACACTACTAGAAAACTCCCCCTGTAGCTACGCTTTTTTAGAGGGTAGACACGCTTTACACTACTACACAAATTTTTTAGGAGGCGGGCAGAATGGATTAATGCTAACCGCCTCCAACCAAAGGTCACAGTAAATAGAGAGGATTAACGGAGGCGGTTAGGATGCCCGCAACCATTAATCGATGAAAATAAAAAAAATAAAATAAAAAGCCCACACGGGCCGCACAGGATCGGGATCTGGGCTCCACTGGATCTGGATCGTGCCTGCCACCGCCGCCAGACCTGATCCACCGTGGTACACGCGCCACCGCCGCCGCGGTGGTACAGCCCGCCATCGCCTCCCGGTCTGCACTCGCACGAGCGTGCCGGATCTGCATGCGCACGAGGTACAGCCGGCCACCGCCACCGGTTCCGCCGCCGGAGCTCGCCACCGCCGTTGGATCCGCCTCGACCGCGCACGAGGAGGGATCGACGACGTCACGGCCGCGCCGTCATGCCCGCGCCGCTGGAAGGAGGAAGCCGCGCACGGGGAGGAAGGAGTGCTGCCGGCCTGTGCCCGTGCCCGCGGCCACCGGATCCGGCTTGGCCTTGCCCGCCACTGCCTGCTCGGGGAGGGATCCGCGCCGCCGTCGATAAGGGAAGGAGGGTCCGCCAGTGGAGGAGGCGTCACCTCATCCACTGCCGGAGGAGCCACGCTGCCGCTGCTCGGGGAGGAGAGCCGCCGCACCGCCGCCTGCTCGGGCCGGGAGGGCCACGCCGAGAGGGAGGGAGGCAGGAGCCACGCTGCCGCTGCTCGGGTAGAGAGATGGTCACCGGGAGGGAAGGGAGCACCGGAGGGAGGGGCGTGTCGGGAGGGGAGGGAGGGGCGCGCCGGGAGGGAAGGGAGCACCGGAGGGAAGCCGCGGTCGCGAGGAGTGTAGCGCAGAGAGAGAGAGAGAGAGAGAGAGGAGTGTGGTTGAGGATGGGAGTGAGGAAACCCTAGTTCTCATATATATATTAACCTTTGTATTGGGCTTTTTGGGCTGTTGGGCTGGGCCTAATTTACCGAGGCGGTTGTAGTTACAATAGCCGCCTCGGTAAATGATTTATCAAGGCGGTTACGTTAGATATCTGCCTCGGTTAATATGTATGTTTAATCCAGTCATTAACCGAGGCGGTTTGTAGTGCTAACCGCCTCCGAAAAGAATTTCCAAATGCCTCTTAAAAGATTTTCTATAGTAGTGTTAATTCGTCTCTATAGCAATGTAGGCACGCTTTACGAAAACATATCAGAAGCGTCTTTGCATGGACCGTGTCAGGCTCCGTAGAGATGATTTTCGTAATCGTATATATTAGATGAATAGACGTTTTATAGACACGTTATATGCATGTCTAAACTTATTGATACGCTTTTATAGATACATATATAACATGTGTTTATTAGTGTAGTTACGTCATATAGTAACGTTTCATTACGTGTGAAAAATGTAGAGACGATATTGTAGATACATTCACAGTACATGTCTACTACTATAGACACGTTCTATAGTAACGTATTATTGCACATTAAGAAGTATAGAGACGATATTGTATGTGACATGGAACATGATGTGGCACCTGACATGGAAAGGTGATGTGGCATCTGACGTGGAAAGATGATGTGGCAGCTGACGTAGAAACGTGACGTGGCGGTTGATGTGGAGGCTGCTGACATAGAGAGATGACGTGACAGCTAACGTGGCGTGTGAGACGTTTTATAGTAACGCTTAAACATGTGTCAACGAAAGTAGAAACAATATTGTAGACATGTTTTTATTGTGTGTCTACATATATCTATACATTTTATTGCAACGATATACTATGTATTAATACATGTAGAAACGATTTTGTTTATACATCAATATGTTGTGTGTAGTAGTATAGACACGTTATATTGTAACGTTATATTACGTGCTAATAAAAAATACATATGATATATATATATATATACATATATATACATACATACATATATATATAACTGTGCATAAAGATGAATATAGAAATTAAATTACATTAATACTAAGAAGTAAATCATCAATGATATTGCATTCGTCCTTAAGAAAACATCAAGAATCCGACTAACTCGATAGACAACATGTCCATTACTAAACAAATAATTGTGTTCACAAAGAAACATAGACATAATGACAATATCATACAAATATTATTTAAATACTTTTTTTAACAACTAAAAACATATGTTGTTCACTTCTAAATTGTACTTTCCTTCCATCTAGCCTTATACATGTTCTGTGGGTACCAACTTGTTGCGGATACGAGATGAACTTCTAGCTTTGTTCACCTACAGTGGAGCATGTGTTAGATAAATAACTCAATCTGGAGATGCTACTGGCACATTTACTATTTCAAATAAAAAACTTACATGTGTAATTGGCCAGGGAATAACATAGCCCACAGTATCAATGAGTGTACGAATCTGATCAAATGGTCTAGGCACCTCTTCATCTCCAATATTTTCACGTTCAGTATTTTTAAGGCACTCAACATAAACCCCACAATATTTTGGTCCAACCTTTGTTCCTAATATCTCTCTCTGGCTGTCAGTAGTCACTAACTTTTCTTTAGCCATAACTCTTTGTTTATCAGTGAAATTAGATAGACTTCCTCTTGTCTCTACAAATTACAAAACATGAACATGTGATCTTTGAATTGTAACTAACATGATTTGAAATGAAATATGGCAAATAAAAGCACATACCGATCCTGGTATGTTGAAGTTGTGGGCTTTCACCCTTCGGGTTCTCTATAATAGACATAATTTAAAACATCAAAACATAGCATCACTTAATCAATTTCAGCCATTATATTTCAAATTAAACAATATTACAATTTCAGCTTGGACATACCATGTTATGCATTGGCATTAGGTTGTGCCTCCTGCAGGTATAATTTATATTGGTTAATATGAAAAAAATTATGACTACATTGACATGTGCATCAATAATCGAGTAGGCCTTTCTACCATACATTTGAAGTTATTTGATCACGTGATGTAGATGTATGGACTTCAGTTCGTCTAGGATTTCTATGGACAGCTTGCTGCTGCTTGGCATGAGCCATGTTCTGCAAGCCATTAGCAAGAACTTAAATATTATCTCCCACAACTAATAATCGAGTAGGCCTCTCCAATATTCAGAATGCTAGAATTAGTTTCTTTAGAGTAATGTTTTCTCTATTTGTGCAGAAATGAATGTATTTAATAAATGACGACGAATCCTGCCCAAATGCAATAATACTTGGGCTGTTAACTCTACATGGGATTAGAGTTTGCTCTGATTCCTAATTGTATGATAAAATTTGAAAGATTTACAGCGTTATAATCAATGATTGAGTGCTTCTAAGTTTGCTGGGGAAGGTTACAAAACTAATTTGTTGCATTTGTCTTCATAGTACTCTTTTTTACCATAGTACCAGGTTACAGCACTGGCAAGGAATTACAACTACTCTGCTACTCTATAGCAATATAGAGGGGGTAAGCTAATCCTTGTGTCTAATCATCTACCTCACTTCTTAAATGTGATAGTTTCAACTTATAATTTTCTCCACAAGTCCTATGTAGACTGGTTACAGTTTGATCCTGTCAGATTATGCAAGTCTAGATATGAAAACTTTTTCCCTACAAATTTATTTTTCAGGCTAGATATGACAATATTTTCCCTTCAAATTTATTTTTAGGCTAGATAATTTATTTTTCAAGCTAGATATCAATCTATTCACAATCTCCTAAACCTTGGGCTGCAGCTAGAATGCTATATACAGTAGGGGTTTCCACTAATTTTGTGTTTTTGACTATATGAAATTAAAGGTGGGCCAAACTGTACAAAAATTAATATAAACTGATCTCTAATTGGTGAAAGAATTGCTACCTAGTTACTATATACTAACTAATGATATTTAAAATAGAGTAGGTATACCTGTACTTCATTTGTTGGAAATTTCACATCACCATCTAAGTCTTCATGGATGACATCAGTATGTTTAACAACATAATTTTTTTGATATGTCATCATCAGTACACTCATGGTCATGATTGTCACCTTCCTGGAAAATTTGAACCAACACAAGATTAAAAAGTAAGCTCTTATTTCACAAAGAGGATGTCATGGTTCAATATAAGCTTACTTCCTCTTGTAAAGTTGCTGCCATTTCCCTTATCATATCATCTTCGGGATACTTTTTTTGACAAAAAAGCAAGACAATACTTCATGAGATCACTCATGTGTTCCATCTTATTTTCTACTACACTTACTTTCTCTTTGTACATTCTTTCTTCTTCAGTTTGAGTAACAAAAGTTAAACCTTGAGAAACTTGTATGTGACTCCAGTACTTATCATCATAATACCCACGTGCTTTGAAATCCTTGGCAACAATATCATTGAACATTTCATTGTAATCTTTAGATGACAGACGGTTATCATTGTTGTTCACCCACCTTTTTTTAAATTCCTCATAAGTTGCAGCCTATTGAAATGAGTATATAGGAAGGTTATGGAATCGTAAACTGATTTTTAGATGACGAAGTCATTCGTACCAGAAAATGTATGTACCATCAATGTCTCCACTTTTTCTGTAGTGTATCTGCCATTCTTTTTTCTATGGGCTGCCTCCCATAGTTCAATCCGATGAATCTTTCTTTTATTAACAGATTCCTGCACAATATAGTTATTTGGGTGTCACTTCAATTCTGAAATAGATGATAGTGGAATTTAACAAATATCAACAGATGAATATTTATCACCATCTCTTTTTTGAATCTAGCATGGCTCATTCTCCCAGTTGTATGTGCGGTCTTCTGTTCTTTTGCACAACGAGAGTTTGTAGAACATAATTTCTGCAAAGAGATGCAATGATTAAGCAATGTTACACTTCTTGATTAAAAATTGATATAAATATTGTGTAAATAGATAGCACCTTATGTTGTTCTTGGCACCAAATTCCAACAAGAGATCTCCACTGATGTTCATTAGCGGTTAGTGGCTTCTCTCTTAGGATTTCTTCTAGAGTTCTTTCATCACGATTGAAATATTGTTTCTTCATCTTAGATTTGTAGGCTCGCCACCTATTATTAACCGTCCTTAGGATCCAGTCCCTTGTAAGATGTATTGTTTGCCTTGGGAAGGCAAAACTTAGCTATACAAAGGATATTAAATGTTAGTACTTATATGAAACATAAAGGTACTTGCTTACCAATTAAAAAAAATTACCTCAACATCCTTGATTATTTGTTCCTTGTGTGAATCAAACCTGCGATTGTCAAATTTTGGGATGTCTAAAGGAGCTAAGGTTGGGCTTTCTGCTATTTGACCAAGTTTCTACCCAAGAATTGAAGCTGACCTTTCATTTGGGACACCGTTTTCATCCGTCCCTACAATTACCTTTCCTCCTTGTAATGCATGTAAATTTGTAAGTGTGAATTCTCCTATAACTTGTCTAACCTCTCCATTTGGCCCTGCATATATGCAAATGTTATACTTCATATTGTATCTATATATGTAAGGGATAAACATGAAACTTACATATTATCTTAATTGGACTTCGAGGTTGGTTTGGCAGGAGAGCTAATAAGCCATCAATATCAGGAGGGGACTGCAAACTTTCATTGTTCCCTTCTGTAATTTACCACTTACAAGTATGAAAGTAGTGTTGTTCAGGAAATAAATTTTATCCTCCAGTTCTGATATGCAGGAAAAAGAACATTCAAGAAAAGGTTTTTGCTAGTTATATGGAGTCAGGTGAACTTGTACATCCTACATATGTCTATTTTCTTTCTTTCAAAATAACCTATCCGAGTTGAGAAAAAGAATAATTGAACTTTTCACGTTAGAAAATTTTGACAAGTATTAATATTGTGTTTTTGATTTCTTAGCTAGCCTACGAGGTTGAGGCGTGGACGACGTGGAATGCCGCAGCAACCTGTGGCTAGGTGAGGCGCGGCCTAAGCAGCGGGCAAAAGATGACGGGTGCAGCGCGCATGGGTGAGGCCCGTTGGCTGGCGGCGCTAGCTCATGTGCCACGGGTGCCCTGGCGTGAGGTCCGCTGGAGCGCGGATCTGAAGCAGCAGTGTGAGAGGTCACGTGGACTGTAATAATAAAACTAAAATGTAATTTGAATGATATAAGTAAGGTTTTGAGTGGTCAACTAATCGTCCAATAATTAAATTGGTATATCGAGATGCGGCGGAAATTCAATTATAGATTTATTGGCGTATGAAAGAAATAGATATGAGATTTTTTCGGTGATATAAAACATTATCTTGGACCGTATCACGAAAAGATCCATACAGTATAGTTTATGAGCCTGCGACGCAGCGCTCTCTTCGTGACCGTGTTAATTTCGTGAACTTTGTTTTCTGAATGAAATGTCACTTTAACATTGTATTTAGTTTTACGGTATGTCTTTTATTGTGCGATCCGTGTACTTTTAATATAAAGTTATTTTTTTTAACAACGCACGAACACGCTAACTAGTTATTTTATAAAGTAAAAACATTATTTATGAAATAAAAAGTCGAGGCAGTCCTACCGTCAATCTGAAGCAAGATGTACCGGGACTCCGGGAGTGTTGAAGACTGAGCCTCTGAAGTCTGAACAGAAGCAGCGGCGAGATGGGGCGGTGGTGGTCGCCGGCGTTGTCGGCTGTGGAGCCGCGGTCCGTGCAGCTCCTGCTCCTGGGCGTGGCCCTCGTCGCCGCTTCCTTCTACGCCGGCACCCTCTTCGGCTCCTCCGCGTCGCCCGCGCTCGTGCCGCCCCCCTCGCACTCCCGATCGCCCGATTCCTTCGGGGAAAAAGGTGCCTAGCGTCGTCTCTCTCCGAGCATTTGCCACCGTCGCGATCCGCCGTCGGATGGCATTTGCCAGTCCACTTCGTCGGGACCTTCTTAGAAGAAGCGGCTTATAGTTCCTTGCTACGGTTGAAATTTGTGTGGCAGGTTCCGGTTTATGGTTGCAGGTTTCGTGTTGGCGCTCCTGCATTGTTAGTAAAAAAGGCGCTTGTTAGGCGATTGATTCTAGGGGATTGCTCTGTATACCTTGTTTCAATAGGCGGTAGTTTGCGAGAATAGTTTGATTGAGATTTGGCGCTTTTATCCAGCAACAAAGAATGAGGTTAATAGAGTGTGGGCCAGAATGCTAAATTAATTCATAATTTGCCAAATACTAGGCCTTGACCCATTTCAGTAGGTGCTGTGTCTGAAATTTGTTTTATATTGTTACTCTTTACAGCTGTAGCTACTTAGATACTAGATTGCTCATCTCTCGACTTGTCCCATCCTCCTAGCTTACCATATCCAGATGAATGGTATTTTTCATTATGTTTCCATGCCCATTTGGTGAAATCTGTTTGCTTTTCAGTTGCAGATGTTACGATGTTTACAAACAGAGTTTCTCTTAAGTACCAGGCGAAACCAGTCGCAATTCTAGATCATGGAGTTGATGTGTGTCCTTTGGAATACAATGAGTATGTCCCCTGCCATGATGCAGCCTATATAAGAAGGTTGAAGAACCTGGATAGATCTAGGGATGAGGATCGTGAAAGTATTTGTCCTCCACGAGAGAAACAATTGTTCTGTTTGGTGCCCCCTCCAAATGACTATAAGATACCAATAAGATGGCCAACAAGTCGAGACTACGTATGGCGTAGTAATGTCAACCATTCACATCTTGCTGAGGTCAAAGGAGGACAGAACTGGGTGCATGAGAAAGGTAAGCTCTGGTGGTTTCCTGGAGGTGGCACTCACTTCAAGCATGGTGCATCAGAGTACATAGAGAGGTAACTAGAATTGTTGCCTAATTCACATCCCAAATTGTAACGTTTCAGCTAGATAGTTGTATAATAGTATTATACTATTATTATCTCCCATGGTCATTAATGCATGTAATTTGCAATCCAATGCTTGTTACCTCATCTAGATGATTGTCAGATGTGATGCCTTTTTTCAGTCTTGTAGCAAATGTTGAATGTTATTAATTTTGATCTAGCATTGTATATTCTTGAGCGAACAACCTATTGGGAGGATTCCCTTGAATAGTTAGGAACAAAAAGTATGTGCAGCGAAGGGACATAATTTGGAGCAACAATTAGTTATATATGGTTCGTTCTATAGCCTTCTTTTTTATTTTGTGAAAGGATTTTCTGTTGATGTAGTTTTTGTAATTGATAAATGCAGGCTAGGAAATATGATAACAAATAGTACTGGTGATCTCCGTTCTGCCGGAGTAGTTCAAGTTTTGGATGTTGGATGTGGTGTTGCTAGCTTTTCTGCTTATCTTCTTCCCCTAGACATTCAAACCATGTCATTTGCTCCAAAAGATGGCCATGAGAATCAAATCCAGTTTGCTTTAGAACGTGGGATTGGTGCAATGATCTCTGTGTTGGCCACAAAACAATTACCTTATCCTGAAAATTCATTTGAAATGGTTCACTGTTCAAGGTGCCGTGTTGATTGGCATGAAAATGGTAAGATTCATATTTCAGTATATCCTAAGCTACTGACCCAAAAATACTCTTCATTAAAAGTTTAAATACTCTTCTAAGTTACTCTTGGATGGTCAATAGTTTCCTTAGAAAATTACTTCTGATGATAATATTTTCTTTATAAAATCTACTTTCTAGATACATCATCCGAAATTTGATTGATCACCCATGATTTGTTTTCCAGATGGAATATTGCTCAAAGAGGTAGACCGTCTTTTGCGACCTAATGGATATTTTGTATACTCTGCTCCACCGGCTTATAGAAAAGATAAAGACTTTCCTGTTATCTGGGAGAAGCTAGTTAATATTACAACAACAATGTGTTGGAAGCTTATTGCTAAGCATGTTCAAACAGCTATTTGGGTTAAACCTGAAGATGAATCCTGTCGGCAGAAAAAGGCTGATATGAAGCTTCTGAATATTTGTGAAGCCAATGACAACGTTTCACCATCATGGAAAATTCCGTTAATGAATTGTGTGAAGCTCAACAAGGACAAATCCAATATTAAGAAATCGCCTTCCAGATCTGATCGCCTATCATTTTATTTCAAGAGTTTGGAGATGATAGGTCAGCTCAATTTTTCCATTTCCTAAGAAAAAAAAAATATAAGACCTGTTTTGATGCTACAAATTTGAGTCAAGTTCCATTCTATGCTATAGAGTGTAAGAAATAATAATGATGCCCTCCACATTCAATCAAAAGAATGTCTTGGGTGTTTAAGATTTTTATAAACTTTTTTACCTGAAGTGATTGAAAGCTTTGATGTAAATTAGTTTGATCCCTTGGCTTAAATTTGTATTGCCTGTTTGTGAATATAACCAGTTTTCTGGAACTTGTTCTTTAGGAGTTCCACCAGAGAGGTTTGAGAAGAATAACCAGTTCTGGAGGAACCAGGTTCACAAGTATTGGTCATTTCTTGGTGTTGAAAAGACTAGCATTCGAAATGTCATGGACATGAATGCTAATTATGGCGGATTTGCTGCAGCACTAAGCAGTGAACCTGTCTGGATTATGAATATAGTACCCCATACCATGGCAAACACATTGCCAGTAATCTACGACCGTGGGTTACTCGGTTCTTACCATGACTGGTTGGTATTTCTTCCAAAATCAATGAATAAATTTCACTTGTTTATGATGAAACTGAAATCATTCTATATTTATGTTGAAGGTGTGAGCCATTCTCAACATATCCTAGATCCTACGACTTGTTGCATGCTTTCCACCTCTTTTCTCACTATGAAGGTCGCAAGGAAGATTGTTTGTTGGAGGATATCATGTTAGAAATGGATCGCATCATTCGACCCCAGGTTTGATATTACCTTTTAGTCGATTATGGAAAATTATTATAGATACTAAAAATGCATATCATATTCAGTGATGTCCATGTTTTCAAGAATGTATTTCTGCTTATATTTTCAATAACAAAGGGATTTAATTTTGCAATAGCAAACTTGATATCATGTTCATAACACCACAGAATCCTAAGCCAGGCCATGGCTCTTTCATTTTGAAATAAAGAATATGTTACATATATAAACTAGCTACATACCTATATCTTCCAGAGCCAAAGCAGCATGTCTTTTCCATTACAAATTAGTTTCTGTATGAGTGAACACAATCATTAAACAATATTACAAGCAACTTATAGATATATCCAATTCATTGTGAAAAGAAACAAATTGTCCATGGAAGTTTAATAGTGTCAACCTGTCACTCAATGATTGGCCTTTCATAGAAAAAAAATGCAGTATAAAGCAGAAGCTACCTGTTTCTCCATTCAGAAAATTTCTTATATAGCATAATCGTCTGTCCTTTTTTTCAAAAAACAATGTACCAAATATGCTTATGTATCGTTACAGCAATTTGGTTAAGAAAGAATGGTGACCATTGTCTGCCAAATTCTGAATATACAGGGTTTTGTTATTATTAGAGATGAGAACCACACTCTCTCAAGAATCATTGATCTAGCACCGAAGTTCCTTTGGGATGTTACCACACACATGCTGGAAAATGAGGAAAGCGGGATAGATCAAGTTCTGTTTTGCAGGAAGAAATTCTGGGCTATTGTTTGAGTTATACTTGGGTGGGAACTGGGAAGCTGCCATCTTATATCCTACCTTTGGTTGCCCTTTGTATCAGTGACAGAACAGAACGTAAGAGAGGTTTTTGGCATGTTGGATGTTCCAGTGAAACATAGTGTTTCATTGCACGTTATCTGCAGTTGAGAGTAGTGCATTATTGAGAAAGCATATGGTACGGTGGTGCCGTTGAGAGGTTTATTCAGAAACTAGCTAGGATCATTTTTGCTTTTGAGGTGTACTGTTTGTCTATGAAGGACATGGGCGAACCGATAAGGTGTAGTCTTACTGACAGTGTTTTGTAGTTTCTCTCATAAGAAATAGCAGCTAATTCTTTAGTCTGACAGTGTTTTTAGTCTCTCTCATAAGGAATAGCAGTTAATTCTTTACATGACAGTGTCTTTAGTTTCATAAGGAATAGCCGTTAATTCGTTTGTTATCCTTATTCACTAATGGCTGATTAGGTTTAGGTTCTCAACAATATGTTGATAGTTTTGTTTCTGTGGTTCCAATCGAGGATCATCTGTAGTACTATAAACCTTATGGAAGGTACTGTTTGCAGTGAATGCCTAGGTGCGTTGTTACATTATAGATGTGGTTTTTTTAGGGATTACCTAATTTTTCAATTTGAATCACACCGATATATATAGAGGTGGATATGACTACAGCCAAACCTGTTCGGATGGCCGATTTTCGACTTTTTGAGTGCTCCTGCCGCCGCTGATTTGTTGTGAAAGAAAAGTACTATTTAATGATTGAAAAGTAGTACTGATTTTTTTTTTCTAATAAGCTCGAGCGAACAAGCATGTGTAATAAGTAATAACAGTATAGCTACAGATAGATAGACTGATACACACAAACGAACCACACCGCTATCCAGATCGTGCTGACGCAGTGATATTTTACTAGATGTATGTAAAAGGAAATCGACCGAACCATTTAATTTGGGGCCGAGATCGTCAAGGTGCGAAAGTTGCTGCGGAGGGAGAAGAAGAAAACATCGGGACCGGACGCCCGGGCGGCAACGTGCGAGGTGCGGCGTCAGGGGAACCGATTCCGATCGTTTGGCCTGCTGCGTGTATCCGACTCACGCCGTCGGCTTTCGGCTGAAGCCAGGAGCTAAGCAAAAGCCAAAAGGGCAAGGGATGCCGATGCGGCCCAAGCATGCATGGACGAATCAAAGCATCTCCATACTACGAGTGCTTGTTGCATGCATGCTAGCTTCCTTTGCCTTCGAGTGATTCCCGGCGACGGGCTCTGGTTCTCGCCTCCACACGGCGCCGGCCTGGCGACCTTTGCCGCCGACAAGCTTAGACCATGCGCAGCCCCAGGCTACCGGGTTTTCCACGGCCTGCCAGTAACTATTTTCAAGGGTTCAACCCCAAGAACTCCGGTATATATAATCTCCACCACTAGAGTACACACTCATTTGTGAGTATGCATAGATAGCTATCTTTTTGTTTTATGTTTTGTTTAGTTTCTAAATGATTTCAAATGAAAAAAACGCTTCAATTATAAAGTTTTAAATCTTGTGGAGCATTACAACTTTGGTATATGATATATCTTCATCTGACATTGTTTGAAAAACTACAAAAAAATTTCAATCTCAAAATATGTGAATTTAAAATAAACGCTGGAGACTAAGTAATTTCAAATAAAAAACTTATCAACAATAAACTCCGCTACAATTTTGATAAATCTTGTGAACATTCAATATTGTTTGAAGATTCTAAATTTTGAAATTCAAAAACTAAGAACTTAAAACAAATATTTGGAACTAAAAACAATGTCAAACAAAAAAACTATTCAACTATTAAGTGTATTGAGAACTATAACTTGGATATAGACTATGTCAATATCTAAGTTCGTTTGAAAATTTTAAATTTTTAAATCTATAAACTTAAAGGAATATTTTGGGACCCTGAGCAACTTTAAATAAAAAACTTCTCAACAGCAAACTTTTAGTTTGCATTGAGGGCTACAATTTTAATATAAATTTTGTCTTCATCTAACTTCATACATATGTTATAAATTATTTTTTAATATGTCTATTTCTAGAAACGGGCCTCCGAAAAATGTTCGTCCATGCTAAACAATGTCTAGAGACTAACCAAATGTCCACGGTCTGCCTCTGCTAATAGTGATTTTCATGGGGGAATTCTAAGACAACCATGTCTATAAATTGATGACTGGATGATGTGGTTGTCTTAGGATGTCCACCACCTCTGTAAATGATTAATAGAGGTGGGTGTTTGCCTGAAGGCCACCTGCCAAATGAATTACGCAGGCGGTCCACAAATATTTTTGGCTCTATTTATTAGGAACTATCTCTTAAAATCTTTTTCATACTCATATACATTATCAAAGTCATCATATTCTCTGACAAAATGTTTTGGAGCCTGTGCATCAACTGGCTATAAGTTTATGGCCCGCTTCTTTTCTCCTATTAGGATTTGCTAAAATTCAGGTGCCTGAAATCTAGTTTTCTTTCAGGCGACCGTTATTGCATATACTTTTATACTATAATTGCAGGTTTCATTTGTTTCAACTTCTATATGCACAATCTGCAATTTTCGGTACCGATAATAAAAACACGTTAGATAAAACTACAAACCTAACAAAATCTTATTTGTGTTGGCACAAAAATAATTAATAATTTACAATTATTTCTATAGGAAGATAAGGAAAAAATTTAATGTACCATGACACAAATATAAATAAAAAGTCACCACAGTAACAATATGCTTGTACTAGTTGATGATTTAATAGTGTTGTTTGAAATCATCTAAAATTTCAGACACCTATAGTGAAAGTGTCATCTTCCCTCTTCTTCACGTCATCACAAATATGATGTGGAATTAGTTCTCTTCCCTTCTCGATCTCTTTTGTCCTCTCTCTCCTCCCCGTTCCTACAAATCTTCTGCAATCCGCTTTTGCCTTATCTTATTATATTGTGGCAAATAATGGAGCTTTAGATTTTGTGGTCCTTGATTTTATTTTATGGGAAAGGCTCTTTATTTACTTTTTCTTTATAGGTGGTTATGCCAAATGGCTTCCAGGCTACTCCCCTGTTTCTAAAATATAGTCGTCGTTAGTGTGCGTGCTATAAATTTGACTCGATTTGATAAATTTATTAAAAAACCACATTAAAAGATCTTTCTAATGATACTAATTACTATAAAAGCTAGTAAGTTTTAATATTTATTAGTCAAAATTATTTTTTGAAAAACGAAAACGATATTTTTTTGGGACGAAGAGAGTAGTTGATTAGAGGAATCTGGCGGCACTACTTCGGTTCTGGGTTTGATCCCGTGGGAGCGAATTTCAAGGTATGGTTAAAAAATCGCCTCATTTATTCCACGCCAAAACACACGGGTCTAATTAGCCTGGTCCCGGTTGTGGTCATTCTCATATAAACTACGGTACCACTGTGTATAGGTGGGACAAGGGTTCAGGGATCTTTCTGTCCATCCGCTGAGTGAAGAACATACACCAATCTTCAACATCATCCGAGTTGATTGTTCTTACATTGTCGGAAAGACAGATAGAAAAGCAAGCTGGAAAAGGTGAATTTTGTATAGCGGCTGATCGCTTTTATATTTTCGATGAAGCATGCAGAACAAGAATCTCTCACCTTTTTACTTAACACCTTAACACAAGGAAAAGCTAAGTTGACGTTCGAATCTAATTTGCCGCATCTTCTTGGCCTTCTTAGCTTTGGAACGACGGAACGGAAGTATACTCTAGTCTAGAACCGATTTGGCGAAGGAAGAGCTAGCTAGAAACTGGGAGAAGTAATCTCGGAACCGCAAAGCATATGTGGACGATCGACGTGCTCGTTACTTGCGCGGTATGCCTATATATTGGGCATGTCGCAGCAAGCCTCTTACCTCCGTTCACCCAACAACGCAATTAATCTAGCTACAATCTGGGTTGAAACACAGCGCTTGACACCACACGTACGAACACAAGCCAGCAGCTCATAAGATCGTCGTCCAATGGACAGCAACACCAACAGCTCGCAGCCTCCCCCGGGTGAGGATCTCAACTGAACCAGATACACTGGCCGGGTTGTTCTTCTTTGAGTATATGCATGCATGTCGTTTTCATATCGGTCATACCATATCGTCATGGCTTCAATTTGTGCTCAGGCTACCCGAGGCTGGACGCTGAGCAGCAGGGCGGCGGCAAGAAGAAGAAGGGGTGCTGTGGGCTGCGGCGCCGCGCGGCGTCGACGACCAAGCGAGGCGAGGGGAGCTTCATCGAGGGATGGTGCGTTGGACGACGTTGTCTCTTTTAGTTTCAGTCGCTCAGCTCCATTATAGCAGCTAGCTAGCTTGTCTGTGTGCGATTGATCTTGGCTGGCTACTAGCTAATGTGCCTCCCATTTTGTTTGCCTCTACTTTGCTTTTGCATGTGGCTGCGGCCGTCGTCAATAATGATCTCCATCCACCAGCATCGCTGCGCTCTGATGCTGCTGGCTCTGCGAGCTCTGCTGCGATTAAAGACAAGCTAGGTCATCCAAGAAGGCCGTGCACTGGAAAGAAAGCAAGCAAGCAAGTTATTATGATTCTATATTTAGTCTGGTCGATCGAGAGGAGAGATTGATCTCGATTCTCAAATGATGGTTGATCATGATGTAATGTGTATGTGTTGTACTCTTATTTACTCGTGTTTCTCTGGTGTGATCCCTGAAACAGGAAATCTATATGAATACATGATATGTAGGGTTTGTGTTTGAGGTACGGGGACTCTGGGTGCAGCCTCCAGGCCGAGATACTAGCTACCTGGCAACAAGCTCAAGTTGTGTACCGCTTCGATCTCATTTAGCTCTAGTTTGGCAGGCAGGCTCCGGTTTCTTCTATGGAAGAGCCTTTCTAGTGGACTTAAAGTCATTTCTGAAAACATTTGAAAACACACTTGGTAAAAAATGGTTCTAGTGACAATTCAGTTGTAATTTTGTGCCAGATTTATGATGAGGAGCCGAGATACGTTGTTGCAGCTGTGGCTTCTTATAAAAATGGCTCTAGCTCCTTGAGGCTTGATGAGCCCGAGCTATTTCTTTTTCTTTTTCTTTTTTTTTGCGTCTTACATAACAGATTGGCAGAATTTCCACCGGAGCTGCTCTAGATGCCAAGTGAGCCCGTACGTGTAATAGATTTAATGAGACATTTCTTACTGCTGCCTCCGTCTAAGAATATAAAAGCATTTATTCTCTAAAAAAAAGAAATGGTAATACATAAGCAAATGCATCAAACATCTTCATGAGCTTGCCCCCCCCCCCCCCCCCCCCCCCCACCCCCCCAAAAGAGCCCCAGTGTATATCCCTTCGGATCTGCTGTCACGTGTACAAATAATATAATGAATTGTTTGTGGTCTGGCTCTGTCCAATATAGGGATAAAAATATGACGGATATTTCTCGATATCCGTTCGTCCCGAAACTGTCGATACCCAACATGGATATTTGATATTCGAATCCGAACATTTAATATCTGACCATATTCGAATCTGAATACTCAAAATAACATTTTTTAAGTATATGAGATAGATATCAATATCCGCAATATCCAGTTTCATCCCTATTCTACTAGATTGGCTTGTGATTGACGTGGCCCATGAAAGCCCACGGATGAATCTGGATGTGGATTCACCAAAACCCCTGCCAAACGGTCCTTTTTTACATGGATTCGGATTCACCAAAACAGTAAATTTAGAGGCTGGTTATTTTGGTGGATCTCCTCAAGAGGCGTTTTACTGAGCTGGGATTTGATGAATCCAAAATATTTACCCACCATGCCACTAGTTACACAGGTACCGTTCCTTTTTTCTTTCTCAGTGCTTCTTCTTCCACGGTGCTTGCCAAACTTCTCTCTCTGCTCGTCCCTCCTCTCTCTATCTCTCTTTCTCTCTCACTGCTCGTCTGTCCTCTCTCTCTCCCGCGATCGCCCCCATTGGCGGATCTGTGGGGGGCTGGGGGGACATCAGCCCCCTTGGGCCAGGAAAACTAAGAACATGTTTTCATTTTTTTTTGAGAAATAGAAATATGTCTTCCTTTTTCAACCCAGCAACCTTTGTTCAGATGCATGCATGCATATGAGCCAGTGGTGAAGTTGGCCCTGTACTGGTCCTGTTTTGGCAGGAATGAACCTTTTTTTTTGTCCACGAAATATGTGTATCTCTGTATATATCACGAAATTACATTGATAGTCTTTATATGACTATATAACTACTATGATTTGAAGACTTGTATTATATAACCCCCCATGGTCTGTTCCTGGATCCGCCACTGATCGCCCCGGCGGGTGGAGCTCGCGCCTCGTCGGTGCATCTTCTTTATCCTGCTCTGGTGACTGCGCGCCAGCCATGGTTGCGCCTCATGCTCTGGCTTGGCCCCATGCTCCGAGTGGTGCAACTTTGCGGACGAAAGCAGCGGGGACGACCAAGCACGAGTTCCTACTCCTCGACCCCACGCGCGAGCTCCCCCCGTCGCCCCCACGCGCGAGCTTTGCCCAACGGCAGCGAGCTCCCTGCATCGACAAGCACGCATTGACATGGGCGGCGCCCACGCGCCCTCCCCCAACGGCTGCGAGCACCACGGGCTGGAGGGCTTCTACGGCACCAACGTGTGGCAGAACCGCCCAGATCACGGGGCCCACGTGTCGTCATCATTGTCCTAAGACCTCCTATTAGACTGCACGAGTTCCCCCTAACCTAGGAAGCCTGTCGGGTTTTCTCGGAAACCCTGATTTCCCCAAGGATCTCATTGTAAAGACCTTGCATGTATTACAACAGTTTACACAAATAATATAAATCAGAGGAGAGAGTGCAGAAGTATTACATGACCATATGTTTGAAAACATAAGTTACATTTCCAAACCAGAGTTTCATAGTGGAGTGGCAGCATACAACTAAACACCCTGCCCAAGGGTCATATCATATATACATCTTCGTCCATGCACAATCCGTCAATTGGCACGGTCCAAAGTAGAACTGTTCACTCGACTCACCTGCAACAGTGGGTTAACAAACCCTGAGTACATGGGGTACTCCGCAAGACTAACCCGACTAAAAATTAGGGAGAAGACTCAGGAATGCAGGCTGAGGGGAGTCAACGTAAGGCTTTAGCAAGAGTCAAAGTATTTTTGCAGAAAAGCATTACTAATCTTGAATCCTATTTCTAACATTTTAACTCAATATTATTTAATCAAGAACCGTGGATCTCAGTTATTTCACACGTATCCTTTCAATTCTAATTACTTATTCATTCTCAAAAATCTAGTTCCGAACCACTCTTCGTTGCATGGTCGAAGGATCAAGTCTCCATAACCGAAGAGCACGACGATTCGAATCGATTAATACCCAGCTGGGGATCTCTATCCACACTGCATATGTAGCACCTAAGCTTGCATATGCCAACCCCGTCTACCACGGCTTTTCCAAAACCTGAACCGGTCCTGCGCCACTCGAGAGCACAGTACTCCTCTCCAATCCGGGACTCTAACCCACGAGGGTACACGCAACTTGTTGATGGTCGTTAAGTACCAATTTTATACCGTCAACTAATGCCAAGGGAAGATCAATAATAGAAGCATAGGATTAAATTCCACGAGTTTTGGTGAATTGCGTATTTTCCAGGGATTATTCCAGAAAGGCTTAAAAGAAGGATTAAAGAGCATAATTACCACGAAACTTGATCACGACGGAAACATACTTCATCAGCAAGTTAGAAGGATCCAGAACACACCCGAAGCACCGGGGCCCAAGACCCACCAGGGTGGGCCAGCCGGCGCCAAAGTGGGGCCGGCCGGCGCCCCCTGCTAGGGTTTCGTCCCACCTTCTGGAGTCTTCTTCCACCGCCTCTCTGGAGTCATCTGGGCCCTTTATTAAAGTCGGTTTGATCCCACGGCGCACGTTCACCCCACCGGGCTATAAATAAAGGGGTAGACCCCCCTCCCAGAGCACCCACCAATTCATTTCTCCTGCATCATTCATCAAGAGTAGACAGAAGTTAGGGTTTCCAGAGATTAGAAATAGGGCTCTAGTTCTTCAAGTTCATAGTTTAGGCGTCTAGCAAGGTTCAAGTAGAGTTGGGCGCTACGCTCGGGATTCCAGATCCGTTCGTCTAGAGATCGGTAATATTATCTTGTATCTCATTATGACTTTGCTTTATTTTAATATATTGCTACTTATTCAGTTCTTAGTTTATTCTAGTTGCATATTCGATATAGTTGTGATTGGTGATGATTATTGTCGTATGATCGTAAAGCGCCTAATTCAGTACTCGAATGAGCTAGGTGATATACATTATGTAGACGTGGTGTCTACATATACCGTGTACCTACGGTGGCACCCTGACGTGCCGGGTCATGTGGTAGTCTGCGTAGGTGACAGCTACGTTGGTTCCTCTATAGTCCACCCCCCGTACGTAGGACTAACAGAGCACGGTCGCGAAGGAGGTGGCCCTTGTGTCTTAATATCCTCATTAGATGATGCTCCTTATGATGTTTTCTGAGCTGATTATGCTATAGATGAAGATGTGTAATGTGGCGTAGACTGTAGACTTTGTATTTAGTAATTACATAGGTTTCCTTTACTTTAGCCGAATCTCGAGATTGTCTTACTACATTAGTGAGTCTCTATATTCTATCTCTAGAATACCATTTACCTCATTTACTCAGTTATCATTTACCATTTATCATTGACTTATTTATCGCTAAAGCACTAGAGTTATGGGTTATCATAGGTCTGCACATTTATCTTTCCAATTATTATAGTAGATTATCCTAATGAGTAGAATGCCACCTTTATCCTTTTGGCATAAAACAAATCAACGATACTCGGAATACTTACCTGGTGAAGTGCTACAATGGGAGAATTATCTGTGTGCTTGCGGATATATTCTATAGTATTATTTTTAGGAGGCAAGTGAAGATTATTTTACCTTTGGTTTTTGGCATCATGTTAGGGATGACAACTTAACGTGAAGTGATGTTAAAAATACCAACACTACTCTAGCCATCTTTCCACTCCCAGTGCGTGGTTGTCGGTTCAAGTAGTAGAGCCACCGGAGACAGGGCTTCCCGGAGTATGTGGCTTGTTGCAAAGTCTCGATCCAGCAGGCCTACAACGAATGGTCCCTAATTTATTTTTTCTGTCGGAGACAATGCATTGGGACTCTAACCCCAGTACAAGGTGACCAAACGGTTTTCAAATCCCTTTTCCGTCGGTGACAATGTGTTGGGACTCTAACCCAAGCTACGCTCACCGAGCAGGAAACCCCTTCCCGACGGTGACAATGTACTGGCCAAGTGCACAGCCACCGAATGGGAACATTTTCATTTCCCTTTTCCATGTATTAATCAATAGTACATCATAATAACTCAAAAATAGCCTTTTGTGCAAAAACTAAATTAATTAGGCAGGGCTAAGCTTTTTTCAAACATTTTATTTTAAAATGGTTTCAAGGATAGTATTTCAGTGGTCAAGGATGGTAATGCATCAATTGGGTTCTCAATCAACTCCTATCAACTTAATGCAGTAGTTTAACTCAAAGTGATAAACATTTTATAAATCACAAGGAAGGGTTTAAATGCACCGGGGCTTGCCTGTTGCTTGGAGTAGGTAGAATCCTAATGTCATTCACCGAGAAAGATCTAAGTCCACCGAGTGAATACCTTACTTAGGATTTTCTTCCGACAATACTCGTCTCGCGTTCACTACACGAAATAATTATGCCTGCTTAACATGATGATATGTATGCCATGATGATGAGATGCACTACTGTCACACCCAATTTTAAGGATAAAATTGAATGCATAACCTTATGTGCGCCCCAGGATCAGTCACACACATAAGCCGACAAATACAAGGTAATATCAAAAGACAATGATCAAATACATAACGTAGTATAATTAGAATATAACCTTTAAGAAGCAAACAGCAGAAAGACACTCCGACCTTCGCGTGTAGACACCAACTCCACAGGGACACAACTGACTGGTTGACCACAAGCCTAACTGTTGTTGATATAGCAAGAGTGAGCACATATCGTACTCAGCAAATATAACATGGGGTTTATGAGGCTCAAAAAGGATAGACACGGGTTTACAGCGGTTTGCTTTTAATTAATCATTCTTTTATGCAGTTGGATAGCAACAAATGAATAAGCCCATTCTCATGATCATAGTAAACATAATTAATGAGTAGCAATAAATAGATTTAGCAATAAGTAAGCATCACCCCAGAGATAACTATTCCATAAGACGTCCAAGGCCGCTCGTGACTGTGAGCTCGGCTAGTATACCAGTTTTACACTCTGCAGAGGTTGTGCACTTTCACTATGAGCCGTGATTCCCATTTGCTCGGGGTAGCTAGCCCCATAACACTACCAAGGTGAGAGAGCAAGGTTTCACTATGAAGCCTTTCAAAGGTTCGTCTAACATGTTAGGGCCGCGAGGTTTCCTCGGCAAGCAGATGTAGAGCCCCCCTTCCATATGGCACAAGGTCACGCAGGTTATACACATATGGACAGAGGCCGCACTATACCCGACTCGTCTAAGCCCCTCTTGCGCCTTTCGGTAACCTCTAACAAGCTAGAAAAGGTCCTCATACTGAGCTAAAACCAGAGCCATGTAGCCCTCATAGTTGCACTGTCAATCCCGGTGTCATACTTACAGATCATTATCAAGGGTGAAGGATTTTGAGCATCACAGAAACTATGCTCGAATCCCCTAGTTCCATGTTGCTAAAAGGCATCTTTTAATCATATTGCATAATCAATTAATCAGTTTACATGATCATGATTCCCAAAAGCGCACTAGCAACATTTACCATATGCATAATCCCATAGGTGGCAAGGAACAAGATAACAATACTAGGTAGAAACTATGGTTAACAAGGTAGACACATGCACATGAAATTAATTATTGCGGTGAATAGGATAACAAGGAAGATCACATGCTATACTTGCCTTGATCAAAGTACTCTGGAGAACTTGGATCCTCAACGTACTCCTGATCACCAACGTATTGCTCACCGTCTGAACTCGATCATAAAATCACCACACAATCATCGAGGCAATCATACACGAAGCAAACAAGATTTAGATTAGAAATAGTACACCAACAGTAGAAAAGCAGATTGAAAAGTTTATAAAAATAATCCACGCGTCGCTACGATTCCAACGATATAAAGATCACGAAAATCGGAGTTCAAACGGGAAAGTTATGAAATAAACAAGTTTTACTTTAATAAAATAATAGATTAAATCTAATCTCGAATTTTAAAAGTTGAAAACATGAGTAACAGTAGCATCATTAGGTAGATTACGAAATTACGAATCTAACGAGACTTGAACGGATCAAATCGGAGCTAAAACGAATAAGATATGGCCGAAATAAACTGAGTGGCAAATCTGTAAATATTGAAAACGTATTTTTGAATCTAAACCGAGGAAAATACGTTTTCTAAAAAGGAAAGCGTAATCTGAAAATACGCCAAAGGATCGCGGGTTAGAACATTAAAAATCTCAGGGGCTCTTTTGCAAAAGTGCCGGTCGAAAAGGTATTTCCCACTGTGAGCCGTTGGATAGGCCGTGGACGGCGTAGGTAGCTCGGGAAAAGAGGGGCGGCTCTGGTCACCGGAGTCGGGCGGCGCCCGGCCGATTCCTCGCCGGCAAGATGGCTGGAGACGGCGTTTTCGGGGCTAGGAAGCTCGGCACACCTCGGGATCTGGTCGGGAAGCAAGAGGAGTTCAAGCCGAACCTATCTATGGTTTCGGTTGCCACAGAGGTAGCTCGGGGAGGATGCGGCGAGCTAGGTGGCGGAACTATGGCGGCGGCGAAGCTCGGCATCATGGCTATAGTGCACAAAACCGAGGGAGAAGGGGTCGGGAAGGTTCCTGACCTTGCTGCGAAGCTTGGAGAACAACTAATTTCGACGGAGAAGTCTTCCCGAGGAGAAATCGACGGCGGCGGCGGAGCTCGGGGCGGCGGCTAGGGCAAGATTGGAGGGCGTGGCTTGCTCGGGAACTTGTGGGGAGGGACGGCAGAGCTCGGCCGACCTATATAGGGGCGCGAGGGAGGCGTAGGAGATCCGGACTCGTCCGAGGATCCCGGCGGCGGAAAGCTTCAAGCAGCGGCGGCTCTGTTCGCGCGAGGGCAGGAAGAGGCAATGCCGCTAGGGCTGGATGGCGGCAAATAGGGGCCCGCCTGGACTTATATAGTCCCGAGGCGATGGGGATAGGGGAGTTGAGTTCGCCTCGGATATAGGAGATCGAATCGAGGGCGGCGAGCGACGAACTCGCTCTGTTCGTTCTCGCGTCGGACTCTCGGCGAGCAGCAGAGGGAAATAGGGGAGGGGCTGTCCTGTGGGTCCCACAGGTCGGTAGCACCGAGCGCTGGGGTCGGGCTGGCAGTCACGGCAGAGGGATGCTCCGCGCGCGCGTGCTCGGTCGCGGCGTGGCTCTCTGTTTTGGGCGCCCCGGGGAGAAGAAAGGAAGGAGGAGAAGAGGGACTGCCCTGTGGGGCCCGCCTGTCATCCAAAGATGGGAAGAGGGGGCGCTCAGCTTGCTGCGCCGGCTGGCTGGCTAGTTAGCTGGGCCTCGGCCCAAGTTAGCAAGGGAGGGGGCAGGCCGAAAGGAAGAGGAGGACTGGGCCCTCGGGCCAAAATCAGAGAGGGAAGGGTTTTCCTATTTCCCTTTTCTATTTTCTAATTTCATTTTCAAAAGGATTTTCAATTTGGGTTTTGAAATATTTGAAAAAAATTCAAATAAGCTACAACAGTACAAAGAAGAAATGCTCCAGCATGAATGCATCATACATGTGTATGACCTAGGTTTGATTTTATATTTGAGAAAAATTATTATTTCCCTATATTGGAATGATCAACTAATTGCATAATTAAATAAATTCCCACTATTTAAAAGAATGCAAATTTTCGGGTGTTGCAATTCTACCCCCCTTAAAAGGAATCTCGTCCCGAGATTCGAGAGAGCAAGATCAAAGGAATAAAGTTTAGATGATTGAGGAGATTCAAATACTCTACCATTGAATCTTCTTTGTTTTCTCGAGTACCTCCTCCTTGGTGATAATAATTCTGATGCGCATTTCCTGTTGTCACCACCTCTATATAAATACTCCAGATAATATTTTCATACATTGATGGGTACCCAGTATGGTAAGATCCTTTGTCAGTAATAACTCATCCAATCGCATATGTGATACACATCTAATGTTCCACATAATATCTCAAGTGATTCTAATGTTTATGGGTCCATCACGCTTCCGCTGCGCTACTCTGATATTCCATCCAAACACTACACTTGTGTCCTATTAGGCAATATTCCTCAACTTCATACATGAATTGATATTTCTGAATCTTGTGCTTGATAGTGTCCTCTCCAAACGCGGAGGTATCTGATTATTCCAAGTAAAATCACTGAAGCTCAGAAATCTTCGTCTTGTTACTCTTTACCTTGGCTACCCCCCCTTAAAAGAAATTAACTTGGGGTACCAAGGATAGCTCGCATCCTCGTTCGAGTGGGTTGATTAACTACCATCATGTACTTCTAACATCCCAACAATACTCATGAGCGTAGGTAAGAATAGGTAATCTGAAGTTATTCGCGAGCAGAAAAACAACATCTCAGTAAATCAGTTGTAACTCCAGATCTGTTACTCCAAATAAGCCGCAGCACATACCGTTGGAATGCTGCTGAAATTTCCTACAACTTTGATGTAGAACACTTTTCCAGATTCTGTAGTTATAATGGTCGAAAACAGGGCACAACCAAAATATTTTCAGATTCCAGACAGTACAGTTGCATCGTCTTGTGATTTTCATAACTCCCAAACCATAATAGCTATCAGGGTGATTCTTGTGCCCACAGAACGATCTTGAAGTCTACTTATATCAAAAAAAATTTCCATGATTTTTGCTCTTCCAAAAATGGAGGTATAAGCTGATGAAGACAGGTTGCTCTGAGAAGACAGAATAAAGGAAACAAGAGAGAAAGAAAACCCAACTATGTATTCCATTAATCCTCATACCTTAGTCTCATATAAACTAAATGAAATTATGGACAACTCCATAAGATTATTGCACTCATTACAAAGATTCAAATCAAGCAAGTTCATAATAACAATTCAATAAGGCACAACAATCACTAATACTTTGCGACACTATCGTTCTATCTCTGTCAAGGGTTCAACTCTAAGGCTTCAACTTCATGTAATGAAAGAATGAAGTAAGACATAGTTCTAAAAGAATTTCAAGCCAAGGGGCGGATAAAAGATTTATAGCAATAGGGAGGAGATGAATATCAAGGTAAGGGGTATAGCAAAGCAGAAATTATCAAGGGTTATGGAACAAGGACTCCATAGGAAGTTATAAAACTTAAGATGGTCTAATTCTTACTAGGCTTGCGTCCTACAGTCAGCATTGCTTTGATACCACTTTGTCACACCCAATTTTAAGGATAAAATTGAATGCATAACCTTATGTGCACCCCAGGATCAGTCACACACATAAGCCGACAAATACAAGGTAATATCAAAAGACAATGATCAAATACATAACGTAGTATAATTAGAATATAACCTTTAAGAAGCAAACAGCAGAAAGACACTCCGACCTTCGCGTGTAGACGCCAACTCCACCGGGACACAACTGACTGGTTGACCACAAGCTTAGCTGTTGTTGATATAGCAAGAGTGAGCACATATCGTACTCAGCAAATATAACATGGGGTTTATGAGGCTCAAAAAGGATAGACACGGGTTTACAGCGGTTTGCTTTTAATTAATCATCCTTTTATGCAGTTGGATAGCAACAAATGAATAAGCCCATTCTCATGATCATAGTAAACATAATTAATGAGTAGCAATAAATAGATTTAGCAATAAGTAAGCATCACCCCAGAGATAACTATTCCATAAGACGTCCAAGGCCGCTCGTGACCGTGAGCTCGGCTAGTATACCAGTTTTACACTCTGCAGAGGTTGTGCACTTTCACTATGAGCCGTGATTCCCATTTGCTCGGGGTAGCTAGCCCCATAACACTACCAAGGTGAGAGAGCAAGGTTTCACTATGAAGCCTTTCAAAGGTTCGTCTAACATGTTAGGGCCGCGAGGTTTCCTCGGCAAGCAGATGTAGAGCCCCCCTTCCATATGGCACAAGGTCACGCAGGTTATACACATATGGACAGAGGCCGCACTATACCCGAGTCGTCTAAGCCCCTCTTGCGCCTTTCGATAACCTCTAACAAGCTAGAAAAGGTCCTCATACTGAGCTAAAACCAGAGCCATGTAGCCCTCATAGTTGCACTGTCAATCCCGGTGTCATACTTACAGATCATTATCAAGGGTGAAGGATTTTGAGCATCACAGAAACTATGCTCGAATCCCCTAGTTCCATGTTGCTAAAAGGCATCTTTTAATCATATTGCATAATCAATTAATCAGTTTACATGATCATGATTCCCAAAAGCGCACTAGCAACATTTACCATATGCATAATCCCATAGGTGGCAAGGAACAAGATAACAATACTAGGTAGAAACTATGGTTAACAAGGTAGACACATGCACATGAAATTAATTATTGCGGTGAATAGGATAACAAGGAAGATCACATGCTATACTTGCCTTGATCAAAGTACTCTGGAGAACTTGGATCCTCAACGTACTCCTGATCACCAACGTATTGCTCACCGTCTGAACTCGATCATAAAATCACCACACAATCATCGAGGCAATCATACACGAAGCAAACAAGATTTAGATTCGAAACAGTACACCAACAGTAGAAAAGCAGATTGAAAAGTTTATAAAAATAATCCACGCGTCGCTACGATTCCAACGATATAAAGATCACGAAAATCGGAGTTCAAACGGGAAAGTTATGAAATAAACAAGTTTTACTTTAATAAAATAATAGATTAAATCTAATCTCGAATTTTAAAAGTTGAAAACATGAGTAACAGTAGCATCATTAGGTAGATTACGAAATTACGAATCTAACGAGACTTGAACGGATCAAATCGGAGCTAAAACGAATAAGATATGGCCGAAATAAACTGAGTGGCAAATCTGTAAATATTGAAAACGTATTTTTGAATCTAAACCGAGGAAAATACGTTTTCTAAAAAGGAAAGCGTAATCTGAAAAATACGCCAAAGGATCGCGGGTTAGAACATTAAAAATCTCAGGGGCTCTTTTGCAAAAGTGCCGGTCGAAAAGGTATTTCCCACTGTGAGCCGTTGGATAGGCCGTGGACGGCGCAGGTAGCTCGGGAAAAGAGGGGCGGCTCTGGTCACCGGAGTCGGGCGGCGCCCGGCCGATTCCTCGCCGGCAAGATGGCCGGAGACGGCGTTTTCGGGGCTAGGAAGCTCGGCACACCTCGGGATCTGGTCGGGAAGCAAGAGGAGTTCAAGCCGAACCTATCTATGGTTTCGGTTGCCACAGAGGTAGCTCGGGGAGGATGCGGCGAGCTAGGTGGCGGAACTATGGCGGCGGCGAAGCTCGGCATCATGGCTATAGTGCACAAAACCGAGGGAGAAGGGGTCGGGAAGGTTTCTGACCTTGCTGCGAAGCTTGGAGAACAACTAATTTCGACGGAGAAGTCTTCCCGAGGAGAAATCGACGGCGGCGGCGGAGCTCGGGGCGGCGGCTAGGGCAAGATTGGAGGGCGTGGCTTGCTCGGGAACTTGTGGGGAGGGACGGCAGAGCTCGGCCGACCTATATAGGGGCGCGAGGGAGGCGTAGGAGATCCGGACTCGTCCGAGGATCCCGGCGGCGGAAAGCTTCAAGCAGCGGTGGCTCTGTTCGCGCGAGGGCAGGAAGAGGCAATGCCGCTAGGGCTGGATGGCGGCAAATAGGGGCCCGCCTGGACTTATATAGTCCCGAGGCGATGGGGATAGGGGAGTTGAGTTCGCCTCGGATATAGGAGATCGAATCGAGGGCGGCGAGCGACGAACTCGCTCTGTTCGTTCTCGCGTCGGACTCTCGGCGAGCAGCAGAGGGAAATAGGGGAGGGGCTGTCCTGTGGGTCCCACAGGTCGGTAGCAACCGAGCGCTGGGGTCGGGCTGGCAGTCACGGCAGAGGGATGCTCCGCGCGCGCGTGCTCGGTCGCGGCGTGGCTCTCTGTTTTGGGCACCCCGGGGAGAAGAAAGGAAGGAGGAGAAGAGGGACTGCCCTGTGGGGCCCGCCTGTCATCCAAAGATGGGAAGAGGGGGCGCTCAGCTTGCTGCGCCGGCTGGCTGGCTAGTTAGCTGGGCCTCGGCCCAAGTTAGCAAGGGAGGGGGCAGGCCGAAAGGAAGAGGAGGACTGGGCCCTCGGGCCAAAATCAGAGAGGGAAGGGTTTTCCTATTTCCCTTTTCTATTTTCTAATTTCATTTTCAAAAGGATTTTCAATTTGGGTTTTGAAATATTTGAAAAAAATTCAAATAAGCTACAACAGTACAAAGAAGAAATGCTCCAGCATGAATGCATCATACATGTGTATGACCTAGGTTTGATTTTATATTTGAGAAAAATTATTATTTCCCTATATTGGAATGATCAACTAATTGCATAATTAAATAAATTCCCACTATTTAAAAGAATGCAATTTTTCGGGTGTTACAACTACATTGTGAATTAATTAGAAAGTAAACTTAATTTAGAAAGTTGAGTACAACCTTCCTTCACGATAAAGTTGCAAGCCAACAACATCCATCCATCGATATTATTACTTAGGGTTTCTCTTTAGCAGCTGTAGAAAGCCGCATTAATCAATTCATTCTACTATTAATCAAGTTAATAATGAACTCAAACAATTACTAAAGATGCCAAGGATCATTTTAAGTTAATGACCCAGATTCCACAATAAATTTCAAAGTCACAGAAAACCTAAGTCATTAGGGTTTTCTTTTTATTTTAATAATCATTTAATAGAGCATTAAATAACAAACAAATAAACTACTTACATGAAACAACATTTAAATATTCTAATTAACAAGATTAGCATAAGTTTAAACAAGTTAGCAAGGTACCAAGGGTCAGCACATGATAATGACCCAAGGTTAACACGCAATCCCAAAATCACACAAACCCTAAAATGATTAAGGTTTTCCATTTATTTTATTTATAAAATAAAACATTAAAAATAAGAAAATACTCCACTTTGTCAAATTGCGCTCAAACTTTTCTAAAGCTAGAACTCAACCTAAAATAGTGCCAATTTAAATTCTATGATTTTTGGATATATATTTTTGCCTAGAAAAATCATGTAATTTCCATTTATTAATTAAAAGCCACATTTATAATACATAGAAGAAGTAATGAAAATGTATACTACATATTTTTACTATGTTAAGCATATCACAGAGAGGCTACACAAACCTTTTCATGATTTAATCATGCACCAAATATTAGTTATACAAATAACAAAACATAACATTATTTATTTATCAGAAAATGAAGAAACTCATTTAGTCCCCTCAGGCCACAGCAACAGGAAGGCCCACCCCGGCCCAGCCAAACCCGACGCGCCCCTTCCATTCCCTCTCTCTTCTTTCCCAGGCTCACAGGAGCCCAGCTCGGCCCAACAAGCAGCAGGCCGGCCTAGCGCGGCTCTCCCTCTCTCTGACCCCCTTGACAGGCGGCCCCCACTTGTCAGATCTCTCTCCCTCTTCAGTCCTCCTTCTCCTCACGCTCAGACCGTGGCCGTGTGCTCCACCGACTACATCCCCTGCGAGGCCCAGTCCTCCAACAAGGGGTGGCACGACAGCTAGTTCTACCTGTGCAACGACGAGGGCGCCTTTCCCGAGTACACGGGAAAGGTGATCTCCGCCCCCATTCCGCGGTGTAAGTAGGGGTGTCCGTCGCGGGACACCAAGCACCTGGATCCCTACCTCGTCGCGTTGCAGGTGCAGTGGGACCGGTGCTTGACGGCGGCCGGGGTGGTGGCGCACTTCCACGCACGGACGGTGCTGCCCCTGATGGAGCGCCGGCTCGCCTTGTACGGGATGGTGGAGGGAGCGTCGAGGGAGGGCACGGCGATGTTCAATCAGGTGCTCAGCTCTGATGAGATCATGCATTGTAACAGAACCGCCTAAGTCACATGGCCCACAGGCACCTGTCATTGTCACTAATGACCTCTGACAGTCGGGCCCGTGTCCCAGATGATCTAGACAGCCCTGCCGGGTTACATCAGCACCCGTTTCTCTGACAGGATTATAACATTTCATAATAAAATACATCATAGTAAAAGTGCGGAAGATTAAATAGTACTTAGATTACAAACCGGTTGTTCAAATAGAATCCAAATGCAGTTATTACAGACCATAGTTGAAATAGTAGTATCAGTAGTAGAACAACGACATAACATAATAAGATAGGTAATAACACGGACCCTGCCCACAGGTCCTCTTCACTCTTCTTCACTATCCTGGATGATGGTTACGCAGCAAGGGACAAGGCAAACCTCCTGCTGCTGACTACCTGCAACGGGGTTAATAAACCCTGAGTACTGCGGTACTCCGCAAGACTTACCCGACTAAGAAAAAGGAATGAGACTCAGGAATGCAGGCTGAGGGTAGTCAAGGTAAGGCTTTAGCAAGAGTCAAGATATTTTGTGGAAAAAGCATTACTAATCCTGTTCTCAATATTTTAATGAACATTATTAATAGTCAGTATTTAATAATCCACAATTCTTTACTAATATATCTAGCAATTCCAATTACTTATTCATTCTCAAAATCATCCTACTTTCGAACCACTTTTCGATGTAGGTGTGAGGATCAAGTCTCCATAACCGAGGAGCGACGACGATTCGAATCGATTAGTACCCAGCTGGGGATCCCTAACCACACTGCATATGTAGCACCTAAGCTTGCATATACCAACCCCGTCTACCATGGGTTTTCTATCCCTGAACCGGTCCTGCGCCACCCGAGAGCACAGTACTCCTCTGGTCTCCAGGCACGACAGCCACGAGGGTACATGCTACTCTCGCCATCTCTCCACTCCCAGTGCGTGGTTGTCGGTTCAAGCAATAGAGCTACCGGAGATAGGGCTTTCCGTAGCATGTGGCTAGTTGCAAAGTCTCGATCACAGCAGGCCGACAACGAACGGTTCCTAATACTTTCCGTTGGATACCATGCATTGGGACTCTAACCAAAATACGCTGGTAACCACCCGGTTTTCACATCCCTTTTCCGTTGGCGACGATAAGTTTGGACTCTAACCTAAACATATGACCACCACCCGGAAAACCCGTCCCCATTGATGACAATGGACTGGCCAAGTACACTGCCAACAATGAAGACCATACCCTTCCCTTTCAATGATTCATCCTTTGCATATTATCATATTTCAAAGTAGCATTTTATGCGAATCTAAATCAATTAAGCAGGGCTAAGCATTTTAAATATTTAATTAAATCAGGTTCTCGGGGTATAATTAGTGGTCAAGGAAAGGTAATGCATCAAGAGGTTATCACTCAACTCCTATTAACCTAATGCAGTAGATTAACTCAAGTGATAAAACATTTTAAATACAAGGAGGGGCAAATGCACCGGGGCTTGCCTTGAAGCGCTAAGAGTGTGGGATTCGATTTAACGAGAGGCTCGGAGATGGTATAAGTAGAATAGGGGAAAGTAAAGACAAACTTCGGTCAATTTACGTTTTCAAAACTACAGCTATCTTGCCTAGAGTCCCAGAGCTTAACGGAACTCTTGTTTACTATAAGAGCCCACCGCTTTATAAGTGCTTTCCTCTCTCTTTCTTTCGAACCATCCGGATCAGTGCCACATATGTCGAAACCCTGAACCACCTCCTGGACAACCTCCTCAACAGGTGCCTCAGTCTTCACGTCCTCGTTCCCGGTCACTACACGTATGCAATGATGCATGCTTTAATGCGATGAAATGATACGAAGTACAAGTACAATATTAAACACTACTCTACCTTGAGTACAACTTTCCTTCACGTTAAGGTTATAAAGTAATCTTCACTAAGCAAGGTGATATTTTCCCGCACTTCATTTTATTGACCATTTTAACGGTCATTAATGACCACTACCAAATCCTAAAAACACAAATGAGCTAATAACAGCAAGTACTACCCTAGGGTACCCTTGGTCATAGGGTGTTTGACCAAGAGCAAGTAATCAACCCTCAAGTCACACATTACCAAACTCATTAAGGTTTATATTCTTTTTATTAATCAATAATTCAACATTAATTAGCTAACCCAGTTAATTAATTTCAAATGAGCCCAAACTTTACCAACAGTTAGATTTCACCCTAAAACAGTGCCACAACAAATTTTATGATTTTTGGAGCAACACAAAATTTATTAAAATTAACCAAACTTATGTTTTCTAATTAAAAGGTGCAATTTTAACCTCTGCAGAAAGTACCCGAATACCACCTTTTATATTTTTATAATATTCTACACATAACAGAGAATATACACAAATATTTTCAGGATTTTTCATGCAGTGGATTAATTCTCATAAAAATACAAATATGTAGCACTATTCATAGGAAAACTAAAATGGAAAAACATTTGGATATTCACTGGGAAAATGGAAAACGAAACCAGCCCGAGCCAGCCCAAAATCACCAGATCGGCCCAACTGGCCGCGCCTTCCCGCTCCTCACTCGCTGAGTCACTGGCAGCCGGGCCCCGCCTGCCAGTCTCTCCCTCTCTCCCTCTCTGCTCCTCGGCCCTTTTGACCGGGAACCCGCCGGCGGTTGACTGACCGCAGCGCGCCGCCGGCGGCCCTAGGCACCAAACCAACCATGAAACTAAACTCCATAGACCCCAGCGCATCTATCGAGCTATAATACTGCGGGGTTACGGGCGCGAGGTGCTGCCGGCCTCGATCGCGGCGGCTCGGCCGCGACAGCGAGCATGAAACGACAGCGCCAAAACTGACTCAAGAAACAGATTTGAAGGCTCACCACAACCGTGAGTGGCTTGGTGGTAGACTCCGGAGGTGGTGCAATGAGTGGAACTCGACGTCGGCGGCGGGAACGGCAGCACGAACCGGGCGGTGAACGCGCGTTCCGGCCAACTCAGACGAGCTGGACACGAGCGGCGGGGCTGGCAGTGGCGCACTGGCCGACCGCGAAGTTGACGATGGTGTTCCGGCACCCTCAGGTCACTATAGCTTGCACTACTGGGTGGAATCGAAGCGCAACAACATAGTGAGGTTATGGGCAAGTTGAATTGGATAATGGCTAGGCAGGAACGACGAATTTGTGCTCCAAAAGAAACTTGGCCGGAGCGGTGGGGAGGTGAGAATAGCGACGGCGAGGGGTAAATAGAGGAGGGGACAGGCCAGAGAGGTCTGGGCAGTCCCATCTGCACGATGCGTGCCAACTTGGGTAGAGGAATGGCCCAGACGGCCGGCGGAGTGGGCAGGGGCACGCCGGCGACATGGCCGGACGCCTCGGGTACAGAAGGTACCCCCTGCTACAGTACTAGTACTACACCCCAAGCCCAATACAATTCAAATTACTGAAAATTCCGTATAACAACTCAAATTTTTGCCAAAATAAAAGTTGTAGTACTCTTTGTACTGGTCACTTTTGCTTTTTGAAGTATTTTTAAATTCTACAGAATTTTGAAACTATTGAAAAGGGGGTAAAAGTGGTTTTTAAATTTGATTTGCAATCCACAGAATTTCTCTAAAATTTTCCACATAAGTTGAAAATCTGTAAACATGAAAGTTGTTCAACTTACTGAGCCCTATAACTTCTATTAAGGGTGTTTTGCCAGATTCTTGATAGATTTTAAATTGATGTTTCAAATTTGAATTTCAAGTCATTGTGTTGAGTTTAATTCAAATTTCCAATGTATAACTTCAAAATCTCCAAAAATAGAAGTTGTTCCATTTTAAGAGATCTATAACTTTCATTAAGACACTTTCATCTGATTCCCAATATTTTTTGAATTAGGGTTTTGGGGTCATATTAGGGTTTAATATCAATCTCCATTTTTTTAATTCAATTTAGATTTTTCTTTTTAGGGTTTAATTACACAATCAATATGAACACCATCAAATCACTCTAGGAGCCCTAAGCACAATCATATGCAGATAATTAATTTAAACATGATGACATGGCATTTTAATTACCCAGTAATACCAGAGGTATTACATGCGCCGTGTAAAAGACACGGTAGGCGGTCATCCCACCTGGGACGAGCTGAAGAGGGTGGCCATGCGCCCACGCCCGGGATACATCTCGCTGGTGAGCATCTATCTTCCCATCAACTATCCACCTTTCTCTTCTTTTTTCTGATCCTTCTTTCCCTCTTGGGGTAGGGCCTTTCGAGGGGGGAAGGCCCTCTCTGCCCCCCGTCCCAGAGGATGCCGTCCTACGGGCTCAGAACCGTCTCTGGGGCGAGCAGCAGAAGGCAGAGAAGGACAAGAGAACCTCAGAGAGGAGGAGGCAGGCTCGTCAGACCCAGAGGCTCGCCCAGCTTCACCGCCACCAGCGGGAGGCTAGGGAGCCGAAGGAGGAGTCCCCCACTGCGGAAGACGAAGAAGAAGAAGAAGAAGATGATGACGATGTTGACACCACCCGGTATGTGGGGGCCACAAAGCCCGCGGTGGGCGCCGACGAGCCAGGGAAGGCTCCTATGTCGGCGCCCGCCGGCGAAAGTGCCGGAGGCCGTACCGGAGCCCCCGAGCAAAGTTGTCAGAGGCCGCGTCCAGAGGCACGGTCTCGGGTGGTGAAGTCGTCGGGGCCGGTGCTCCGCCGACCAGTGGCCGCGAGGGCCCATCGGAGGGGCCAGGAATGGGCTCAGGCCCGGCGACTGAGGCGGCCGAGGTCGCTCCTTCGACCGCGGCTGGTGGTGGGGCCCAGGGGCCCTCATTCCAGCGGACCCTCCCTCCGAACGTGTCGCTAGTCACCGCGATGGCCGAAGGCAGAGGGAGCAGGGAGAGGACGCCGCCCGCGTCGGAGCTGGGCGACGCCGGGACGCCGGATCTCAAGCTAGGGTCCACCCAAGCCAGGGCATCCCCGCCGAGGGACGGCGAGGCCAAGACGACTCCCGGTGGCCAGACGGGGCCCCCGCCGTTAGGGGCTTCTCAAGGCGGGGTCGACTCCGACGTCGAGGTGCTGCACACCCCTCCGCCGGCGACGTGGCCCACGTCGTCCGCCGGGCCTACCGCTCCATCGAGCGCCGAGATGGCGAAGAAGACGGCGATCCCCAACACCAGGTAGGTCGTTTTTCGAATCGTTCTTTTACTGATTTTCTTTCTTTGTGTCACGAATGCCGATTTTTCCTTGCCTCGTTCCAGGAATCGCCCAGGGTTGGCCCTCCAGGTTTCGCACCTGAAGGTCCTGAAGGTGCAGGCCCGGAGCACTGCTGGAGAGGAGGGCCGCCTGGCGGCTGAGAAGGCTCCCTCGGCGGAGGCCCGTCCGTCCGAGGGCTCGATGGCGCCGGAGGTGGTCCCATCTCCCATGGTTGTTGTGGTGGCGGCCGCCGCCGAGGAGACGGCTTTGGCTCCGGCTCCCGAGACGCCTGTTGTCGCTCTCGGGAGTACTCCTGGGGCGGCGACTACCGCTCCTGCACAGGAACCGGCTGACACCGGCGCTGCGGCCTTGGACGTCAACGCTTCGCCATCATCCGAGGTTGCGGCGCCGCCCCCCGCGGACTCCATGGCGCTGGTCGTCCGGGGGGGCCCTCCCGGGTGCTGACGTGTTCCCGCATCGAGTGGACCAACCGGGCTAACCGCGAAGCCCCACCGGTCTTCACGTTGCGAGACGACATCGAGGCCGCTCGCGGGGACGCTGTCCAGGACCTCAAGTCCCAGTGGTCGGAGAGCCTGCGCCTTCTCGCGTACTCCATCGACTCGGAGTTCCAGGAGCGACTCCAGGTGAGTGCACTTGCTTTGCCTCTTTCATTGCCTCGGTGTTTCCGGCCGGCATTTTCGTTTGACCCGCCGGCTTGCTTCTGCTTCTTTCTTCTTTAGGAGCTCATGACGACCTCCCGCGAGAAGTCCTGCTTCCTCCACCAGCGTCTTGGCCTCTGAAAGCAACTGAAGCTCAAGAGCCGGGCCCTCGCTCATTCCCAGGAGGAACTCGCCTGCGCGACGGCTCGGCTGGCCAACCTGACCCTCGACCGTGACTCCTTGAACGTCGAGGTCGCAGAGGCTCGGGGCCGAGTCGCTCCCCTAGAGGTGCGCGTCCAGCAGCTGGAGGCTACCCTGGCCATTGCAGTTCGAGACCAGGACGCTGCGTGGACGCTCGCCGCCGAGAAGGAGGCCGCCGTCGGTGTCTTGTCGTCGGACTTGGACCGCTCCTAGGTGGCCCTGAACCAGGAGGTGAGCGAGGTTGACGCCGTTCGGGAGGAGGCAAGGAAAGCTTGGGAGGAGGTTGAAGGTAAGCCTTACCCTTTTTACCTTTCGTTCATTCTGGTCATCCGTGGTTTTTCGCCGCAGCTTAACCGTCTTGTCGCCGCAACTTTAAAGGTGGAGGCCGTCAGCGCGCAAGGGACCATTGCCGTCCTCAACGCCGCGCACGACGCCGAGGTCGCCAACCACCAGGACCTGCAGAGGGTGGCACGCGCACTGTGTGATGCCCTCGGCACCGGCGGAGAGCCCTTGGGGAGCTCGCTCAGGAGCCGCCTGGAAGCCCTCCATGGGAGGGTGGGCGATCAGCTCAAGGAAGCCCTCCTGACGGGCATCCAGAAGACGCTGGCGGTGGTGAAGTCTCACTATGAGAACTTCAACACTGACGCCGTCAGCGAGGGTTTCCTCGAGGCTTCTAACGACGAGCTCCTCGCGCTGATCAATTCGATAGAGGTCCATGGGACGACACTGGCGGCCCTCTTCGAAGAAGACGTGAAGCTCCCCCCTGGACCTAGATTAGAAAAGTTGGGCCATCGTGCCCGGAGAGATATGTAAGAAACAATCATGCAGCCCTTCGTGGCCTTGATATTCGTGTATATATCTTCTGCATGCTTGTTTTTTAGTTCGTCTTCGTTTAGCGTTTTTTCTAAAGCATTTTCCTCGCCGACCCTGAGCCCGGGCCATCGAGCCTCGGGGGACCTTTCCGGGTGTCGTAGCTTTAGCGGCGCAGACACAGCCATAGTCCTAGGGATCTCGTTAGGGCAAGAGCTTTAGAAAAAAGGTTTGATCGATACCACCCGAGCCTTCTCCCCTCACAAACGTTATTCTTATAAGTTCCTTTCCGAGCGCAAGTTGTCTTTAGGCGTAGAGGGGCGAGTGGAGGTGCCGTATCCCGGAGGCGTAAGCGGTCTCGCGGCTTGGCCGGCTCTGCCCTCTGAGACTTCTTTTGCTCGTCTAAGACCTATAAGCTTGCGTTTGGTTTAGGTAAGAAGCGAACTCGGGAGATAAAAATTTCAATAAGTTTTTAAATTTTGAGTTTCGAATTCGTTTAGTCTCGGAGGAATCCGGGGGTTCCCCCCGTCCTAGCCCCGGAGGGAGGGTTGGCCCTATTGGAGATAGTGCCGAGCCTCACTTTTGATTGCACGGTTCACCCGTTCCCGAGGGTAGGCTCGGGTGAGAATCTTAAAATCATACGAGAAAAAGAAGTAGGATCTTTTATTGATTTCAAGATATACAGAACGTACAATGCTCAGAATCTTAGGGATAGAAGCGACATAACTGTTCAATATTCCAAGCATTGTCGTAGACTTCGCCTTTCTCGTTCGCCAGCTTGTACGTTCTAGGGCGCAACACCTCGGCGATGACAAATGGCCCTTCCGACGGTGGTGTTAGCTTGTGGCATCCTCGGTTGTCCTGCCTGAGCCGCAGCACCAGATCGCCTACGCTGAAGGCTCGGCTTTGATGCTATTGACACTTCTTAGTGCAACCATCAGAGACATAGTATTAGGCTATCTCTGATAACGATGCCAGAAGTGCTTGGGGTGTTTCTTTTGTCTATTGGATAATTCCGCAAGCGCACAGAATATACTGCTGTAGCACTTCACCCAGGAGTATTCCAAGGTATCGTTATTTATTTTTATCCCAAGGGAAAGTAGTTGCTAGGAATAATTAATAAAAAGAGAGAGATCCTTAAGTCTATAACAACTTTGTATCAACTAGTGATAGGGGGTAAATCGATATATAGAGGAAAGGGTAATGACACCAAGACACGACAAGGTTTTAGGATAACTAAATATAACTAGTAGAGTATAACTAGATGGGAGGACAACGAGTGAGTATAAGACTCCTATGACACTTACTTTACTCTTGTGAACTATCTTATCAAATGGATGAATTATACTAAGACAGCTACCTTACTTCCGGTGTGTAGGGGATAGGCGAGACAGTAGGGGATATAACCTCTACCCGAAGCGGCTATTCTCTTATGAGAGCCTACCTTTTAAGAACTTGCCTAAAACACATGGAGGGATACTAAGACTAGACAGGGCTGTCACCACCTGCTAGCACCCACAAACAATCCGTGCGACAAGCGGCATCCAAAGGCAAGATCTAGTCCACCACGCTTACACTAAGCCTTACTACTCTCGTTGCGTACCAACAAATAAAGCACCCTATGACAGGCGATGAACTACACACGTGAGCTGGTTACAGGATCACTATCTAATATAACTCAACTATAAGTTAAGAACAAACACAACAATACTATAAAGAATAGTAATGCACCAAGTAGAGACTTAGTAAAGTAAAGTAAAGATACTATATTGATAAAGGTAAAGTCTTACAGAAGGAAAGGTACAAGAGCTATACCAGACTCTCCAGCAGACAACTCCGGAGACTTCGAGCGTAGCTCGACTCGACTCTAACTCCCACACTAGACTAATACTACTGCTACTACTAGACTATCTACTTTGATTATATGTCTAGTATAGTTGATTTGATCTTATTGAATTCATGTAATTGCTCGTATAGCGTTTATTCATGCGTACGATGGATAGATGATGAACGATATGTAGACGTGGTGTCTAGGTATTTTGTTTATCTGCGAGTGCAACCTGATGTGCCGGGTCATGTGGTAGATCGCATAGGTGACAGCTGCGTTGAGTCCTCTGTAGTCCACCCCCCGTATGTAGGCTAGCAGGCACGGTCGCGAAGTTTGGTGATGACTCTGTTTCACACCTTTCCTAGATGATGCCATTTGCATGTGATCATGATATAGGATTAGTCTAACAATGATTGCTAGATGTAATTGCACTAATTAGAGTTATTCATTGATGTAGTTATAGAATTACCTTTAATATTAATTCCTTAGTTTATCCATTGGCTAGCTATTACTATGACTAGAGAAGTGCTCTGATGATTATCTTTTATTTATGATGCTTGATCATACTTATCACATTTACCTTTATTTACCTTGTGACCTCTGCCTGTTATGAGTAGAGCAAATGACATCGGTAATGTCACTTATCCATTGTATACCATCACTATCAATATAATAGATTGTAGTTTATTCTTAGTCCTTCCCAGTGCTATAAATATAAATCGACAACCTGGTAGAACTCCCTAGGTAAAATGCTACAATGGTATAATTATCTGTCCGCTTGCAGAACTGATCTTAGTTTATATTATTTATATTTATTTCTATCTAGTCACATAGATTAATATATGAAACCTTTATTTATTCTTAGCATTATTAATTACGGATGACAACCTAGTTCTTGCATAAGAATGTTGGTAATAGAAAGGTGGCTAGTTGCTAATGACAAGTTAATTAATAACCATTCATCTTCTAATCTCACCTCTTGCATTAAAAGTTATATAGTTATATTTGGCGACGTTAGTGGATGTCAACAGGGAGCCTACCTTTTAAGAACTTACCTAAAACATATGGAGGGATACTAAGACTAGATAGGGTTGTCACCACCTGCTAGCACCCACAAACAATCCGTGCGACACACGGCATCCAAAGGCAAGATCTAGTCTAAGCACCACGCTTACACTAAGCCTTACTACTCTTATTGTGTACCAACGACTAAAGCACCCTATGACAGGCGATGAACTACACACGTGTCCTGGTTACAGGATCACTATCTAATATAACTCAACTATAAGTTAAGATAAAACACAACAATACTATAAAGAATAGTAATGCACCAAGTAGAGACTTAGTAGTAAAGTAAAGATAATATATTGATAAAGGCAAAGTCTTACAGAAGGAAAGGTACAAGAGCTATACCAGACTCTCCAGCAGACAACTCCGGAGACTTCGAGCGTAACTCGACTCGACTCTAACTCCCACACTAGACTAATACTACTACTACTACTAAAGAGTGGAGCTTCTCTTGTCTCTTATGGCTCTTGTGTATCTTGGGTGTGTTGAAGAGGGTGATGGCAGCCTCTATCTATAGGGGAGAGTTGAGGGGCACCACGTCAGCGATCTGTGTGCTCCTTGCCTCTCCTCCTTTGGATGAACCGCCTCAATACCGCCTCAAAATGGACAGCATGGGTGATTCCATCACGTGGAAGTCATGTAGGAAGGCGGTGGGGCACGTCGGTGGCCTGGGCCCACCATGGGTGGTTCGGCCGAACCACCTATGGCAAGGTGGGCCCACCACCAGTGTACCCATCTATCATAGAGTATGTCTATGTACTTGGTTTGTCTTGATTCTGTCGGTTCACGCCTTGATCCATGTGCTTTAATCTCCCACCGTTGATTGGAAACACAGCTTTGATCCGAAGGTGGAATTGAGCTGGTTAGGAAGTCACACGGATTGTGCCATGTCAGCAGAGCCCTGATGGGCCCCACTTGTGCTTCAGCCGAACCACCTGTGGGCTCTCCAGGTGCTCCACTCTCTTCCATGTGGTCCCTTGTGTCATTTGTTGAAGTGTCATAACTTGGTTCCCAAATTTTTGGTTCCGCCGAACCACTTAGTTGGGCTCCAAGTGCTCATTTCGGCTCTGTTTGATCTACCCTGCATTCACAAGCTAAGAGTACAAGTGGAACTAGTTATTGATAAAATATGTTCATGATATGTTTATTCTTCCTTGAATCCGAGGCCTGTTGACGGTGTTTGAATGTGGATTTTTATGGTATATCCACCGTCAACATGCGCCGAACATGGTACATGCTTAGGGTTTGCTGGTACTTGGCCGAGTGCAGCAAGACGATGTCTCGGGCCTCGACAACTTGGTGTAGCGCCTCCTCCCGAGAGATCTGATTGCCTTGCTTGTCGTAGCCTCGGACCCTCAGGGCGCCGTATTCCAAGTCCATGGGGAGCACAGCCTCGCACCATAGACCAGGAAGAAAGGTATGAAGCCCGTGGCTCGGCTCGGCGTGGTCCTTAGGCTCTATATCACCGTGGGGAGCTCGGCCAGCCACCTCTTGCCGAATTTATTCAACTTGTTGAAAATTCTCGGCTTGAGGCCTTGGAGGATCATGCCGTTGGTACGCTCCACTTGGCCTTTCATCCTTGGGTGAGCTACCGCCGTCCAATCCACTCGTATGTGGTGCTCGTCGCAGAACGCCAGGAATTTCTTCCCGGTGAGCTGCGTTTCGTTGTCGGTGATGATGGAGTTCGGGATGCCAAACCGATGAACGATGTCGGTGAAGAACAACACAGCTTGGGTTGAACTGATCTGGGCAATTGGCCGAGCTTCGATCCACTTTGAGAACTTGTCGATGGCGACAAATAGGTGGGTGAAGCCCCTGGGCGCCTTCTTGAGGGGCCCGACAAGATCCAGTCCCCACACGGCGAAAGGCCAAGTGATGGGATCGTCTGTAGAGCTTAGGCCGGGAGATGAGTTTTTCGAGCGTAGTACTGGCACCCTTCGTAGGAGTGTACTACCTCGGTAGTGTCGGCCATAGCGGTTGGCCAATAGAAGCCTTGTCGAAAGGCGTTGCCGACGAGCGTCCTCAGTGCGGCGTGGGGACCGCAGGCCCTGGCGTGTATCTCCTCAACCAAGCGCTTGCGTTGACTGAAAGGGATGCAGCACTGCAGGACCCCGGAAGGACTGCGCCGGTAGAGTTCATCGTCGATCATCATGAAGGACTTGGCTCTTCGTGCCAGCCGCCGAGCCTTGGTCTTGTCCGAGGGCAAAATCCCTCGGACGAGTCAACTAACCAGTGGCTCGTACCAATCTGGCTCGTCGTCATCCATCTCGGCTTTAATCTCCATCGTCTCGGCTTCGTCATCGGTTTCAGCCTCGGTCCCGGGCAGCTCCTCTTTGTCAGAGGGGTCGGCAGCCCCCGAGGGATTTCCGCGGCTTGAAGACGCTCCGAGCACTCCCGGGGGCTCGGGGATCTCTTTCCCCTTGCCTCCCGAGGGATCGACGTTGACTGAAGGCTTGTGGAGATCATTAGCAAATACGCCTTTCGGGATCGAAGTCCTTTTAGACACGATTTTTGCCAACTCGTCGGCCTATTCATTGTATCTACGCGCGACGTGGTTGAGCTCGAGGCCATCGAATTTTTCCTCGAGCAACCGCACCAGCTTGCAGTAGGCGGCCATCTTGGGGTTGTGTCATGTCAACTCCTTCATCACATGGTCCACAATGAGTTGGGAATCTCCTCGAACCTCGAGGCGCCAGATCCCTAGTTCAACGATGATGTGGAGTCCATTGACGAGAGCCTCGTACTTGGCCACATTGCTGGAGGCCGTGAAGTGCAGCCGCAGTAGATACTTGAGCCAAACACCGAGAGGTGAGACGAAGACTATGCCCGCGCCGGCACCAGTCTTCATCATCGACCCGTCGAAGTACATGACCCAATACTCCTCTTGAGTGGGGAGCGGTGGTAGTTGTGTTTCAGTACACTCCGCCACGAAGTCCGCCAGCACTTGGGACTTGATGGCCTTGCGCGGCGTGTAGGTGATGCCATCGCCCATGAGCTCGATAGCCCACTTAGCGATCCTCCCAGTCGTCTCCCGGTTCTGGATCACCTCCCCGATGGGAAAGGATGATACTACGGTCACGGGGTGGGATACAAAGTACTGTCGCAACTTGCGCCGAGCGAGGATGATCGCGTACACCAGCTTCTGGATCTGAGGGTAGCGCGTCTTGGTTTCGGACAAGACTTCGCTGATGAAATAGATCGGCCGCTAGACGGGCAGCGCGTGTCCTTCCTCCCGCCATTCCACGACGATTGCTGCACATACAACTTGGTTAGTGGCAGCGACGTACAACAGGAGGTCCTCCCCTTTGGTGGGTGTTGACACTTCTTAGCGCAACCACCAGAGACAGGGTGTTAGGCTATCTCTGATAACGGCACCAGAAGTGCCTGGGGTATTTCTTATGTCTATTGGATAATTCCGCAAGCGCATAGAATATACCGCTGTAGCACTTCACCCGGGAGTATTCCAAGGTATCGTTATTTATTTTTATCCCAAGGGAAAGCGGTTGCTAGGAATAATTAATAAAAAGAGAGAGATCCTTAGGTCTATAACAACTTAGTATCAACTAGATAGGGGGTAAATCGATATATAGAGGAAAGGGTAATGACACCAAGACATGACAAGGTTTTAGGATAACTAAAGATAACTAATAGAGTATAGCTAGGTGGGAGGACAACGAGTGAGTATAAGACTCCTATGACACTTACTTTACTCTTGTGAACTATCTTATCAAATGGATGAATTATACTAAGACAGCTACCTTACTTCCGGTGTGTAGGGGATAGGTGAGACAGTAGGGATATAACCTCTACCCGAAATGGCTATTCTCTTATGGGAGTGTTCACGGTGGATAACGTCAAATTTTATTAGAACTTTAGACACCAAAGGATACATGAATACACACTAGTCTACGGTTTTATCTGATAGTTTCCACGAGTTTTGCATGTTCTGTATTTTCCAGGGGCTATTCCAGAAAAGCATAAAAGAAGGGTTAAAGAGCATGATTACCACGTAACTTAACCGCCAAGGAAACAATCATCACGAGAATACTAGAAGCATCTGGAACACAACCGAGGCACCGGGACCCAAGACCCCACAGGCTGGGGCCGGCCGGCGCCAAGGTGGGGCTGGCCGGCGCCCCCTTGCTAGGGTTTCAGCCCACCTTCTGGAGTCTTCTTCCACCACCTTTGTGGAGTCATCTCAGCCCTTGTTTCAAGTCGGTTTGATCCTACGGCGCACGTGCATCCCACCGGGCTATCAATAAAGGGGCAGACCCCCCTGGAAGCATCAACCCATCATTCATTCAAGGCATCAAGTCCTCAAGCCATCAAGAGCCTCCTAGTTCATCAAGGGCCTCCTAGTTCATAGTTCTAGCCTAGTTAGATTAGAGAGTAGAGGAGTTCTAGTTCTTCGGCGGATCCGGAGCCCCGGCGTCTGTCTGGAGCACGGAGTTCGGTATAATTCTAGTTATTTCTCTATTATTGTATTCTTCATTATGATTAGGGAAATATTGTTCTTAATAGTTTATATGTTCTTGATTACAATAGTCTTTGTCTACTTTGATTATATGTCTAGTATAGTTGGTTTGATCTTATTGAATTCATGTAATTGCTCGTATAGCGTTTATTCATGCGTACGATGGATAGATGATGAACGATATGTAGACGTGGTGTCTAGGTATTTTGTTTATCTGTGAGTGCACCCTGATGTGCCGGGTTGTGTGGTAGATCGCGTAGGTGACAGCTGCGTTGAGTCCTCTGTAGTCCACCCCCCGTATGTAGGCCAGCAGGCACGGTCGGGAAGTTTGGTGATGACTCTGTTTCACACCTTTCCTAGATGATGCCCTTTGCATGTGATCATGATATAGGAGTAGTCTAATAATAATTGCTAGATGTAATTGCACTAATTAGAGTTATTCATTGATGTAGTTATAGAATTACCTTTGATATTAATTCCTTAGTTTATCCATTGGCTAGTATTACTATGACTAGAGAAGTGCTCTGATGATTATCTTTTATTTATGATGCTTGATCATACTTATCACCTTTACCTTTATTTACCTTGTGACCTCTGCCTATTATGAGTAGAGCAAATGACATCGGTAATGTCACTTATCCATTGTATACCATCACTATCAATATAATAGATTGTAGTTTATTCTTAGTCCTTCCCAGTGGTATAAATATAAATCGACAACCTGGTAGAACTCCCTAGGTAAAATGCTACAATGGTATAATTATCTGTCCGCTTGCAGAACTGATCTTAGTTTATATTATTTATATTTATTTCTGCCTAGTCACATAGATTAATATATGAAACCTTTATTTATTCTTAGCATTATTAATTAGGGATGACAACCTAGTTCTTGCATAAGAATGTTGGTAATAGAAGGTGGCTAGTTGCTAACGACAAGTTAATTAATAACCATTCATCTTCTAATCTCGCCTCTCGTATTAAAACTTATATAGTTATATTTGGCGACGTTGGTAGATGTCAACAAGCATTTTTGGCGCCGTTGCCGGGGAAGGCACATAAACTTAGGAAATATTGATAGCATATGTATACATAATGGATAAGATTGCATTACCGATTGATCTCTAACTCAAACAGGTACACCCTTGTTTTTTATCATTTGCTTATCTTATGCAGGGTGATGAATGAATGGTTTTTTCTCTTCCAAATAATTATATTGACAATCCAGAGAAACTCCTGAGAAGAAAGAAGTTTGTAGAGACGAGGGAAGATCCCGAATCATTATAAAAAACACCCATCGTTTCTCGAGCTAGTTTATCAAAGGAGTCAGCTCCAACATTGGAAGAAGAACACTTAGGAGAAGATTTATCTCCTGTGTTTGAAGACATGGCTGAGAAGACGTTGCGCTAGTTCTCTGCCCCAACAACAGAAAATATCCGGACTGGACCAGCAGTCAACACGGGGGAGAATGGATTCGAGCTCAAGCCTGTATCACAATGGTTCAAGCCAGCCAGTTTTGTGAAAAGCTCATGAAGATGCAAGTGCACACTTACAACATTTTTTAGAGATTTGTAGCACCTTCATGATTAGAGGAGTACCAAGATATGCTATTTTACTCCGTCTTTTCCCATTTTCACTTTTGGGGAAAGCCAAGCAGTGGTTCTACGCCAACAAAGACAAGAACACTACATGGGACCGATGCTCAACTATTTTCCTGGCAAAGTTCTTTCCTACAGGCAAGACAAATGCTCTGCGTGGAAAAATCTCAAGTTTTCAACAGCAACATGACGAATCATTTACTGAAGCATGGGAGAGATTACAAGATTACATTGAAAACTGTCCTCATCATGGGATAGAGGATTGGCTACTATTGCAGACCTTCTACCACGGGCTTATCTCAAGCACCCGTGAGTCCATAGATGCTGCAGCCGGAGGAGCTTTCCTGTCACTTAAGCTTCCAGAAGCTCAAGCACTTGTTGAGAAGATGGCCTCAAATTCAAGCTGTAATGAAGAACGTACTCAACCTCGCAAGAAAGGAGGAGGCATCCATCATCTGAAGGAGACTGACATGGTCACTGCCAAGCTAGACCTCATCATGAAGAAGCTCGATATAGAGAAGAAATGAGTCATGCATATCAATGATTCTCGCATGACCTGTGAAGAATATGGAGATTACGGGCATTCAGCTGTCAGCTGCCCTACATTGCAAGAGGATGTCAACTTCATCAACAAGAACACCTACTATCATCCTCAGCAAAGTCAAGGATGGAACCAGCAAAACCAAGGATGGAATCAGCAACCTCGACAAGGTAATTACCAAGGTAACAACCAAGGTAATAATTACAATAATTATAATCTTCCACCTTTAAGAGATTTAGTTGCTGGTCAATCTAAATTATTAGATCAAATATCTAGAAAGGTAGCCTCGAATGATAAAGCTTTAGAAAATATAAATACTAGAATGGATAACTTTGCTACTGCTATAAAGAATCAGCAAAGCTTTAATAAAATGTTAGAATCACAATTAGCTCAGCTTGCTGCGGCTGTCCCTCCATTTGAGAAAGGAAAGATTCCGGGCCAGCCGGAGAATTTAGAAACTGCTAACCTTGTTGATATTTACAATGCAACACAATACCAAATTGAGCCTGCAGATATACAGTGGATAGATCATTCACTACCTGAAAAGATGGGAGACCCTAGAAGACCTGTGATTCCTATCTCTATAGGATGTCACAACTTTCCAGAGGCTATCTACGATTTCGGCGCAAGTGTCAACATAATGCCCAAGGTAATCTATGAGAAAATTTTAGGTGATCCTTTGTTGTACACAGATATGCGTTTGCAGCTTGCAGATCAATCCATTTGCTACCCCGAGGGAGTACTAGAAGAAGTCGCTATCAGAGTGGGGCAATTATATGTCCCAATTGACTTTGTGATCATGGATACTGGAGGAGATGAGAAGGCACCCATTATATTAGGACGACCATTCTTATGCACAACCAAAGTCATCATCTATGCGGAACATGCCAAGATTGTCCTCTCCATCAAAGACAAGAAGGAGAGATTTTCATTCAAGAACTGCATCCTCAAGAATCCAGCAGTCCCGAAGCAATTCCATCAACAAGAAGAGCAACAACAACAACCAGCACCCAAGAAGAAGAACAATAGAAGATGGAGGAAGAACAAGCCCCAGCACGTACCTGAAGGAACCGCTCAACTAATCAATGCCATAAACACAGAAAATGATCATATGCTCCCGAAGCCATTTCCAACAAAGAAAGGTGACCCAGGAGTACCAATTATCGAATGCACATTCAGAGACATCACTTTTCCCGACATCATCTGCGACACTAGATCAGGCCTCAACGTAATGTCCAAAAAGGTGTGTGACGAATTATTTGATGATTTACCATTATACCCAACATATATTCAGTTGTAGATGGCGGACCAATCATTAAGATTCCCTGAAGGTGTAGTCAAGGATGTCATGGTACGAATTCAAAATAAATATATACCCGCGGATTTTCTAGTTCTTGACACGCAGGGAGACGATGAATCGCCTATTCTTTTGGGAAGACCGTTCCTCTACACCGCCAATGCTATCATCTACATCGGGTCTGGACAGATCCACTTCAACCTACCCACCGAAAAGGTACGCTATCAATTCAAAACACATCTTAACCATGAGCAGATCAGGAAGCAACGCAACAGAAGGAAACGCCAAGCCCGCCGTCAGGCTACCCAGCCTCACTGTGGATGGGAGGAGTTCCCTGGAAGAATTGTGAAGTATGAAGACTGCTACAAGGAGCAACAAGAAGCCGTACAAGCACCACGCTGGAGTGAGAGAGAACCGGAAGCTGAGAGGATGGACCAGATTGCTAAAGCAGAGAAAGAAGAGATCCAAGCACAAATAGAAGAATGGATAAAGAGAGATGAAGAATCAAGAGAAGCTTACAAGGAAGAGCTGGAGCTAGAAAAGAGAGAAGCAGAAGAGACATAAAAGAGATGGAAGGAGAAAGAAGAAGCACCTGCTACACCACCGCAAAATGGAGAATTGACTGAGGTAACCTCGGACAATGAACCTACTGAGTAAGTACTCACCTCTATCTAAGTCCTATTGGTAGACTTTAAATTCCGTACCCTAGCCATAAGGTTAGAATGGTAGTTATCTAATTAATTTAGCATTCATTAGTAATTTTGCTTAGCATATTTATTAGCACAATCATTTTTGCATATTAAGAAATATAAAGCCAACAAAAATATTTACTGTCTTATTTACTGCATCATAAATATTGAAGCCCCATGAATGAACCTATGGTAACCCTGTAGGCATATTTACTGTGGTGGCATAAAAATAAAAATGATTTATAGATGGTAGTAATATTTATAATTGCTTTGTTGCATTACGAAAATCCTAGGCCCCATGAGAATAAATATTTCCTGTGGTGGCATAAAAATTATTAGCATGCATACATATTTGATTTTTACAAAAGAAAATTAGAAAATCCTAAAAAGAGAATCCTGTTAGAATCTTACTAAAATCTATTAATTAAAATCAACTCAAAGAATAATCAAAGTGTTCATTGGCTGACCGCTAACCTCTTGATAATTCGAGCCTCGAGTTTTGGTTTTCTTGTTGGAGTATAACTATGCAGGAATAATATTATGACTAACGAGAGAGTCTATTAGTGGCACCCTTCAAGACTGCTGCTAACCAACTCACTCTGAAGATCATTCAAGCACCAAGTATTGCAAACATGAAGCTTGGAGGAGGAGCATCCCCTAGTTACCTGGTAACTTTATCTATGCGCTTATTAAATCTACTTTATACAAACACAAAATACCAAAAATATGTGAACACATGAAGGTTCACCATAGTATCATAGGAAAATCTAAAAATACCAAAAATATGTGGCCACATGAAGGTCCACACCTTACAGAAAAATACCAAAAATATGTGGGCACATGAAGGTCCACACTCTTAAAGAAATTTCCTAATTGGGTAAAGAAGCTTAAGCTTCTGCTGGAAATATAAAATCAATCACTTATCATGGAGTGATATTAAACCTAACCCCTCTCCATAAGATATGGTATTTTTATTGGCAATTGAGTTTCATAGGAAAATACAAGATCAAGGAGCTAGTCAACCCGACGTCCTTACACTGCCAATACACTGCTCAGAAGGATCACTCAATTTGCAACATCAAAGATCCTGTCAAACATCAAGCTTGGGTGAGGGCACCCTCCAATTAAAATTCAGTTAAGTATAAGTTCCCTATCCTATTTATCATTATTACTATATCGCTTTTTAACGTAAGTTAGCTAGTAAAATAAAATCTAAAAACCAAATAAATATCTATCTATATATATATATTAGAGTTTGTTTAGAGTCAGTTTAGGCTAGAACTAAATTAAAATTGATGAACATTAAAATTTTATCTTGGAGATGATGAATAGTTGCTCTGTCACAATACTTTTCAAATGCCTAGTTGTCAAACTTAAATTCTCCTGAGTTTTAGATATTGCTGTTTTAACTTAAGAATTTATTCTGAACCTGAAACTTGTGGAGGCATATGTTTGAGCTAAGTCTAGGTAATTGATTGATATGATTCATGAAAGTTGAGCTACTATTTATCTTATTCCTAACATTACTAAGTTCTGGAGATTTATTTCCAAAACTTAAAGCTTACATGATGAGCTCTTGTATGACAAAATGTGAATTCCTACCAAAGCTATATATGATACATCTAGATAGGAAAACTTTTTGCATACTCATGCTGCTTGCTTTACATTGAGTTCAGTCAACCTTTGTTGTATACCATATGAGAGTCTTGTCATGCTTTTAAAACCAAGATCACGTACACACTTTAGCACATATGCATTATTCCTACCCTGGGAGTAATCACAACCATTTTCACTTTCATCAATGTTCATCATAAAAATGTTTTCTCCTGCACTAGGAGTGAATACCCAAAAATATATAAACCCCGTAGGACAGCCTTGCTATAATTGCTCTAAGTTCTTACTATTATCTTTCCATTTATTCATATTCAAAGGATACATGTGGCTATGAAAAATATAAAAAAGGAGTAAAAGATGGACAAGTGTCTCAGGATTAAAACAATGGGTACTAGATGCCCGCCTCCCGAATGAAAAAAAAAGAGAAAGAGAGAAAGAATAAAGATGGTCCATGTATTCCTCCAAGTTATAAAGGAGAGTGAATCATTTTCAAAGAGCAAAAGTAGAATTAGGAATAGCCACTAAATACCACATATACACATATCGACCATATTCCATACACATGCACATCTTGGTTTGATTGTATGCCTCGATTCTCTGTGGATCCATTGTTTGACTTTACAACATATGAATTGCATGTATGCTTAAACCTTGTTATTGCCATTCCTATGAGCTCCACTATAAATCCTTAGTTATAGGAAGGCATAACATTAATGCCTTAAGTGAGATTCACAAATACCATATATACTGAGAGACTTGAGGGTGTCATACAATTAAAGCTCTGAGTTTTATTTTTAAAACTTGCAAAACTCCGGAATATTGGTACTGTGAAGAATTTGCTACATAGTGAAAGACTTGATTGTTCTTTCTTTCAATTACTCAAGCCTAAGGCCAGAATTGTAAAGCCCCATAGTTAAAGGTAAAATGGGTAAGTTTAAAGGTTAGAGCAGTTTTGTCTAAATCCGGAGGAGAATCTATGTTTGCAGCATGTGTACATGGGAAGTATGAAAGCATTGTAGCAACTCCTGATCCATTTACATTAGTAATTAGGCTTAGTTTGTTTGCCAAGGGACTGGCAAACAGGTAAGCTTGGGGATGTTGTTGACGGTGGATAATGTCAACTTTCATTAGAACTTTAGACACCAAAGGATACATGAATACACACTAGTCTAGGGTTTTATCTAACAGTTTCCACGAGTTTTGCATGTTCTGTATTTTCCAGGGGCTATTCCAGAAAAGCATAAAAGAAGGGTTAAAGAGCATGATTACCACGTAACTTAGCCGCCAAGGAAACAATCATCACGAGAACACTAGAAGCATCTGGAACACAACCGAGGCACCGAGACCCGAGACCCCACAGGGTAGGGCCGCCCGGCGCCAAGGTGGGGCCGGCCGGTGCCCCCCGCTAGGGTTTCGGCCCACCTTTTGGAGTCTTCTTCCACCACCTTTGTGGAGTCATCTCAGCCCTTGTTTCAAGTCGGTTTGATCCTACGGCGCACGTGCATCCCACCAGGCTATAAATAAAGGGGCAGACCCCCCTTGAAGCATCAACCCATCATTCATTCAAGGCATCAAGTCCTCAAGCCATCAAGAGCCACCTAGTTCATCAAGAGCCTCCTAGTTCATAGTTCTAGACTAGTTAGATTAGAGAGTAGAGGAGTTCTAGTTCTTCGGCGCATCTGGAGCCCCGGCGTCTATCTGGAGCACGGAGTTCGGTATAATTCTAGTTCTTTCTCTATTATTGTATTCTTCATTATGATTAGGGAAACATTGTTCTTAATAGTTTATATGTTCTTGATTACAATAGTCTTTGTCTACTTTGATTATATGTCTAGTATAGTTGGTTTGATCTTATTGAATTCATGTAATTGCTCGTATAGCGTTTATTCATGCGTACGATGGATAGATGATGAACGATATGTAGACGTGCTGTCTAGGTATTTTATTTATCTGCGAGTGCACCCTGATGTGCCGGGTCATGTGGTAGATTGCGTAGGTGACAGTTGCGTTGAGTCCTCTGTAGTCCACCCCCCGTATGTAGGCCAGCAGGCACGGTCGCGAAGTTTGGTGATGACTCTGTTTCACACCTTTCCTAGATGATGCCCTTTGCATGTGATCATGATATAGGATTAGTCTAACAATGATTGCTAGATGTAATTGCACTAATTAGAGTTATTCATTGATGTAGTTATAGAATTACCTTTGATATTAATTCCTTAGTTTATCCATTGGCTAGGTATTACTATGACTAGAGAAGTGCTCTGATGATTATCTTTTATTTATGATGCTTGATCATACTTATCACATTTACCTTTATTTACCTTGTGACCTCTGCCTGTTATGAGTAGAGCAAATGACATCGGTAATGTCACTTATCCATTGTATACCATCACTATCAATATAATAGATTGTAGTTTATTCTTAGTCCTTCCCAGTGGTATAAATATAAATCGACAACCTGGTAGAACTCCCTAGGTAAAATGCTACAATGGTATAATTATCTGTCCGCTTGCAGAACTGATCTTAGTTTATATTATTTATATTTATTTCTATCTAGTCACATAAATTAATATATGAAACCTTTATTTATTCTTAGCATTATTAATTAGGGATGACAACCTAGTTCTTGCATAAGAATGTTGGTAATAGAAAGGTGGCTAGTTGCTAATGACAAGTTAATTAACAACCATTCATCTTCTAATCTCGTCTCTTGCATTAAAAGTTATATAGTTATATTTGGCGACGTTAGTGGATGTCAACAGGGAGCCTACCTTTTAAGAACTTACCTAAAACATGTGGAGGGATACTAACACTAGACAGGGCTGTCACCACCTACTAGCACCCACAAACAATCCGTGCGACAAGCGGCATCCAAAGGCAAGATCTAGTCTAAGCACCACGCTTACACTAAGGCTTACTACTCTTGTTGTGTACCAACGACTAAAGCACTCTATGACAGGCGATGAACTACACACGTGTCCTGGTTACAGGATCATTATCTAATATAACTCAACTATAAGTTAAGACAAAACACAACAATACTATAAAGAATAGTAATGCACCAAGTAGAGACTTAGTAGTAAAATAAAGATAATATATTGATAAAGGTAAAGTCTTACAGAAAGAAAGGTACAAGAGATATACCAAACTATCCAGCAGACAACTCCGGAGACTCCGAGCGTAGCTCGACTCGACTCTAACTCCCACACTAGACTAATACTACTGCTACTACTAAAGAGTGGAGCTTCTCTTGTGTATCTTGGGTGTGTTGAAGAGGGTGATGACAGCCTCTATTTATAGAGGAAGATGGAGAGGTGCCACGTCAGTGATCCGTGTGCTCCATGCCTCTCCACCCTTGGATAAACCACCATGGAACCGCCTTAAGATGGATGGTCGTGAGCAAACCAGCGCGTGGACATCATGCAGGAAGGCGGTGGAGGCCAACCGACCTGGCTGGGCACCAAGGGGGTTCGGCCGACCCCCCTATGGCAGGTGGGCCTAGCCAGGGGCTTCTAGAAGGTGTCCCCACCTGTCATGGAGTGTGGCTCCATGTTTACTTCATGTTTGTCTCATTGAATTACCCATTGATCCATGTGCTTTGCTTCTCCACCATTGAATGGAAACACATGTTTATCTGATGGATGAAGTGAGCTGGGTGGAGTGTCACGAGGATCGTGCCATGTCATCAGAGCCAGGTGGGCCCCATCCATGGTTCGGCCAAACCATGCATGGCCCCATCTCAAGCTCCATTCTCTTCCATGTGGTCCCTTGTGTCATTTGTTGAAGTGTCATGACTTGGTTCCCAAATTTGTGGTTCGGCCGAACCACTTAGTTGGGCTCCAAGTGCTCATTTCAGCTCTGTTTGATCTTCCCTTCATTCACAAGCTAAGAGTACAAGTGGAACTAGTTATTGCTAAAATATGTTCATGATATGTTTATTCTCCCTTAAATCCAAGGCCTGTTGACGGTGTTTGAATGTGGATTTTCATAGTATTTCCACCATCAACAGTGGGCGGCACGAGCACCGGAGCTTTCAAAGGCAAAGCCTTTAGCCTGTCGAGGGCTTCCTGGGCCTCGGAGGTCCAGGTGAAGTGCTCGGTTTTCTTCAGCAGCCGATACAGAGGCAAGCCTTTTTCGCCGAGTCACGAAATGAATCGGCTTAGGGCTGCAAGACACCCCATCAGCTTCTGTACGCCTTTGAGGTTGCGGATCGGCCCCATCCATGTGATGGCTAATATCTTTTCTGGGTTGGCCTCGATGCCACGCTCGAAAATGATAAACCCGAGCAACATGCCTCGGGGGACCCCGAAAATACATTTCTCGGGGTTGAGTTTTACCTTTTTCTTTTTTAGGCATTCGAACGCCTCTTCTAGGTCAGCTACTAAGTCATCTGCCTGCCTAGATTTTATTACGATATCGTCTACGTAGGCCTCAATGGTTCGCCCGATAAGGTCCCCAAAAACTTTGAACATGCAACACTAGTAAGTCGCACCCGTGTTTTTGAGGCCAAATGGCATGGTTACGTAGCAATACGTGCCAAAGGAGTGATGAAAGAAGTCTCTAGTTCATCGAATTCTTTCATACGAATTTGGTGGTAACCGTAATATGCATCAAGAAAACTAAGTCGTTCGCAACCAGCAGTGGAATCAACTATTTGATCAATACGAGGTAATGAAAATGGATATTTAGGACATGCTTTATTTAAACTAGTGTAATCTACACACATTCTCCATTTTCCATTCTTTTTTTAACTAAGACAGGATTAGCTAACTACTCTGGATGGAAGACCTCCTTGATGAATCCGGCTGCCAAAAGTTTCTGCACCACCTTCCCGATGGCCCGGCGCTTCTCGTTGTCGAATCGGCGCAGGCGCTGCTTCACCGGCTTGGACCCGACCCGGACGTCCAAGGAGTGCTCGGCGACCTCCCTTGAGATGCCTGGCAAGTCCGAGGGACTCCATGCAAACACGTGTGCGTGCTTGCGGAGGAAGTCGATGAGCATGGCTTTCTACTTCGGGTCGAGGGTGGCGCTGATCTTCAGCACCTTGCCATCGGTCGAGCTGGGGTTAAGGGACACCTCCTTCACCTCTTCGAAGGGCTCAAAAGTGCCCGCGGCCTTCTTGGGGTCGGGAACCTCCTTGGCCAGCTCCTCGAGGTCGGCGATGAGGGCCTTGGACTCCACCAGTGCATTGGCGTATTCGTAGCTCTCAACATCGCACTGGTAGGCGTCCTGGTAGGAGGCACCAACGGTGATGACCCCCTTGGCCCCAGCATCTTGAGCTTGAGGTAGGTGTAGTTTGGGACTGCCATGAACTTAGCGTAGCATGGCCTCCCGAGGACGGCATGGTAGGTGCCGCGGAAACCTACCACCTCGAACGTGAGGGTCTCCTTCCTGAAGTTGTCAGGAGTCTCGAAGTAGACGGGCAGGTTGATCTGCCCGAGGGGTTGTACGCTCCTCCCCGGAACTATCCCGTGGAACGGGAATGTCGTTGCTCAGAGAAGAGAACGACTGAACCCCATCGAGTCAAGGGTCTCAGCGTACAGAATGTTGAGGCCGCTGCCTCCGTCCATGAGACCTTGGTGAGCCGCGTGTTGCCGACAACGGGATCGACAACAAGCGGGTAGCGTCCCGGCGATGGGACATGGTCCGGTGATCGTCTCGGCTGAAAGTGATGGTGTCGAGGGACCAATCGAGGAAGCGCGGTGTCACTGGTCTGACAGTGTAGACCTCCCGACGCTCGCGCTTTCGCTAGCGCGGCGTGGGAGCGGTCCGGGCCCGCTGAAGATCATGAGGCACTTGTCAACGGGGGGAACTCGTCGTCCTTCCCCCCTGGTCCTCCGTGTCCTCTGCGGGCTTCTTGCCGGCGTCATCCCTGAACGCCTGCCGCTTGTAATGCTTCTTGAGCATTACAAACGCTCTGAGCTTGTGATTCACCGGGCCCTTATGGTAAGGGCACGGCTTGGAGAGCATCTCATCGAAGCGGCCACGGGGCGCCTGTTTCGCCTTAGGCTCGGTAGCCGCAACCAGGGGCTCGTTGCGGAGGGGGGGCCTTCCCCTTCCCCTTCTTCTTCTTGTTGTTGGGCGCTCGGGAGGAGGAGCCCTCGGGGGCTTCCTTCTTCCGCTTGCCCTTGGGGTCAGAGAAGAGGGCTCCCACTGCTTCGTCGCCCGAGGCGAAGCTGGTAGCTATCTTCATGAGCTCGGCGACGCTCATGGGGGTTTGACACCCCAACTCATGGACTAGCTCTTTGCAGGTTGTCCCTACAGCAAAGGCTCCGACGACGTCGGAGTCGGCGACCTGGGGCAGCTCGTTGTACTGCTTGGAGAATCATCGGATGTAGTCCCTGAGGGACTCGCCTGGCTTCTACTTGCAGCTCCGGAGGTCCCAGGAGTTGCCAGGGTGCACGTAAGTGCCCTGGAAGTTCCCCACGAAGATCTTGACCAGATCGCTCCAGTCAAAGATCAGTCGAGGGGGAGATGTTCCAACCAGGCTCTCGTAGAGTCAGCCAGGAACAGAGGTAGGTTGCAGATGATGATGAGATCATCCTGTGCCCCACCCAGCTGGCACGCAAGACGATAATCCGCCAGCCAAAGCTCGAGGTTCGTTTCCCCCGAGTATTTGGCGATGTTCACCGGTTGTCGAAACCGGGGTGGAAAATTGGCCCTCCGGATGGCCTCACTGAAGACGCGAGACCCGGTGGCTCGGGTGAGGGTGCACGGTCCTTGTCGGAGTCGTAGCATCCTCCGCGGTGGACGTTGTAACCTCGTGCGGCCCCGTCGGTCTTTCGTCGCCCGCGGGCCTGAAGGATGGTGCTGACGTCGGTGTCCATGCCAAGCCGCTGGTGGACCGAGGGGACCCTCGGTGCTTCGAGCTGCACCGAGGCCTCTCGTTCATGGCGCATCGGGGTGCCACGATGACGTTCCTCGGCTCCACGGTGCCGGGATGCCGAGCTTTCTACCTGGAGGACTGTGGCTTCCTCCAGGAGTCTTTGAGCTGGTTCCTGAGCTACCGGGCCTCCGTGTTGGAGGACTCAGGCATGCTCCAGAGGAGCATTTCAGCCTCCGCGAGCTTCCGGCTTGCCCGGGGTTCCAGCTCTGGTACTCCAGCCCTATCATCGGTGATGATGCGGGCCTGGACGTCGCGGGCTCGGCGTCGCGCTGCTCCGCCGTCTCCCCACTCTTCCTCGTGCTCCAGCGTGGCTCGAAGCTGGGCGAGGCACAAGCGGTCCTCGTCCATCCGGGCTTCGAGCTCACGGAGTTGCTCTAACTCTGAGGAACGATGGAGGGGACGGGACGTCCTAGCCCCCGGGTCCTTCGAAGGCACGGGGCCAGGAGTCGGTGGAGGTGGGGTATGTAGTTGTGGCTGCTCCGCCAGAGTGTCTTCCTCCTCCTTCGAGTGGACGTCCCCCAGCACGGCTTCCTCTGGGTGCACTAGGTGATAGCACTCCTGGGAGGGGTCGATGCGGCTCTCGTCGGAGTCGTAGACGCTGAGGGTGTTATCCCTCACGTTGTTGGGGAGAGGAAAGCTTGGGCGTCGTGGACGTCGGAGAAGTCCATGTTTGCCCAGAAGTCATCGTCGTCGTCGCTACAAGATCCCACTGCGACGGCGAGACGCGACCGTAGCCGTCCCATCCCTCCGGGTACTCCGGAAGGCTGCAGCTGGTGCTGGAGTTGGTCTCCCCGCCGCTGCATGCTCTGGGAGAGCTCGCCGTAGAGGATGGTGGAGAGTCGTTGGGGTCGTCCAGACCCTCCAGACGATGGACAGACGCCATTGCCTGGTCACGCTGGTAGGCGCGAACGGCACGGACGTGGGCGTCCACATCACTGCAAATTCCAAAGAGAAATGGTGAGGGCGTCGCCGGCCTTCCGCAATGAGGTCGAAGGGAAACGGCGGGCGATGCCGCAACCCCTCCCACATTTCCCTACGGAGTAGTGGGGGCACGTGGCGCTACCACCGTTTGCGGGGTTGGGCTGGTGGTGAGTGTGGAGATGGTGTCCCGCGTGGGGGGCACCGGATTGGTCGCGTCTCCCGTAGCGGGGCTCGGGTTGACGCGGTTGCGCCTCCCCCGCCTAGCTCGGCGGGAGCGGCGCGTGGCGTTCCCTCCGTCCCCCAAAACGGGTGGAGGTGTCGCCTGGGTCCTTTCCCCAGCCACCTGCTGGGCCGGGGTCAGGACGACGATGGCCCGGGGCTCGGTTGGACGGAGGTTCATCTCGAGACCACGGCCAGTGGCCACGAACTCGAGGCTCCCGAACCAGAGCACCGCGCCAGCAGGAAGCGCAGGGATGCTAGCTGCCATCCGTGACCTGGATCAACACGCAAAAGGCCCCTACCTGGCGCGCCAACTGTCGGTGCTAGGATTAGCGGGTGCTAACACTGGCTAGTAAACTAAGACTTTGCGGTTGAGATCACGGATGGTGTGCAAGGGAGAACACAGGGGTTATACTGGTTCGGGCTAAGAATGCCCTACGTCCAGCGCGGGTCGAGTCGTGTTGCCTTGCACCGGGGTGCTTGTTGTAGGGGTTACAAGCCTGGGCGAGAGAGGGAGGAGCTCCCAAGTCTCTTGAATACGTGTAAGTGTGTGTGTGTGTGTGTGTGTGTGTGTGTGTGTGTGTGTGTGTGTGTGTGTGTGTGTGTGTGTGTGTGTGTGTGTGTGTGTGTGTGTGTGTGTGTGTGTGTGTGTGTTTGTGTGTTCTTATGGTAGTAGGGTGTTGTGAGCAACGCGATGTCCCCTTGTGATCGGTCTTTGCCTTCCCTTTTATAGTTACAAGGGAGAGGCAAGAGTTACACGTGATTCGCTATGGTTACAGTATTCGGCACGGTGGAGACAGTGGTGACCGGTGGCTATCGTCAGCCACGCCCTCGTCTTGGCGCCTCGAAGGTATGGCCTTAGTCATTCGGTTGATCCACATGTGATTCGCTATGGTTACAGTATTCGGCACGGTGGAGACAGTGGTGATCGGTGGCTATCGTCAGCCACGCCCTCGTCTTGGCGCCTCGAAGGTATGGCCTTAGTCATTCGGTTGATCTTCCACTGTTCCATTGGTGAGTTCCAAGGCGACCCACAGTGCGGGACGTGGTTTGCTGCGTGGCACTACGTCATGCCGTCATATCCGACCCTGCATAGTGCAACGAGAAGATAGGTTGACCTTTGAGTATGAGCTCCCGAGGCTCGGGAGCCCTTGATGCAGTCGGGGGCTTGACGGGACGGGGCGGTGGGAGTGTCCTCCCTTGGGCGCGTCCCTTCCCACGTGCGGTACTTTTCGGGGGGTAGGCGAGCCTGATCGTAAGCCTTGCCCATTCCCCGGGGTTGGCCGGACGGTTGTCGTTTCCCTTTTCCTGGTGCCACACGTACGGCCGGGGTACGGGCAGTTGCTGTCGTAGTTGGAGAATCTCCTCGTCAGCCCAGGGGGTCGTACAGTTGACCGTCCCTGTAGCGGCGTGGGAGGAGTGGGGCCATCTAACAGTTTGCCAAAGGAGATGTGGCAGTTGGTACGGCGAACGTGCGCATGCTGGGCGCAGTCGCGTCGAGGGATCCTCTCGACTAGACCGTGCTTGTAAAGTGGTCAGGGAGGTCCCTTGGCCGGCAAGTTTGCTCTGCTGACGTCAGCAGGGCTCGGGCGAACCCGAGGGGTGCGCCCGAGGGAGTTTGCATGTAGCGGGGGGCTCGGGCGAATCGGAAGCCTGTTGCCCGAGGTGGCGGCTTTTGCTGGCAGGCTCGGGTGAATCAGATGGTATCGGCCGAGGGTCCTGCTCTCCCGAGCCCTGTCGTGGAGGCTCGGGTGAATCGGAGAATTTCTCCTGAGGGGTCCACGTGCCCGGGGGAGGTAATGTGCTTCCGCGCGGCTCTGTCTTAGGCCGCGTGGGCTGTTTCCACATGGGCCTTGGTTGGCGCTTTTATTGGGCCGGGCTTTATTTGAGAAGTATGTTTTTGCGTTGAAGTTGGGTACCCCATAGTTGGGTACCCAACACTAAGTCATCAGGGTTTTCTATTTATTTTAATAATCATTTAATAGAGCATTAAATAACAAACAAGTAAACTACTTACATGAAATAACATTTAAATATTCTAATTAACAAGATTAGCATAAGATTAAACAAGTTAGCAAGGTACCAAGGGTCAGCACATGATAATGACCCAAGGTTAACACGCAATCCCAAAATCACACAAACCCTAAAATGATTAAGGTTTTCCATTTATTTTATTTATAACATAAAACATTAAAAATAAGAAATACTCCACTTTGTCAAATTGAGCTCAAACTTTTTCTACAGCTAGAACTCAGCATAAAATAGTGTCAATTTAAATTCCATGATTTTGGGATATATGTTTTTGCCTAGAAAAATCATGTAATTTTCGTTTATTAATTAAAGCCACATTTTTAATACATAGAAAAAGTAATGAAAATGTATACTACATATTTTTACTATGTTAAGCATATCACAGAGAGACTACACAAAAATTTTCATCATTTAATCATGCACCAAATATTAGTTATACAAATAACAAAACACAACATTATTTATTTAGCAGAAAATGGAGAAACTCCTTTAGTCCCCTCAGGCCACAGCAACAGGCCGGCCCACCCCGGCCCAGCCAGACCCGGCGCGCCCCCTGCATTCCCTCTCTCTTCTTTCCCAGGCTCACAGGAGCCCAGCTCGGCCCAACAAGCAGCAGGCCGGCCTAGCGCGGCTCTCCCTCTCTCTGACCCCTTGACAGGCGGCCCCCCACTCGTCAGATCTCTCTCCTTCAATCCTCCTCCCCCTCATGCTCAGACCGCGACCGTGTGCGTGCGGTGGCGCAAACCGCGGTGGCTCGCCGCCGGTGGACCTCCGGCGGGGGTGAGCACACCCTCGTGATCCCCATAGCACCACGAACTCCTCTGAAGAGTCTGTTGTGAAGAAGACAGCTCCCAGTGAGCTCAACGCCGGCCATGGCGGACGACCATGGCGACACCGCGCGTTCCGGCAACGATAGGGCGCTAAAGTCTGATTTAATGGCACAGATAGCAACAGGGGCTCACCAAGACCCCAAAACAACACTTTATTGTATCAGGGACGGGCTGGAGAAATGAGCTTGACGTTGATGGTGGCTCGGCGGCCCGGCGGACCAGATGCAGCGGCACGGTCCTGTTCCGACGTGCCCAGGCCTCGGCAGGTCGTGCCATCGACATGATAGCATCGAGGTGACCCAGAGAAACTTAAACACCAATTAAATAAGAAGGAGAGGCTTCGAGATGATCCGACCACATGGAGCTCCAGCTCGGCGGCGCAAATGACCGCCCGAGACGAAGACGATGACTTGGGGCGGCTTTCGACGAACTCGGACAGTGCAAATGGATCAAATAGGTTTGTAGGGATGTGAAGAGGTTGCTGGCACAAGGAATTGGACGGAGATAGCTCATCGACGACGAATTTCATCGGTGAACCCGACGGTCGGCGACGGGAAAGAAACAGGAAGGGAGAGAAAAGAGCTCCTCGTCGGGTTTTATAGTGCACAAGGAGAGGGCGAGGGGTGCGCGACGTGTAGGGGGGCCCCATGGAGGCATTAATGCCGGCGACGTGCGGCCTGGCAGCAAGGACAGCGGCGCCGCACGGCGGCAAGCCGGCCCCCACGCGCGAGCAAGGGTAAGTAGGGGCGATGCCCTGTAGCTGCACAGTACTCCTACCCTAGTGTTCCCCTTTTTAATTACCAAATTACCCATGATTTCATGTAGTAACTCAAAAAATGCCATTAATAAGAGTTGTAGAAAATTTCTTGCTAAACAACTTTGGTTTTTGGGCTATGTTCAAATTTTTAATAGATTTTGAATAATTCAAAAAAGGGTAAATAGGGGATTTGAATTTTAAAACTAATCCAGTTAAAAACTTAAAATATTTCTCAATAACTTAAAAACGTGTAAAAATAAAAGTTGTTCTACTAGACAAGTCCTACAACTTGTATTAAAGGAGTTTCATCAAATTCTTGATAATTTTTAAAATGACATTTCAAATTTGAATGCTTAAAAACTAATTTGAGTTTTATTTGAAATTTTAAACAATAACCTGAAAATCCCCAAATATAAAAGTTTATCACTTTGACAAGCTTTACAACTTTTGTAAAAAGCATTTGGTCAAATTCTTGATAAGTTTTAAATTGGTATTTCAAATTTAAATTTTCAAACATAGGGTAGGGTTTTATTTAAAATTTTACGTAATAACTTCAAAATTACCCAAAATAGAATTTGCTCAACCTATAAGGATGTACAACTTTGATTTAAGGCCCAATATTTAATTCCTTTTTTTTGAATTAGGGTTTTGCATCCGTTTCAGGGTTTATAAATGATTTTCTTTTTATTTTCCAATCGAATTTAGATAATTACACACAAACACAAAAATTTACATAATAAGTCACTCTAAAGCACCTATGCACAATCACATGCAAGAATAAAATTTATTTTAGTTAATGCACACTAACAGGGTTGAATGCGGGATGATTTGCATGCAATCATGATGATATGGCAGGTTTTTGTTACAGTAACACCAGGGATGTTACACAACGCGCACGAGAGCAAGGACCTCAACCCGTGGGGCATCTACTACGACACCAACTTAGAGGAGACACCGTACCCCAGGCGTCGGCAAATGTTGTGTTGCCCCCGGGCGGAGGTATCCCCCTAGTCACCATCCACCTCTACCCAAACGTTTGGCTCTAGGGCTCCGTAACCCGGGCATGCCGCTACTCGTCATCGAGTGCGACAAGTTCCTCTGGAGGGGCGTCGCCGGCGCCAACCGCACCCAGCGGGACTACTTGCTGCAGATTGTGCTCGACTCCATCTACGCCTTCGCAGCGTGGGGAGGCCCGCTCGTTCTGCTCAACGACGGCATGGACACGCTCAGGGACCCTCCCCCGATGACTGCGAGCACCACGCCTTCCCCACGCGCAAGCTCCACCCGGCGACCGGCCACACGAGCTCCTGCTCCGATGGTCGCCCCACGCACGTGCTCCGCCGTCAGCCGTGAACCTCCAAGCGCGAGTTCCTGGTCCGGTGGGGCCGCTAGCCCGCGCTCGTCCTTGCCCGCGCTAGTTGCGCCCGCCGTCGCCGTAGTTTTTTTCCATTGCAATAAGTTCGTAGGAGGAAGAAAAGGATAACACAGACACAAAGACGCCGGGAAATTCAAAGGGTAAATTAGGCAATTCAAACTAAAATGTCCTTCAGTGAATGTAGATTTGGTGTATTTGCTAAACATTTCTCACAGTGGATTTTAGATTCACGATGAACCGAATTTATGGTAAGGGCCTGTTTGGGACAGCTCTATCAGCTCTAGATCCACGAAATTCATATCTAAATCTAATTTTTTTTACCCAAACGTCTCTAGCTCCACGAGCTCCACTAGTGGATCTGACCTTAGATTCACCAAATTGGTGGATCTCCTCAAGGGATGCTCCACTAGATCTAACATTAGGTAGAGTTGGTAAAAATTACCCACCATCTAACTCGTTACATAAAAATAACGGTTCTATTCGTTTTGTCTCTGTTTTAATTGTCACAACACCGTTGCGAGCTCGACCCCAGAAGAGCGGGGAGCTCGTCCCCCGGATCGCCGGTGTGAGCTCAACAGCCGGAGCGCCGCCATGCACGTCCGTGACAGCAAGGAAGGAGTGTGGGAGCCCCTGTTTAAAATAGCGGGCTATAGCTCCGCTATAGCTGTAGGAAGGACTTGCCGTTAAGCTATTCGTATTTCCGCTATAGCACCGCTATTTACAGCTACTTACCGCTATTTACCGCTATAGCGCCGCTATTTACTGCTATTTCATACTTCATTTGCTACTAATTTGACATTTTTGACAATTAATTTTTTATGAACCATGTTATAATGTCATATTGGTATTTGGTAATATTATCTAAACTTGTAGAACCTTATAAATGTATTTGCGTTTATCAAATATCATATTTGCCTTATTTTAGCATCAATTATTGGTCTTTTTTCATAATTTTCTTATAAACCGCTATCTGCCATAGCTTCGCTATAGTTCCGCTATAGGTTTATAGCTTTTAGAAAAAAGATGCCGCTATTTGCCATAGCCCGCTATTTAAAACTATGTTGTGCCGACCATGGAGGAGGGGAGCTTGGGACTCGCGAGCATGGGAGGGGCTGCTTGGGCCCCTAGAGCATCGCGGTCGTGAGCTCAAGCCCCTGGAGCGCCGTCGCGAGCTCGACCTGGAATGCCGCCGCCGCGAGCTCGGCCTGTGCACTCGCCAGAGCAGATAGCCAAGGAGCAATGCACTCGTCGGAGAAGATAGCCAAGGAGCAGTCCTCGCCGGAGAAGAACGCCAAGGAGCACTGCCCGCCGATCAGTTCGCTAAGTGCGCTCACCGGTCAGTACGTTCACCCGAGCGGTAACGAGCAAATAGGCAAGGAACAAGATGAATTAATTGTGACGCGTGAGGCTCAGTGAAATAGAGATGAGATGGGAGCTATCCCAACCTCTAGCTCCATTAGCTCCACGGTAATCTATGTGAATCATAGATTTAGATTTTATTTTAGTTTAGTGGAGCTATCCTATCAAGTCCTGAATAACTCATTCAGATTCACTTTTTTACACGAGCGAATCCTATAAAAAAGGCCCATATATGCTTCGACAGCTAGCCTTCCTCTTCTCATCTCATCGAAAACGGAAAACGGATCGAGCCCAATCCAGCCGGCCCACCGTAGACCAACAAGGACACCGTTCGAGCCGCCAGATTCCCATCCGACGCACTAAAACAGATTCACTGACGTGCACCCCGACGCTGACGTGGCGAAGGCTACAACCACAATATCGAGCATCGGCAGGGTCTTGTCCGAAAAAAAAAACACGAGCAGAGAACGACGCGGGGCTCGTTGCGCTTCCACTTCCCTTCCTGTTCGTGACTCGCGATTTCGCTGCCGGAAAGCCGAGGGAGAGGGAGCGAGATGGGGTTCGTCGGCGACACGATGGAGTCGATCCGCTCCATGCAGATCCGCCAAGTGCTCATGCAGATCATCAGCCTCGGTGACGCCCTCTGCCGCAGTCTCCTCTTATTTTCCCCTGATTGTTTTTTTTTTCTTCTCGAGGTCTTTGGCAGCCACACCAGTGCGTCGGGTGCCCTGTAGTTCTTCGGTTTGCGGTGAGGTCTTTGCCATGCGAGTCTAGTAAGATTTTAATGAGCGGGCGAGTCTTTTTTTGGTTTCCAGTGTGTTTTGGCCGTAAGATTGGAGGAAGAGACTGCCCATATTCTTCTTCTGGTTCTGTGATCTGAATTTTTAAGTTATTCCCCTGAAGAATCGTAGGAATATGAAGACCTTAAGAATCATAAGTACGTGAAGAGAACAGTAGTTGAATTGGGCGTGACAGCTTTAGACAGCTGGATTGTGGTTTTTCTTCATCTCTCTTATTATCTGGATTCTGGAGCGTTTATAATGATGCTTATGCTCTCTTGTTGGTTACCCTAGACTCTAGCTATCGCTAATAGCAACTCAGGTTTGTAGAATTGTAATATTCAAGAGGGGCACCGTTGTATATATATCAATTTGCAAGACTGGGAGTTTTCCTGCAGTTTGATAGTTTACTGTTAATTCGTGTCATGAGAAGGGTTTTAACTTTCGAATTTTTTCTCTTTGCAGGTATGATTGTTACCTCTGCATTAATCATATGGAAGGGGTTGATAGTTTTCACGGGGAGTGAGTCACCAGTTGTAGTGGTTCTCTCTGGTAGCATGGAGCCTGGATTTAAAAGGGTTTGTTTACTCCCTACATAACATGGAAATTACCTTGTATACTGTATGCTTTTATGATATTTACATGCTTGATGTTGACAATAGTAACCGTTTTAAAAAAAAACAGTTTTCCTTTTATCTGTGGCTGATTTGAGTTTCAGAAACTGCTGCACAAAGGAACATTTCCAGTCTTTATATGAATACTTCTCACTTGTCTTTAAGGTTCAACTAGTTTGTATACGTTCAATGGCACCATAGTTTCGTTGTCCTTATTACCAGATTTTTCCTTTCAAGATGAGTAAATTTTGCAAAAGTATCACATTCCTGCCCCAGTTCTCACAAAATAACCACTTCTATTGCCTGTTTCATAGAACTACCAAAACTTTGGGCTCCCTTCTACCACATTGCGCCCCTTGCCCTGAGAACCTTGACCCATTTGTCAGCATCACATAGTGCAGAAAACAGTGGGCCCAGTCTGTTGCACTATGTGATGCTGTGCAGTAGGCCCAGGTGCTCAAACCATTTTTGGTGGCAAAGGTGGTAGGTTTATTTGGAGGGAACCTTAGGTATTGATACTTTTGTGAAATGGGCACCAGAAGTGGTACCTTTGTGATAATTATTGACAGTAATGTGGTAATTTTTTGAAATTAACCTTTTAAGATTTGTACCTTAACTTGTTGATGATCTGCTATGGTATGTTACATTTTATCCACCACTTATTTTAACTCCAGACCTAGTTGTATGAACGCTTTTGAAGTGAGTGCCAGTATTAGTTATGCTTGAATGATCAATTGTCTTGTTTTCAGGGTGATATCCTATTTTTGCATATGAGCAAAGATCCGATTCGCACAGGAGAAATAGTTGTTTTCAATGTCGATGTGAGTCATATTTATCCATGAATGAATTATTATGAATCGTGAATTTAGTTGTTTGCTCTATTAAATCTCTCTGTAATGTTTGCCCATGAAGTTATCTATTCAGTAATGCTCATTTGGCTGCTATTTATGCAGGGCCGTGAAATTCCAATTGTTCACCGTGTGATTAAGGTGGTACATTTTGAGTTCTTCACTTCAATTGATGCCATGTTAACCGATATTAGATGTCTGCTCTTTTTCCTGCTCACTCTGAGTTTACTCTTCTCTTTGTATAGGTCCATGAACGGCAGGACACTGCAGAAGTGGACATCCTCACCAAAGGTATACCACTTTCAGTTTGAATGACTATAATTTATTTACATTAACTTTTTTTCTGAATATTACGACCATATGGTACTGTGTAATCCTGATAATAACTAACACTTTGTGTGTGATGTACTGTAATTGCCATTGTGATCGCAATGTTTTCCTTAGCTTACAAACTCCATTGCAGGTGACAATAATTTTGGGGATGACCGACTATTATATGCACATGGACAGCTTTGGCTCCAGCAACATCACATTATGGGACGTGCTGTGGGGTGAGTTCACCTTAATGTTGCACGCATCTGTCTTTTTGCCCACTTGAAAACAGTTCAGCTGACCTTATCTCTTCCAATGACAACAGCTATCTTCCATATGTTGGCTGGGTTACAATTATCATGACTGAGAAACCATTTATTAAGGTATCCTCATTCTTGTCTAAATTTTTATTGGCCTGTTCAGTAACGAAACAATGACTAGACCGGAGGCACACAAAACAATATGGAGTCTAAAGTATAGTAACACAGCCATGAAGAGCATAGTCCCATTGATCTGAGAATATTTCTTTCATTGTGTGGATAAAACTCATCCATTCTTCTTGATTGTGTAAATTATATGCAAGTGCTCTGATTGTTTGGTTTCTTGATAATCTGGAGCATTGAGCAATCCACAAATTGAGCATAAATATAATGTAGTCACTATAATAGGAAGCTCTGCTGATCTATGTTATCTTTGCTGCAGTACCTGCTGATTGGCGCACTGGGCTTGCTGGTCATAACGTCGAAAGATTAGAGATGTCAAACTTTAGTGCCATGTAGATTTTGCTCTTATGGTGCAACTGCGGAGATCACTGGCGTTGCAGAGTTAACAGAAGCTGTTCTGTTCCACAATGTATCAAACGAGGAGAATTCTTTATCTACTGTGAGGGCGCGTGCCCACTAATTGGATAGTCGGTTCTGATCCAGCTCCAGCATCCATCTTTTTGTAGTTGTGAACTAGCTAATGAGTTGAATCAATGTCATTGGTGATTCTACTCGATGAAAACTTTTCATTGCAGCCTTGCAGGAAACGGCCTGAGGCTTTTGCAATTGGAGGAAAATGCACCAGCAGCTCTTAAGCTTGACAGTGTCATCTGGGTCTATAAATATAAAAAAAATGCATATCCACGTACATGAACTGACCACATGTTATGTCACAGGTCTAAATGGATCCAGACGACCTGTTTGCTGACATGGTAGTCCACGCGGCCACCAGCAATGCAAGACATGGAACATGGTAGCCCATGCTGTCACCAACGATGCTAGACCGACCCTTAGTAAACTTAGACTTGGCATGAGTAATTTAGGCTTCTAAAGTTCTAATAATATACGCATCTGTGTACGTGAACTAAGGGTGCGTTTGATAGGGTTCCGTATCACCGAAGAAACACCTGAAACGCTGAAACATTTTAGTTTCAATCGAGAAACATTTTTGTCAGAAACACCAAACCGTTTGGCCGAAGTGTTTCACAAGTCTGTTCAAAATCCTGAAACGTTTCAAGTGTTTCAGCGTTGAAATGTTTCAGTGTTTTAGCCGTTTGGCACAGATTCAAGTGTTTCAGCTGTGAAACTGAAACGTTTCACCCTGCCAAATACACCCTAAGTCTGCTACATCATAGGTCCTTGTTGGTCCATGTTGCATCCGTTCGTAGACATGGTGGTCCACGCTTGCAAGGCCAGATGGTGTCGCTACTCGCTACCATGCCTTGTCCATGAGCCTGTCTGAGCTGGCCATGCCCTGCATGAGCTCGATGATAATCGACTACTCCCATAATCCCTTTATCTCAAAATAATAGAAGTCATCGTTTCTCGAGAAATCTAACTTTTAAATTTTAACTAATTATATACAAAAGAATATTAATATTTATAATAATGAATATATGTTTATAATAAATTTATGTAGACATACATGTTTCACGTATTTTCTACGAACTTAAGTATAAGTTAAGAAAGTTTGATAGGTACATATCCTATAATAACCTCCTTTCTATGACAGAGGGCCTACAGTCTAGACCCATATCCATCGTCGATGCGCCTATTGAAACTGGTCATGCCCCCATGATGTCTGAGCCTAGCCACATGCATGGGCAGATGGGCTGGATGATAATCGAGTATAGTTCATGTACCCATTTGGGCTTACGACAGAGCGTGGACCAAATTAATTTATGTATTTAGATGTTTATTTGAGGAGTTTAGGGATCTTAGATGACAGCTTTCGTCGAGGCTGGTCTGGTGTCTCTAATGTAATAGGTCGCGTGCCAACTCATGAATGTGGATCGGTGGATGTCTATTTTAGACGTTAAGAGAATAGATAACACCAACCGCTAAGTCTAAAGATCCATATGAGTTTTATGCGTTGCCGCATCATGCTGTTGGAGTAGGACATGCACCTAGGGGCGTGGTACTTATCGTGAGTAATAGATCCATGCGCAATGAGTAACCTAAACAGGACAGATTTGGAAGGACGAATGCTTTCTTTTGTTTGGGATTGAAATACCTGATTGCGAAGGGCTCGATACTGTTACATACAAAATCGTATAACATACTAACACACTGGAATTCTTAGAAATGCACACGAGTACATGACACCTAAATCAAAGGTAAAAACATGACCAAGCAATGAAAACGGAGATTATTATTATGGTAAAACCCACACTTGTTACATAAATCAAAGGTGGCCACGCAAGCAAATGAATGAAAATGGAGAACCCCAAACTGCAACGAAACAGCTAGAACACGGGTGACTGACTGGACCATATGTATGGGGAATCAGAAGGTGAGGCCAGAGCCTTTGAGCTTCTCCTCGACGATGGAGTCCAAGTGGTGTGCCATCTCAGCGCTGAGGTAGTTGGCCCAGTCGCCCACCTTGCCACGCCTGAAATACGTGGAATTCTCCATCGGGAACCCACCGATCCGATCGGCGACCCCAGTGGAGTTGACCTCCAGGCTCGTCAAATGCTCGAAGCTGCACAGCCTCACCAGCTGGTCGACGACGCCGCTGCTCTCCTCGGCGTCCGTGAACGGGGCGCCGAGGAACTCGGCGAGCCTCTTCACCTGCTCCACAGGATCGGACATCATCTCCTCGTACCTCAAGAAGAGCACCCTGTCTGGCCTCGCCTTGCTCTCGTTCCAGTACTCGAGGCAGTGGTCCCAGATGGGTCCGCAGACGGTGACCCCCTGGCAGAACGAGCGGAAGAACGCGCTCAGCTCCGACGAGAACTCGTCGCCGACCCTGCTCGTGAAATGCCACAGCGACACGAGCACGTCCTTGGGATCCCGGCACAGGTAGACGATCCGGCAGCCCGCGGCGCCTCCGGCTACCGACGAGGGTAGCAGCGACAGAGGGATATGCGTGGCGAGGAGCCTGGGCGAGGCGACGTCGTCGTCAAGGTCGGCGGCGGCGGCGAGATCAGGCCGCCGCCGTGCCTGATGCTGGCGGTAGGGCGTCTCGAGGAACGGCACGACGTCCTGAGGGTGGCGGGTGAGGAGCGGGTGCTGCGCGAACGCGTGGCGGGAGCGGGTGGTGACGGCGAACGCGAGCGCCTTCAGCCAGGTGGTGCCGCACTTGGGGAACGTGGCGAGGATCACGTCGTCGGGGCGCGCCGTGAGCTCCGCCTGCACCAGCTGGATGCTCTTGAGGAGCTCGGAGCCGAACCAGAAGCCGCCGTGCGGCACCAGATAAGGCACGGCGGAGGGGATGATGGCGCCTTCTTCTTCTTCTTCTTCTAGCACGACGCCGCGCTTCGCCGCATCTTCCTCCCTCTCAAGCGGGATCGCGGCCATCTCGCCAACGAGCTGTGTCACTCTGTCTGTCTTGATTGTCTTCTGTAGAACGGTGATATTCAGGATCGGCTAGCTGCAGTGCTGAGGGGCTTGTAATGATACTACGTGATATGTACATGTATATATAATATAATATAATAGATACATGTGTCTTGTGCAGTTGTGCATGCAACGTGACAAAATTGAAGCCGGTGGGAGGTACCAACGGTTGGTGCACGGGCATATGCGACGAGATTCGGGAAAAGTAATGCAGGTGGATCCGACGTGGATGAGCGGAGGCCTGTTAGACCAACCGCACTGTCACCCTGTATAACTTCCTGTAAAAGAGATGGAGAAGAATATAGTGCCGCAGTGGTAACCGCTAAGCAATCCGGTAGCCGCATCCATCCGTGAAGTATAAGGCTTGCAGGGCTGGATACCAGACCTGCGCTAGTGGGAGACAGAGCACATGCAGTGCGGGCCCCACTGTTTTTTCCAACTAAAAAATGGTACAACTCACAAACAAAAAACCAAATTAAATTCCGATTACACCATTAAATTCGTTTTAATAAATCCTTCAAAATAAGATCTCACAGGGATATATTTAGACAAAATTACAAGTGGACCCCACTGATAGTAGTTGGTATAAAGTATGAGATATAGAGGATTATGAGTACGGAATAAACGAGTATAAAGGAGAGAATCTTGATGACCAGGATGTATAGAGGATGAAAATAGAGAACGACGAGTACGGTTGGTCTTAAATCCTGATCATTACGGTTGGGAGACAGCATGGTGGGTGGCTGGAATGAATGCAGGGGAGTGTTGGGATGCCGTCTTTTGCACGGGTTATAGGTAACAGTGGGTTTTAGGCTCTGTTCAAACCCGGTAAACGCTGATGCGTCCTAAAGAGCAATCCAACGGTTCAATATAGGGTGGGTACCTATCCTGGGGGGAAACCGAACATTTTCGGTTCTGCATGTATGCATTGCAAACTGCGTTCGTGCAAGTTAGAAAGGACAGCATTATTTGGTACCCAGATACTGAATCGTGTCTAGTACCCAGCCTCCTTAAGAGCAAACATAATAAGAGGCTGTACACTGGCTAAATGTTGATATGGATAAGAGAAAAGAAGAGAGAGAGGGAAAGCAGTCTGTAAACTTACAGTTGGTTTGGGCAGGAACTAAAAAAACTCTGTAAGAGAGACAAATAATAACTGTGAAAAGCTGACTACTATATAAATAAACTAAGAGAAAGCTATAAAAAAAATTTACGGCCAGCAAACCGGTTGTATTATTAGCTTTGGTACACGTCATGCACTTCCGAGATTTCCCCAGTCCAGTTCCCATCCTCTAGGCCTATCGCTTGCGCTCCCACGACCAAGGCAGAGGCCATAGGTGTGGTTTTTACCTTCCCATTTGTTCCTTCTTTTTTTTTCCCTGTTCAGCGTACGTGGATTTGGGATTTTTAATTGAAAGTTTCTTGATTAGTTTATCTTATTTATTATGTCTGCCGCACAAATCCTTTCCATGTGGCGTCACCAATCATTACATGAAAATTTATGCGTATCCATTATTCAAACATAAATTAATTCGTTCGGACCCAATCATAACATTCTTCTAGTCACTTTTCAGTCAACTATAACATTTTATTTATCCAACTACAAATGTTGGTTCCAACGCATGCCCATCACTAATGATTGTGGCAATCATGATTCTACAACCACCTTCAATCTTGCAAGCAATTCATGATGCCTGTACAACAAAAATCTGGTTTATACAAAACTATAATATTAAAATTTAGCTGCTACATCTACATATGTGCATGCTGTTGCTTGGCTTCCAAGCAAGCCAGGTAAAAAAGCTCAGGTCAAACCGTCAAAGCTAAAGACAAAGCCAAGCAACGGCTTAATTCAGCTTCACTTGCCTTCTTATTGTGATATTCATTCTTCATTCACTCATGGTATCATGAGATTTAGGTGCTTCTATTCATCTATTGTACACACAACATTACAACATTTGTTGATGATTTCCTTGTCTAGGTTTTTTTTCACGCGCAACAGGGTCAAGGATTGGTGAATCCACGGGCCTTGCCGTTGGTAAAAATGGCAGCGGATCGGGTTCGGAGTGGATATCCACGGGTTTCGCTTCCAGTGTGTTCGGGTTTGGGTCTATTTTTTTCACCAACGGGTTTCGGGTTCAGGTACCCGAAACTTATCAGGTTCGATTTCGGGTTTTGGTTTCACCGTGAATACCCAATGGATGACCGAAATATAACATTTTAAATAAAAACTCATATATTTTTATTAATAAATTGTTTATATAAGCTATTAAATTTGTTCTAAGTTGAGTCGTGAAATTGTGTTGTTTATTGCATCTTGTTTATACATTTGAATATGTAATATATATCATACATACTCCCTTAGGAAAATGATGTCGTTTTGGAAAAGGTTTTGGTCAAATATTGAGAATATAAATTTGGAATAACTTTTAAATTGTTGAGTTTGGAAATATGAAATCTATATAAATAGATTTATCTTCAAATATATTTTCATAAAAATATACATATACCACTTTTCAATAAATATTTTTATAGAAATATGAAGTCAAAGTCATGCTTTGGAGACCGTGTCGCTGTCCTAAATGACATCCTTTTCCTATGTGGAGGGAGTATGTTGCTAAAAATTCTTTATTATTTTTTTATTGCTATATAGTAGTGGGTTTCGGGTTTCGATTAATCCGTTAGTTTCAGATATCCGTGGGTTTCAGTTTCAGGGATGGATTTTCACCCGAATCGATGTTCCGTGCGGGTTCGGGTTTCTATTTTGGGTGCCTAGAGACACTCCCCGATCTAAACCTGCCCTGTTGTCATCCTTAGCTGTTGGTAGCAACATCAGGTTGTTGATGCTCTGGAACATCAGGAGGCTGAGGTTGTTGCTTGTTTTAATTTTAGTATTCCGATTGATGCACAGTTCATTCAGTGAAACAAATTTGCCACGATGCAATGCACTTCCATGTTCGTGTGTCACAATGTTGTGTATCTAACATTCATTCGATTCCCAATCCTGCTGTTATGGCATAATTATAATTTTACTAAGCTAATAAATTTATGCATTTATGGTCACTGCCACCAGATGATGTTCATGCCGGACAAGGCCCTGGTTGCTCATCCAAAAGGTATTTGTTTGACAATCTCACTATGTTATATTTATTTTCTTAGAATAGGACAAACGGGTACAGTCTCATCAAATTTTATGATTCTTTAATTAATAATATCTCTTCACTTGTCTCAAATAACCATGTTGTGTATAGGAACACCTTAGAATTATACTTCACTTCAGCTAGTTGGGAATTCTTCGCTGATAAAAACAACCAGAGGGGTGATGTGAGCCAGAAGGAACCTTTTTTCTCGATATCAGAAATGAATGTGAGCCATGGCCTTAGGAATTACCTGATCTTCCATCCAGATCAGATTGTTTAGAAATCCCAATGGCTTCATCTGCATTGTCCTTGCACTATAAAGGAATGATCAAACCTTCAACAGAACCGCAAATATATGGTTACACAATCCATTATAAAAATATGTATTCAAAGAGTAGTAAAACAATCCATCGCTGGCTGGATTTTCAAAGAATATCATATGCATAAACATTGAGCTGTCTCACATAGGGAAGTTCTAACAATCTTTCAATTGAATAAGATTATTAACTAACCCAGAAGCAACTTTCGCATGTCCTCAAGGGTTGTACCACATAAATTTGTAATCCAGCACTTGCAATTTGAAACCTTTAGTAAGTTTGTATAACTTCCTGGTTGGCCAAAGTAAAACCAACCTAAACATATATCTAATAATTTCCTGCCATCAACTAACAACAGTGACACATGATAAGACGAACATGAGAACGACTAAATATGTTCTGTGAACAGTGCTATTTTCTCTAGGAGACAATAATAAGTAATTCTACCATACAGTAATTAATTGCCTCGCAACCTACAGCCAAATCTCTATCACCACCAGTATACAGACAATATAAAATGAAGGATTCATGAGAGCATGAGAGAAGAACCTACTGGGAGCAGGTGAGCCTTGCCAGCACCAGTGGCACAATTACCATGGCCACTGCTTTCATGTATAATCAGATGCTGGCAATGTTTGAGAAAGAAACCATTCCAACTAAAGGCTGAAAGTCACTTTCATAGCGACATCTGGCAATCTGTCAATACCAAAGAAACAGAGAAAGAAAAATGTAGTATGATAAACACTTGCTGAAAAACAAGGCAAGGCATAAGCCATAAAACATCAAATGAAAAGTAAATGCATTAGGAAAATATAAATACATACTCTTGGAAGGTATAATTAAATTCTATAAGTCATGTGATATTGCCGCTACTAATAACAAAGTTGTCCACCACTAAATTCCTTTTGAAAACAAATATTCGCAAAGCGTAGTTATTGTTTTTCCTTCACAGAAAATATTATGATTTCAACTTACAATCAAAAAGAATTTTGGGAAGGTCAAGAAGGATCTCTAGGCATTCCTGAAACATGATCTCTAGGCTATACGCTGATATGCTAAAATATAACAGAGCAAATTGTTTAAAAAAAAAAAGATATCAGAGCGAGCCAAAATGGGGAAATCATCACACTATTATCCAGTTTTTTCCTAGAAAAATAGGCAGGTACGGTGCAGACAAACATAAGTACTTAAAGCCAGCACTAAGTAGATTTGTCAGTATCCTACGTCTGTTTGGTCAGTTTAATTTCTTCTTGCCAGAAAAAAATGACCAAGAGTAGAAGCTTGAAGCTCATCAATGACGAATAGTCAATAGGATCATTTTGATTAGCCTATAATATTTGAGTACATGTGAGATATTCAAGTATGAGCACCACAAATTATCAAAGAAATATATTGAGAAGTACAAACATCTAGGAAACCCTTCTTCATCAACCTATTTCCAAAAGCAACCTGCATCAAGGAACCATTACAAAGCAGCCGAAAAATTAAAAAGTGGTCTCAACACGGTACAAATAACCTGTAAATTATAGATCTGATATCATTTCCCAATTTATTTATTTACAACAAAAAAGCACCATGAACACTCCCTAATTCAAATTACAAAAAAAAGTTCATGTTAATGGATGAAATTGATCAATTGAAGGATTTTAAAACCATCCAACCAAGAATCATTGAGGGAAAATTATTGGATGCTTTTTCACAGTTTATACATTTGTTGACCCTTAGGTACAGGTTCTTTGGTCAGCAATGACTTCTTTGCTTTATATTTGTATTGCATACACTACTAGAATCGTAACTTTATCCGAGAGTTTCTATAAGTTACCGACTACCTGTTGGCAAGGTTAAAAATGGCCGACTATTTTTATGTTCCCAACCGTATGTCTAATCACATTCGGACATTATACAATTGTCCGACGGTCATTTTAGTACCCCACTGTTTTTTGTGCACGGTCAGCGACCTTTGGAAGTGGCCGACGGTTCTTTAGAATTACCGTCGGTGCATAACGTGTAGTCGGAAATCTTCTTGATTTTTGGCCCATGTTGCGATTAAAGGAGCTAGAACCGTAGGATCCAGTCTATCACAACCATTCATACTTGGACGTCTAAGTATATGTATTGACGTATAGCTGATAAACCTAGCCGCCAGAGCCTTCTCTTCCATCGTCCCTACCCAGCAGTTCCTGAACTTCTCAGATGGTGGATGGTTTGTGCAGTTTGATGCACGGGAGAATTCTTGGCTGTGCGCTGCCACCTTCATCCATTGACAGCACCTTCCCCGATGCAGTATGTTCGTATGATTTTATCCATGCTGCATCAGGTCGTGAGGAACCTTCAAAAGGTATGCTGAATCTGGATCTACGGCGTGCTCTTGCCCGGATGGAAGACGTCCTCGATCCATAGTTGCCTGTGCAGGAATAGGATAAAGTTTGGCCTAATTCATTTCTAAGCTAACTCGTTTCTATGCTTGTTCGTTCACAGGATTGGTATTTTCCCAGGGTCACAACTGCGTTGATGTATTTCTAATCTGAAAGCCATTGTTATCTCTAACAATTTTCATTCTTACCGTTCTGATTCCATTTCTTTTTGCCACAAATCAGATCTAATAACAGAGTGTGGAGGTTGGATACAAGAAGATAATCGTGAGTTATATCAAAGCAGTACGAGCAGTTACACACAAAGATATAACAGATTATTTATAAGCATCATGTTCTTATCGAAATTAATTCTCTTGATATTTGTCTTTTCAGAATACTTTTCTTTGGATAGCATTGCGTTAGATTTGGTTAACAATCTTCTAAATTGCCAAAAGGTACTACCATCTTTTTAGTCCAATAATTTCGTTCTCTCTGCTTCTGGATCAGTTTGTCACTGTCTAATTTTTTTTCTCGATCCAGGCTAGTTTAAAGGATGTCCACTTCTTTTTACGAGGTGGGATTTAACCAATGGTGATTGTCCAATTCTTTTTACGTGAGGGGGGATACAACTATCAGTGAAGGAGCAACTAAATGATGGATGTGTAGTTTTTCTGTATATTTTGTACGGAACGGAAGCATATCAGAACATGTATTTTCTCAGAAAAATGAGAAACATTGTAACTGCTATCAATGTTTCAGCCTTTATAGAAGCATATTCCAAATTCATGTGCCCATTATACATATTTCTCTCTGAATGCCAAGAAGTACACAGGATCAGGAGCACACAAAAATGCAATCAATTTGGTTGATGAAAAATCATCCACACAAAAATAATCAAAATAACTAAAAAAGAATCTATAATTATTCTTTTTCAAAGAAAGAAAAAAAGACCGACAGTATGAAACCCATCAGGCAATGGTATGGCCGTCCATGTGTCCTGTTAGCCTGGTTGTAAAATGGCCGAGAGTAGACCGTCATGCTTTTCCCGTAGGAGACTCAGTGGCTGACATACGCTTGGCTATTGTTCATATGCCCGACTAAGAATGCCCAAGGGGAAGTGGCCGACAGTGTACCCTTGGCTATTTTGTTTCCCTACAGTACACACAGATGGCCAACAGTACAAAAATGCTCGGCTATTGTTGTGGCTCTAGTAGTGATAGACACCTGGAACATGCAGTATAAGTTGTTAGAAGATTTGGCTATGGCCCAAATATCTCCATAGAAATCCCAAAGGCTCACTCACACATGCATGCATATGTGACATGGTGGGGGACTTTAGTCCCACATTGCTAGTCTAAATGGAGTGAAGCCACCTTAAAAGTGTGGGCTATCTCCATCTAGTTGAAGCTATGTGAGAGAGGGAAAAGAAAGAAACACGCGCTCGCTCGCCTCGCCTCGCCTCGCCGGGCCGGGCCGGGTGGGGCGGGGCACGCACGCACGTACGCACGCACGACATGCGCGTGAATGGTCCGGCGATTTCCCGCTCCAACCCTTGCGGGTGCGCGGCTTCCTTTTGCCACTCGAAATTTTTGCATGCATGGAGAAAATTGCGCTGGCCTATTTGGTGAGCAATTATTCTCGTATTATGGTAATTACACAAACGGTAGGTTAATTATCATAATGACTGTGATTGAGCGGCTAATTGGTGTGACAGAACCGCCTTAATCATAGGGCCCACGTGCCCTGTCAACGTCCCTAAGGACCTTTGACTAGTCTGCACGAGTTCCCCTTGACTTAGGTGGCCTGCTGGGTCTCCTAGGAAACCCTGATTTTCCCGAGAATCACATTGTAAAGACTTTACAAGTATTACAACAGTTTACACAAATGAGGTAGATCAGAGTAAAGAGTGCGGAATAAATTTCATTAATATAGTTTTACAAATCAAGGTTACATTACCCCAAACTAGAATTTCGTAGTGGAGTACCAGTATACAACTATACACCCTGCCCAAGGGTTAAATCATACACACACCTTCATCCATACTCGATCCGTTGACCGGCACGGTCTCACGCAGAACCGCACACTCGGTTTACCTGCAACAGGGGTTAACAAACCCTGAGTACATAGGGTACTCCGCAAGACTTACTCGACTAAGAAAAAGGAGTGAGACTCAGGAATGCAGGCTGAGGGGAAGTCAAGGTAAGGCTTGAGCAAGAGTCAAAGTATTTTGCAGAAAAGCATTTCTATCCTATCTCATTATTTGATCTCAATATTATTTTATTCATATACATAGTTCCAATAACAATTCTTGTACATCATGTTCTTTCAATTTCATATTCATTCTCAAAACACCTAGTTCTGAACCACTCTTCGCTGTAAGGGTGAGGATCATGTCTCCATTAACCGAGGAGCAACGTCGATTCGAATCCAGAAGTACCCAGCTGGGGATCCCTATCCACACTGCATATGTAGCACTTAAGCTTGCATATGCCAACCCCGCCTACCACGGCTTTTCATACCCCGCAACCGGTCCTGCGCCATCCGAGAGCACAGTACTCCTCTCGTCTCCAGGCACGACGGCCACGAGGGTACACGCTACTCTCGCCATCTCTCCACTCCTAGTGCGTGGTTGTCGGTTCCAGCAGTAGAGCCACCGGAGTCAGAGGCTTTCCGTAGTATGTGGCTAGTTGCAAAGTCATGATCACAGCAGGCCGACAACGAATGGTCCATAAATATTTTTTTGTTGGACACCATGCATTGGAACTCTAACCCAAGTACACTGGAGACCACCCAGTTTTCACATCCCTTTTTCGATGGCGAGGATCATTGGGACTCTAACCCAAACAGATGGTCAACCAAACGGAAAACCCATCCACGTTGATGATAATGGACTGGCCAGGTACACCATCACCAAACAAGGACAATACCAATCACATAAAATGATTCATTTGTTTCATATCATCACAATTTAAAATAGCATTTTTGTAAATTCTAATCTTTAAGCATGACTAAGCATTTTTTAATACTTTAAATAAATCAGGTTCTCAGGTATAATATGTGGTCAAGGAAAGGTAATGCATCAATCGGTTATCACTCAACTCCTATTAACCTAATGCAATAGATTAACTCAAGTGATAAACATTTTTAAATAACAAGGAGGGGCAAATACACCGAGGCTTGCCTATTGCTAGGAGCAAAAGAATCCTGAAGTCAATCATTGAGAAAGATCCACATCCACCGAGTGAAGACCTTACTCGGGGCTTGCTTTCGTTAATAATTTCCGCGCGTTCACTACATGAAATAATAACAATGCACGCTTAACATGATGTCATGTATGCCATGATGCACGGGATGCACTGAAAGGGTGAATAAGTAAAAAGTAACTTAATTTAGAAAGTTGAGTACAACTTTCCTTCACGATGAAGTTGCAAGCCAATAAAACTATCCTGTTGTTTTATTGACTATTTTAACAGTCGTTTGTAAGCCGAATTAGTTCTCCTATACTTTATCCACTACTTACCTAAGTAATTCATAAAACCATATTATCATATGTGTATAATATAAATTTTTAATGTGTTTAATTAACAATTTATCTACTTATATAAAGTGACATTAAACCTCATAATTAACAAGATTAATATAAACTTAAACAAGTCAGCAAGATGCCAAGGGTCAGTACATGACAATGACCCAGGGTTAACACACAATTCCAAAGTCACAAAAACCCTAAATGGCTAGGGTTCCTATTTATTTTATTAAGCGATCTATAGAATATTAAATAGTGATTAAGCAAACTATTTCTATTTGAGCCCAAACTTTACCAAAAGCTAGATCTTGTCCTAAAACAATGCTAAAACAAATTTCATGAATTTTGGACTAACCTATATTTTACTAAAAATCCCCAAAGTTGCATTTAACATTTAAACTTCTGATTTTTAGTTCCTATAGAAATTGGTCAAAGTCATTATTTAGTATTTTTATTAAATACTACACACTGTAGAGAGCATTCATAAATATTTTTATGATTTTTGTAGCTATACAAATATTCCTATGAAAATGATAATGGGTACTACTATTCATGTGCTTAGAAAATAGAAAAAAAAACTCCAACTTGTCAGCACTACTGGACCGGCCTGCTCGGCCCACGCGCGTCCCAGCGCGCTCCTCCTCACTCCCGCGCCCCTCTGCACCATGAAACCGGCCCGGATGGCCAGCAGCGTGGCCCAGCTCAAGCCTTCTCCTACCTCTGCCCTTTCCCAGAAAGTGCAGGCAGGGCTCGCACGCGCACGGTGGCTGCTCGCCGCGGCGGCCCGCCGGCGGTGCCTCCCCGGTGAGGCGAAGCGTTCCAACAGTTCCCTGTGAACACGCGCACCCATACCCAGCGTTCTGCTCTGCCACAGTACCACCAGAGCTCGGACACCTGCAGCCATGGCGGCACGAGCACGGTGCGCAAGGCGGCACGGCGCGTTCCCGCCACGACAAGACGTCTAGGACCAAACCAATTCCACCTACACGTTTATGAAACTCCCAAAAAGGTGTTGCTCACGTTGGTTGGAGCGGAGGAAGGCTAGAGACACGACTTCGACGACGATGGTGCTCACGGCGGTGCGCTCCGGCGACGAATGCTTCGCTCCGACGACTGCAATGCACCAACAGGAAAAATGACGAAAGCATGAGCCTCACCGAAAGACGGGGAAGTGAGGACACGCAAAGAAATGAACCCTAGCTCACCGAACCGGCCAGTTCACGCCGAGCAGAGGATGGCGGCGCTTCGGCCGATCGTGAGGAAGAAGACCGGGTGGCAAGGCTCACCGGCGACCAACAAATACCAAAAGTGAGTCGAGGTGAGGCGCTAAGACGTAAGGAAGCTACTGGAAGAGGGAATTGGTGGGTGGTAGCACGGTGACAGTGAATTTCACTGATGATCCGAGCTCGACGGAGGCGAGCCAAGCGGAGGAAGAAGGAGAATAGCGAGCTCGGGGCGATTTATAGAGTGGCAATGAGCACAGGAGGTGGACGCCCCCCCTCTTCCCCGACACGCTGTCGACCGGCGGCCGCCGGGGCCCGGGCGTCGCCGGCGGACGGAACGGCACGCGCTGTACGGCCGCGAGCAGCAGAGGACCGGACCCCCCTGCCGAGTACTATAGCAGATAGGTCCACTTTTTGATTTTTGTTAAATTACTTTCAAATTCATGCAGAAACTTAAAAAATCATCAATGTAAAAGTTGTAGTACAATTAATTCTGAACAAGTTTGTTTTTGGAACCATATTCAAATTTTTAATATTTTTGAAATTATGAAAAAAGGGGATAGAAGTTCCATTTGAAATCCACTTCAAATTCAACCAAATTCTCCAAAGTTTTCTGAACAACTTGAAAATCTTTGAAAATAAAAGTTGTTCCACTTGACAACACCTACAACTTTCATTAAAAGAGTTTTGTCAAACTCTTGATAGTTTTTGAGATAGCATTTCAAATTTAAATTTTAAAACACTCATTAGTGTTTATTTTGAAACCTCACTGCATAAGTTCAAGATCCCCAAATATAAAAGTTATTCAAATTGAAAAGACTTACAAATTTCATTAAAGGAGTTTGCCCAAATTCTTGATAATTTTTGAAAAGGCATTTTAAATTTGAATGAACAAACACTAATTGGGGTTTAATTTAAATTTCCACTGGTAAACCTCAAAATCTCTAAAACTGAAAGTTGTTCAATTTTGAAAGAGCTAAATCTTTTATTAAGGTACCATCATCAGATTCTTACTAATTTTTGAATTTGCATTTCAAGTTTAGACTTTAAAACCTAGATTAACGTTTTATTTGAAATTATTATTAATAACTTCAAAATTGTCCAAAATAGAGGTTGCTCAACTTTTAAAGATTTACAACTGTTGTTTAAGGCTCAACCCTTGATTCTATTTAGTTTTTGATTTAGGGTTTCGGGTCCGATTAGGGTTCTTAATTGTCTTCCCTTTTATTTTCTATTTGGATTTAAAGGCATACACACAAGCAAATATCTAAATCATAAAGTCACTCAAAGATACCTAAGTACAATCACATGTGAAAAAAATTGTTTTCATTAGTGCAAGGTGATCAGGTTTGATGCGGGATGCTTGCAACTAAGGATGATGACATGGCATGTTTTAATTAACCGTAACACCAGGGGTGTTACAATTGGTTTCCTATTTGCTGCGACGCGTGCGCGTGTATAAATAAAGGGCGAGACGTCGTCCTAAGAACACCAGGAATTCATCTCTCCCCGTTCCACTTTGCTGCGCTGCCGCCGTCTTTCCCATCCCACCGTCGACGTGCCATCGACGCCGGGAGAGCAGGCTCAGAAGCCGACGTCCTCTCGTGTCCCTGCACGGGGTAGGGGGCGTATCAGGTTTTTGAGAAGCGTCGTCACGACTGCTCGCTGGACGTCTTCTTCCCTCTACGCCCGGTGTTCGCTAATCTCCATCGACGGTCTGCTTCGTCTTCTTTTGCGCTGTTAGCGCCGACAACCTCACTGTAAGGATGTCCGCTCTCTCTCTCTGTTGTTCATTCTCGCATCCTTTCTGTTGCTAACACTAGATGTCGTGAATTTGTCTAAGATCGTAGTGCTAGTGTTAGATCTCAAATATGATTTACATGCTGTTGGTTTTTTCTCATTGTCGGAATTAATTTGTGCATCGCTAAATTGCTATTATTTCCAACATAAATGTCATTGCAGGAAGACAAAAAGAACTGGTTTAAATTTGTCCATGGGTGTATAAATTGGGAATTTGGTGTTTCTACCCTTATTTCAAGATCCAATGGTGTTTTTACCCTTACTTTTTTAACTTTGTGATTTTACTCTCGTTATTTTGTAACAAAGCTGTCGTCTACCCTTATTTTGTAACACCGTTAGAAATAGGTGGATTAAATGGCAAAAAAAAAGAGGACCAAAGGACTACGGTGCCCTTCTGCCCTTTAGCCGTGCGCGGGTCGTTCTTTTCGCGAGTCGCTAAGTGCGTCGGGCCGAGTCGGTAAGGTTCGGCGGCTTGGCGGCGGTCGGCGGCGGTCGACGGCTTGGTGGTGGTCTGGTCGGCGGCAGCCGCGCAAGCTTGATCGGACGGTTAGCAGACTGTTAGAGACACGAACACTCGTCGCGTCCGCCGCCATCTTTCTCTCCTTCATATGGGCAAAATTATCCTTTTTAACACCGTTAGATGGACTTAACAGATCAGGGGTAGACTCTACCTTCATTTTGAAATAGTAGGGGCAAAGTCACAAAATTAAAAAAATAAGGGTAAAATCACCATTTCGCTTGAAAGCAAGGGTAGAAACGCCAAAGCCCCAATAATCAATTTAGCCTCTCATCTGGAATAAAATAGCTATATGTGCAGTTCACTATAGTTTTACATCTGATTCCAGTCAGATCCATTAGTGATAAATTTGGAATCATAAATATGTAACTCTCATCCAAAATAGAACTGTGGCATGTGCATTTATCTATAATTTTCTCTTGTTTCATGTTTCAGCAAGATCCATTGATGTGAGATTTAGCACTACGAATGTGTACATGCTGATTCAAATATGTGCACAGGCTGATTCAAATACTTTTTTGTCTCTATAGCATGCTACAAATAATTTCTTTTCTCGAACAGCTACAAATAATATTAGAGAGTGCACGCACACACCTCAACCTCACATGGGCAAGCCTCTTGGGGCAGGGGCGGGGGCGGGGGCAACTCCTCTTGGGGCGTGTGCCTCAGGGGCGGAGTGGGGACCCATCGTGCGTCCTCGGCCAACGCAAACCAATGCAGCCCAAACAGCCCATGCGTGTCTGATCAGCGGGCCCTCCCTCATTCCTGTCAGTGGGGTGCACAGAAGCAGTCCTACGCATGCAACACGACCAAGACCATTTCATCTAAACCAAAAATCAGCAGCAGCTAGTGTCCCGAGCGCCACAGACAGCAGAAGTCAGGCCACTGTAGGGGGGCCGCGTACCCTCAACCAATGGCGACTCAACAACAGCCACAACACGGCCTTTTTCGCTGGAACGTGGGCGAGCGCGCATAGGAGTTGCCCTGAGCGACACAGAGAGTAGACGTACCCTCAAGCAATGGCAAACGGACAGGACCACAGCCTCACTTTTTTCCAGTGCAGCAGAGCGAGCGCTAATCGTGCGTGAGGACATGCAGCTCAGGACTTGCAAGTGGGGCCATTGTGCGTCGGTCAATGGCCATTAGACAACCGCACAATGCAGCCAATACGAGGCGGACAAGGACAGCATAGCGTTACCAGTATGACTTGCCATCACTTGCACAGTCAGCGAACGAGTGCCATACACTAGAAATCTAACGGTGAACATCAATTTTACTAACGTGGACATGCCCTGCGTGGGTTGTGGCCTGCCGCTCTAGTAATCTCCCTTATTCCTGTCAGTGGGGCGCACAAAAGCAGTCCTAGGCATGCAGAACGACTGAGACCATTTCATCCAAACCAAAAATCAGCGATAGCTGGTGTCCCGAGCGCCGCAGACAGCAAAAGCCGGGCCGCTGCAGGGAGGCCTGCGTACCCTCAGCCAATGGCGACTCGACAACGGCCACGACACGGCCTTTTTCGCTGGAATGTGAGTGAGCGACATAGAGAGAGCAGATGTACCCTCAGCCAATGGCAAACGAACAGAACCACAACCTCACTTTTTTCCGGTGCAGCGCAGCGAGCGCTAATCGTGCATGAGGACATGAAGCTCAGGACTTGCATGTAGGGGCATTGTGCGTCGGTCAATGGACACTAGACAATGGCTCAACGCAGCCAATACGAGGCGGACAAGGACAGCAGAGCATTGCCAGTCTGACTTGCCATCGCTTGCACAGTCAACGAACGAGCACAATACACTAGAAATCTAACGGTGAACATCAATTTTACTAACGTGGACGTGCCCTGCGCGGGTTGTGGCCTGCCGCTCTAGTAATCTTAAATGCCCTGTATAGTAAGAGGAATAGCTAGGAATATTCCGGCAGAGACCAGGGGTGAAATTGTAAAAGCATAGTTGGTTGTATTAAGGACTATAGAAGAGAGATTTGTTGCACAATGCAAAAGTTAGTTGAGATCAATTGAATGAAACCATAATTCACCTAATCCCACTTGTTTCCTCAGTCTAATCCTTTACCTTTGAGAGAAGACCAAGGGCCGAGCCTACTAGCGAAGGCTTGGTCCAACTCATTGGAATCTGTAGTTCCAAGTTGCCCCTCTCACAACCCTAATGTTACAGTTGGTTGAGAAGATTGCCATGGCCATGGGAGCCGACGAGGACGGGGTGGAGATAGGAGCTTGGTCTTCCCTAGATTATCCTCGTTCTCCTCTAGTTCTTCCTCTTTCTTCTCACTTGTCTCCTCTCTTGTTTTGCTGTATTTTGGTCATGGCGACAGGGACACCTAGGATTTTTAAGCGCGTGGACATCTAGGCGACGACTTGAAAACCATGATGCTACCACAACCACGACCGTAGGAAAACACCTCCAGCTGTCTATTGCTGCTGAAGCAGTACCGTTCGGACTCAGATTGAGTGACTTTACCTCTGGCAGTGGTGAAAGCGCTCGGACTCAGATTGAGGCTAGCAGCGGCAGCGCGGTGGTGAAAGCTGGTGGCGGCGCAATGGACATAGTGAAAGGTCCAAAATGGCTAGAGGGGGTGAATAGCCTATAAAAATTTCTACAAACAACACTCAAGCAAAGTAGTTAGATGTTGGCGCTTCTTAGCGTCAGCAGAAACGTCCGCAAGCGCACGGAAGTACCGTTGTAGCCTTCACCTGAAAGTATTCAGGGTATCGTAATTTACTAGAGGAACGGTCTTTGTACTTAGTCTCTTAAACTAGTTTACTCAGAAGAGACGGAAGGGATAGCTTGGGTAGAGAGGTTCTTCTAAGGTCAAACACATATAAGCGATGGTAACTTCCCCACTACTTGTCTGCTTCAGGCCCACTGACGCAGCTGGTCTGCCAGCCGATACCAGTATCAGCGCTACTCCGCGGCCGAACGTGGGGGAATTCAGATACGAGTGGACAGGGCTGTCACCACCTGCCACCTACCCCTCTGTCCGTGGGCACGCGCAACATACGAAGGTAGACCCCGACTTAGACACCACGTCTACGACGGCGACTACTACTCTAGCGGCGTACAGGAACATCCATCTCTATCAGGAGTCCTCTTACTAGAGCATCCGTCCAAAGGACGAACGACGATCCCACAAACAAGTAGCTTTATGAAAGTAACATGCTTAATGAATCAAACCAAAGTTGAACACGAACTTCTTACTTCAAGTAGCAAGACGATCGTAGAGGTACAAGTTGGATCGAGAGCCGACAAGCCCGGCGCTTCGTCCACCCGGAGGCAGAACTGGTTCGACTCCGCTCTTTCTCCAGCTCTTGTCCCTCTCTCACTCCCTATACTAAATTAGCTAGAAGCTAATGGAATGGAGCTTGCTCTTCCTCTCTACATTGTGACCTCTTGTGTTGGTGAATCAATTGATCCCTTTTTTCAATAGGTGTAGAGATGAGGCCTCCTTTTATAGCTTGAGAGGAGGGGGTTCTATGCAAAAGGTTCATCCCCACATGGAAAGACCCAAACCGACCTCCAAAGGGCGGTTTTCACTTTTCATCTGTGTTGATCGTAGGTGGGACCGTCCTTGGGGAACCGCCCTACAACCGCCAGAAGAAAACTAGGCCCGAGAGGCCCCACCAGGGAGGCGGCCGCCCCCGGGACCGGTCGGTCCTCTGGTGGGCCCGTTGGCCACCGCCTTCGCGTGGTTGATTCTCCTCTGGGCCTAGACCTCTCCTATGGTTACGAATGGGCCTAGATTTGTAATAAAGGTGGGCTTCTTTGTTATTCTTGGTTGCGCATTCTCTGAATTCACATTTCTCCTTTATGCTTTCCAATTGGTGTTGTGCACTTCCACTTGTTTCACCATAAATCCTGCAAAAACATAAACACTAGGGGTACAAGTGGAACTCTGTTAATAGCATATGTCTATGTGTTAAAGTATGATAGTTTCTCTCCCTTTAGGCATAAGTTGGCGGTTAAAAATGATCTATAAGGACCGCCAACATTAGACAAAGATGAGGCGAAGCGAATATTGCGCTAGCATACTAAAGGATGCAAGCCACCTAGCGATTCTAGGCTATTGTCTCTAATTCACACACAAGAAGCTAAGTCACTACTCTACTCTACTCCTAGGTGAACAACTACACTAGAGAGCTAAACAAAGGTAAATACAACAATGTAAAGGAGTGAGAGGATGATTTTTATACCGCCGGTGAAGAGTAGATAAACTAATCAATCAACACAAATAAAATCCTCGGCAAGAGAGTTGACACAATGATTTTTACCGAAGTTCACTTGCTTGCCGGCAAGGTATGTCCTCGTTGTAGCGATACACCCATTTGGAGGTTCACGTACCAATTGGCATCACACGCCAAAACCTTCTCAAGGGTGCCGCACAACCAACACACAAGATGGGGATCCACAAACTACAAGCAATCCACTAGAGTAGCCAATTGCGATCTCCCGCGGGGAAGGCTCAAGAACCCCTTACAACTTCACCGATCGGAGGCGAAGACAATCACCAACTCCCCTCAACGATCCTCGCAGCTCCAAGCCGTCTAGGAGTCGGCAAACCCCAAGAGTAACAAGCGAATCCGCTGCGAAAAACACTCGCCAAGTGCCTCTAGATGATCACACTCATGCAATGCACTTGATGCACTCCAATCTCACCAAATGATGATCTCAATCAAGTTGAAGGTATGAGAAAGGAGTGGAGAGGCTCACTAGTAAGTAGGAGTGATTAGAATGTCCAAGAGAGAGAGAGCACAAGCCAGCAAACCGATTATAAATACTCCCCTCACTCAAACCTAGCCGTTAGGCCTCTCTGCGTGGCCTCGGACGCAAGCATCGGACGCCCGCGCGTGCCACCATCGGACCAATGTCCACGGTCCGACGCCCTGGATACGTGCCACGTGTCCCTAACCGTTTGAAGATGAACGTTGGATCACAACGGCTCTTTTCTCGCGCCAAAACAGACCATCGGACTCTCGCGCCGTCGGACTAAAAGTCACCACCGTCCGATGCTTCTGGAGAAGGACAGAGAGCACAAACCATCGTCGGACAATGTCCGACGAACACCGTCGGATCAACAAACATGTCTATTCGACGTTTCCAGAGAGCAACCTGAGAGCTCCAAGCACCGTCGGACGCTGTCCGACGCCCAGCGTCGGACCAACACCTGACGTCCGACGCCGTGAACTCGGCATGCCGCGTAGCTAGCCAGAACATGAACTCTGCTCGCCGCACCGTCAGACCGTCAACCCATGGTTCGACGCTCACTTTCTGCCCGTCCGACGCTCTCAGATAGAGCAGGACGAGGGTTAGCCATCGGACGCAAGTCAATGGTCCGACGCTCTCTGGGGTTAGGGTCCGACGCTTGTTTTTGTAAAGAAACTTCTCCAAAATTCGCTGAATCTTCCCTCACAAGCTCGGCAGGAGGAAGAGAGGACCCAAACACTCTCTAACCCTCAAACTTCACCCCGATTCTAAAGATGCTAACACTCCAAAATGTCTCTCACTTTAGTACACGTGTGTTAGTATTTTCCAAAGAGTTTTCCACGGGTTTTGTTAATGTCACTAGCATCTACATGCATATGAACACCTAGTGGCACTTGATAACCACATTTTACAAACGATTTCTCCCCTCTTAATAGTACGGCTATCTATCCTAAATGTGACCACTCCCTCTATGGAGTCTTGATCACCAAAAACAAAGAGCTCCTATATGTTATACCTTTGCCTTGAGCTCCGAGCTTTCTCCATCTTCTATCACATCACTTGATGAAGCTTGTGGACTCCTTTGATGATGGACTTATACCATTTGCATGGATGCCGTCATTACCCTTCACTTGTGGTCTCCACCGACCCGATCCTTTACTCCATCTTGTTTGCTAATTGTTCTCATGAAACACTTAGAGCTCAACATTAGCAGACTAGGTTTCATCAATTACCCAAAACCAAGCAAAGGCTTTCACATAGGCAGCGAGGTCAACATCGAACCTGAGAGCTCTGATACCATGTTGATAGGAATTCGATCCCTACCGAGTTTAGGGCGCAGGTTATAGGAGTGAGAGGAGGAAGATCGCAGCTTGAAGGTCAGGTTACGGCGTTGGGGCGCCGTGGTTGCTCGAGGAAGAGGGGAAAGTGAAGGTGGCTAGGGCACGACTGAAACTCCCAGTTCCCTGAGGGAAGCCGAGCAAATATGATTGCTCTTACTTAATTCTTCATCAATCAATGTTTATAAATATATAGCCTACGAGATCTTATCTTTTAAGAAATAACTAAACTATTTAAGAAAACATAAATAATCTAGCATAATTGGCGATTAGACCACTAATGGGCCTAATGCCATGCTGCCGGACATAACACGTTGTAACTTAATATCCATCGTCCGTCCAAATGCTATCAGACAGCTCATAAAGAAAAAAACGTCTTATCCGTTTGGTTCTTCGCGCTGCGCCACATGACGAGTTGCCATAGCCCATAGGGCTCCACGCTGCCGCAGGCCGCTCACACCGCGCTGCAGTAGCACTTCCGCCCAACGCCATGTCGCTGCAGCACTCCCATGCGGCCATGCATGAAGCAGGATATGGTGAGCTCCAAAGCAAGAGAACACTAAGCAGATCAAGCACAATTCATATTTGTGTGCTCTGCTTCCAAACACAAGTCCACAAGAGTCTAAAAAGTTTTAAATCATTGGAGATACATCACCAATAAACAAGCAATTAACCAGTGATGGATTTAGGATTTTACTTCAGATATGCCATCTAATTTTTTAATATAATTTAGAAAACCCATTTATAAATTCAGTAACAAATGTTAATTCGTAACGCTATTTGGTATATATGCAATAATTAATATTTTTTTAATTACACAGTACAGACATAGACGCTCACAACACATGTACACTCACCCCCTGTGAACACACGTACGCAGACTCTACCCTTAAGAGTAACTTTGAAAGACTGCGCCGACACATCTCGAGATTAACGAAGTCACCACAGACGCCTCGCTATCGAAAGGAACATCGCCTACCACTAAAAACACAACGCCGTTAAATCTCAGAATAAATCTAGAAAAGTTACGATAACCAGGATTTAAACCCTGGTGGTACCCTTTTACTAGACAGTCCTAATATTAGACCACATGCCCATTCCTAAATATAACTCTATCTGTCCCTCTGTCCGTAGCCAAAAACAGATAGCATCGTATTCTATTAGCAATGAAAGTACAAGAAGAAGAAAGAACGGCAGTCAAGCTTAATCATGTATATGCATAGCTAACATGCAGCAATGGATGAATCTGAACGGCATACCCTGAAGATGCGCCCATGCAAGTAACTAAATTTTTCTCTAAGTTCTCCCATTGACTTTCACACGAAATAATTTTTTTTGTCAAATTCTACTAAAGAAAGAAAAAAAAATTACTACAAGCAAACTAACAACACAAGATTGCATATTTGCATTTCATATCAAGCAAAATATTTACTGTGACAATAAACAATAGATATAATAGAACAAGCAAAATTGAACAGGAAGGTTCTGTTTGCCGTGTTGTGAAGTAGTAAGGCAACTCTGAAAAACAGGCAAGGCAACTAGGACCGGAGGACGGCAGCCCGGGGTGACATCCCTACAGCTCGCCATGAAGCCATGCTGCGGACGACGACGGTCGCCACACAGCTCGCGTGAAACCAGCGGCGCTCCTCGACGGTGTCCCATCGTCCGCCCGTGACGCACATCCCCCAGGCCAGGGGCGGATTTGGGCCTAGGGCCGGTAGGGCCATGGCCATAGGCGTAGCATAAAATATTTTTTAGAATATCAGTAGTTTTTCATCCTGGCCCTAAATGTTGGGCCAAATTTGTTGGCCCAGCAGAGAGGGAGAGAGGGAAAGAAGCCAACGCAGCACCACACTGCGCGTTCGTGTCTGTTCGCGAGCGCTCGCGATTCCCTCTCCCGGTCTCTTCCCGCTGGTGGCGCCTGACGGCAGAGTCGCGGGCTCGCAGCCAAGGGCCAACCCTAGGCGCCGCGCCGCCGCCCGCCATGCGCCGTCCGCCGGTGCCTGACGCCGACGGCCACTCGTCCGCTCGGTGCCTCGCCAGACTCCCGAAGAGCGGCGACCTCCCGCCCTGCACACGCCGCCCGGCACACCGGGCACCGGACGCACGGCGACGGCGGCAGCCCTTCGATTGACGATCAATAACCCAGTTAATACCCCTTTTCCCCAATCACTTGTAGAGTTCTGATTTCTAATTTCATGTTGAACTCTACTGCTTTCAGATCTAGACATCTAGTAGCAAATAGCAATAGACTGAAGTAGTAGAAGAAGTGCAGGTTTCAGCACAATAACATTTTTTTTACTCTGGCTCCTACGCCAATTATACACCCAACGCCGCAATAACATCTTTTTTTCAGCACAATAATATCTTTTTTTTTCACCACTTTCATGTTCCATCAATTATACCATGAATTTTTATATATGAAATCGAGATATCATTTAAACTTATGTATCTATGAGCTTTGTTTTATTATTTATCGTTATTAGTCCCAGTGTGGGCTATATTATTTTAACCCGATGCAGGTTGTATCATTTTAACCTAATGCAGGCAATATTTATCATTTTATGCGGACTAATATTTTGTGTTTAATAATTGATTAGTTGGTGATGGAACTCGTCAATGATAGTGGTCCTAGGCGTCAAAATTGATGAGCTCCCCCGCTGCCCCAGGCGGCGGGGGCGACGCTGCTAGATGGCGTCGCGTCGTCGTGCGCGGATATCCTCTCCGGTCAGAGGCCGCGGCTCGAGTTCCTTACAGGCGGCGGGTGCAGCACGCCTCCAGTCCCCTCTAGGCGGCGAGCGGTGGCCGCAGCCACAGACAGCCGTCTATCTCACGAAGGAAAACAATAAAATATTACTAGATGCTCCCAGCCGTTCGATAGCATTTGGACGATGGATACAGGCAGTCCGTCTCGTTTATAGGCAAAGCATGAGCAGGTGCCTCCATGCCGGTCTTGCCAAGCCGTCGCCGGCCTCCACGGGTTGCCACCAACCACCACTATGACAAGAATGGACAGGCACAACGAAGGATCTTCTTGATGCTGCCTTTTGGAGTTTTTGGGGGCAAAAAAAGTACTATGTTTTTTTTTCTTTTTGAGCAAAGGGACTAATTGGCATACTAAGTTTTTGGGGGCAAAAAAAGTACGCCCGTGAATTTGTTTGAGTGGGCTACCTGGGCCGCAATTTCATTCTGAACAGGATTTGTAGCAGACTGGACGAGCACGAGATCTCCACTGTCCACGTTGCCCTTCTCTTCCCCACTCGCCTCCGCGCACCTTGGATCGATCGTTCTAGGACAAAAAAAAATTTTACTAAAATGGCGATGGCGGCGGCGAGGAGAGCGCTCCTGGTCCACCTCCGCGTGCCGGCGGCCCACCCTGTGGCGGCGGTAGGGACCATCCGCGCGGCACGGAGGCTCCTGTCGTCGACGACGGAGGAGACGAAGGGGTCGTTCCTCGATAAGGGCGAGGTCGCCGACCGTGTTGTCTCCGTCGTCAAGAACTTCCAGAAGGTTGAACCCTCAAAGGTGAGCGGGATCTATCTATTCTGGGCGGATGCTTGTGCTGCTGCCCGTTCGTTTTGTTAGGTTCGCGGATCTGGATGTGTGCTGGATGCCGATGGTTTAGGGTTTTGAGCGTGCGTGTCCTGATGCTGGTTTCGTGTTATGGAGTGATTTAGGCTCTCCACGAAAGAGCTGGGCGTAAATATATATAAGCGATTGTAAAGCCTTAGTTGAGAAATCAAATGGTCCACTTATGAATTTGTTTTTGAGTTCGTTGAAGTCTTATGGAGAAGAATGGTGAGGGAATCCTTGTGTACAAGGGGTATAGGACACCACGAGTTCCATACTCTTATGATTCAATGTTAAGTTGTCAATGATTCAGAAACCATAAAATTCCTTTATCACTGGTGAATTTGGATCAGTGGCATTGCCGCATTGGATACTGCACGAAGTTTGCATCAATACATGGGCCACTTAATTTTCATGATATTGGCCCTGTTTGGAACATTTTACCGAACAAGCTACTTATAGAAAAGCAAGCTTTTGGCAAGCTGCCCACACAAGCTGCTTATTGAAGAAGTCCAAGTAGATGTTTGGCAGCCGGCTTGTTTTCAGCTTTTCTTAGACACTGGCACATGAGACCCCTATGGCAGTGATAGTAACTGATTTCTCGTGAGCACTTGGTGGCAAGGAGAACATGGTGGCAGGCATGCCAGAGGGAAGATACTGACTGATGGGGGCATGCGAGGGTGAGGAGAGCCACCATGATGTGGATCTTTGGAAGGGATTTGGCCAGATAGTCAATCTTGAAGGGGGATTTGTCCAGATAGTCAATCTTGAAGGGGATCTCTACCGGCAGAGGGAGCATGGTGGAGGCCGGCGAAGTAAGCGGATCAGCGGAGGGTTGTGATGAGCTCGGCGAAGGGTGACAAGGAAGGTGGAAGTTAGTGTGGCAGGGGAGGGCTAGAGGTCTGCTGCTGACCGGCCTGAGGTGAAAGGGAAGCCACATCCCGTCACTTGGAGGAGCTGGAGGGACGCTGCTCTCTGGCCCAACGGAGACAGCAGCAGCGCGGTAAGCGAGCATGGCCACATGGGGGCGGAGGAGATGGAGGCACATGGGTTGGTCAGAGGTGGAGAGGGGGGAGCTTGGGAAGCCGCTCGCTCCCAGCTTCTTGTTTCTCGGCTCTTGAGAAGTGCTTGATGAAAAAGCTATGGAGATCGGAAGAAACATATCATTTAGCATTTTTTTAATATAAGAAGCTGGTGGAGAATTAGACCAAACAGGCTAACCTTAAGCCTCTTTGTTGTACTAGCTGGCAAGCTAGCAATTCAATTTTTCCATCTTGTTGAGATGTCATGTCTTGTCTGCTAACTTGTGAGTTGTGTCTGGCTTTTTTCCCTTATTCAGTTTGAAATATATGGCTACCTTCTTTAGCCTTGTTGTCCTATTTTATTTTCAAGAATTCGTAGCTTGTGAACATATTATCACTGTGGCTGGATATCTCACAATTATGAAATGGTTAAGTGGGGATTGAAAGTGTGAAACAATGAAATCTACACTTAGATTTCTGCTAAAGCTTTTGTCTTCCCTATAGGAACTTGAGTTTCTTATTAATAATTCTTGGGAAATTTTAATAGCATATCACCAAGTAGTGTAACCATCGTCACTTCCTCCGATCACAACATAACTCTAGTAGGGCATTGACAAAGTCTCCAGTATTTTTCTCTTTGTCTGCAAATATCTATAAAATGTATGTTATTTCAAATAGAAAGGATTATTTGTTTTGAAAGTATTTTATATGATAACTATAGCAATATATTTTCTTTTATTATTTTAGCATCACATCCAACTTTAAAGTAGTGTCTGTTCCTGCATGTTGTAGTGGACCATTTGATGGGAACGTCCTGATAGATGTACAAGTGCTAGTATGACCTCATATAACTAAACATTTTTAGTATTTTACAATCAAATTAAGTTTGAAAACCTGTCAATATGTTTTGTTTGTATCTTTTTCTTTTAATATTTTACGCTATATTCTTGTTAGACATTGACTTAGAATACCCATGAGAAAAATAAATAAACAAATAGTAGTATCGGATAGGAGAACATTTAGACAACCCCCCTAGAATTTATTCCTAGTTCGCACAAATGCAGCTTTTACTTGTTGGTTATCAAAGCTTAAAAAAAGGCTTGACTTGGACAAACCGAGATGGACTTATATTTGTTATTGGAGGAAGCAGCTGTTTTTTATCAATGGAAAATCTATCCATGTTGTGTTGCATGAAATAATTATCCTTCGTAAATAATCTTTCTCTGTGCTTTGTTGTCTAAGGTCAGTGTAACAGTTCTCTAGTTTATATCTAATGTCCATCATAAGATATTTCTCAATCATTTTCAATCTGTTATCTACATTGGACTCTTGGTTGTATTTCAAATTAAACTATAAGTTGTATGCTTGCTGTGATTCATTTCTGCATTGCTTCAGTAATCAAGTTCTCTAATCTGGGGCTTAAGAAAATGGGTACTGGTGGTTGCATTGCTTCTGTGTTCCATGAGCATCAGTGTGTGGCATGACTTTCTAATTTGTATCGCAAACTAGGTCCAATATTAGATATTGAGCATTTGAACTTCCAGTGGTATAGGAGAATGTTCAGGGACTATAAATTCGTAGCATTGAGACGTCATCAGTAACCGATTATTGTTTCTCCATCAAATCGCAGGTGACACCTACTGCCCATTTCCAGAAGGACCTTGGACTCGATAGCTTGGACACGGTCGAGGTGGTGATGGCGTTCGAGGAAGAATTTTCCTTCGAGATCCCAGACAATGAAGTAGAGAAGATTGACTCCATCAAGACAGCGGTTGACTTCATTGCTTCGCATCCTCAAGCAAAATAAGAGGATTTCTTTTCTTTTATTTCAACGTGTGCATTTGTATCCAGGATTTGTATGCGACACCGAACCAGTTTTCTGTAGCTTTCCCCAGTAGATAGGAAGTCATTTCTTTATCTTTCTGAATCTGTTGGAATAAAACGTGTACCAAACGACTATTGTGTTTCTTGTGACCATGTGATGTGTGTGTAAACTGTAGAACGCCTTCACGACATTGTAGGCACGCGTGCATGGAGTTAGTAAACTAGTGCAGAGGTCCATTTGGGCTTTGTCTTGTTCCAAAGGGTGAAGTATATTTTTCAATCTCCATGTTGCACATCAGTTTCAATTTTCGATGCTAAACTTAACTGGGTAAAGGACGGTATCCTCTTAACTGTTGAAACTGTACTGTCCATAACCTATGAAATCGGTAATAGTTAAACTATGAAATCGGATGATAGATATAGACTTTAACTGTTGAAACCAAACGGCAAAAATTTAAGTCTTGAAACTAGACAAATCTTCTATATTTTCTTAAAACAATACAAATCTGGTTTCAACTCTAAAAATTTATAATTAATCTATTTTAAATAAATTAACAAAATTTAAAACTAGTACCATTTTTTTTTTCTAAAAACCTTATCTACCTTGTTTATTTAGAATTGTCTTAATCCATAAGTTAAGGTTCAAATAACACTATTTTCCTAATTTAAAATATGTATACATACTCAAAATCACAAATCTCTCAAACTACGGCTATCGAAACTAGTATCCAGAGTTCCAGATCCAGTGCAATACACAGGAGTATACTACATTTGGCGATGGCGTCCCAAGGCACGCACGAGGTTCGACGGCGACGCAGCGTACTGTACGCACATACGCCGATGACAACCACAGTACACGTACGGCATGCAGATACTACAAAGGTCACGGATTTGATTCATTTGTTGCCGCGTGCAGCGAGGGTAGGCACGTCGCCGCGCCCAGCCGGCCGGCCGATGGATCGAGTGGCCACTGGCGAGCGCGTGGTGGTCGCGTGACGTACGGTCCCTCTGGCTCCCCGGCCTGTTTGTTGGCTGCATGCGTGTGTGCTTTGCCTCCGCTCCGTGTCACTCGCATGCGATTGCGACAGCAGCCTTCGATCGATCCAACTTTCCAAGCGTGCACGAAGACGGCATGTCGCTTGGGTTATGTTATCCCATCGCACGGACGCATATGGGGTTTGCTCACATCACATGGCCGGGCACGGACCCATGCATGAGTTTGATTTTGTTGTTCGTCGCCCGTGAAGCTCGATCGGGACGGGAGCCTAACCGCCGTTCGCATCTGCCAGCTGCCCTGGACCATGGGGCGGGGCGGGGCGGGGCGGCGCATTTGTCCCCATCCAACTGCTGCTTTGGCTCTCCACTCCCGTGTAGCTTGCAGGTTGAATAGCAGGCTGATGTTCCCTCACAAGGCAAACAGGGGTTCAGTTCAGGGGCTAAAAGCTTGGTACTATGCATATAAACACACACGGTAGCTACCTGCACTAGTGGCTCTCCTTCACTTCAGCCAGTATACTTCATCCATTATTCGATCCTGCTCGAGGTTCAGGCTTCGGAGTGCGGCGAGATAAGCTAGCAGCATCAGCCATGAAGAGGCAGAGCCCATGGTCGCTGCGGCTGCTCTGCTGCGCGGCAATGGTGGCCGCGCTTCTCCCTCGACAAGGAGGCGAGGTCGATCTGTCACTCTTCTCTTCTCACGTTTCCTGGTCTCGTCGGTCACTAGTGAGTACATACTCCTGATTCGCAGTTGCTCATGCCGTCAGTTCGTTTTTCATTCAGGCCGCTTATTACGTGCCGTCGCCGGGGCCAGCTCTGCCACCGGCGGGCTCCACTGCGATGAACTCCTCTGCTGCTCCTCCTCCGCCAGCCAAGCCCAACGCATTGCCATTCCCAATGGTGAGTACCATACCAACGGTGGCGAGTGGCGACAGCCGATACATCAATGGCAGAACCTTGACACTTTGACTAATAATCGAATATGGCTCTGATTTTACCTTGGTGTGATGATGTTCAATTCGTTCTTTGCAGTACGGTGTCACCCCCGGCAGCCTCCAGCCCCAAGGTCCGTAACTAAAAGAGAAACACCTCTCTGAATCGCTCGTCATCGACGATTATTAGTATAGAGGGTCGTAGTACTGACGAAGATGTTGCTGTGCTGCGTGCCGTGCGTCTGTTTTTGCAACAGAGTGCGGCGGCCGGTGCGCGGCGCGGTGCTCGGCGACGGCGTACCGGAAGCCGTGCCTCTTCTTCTGTCGGAAGTGCTGCGCGGCGTGCCTGTGCGTGCCGGCGAGCACCTACGGCAACAAGAACACCTGCCCCTGCTACAACAACTGGAAGACCAAGAGGGGAGGCCCCAAGTGCCCCTAGTAGTAGTAGACCTCCCTCGATCCATTTTTTTTTTTATTATTACTTTCTATTAAAGAGAGAATAAAAAAGGGCAATGTACTGTTCCTTCTCGATCGTCTGCTGCGTCGGGACTGCGCGTCTCACGCTGTGTATACCATCCTTGTATATACACACATTGCTCATCGATTGAATGCCCGGCAGCTTGGCTTTGGATTCAGTTTGGCCATGAAAAAAAAGGCATGAGCATGAAGCCGGCTTAGAACGCGGAGATAATTTCTGAATTTCATATAAAATTTGCAAGGTACTTGAAGACCAGTATGGCCTTCTCAGTCGCGTTTCAAAGACGGTGCAACGGCGGCGATCTATCCTATCCTATCGGAGGGGGTTCTTTTCACTTATATATCCACCATGCAGATTTTTTATTAACACGTCTATATTTCCCTCTTCTTTTTTTAAGTTGCTTAGAAAAAAAAATTGAAACTTGCTCAGACCATATTTAATTATATTATTGTTTGATTATAGAAAAAAATTATAAATTATATCTTGAGTTGTTCTTTTAATTATGTTGTTTAAGATTGCTTCCAAAAAAAATTCCAAACACCTAAAATATAACAATCCTCTTTGATTAATTTTTTTGTGGAGATCACTACGGGGGTGATATATCTCCACCTCAACTTTCATTAGCACATATAGCAGCAGAACCAAGAATGATAGTTACAAAGTTGGGTCATGAACCTAAAGATATAAAGCGAGGAAGAAGAGAAAGACCACGAGCACCAACAAAACATATACAAGAGAAACAACCACATCAACATAAACAACAAGACTAACATAGCTATGGGGTTGAGGCATAAACTCCCACACCAAGAATCAAGACTCCAATGATCTCAATTCCATAAGCGACTATAAAGCATGGGGTAAATAATGACAAATAAATTTGTGATGTACATCCTCTACGAGAAACATTTAGGATCCAATCTACAAGGAATAGTGATTACAAAGTTGGGTTATGAACCCAAAGATATAAAGTAAAGAACCAAAAAATGGTAATTACATGGTTGCCTATGGTTCGCAAGACCCTAGTGTTAATGAAGTTGATGCAGCACTAAACGAAAGCAAAGACTAGCATTGTTAGAGATCTTCATTGTACAATGCTTCTACATAATAGCAATGTTGTAGGGAAGAAAGAATTAAATAAGTTGCTGAGAAGGAATAATCATACAACAATCGAGACCGCTTCCCTCTATAAGAAGAGGGTCTGTAATGCAACGGTAAAGATTAATAAGAAGATGGTGCTCCTAGTGAACTACTTGGTTGTCATATTTATGGCTCAAATATTTGGGAATTTGATACTCGAGAAGTAAGGTGAGGTGCTCTTGCTCATAAATGCCTTGAATTTTGGCTTAGGATTAATGATAATTGGCAAGTCAACTCTTACATAGAAAAAACTTGGTATTTTTGCTTTTTTTGGATGGCAAAGTGATGCCACAACTATAGTTCATGTGATAGTTGGCTAGTGTGAGGTGGTGATTTGTGCCCCTCTAATCTATATAGAACTCCAAATCTAGTGTGCAGCTGACATCAGTTGAGTGATGATTGATGGTAGCCACTCTAAGATAACAAGGGATGGGAAACTTGAATGTGGTGTATAAATGGAACTTAGAGTGTTTGGTGAAAATTTTGTTTGAAATGGCGTGTACACGTGCTTGGTGAACCTTTATGAATTATGAAGTTGCTTGTGGTGGATGCTTCTATAGTCATGATCTGTGTATGTGCCACTATGTAGGTTTGGGTTAGTTTTATGTTTCTTTTACCTTTTGGGATCAACGATGAATCCACATTGACAAAGACAATGTGGCACATATTTTGGTTTGTGCAGTTCTGTTTTTGAGCTAGATAATGCTTATTTATTTTGTTGTCCCTGTTTATATACATTTTACAGTTCTATTATTATTATATTTCTAATTTTTGATGGTTTTTGTGAAGACATCTTTGAGACTATGTACATGTTGAACATCTATACGAGGCCTATACATTTACGAATGATATAATGGTGTCTACACTGTGTGATTGTTTGAGATCGTCAATAGCTGCATCTTCAAATCTTGATGTATAGAGAGCATACTTATACCTTTCCTCATCCATATGTGAATCATATACTACTTGACCTAGGCAATGTTTTGTCTATCTTACGTAATCATGTGTTTTTTTTCCTGAGATTGTTTTAATCTATTTTTTCCAACAATGATTACAATTTTGGCCATGCAAACAATTCAATGGGGACTAATGTCATGCCCTGGATCATATAAATCATTATCATTGCTCTCCATGAGTCGTGTACCTAGCCACATGGTTAATTATGAAGTGTAGTTCAAAAACTTGCATTGGAGGCAATATACACCTTTTATTTGGCACTTAGTTGAAATCATGGTGTTCACTTTGCATCGGTACACAACCCAAGCCAAGGCAACCTCATCCTTTGCCATGTGAGGTGACACCACTTCTATCAGTTCAGCAAAGCAAACACACAAGCCTATGCACCCACCCCACTACCATAGAACCAAACAAATTCTTTTGCTTGGCTTGGCTCAAGTCCCCCCCCCCCCAAAAAAAAAATCAACCTTGTGAAAGCTACATCACTTGGCTCTGTCCCTCATTGGTCTGCATTGGCAAACTATGCAAATTGAATCCTGAGCCAATGGATCCAACAATCACATCCGTTAGAGTTTTTGGTTTTTGGATGGTAGAGGAGCTTACATAGATTGGTGATTTAGGCGTGGTGCCTAGGTGTGCCGGTTGTAGATGAATTGAAGAACATATAGGATTAAATCTGCACGTTTAACTACGAAATAATAAGTTTAAGTTCTAGGAGAAATAAACATTCAATACAAGCTTTTATCAACCTATCTAAGTAGCTAGCCATGAAATTGGTTTTTCTCATTATAGATTGAGGGCTACTATTATTCGTTATGTGTTTTTATGGAAGGGTCTCTCTCAGCTCATTAAATGAGCTTTTAATTTATCAACCAATTTAAGAAGTCATGAAATTTGTTTTCTCATTGTACATTTAGAATATATCTTCGGTTCTAAATTATAAGTTATTTAATCTTTTTATCTTAATTCAAACTTTTATACTATCGACAAAGTCTACAGAAACAATGCATAATGAAACGACCTCGATTTCCGTGAAGGGAAATCCACAGGCTCGAATTGTAATTCAACAGATTGCTTGGGACAATCCATGAAATTACCCATATCGCAGTTGACACCAGGATCCATACAACAGTAATTAAGTCTTACATAAACACTTATTACATCGCCACATTGGCGGAATCAACATTCAGAGAAGCTTTAGAAGATGCGGAAGCGATTCATTCTTCACGGCCAACTTGAGTGTAGCACGTGACCCTATTCCTCGTCATCATCTCCCTCGAAGTCGTACTCATTCTCGTCACCTGACAGCAAATTTATCAGTACGATTTGTACTGGCCACGGAGCCCACCTATGCAGCATTTGCTTTGTGGAAAGTGGATGCAAGCTATACAAGCAGACCTATAGGCTGAGGTTTTCCTATGCAGCTGTAATCAATGTTTAATTAGTCAAGTTTTCTCACCAGTTAACACCATCATCCCTTTTCCCATCACCACACCTCACATACCCACACCTCACTCTCATTCGACAGGCCCAACTCCCTCTCGGGCCTATCTCAGCGGCACACTACCACAACGGGTACACTGCCGGAAAAATGTCATCCAGGGGGAGAAGAGAACACTCACTACACTAGTAGAAGCTTCACAGGAAAGGTCCATAGCCAACAGGTTGGCATATGTATCGATCGATCAACCGTACACTCTGCAGAGGTTTCACTACTCACAAGATTAGCCATCATAGGTGTTGCGCAAACACCTAGGCAGAATTCCGGGTGCTTGCTTGCCTAGGTCGATGCCACCCTACCACTCAGCCCTGGGATATTCCGGATCCTACACCGTTATGCTGAGACTGGGAGACACAGTACCGGGCCCATCCAGTGGTACTGTGCATCTAGAACGGAACGGGAACCCATCGACCGTCTCCGCCCACCCTTATCACCTTTCAACCTAGCAGTAGTGGCACCGTCCTACCAAGTAGTCCAGCCGTCTCCCGCCCATCAGAAGCGAGTGAGTAGAAAAGGATTCCCATGAACCTGAAACTAGTCCATCCTAGGTTTGACCAAGCAGGCATCTCCACTTAGGGGATACTCTCCCCGTGCTATCACAGCACCTCCGTCCACGGGCTTCAAACCACCAAGGCTATCCCACCCGGAACCTCCTCAACAACTTTACCCGCCACAGGTATCTCGCTTGGGGATGCCCAGGTTGCACCCCCGGCACGACTTGCCCCATGGGCTTGTCTCACATCCCACTTGGTCGACATCAACCCTCACCACGCACCAAGACGCACGCAGCACTCTCTCCCAGTAGTTATAATCAGTTATACACCGTCCCAATTCCACCACATAGCATATAGCAAGTAGTAAGTAGTGGAAGAGTAACAGTAAAATAAGCAGCAGCTAACCTAGCAGCGGACAGTAGGGTAAAGTCTTATCAAGGCAGGGAATTCAAATATACTACCATGCAACCAATCCATACGTCATCATAAAGCAATAGCAACAATGTCATTTGCAATGCGTAAATAGGATCTAAGGATTTGGTGGGACGTGGCACCTTCGTAGTCGTCTCCTAGCTCCTGAAAGTACTCGTGGTCGTCTTCCTCAGTCAGATCCTCCTCCGGCTCTGAAATCGAACACGAAATAGTCGCGTCAGCGACTCCTATAGAGTATTTCAGAAAAATCCAATAAAATAAAGAGCCAAATGCACACAAACACAGTCTTAGATTGTAGATCTCATTTTTCTGAGAATTTTGATATATGGTGCGCAATTTTTGGACTTCGTATGAATAAGTTATGAATTTCCGAAGATTATCCTATTTTCTGAAAATAGGAAAATTGGTCGATTAATCAGGGGTAGCTCGGGATTGGTCCACGTGGCGCGCGGGTCCAGTAGTGCGGCATGTGTCGCCTCATCAGAACACAAACCCGATGGTCGCCCACCAGGTGTTCGATGCTGGTTTCCAGAGAGTTGCCGGCGTTGGCGTAGCTCGGTGGTTGGTCGGGCGAGCTCGGCGTTGGTCGGGGTTGCGTCGGTCGTAGCTCGGTGGTGGTCGGGCGAGCTCGACGGTGGTCGGGGGTGGTTCTCAGAGGTCGGGGGGCATCGGCGTAGCTCGGCGGAGCTCGGCGTTGGTCGGGGGTAGCTCGGCGGAGCTCGACTGTGGTCGGGGGTAGCTCGGCGGAGCTCGGCATAGTTCGGCGGTGCTTGGCTTAGCTCGGCGGAGCTTGGCGTAGCTCGGCGAGGCTTGGCTTAGCTCGGCGGAGCTCGGCGTAGTTCGGTTTAGCTCGGCGGGGCTCGGGCGAATCGGAGATTCGGCGCCGAGGGTGCCGTTCTCCCGAGCTCTCCCGGGGAGGCTCGGGCGAATCGGAGATTTGGTGCGCCGAGGGGCCGTTCTCCCGAGGTCTCCCGCGGAGGCTCGGGCGAATCGGACATTTGGGCGCCGAGGGGGCTGCTCTCCCGGTGAGGCTCGGGCGAATCGGAAATTTGGGCGCCCGAGGGTGCCGTTCTCCCGAG